>CM068983.1:3630711-4951918 GCA_035357415.1 Ophraella communa | reverse complement strand
GATATTGAAGAAGAAACAGGCTTAAAGCCTCTATATATATATGGTCTCAAGGTCAAATGTATGTGTAAGATTTACGAAGCAAAATTCATATTTTCATCTCTGTCTTAAATAAAGAAAGTCGACAGGCTCTAAAAATATTTGAATTTATAATTAAAATGCTAATTTAAAACCACTATCGCCATCTACTCTACATTCTTGTAATTTAGAAATAACCAGATTTTTCACTAAATTTAGGCAGTCTTACCAAATTAGAAACGCCCCTCTTAAAATATAGAAACCATTTACGGTACTCTATTGTTTAAAATTTTCTTTGGTAGATGGAGCTCGCGGTACTGATTTAATTATTTTAAATTTATCATAATAGTCGCGTAAAATGTTAAAAGACTTACAAAGTACACTTGAATGATCAGCACGATATAGTTTTTTCCTGGTTTTTCTATATCATTACAGAGTTATACTACTGTATAGGAAAATACAGGGTGTTTCAAAAAAAGGTAACACCGTCTCTAGGATAGGTAAAAAATTGAAAAATAATTGGGGTTTGCTTATTAAAATTTTTTTCTAACGCCATCCGTTTTCAAGATAAAGGGCGTTGAAGAAAATAAAAAATTACACATTTCTTACGATTTTGCCGAAACTACTGGCACCATTGCAATGAAATTTTATACGAATATGTTTTGGAAGCTGATATATCCCATGAATTTGTTTTTATAACTAACTCTCATAGAGGGCGCTAGTTACACGATTCATACAACGTATTATTCAATATAACTTTTTTTAGGGTAGAATTATTAGTCAAAACTCCAAGTGAACATAAACATCGTTTAATTTTACACCAAAAAGGTACTCTTGGTAAAACTCGATATTATGTACCGTTTTCGGAATATTTTGATTTGATGTTATGTTCTTTGTCTTTATTTTAATTTTCTTATTGTAAGTTTTTTTAATTAATAAATTTATCATTAACTTATACGAGAAGCGGTTATTACTTCATAATTGTTTTATATTGATAAAATCATTCGATCATATTATGTTGATTATATTTACAATTACTAATGTACAATCGTTAACATTGGCTTGTAATTGGCTGATTGCGATGACCTCTCTTTTAGTTCACATATTTTCCGCGGACCATGTTCGCTTCTGTCGACTGTATTCGTATAAAATTTCATTGCAATGGTGCCAGTAGTTTCGGCAAAATCGTAAGAAATGTGTAATTTTTTATTTTCTTCAACGCCCTTTATCTTGAAAACGGATGGCGTAAAAAAAAAATTTTACTAAGCAAACCCCAATTATTTTTGAGTTTTTTACCTATCCTAGAGACCGTGTTACCTTTTTTTGAAACACCCTGTATATAGGTATATATCAATAAAACGTCAAACCACAATAAATTTAATGTTAAAACTATAAAAATGCGACTAGTTTCGGTCTTAGACCATCATCAGGCTACAAGTAAAAAGATACAGTAAGGTAGGTAACGATTAAAACAAGAACTACAACAATAATAAATATAAAGTTGGACAACATAGTAAAATGAGTGAAGCACAAAAGTAATAAAGAAAAGCTTACCTGAGAATGTAAAAGTCAATGTATTTGTACAATATTAAAAGTTACATCAGTCAAAATATATATTATAAAAAATATAATAAAGGAGTGAAGGATAAAGTTATACATAATAGTATATTAAACAACGCATTTCATATGGAATTCTGTTATGACACGAGTTCAAGTTTAAAAAACGAATCGCGAAGCGATGAGTTTTTTAAAGAACGAGTGTCACAACAGCCATATGAAATAAGTTGTTTATAATATTTTTTATATTTTGCCATTTTTTAAATTAATTTATTATTTTTATGTAATTACGAAAATTTGAATTTTAAAAAGTATGTCGGTAGCACTGTGTAATTTATAACATTTGACAGTTTTGACATTTAAATTATGAAATGTTATTCTTTTAAAATATACCTATTTTAAAATGAATAATACACCAATAATAATATATTATATAAGTAAAAGATGATATTCATATTCACAAATACTTTCTAAAAGAACAATATAAAATTATTAAATTGCTATTAGCCACAACTGTCATTGTCAATAGTCTTGGGGTGTGTTCGGGGAGCACGCTATTTGCGCCATTTGGCGCTATCTAGTACTATTCCTCGTTTGCATTATATGGCTCTTGGCGCTACATAGCTCGAAAGCGTGCTCCCCGAACACACCCTTGTCATTAGATACTTCACTCATGTCGCCAACCATTTAAAACAAAAATTTGCGTGCGTAAAAGTTACATTACGATACGCAAATGCGTTTTATAATGAAGATTTTTATGAGTGCAAAATATAAAAAACAATTTTATAGTTTTAACATTAAGTTTATTGTAGTTTGACATAGTGTTTTATTGATATTTGATATCAGTCACATTGGAGTTACGGATCATTCCTTCGATTTTAAATATTTATTTATGTTGATTTGGTTTAGTATCCTTATAAAGATTATTCAAATATTAATCTTTGTTAAAAAAATTACCATACTTATTTTATCGCTAGTTTTAGTATAAAAAACAACTTTGTTTACCAATAATTTTTAATTAAATCTTGGTTTTATACTTTTTTTTAAATAAATTAATATTAGAATTGTGTATTATGTAAATATTTGTGAACAGAAAGAACCATACTTACTGCTTGCCGGTTATTCAAATCACTAATATATTTGCACCAACGATTACCGATTTCTAATAAACATTCTAGAAATAAAGAACAAAGAAGACAATCTTAAACCCTAGTTTATCTTTTATTTATTACTTGTCTAATGAACTCAGTATCAAACCCAAAAAACAAATATAATTTAATTATATCGTTTTGATTCATTAATTATTGTTAATTTAAATACTGGTTACAATAAAAATTGTTCTTATCACTTCTTATTAATCAAGTTACGGAATTTCGGCATTAAAAATTATTTTTTTATTTTTCGCACTTAAAAAAATATTAATTATAAAACACATTTGGGTATCGTAATGTAACTTTCCGCACGCATATTTTTGTTTTAAATGGTTGGCAACATGAGTCTTAGAACAAAAAGAAACAGGAAGGAGTCTGTCATACTTATATTAACTTTAAGGAAAATTTGCGACGGAAGTCGGCCATCTTGAAGCTCCTAGTATGACTCATTGTTTATCTTTACAGTATGCTGTCCTACGAATAAAGAATAAAAAGGAAGGAGCATAATACGATTTGACGATACCCGCGTTGGTTCTTGCATATGGCTGACTTGAAGTTTCCGGTTACCAGTGGTGCCACACACAGGGTATTATATACTTATGCCTCGTATTAATTGTTAAAAAAAATAACTGTTTTCCGCTTGTAATTATCTGTACAGTAATATACATTGTCATAAGATTGTAGGAATATAAATTTAGATTAAAAACTTCTAAGCAGGTAATTATAAAAAGTTGACTTAGTTGGTCTATATAAAAAATAAAGGAACGTCTATGATAACAATGTGGTTGTCATTAAAATATTTTGTTAATTTTTAATAATTCAGATAAATAGAACCCTACAGATGAAAAGTATTTCCCATTCAAGAGTTGGGTTAACTACTTAAATCAGAAAATAATATATAAAACAGCATGAAAAAACTATACATGTCAAATGTCACGATTCGAATGAGTCATATTTGGTTCTTCAATATGGCCGACTTCCGTCTTGATTATTTGCTAGATTAAAATATGACAACGTTACTTCCTTTCTATTCTTTATTCGTAGATTCTGTCAAAGCAATATTTGCATGTAAATGTCAAAAATGAGCGCATAGGCGTATCATTCGGTTTTTATAAATACTAAATTGTTTAGAACACTAATTATATTCACACACTTGATTGGTTGAAATTTATTAAAAATAAAAAACTTGATATAATTTTTATTTTTTTTTCGGTACGTCCATGGAAACGGAAATTAAAATTGACAATTGGCTGCCATACATGCAAGCTCCTTTCTGGACTCAAGGTCATTGTGCATATACTCCTTCCTGTATGTTTTTGTTCTAAGACATGAGTAAAGTATCTAATGAAATTTGTGGCTAATAGCAATTTATTAATTTTATATTGTTCTTTAAGAAAGTATTTGTGAATATGAATATTGTCATAATAGGAATCGAAAATATATGCTTGATGTCAACACTATTATGATTATAGGTATCACGAATAAACCCCTCAATATGTCAAGAAGTGTCAAGGCTAATACATCTATTCCACTTCCACACTGAAACTGAATCGTCGTATTAATTAAACCTAGCTATTTTAGATATTGGCTGTGTAACAAGTACACACCTATAAATGCATATTCATCGCAAGAACTACCATCATCACTACTATCATTTTTATCTACTAATTGTATTGATCTGTTTTTATAACTAGATTTTTTATTTTTAGTTATCTTATTACTATTATTATAAAAGTTACCGTCCCTGGCTGCTGTTGATTTCTACACACTTAGTTGGAATTTGATTAAAATCAGTACTGGATGGGTTGGAACCTTAGACTAGGAAAGAGAGAGTACAGCGCATGGCAATGAAAACCTTATGCGTGTGAGTGAAGCCAATTTTCAAACGTTTGGTGGCAAACAAATTTGGACCGTCGAATTGTATTTTTTTAGTTTTTTTATTAATTTTCATCTTTTTCAATAACCTGAATAGACATTTTAAAATGGTTAATTGTGTAGCTTATAAGTGCAACAGACACAGTGCTAAAAAAGAGCAAGGAATTTCATTTCATAGGTAAAAAGTATTTTACAACTATTTCCTTGAAATTTATTTTTATTAATATTACAGCTTTCAGGTAATAGATGTTTAACTAAATCACATATGTTATGTATGATAACTTAAATTAATTGTACAAACGTTTTGAAAATTGTTTTCATTCAGTTTTAAAGATTATTTTTCATTTAATTGTTATTATTTGCTCATAGATTGAATAGTTTTCCAGTGGCGTGGAACAAAAACATATATTTAAAATAGATAAAATTGATTAAAATTGTAATATTTATTAAATAAATATGTTTTAAAAAGATTGTTATTTTTTTTGGAGCAGTACATATTTAAAAACTTTTTTAAATTAGATTTGTAATACGAAATAATGAAAATGATTATTTAATAATCGTATAAGAAAAATCGTATGATACGCCTATGTCAATATTGTCCGCCATTAGTTTGGTGGTAATTGGGTTACACAAATTCATTCCAATGCGCAGTCCTCTCTCTTTCCTTGTCTAAGGTTGGAACTGATTTAATCCATTGATGACACTTAAAGAATCTGTAATAATTAGCGGATGGTGAATATTATTTTGATTTATGTAATATACCTATCTATTTATTGAATACTCATGCGCAAGTATTATTGAATTTTCCCCTTCCACTGCTAAAATATGACTACTTTTTGTCATAGAACACAATGTATTGCTACCCAGGAATACCACCACTTAAATGAAAAAAACCCTTTTAGCTGTCAAAAGCTAGCTTCTATTTGCCGTATAGCCGCGGCAGCCCAGGCCATAAACCACAAAAAAAGAAGTTCTAATTTTTATTTCGTTCGTGTACGCCGCTTGCTAGTTGTTATTGTGTTTTTCTTGTCTTTGTGTATTTAATATTAACGACGTGTGTGTACCTAGACTTCTCTTTGGATTTACTTTACTTTGGATTACTGATTACTTTTGCATGTCATGCCCATGCCAACACAATTTTATAAGGGGCACGAACATTTAGGGGGAACAACGAGAGTGGGAGTTGGTTCGCGCATGAGTATTCAATTTGTGCCATTAACGAGATGGGTCTATTAAGCGCTTTCATTATGGCAAACGTTTCTGCAGTGAAGATGGATAAATCGGCTGGGAGTTTATAGTAACTATTTTCTGTTGAAGTAATAAATGCGGCTCCCACTCCTGTTTCTGACTTGAATGCGTCCGTGTAGATGTGACCATAGTTGTTAAATGGTTGGATACAGTTGTAGAAGTATTGTTTAAGAGCAGTAGGGTTTGTTTCGGATTTTTTAAACTTCATCATACTCGAGACAGGTTTTGGCAGAGGAATAGTCCAAGGAGGGAAATATTTAAGAATGGGAATGTTGTAAATTTTAGGAAAGGAGGTATTGGTTTGTTTAGATATTCATTCACCCGTTGGTAGTATGAATCTCTTGTCTTTTTCTTGTTTTAAGGATACTTTCGAATCGCTGGGCGAGTACGTAGTGACGTGTAGGGTTATCTGGATAGGCCAAAATATTTGCAGACTTTGTATAAGGTTATAAGGAAGAACTACCCTTCATATTATTATTAATTTAAAAAGTCCTATGCATTTACTCAGCAATTGCTGGTAATATTTACCTATCTCGAGCGTAAACGCAAACGGGATAAGGCTCAAAAAGTACATATTTAAAAATTTACGAACAGTGTGTCATGTATTTAAAATTGCCGCTTTTTGCAAGTCAATAAAAGTGTTTTTATGAAGATCGAGTTTTTTAAGACTGTCTTCAAGACTTTTGGGAATGAGTCCAGTTGATTATACGATGATCGGTACCACCTCCACTTTTTCTGCATGCTACATTTACCCTTTATCATTATTATTATAGCTATTATGTTAAATTAAAACAATAATTATTTCAAAAATAATAGGGTGGGCCTTGATTTCCATTATTTAAATTGATAAATTATTATTTATTTATGTCATTTATATTTGAATATAATAAGGTTAGGTTAGACAGTTATACGGAACTTGTAACAATAATATAGTCCCAAAAAGGCAGGGCGCCAATTTGTAACTAACAAGAAACTCTCCAAAAGAGATCCCGGCTGAGACCCTCTCCAGGGGGTGGTTCGACTCCAAGTTAATGCTCACTATAGAAAGGATTGGGATGTATAAGTAATGAGGGCGCCACTATCTTTTGAACGCTATCGATTAACCAAACAAACTACTCAAAAACTAAGGTGAGAAAGATAAAAACACCTTGTAATTACTTTAATTAAACATCAAATAAAGAAGCTACTTGAAATAAAGACCGACCACGCTACATCCTTAAGACTTATAGTCTAAGGTATACAAATGAAACTGTTTTTTTTAAATATAGATTATTTATTGAAAATGTAAGTACTTGCTGATAATGAACTGGAGTTGTAAAAAGAGGACTTAACTTTAGGTTTCTGTGCTGTCTAGGAGGGCGGCTTCAGCTTCTTCGTGGAGAGATGAAAGTTTCTTTAATGGTTCTGGCTGCTCGGGATGTAATAGTATTCTTAACAGCTCAGAAGTGGTTTGAAGGACTGTCTACACATAAGCGGTAACTGGGCTCTAAATTTAGGGGTATCTTGGCGGTAACTTGACTCCAACTTAGCGGTAACTCGACTCCAACTTAGCGATAACTTGGCAATAACTTGGCTCCAACTTAGAGATAACTTGACGGTAACTCGACTCCAACTTGAGGTATCTTAGCAATAACTTCACTCCAACTTAGAGAGTTGTATCTTTCAACAACCAAAAGGGGAAATTTCGGAAGATGAGTTCTTGAGGGTGTGTTCAAACTCTTCAGATGAGAGTATCAGTTGAAGATATTTCTCTAAGACAGAAAGGCACCTTTCTAACTTTTTACAATAAGCTACATGTGTCCAATGTCCCCGCCGGATATCTTTTGTTAGAAATGCCTATTCAACTCACTCGCACTATTGCCCAGTTAAGGTTGTGTAACTCTTTCAGACTTGTGTTTACATTAAATGGAAACAACCATATAATCAATCCAAGTGACTTATGTACTATTTGTAACTGTCATGTAAATGAAACGATATATCACCTAATTTTTGAATGCCCGATTTTTACAACTATGAGGCCAAAAGTTGATTTGTTTAACAGTTCTCATTTATTTTTCAATGTTTTGGATAATCTAAATCTAGTAAACATTAAAATAATATGTCATTATATTTGGAGTATTCTTAAATTGCGTGCTATTATTATGAATGACTAGTGTAGACTTTTTTTTTATGAATTGTTCTTTTTTTTTTATACGTGTATATATATATATGTAAATTTACTTCATTACCGAACCCTTGCTGTAACACTTGTGTTTTGAAGCAATAAATTATTATTATTATTATTATTATTATTATTATTATTATTATTATTATCAGTTGAAAAGGATATAAAATTGCTTGGCGATTCATTAAATAGTCTAGCTCAAGACGGAAATTGTGTTTTGTGTCATTTGTCAGAAGAAATGCGTTCATTATTCAATTGCAAGCGAGAGACGCGTTTTTTATTTGGCCTCGTTCAAACAGATAAATAGTTAGCGTCTATAAGGGGTGTCTTGTGTACAGTAGCATTAATAGTGAATCGGGGTCGGTTTAACGGTAATAATAGCGGTATCGTTTACGGTCGGTAATAGTGCAAGGTGACATGACGATAGACATGTTACAAACTCTAAAAAAAGAAAATTCAAAACATGGACAAACCTTACTCAAAGAACTGTTGATTGATGGTATAAACTCATAAACAGTATAAATTTATTTTCCAGCTTAACATTCTGATTGTAATATTCTTAATTATTAATTTTTAGTTAATGAAAATTATTTAACAATTGTTTTTCTTATAGTACAGGCAATCTTTACGCATTTTTTCTTCTGCGTCCCAAAATTTTTGTGTATCCTTGAATTGTTTTCGGGTAAGTAGATGAAGGTTTTTTAACGAAGGTAAATATCCCCCAAATTCAGCAGGCAGCCCTTCCTTAGGTGCAACAGTCTCATACAATTCTGTTAACGGCATATTTTGCAGATGAAAGTGTACCTGAAACATTTGAGTTGTAAACGCCTTGTATATAGGATTCAGGCAGGTTTCCGTAGTTGATGAAGCTCCTTTGAAACACCCATGTTAATTGTAATAATTGTGCTATAGTATTTTTCCGATTAAGAAGAGACTAACTATATCCTGTAACTTTATCAGTAAAAAAGAATTGCTCACCATCATGAACTTTTGTCAGTTAAACTATAATATATCAGCTTCTAATTAATAAAAATATTTGTTTAATATCCAACCTTCTTTTATTTTTCTGCAATAAACGTAAATTTAAAGTTGCATTCCACAATAAAATAACATCGAAATTCGGATTCAGGGGGTCAAAATATGTCCAGAAAATGTGGGTGGTTCAGAGGTCTTAATCCGCCACTGTCCCCTAGTTTATTTTATAATTTTTTAATATTACTCCCTTATTTTTTTCACCAGGACCCGTATTCTCGAATCACTCTTACGAGAGGATAATTTCTCACACCTACGAAATAGTATATTACAAAACTAGAGTTGTAAGAAGCTTATTACATGCGAAATTGATTGTGGTAACCTTTACTTTGTGGAAGTTCATCTTACTAAGAACAATAAATAACTGAACGTTATGGAAGTTTATTAGTTCAACCGTTCAGTTATTTATTGTTCTTATTACATGCGAGCAAAAAAGCTGCCATTTTACAAGCATGTAATAAGCTTAAAACACAATTTGTGTACTATACTTTTTCTACGATTATTTTCATTTATAAACATAAAAAGTATAACAAGTAACTTTTATTTATTTAAGAAAATTCGGGAATAATTTAAATTAAAAATTTATTTGTAATAATTAATTGTAAAATTTTGGCAATTATTTATAACTATATTCCAATCCAAGTTTGACGGTAGTTCAATAATACGTGGTGAATGGTTGGTATTTTCAGTGTACGTAATGGTCTGTAAATTACTTTTAACTGAATTTATATTATTATTTTTTATTGATTCTTCGATATATCCCCTTCACTATTTTATGAACTAATTTTATTTATCTATTTCTCTTATTAATAAGTTATACAACAGGTTTTTTAACAGATTTAAACTTAGGTTTGCTAATGTCTCTTCTCAACTTAGTTCTCCCTCTCATACTGAATCTAATTTTGCTGGTTCCTTGCATTTCTTTGGTCCTATTTCTTACAAATTTGGGAATATTCTTAGGAAATATGATATTAAATTTGCTTTTAAAACCAACAATAACTTGAGATTCTTCTTGGTCAACACTAAAAACTCTTAATTCTTTTTTACATTCTCCTGGTATATATAAGTTACACTGCGATGACTGTAATGTTGTGTATATTGGTCAGTCAGGATGCCTTTTAGATTCTAGAATAAAAGAACATCTCAATCATGTTAAAAATTACAAATACTATGACCCACCTAATTCACCATCTGCCTTTGCCAACCATATCATTGCTGAAAATCACACTTTTTCTAATTTCAACGTTTCGAGGTTACATACTTAAATGTTTTAAAGGTCCCAGGATGAATTTACTTGAAATGTTAGAGATCAATGAAGCATCAAGAGACAGTGCAGTTGTATGTTTGAATGAACAGTTGAGACCAAAGCCCCTTACATATTTCTTAGTCTTCTCTTTTAATGGTATGTGTTTGTAACAGATTTTACTTTGTCTTCCATATGTCCTGTCCTTTATTTGTTTTTTGTTGCCCACTTTCTTCAAGAATTGGTTTTGCTTTCTTTCTAATGTTACCTATTAATTAGCTTTATACATTTTACTAGGTTGTTTATCTTTAAATTAATCTTAATTGTTATTGTCAGCATAACCTTACAAATATTTTGTTCTTCTTCTTGTGACTTATTCTTCTTGTCCTCTGTTTTTTTGGACTACAGTTACACTGGAAAGGTTTTTTAAATCTATATATCTATGTTGAACTCTCCCCCCATTTTTATTTCTTTTTAAAACATATAAAAAGTTAATTTAAGACCATAAATTTTATACATTTTATCCTACATATTTTTATTTTTTATCTGTTGGTTCGTTTGAAAACGTTTGTAATTTTATATTTTATGTTTTAATTGTGGTCCTTATACTTGTATTAATTTTTACACTAAGGTATGATTTTTCTTCTCTTTTTAATTTGTACCACTAAAATAACCTTTTTTTATAGCCTGATGATGGTCTCAATGTTAGGCCGAAATTAGTAGCTATTATTGTTTTTCCATCAAGAATAAATTTCTGTCACATAGACTTTGGGTTTTTCATTTGGTTTCCCTTTAGTCACATTTGAGATATGGATAGTTTACTTCGTTTTATTTATCTGTATTTCAATTACCACTATATTTACACTGACAGATTAATAATTTTTAATCTGTCAAAATAACATGTCTGTTAATTCGTTTCCATGGTAAATCGACCAACTGACTTACAAGGCTTCTTTATCTATCCATGTAGGTAACTCCCACAAAAGTTAGGTATCAATCTCTTTATTTTCGTAATAGTAAGAAACTGCTCTCTTATAGAAATAATTCGAGAATACAGGTCCAGCAGACTTTTAGTTACTTGCGCGATTAAATTTAACACATTACCTTTGCAATAACTTCATTTTTAATCCATGCCTTAAAAAGATCAAATAATTTAATAACAAAATACTTCGAATTTAATATATGTACAGCTTCCAGCTTCAAAGGTAGTCCTTGTGTGACATAGCTGATTAACTTTCTGCTGGCATCAAACTTAAACTTTGGTAAATGCCTCAAACCACACTAAAACAAATTAAATTAATTGCAGTTTCTGATTAAAGAAACCGTTTTAATTAACTATTAACTATTAAATCTGCTCAACAGCTTCATTAAACTATTTTTAACAATATACATACATCACAATTACATTCTTTTAAAAATTAAATAAAAGCTGAAAGTATAACTAACAATTGTTTTAAATATTGTAATGCAAGAATGTGATGTTCAACATATATAACAACTCAAAATATTTCCAAATTTTTGCTAAAAAACAAGAAAATCGAGTATTTTAAGTAAAAAAGTTACAATAGAAAACCAGTTAAGGGACTTTCTATCTTTGTACCAAATCTATAGTGGAGAACTATTCACGAACGCACAGGTCATGTTAAAGGTAGACAACTGCAAAATGTTCTCTTCAGAGTCCCTAATGTTTGAATATATGTCAACACACTTAGAAGCGGATTAAGAAATATTTAAAACAAGTAGTATTTACAGCGGATCATTCCAAAAAATATTTATTAACACTCCGCACAAACCCTTCACCTGGTTTGGATGGGTTGACACCAAAACTGTTAAAGTAATTCGCAGGTTCACTTGCAATGCCTTTGTCATTAGTAATGCATACTTCTTTTGCACAACATTCTTTGCCCTAACCCTAACAATGATCGTTCAATTAGCCTTTTGGCAGTAGTTCGTAAAGTCATGAAAGCCATTATTTCAGAGGAGATGACAAAATTTTTGCTCCATTAACATGTCATTCCAAAACAGCATGGATTTGTCTTTGGTCGCTCTACTCTAACTAATATCTTACACTGTGTTAATAACTGGTCGTCATCCCATAATAGCGGAGAGCCTACAGACGAAGAGACATTACAAAGTTCGTGTGGAAGAATCTTATTCACAGGATCCGCTAGTGGAAAGTGGAGTGCCACGCCACAGGGCTCTGTTCTTGGTCCCCTTTTATTTACTGTTTATATCAGTGATGTTCCTTATTACGGTTCCTTATACCGATTCAAATGGACTTGGACTCAATTTTTATTTGGTGTAATAACTGAATTTACTCACTTTTTCCAAATCTATTATGGCTATAAATGTTTCAGGTGGATTCATTTTAAGTATAACATCTAAAAGCATTAAAAATGCTTTTATAAAACCTATGTTATCCATTTTGTTAACTTCTCCATCTACTAGTTGAAAATATATAATGGCACTATTTCGATTTGTTCTATATGGAAAAGTGGAACATATCCTAAAATCAAAAGTTTACATTGTTAAGCAATTATGAAAATTTCTAAATACATGAAATTGATTGTATTAATATTTACTTTGAGGAAGTATTTTGAAAATAGAACTTTTTAAAAACAAAACATTTAATAATATCTAGGCTTTAATATTATTATGTCTTAACCTAACCTAACCTAACCTAACCTAACCTAACCTAACCTAACCTAAACAAACAAAATGTAACTTCAATATGTCAATCTAACGATGCTATTTTTAACGAAACAGCTGTCATTGAATTTAAAAAACATATTTTTTGGAATAAACAATGGAAGTTTTGTTTTTAAAACGTTCTATTTTAATAAACTTTGTAAATAAATGGTCGATATTTACTTACCAAGTATTTAAGACTGATTTTAATTCGTCGCTGTCCACATTTCTGTTATCAAAAATTTCAGGCACCTCAGTTTTGTACCTATAATGCGCCTTTACGGTAGTTTTGGTATTTTCGATATTATTATTACATGACAAAAGAAATAAAACGATCAATTCATCGCATAAAGTTTTTGGAATAAAGTCACTTCCGCTCTTTGGTAACCATGTTTTTATAGCTTCAATGTATTCTGGTTTTGTTCTTCCTTGACCTATTATTTCTTCTGCAGTAAATTCATATGGTAAAGACATAATATCAATGTCCTAAAAATAAATATATCTAAAAATGAGTGTTAAATTATTTATCAATAAATGTTTATTGGAATGTAAAACAATTGTTAAATAAAGATAGGAAAGACCAATTTCAATGTCACAAAAGTATTTATTGATATAAAAAATTGTACTGCTGTCACAAAGCTACTAGTTTCGGTCTAGTTAAAGACCATCATCAAGCTGTACATAATACATAAAACCAAAAAACAGTTGAATGTGTTGCAGCAACAAAGTTGTCCAGAAGGGAGGAATTAAAAACATTAAGGTTAAATTATATAATGATTACAATTGAACATATTTTATGGTGACATCGAAGAAAAAAAAAAGAAAATAAATGGTATTAGACACAATAAGCTTATTGGGGAAAGAATTAATGAATAATTAGAGAAGATAAAGAATTAATTAAGTATCATCACAAGATGATGATCTTGAGGAAAGTGCTCCAATGGTAGGAGGAAATTGCCTCCAAGATTAACAGAGGTAGGAGAAGGTCTAAAGGCCTAAAAATCGCATAGACCCCATTACAGCAAGAAAATTTGTGGTTTCTAGTTAATAAAACCACGCAGTCTTCTTTATAGACCTGAGAGTATTCTCGGTCGAATTTTAACAAACTAACAATCTCCAAAATTAATATACAGACCATCAGAAGGATTATGTAGAAGACAAGGGTAATGTCAAAAAACATAAAAGTAGGCAATGGAATAAACCATGACCAAAAATGATACCAAATAAGGATAAATTCCCACATTAAGAAAAAAAAAGTTTATTTAAAATCACAAATTACTCTAAACAAATTAAAAATGTTTATAAGTTTAAATTATCTTTCTAAATAAAAAAAAACAATAACATTTAAATTGGATTTTAAGAGAATGTTCTTAATTATTATACCCACTGCTACTAACAAAGTAATTAAAGTTTATCAAATTGTGATAAATCTGGCTTAAATTACTAAAATCTTATCATTTAAAGCCTCTTTTTTTAATTTCAATAATTTATCACATGTTATTATAAATTAATAATAAATTAACAAAACTATTTAGTGGGATCATATTTTTTGGTTCTGATGTTCATGAATTCAGACTCTAAATTATTGATTTTATTGATGTTTTTTCTTTAATTATATCTAAAGATCTATTGTAAGGTTTTTGAACACAAAAGTTTTGAAAAGATTCTGTGGATTTAACAAGCATCTCCTGTGAGTAACAGATAAGTTTAAGTGCTCATCTGTAATCGAAAAGATAATTAAACAAGAGAGCCAATGGATATCTGTGAAAATGTAGATAAGAAACTAACTTTATTTCTCCTGGAGGAGATACAAAAATATAAAATAATAAAAAATGAAACTAAAAGACTAGTGAAAAAAAAACCAAAAAAAAATAATACTGGTAAATTTTCCTTACGAATGGAAGCCGGATTGCATTGCAAGATAAAATAAATACAGAAATAAACAAAATAACCCTCCAAACCTGGACTCTTTTAACTGAACGAATTTTTGTTATGGAATATAACAATATTTATGTCAAATTTTGTCAAACTTAACATTTAGTTTAATCGTAATACTAAGGTTGAGTCAGGATGACCAAAAAATTAACATACCAGTCGAGAGAAACTGTTTTGTAACCTCATCTTTATCCGAAGTTATTAAAATGATCCGCAAAATTAATATCGAAAATTGGTGGTTTTCCCATAATGTATCCGAGGTACTGTAGCTTTGATAGTGTTTGGAACATATTTGATTATGTTTTATTCTTCTCTAAAACTCTTTATTTATAATTCGGCCACTTCTTATCCGGTTTCAATACCTCCGTTTATGGTCCATGATTTAACATCATAAAACGAAACAAAGAAGACGTATGCAAATGACATTGTGACTTTTAAAGAAGGTCCTCATCCAACTGATACTAGATTTAGGTTTTCCGATTTATGGCCCTTATCTCCTGGTTGTTCCATTCTTAATTTGTTATGTTTCCGGGGTAGTTGTGGTGCTTCACTCTTTCTAATGGAATTTAAATGAGGTTGAAGTTGAAGTTAACTTCTATGAAACCCCGAAATTTCCCTTTTTTTTATTTTGCTATACTAGTTTTTGCACAAGTTGAAAATCTTACAAGAATAAAATATCAGATTTATTTTTTGTCAATTAACAAAAATATTGTTATTGAATTAAACAGTATTTTTAGTTTTCTGGAATTTAAAATTTACATGATTTATGTTTCGATGTTTATGTTTATGTTTCGATTTTCTATATATAAGTTTTAGAGGATTGAAACTCACCTAGCTATAATATCCAAGATTGAAAGATCAGTATTTCATGAATTATTTTAAACTAATTAAGTACTGTAATAAAATAAACTTTGCGAACCGTGTTATCACTTTATACAGATAAGAGCTTTTGGTAAAAATCCTCCAGTGATGAAATTAGGTTAGAACGAATAGCATTTTAAAATATAAATATAATATAATAATATAAATATAAGGAACAGTATTGTCTTTAGTGACGAGTCTCGATTCTGTTTAGGCATGCACGATGGTCGAGCGAGGGTTAGAAGACGACGTGGTGAAAGGAGAATACCATGGTTTTTTGTTGAAAGGCATGTTCATCAAACTGTTGGAGTTATGGTTTGGGGTGCTATATATATGGTTCGAGATCACCTTTAATCTTCATCAGAGGTAACATGAACGCGCAGCGTTATATCCAAGAAGTTTTAGAATCCCATCTTTTACCCTATCTTGACACCCTGGCAAATCCAACTTTCCAACAAGATAATGCCCGACCACATTATTACCTTGGCCACCAAGATCTCCAATTGAGCCCGTGTGGAATATGATGGGTAGGAGATTGCTCAATTTGCAACGTCCTCCTCAGACTCTAGTAGAACTTCGAGAGGAGTTGGTGGTTGCCTGGAATGAGATACCACAGGAGGACATTGACCACCTGATCAGAAGCATGCCTAGGCGTGTTGGAAAATGCGTAACACATCGGGGTACATCATTTAAACTGGGTGTTCGGATTTTAATGTCAGAGTTAATGATACTTTCATATCTTTTAAAAGAAAAATCTAAATTATTTCTTTCAAAATGTAAAATATTTAGCTCCATGGAGACCAGATTATGTAAGTGATATCTTCCTTCTTAATATTAGCAATTTATTTTTTATGTCATATACCTTCTCAACTTATAAAGTAATCATCCCCATTATTAATGTTTTATATTTAGATACATTTATCTTGAGACCGATTCTGTCTCTGCTATTAAATGCATTGCAGTTATGTAACCGCATACGATAAGATGACCTTTTAATTGTGTCTAAAATAAGCAACAAAGTATCAGTTATCAACTTAGTAGAATGCAAAGTGATTGCTACGAGGTTAAGATTAAATATAAGAGAGATATAGTCTGTATGCTCCCTGGCAAACAAGGGGCAGATTGTAGCATTTCTCCACCTACAATGATACGGAATTTAAGATTGGTCTCATAGATAGAATAAGACAAAGGCAGGAAAATTTTATACCTATACCTTCTTCTCTATTCTTTGAGCCTCATTCCGTACTAACAGAGGTCGCCACTTAAGAGTGTTAGGGATTTCAGAAAATCAGAGTATACTAAATTATTCTCATAAGGCGTTAAAGTTCCATACCATTTCCATACGATTCTTTACTGTTTGATCAAGGATCCTCCTTTTTTAGGTCATGCACTCACAAATTGTCAGTTTTAGAATGTAACTAACTCTCCCTACCTTAATCTGACGCGCTCGATAATTTCAGGCCATTTTTTTTACCAATCTGATCCTTGATCCTTGAAGGGCTGCAATTTATATAGGGCTTATATATGATGAAAGTAATTAACCAGGTATCCCCCTATTAAGGATAATAAAAAACTCTTCGTTTTAACAAAACTTCCAATATTTATTTAAAAATTGCTTTTTTAAAAGACTCAATGACAGCTGTTTCGCTACGCACCCCAAATCCCTTAGACCGATCAGCCTCACATCGTTTGTTCTAAAAACGATGGAAAAAGCTGTAGACAACTACATTAGAACAGAAATCTTGGAACAGGTGCCATTGCACCCTCGTCAACATGCGTACCAAGCGGGAAAGTCCACGGAAACCGCTTTAACACAGTTGACGGACGAAATCCAAGACGCACTGAACAAAAAAGAAACCGTGGTATGTGCCTTTCTAGACATAGAAGGGGCCTTTGACAATACGCCACATGAGGTAGTCAAAAGAGCACTGATTGAGAAAGGAGTAGATAGAACGACTTCCAGTTGGATGTCGCAACTGCTATCTACAAGAATCGCAGAACTGGAGGCAGGACAAGACACTTTCTCCATTAATGTGACCAGGGCTGTCCACAGGGGGGAGTTACATCCTCGCTTATGTGGAGTCTCACTGTGGACAGTCTGCTCTGTCAATTGACTAGGGAAGGCATACCATGTCAAGGGTATTCCGACGACATGGTTATCCTGGCAAAAGGGAAGTATGAAAACGTCCTCTGTGATATTGTTCAAAGAGGATTGAACATTGCGGAACAATGGTGTGACTCGGTGGGATTCAGCATCAACCCCACCAAAACCACACTAGTAGCCTTTACAAGGAAAAAGAAACCTAATCTAAAAATCATAAAAATAGGGGAGAACATCGTCGAGTGGAAAACAGAGGTAAAATATCTAGGGCTAATCCTAGATAGCAGGTTACTCTGGAACAAACACGAAGACGAAGTAATACACAAAGCAACCAAGGCCCTCATGGTGTGTAGGAACATTGCAAGGAAGAACTGGGAATGTAACCCACGTATCCTGCAATGGATGTACACAGCAATAGTGAGACCATTAATCACATATGGGGCAGTGGCTTGGGGCGTAAGGGCTAATCTGAACACGACGAGGAAAAACCTCTCGAAGATTCAAAGACTAGCCTGTTCATGTATCACTGGAGCAATAGGAACTTGCCCCACTGCTGCAATGGAGGTGATTTTAAACTTGACCCCACTGCACATTCTGCTAGAAAGTGTAAGGAAGAAAACAATATATAGAATGATCAAAGAAGGAATTATCAGGGAAAAACCTCGATCACTTCACTTTGATCAAACTTGGGAAATGCCCCAAGATGATATGCCAAAGAAATTCAACTTTGTGAGAAAATTCATCACAAAGTTGAGTAACAAATCTGAATGGGATGAAGACATCATACAGAGTTTAAACCAGAATACCATAAAGTGGTATACGGACGGTTCCAAGCTAGACGAGGGAACTGGGATAGGAGTTTTTGGACCGAGAGCCAAATACTCAGAAAGCTTGGGCACATACCCGAGCATCTTTCAAGCAGAAGTCCGCGCCATCGAAAGATGTGTGGAATTCAATATTGGAAGAAACTACCGCAGACAAGAGATTGTGATCATGTCGGATAGTCAAGCAGCCATCAAAGCGCTGAGTTCAAATATAATCAGTTCGAAGATGGTTTGGGAATGCCTAGGCAAACTAAATGAACTAGGCCAGAAGAACACTGTCACCCTCCTATGGGTCCCGGGACACATAGGAATAGAGGGGAACGAAACAGCAGATAAGCTGGCAAAAAAGGAGCTGAAACCCCACATTTGGGACCAGAACCATCTTGTGGGATCAGCAGTAGAGTAATCTTAGGAAAACTAAGGGAAGAAATGGAGAAGGGAAAACCAAGTACTGGAATCAGCTGGAAGGACTGAGGCAATCTAAGATACTACTGGGGAACTATGACCAGAAGAGATCTCTTAGCTGCCTCAACCTCAGTAAAAAAGGCTCCGTATTCTAACGGGAATATTAACCGGGCATTGCCGGTTAAGAAGCCACATGAAGAAACTAGGGTTAGCAGATGAAGCAAAGTGCAGATTCTGTGAGGAAGAGGATGAAACCTCAATACATATACTCTCAGAATGTCCTGCCTTGCAAAATTCTAGGGCTAGATACCTAGGAGCACATGAAATAGAGGAAGGGGATCTACCTGATTTGAAGCCCGACGATGTCCTAAACTTCCTCAGGAAAATAGGACTCGAAGAGCTGCTATAAATCTGAGAAAACATCAGAACGTGGCAAGTAAGGGGGGACACAATAGATCCTATGGGTCGCAGTGTAATCATCACCCCTAACTCATTCATACATTCATACATACTATTAGTAGGTAGAATACAAATTTGTTGCCCAGCTCTAAGTAGTTGAACCAAATTAGCTTTTAGGACTACAGATATTTTTGTAATCAACTTTGCTGTAAAAATAAATTTTCTGGTGCTCAATTAAATCTCACGACCCAACTTTCCTCTACCAAACCCCTTATTGTCGTCCACTTTTGATTTTATCACTTGGGTAACGAAGTTGCAAGCAAAAATGCAAAAATATTTCCAAGGGAAATTCAGCAGTGGGGTTGAAGAATTGTATAATTGTCTTGCGACTTAGGAAAGTAACATATTTTGAACCAAACAACAAATTACCAATCGAGGCCCAACCAAAGCGTGTTACGTCACGACAATAATGTCACAAATAAGGTGAAGAACCATTTTAATTTGTTCAGTCATTGTTTATACTCTAATTTTAATGTTCATCAAATATGTAAGAATTATAAATGCAAATGGATTCCGTTTTGTTAAAAATTGATACAAATCCTTAACATTACTAGTTAATATTTCACAGCAAAATCTACGTAAATGTGAGTGAATTTGTTTATTTAGGTAAGTTTATTATTTATAAATGGATTCAAATAATACATCGCCAAAATTTTAATCAGAAAATGGATATATTGAGATGAATGGCTAAGCTCAAGTATAAATAAAATGTAACACTTACCTCAGTATGAAAATATAAAAGGATATTAGAATAATTTTCATGAATATATCAGCCACTTTTCTTTATTTCATTTAAAATATTTGGTATAGTAATCTTAAATGTTAAACATTCAAATAGAGTGTAACATGTTCATTGACATGTTCCGAGCGTAAAATTAATTTAATCACATGTATAATTAAATCCTGCACTTAATCATTAAAAAATACCTTTCGGACAACCAATAGACACAACCGTTTTTGAACGTTGAAAACCCGTTAAAAACTAACCAATCAGAACGCTCGAATTCCTCCCCTAACGAAAATGAACCGTTAATATAATTGTAACGCAGAGAGAACTCTTCCCTTTTCGCCTTCTGTCTTCAAAGAATGAACATCATTTTGCGTACTAACGAATTCTTATCTTAGCCGTTATTTATACGGCTCCAAGTTAACGTCGAAACTATGGCAAACTATTAGCCCCAAGTTACCGTCAAATGTAACCCCAAGTTACCGTCCAATGTAACTCCAGGTTACCTTAAAAATACCTCCAAGTTACCGTTGAAAATACCGCAAATTATTAACTCCAAGTTACCGTTGAAAACATCGCAAATTAGCAAGTTACCGATAAAGCACCGATCCAGCTGACTACACCTGAAGTTCTAACTCTCCGGAGAAGTCTCCCAGGTCTGCCTTCCTATAGAAGTCGTCAACATCTTTAACCAACCGAAGCCATACCCATACCGCTGTGGGAGAAATCCGAAACCCTAAGCTAAGTACCTAACCTTTTGTGGCAAAATAAATTTGAATTTCTTACTTGAGTGTTTGTTTTAAACCCACAGATTTGCTGTGTGTGGTTGCCTATCGGTATCAGTATTTTAGTTTTTTATTGTTGTGTTAAAGTAGTCAAAATATTTTCAATATTCATTTTTCCTTTCTAGTTAAACTTTAAAGTAAATAAGGTGTTCTGCTTTACACCTAGTTATTAAATTTTGTCGAATTTAAAGCAGTGGCGCCCTCACCCATCAAACATATCCTATATACAGAGTGTCGCTAAGCTGGAGCGTACCCACTCCTGAGTTAAAAGGTCTCATAAGCCGGGACAGCTCTCGAGGGAGTAATTAGTGTTACAAATTGGCTTCCTGCCTTTTTGGGACATATATTGCTGCAAGAGCAAGAATGTATTTGACTTAATCTTCGATAGAATTCTGTAATACAAAACAATCAAGCAAGTCCCAATTCATATTGCTTTCTCTGGAAGTTAAAGTCAGAATCAAAAACCAAAAGAATATAATTAAAACTATTAATTTAATTCATATGTTTAATAAACAATTGTGTAATTTAGGTAGTTAAATGTTTAAATATTAGTTACAAGGTGGAAGTGCTTACATTGTGTCATGTAAACATTTTGTAGTGCTTCGATAACAGATATGTATTCAGGCAATAATTCATAATATGAGAAATAATAAAAAAACTGTGTTAATGAATGCTATCAGACAAGGGTGAAATCGGTGTATGAACTATAAATGTTACAGTGATAGACAGAGTAACCCTACTTCATTATCAAAACTCAAATAGTGACCACTTAAAAGACTATTTCAACAACAGTTGATAAAACTTATTAGTATTCAAAAGTTTCATGTTATCTGCTCCAATTTACATAAATTATTCAAGGAGATGCACATGCCAAAATTAGCAAATTTCAAACATCAATTTTATAGGGAAAAAATGATCAAAAAATAATTTAAATCTTTTTCATGAATGTAAGAATACAGATTTTTTATATATTATCAAAGAAACATTCAAATATGTTAAAAATGTTTATCATTTTGTGTAAATTTAGGTTAAAATTTGCAAATTGAAACAATTGATTGCTAATTTAATGTCATTAGTGTCATAATTAGGGAAAAGGTATAAAAGGCCGTGCATTTTGTTTTTCGGCCTATTATTCGCTCTTATTCCGCTAATTGGCAATTGAAATTCATCACGAGAACTGGTATCATAACCACACTTTTAATCAAAAATTGAGTTTAGTTACATTATTTAACAAAAATATTATAATCAAAGTAATTAAATAGAATCAAAGTACTTAACAAAATGTGCGATTCAACAAAATCAATCTAAATTCTGGTAAGATTGATAAGATTTGTTTCATCTTTGGAAATTTGGTAGATTGCCGGCAGGTCTAGCGAGATCGTTACCAACCTAAAGACAGTTATTTGAGGTAGGAACGTTCATTAAAAACATTTTATTTGTATGCGCATGACTATTTAAAAGACAAAAGACAAATATTAGCATTTATTAAATATTTCTCGAGGTATTTCTATTGTACTCGTATTAGGTAAAATATTGCATGTAATAAATCTTTGAAAGAAATTAATAGTTTATAAAATTTTTGTATTAAATAATTCCATAATTGTAATTGGATGTTTTATAGAGTAGTCAAATTGAGTTTTACTTGAATCCTACCCAAGATAAAGAATCGGGTCTCGAAATAAATCAAATTTTTACTGAGCTAACAGATTTTTATTAGGATGTTCATTTAAAAAAATAAAGTATACAACAGTTAATAATTCAAACATTTCATTTTTTAAATATACAATGTAAAAACAATAAATAAATAATAAATCTATAAAAACAAACCATCACAATATATAGGATGGAAAGAAGTAACGAGCCATTTTGTAAGATACATGAATAAGAAGAAGGAACAAATTAGCATATTCTGTGCGAATATTGGTCAATCCCTCAAAAACATTAGAGATTACTATGAATCAGCAGTGTAGACGATAAACTCAGAAGTTGACTTTGGAGGAAGCACGATGGAAGCAACGTTATCTAAATTTCAGAGTCTCCCTGTATTCTACCCAGTTTAAGCTACAGATACAGTTCGTTAAAATGTGAAATGTTTTTTAGTGAACCTTAAAAATAATATAGAAAATTTTTAAATATTGGGCTTTCCTCTATTACAAAATTCGGTATTCTAAATAAAGAAGGCCCTGTATATTATTATGTAAGAAATGTAAATTGTATTATATCAGAGACTTACTGAAGGTGAATTGGTAAATATTTCTATTAAAACTGTTAAAAACAGTTTTATTTTAAAGGTCAACTGCATAATTAATTTTTAGTAAATAACAATTTTTGGATTGTAAATTATTCTAAAAGTGTTTTATGGTTTCGTAAATTTAGCCAGCATATTACATTATACTTGTTTCTTGCAGTTCTATTGGTAAGCAAAGCCAATCAGAAGTAATATTATATTGGAAAATAGGAAAAAAAATCGTTGAAAAAAAAAATAAAAAAAAACTTTACAAATATGGATAACATCACAGCAGACACTGAACTTGAGTACCTGTTCAAGGCCAAAGATTTGGTAGCTGAAGGCAGAGTTGCTGAAGGTATTTATTGCTAATAATTCACAAAAAATATTGCATCGACTATTTAATTTATATTGGTAGTTTAATACACCACATATTTTTTAAACTTTAATTTGTATATTTACTATTTCTATAGATATCTGTTATTTAAACTATTGTTAAATTAGATTTTTATTTGGGAAATAGTTATGTCTTAAAACAAGATGTTACTTCAATTTTCCATTCTCACGATGAATCTTTAATTGAGACCGCTTTCACTGACTAAAAAAGTTAGTTTTGTTACCAATAAAATAGTGGAAGAATTTTTCAAACTGTTTATTCTGTATTCTTTTTGGATATGACTTTTCTTCACTACTGCCTATATACCCAACTTTATTGATTTTTTTGGAGGTAGTAAAGTTGTTCATTAAACCAAGGTAGAAAAATACAGAACCTACTTGATTAGAACTAAATCTCAATCCATTTGATAGAAAGAGTTTGACCAATGCAAAGACAAAATGAAAAAATATTTTCCTTACTCATTTAATAATCCACCTATTTATTAAAAAATGAAAATAGACATTCATGAATACTTATCAAATCAAAAGAAATATTATAGGATATGTTAATGATTGCCTTGTCATTAGGGACATAAAAAATTGTAAAAATTACCAATTTTAATTTTAAATTTTTTATTTTTTATTTAAATTTTAATTTTCAAAATTTTTATTCTTGCGTAATTGACTCCTTAACCGACGGGCTACGTAATACTATTTTAAATTAAATAGTGAAAGGAATTAATTTATTTATATTTATTTAAAATAAGTTTAACATTAAAATTAAATGTATTTGTCTAATGACAGCTTTTCGAGTGAATTGCAAATTAATGTATTTTTGAGTTGGTTTTATTATTTTCAGAAAATATGGAAGAAATCAGACAGTTTATTGCAAATTTAAACGACAAATACGTACCCAAAAAGATACAAGATGAAATAATTCTAATTTTTTTAATATCCTGTTCTCAAGATGTAGCCCTTACCAAAAAAACTATATTATCCTACTATTATTTGAAAAGACATGGACCCGAAATATTTGATGACAGAGATCTTGAACGAAGTGATATACAACTCGCACTAGAAACAGTGTATGTTGGTTTTATTTATTAAATTTACATACAATAATGAAGTAGTAAGTAAAGTTTTACCCTTAAACGATGTGTAAAATCTCCAGGGTCTAGAAATAACTTAAATCCATTTTCATAAATTTCCATTTAAAAGTAAGTTGTAATCTTTGTTTCGTCAGAATTGTTCTCTGACAATTTTGAAGCGAAGATGGGTAGGCAACTTCTTAACTAAATTCTGTAAAAGCAACTTTTGATAAAACCAATAAAAAAATCAGAAAGAAAAACTCTTAGTGTATGGTGGAAAATTTTCAGAAACAAAATTGTTGCACCCATATTTTATAATTTCAATTTAACTGAAGTTGCCTATCTGAAAATGATTCTTCCTGAAGTTGAAAATATTCTTGTAGATATAGTCTTTCCAATATTAATTGCTAAAATCCACTTAAAAGTGTCATACAGAGTGAGTTAGTTTACTAGGCTTCAAAGTAGAAAGAATGGCATGAAAACAACATATTTCTCCCGTTATCGTCGGAACCCAGCTCTCTCTAGACTGGAAGTCTGTATGACGCTTTTAAATGGATTTTAGCAATTAATATTGGAAAGACTATACTTTTTAGGACGTTCAACTTCAGGATATGATTTGGATGGAGGATGGGGTAGCTCCGCATAATGTCCTACCTGTTAAAGATTATTTGAACAATGAATTTTAAGTGTGAATAGGGAATAATGGAACCGTATTATGGCCTCTTAAAAGTCCGGACCTATCCCCTATGGACTCATTTTTTTGGTTTTTTTTTAAAAGACATAATAAATAATAATAACGACTGTATTCAACTCATTAAATTAGAATTAAATTAGAAATAAATAATCTAAATATAAACAATTAACTTTTACAAAGTTATTATTTATTTATAGTAGTAAAGTTATCTTTGTTATATTCGTTATATATTATTTGTAATTTTAATTAAATCTTGACCTTTTATTTAATATATTAAGAACGGTGTATGATATGGTATATTTTTGAAATCAAAAGAAAAACATCTTTTCAAAAATTCAATAATATACAGGGTGTCTTATTTAAAAAAACGAAAAATTTTTTTGAGTCCCGTAAACTAGCACACCACTGTACTTTTTTAATCTATATATATAAAAATTAATTGTTGTGTCTGAGGATATTTTACATCGTATGCGCTGTCAAACTTCAAATCCAACACTACAAATAACTGAAGAAATTTACAATGAAACATGTGTCTATTGATAGCAAATAAAGTGTTATTGTATTTAGGCCCAATCGCCCAATCGTCCAATGCATGATGCATTTAACCACGAGTGCTTCGGTATTGCCAATACGATACCGAAGCACTAGCTGAAGCAGTTCGCACGAATGTTCCGCAATTGAATTGTCTACGAGTCTTTGCTAGAAGTTGTGAGTAATGGAACTGGTGGAATTTACTTCCTGGATGCTCCTGGAGGCACTGGAAAAATTGTCTTGATATCATTGCTTTTGGCGAGAATTCGATCGCAAAATGAAGTTGCCCTAGCCTTGGCTTCAACTGAAATAGCTGCGACTTTGTTAGAAGGCGGACGAACCGCACATTCTGCGCAGAAATTACCGCTAAACATGCAAATTAATGAGACACCAGCTTGCAACATAGCCAAAAATAGTGCATTGGAAAAAATTCTACAGGTATGTAAATTGATCGTTTGGGATGAATGCACGATGGCACACAAGAGGTCACTGGAGGCACTGAACAGAACCTTGAAAGATCTTCGTGATAACCAAAATATTTTCGGTGGAGCCATGATTCTGTTGTCCGGTTATTCCACAATCAACGGCAGCTGACGAACTAAACGCATGCTTGAAATCATCTAATTTGTGGCGATATGTAAAAACACTTCGACTGACGACTAATATGAGAGTATTTTTACAGCCAGATCATAGTGCAGATGTGTTCTCGAAACAATTATTAGATATTGGTGATGGGAAAGTCGCAGTTGACACCTCGACCGGATTCACTACATTTCCCAACGATTTTTGTCAATTGACAGAATCAAAGGAAGAGCTTATTCAGTGTGGTTTTCCAGATGTAGCGCAACAATTCAAAAACCATACTTGGTTGAGCGAAAGAGCAATATTAGCGGCGAAAAACAAAGACGTTGATGACCTCAACGTGACCATTCAAAATTTCATTCCGGGACAGTAATTTTCCTTCAAATCTGTTGATACAGTTATCAATCAGGATGACGTAGTTGACTATCCAACAGAATTTCTGAATTCAATAGAATTGCTGGGTTGCCACCTCACAACTTACAATTAAAAATTGGTTCAGTTATCATCATGTTGCGTAACATCAATCAACCTCGATTATGTAATGGAACAAGGTTGACTTTAAGAAAATTAATGAATAATGTCATTGAAGCTACGATTATCAAAGGAAAATATAGAGCAGAAGATGTTTCGATTCCACGTATCCCAATGATTCCAACGGACTTGCCGTTCGATTTCAACCTGGCCTTTGCGATGACCATAATAAACAAATCGCAAGGCCAGTCGTTGGAAGTTTGCGGGATTAATTTAGAATTTCCATGCTTTTCGCATGGACAACTATATGTCGCGTGCTCACGGGTAGGAAAGCCATCGACTTTATACAGGGTGTTTCTTAAGTAATCTAAAATATTATATGGGGCGCTTCGTTACTCAATTTTAAGACGAAAAGTTCATATAAACATGTGTGATAGGTGTTGTCGTTTATGAGATACAGGGTGTTGAATTAATTGTAATAAGTCAGTTCTGATTGTACGTGAAATTAATTTTTCCCGGTGACGCTACTGGTTTTTAGAAGTAATACGCAAAAACATGCTTATTCTAAGTGGCCTTTGAAATAATGTTGACAAGTGTAAAATTTGAAAACCAACGCAAAAATCGTACATTTTTATTTGATTGACTCTGTGTTTCGTTAATAACTATGCCAGTGTTTACTAATGTTGAAATGGCTAATATGCATTTTTTGTACGGATTAGCGAATGGTAATGCCTTAGAAGCTAGACGTACGTATGCCCAGCGTTATCCAAATAATCGTTTACCATGTTCAGATACGTTTACTAAGTTACATATTCGTTTACAAGAAACTGGAACTTTTGCTAAATCGAAGAATATTATTGGACGACCCAGAACTGTGAGAAATCCCCAATTGGAAAACCAGATTCTTCAAATTATTGACCAACATCCAGAAACGAGTACAAGAAAAGTTGCAGATGAAGTAAATGTTAGTAACAAAACTGTTTGGAATATTCTAAAAGATAATTTATTGTATCCATATCACGTTCAACGTGTTCAACATTTGTTACCTACTGACTATCCATTACGCATACAGTATTGTCAATGGATTTTACGTGAAATCGCGAACAATCCGAATTTTGTGGCCAATATTCTATTTACGGATGAAGCCAACTTTTCTAGACATGGGATTATGAATTTTCATAATGACCACATATGGGCAGATGTAAATCCACATACCATAACTGTAAAACGATTTCAACAAACATTTTCGGTCAATGTTTGGCTTGGCATCATCGATGATTATTTAATTGGACCATTTTTCCTTCCTGTACGGTTAACCGGTGAGACATACCAACATTTTCTAGAAAATGAACTTCCACTTCTTTTGGAAGATGTACCTATTATTATTAGAAGGCGCATGTGGTTCATGCATGACGGAGCTCCTCCACATTTTTCTGTGATTGTACGCGAGTTTTTAAATAATGTTTTTCCAGGCCATTGGATCGGACGAGGATCTCCACACCCGTGGCCCCCTAGATCACCTGGACACAATCCTCTGGATTTTTGTGTGTGGGGATATTTAAAATCGCTTGTTTACACAACACTGATATTAAACGTACAAGATCTTCAAAATCGTATCATAGACGGCTGTAATGTTATTCGTAACAATCCTGGTATCTTCGAACGTATTCGACAATCCATTAGACATCGAGCGGATTCTTGCATTTTAGCTGGAGGTGGACATTTTGAACATTTGCTCTGAAATGTATTATTTTTTCTTTATGTTTAACACATGTTGCTTGTAATAAAATAATAAAAAAATATAAATCAGTAGCGTCACCAAGAAAAATTAATTTCACGTACAACACCCTGTATCTCATAAACGACAACACCTATCACACATGTTTATATGAACTTTTCTTCTTAAAATTGAGTAACGAAGCGCCCCATATAATATTTTAGATTACTTAAGAAACACCCTGTATATTTATGCTTCGAAAAACCGAACCAAAAACGTAGTTTATCAGAAAGCGTTAAATTAAATAGATTTGTTTATTATATTTTGTTATGTATTGATTATATGTTGTAATGTTAATAAAGTACATAAAACTTATTAAAATGACCAACAAGGTTCATTTAATAACTTAATACCATTTTAACCGTGTACATTACGAGCGTTTATTCTTGACAAAAATAAATAAAGGTTGAAAGCTTGATAATCACGAATCGAAAGTTGTAAAAAAAGTGTTGCAGGTGATACGAAGTTCACCGGGTCAGCTAGTGTTATAATAATACTTTCCGAATCTACCAAGTTCAGTCGTGGCTTGGTAATTATAATGATCCTGAAGACTGGGACTGGAAAAAAATGGAAAATTATTGATGCCAGTGCAAAGCTCTAAACCTCCAGCACCCCTGAGCTTCTAAAATTGATCTTTTGCAAATGCAAAGGAAACTGTGGAGCGATGTGTGGATGTCGAAAAGCAGGACCGAAATGTTCTGCAGTGTGCTTCCATTGTTCTGGAGAGACATGTAGCAACGTAATGGAGCTTACAGAATTAATAGATGAAAATTATTTTGATGATGAACCACCGACATTAACACCCCTTCCTTCAGTTCTCCCACTGATATTTGATTTAGAAAGCCAATCAGATGCTGAGCCGCAACCTGGTCCATCAAAAAGACTTAGGACGGAGTAGTTGTAATTTTGAAAATCACCGTGGATTATGCCTATTGGGGTTATCACGTAAAAAAAAACGCGACTATAGACTCTACCTCGTGGGTGGTGTGGAAAAGAGTCATTAATTAATTAGATATAATATTTCGCAAATTAATAATTAAAAAAATTATGATAACAAAATAAAAAAAAATTAAAAATAGTACTCACTTCGGAGCGCTGCAAAACCTTAGCTATTGACTTATTGAAAAAATGTTGCTAATAAAAGTTGTTCCTCAAAAGACGATCTACAAAAATGGTCTGATATCATTTTTTCGTAAAATGATAAAAAAAAGTTATATCCAAAAGTATAATTTTTTTTCTCGAATTTCTGAACATTTTCGCTTATAACATTTTAATTTATAGTTTTACGAGAAACAGTTACTGGACCAAAGTTGTAGAGAATCTAATTTGCAACAAAAAATGTTAATAAACTTTTTTTATCAGATAAACAGTTTAAGAGATACACGTAAAAACCATTTCAACCCTTATTTTCAAGATGTCGGCCGTTTGACAAGGGTGGCGACCCCACAAATTTGGTTTTAGCTGTACACTGACCCCCCTTACACTTCTAAAAAATAAAATTGCGTCCTCTAAAAAACGCAACCCCAAATGTAACATTTCAATGGACTATAATTATATTCCACATTTCATAAATTATTTAAAATGTTTCAAAAAAATATGAACCAGCAGTGGAAAAGTTAATAATTGATTCAGAACAATAAACAACTAAAAGGTTGTATTAACTTTCACTATTTATTCTATAAATTGCAATTACAGCTGTTTCGCTATAACTAGCATCGTCAGATTGACATATTGAAATTACATGTTTGTTTGTAACTAGGTACTTGATGTTGATAGGTAGTTAAGGCTAGACCAAGTAAGGAAGTAATAAGACATAACAATATTAAAGCCTAGATGTTATTAGCCCTAAGGGATTATCCTGGATGTATTTCCCTCTAAGATCAGTATAACTGTGCAATGATATAGAAAAACCAGGAAAAAACTATATCCTGCTGATCTTTACAATAACTTAATATATTTGTGTTATAATTACGTCTTATCTATGTATAAAATGAAGACTCAATCAAAGTAAACAGTTTAATAGTGGTGAACTTCCAAGATTTATTTGTTCATTAACTACTTTATATTGTTGATCTGCTAGATGTCTTTTGATTTCAAGTTCTTCGAGGAAATCTAAATATATCTAGCTGTCGTTCGCTACCTACAAATCCTGCTAACACATCATCAACATATCTATACCAAAATACAATATTGTTTTTATAAGTAGAATTAAAGATTTTGCTTTCTAAATTATCCATAAAAATAGTGAAAGTTAATACAACCTTTTAGTTGTTTATTGTTCTGAATAACATGAATTTTCACACAGTAAGGGTTAGTACCATAAATTTCATTAATAATTGATTTTATTTTTAATGAAATGTAGATTTACGTTGTAAATTAATTATTTTAGACATATGTCAAGTATACCAGTAAGAACAGATGACAACGATGTGATACATTACTTCAATCTACACGATGCTAATTACCGAAACTTTGATTTGGTTGCTATTATGAAAATTTCTTACATGTTAATGGATATAGCTCAAGAGAAAAACCCTCCCAATGGACTGATAGTATTAATTGATATAAAAGGTGTAAGTAATTTTACAAATATACAATTAAAGATTGACCAACCATAAAAGTCTGTCTGTTGTTTCAATCGATACTACTCAAAAGCAAATCAGCAAAAAAATAGTGTTAACAAACCACCTAAGCAAAAAATTTGACATGCCACTTCTGTATTGTATAACTAGAGGCAGCTCCTCGATAATTTAGGAACAGTATGCGGTCATAATGAAATTCCAGCTACTTAGATCTTTTGTGCATTGCATACCTTAATTTACCTTTTTTTTCTAGAAGACACAAGCCTACAAGCTATCTTGTTTCTTGTTTCTTTTTGTCTTTGAAACCAGGTTCACGTCTCGAACCTATAAGCGATTGCAGGATAGTAGATTTTCTTTTTTACCTATATTTCTTCATTGCACTGTATTATTATTGAAAAAATGTAATTTTTTAAAAAAGGAGCTGAATTATTACAAATTTTAGGCCAGTTTGATGCACATGACTAGGATGAAATTGGGTGCAATAAAAAAATACCTGACATTTTTACAGGAAGGTTTTCCAATGAAACTCAAAGTTATCCATTTTTTAAATTCTGTACCCTTCTTAGAGAAAGTTCTAGCATTGGTAAATGTATTCATAAAAAGCGAACTTATGGATATGGTAAGTATCATATTATTAGTGATATTATGATATAATCGTGGACTGCACAGTGTGTGTTCCAGATAAAAATCAAAACTTGACAACAGTTTAATGAATTTGTAATTGCGTGGTAGACAGTATATCTAGACAATGCCTCTTATCTTAGTTCATTTAACACTATTTTAGGTACTTTACTTTTAGCGTATATTAAATTACTTATTAGTAAGGACGATGCCAGATGCCAGACTTGCGTGTATCACCCTATACATTTAAATTTATGTTTAAAAAGCTCACATTTGAGTTTCAAAGTTGTCGGGTCCCAGCGTTTTTTATAATCTTCTAAACTAATCCCACAAATAATTTTATTCCACTAGTGGTTTCCACACTATATACTTTCAATTTTTAGTTTTGACTTTATAAGTTACTTCTTTGTAATTTTTTTGTCTAAATTAAATGTAATTCAGTGGAAATAATTGTTTTTGAAAAACAAGTTTCTATTATCCTGAACATAACTCGCGCACTTGGAGTTATAGTCTATATAGAAAGGACAAGGAGTAATAAATCATTCATTTAAGTAGATTTCATAGACGTACCAAGATATATTTTAAGAGGGTATCTATACCATAAGGTACATTTTGTATTGAACGAATGAGTTGCAGCTATGCTAAAGAATATACGATTTAAGTCAGAGGTAACGGGATGTACTAATTTTAATAAAAAAAGTGATAGAGGTAGATAAATTTTAGTAAGTTTAATAAAGAAAGGCAACACATAATAGAAAACAAACCAATCTGTAAAGTCCATGGATTTTACTTACGAAAGGAAATTCCAACACTTGACAAAATTATGACATCAGTGCAAGAAGATACGGACTATACAAAATTCTCCAGAATGACATTATGCAAAATTTTGAAAGATGTGGGTTTCAGTTATACAAAACATAATAGAAAATCTCTTGATAGATAAACCGGAAATAGTTTTTTGGACAAGAGACTATTTAAGAAGCATTCGACATGCCAGAGAACCAAATTTGAAAATCTTCTACTTAGACGAAACATGGATAAATGCTGGATATACAGTTTCCAAATCTTGGCAAGATGGAAACATTAAAAGCGGAAGGCAGGCATTCGTGGAAGGTTTGTCGTTAGGTTTGCAGCCACCATCTGGAAAAGGAAAAAGACTTATCATTGTCCATGTTGGAAGTTCTGAAGGTTTTGTTGATGGCGGATTATTAACTTTTATTTCAAAATGCACGAGGGACTATCACGAAGATATGAATTGGGGATGTCTTCGAGGAATAGTTTGTTCAAATGTTGGATCTGATTCCAAAAGGGACTGTTATTGTTATGGACAACGCAAGTTACCATTCACGGTTACGAGAAGCATTGCCCACAAGTCGTTAGCGTAAAGCAGAGCTTTTGGAGTGGCTTATTTCGAAAAATATTAAGTTTCCAAAAGATCCACTAAGGAAAGAGCGTTACAAAATTGCAAAAATGAACAAGAATAAATACAAAACCTACATTGTAGAAGAAATGGCTTCTTCGCGTGGTATATCGATTCTGCGACTTCCCCCTTATCATTGTGAACTTAATCCCATAGAAATAATATGGGCTCAGGTAAAGGGGGAAGTTGGAAAAAAAATACTACTTTTAAAATAAACGATGTTGTGAAATTGTTTGAGAGTGCTGTAAGTCATGTTAGTAAGGAAAATTGGACAAACTGTATCCAGCATGTTATCAAAGTAGAGGCAAATATGTGGAAAATTGACAATATTTGTGATGATTTAATCGACCCTATTATTATTAATGTCAACAACGATTCTTCCTCTTCCGAGTCGGATATAGAATAAAATGTAAGTAATAAATGTATTCCAATAATTATTTCTTTTCATTTTTTATTATATTATAATTTAAAACACACCACTGCATTGCGTTATTGCTTACCTGCTAATCCTTTAACAATGAAGAAACCCTAAACTTTGCTACAACTGAAACAAATACGGGGTCGATCTACCTGGTTTTTAGATTTAAAGAAATGTAATTTAAAGTAAGAGATTTATCAAAAATTTCATTGTGCTCCCTGTAAAGGTTTTGCATACTTAATCAGGGTTTATTACTCCTCGTACTTTTTGTACATACTATAATAGTTGATATAAACTGATCCTAATAATTTCAGTTAAATCTTCATCAACCTGGTATGGACCAAGAAAAACTATTCGAGTTAATACCAAAAAAATGTTTGCCGAAAGAATATGGTGGTGATCTTCCTTCTGAAAGTGAACTTCACCAAATGACATTAGAACAGTTTAGACGCAAGCAAAAGTTTTGGGACATGGAAGAAAAGTTAAGAAAATTGGCATATAAAGAATAAAAACACATTAAAGTATTTTTTCGTTTTTTAAAATACCCAACACCATGGTAATACATTTTTATTGTTGCAAATCGAGATGCACCACAAAAACTTAAAGTTTATATAAAAAATAATTCATTTAAATCTTTATTTTATTAAATAAATAGACAGTAAGTATTGTTAATAAATAAGAAAAACATTACAGTAAAATCCAGCAGCATATCTGGTTTTTTGGGCAGACATTCTTTAAATAAATTGTTTTCCTCCAATAGGTATACTCACGAACGCGATAAAACTCTGGTAGACAGCAATAATTATAATATCAGTGTAAACATACAAGACTTATTTTTCGCAAAAACATCCGACATTTTCTCTCAAAACTACTTGCTGCAATAATTTGCAAGAAAATATTGCCGTGTAGTGTAAACAGGCATGCAAGTTTATGTAGCAATAAATGTATCTCTTTTCTTAAGTGGCGGTTACACGGCGCGTGGTTCGTCGAACCTGTCTGAACAAATCATGAAACACAGACCAGAGGTGGTTTGTATAGCTCACAGTTCGTGAAACGTGGTTTGCAAGGTTCCATCGGTTGTCGGAAATTAAGGGCGAGTCCAAGAAGACGAACCAATAGATTCGCGCAAAGGTTTGTACAGGTTTGTCCAGGGTCGTTCTTTCTCGCACCGATCCATGAAAAACAAAACAGGACGTTAGATCATATCAGTTGTTCTTTATTATTCAAAAGACAATCATGTCTTGGAATAAAGAAAAAAATATAGAATTCATTGAAGCTCTTCAATTAGAAGAGGTTATATGGAATCCCTTTTTTATTACGCTTTAGTTTTTTTTGTAGTATATGACCACATACGGTGTTGACACCCTTGTATGTAAAACGGCGAACTACGAACCAAGTTCTTGGTCCGACAAACCACGCGCCGTGTAACCGCGGCTTTAGATAAAATGAACGACAATGCGTGTGTCGATACCAGCTACTGATGAATCCAATAAATTATACATTTTCGCTTAAATAATAAAAAATACGAAAAAAAATTAATTAAGAAATTCATCTTAAAATTGTTTTGTAAAACCAAAATATTAAAATATTTTATTTAATATACAAAATTATAATTATGTATAAATTACGACAATCTATTAAGAGAGTTGAAACATAAGTGATTTGATTAATTATTTTCAGAGTCCGTAATTTCTTAATGGGAGGTGGATTCCGGCAATTCAGCATAGGTAATAGCCTTGCATTCATTATTTCGTTTGAGATTCTAGTTGATGTGCATATTATATTTTATTATTTGTTATTAAATATTAGTGTGTTAAAATAAAAATGTTATTACTGCAGTTGTGTACTAGTGTAGGTACCAAAGTCTGTAATTTCGAGGTAGCGCTAAGGAGGTCAATACTCAATACATTCTAGTTTCTAGAAAAAAATGTAGGTAATCGTTGATATTAAAACATGTCGCTACACATTGGAGATAGTATTGGGTTATCAAATCAGCAGCTATATACGTGTTTGCCTTTATTAAAAAATAAATAAAGGCGTACGACAGTTTTGATAAAAAACAAATTGACAATATCTTGAGTTCACGCATGGTATAATTGTATTAGATAAAAATAGACATTGTAGTGATATATAATTTGGTATTATAATGTAAATACACTCGGTTAATAATACATAATGAATGTGACTACAACCTGTTTATCTATCTAATTTTAAAAAAAATTTGGATTTATTGATTCGAGTCTTAAATTTTAGTCAAAACATATTAATAATGTTAAAAAAGAGATGGTGTTTGTTCGTATTATTTTAATAATTTAAAGTCTCGTGATGGAAGTGAGAGTGGTGGTTTCTTTATAATTAATTTTAAATAGCATGAGAGAAATCTGAATATTTATTTGGGTAAGTATTTAGAGAGATAGGTATGTAATGTTTATCTACTTTTAAGTAATAATAAAATAATAAGAGCTCTAAACGAATAACTTTGGCAAGAAAACTTAACTTAATGCCTTGAAAGAGCCGTGCAAATTTTGTTGCAAAACTTATTTGTTTATAAATAAAATTAAATTGTCCGTTATAAATAAAAAATAAACTGTACGTGGAGAGGTTCTCATATTTTAACAGTTTTACAGCTGTGAAACTTATCGGAATTGGGATATACAGGGTGTCCCGAAAAGAATGGTCATAAATTATACCACAGATTCTGGGGTCAAAAATATGTTGATTGAATCCCACTTACCTATATACAATAGTGCACACAAAAAAAGCTGGGTGCTAATGTATAAAAATTTATAGGTAATACTAGTAGAGAATATCCAATAAATTGGAAACAGTTGCATTCAATTATTTTGATTTATTATGGATTTTCAGAGGGGATCATCACCTCTTTCACCCTCCAACTTTTTTTAGGGCTATAATTTAACAAAGTATGGACCGCCACTGGAATCAAACGTCTATTCTTAAACTTTTGTGTCTCTCTGTATTTCTTTATAAATATTCTATTATGGATGATACAGCCACCCCTTAAATTGCCAATTTCAATATTGAATATTTAAACTACATTTTCACAAATATTAAAATCTTTTTCGTTATTAAATTATAATTTATATTACCATTCTTTTCGGGACACCCTGTAGAACAAGTGATATATGGAATTGTTAAAAATTGTTTTTAATATTGTGTATTTTTGAACTCAAAGCTGGAATTTAGACAAGAAAAAAAACGTAAAACAAAAAGCGTTGCACGTCCGTCCCAACGTACCGAGTGCAAAAAATACACTTTTCAACGCGTTGTGTACACGTTTTTTCCTACGACCCCAACATTTTTTATAATTATGCATTTTTTAACTTTATTTATAAAATTTATTTAAATTGTTAATCATGTTAAGAATAAGGGTTTAAAGGAGTAAATATTGCATGGAAATTTAGCTAATTAATTAAAATCAAATAACCCCCATTCTCAAGAATTACTCGGGAATTTTTTGGAGGCTCCATAAAAATTAAAAGTAAAATGGAACAGTTGGCAAAATTAATTCGCACTTGTGAATCTCTATGTGTCAGTAATGTGTATTGAACATTTTAATTCACGTTTAATTTCTGTAATCAATTTTTTGTTGTTTCTATTATACCCATAGTATACCCAAATTCTACTTGAAAATTAAAATTTCAAAGCAATTTTTATAAAAATTTCACAGTCTAGTTTCCACGGCAACTAAAAAAATTTCCAGAAATTTTGTACAGACATCAAAACAGAAAGAACCATTAACCAAGTCCTTAATTATCAAAATATCCAAGGAAGAATCTGGTTATTAGTTTCCTTTCTTTATTTTACTTCCTTTCTTATGACCTTTTAGTTGTTTTTTTAAAAAAAACCTGTTTTGTTTCTATATGTTCCCTATATGTTTATTTTAACCTAAAAATCTATTTATTTTATTTTACTCCATAATTTATTATATTTTATATTTTATTTACATATTCATATAATATTTTGACTGATACATTGATTTTTACTTGATTACTACAGGCATCATTTCTTTCTAATCTATGGGCATCATTACAAACATTTTCTTAACCTAATAAATTCATTTTTGACTTTGACATTTGATATTAAAATTAAATTAAATATCTAACATTTAAATAAAACAGTGCCATACATTTTATTAAAACATTATTTGTGTTCTATTCTATAATTGTAGTTACATAAGGTGAAATGCCTTTATAAAACCCCTAAACTACGGCTATATCGCCAACAGCTCTCGGTCGAGCATGGCGACTGGCGAATGCCGATGTGCCGATTTTCGCCCTTTATGCAACTGCAACATTTGCTTTTAAAAACAGTGAGAACAGACACGTGGGGGTAAGGAGTGTCTTAAACCGAATGTACACAAAAATTCTAGTGGTATTGATGTTTAATTGTTTATATCTACATATTATTAAATACCTCGATAATACAGTGATAAAATAAGAAGATTTTGAAATTTTTCTAATGCTGGTAAGAATTAAAATTATTCTTTACAGGTACATAAAGTTGATGATTTCCGACGACTCCGTATTGCGGTGGATCGGTTGTGGTGCGATCTAGCGGAACATATTAAAAGTAGGGACGAGGTAGAAAACTAGGAAGTCGGAAACTGTAATTTTAAAATGTCAATATTGCCATAGATATTTCGTTGTTCGTGACACAACTTTTCCACTTCCACTTCCACTTTTCCACATTAATATCACAAATAATATATATTTTCGCATGAAAATCACGAACAATGTAATATCTATGGCAAAAGTAACACTAATATTACAGTTTCTTATTTCCTAGTTTTCTACCTCATATCTACTTTTAACATGTTCCGCGGGATCGCACCATAATCGATCCACCGTAAGATGGAGTCCTCTGAAACCATCTTAGAACAAAAAGAAACAGGAAGGAGTCTGTCATATATTAACTTTAAGAAAAATTTGCGACGGAAGTCGGCCATCTTGAAGCTCCTAGTATGACTCATTGTTTATGGTTATAGTATACTGGGTGTGTTCGGGGAGCACGCTTTCGAGCTATGTAGCGCCAAGAGTCATATAACGCAAACGAGGAATAGTACTAGATAGCGCCAAATGGCGCAAATAGCGTGCTCCCCGAACACACCCACTGTCAAAGCAATATTTGCATGGAAATGTCAAAAATGAGCGCATAGGCGTATCTTTCGTTTCTTATAAATACTAAATTATTTAGGACACTAATTGTATTCACACACTTGATTGGTTGAAATTTATTAAAAATAAAAACCTTGATTATGATTTTTATTCTTTTTCGGTACGTCAATGGAAACGGAAATTAAAATTGACAATTGGCCGCCATATGCAAGCTCCTTTCTGTACTCAAGGCCATTTTGCATATACTCCTTCCTGTTTCTTTTGTTCTAAGATATTAACCAACACAATAAAAGTGAAGTTAGCTGCAATGTAATATTGTTCAGAATACGATTTTTAACAGCGCTGTTAAATTTGATTTAGCATCGTGATGTTAGTAACATCGATGTTAAGTTTACAGCTGTTACGAATATTTGTACAGAATGACCTTATAAGTCTAAAGTCGCCAGTAAGGACTCCCACAAGCAGGCGCAGCTGTGGTCTGGATTTATCCAGTAACCACTTTGTCCTAGCTTTGTCAGGATAGGCGATTGTTTGTTTCGCCTGCCTAAGACCACTGCAGTTGATCCATTGTCAAGTTTGGTGCAAGGGTCAGGACAGTGGGCACTTTGGTGGACACCTTATATAGTGTGTCCCTTCTTAAAACCCATATGACTGTGTGTACCATTTTCACGTTTTCTCGTAATTAGCTAACCACAGCTAAGTATGTAATCACGTTTAAAAAGTCGATTCGATGCACCAAAGAATTTTGAACTCAAATTGGCTAATTGTGATTTGAAAATTATGGCCAACTGGGTGGAGCTGGCAACATCGAAATTTTCCTAGGAATTTGTCATGTCTGTCACAATTTGATGTTTATTGATGTGAAGATTACGAACAAAGAGGCTGTTTCGGGTGTTTGAAATTATAATTGTCAGCTTCAATTTATTTAACTAAGAACAATAAATAACTGAACAGTTAAACTAAACTTCCACTATTTATTCGAAAAATTCGCTTTAAAATTCAATTACAGCTGTTTCGCTATAACTAGTATCGTCAGATTGACATATTGAAATTACATTTTATTTTATTTAATTAGCAAGGTACCTACTTACTTGAAGTCATATTGAAGACAGACTAACCTGTTAATGTTTACAAACATTATAGTAACACTTTTGCAATAATCATCAAACGTTTTGAAAAAGTATTTAAATTTTTCCCCACAAAATATATTCTAAAAATTTACATCTACTTCAACACCTTCAAATAATACATCCATCAGAAAGTAAATAAATTAATCTCTGATCAAACCTTAGACAAGGAAAGAGAGAGGACTGCGCATTGGAATCAATTTATGTAACCCATTTACCACTAAACTAATGGCGGACAATATTGACATAGGCGTATCATACGATTTTTCTTATACGATTATTAAATAATCATTTTCATTATTTCGTATTACAAATCTAATTTAAAAAAGTCTTTATATATGTACGGCTCCAAAAAAAAAACAATCATTTTAAAACATATTTATTTAATAAATATTACAATTTTAATCTATTTTAAATATATGTTTTTGTTTCACGCCACTGCAAAACTATTACATCTATAAGAAAATAATAACAATTAATTGAAAAATAATATTTTAAACTGAATGAAAACAATTTTCAAAAAGTATGTACTATTAATTTAAGTTATCATACATAACATATGTGATTTAGTTAAACATCTATTACCTGAAAGCTGTAATATTAATAAAAATAAATTTCAAGGAAATAGTTTTAAAATACTTTTTACCTATGAAATGAAATTCCTACCTCTTTTTTAGCACTCTGACTGTTGCACTTATAAACTGCACAATTAACCATTTTAAAATGTCTATTCAGGTAATTAAAAAAGGTGAAAATTAATAAAAAAAAATAAAAAAATACAATTCGATGTTCCAAATTTGTTTACCACCAAACATATGTCAATCGTTTGAAACTTGGCTTCTCACACACGAATAAGGTTTTCATTGCCATGCGCTGTCCTCTCTCTTTCCTAGTCTAAGGATCAAACTAACAACTAACCTCGTTTAATTTTGCATTGTTGCCAATACATTTCAATCTCAATTTTAAAAAAGGTATAATTACATATTTTCCACTTTATTTCAATTTTTCTTTAGACCATGTTGATGTGTGTATATTCAGAAACCGTAATATGTTTTTATTATAATTAACATATTTATTCTAATAAATACCTTAATTAGTAAGGGTTGGTACCAGAGCTGGGTAGTATCCGGATACTTCTGTATACGGATACAATATCTGGATACTTTTTATGTATCCGAAAGCTCTTTTAAATTTTGTACCCGGTATCCGTATCCGTTACCAAATTTTAAAGTATCCGATATCCGGATACTGTTTTTAATATTGGGATACTTTTAAACATTATTTATCGCCCTCCGATAATGCACCTAACGTAGGCACAACGCTGCCCTTATTCCTTTAATTCAGATGTGTCTAACATGTTAAATCTCATTTTTCGTACTGGTCACCGTTATAATATATTATTATATTCTAATGGAGCTTTGTTTTACCTATAAATCAGTTTCATAAGTACCTACGTTATTTATTTTTTATATTTTCTATATCTCTCTTTTCAAGAACCCTTTGTACCCTGTATTTATAATTATTAGAAGAAATTATTTTTCGGATATTATAAAAAAGGACATCCTAATATTTATATTTTTATTTTAGTGTACCTACAAGTACAAATAAGTACACCCCCTAAAAAGTTTGAAAACTCGGCTGGTCCGACGCTGGCCAAATTCAATATCAAAAGTTCAGGCAGTGACACGAAAAATTTTTCGTTAGTTAAATGTATTTTTATTATTATATATTACATTAAAAATACCTGCACATCACATAGTTTTAATACTAATAATTTGTCCTTTTTAAAAAAAGTATCCTTCAAAGTATCCTAGGAAGTATCCGGATAGGTACTTGTATCCGAATACATTTTTAAATGAAAGTATTCGAACTTTTTAAAAAAGTATCCGGATACATTTTGAGTATCCGTATCCGGTACCCGGATACTTTTTTTCAATATCCGACCCAACTCTGGTTAGTACAATAAATTTCATTAATTAATTATTTGTTAGGAATGCCGAAATCTTATTTTATTTTATTTTTTTTATATATCCATATTTTAAATCCTAAAATCAATTAATTTGTTACGCCTATGACACAACAATATCACAACAAAACTTCGAAAACATATTCAAATAGGATATTTAATAAAAATTATACAGGTATTTTTCATCTGTTTATGGTCTCAAGGTCAAATGTATGTGTATGTCTTGAAAATATTCAAAGATTTACGAAGCAAAATTCATATTTTCATCTCTGTCTTAGACAAAGAAAGTCAACAAGCTCTAAAAATATTCAAATTTATAACAAAAATACTAATTTGAAACCACTATCGCCATCTACTGTTCATTCTTGTAATTTAAAAATAACCAGATTTTTCACTAAATTCAGGCAGGCTTACCAAATTAGAAACGCCCCTCTTAACGTTAAGGAAAATTTGCGACGGAAGTCGGCCATCTTGAAGCTCCTAGTATGACTCATTGTTTATGTTTACAGTATACTGTCAAAGCAATATTTGCATATAAATGTCAAAAATGAGCGCATAGGCGTATCATTCGGGTCTTATAAATACTAAATTATTTAGAACACTAATTGTATTCACACACTTAATTGGTTGAAATTTATTAAAAATAAAAACCTTAATAAAATTTTTATTTTTTTTCGGTACGTCGATGGAAACGGAAATTAAAATTGACAATTGTCCGCCATATGCAAGCTCCTTTCTGGACTCAAGGTCATTTTGCATATACTCCTTCCTGTATCTTTTTATTCTAAGGAAACCATCAATAGGCTATTTGACAGGTTTTTGAAATGTATTTTATATTGTATAATAGAGTTCAAAGAACCCATTATATATTTTTTTCTTCAATTCTGGTGCATATTTGTTGAAAAAAATGTCAAATTAAAGCGTTTCCCCAGTATCTCGGTTGTTTATGGCTATTACACACGAAGACGGAATTGCAACACGAACCGCGGAGGCGAGTGTTGTAACATCTGAGTGTGTAATAGCCATTATGCGCGTGTTGAATACTACCTATACTTTATGCAAATGCAAAATATATTACAAATGAACAATATTTTTATTAATGGTAACGTTATACAATAAATTTATGTTTATTTACTTACATAATAATTATTAATAGTTACATTACAATTGTTAAAATTCATGCCAGGGATAACTTTGTCTTCCATCTGAGTCTGATTGAAAATCATGGGGATTGGACTGACACTAGAGTAAATTTCCTATAATTTTTATTGAAGGGCTCCGATAAACAATCCGCTAATTCACAGTTTTTATATTTTTACGGAAACGTGTGTTGTACTTGCTTACTTTTATAATTATTAATCCAAACACTATTAACATTGTTGTTTTATAAGCACAGAAATGATCAAAACTCTGAATTAACGGATTGTTCAAAGAACGCGAACTAAAGATAGGTACCACTAAATTTTACACTAAAGTATTATTATTCTTTGCTTTTTAACGTTTTTACTTCCGAAGCATAAAAGTTGCAATTGTTTTTGAAAAATATTCCTACCATGATTGCGTTTAAATGCTACAAGCATATGATGTCATCAATATTTTTAAATAGGTAAATTGATTATTATTTTCAACTTACATTAACAAATTATCGATTCTAAAATCTCAATTTATGCTGATGGCAGTAATTAACAGTCTATAACAAAGTACAATATTCATTTTACCATAGTATGTAGATACACACTGGATAAGAAACCAACTTTTCGTTATCAAAACACACAACAAATATTTAAAATTTTACTCCTGCAACCTAGGTAGGTATCGGTGAGGGACAGATAAATAAAATCACCAAGATTTCCTCCAGAAGACACCGCAAAATTTCAACCTCTAATCAGTGACTATAACAATAATACTTCAGTTTTATTATTACTAAGAGATTAGGAATTTTTATATTTGGCATGTATAATATGCACCTCTACTGATCGATTTCTATATAGGTACCTAGGTATGTTACGTTTGAATGTCAAACGAGTTACTTTACGTAGAGATCGCGGTTCGAAAATAAAAAGTTTATTCCAGAGAAAGAAATATTTTTTAATGGAATATAACGTGTGAAATAAATACAAAATTAAAACCACGTGTACATCTAGGTATAATAAATACTTGGAGGTGATTTTTACGTGAACAATTCTCAACTATAACTTCTCAGCCACGTTGCCGGACTTGGTAAAAAATATTAAATAAAAATAAAAGTGTCAATTGTAAACTAAATATACAACAAAGTACATACATTGTGCGCACATGCAACACGTGAGAAACTATTTTTGACGGAAAATTTAAATTTAGAAAAGTGTGGTGTGCCGGTGATGATGTATAAATTTTTTTTAAACCGCAATAGAGAAATTGATTGTGCTTTGCGACCAGTAGAATTAAGAGCATTAACATTGTTCAGTGTAGAAACACAAGATCTTGTAATAACTTGGGTTCAAACCCTCAAAAATTTAAGAAACGAACAATGATCAAATTGCAGTTAACTCCTGCTGTAAGGACTATTTATATTAACCTACAAAATACAAACAATGTCACTTACAAATCATTTTCTTTTTCAGAATTTGGTTTATTATATTTGGTCCTTTAATAATATCAGGTATACAATTAATGAATGTTAGTTTTTAACCATTAACAAATTTTAAGTGTACATCGCAGCGCTCCAGGAGCGTCTCAAAGATTTTTTCTATTGTTTAATTTTATGTTTTGTTGGAGATTAATAGACTCAAATTCGAATACGGCATAATACAGAAAATTAGGAAAGAATTAATAGCATCGGTGGCGGAAAAGTACGAAACGAATTGTTTAAAGATTGCCATGACCATTTTGAAATGGTAATAGATCATATTATTAAAATAAAAATATTCCGTTTCATGAAATGGTTTACCGAAGCTAGAAGCAAACCCATACCAAAAAATAATCCCAAAAAGCCACCGTACAAAACTTCAGTAATACTACACAGAAAAATCAGAATTTTGTCTGCTTAATTCATCTAAATATCGATAAATTCATAAATACATAACAGTGACAATAACAATAGCTTATCGCCAAACTTTCCTTTTCAAACTCATATTTTCGAAATACTTAACATTTGAAATAACCTTTAATAAATAAAACGATGGTTGAGATTTCAAATAGGTATTTAATTTTAAACAATTGTTATGCATAATAGTAGTGACAATGTTTTAAAATATTTTAAAATAAATAATACACTGATGATAATAATAATATATCATATAGGTAAAGGTTATATTCATATTCAAAAATACTTTCTTAAAGAACAATATAAAATTAATAAATTGCTATTAGCCATAAATGACATTGTCAATAGTTTTGTCATTAGATACTTCAATCATGTTGCCAACCATTTAAAACAATATTTTGCGTGCGTAAAAGTTACATTTGGATACGCAAGTGAGGTTTATAATGAAGATTTTATAAGTGCAAAATATAAAATATTAAATTAAAATTTCCAAAATCTCACCTTAAACCCTAAATTTTTAATAAAAACTCTTTATACTTTTCCGTTAGGTAATAATAATTTCATTAAAATATATAAATATTAGTTGGAAAAAACACTATTAATTACCTTGCAAATTTTTTCCTGGTAAGGACCCCAATTTCCAGGCAACAAACACCCTTGATAAAAATGCTTTTGACAAACTCTGTAATTTTTCCTTTTCCATAAAAATTAACTTTTCATTTTTAATTACATATAATTTTTTAAAATAGGAGCATTTTAATCTAAATACAAAATACCACAAAAGGTAAAAATACTTACTTCTTGATATTTGATTAGAAAACGATCCAATTGTACCATTTTTCCATTATTAAAGCATCCAGGAACACAACAGGTGTTCATCATATTTATTGAAAAATAACTATTACTAAAAGACCTAACTAACTAACTAACTAGGTATATAAACTATAACGACAAAAAACTGCAGGACTAAAAAAATAAGAATAACGTCCTTTGAATACAAAAAAACTATATAATTTCAAACATTCAAAATTCAAATTCTCTGCGCACAACGGTAAAATGGACGCCACGTCACAATTTCGTGTCAGATCGTGACAGTTCGGGGGTGTGTTCGGGGAGCACGCTTTCGAGCTATGTAGCGCCAAGAGCCATATAACGTAAACGAGGAATAGTACTAGATAGATAGCGCTAAATTGCGCAAATAGCGTGCTCCCCGAACACACCCCGGATCAAGCGGCCATAATTTCTGATAGTAGGGACCTCATGGCAGTTGTGGTAACAAGTAACAATTAAAAATTGCGTTTGACATTGATGGTAAGAGTCGATATACCGTGAATGACACAAGTGTACTCAAAATGGCGGACCCCATACTACTTTCATGGCATGATTTCGTCTCTTTATTTTTATATCTTCATGAGTCAAACGGAGTTGCTTCTGGTAAATGCAGAGCCAATAATTAGGTACATTAGAAAGATTTGCAAAGAACATTACGCCTTATTTGTTATTAATGATAGCAGAAAGTTAATGTTTCAGTTTTAGGCTGGCCGGCATGCGGTACATTCTTAAACCCCATAAAATTATTTTGAGAACATTGATTGGAAATATTCCACAACTTTATCGGGATTTTATAGGGGCAAGGTACACTAATTTTAGTTTATGCCTGGTTATGCAACATCTATACATCTAGAGGTCAAATTTATTGAGTATTTGTATTCAAAAAATGTCAAACTAATAGAATACCTAGTGTTTATTCATCAACCTTATTATAAATTATACTATGTGCAATATTTACAAATTCTACCCAAATTAAAATTTTGTTTAGAGAAGTACTACGTAATTTGCACTAATTTTTGTATTTTTGTTTCAGTTTGTCCACAATAAATTTTGTTGTATTTGCTAAAATTTTTAAAAATGGATATAATAAATACACACAACATCAATTTGGAATATGGTTTTAAAGCAGAAGAATTGATTGCTTCGAGAAGAATACCTAAAGGTTATACAAAATTGACAATAATAATTCATAAATTTAGTTTATTTTTTACGAACCCATCAAATTGACCCAATTTTTACCTTAAAGTTGAGTTATTCGTACATTTTTTTATAAGTTAACTGACGATTCTCATTAATTGAAACAAGTTCATTTTATACTTGTATTTTTAAATAAATTGTCCTGATTCGAATTTGTATCTGCATTTCAGAAGCACTAGAAGAAATTAAAAACTGGATATTAAATCACAAAAACAAATATGTGCCGAGTAGACTACAAGATGAAACAATCATGATTTTTTTATTGTCTTGTAGCAATGACGTAGAATTAACAAAAAAAGTTATTATTAATTTTTATAATCTTAAGAAAGAAGGACCTGAGCTTTATAATAACAGAGATGTGAATAGAACTGATTTAAAAGCAGTTTTGGACATTTTGTAAGTAAAGAAGTGCTCATTATTTCTAATAATGGACTCAAATTTTTGGTGATCTTTTCAGAATGAATCTATATTTGGTAACTGTATAATTTATTTATTATTTCACATTTTCAAATTTATTATTTGACTTTCTAAATAACGCTTGCTTTTTAAGGTTTAACAAATTGCCACCAGCATAATAAAATAACCACAACCAGGGAGTCCGCTAGCACTACCACTACAAAAATATGAGGTCAAAAATGAGGGTCTGTTTTCTAGACCGTTTTGTTCACTTGTGTGATATAGAATTACTATATTTTTACATTTGAAGTAATTTAACAGGTCGGCTGAAAAGTCCCCGGTCTACCATAGTAAAACACAATATTTTGACAAAATTCATTTTTTTGATTCAACATAGTTGCCTTCAAGGGCGATACAGCAATTATAGCGACCTTCCAACTTTTCGATACCATGTTTGTAGTACTCCTTCGGTTTGTCCTCAAAATAGGCTTCAGTTTCGGCGATTACCTCAGTATCAGAGCCAAATTTTTTTCCCGCGAGCATTCTCTTCAGGTCAGAGAAAAGGAAAAAGTCGCTGGGGGCTAGATCTGGAGAATACGGTGGGTGAGGAAGCAATTCGAAGCCCAATTCATGCAATTTTGCCATCGTTTTCGATGATTTGTGACACGGTGCATTGTCTTGATGAAACAACACTTTTTTCATCTTCATATGGGGCCGTTTTTTCGCGATTTCGGTCTTCAATCGCTCCAATAATGCACAGTAATAGTCGCTGTTGATTGTTTTTCCCTTTTCCAAATAGTCGATGAACAATATACCGTGTGTATCCCAAAAAACTGAGGCCATAACTTTGCCAGGTGACTGTTGAGTCTTTCCACGCTTTGGTGGCGGTTCACCGGCCGCAGTCCACTCAGCTGACTGTCGATTGGAAGCTGATATATCCCATGAATTTGTTTTTATAACTAACTCTCATAGAGGGCGCTAGTTACACGATTCATACAACGTATTATTCAACATAACTTTTTTTAGGGTAGAATTATTTGTCAAAACTCCAAGTGAACATAAACATCGTTTAATTCTACACCAAAAAGGTACTCTTGGTAAAACTCGATATTATGTACCGTTTTCGGAATATTTTGATTTGAAAATTATGAAGTAATAATCGCTCCTGGTATAAACTAATGATAAAGTTCGCTTTTCTCTAAGTTTGCCATGTAAAATTGACATTTATTGATTGTTATGACAATAAGTCAACAATAAATCTCATTTGAGAAAGTTGAGTTGACATGATTAAAACATATTCCAAAACATATTCGTATAAAATTTCATTGCAATGGTGCCAGTAGTTTCGGCAAAATCGTAAGAAATGTGTAATTTTTCATTTTCTTCAACGCCCTTTATCTTGAAAACGGATGGCGTTAGAAAAAAATTTTACTAAGCAAACCCCAATTATTTTTCAGTTTTTTACCTATTCTAGAGACGGTGTTACCTTTTTTTTGAAACACCCTGTATAGGTTTTGTTTTTTGTAAGCTGTTTTTTATATTTTTACTGATTAAAGCAGTTTTACCAAAGACTAACATATATTACTTTTTCTTGTGTCATCAATAAAATCAGTGGCCGGTGTTCCTAACCTGACGGGCCACAAAATCTAGAAAAAAAAAAGAATTAGATAACAGTTTTTTTATATTTCGCACTTATAAATATCTTCATTATAAAACGCATTTGCGTATCGTAATGATACTTTTACGCACGCAAATTTTTGTTTTAAATGGTTGGCGACATGAGTGAAGTATCTAAAGGCAAGACTATTGACATTGACATTTGGGGCTAATAGCAATTTATTAATTTTTTATTGTTCTTTAAGAAAGTATCTGTGAATATGAATATAATATTTTACTTATATAATATATTATTATTGGTATATTATTCTTTTTAAAATATTTTAAAACATTAACATTTGATAATATAAATGTCACAACTGTCAAATTTTATAAATTACACAGTGCTGCCGACATACTTTTTAAAATAAAAATTTTCGTAATTACATAAAAATAAAAAATTAATTTAAAAAATGGTAAAAGGGCAAAATATAAAAAATATTATAAACAACTTATTTCATATGGCTTTTGTGACACTCGTTCTTTAACTTGAACTCGTGTCATAACAGAATTCCATATGAAATGCGTTGTTTAATATACTATTTTATCAACATTTTATTACAAAATCTAGGTAACGTAGAGCACTCAGATAGTCTCAAAACCAAAATATTACTTATTCTGATTTTTCATATGTAAGATCTGTTATGAAGGATTATATGAAAAGGTGGCCACTGTCCCAGCATCATATATTTAGTACTCATGTACATAAAGAAGGGGTGTGAAGGCAAGAATACCGTTTTTCGAAGTAGGCGAGATTTTAAATTGAGATGAGAAAATCTCACTAGAGAGTATTCATCTCATTTCAACCGTTTGCGGGAATCGAGGGCATGAAGGAAATTAACTCTTTTACCTCTTTTCTTCGAGGACAATCCCAAATCAAAAGAACGTTACTCATTATCACAAAACTAACCTACTGTACGGCAATAAATCTTTCGAGACATTAAACTAACCTAACCTAACCTAGCTTGGCCTTGGCCTTGGCAAAAGTAGGTATGACTAATCTGTTATCGTTATATTCGTAAGGAACTACGGAAACTCCTGCTGAAACATTTATTACATAAAAAATATAATATAACCGCTGTATCATTTTAGAAATTGATTGTATATTACTATTACTAATATTACTAATATAATATATTAATATTAACATACTAATTATTACTACGTTTACTTTGTAATTTACTTTTTTGCGTGGTGCCAGCTGTTACGAGTGGTGTCCACACTTGTTCTAGGCTAAGAACAAGCATTGCAGAAAAAATATAATATTAATGTATTTTGAAGACTTATGAAATGACAGCGCAAAAATAGGTATGCACAATTCCAACGACTCAACAGTTAGCATTTTTAGGTATTTATCCAGCATTCCAGTACGAATGAAAGACAACACTGTAATTCATTACTTTCATATACACGATTCAAACTACAGAAAATTCGACTTTACTCTTACAATGATGCTGACATTAATGTTAATAGATATTTCTCAGGAAAAAAATCCTCCAGACGGACTGGTCGTACTTCTCGACTTAGAGGGTGTAAGTATTATTCAAATTAAACAAATACACTGTTACTAATAAAAATCTCTAATTCTTAGTTTATTCCTTATTTAAACTTAGAATAGTTATTCTAAGTGGTAGGTATAAATTGTTCACTAATAAACTCGGAATAAATTCAGTATAACTATTCCCTCTTTATTCCAAAATAATGATTTGGCAACGTAGCAACAAAAGTCCACACAAGTACATGGAACACTGTAAAATTAAATGAAGTATGACTATTAAAAAAAAATAAAAAAGTTTGTTATCGTCGGGAATCGAACCCGCAGCAGCTGCGTGAGAGGCGAGTGCGTAAAACATTACACCACGAATGATTATATTATTATTTTAGATTTTTTTGCTTTATAATTTATAAAATTTTGTTTTAGAAAAGCTCTTTGTGGAATTGGTCGAAATTTACCTTACCTTGCAGGTTTTATTATAAAAATGTCTTTAACTGATCACTTTTTACTTATTTCTAGCAAAACATAAATTAAAAATCTCTTTATTAGAGTATATTGTAAATGGGCATATTCTTTCTTTAAAAACTTTTCTTTTTCTTGTATTTTCCATATCTATGTCCATATTTATTAAATTATTAACCTCCTCAACAGCTTCTATATCTTATCGTAAACATATTTTTTAGGTTATACTACACTTAAACAAAGCTTAGGGTACCTAGGTATAACTTTATACCGAGTTTTTATTCCGAGTATAAGTTATTCCATATTTATTAGTAGACATTTTGCCTATTCCGAATTTATTCTCGGTACAAATATTTATACTCCGTTTATTAGTAAGGCTATATAAGTAGAATTATTTTTTATTTGTCAATTGAAGGTAGGTACATTTTGGTATTCCTTAAAATTACGTTAAAAACTGCACTTTTGGCTGATCCCAAACGGCACAAGGACACGTGACCACTTAATCACCACGAACCACGGTATAATGATGGAACCAACAGAAATTGTGTGCAAAATCTTTGAAAAACTCCGCTAACTTTTGATAAAAAACTTTTAATTCAGAAAAAAGACCACTGAAAAATACAAGTGGAGATTTTACTTGTCCCACCCTTATTCAGAGCCGTCACTGAAAAACTGCCAATTTAATTTGGAAAAGATATAATTAAATAAGGTTTGAAAAAAAAACAGTGAAATTTAGCATGAAAAAAACAGAGATTTTTAAAAAGCATTTGTTTAAAAATGTAAACATTTTTCGCTTGGTTTTTGTAATAGTAATGTTCAATGATCATTTCAAATAATGTTAATGTTAAAAGGAATTTTCGCTGCGATAATAATTAATTAAATAGGAAACATAAATGTTTATTGACGTTTTTCTGTTCGTTTTTTATAAATAAATGGATTTTACAGTTAGAAAATTTACTTTTTTAAACTTGACAGTATTTTTTTAAGTTGATGTCTTTCTCTACATTTCATATTACTTTGTATGTTTTTTCAGTGCATCACAATCTTTAAATTATTAACTTTTAAATCAAGCCTTTAATAAATTCGGCTCACGGGACGTTCGCGCGCACAAACGAATCGACTTCCGCTAAAATCTCGTACACTTTTCAATTTACAGAAAAACTTTTCAGACAAATTTTGTAGATAATTGCATCAGCTATAAATTTTAATAAAAATTTTTTTCCGTACATTCATTATTTAAACAATTAGAGTGAAAAAACATAAACCAAATTTTTCTCTCGACAATTTTCCGGAAAATTGCATATCTATTTTCGTAAAGAATTTTTCACATTAAGTACAACCCTTTTAAATACTCAAATGTGAAATTTCAAGAGGTTTGTCTTTTTAGTGAAGCTATATGTGTACTTTGACCACGCTATGTGGTTTTTGATTGTGCTTTATCATTATACAAAGAACTCACATATTCTTGTTGAGAAATTATAAAGCTGTAAAACGGGAAACTTCTCTTGTAATATCCATTTTTGGCCAAATTGATTTTCTTAACTCATAGTAAACAAAACAACTAACACTGGTACATTATAAATAGTACCTCTCTTACTGTTTATATAAATGTTCGTTTCGATATTATTTGTCTTGGTAAATAATCTAAATATTTTTTTATTATAGGTCAGTATAATGCACTTAACAAAAATGAAATTATTGGTATTAAGGAAGTATTTTAAATTTTTACAAGAAGCTATGCCAATAAAAATTAAAGGTATTCATGTTATAAATGCGGTTTATTTTATGGATAAATTGATGGCCATTATCAAAACGGTTACGAAACATGATTTACTTAATGTGGTAGGTTTAAGTTAATTATCATTTATCATATCAATAACACTAACCAAACAAAACTAAATCATTTACATCAAAGAGCCCGTAACATTATGATTAATAATTAATTATCATCGTTTGTAGATACACATTCATCAGCCAGGTTTAGAACAAGAAAAACTCTTTGAGATAATACCCAAGGAATGCTTACCGAAGGAATATGGCGGAGATCTTCCATCTAAACAAGAGCTGCATCAAATAACCATAGAGCAGTTTGAGAAAAAACATACATTTTGGAAGGCAGAAGAGCAATTACGCCAACTGGCATTAGGCAATTAAATAAATATTTAAAATTAAATGCGTTTTTAATTTGAAGTACTTCCCACTTCTAACATAATATTTTTTTTTCGAAAAAAAAAACAATTAAACAGGGACCCAAAGACAAGAAAAAAATGAACAGCATGTGGGCTGGGGAGAAAGAAAACGGACAGGAATAGTTGATGAAAAAAGAATAAAGTTGTAAATAGGGTATTTGACTCTATGCAAAATATTAAATAAAATATGTTTTTATTAATAGAAAATAGTTTAAGAAAAGATATTTTACAAATTTTATATTAAAAAATGTATAATTTTACTAAGAAACAACAAAATAAAAATGTATTTTATTTGAAATGTAAGGGAGGTGTAGAACGCAATGTAATTGGTGGTGACGTCACAATTCTACCATGCGGGAAGCATTGTCGACCGAGCCATCCGCGACGTAAATAAATCCCATAAGTTTATCCAAATTTTACTTAAACTACTCAATATTTTGATAAATATTGACAGGTTGTAATCGAATTTGATTCGGTGTTTTCTAATTATATCGGTTACTAGAGAAATAAGTGTATTTTGAGGTTTGGACAATTTGATGCCTCGGCGTATGAATATTATTTGGCGTCAACCTGGCCTCAGCTGTTTTTCGCCAAACGTTTACAGACTAGAGATGGGACAAAAGGATCTTTTCATTGATCCAGATCTTTTGAATCGGTCATCAAAAATATCCGTTCTTAAAGATCCAAATATTTATAAATTATTTTATAAGCACACCTAAATGGTTCTAGTTTTTACTAGTGTTTCTCTGCATATATGCATAATATGTACCATGCATTCACTCGTTCATTAATTGAATCGAATCGGAAAGTTGTAGTTGATGTTATTTTTTTTCGATTGTTTTTTATTTCGTCAAAAATCCTCAATAAAATCAACCTCGTTGAAATAAACAGTGCTATATAGGGTATTTGACTCTATTCAAAATATTAAATATAAATACTTGAGTGAGACATTTTGGTGTTAGGATCTCTTTTTGCTAATTGTAACCATTGATTTTGCCTATTTAGTTTCTTGGGTATTGATATAAAAAGTTTTTGAGAATTTTTTATGGAGGTACTTGTGCACTGAGGCACCGCACACCATTTTTTGTAAGACATTTTATTAAAAATTACACAATAATCCAATTTAATACACTTCGTTTTAAAACATAAACATCACATTATAAACCATACAGAACAAAAAAACATAACCTTAAAACAGGTGGTTTACTTCAGCAACTTCAACTTTGAAACGATAAACGATAAGTAAGTGCGATCCACTTTAGAGATCCGTTCGTTAGCGAACGACACATCTCTAGTATAGACTTGTGACGTCATCAGTGAAGCCATTTTGTAGTGTTTTTCGTGCGATTTGAAATATTTAAACTTTTATATTAATTTTCATTAATAATATGGCAAATTTCCAAGGCAATTTAAATTGGTTTCCTAAATTGAGTCAAATTTATCTGTATCACTGTGTTACTGTACCTAATAAACTATTAAAAATCACTTCAAGTAAGTTACGATGTTATCGATTAACACTGAAGATTGTCGAGTTAAAAAATTATAGAATAAAAAAACTGACTTTATATTCCCATCTTTAAATGTAGTTTTCTACTGCTATGAAACGTGACATTCGAGCGTAAATGTACCTACAATTAATTAAATAAATACAAATCATATCACGTTGTATTTATAATTCAGGTTCCTCTTTGGTTTTCTTATGAGCTTAAAATCCAATAGGGAATTAATGATTATATTATATTCATGGTCGAAGTATGAATCTTTTATAATATTAATTGCAAATAAATTATTATAGTAGGTAATGTTTCTTTAATATTAAAATAAATTTAGTTGTGTTGAGTGTATTTCAAAGAAAATCAATAGTATTTAAGAGAATCGCTGCAAATGTTAAGTGATAAATTGTAAGCTTATGGGGTATTCATTTTGTTAAAGAAAAATCGATTATCTAGTAGTGTAAGATGTAAGTAAAGTAAGTTATAATTATCAAACTTTTATCTAGCTTATAAATTTAATTTGTGATTTTTTGATGTACAAATTACATGTAAACAGTAAATTTTATGCCGATGAACATAAAAAGGTATAATTCTACTATTTCTAATTATCAGAAGTATATTCCTCCTACATTAAAATACAATTTACTTTGAATGGTAATTATTATGGATAGACCAATTAACCGTTTTATTAACGTTTATCAATTTCAATACAACATGGTGATTAAGTACCTTTACCTAAATATTTATTTTCATACAATCCGTAGTTTCGATTGGGATTTTAATAAATATGGAAGAAAGAACAACAGACATTTGTTTACAATACAAGTTTACCGCCGAAGAAATTATCGCACAAGGAAGAACTTCTAAAGGTATTTATTAAATCTTTAATTTGATTTTACTTAATAATAATAATGCTCTTCCTTGAGAGAATAGATTATCATTATAATAATTAGGTAGGGATATAATATTCAATTATTATATATCATAATTATTAATTAATCCATTTATTCATCACTAAAATTACAGTACAATGAATTAGATAATATAAATAAATTAAATGAATACATGAAGAGTTCAAATGCGTCCTTGGATAGAAGTTTTAAACTATTTCATCAGGTCTGTCCCCTAATGATGGTCCGGTGCAAAAATGCACCATGTTGGTGTGAGGAACTGGAACACCTTGGGAAAACAACAAGAAATGCCTGTAAAAAAGAGAAAATTCCTGGCGTTAGGAAGGTAATGTAAAAGGCGCCAAACGCGCGAGAAAGGCGCCAAACGCGCGAGAAGGGCGCCAAACGCGCGAGAAAGGCGTCAAACGCGTGAGGAAGTCAATGTTTTTGCTTACCTTGTGTTCCAGAAGCACCGTTGTGGCATCCCTGGTCCCCAGTTCGTGTATAGGTAGCACTCGGAGGTCCTTGGTTACCATGATGCATATCCTGGGCGGGCTTTCGCTGTTTAGTTTGCCCACGAAGATGTTGCAGGTCTACTTAAGGCCTTTGATTTGGTTCCTAAAACAGCCTCAGTCTGGATTCTCGACAGTTCTGCACTTGAATCCTGGCTGTGCTGCAGGTTTATCTCCGTCCATCAAGGCTTACAGAACGAAGTGGGGAAGGCTCTACTTTCCCCCGGAGGGCCCGGAATCTAGTCGTCCCGGGGGAGCATCACCGGAGGGCCTCCCACGAGCCGAAAGTCTCATTACAGGGATTGTGATCAACTCGTAGAAGACCTCCCAGTCCTGACGTGTTACGGTCTCTGGGCTCACCAGAAAGACGAGGAATCATCCCCCAGGTTCTCCTGTCTTCTCAAGGTACTTCCACTCCTCCACCTCTAGTTCCCGGTTTTGGAGCGAAAGTGCCTTCTTCAATTCTTCCACGTTAACCTCCTTGGCGTGGAGCCTTGGCCCAATCTTTTCAGGCCATGGCGCTTCGTTGGCCTTGGAAGCCCTGAAGTTAACGCCCTCTATTTCTTCTGGGGATCACTGGTTCAGGAGCCACTCCATGGATGTCTCGTCCTGGGCGGTTACTAAGAACCATCCTGAGTTGACTAACCCGGAGTTTCTGAACCATAGTTGTGTTCTTGCGGTTTCCCTTCTTCACCCTTCATGGTAGCAGTCAACTGTCTGACGATGCTACCTCGGATGGTCCCAGCTTCCTCCTCAGTGATCCTTTCCCTCTTCCTGTTGGAGGTGATTACTACCTGCTTTTCCCTCGTCACAGCAGCGCTATGTGAGGTGAACTTGGGGTCTGTGGGGGCCTTCTTTGGACGAGGCTCCTTAACTGGTTCCTTCAAAAGAGGAGACCAGTTTTGGTTGCCGCATCCGTAGTTGGCTTCCCTTCCCCTGTTCACCCTCTTCGCGCTGTTGTTCGGGGGTGTTTCTCGAATTCTTTGGACCCTTTGCCTCTATGGGATGCCTGGGCGGTTTTTGACGCCACCCCGGCGTTTCCAGCAGGCTTAGGTGTTTGAGACCCAGCTGGGTGGCTTGCGCCTTCCTGCTGTTGCCTCTCGTCCCTCCTTGCCGCCCTTTCTTCTCACTTTTTCCTGGCGCGGGTCGCCTGTTTCCTCCTTTTTTGCGCAGCCTTCCTTCGGGCTGCCCATATCTCGCCTTTCCAAAAACCATCTCGCCTTTGCAAAAACTAAAATTAATTCGACAAAATCCAAAGGTGGAAAGCAACTCAAATTTAAAACGTTACAACTTTTTATTGTAATTTCTTTTTAGAAAATTTGGAAAAAATACGAAGTTTGCTCTCAAATTTCGATAACAAGTATGTTCCGAAGAAACTACAAGATGAAATTATAGTAATTTTTTTAATATGTTGCGAAAACGATATACAATTGACCTATAATTCTATAGTGAGTCATTACTATTTGAAAGGGCAAAGAACTGACTTATATGACGATAGAAACATGAATAGAGCAGACATACAATTAGCATTAAGGACTATGTAAGTGTAATAGAACGTTTGCATTAATTAATAACAATATGTAATTAGATAAGAACACAGAACAGGTTAGGGTGGAGTTACATGAATCCGTTATCCGACAACACGATGTCCGGAAGATACTCAAACATTGATACGATTGTCGTATCCGAATTTTATGTCGGTATTCATGGTCAACCCTCAATTTGAGCACTGAGGGATACTTGGGTAAGGGTCCACAGAAAAAAATTTCGTACGTAATATCAACGATTAGCAGTGATTAAAATTTTGAACATTAATATTACGAATCCGTGATTAATACAATTATTTCTATTCTTTAAATAATAACTGAGCCCATTGTCACAACCACAGAGCAAACATCAATTAATAAAAGTGAAACATCAAACATTAACAATTTCATTCATTGTTATGATGTGCTCAAGCATTGAATTAACGATTGACAAGCAGTAACTTATGTGCTTTGTCGTTAAAATAATGATTTTATGAGATAAATCTGTGAACAGTAGACTTTAAAAATAAAAAATCCATTTTTGTGGATTCAACGAACAGAAAACATTGACTTTGCGGAATCGAGCATCAAATGATGCATACGTGCGCCTTATAGAACTTTGTTTTCAGTTATTTCGTTAGAATAGTTGGACGATGCACCAGTATTCTTGAGTGGACTTGTAAAAGATTAGTAAAATATTTGTGTACCTAAACTATACGTTTGCGAAAAACTTCGTAGTAAGGTAAGTAGTAAATTGTTTTCATTTAATAGATTTCTTAAGTTATGATTGTTAGAAAACTAGAAAATTAATTTTGAATTAACAATTAGGTACGGTAATTATATTGAGTTGAATTATTTTCGGTTATGGATTATGTTAGGTATTATCTATCCATTCACTGGTATACACATAATAATAATAGTAATAAATTAAATGTCACACTTGTTCTTGAATACATATATACAATAAAGTACCTTAATTTTATTGAAAGATAATGGAAATTAGATTCTCATCTTAACAAAATTTAATAAAATAAGCAAGAATTTCTCGGTCTTTCTCAATCGAAAACTAGGTATATATGAATTCAAAAAGGATCAAATATTTCAGAATACAGGAACCACAGTTCTTTTTGAATTGCCACTTCGAAACTTAAAAGCACTCTTAAATTATTTAGAAACCAAATCCTAGAAATTTTATAAAATAAAACGCTGATGTTTTTGTATTATTATTTCGTCACCTCTTTCAAATTTATTCATCTTTCTCAATAGGTTCTTCAACCATATTCACGACCAGATACACCATATTCTGGGACAATAATCAATCTGGCTCATGTGCTCCATACTGCGAAAGGCCATATGCTTTGCTCCTTTTACGAAATCAACAAAAATTTTGATGAAGATCAAAGAAACAATCTAATCAATTTAATTTCGCAATATTTTGATGAAAATCAGGTCTCTATGTCTTTAGCCACAAGTCATAGATTGGAGAATGAAATCTTAGCTCGATTCAAAACTGAAAACTTGGTAACTTATGATTGATATAAAATAACCATTTCATTAAAACTTTCTATTGCATTTCAGGAATACTATCGCACCAAGAAAAGGGGAAAGCTTTATAATAAATGCGCGAATAAGAAAAGACTTAATATTTTGGACAAAGTAACCAAACAATCGAATAAGAAAGAATCTCGCTTCACACAAGTCTTCGGTAAGTAAAATTGTACAATAAAGTTCTGAATCAAACGAATTTAAATAACAACTAAAATATATATATACTTACCGAATTTACTTTAGTTATAGAAACAGATGCGGAAGCGTGTCTAGCAGCATTGAAATTCGAAAACTTGTCAGCAGATGAATTCGACAGTTACTGGAAGGCCTGTGCCAATATCGGTTAAACGATTTGAAAACTATACAGAGTACTGCTGATATTTTCCAAAAGTGGCCATTCTATAAAAAACACTCAGGATATCGTCTGGTGAGTTTAAAAAAACTTATACTGTATATTCTTTAATATTCTGTTTTATTCTCTTCAGATTGACATGGATTACGAAATGGTATTTGGTAGTACAGATTTCCTAAGTAAATGTATGAAGTACTTTCCACATATAATGACATTTTTAAATCATAACCACGTCAAAGATAAAGCAACTAAAGTTTTGATAGACAAAGCTCTTGCCGATACAAATGAAGAAAGTGAGTTGATCAACTTGAAAAAAAAAACATCTCCCAATTTACCGATTTCAACTGATTTATAATCTTATTTCTAGATGCAAAATATGCTTCTATATTATGGGCTATTCATGGCTATTTGGTGCCTGCATCCAAGTTGTATGTAAAAAAAATGGCCACACAACACTTGAAAGTCCTAAAGTGCAAATTTTATGTGAATATTTACAATCGCAAAAATAAACACTACAAATAATGAAAACTTTTTTATTTAAAAAACAATTCTAAACAATAGTTTTTACACCTACATCATATCACCTTACATTACTTTTTTCTGCAGGATATCTGTTTTTCATGACTCTGTAAAAAAGTCTGAAAATTTCAATATCCCATTTTGTATCATGATCAAATGCAAGAAATAAGGATAAAAATAAGGATACTTACCCTTTATAGTTTTATTCAGTAATTTTGCAAGGTCAAGGAAGGGGTGTTGCTTGCACTAACCTCCCAATCAATCCCCCTGGATTCATGAACCAATGTCCGCTGTTCATAACATTGATAACCAATTAACATCAAATGTTCATTAATTCAAAGTACAGAGTTTATAAACCAATGTGATTCGTTCGTAAAATTAATGACCGAAAAACATTAAACAAAGTTAAGTGCTAGTTAATTCAACGTACAAAGTTCATAAGTTAATGTTCATCGTTGGTAGTATTAATGGTCGAGAAACAGTTAATTTGATGTTGGTTGCAGCTTAATTCAACGTTTAAAGTTGATAATTCAATGTCCGCTGCTCGTTGCTTAATAAACAACAAACATTAAAAATTATGCTCGTTGTTCGTTAATTCAATGTACAAAATTTCTATACTATTTTACAAAAAAACACGTGTCTGGGAATTGGTTATGTACCTAGAATAACAATTGGGTAAAGGTGTATTTTAGGTCACCCCCTAGGCGCATGCGGCAATTTTAATTCTAAAGAATAATTTTATTGGTGGACGAGAGCGGTAAACTTTTAATGTTAAGCTACGTTGCCACATTGGTGTGAAAAAATCATTGTTAGCTGAAAACGGGTAGCAAGAATGAATTGTACTGTATGTTGTTGACATTTTTCCATCCTGTAAACAACGAATAAAGCTCTAAACATTTTCAGAAGTTCATCTAAAGTTATCAAAAGGTAATATTTTATTACCTACTAGGATTTATTAAATTTTGTTTATATTATTTTGCTAAATGTTTTTAAGAAGACAAAAGTTTTAAATTGATCAGTTCATTTTGTAAATGCAGCATATTATTTTATCTTTTAGTTAACCTCAATATTAGATTTGGTATGGCGGTCACCATAAGGAAAAATAAAATTTTCAAAAAAAATGTATATAAATTTATTTAGTTTGGTAACAGCACTACAAAATTCTATTGACATACCTTAAAGATACAATTAAAATAAAAAGCTCTTACAAAAGTCAAAAAACCTCACATAATTTACAAATTATAATGAAATTTTATAAATAAATAATAATTACAAATAAATAGTGAGAGAAAAACATTGGAATAATAAAATCCTATTTATAGGCTAACTAAACTTAATATAATTTTTTCACTGAAAATAATATTTCACTCAAGCAAGCAAATTTAAATTTTAAAGTCTCTTATTATTATCTCAATTATTATTTATTGGTAAAAATGAATCTTATTCTCTAAAAGTCCTAAAGTTGCTTGCTCAGAGAGAAACATTGACCAGTCACAGCAAAAAATATAAAAATAAAACAAATACAAAAACTTAAAATACAATTTTGGTAGTTTTGAAGTCATTAGCATGATATTTCACTTAAGCAAGCAAATTTAAAGTCTTTTATTATCTCGATTATTATTTATTGGTGAAAATTAATCTTATATTCTCCAAAAGTTCTAAAGTTGCTTGCTCAGAGAGAAACATTGACAGGCCAGTCACAGCACAAAATAAATAATAGTACAATAGTACAATACATTAAAAAAAATGAAAATTAATAAAAATAAAACCAGATAAAAATACAATGCAATAAATTGAATTTTATTCTTTCAATTAAAAAAATCTAAGAACTAAAAAACTAAGAAAAAAAACTACTTTTATATTCCCATAAATGTATAGATTTATCATGAAAAAACCTGAACTAAGAAATTGAACCAAAAATAATACACTTGGTAATAAATTTATGCCAAAAGAATCTAGCTACATCCCTTGGAATTCTAATATCCCTATAACTTTATCAAGAAATGTAGAAAAAGAAAAACAAGAATGTTTTTCAATCAAAAAGAGTCTTACTACTTCTCTAAGAATTCTGAGTTAGGAACTCAGAAGTGACCTGAGATATGTAGCAAGGTGTCATATAGCAACTTCTTACGTCCCTTAGATATCTAAGATACTAATTCAGATGTACTAAAGACGCAGCAAGAAGCTAAAAAACACTGCAGATAATTATTTCTTCAGTGATATCCCCAATTCCTTCGTAGGATTCTGCCGAAACATATGGCATTGCATGTAGCTATGTACCAAGTGCCAGAGGTAAGGGGTTTTCACCTACAAAATATATCTACCACCCCGATTAATTGAAAAGGGATGATGAAACGACCCAAGAAAGGATTGCAAAGGAAAGAAAATCAAACCAGAAATAGAAAAACAAGAATGAATTTCAATCAAAAAGAGTCTTACTACTTTTCTAAGAATTCTGAGTTAGGAACTCAGAAGTGACCTGAGATATGTAGCAAGGTGTCATATAGCAACTTCTTACGTCCCTTAGATATCTGAGATACTAATTCAGATGTACTAAAGACGCAGCAAGGAGCTAAACAACACTGCAGATAATTATTTCTTCAGTGATATCCCCAATTCCTTCGTAGGATTCTGCCGAAACATATGGCATTGCATGTAGCTATGTACCAAGTGCCAGAGGTAAGGGGTTTTCACCTACGAAATATATCTACCACCCTGATTAATTGAAAAGGGATGAAATGACCCAAGAAAGGATTGCAAAGGAAAGAAAATCAAACCAGAAATAGAAAAACAAGAATGAATTTCAATCAAAAAGAGTCTTACTACTTCTCTAAGAATTCTGAGTTAGGAACTCAGAAGTGACCTGAGATATGTAGCAAGGTGTAATATAGCAACTTCTTACGTCCCTTAGATATCTGAGATACTAATTCAGATGTACTAAAGACGCAGCAAGGAGCTAAACAACACTGCAGATAATTATTTCTTCAGTGATATCCCCAATTCCTTCGTAGGATTCTGCCGAAACATATGGCATTGCATGTAGCTATGTACCAAGTGCCAGAGGTAAGGGGTTTTCACCTACGAAATATATCTACCACCCTGATTAATTGAAAAGGGATGTTGAAACGACCCAAGAAAGGATTGCAAAGGAAAGAAAATCAAACCAGAAATAGAAAAACAAGAATGAATTTCAATTAAAAAGAGTCTTACTACTTCTCTAAGAATTCTGAGTTAGGAACTCAGAAGTGACCTGAGATATGTAGCAAGGTGTCATATAGCAACTTCTTACGTCCCTTAGATATCTGAGATACTAATTCAGATGTACTAAAGACGCAGCAAGGAGCTAAACAACACTGCAGATAATTATTTCTTCAGTGATATCCCCAATTCCTTCGTAGGATTCTGCCGAAACATATGGCATTGCATGTAGCTATGTACCAAGTGCCAGAGGTAAGGGGTTTTCACCTACGAAATATATCTACCACCCTGATTAATTGAAAAGGGATGAAATGACCCAAGAAAGGATTGCAAAGGAAAGAAAATCAAACCAGAAATAGAAAAACAAGAATGAATTTCAATCAAAAAGAGTCTTACTACTTCTCTAAGAATTCTGAGTTAGGAACTCAGAAGTGACCTGAGATATGTAGCAAGGTGTCATATAGCAACTTCTTACGTCCCTTAGATATCTGAGATACTAATTCAGATGTACTAAAGACGCAGTAAGGAGCTAAAAAACACTGCAGATAATTATTTCTTCAGTGATATCCCCAATTCCTTCGTAGGATTCTGCCGAAACATATGGCATTGCATGTAGCTATGTACCAAGTGCCAGAGGTAAGGGGTTTTCACCTACGAAATATATCTACCACCCTGATTAATTTAAAAGGGATGAAATGACCCAAGAAAGGATTGCAAAGGAAAGAAAATCAAACCAGAAATAGAAAAACAAGAATGAATTTCAATCAAAAAGAGTCTTACTACTTCTCTAAGAATTCTGAGTTAGGAACTCAGAAGTGACCTGAGATATGTAGCAAGGTGTCATATAGCAACTTCTTACGTCCCTTAGATATCTGAGATACTAATTCAGATGTACTAAAGACGCAGCAAGGAGCTAAAAAACACTGCAGATAATTATTTCTTCAGTGATATCCCCAATTCCTTCGTAAGATTCTGCCGAAACATATGGCATTGCATGTAGCTATGTACCAAGTGCCAGAGGTAAGGGGTTTTCACCTACGAAATATATCTACCACCCTGATTAATTGAAAAGGGATGATGAAACGACCCAAGAAAGGATTGCAAAGGAAAGAAAATCAAACCAGAAATAGAAAAACAAGAATGAATTTCAATCAAAAATAGTCTTACTACTTCTCTAAGAATTCTGAGTTAGGAACTCAGAAGTGACCTGAGATATGTAGCAAGGTGTCATATAGCAACTTCTTACGTCCCTTAGATATCTGAGATACTAATTCAGATGTACTAAAGACGCAGCAAGGAGCTAAACAACACTGCAGATAATTATTTCTTCAGTGATATCCCCAATTCCTTCGTAGGATTCTGCCGAAACATATGGCATTGCATGTAGCTATGTACCAAGTGCCAGAGGTAAGGGGTTTTCACCTACAAAATATATCTACCACCCCGATTAATTGAAAAGGGATGATGAAACGACCCAAGAAAGGATTGCAAAGGAAAGAAAATCAAACCAGAAATAGAAAAACAAGAATGAATTTCAATCAAAAAGAGTCTTACTACTTCTCTAAGAATTCTGAGTTAGGAACTCAGAAGTGACCTGAGATATGTAGCAAGGTGTCATATAGCAACTTCTTACGTCCCTTAGATATCTGAGATACTAATTCAGATGTACTAAAGACGCAGTAAGGAGCTAAAAAACACTGCAGATAATTATTTCTTCAGTGATATCCCCAATTCCTTCGTAGGATTCTGCCGAAACATATGGCATTGCATGTAGCTATGTACCAAGTGCCAGAGGTAAGGGGATTTCACCTACGAAATGTATCTACCACCCTGATTAATTGAAAAGGGATGAAATGACCCAAGGAAGGATTGCAATGAAAAGACAATCAAACCAGAATCGTCAAATACCGCAATAAACATTTGAGACCCCTACAACACTAATTTGTTCTTCAAGAAATGTAGAAATAGAAAAACAAGAATGTTTTTCAATCAAAAAGAGTCTTACTACTTTTCTAAGAATTCTGAGTTAGGAACTCAGAAGTGACCTGAGATATGTAGCAAGGTGTCATATAGCAACTTCTTACGTCCCTTAGATATCTGAGATACTAATTCAGATGTACTAAAGACGCAGCAAGGAGCTAAACAACACTGCAGATAATTATTTCTTCAGTGATATCCCCAATTCCTTCGTAGGATTCTGCCGAAACATATGGCATTGCATGTAGCTATGTACCAAGTGCCAGAGGTAAGGGGTTTTCACCTACGAAATATATCTACCACCCTGATTAATTGAAAAGGGATGAAATGACCCAAGGAAGGATTGCAATGAAAAGAAATTGCTGAGATACGCAGCAAGGTGTCATATAGTAAAATGTCCGATACCAAATTAAACATTTGACCAACTGAAATTGAAACAGTAACCATCCAATTTTTGTATTCTGCTCCTGAAAAGGTATTGAAATATACTAAAGGTTAATAAAGTTATCCCCCCTCTATTCTTATACCCCTAAAACACTATTTTATTTATTAAGAAATGTAAAAAATGAAAAACAAGAATAAGTAAATTTTAATTCAAAATTGTCTTACTATGGTCCACGGAACCATTATATTTTATCTATTTTCTTATCATTAACCAAATCTAAGCATTTTTATATGATAATAATTAAATTTTTGAAAATATTTGTGGAAATAAATGATGTACATTAAATAAAACTTTCAAAAAATAGAATAACTTCTCGACTTCAACTATCAAAATTTCAATTTATAAAGTTTGTAAGTGTAAATAGTGGTTTTATTTTTATCATTTTAAAATATACATTTTAAAAATTGTTCACTGATAACTATAGTAAGTTTCTTCTACCCTTATCTGTAATAAAGAAGGAAACAAAGTTTAGATTCCACGTATATTGCGTAACTTTCAAAGAAATATAAAAAACAAAAATAATGTTAAATAAGTAAATAACTCACCCCGAACGTCTTGGCTACATTCTAGCACATATTTATCTTCTAGTTCTACGGAGTGGTTGATCTGGTCCCAGGTCCCAGCGTGTATTCCTCTTCTATCCATCCATCCACATATAACTACTCAGCAATTTGGAGGTTAGGTACCGTCGTACATTGATTGGAGATTGAGAAAATGTGCTTGTTGTTACTGAAAACAAACCAAAGAACTGGATTCATATATTTATTTTCTGATCCTAAATCAAAAAGAAAAACATCTCTTGAAGTCTTAATGAAATAATTTGCGCAAAATTTTACCCTAAAGAAATTAAATATTGGTTATAAAAAAATAATATTGACAATCTAAAACATAGTATCCACAAAAAAAGCAACTAATTTGGACGAAATTCCAGCTAAAAACCTGAAAAATGTTGTTTATGAATTTACAAAATTATAAATTAGTGCTACCTGACAAGAGATTTACTGCGAGATTTTATTGAAAATGGTTTTACATTTATCATAACTATAGAATAAAGAAATCTACCGTCCCATTATTTCTAAGTACTTGCCATAATCAATAATAGATTATACGCGAAGATATACACTTTGGTAAAGGAAAAGGTACCTACCAGAGAGGACATTTTAATCCTAAAGAGAAAACTGCTCTTATAGCATGCCATCAAATTAATACTAAATATTTTAGAAAAAGATAAATGTTTGTAATTTAATGTCTAGAAATACTACGAGATACGTATTTAATTTCGTAACATCTTTAAAATTTATAAAGAAGGAAGCAGAAATTAGTACAGAAGTTCCTTGTTCTTTCTATCAATTTGTTTAGGTAGTATTTTTTATTATTTTTACTGAAAATGTTTTCTTTAAAAGTTTAACTAGGTGTGTAATTATAAAATATATAAAAATAGCTGTCTCAAATTTATGTCTATAGTCTATATAAACTCACTCAATTTCAAAGATTAAATAAAAGTAAATGTACCGAGACTGGTCAAAATTCTTGTTAATACCATATAAAAAAATATGAAATTGATCATTAGACCTCTCAAAGTCTTGCCGCTGTATGCCGTCTGTATCTAGATGAAGTTTTTATACCGATAGCATAGAATAGACTACAAAAAATATACTTAATTATTACAATTTTAATTTGACTTGTAATATTTATTATTATATATTTCAAATGCCATATTAAAATCCTCAACTGACGTCATATTTTCAAAATTTTAAAACTTTGAAAACATTTTTTTATAATTTGCCTTTACAATACACTGCATTGTAACACTCAACAAAGTGTAGAAATGAAATCTCTTCAAGTTTAGTTATTTTTTGTGTCCCAGTTGGTAATTGTGTCAATTTTGAAAATGATAGAACTACAGAACATAGAATCTCAGATCATAACATAATCTAAAATAAATTATGGTTCTGCCCCAAGAATGATAAACTTATCATTCTTGGGTTCTGCCAATTAATAAATAAAAATATTTTAGAAAAGTAAATTATATGTTAAAAGCTATGATAAAAAACGCTAACGATTATATTTTTTATTAAATCAAAACACATTACTTGGAAAATAAATGGATATGTTCTACAAACAAACTTGATAATCTGATATGTCATTTTAGTAAGTACCAACATAATTTGATGAACACAGAAAGTACTAATTGTTGAATAATTTTATTTAAAAAACATTAATAAATGCGAATTATAAAAAAATATTGAGTATTTTACAAATAATTATTGTTAAACTTAGTTGAATGGTGAAATGTATTGTACCAACAACCTTTGTGGAGGTCAATTTGAATAATAAAAGTATTTGTGGAAATAAATGATGTACATTAAATAAAACTTTCAGAAAATAAAATAATTTCAAGTATTAAAATTTCAGTTTATAAAGTTTATAAGTGTAAATAGTGGTTTTATTTTTATCTTTTAAAATATAAATTTGAAAAATTGTTCACAGATACTCTACTAATAAGTTTCTTCTATCCTTATCTGTAATAAAGAAGGAAACAAGTTTAGATTTCACGTATATTGCGTAACATTCAAAGAAATAATAAAACCAAAAATAATGTTAAATTAGTTAATGTACTAAACTCACCCCGAACGTCTTGGCTACATCCTAGCACTTAAAATTCTTCTGGTATCATATTTATCTTCTAGTTCTTCGAAGTGGTTGATCTGGTTCCAGCGTCTATTCCTCTTCTATCCATCCATCCACATATATAACTACTCAGCAATTTGGAGGTTAGGCACCGTCGTACATTGATTGGAGATTGAGAAAATTGGCTTGTTGTTGCTGAAAACAAACCGAAGTACTCTGGATTAATAAATTTATTATCTGATCCTAAATAAAAAAAACCATCTGAATTGTGTATTTTATAAATAACTATGGTTAAACTTAGTTGAATGGTGATATTTATTGTACCATCCTCTGTGAAGGTCCATCCTATCACGAATAAAGAGAGAAATTTTTAACAAAACTGCTTCCACTGTTTTATTTTAATAATAATATCGAAACAGCTGTCAAGCTAAAAAGTTAATATTTTTTAAACAAACCGTAGAAACTTTGTTAAAAAGTTCTTTGTTCTTACTTGAATAAAGAATAAATTGTTAAGTAATCAAAAGAAAATGTCGAAGAAACTTTTGAACAAAATTTCTCTATTTATTTAAAAAATTACCTTTTTTAACATACCTATTGGAGTTGCATTTTATTTTTACAGTCTTAAGTTGATTAAGTAGTGTTAGACTAGACCAAGCATAGTAATTAGACAAATATTAAAGCTTAGATGATAAAAAACAAAATTTAGCTTTTCTGGAACTGGAAATACATAATTTAAAGTTGTAAATCAACATATGAATCTTGAAAATTTTCCACTATTAAACTGTTTACTTTGATAGAGTCTTCATTTTTTATATATAATATAATGATCACGGAAACCGGTGTCCTAACCTAACCTAACTTTTTGTTGTCCGATATCGATAGTTTTTAAATATATCACCTATTTAAAATGTTTGGATGATTCAATGGAATAATTGTTAAAATGTAAAAACATTATTTGTTATTTTTCCGTGCTCGGGTACCTACCTATAAAAACCTATCTTGATTATTAATTAAATATTTAATTTTGTTAAATTATTAATACTATCGGTGTCTGATTTCTAACAATGGATACAAGACATTATAAGTGTGGCACAAATATATTGTTATTGTAAAAATCAACTTGATATAGTTTTTCCTGGTTTTTATAGGTATATCATTATACTGATCTTAGACGGAAATATATCTAGGACAAAACCTTGGCTAAAAAAACTTACCTAATATGTATTTATAAATAATTAATATAAAAAATCACTAGGTATTAAAATTTACACAATAAATTTATCACCGGCAAATTATTTTACGATTTAGTTATTAATATTAGATTTGTTCCAACCAAGCAAAGAACCGTTCTAGAACGGTAATATTACCACTCACGAGACCAAATTAGTGCACTGCGCAACTCACTACACCACTGCGCACAAAAATTACTATTTTAGAACGGTTCTCTGCTTGGTTGAAACAGACCCTAATACTAAATCTCTGTACTAAATAAAGAAATACGTTAACACACATTCAAATTGGACTAGACCATGACTAGACAAAAAGAAAAAAGACATTTTACAGATTATTAGTGGTTTTTTTGACAATTGGATTTTTATTACTTGTTCCGTGATCATATAAATTACGCCGGTAGGAATTTTTTTGTTTCGTCTAAATAAAATAGTTTATCACAAATGTAAAAATTACCTAGTTAGGTATATATTATACCAAATTACTTTGAATAATCAGTTTAAAAGAATATCTAGATTTTTTTAATTATATATAATGTAGGCCATTACATAATGTAGGCTACAGAAGTACATTTTTCGATGAAAAAATCAGTTTATAGTTATAATAACGGCCTATAGAAATACAGCTTTGGAAAAAAAATCAGTTTTTAATCCTTATCAATGTAATAACTTTCTTAAAGTAAACCTACACCTAGAAATTGAACATTAGGTATAATCCGAAGATTACTAGTAAATCGTAATTTTAATTTTTTATTTCAAATCAATAAATAAATCATTCGTTTAAAGCATGAAATAATAAAAAAATCATATTTTTAATCTAAATTATAACAAAACCTACAGTTGGGTAAATATTACAGCAAAAAATCAAGTTCGTAAATTCTTTCTAGCTTTTTCATTTAAAATTATAGTTTTATTAAAATTAAAAACTTACCTAATATATGTTTTTATAGATAATAAATATAAAAGAACATTATAATAAATTTTAACACCGGCAAATTATTTTATGCACACAATCCTTTGTCTACCTAATTGTTAATAATACTAAATAAAAACACGTAATGACGCTAACACGCATTGAAATGAGACTAGACAAAAGAAAAAAGAGCTTGGTGGATTTTTGACAATTGCATTTTGATTGGTTGTTACCGTGAGCAAAAAACTAAGCTAGCCAAGCATAGAACTAATAAGACAAAGATGATAGAAAACAAAACTTAGGTACTTATTAGATTTTCTGGAACTAGATTTTTTAAAGTTGTAAATCAATAATAATTGAATAATTTCTTAGATAAATCCCAATAAAATTACTAGTAAATCAGAATTTTATAAGTAGTTTGTATCTCAAGAACCAATAATATTTAATTAATTTATTTAAAACATAAAATAATAAAAAAAGTCATATTTTTAAAATAATAAATTGTTAAAATAAAATAATAAAACCTACAAAATAGGGCACATGCACATATAGGTATTACAGCAGAAAACTAAAATTCTTTCTAACTTTTTTATTTAAAATTATTGTTGTATTCAAATAAAAAAACTTACCTAATACGTATTTATTTATAAATAATTAATCCTCTAAAACGACACCAAAGCCACTATTAACATTTACACAATAAATTTATAAAAGCCGATAAATTATTTTACACACACAATCCTTTCTACATCTAATTTTTAACTGGACTGAATTATGTATTAAAATGCAACTAAAGAATCAAAAATTTCAAAGCTTGCTTGGTGGACTTTTTGAATATTGGAATTTGATTGGTTGTTACCGTGTGCGCATAAATCACGGTGGTCACCAAAAAAAGCTTTTGTCTGGGAACTTTTTTTGTTTCGTCATAAAAAATTTTATCATGAATGTTGAAATTACATAGTTATGTATCAAATTATTTTGATTAATAGTATTATTAATAATTTTAAATACTTAAAAATAATTTATCTTTTTTATTGTATTGGACGCATTAGCTTATAATTTATAAAATTAATTAAAACAACTATGATTTTCACTTCTTAAGTTTTTTCCCTATGATTTGGATTTCCGATTTCCAAAGATTAATATAAAATAAAATTTACATCGTTGACAATATAGAGAATATATTTTTTAATATATAATGTAGGTACTTATAAATAAAATATTATAAAAATATTAATTAATAGTATATTACGTAACGTGTATGGTAAATACAGCACTAGTTACGTACTATACTTTACCTACGACCTATTTGTATCTGCATTAATAATATTTTTGTTAATAACAATCGTAGGTACTCCTTTATTATAGTGAATCTCGTTTTCGTCATTTTTGAGTGATTAATTTAGTGTTACTGATCGGTTTCTCGCGTAATATTAACATTTAGTGCATTCTTAATATTTTAAAACGGTTTCCTATAGTAAATGTAGTGAAATTATAGTACAAAACGAGTAAAAAATGTCTTTTATATGTTACGATTGTATCTACAAGTTGAAACAGCTTTGTATAAGTATTTTTCAAAAGTATCTCGGTAATAATAATTTTATAAATGTTAAAATAATTTAATTACATAAAAATAACGTAAATTAATCTGAGAAACGTAATTAAGTACATTTATATTATGATCCATCTGTACAGACAGAAAGTAGGGTTAATGGAAACGACTCAAATATATAATTCCAAATAACTCTAAATATATATATTAAGTGCAATATCTTATATCTAATAAATGTTATCTGCCATTTATATGTAGTATAAAATTCACCTTCAAATATGTAAATACGAAATTTTGAATAAACTAGCGACGTCTATTGACAGTTGCTAAGTGGTTGCTAGGGAAGCCGTGCGTTTATTTTACCGTGCGTAAAGAGATACATTACGTAGGTTGTAGATTGTGTGTTATTGACGGTTTAGAGGGGTGGTCGTAGGTAAAATAACATTTTCTATACCTCTATTTACATTAGGTACTTGTACTTCATACGATATTACACATGGTGTAATGGCGTTTTCAGTATATAATTTATTATTTTTTGGATTTTGGCAATAGAACTCTTTTAATCTATAAATATTTATGAACTTCCATCGTTGTATTAATGTTTCCCGCCATCGGCCCGAAAATGATGTTACCGTCCGTTGATCCGTCGTACTTTTTAATTAATATCACGTACTTTTTTCGTTCTGTGTCACTCAACACTCAACCTTTTACTTGTTTCAGAAACAAAACACTTTTTCGGGGTTTTTAATGCATTTGTATTGGTTGTGCTGGGTTTTCTTAGCGTTCTATGGTTCTGAGCGTGCTCCAAATAACCAACACACTTTGTTGTATATTGTTCAGAGTAGGTAAAGTTTATATTTTAATATTATAAGGAAAATGGAACAGAAAATGGTCTAGAGTAAACACGAATAGCTATTTTTATTTTTTTTATTTTACTAAATCTAAATCTTCTTTGGAATTATTTTTCTTCAAGCATTTCCAAGGGATTGTTCATGTCCCTTATATATTTTTTAGGCAAACAATTTACTTCTTCAAATTCCTCATCACTTCTTCAATTCTTCAATTAAAAAAAAAACTATTAAAAGAGTTTTATCCAAACTTTGTAACACTCTCACCCAGAACCAGGCCACCGCCAGCCACTGTTGGCTGGTATTTCTCGCCAACGAGACCACTTACAGGGGATAAAAGTAGACAGATGACAGGGCGGGTGCAAGAATGATAACACAATGATAAACATTTTGTTTATCATTCTTGGGGCGGGTGTACATCTTATATTCTAAAGTGTTCATAGATAGGCAATATACTTGTGCTCTGCGTTAGACACTGCAACCTTTACTTTTATTTCCTCTAAAAGGGCAAAATATATTTAGTTTTGGGTAAAGTAACTGTATTTATTATTTTACCCCAAAGAATCCGTAATACTATAGATATATAATAATGATTCCTCCTTAATAACAAACTATCAATCTACCTAAACATTAATAACTATTTCTTATTATAATACTTATTTAATACCATCAACAAATTCAACAATATATGATGGTAACCTATAACAGAGGTTAGGTTAGGATGGTTGCTATAACCTAAAAGATGTCAAAACTGTCGTATATAAAACCTTCGAGCATATTATATACTGACGTAGAGGCAGCGTCCAAATGAGCTTTGTTTTGTATCAGGGGGGGAAAATAAATGTCATATAGTGTCCAGCAATCTCATTGGTCCGATTTGAATTTGCGTGTCAAGTCGAATTGTCACATATGCCATTATTGTCAATTTGTTTTGCATCTAGAGTTATTTTTACAATTTAATAGTGTTTGGATATTAATTTTAAAGCCATTTTTTAAATTAATTTGAGTACATATTATACGGTGAGAGTTTGTGTGATTTGTAAATATAAATATGAAAATGAATCATCAAGGTCTTTTATAAGTAAATATGCATTAGCGTCTCTTACACTTGTTTAAAAGTAGGAAAATGTATAAAACAAATATACCGACATATTATTAAGAATACTGAAAACCTAGAAATTTATGCAATAAATTCAACTTTCTATTTTATAAAATATCTTATGATTCCATGTAAATAATTAATTACTATTACTACTTAAATTCAAGTCTAAAAAATATTTTGTTACATGTTTAAAAATGAATTATAAAAGTATTAATTTCAAACCTCCTAAAAATGATACGACACTGACTGTAGTGTCGCGATTTCGACTACCGTTGAGGGCGCTAAGAAACGTAAACAAATATGGAGGATTGTGAGTAATCTTTTTGTTTGAGGTATCGAACTAAGTGGTTGAGTTGTGTGTTTCAATCTTAGAATATAAAAACGAAGGAAGGAGCGTTATACATAAACACCAATAGTCCTAGATGGTGTTTAAAAATGGCGTCAGCAGTTTCCGGTTTGTCAGTGGCGTATCAATTTTAATTTATGATAAAATGTTGTTTCAATTTAAAATATAAAAATACTGATGTAAGAAAGTTTTAAAACGTAAAACATTTTGTAAACCATATTTCTATATACACTTTAATTAAATACATATATGAATATTACATAGCTGTGCATATTCAGTAAATCACTTACGTAAATAAATTGAATATGTGTACGTCTCTGAATTCTAGTTTCTTAAACACTAAAACAGTACTGTCTCAAATGTCAAAAAAACCGTCAATAACAATAATGATGAATCATATTATGGTATTTGCAAATGGCCGCTGTGACGTAATTTCCGTCGTAAACTACCAACTTGGGAAAGGTGTTAGACTCCTTCCTTAGTTTTCATATTCTAAGGTTTCAATTGTTTGGTGGTAATTTTACAAATACAACTAAAAGAATCAAACATCAAACTCACAAAGTAGGTTTATTTTTTATCCTCCAGAGGGCGTCTAGACTTTCGAAAAGGCGAATTGCATGCTGTCCATGCTCGAAGTATAAAACACTCAATGGTAGTCACGTCTTCACTTGAATTAAGGGTAACTTGAGGGACCCTTAGATCTTGAGGGTTGTTTATAAAACACCTGAGTGTCCTTAACCTACCCTTACCCTCACACTCGAACTTAAGGGAAGACTATGAATACCGGCATTAGCCTATAATATTTTTGACATTACGTTTTCTTTGTATGTAGGAGGTACACTGATGCAATTTTATATTTTATCTATTGTTTTTCTCGGCAACTAGGTATTAACTGCAACTAAAACTATATTTCCTAAATGTATAAGGAAAATCTTGACAATAGTTTTTTTCCTCAATACAAGATGCTAGTTTTCAATAAAATTAAACTTAGATATCTTAAAATTCTCTATTTTAGACGGATGCTAATAATGCCTGTTCGTACTGAACTCAACGAAGTAATCCATTTTTTTAATCTTCGAGATACAGATTATCGAAATTGTTTTTTTGCCCCATCCCTAAAAGTTGCTCTGATGTTAGTGGACCTATCCCAAGAATCGAACCCACCAGATGGAATTATTGTCGTTATGGATTTAAAAGGGGTAAATTTGTTCTAATAACCCTCAAGTACGAATAGTACCATTTACCAAATCATTATTTATTTTAGAGTGGAATTAAACATATGACGTGTCTCAAACTGGATGTCTTGAAAAATTTTCTTTCGTTTTTACAACAAGGATTTCCTATGAAACTTAAGGCCGTGCATGTTTTAAATACTGTATGGTTCGTAGATCAGATCCTGGCTATCATTAAAAAGTTTGTGAAAAGTGAGGTGATGGATTTGGTATGTTCTTCCTTGATATTTTTATCAGTTATCTGTATTGTAGAATAAACTGTCTTAATTGCATACAAAATAATAAATATTTTGCTTTTGTAGGTTAAGTTTCATCCACCTGGTTTGCCAGAAGAAGAACTATTCAAAGTAATTCCTAAAAAATGTTTGCCAAAAGAATACGGTGGGGATCTTCCCTCACAAGACACAATCAGTGAGAAGGTTATAGAACAATTAATAAATAGACAATCTTTTTGGGAGGAAGAAGAGAAATTGCGAAAATCGCAGTACTTACTTTATTAGTTCTTTGAGAATCTAACAAATAATGAAAAGTGGCAGTTATAAAAAACTGAAATTAGTAATATAAGCTTCCATATCCCATATAACACACGACGTACTGGGGACGTACATATTAGGTCCGATTTGGGTCTTTACGTCCCCGGACCAGAGGGGACGTTCTGAGTACGTACATATCTGGACTTACTTGGTACGTCCGCAAATGGACGTTTTCAGTACGTACATATTGGGTCCATTTCAGATATTTATTCCTAAAGCCAATCGGATACGTTCTGAGTACGTACCTTTCTGGACGTACCTAGTTCGTACTAAAATGTACGTACCTAGTACGTACGTTTCTGGACGTATTCAGTACGCACCTAAATAGACGTAGTGATTACAATGATTTCAATGTTTGTAAACATGTTTGTTACAGAAAAAGTGTAAATACTAAACAGTACAAAAGAAAAACCAATCCTAACCGTGTTCATCAGCAGACCTAACTGTTTAGCTAGAGAAAAAGCGCCTATAATGTTTTTAAATTACGCGCCAAAGTTTGGGTTGGGTTTTGACCTTAGACAAGGAAAGAGAGAGGACTGCGCATTGGAATGAATTTGTGTAACCCAATTACCACCAAACTAATGGCGGACAATATTGAGATAGGCGTATCATACGATTTTTCTTATACGATTATTAAATAATCATTTTCATTATTTCGTATTACAAATCTAATTTAAAAAAGTTTTTAAATATGTACTGCTCCAAAAAAAAACAACAATCATTTTAAAACATATTTATTTAATAAATATTACAATTTTAATCAATTTTATCTATTTTAAATATATGTTTTTGTTCCACGCCACTGGAAAACTATTCAATCTATGAGCAAATAATAACAATTAAATGAAAAATAATCTTTAAAACTGAATGAAAACAATTTTCAAAATGTATGTACAATTAATTTAAGTTATCATACATAACATATGTGATTTAGTTAAACATCTATTACCTGAAAGCTGTAATATTAATAAAAATAAATTTCAAGGAAATAGTTGTAAAATACTTTTTACCTATGAAATGAAATTCCTTGCTCTTTTTTAGCACTGTGACTGTTGCACTTATAAGCTACACAATTAACCATTTTAAAATGTCTATTCAGGTTATTGAAAAAGGTGAAAATTAATAAAAAAACTAAAAAAATACAATTCGACGTTCCAAATTTGTTTGCCACCAAACGTTTGAAAATTGGCTTCACTCACACGCATAAGGTTTTCATTGCCATGCGCTGTCCTCTCTCTTTCCTAGTCTAAGGTTTTGACAATATGTTATTCTAACCTATATTCCATGAGTGTGTGTGTGTGATATGTAAAAGGAGGAATATTTGCTTTGGCACTAAAATAATACATACCTACACAGACAATACAGATTACCATACCATATTTGTGATTGATAGTGAACTGTTAATAGTGAAATTGTAAAAGGTAAGCTATCTTTTAATATTATAATGAATCGATCAAATATAAGTAAACATCTAAAGTATGCCCGGCAAAGAGTTCCATTATTCGAGCGATTGCTAGTAGTTGATGGTTCACATAATAGTGACAGGGATAGCGTTGATGGATTTAATAGATAGTTAATAGATGCTATTTGATTAAAGATGCTGCTGATGAAGGAAAGTCGTCTGGTTCGTTCAGAGAGACAGAACTAGCTCTCAAATCATGGCTAAAGAGGGCGAAGGAAAGGTCCATGAAACAAGCATTAAAGCTTTTATTTTATTTAATTGAAGATCAAGGAAGTATTATTTAGGTAATTTTTAACAGAATTCTTTATTACTTTTGATTTTATGATTTTTATTTTATTCTGTTATTACCTATTACCTAGTTTTATTTTAAATTTTATAAATCATTGTGAAATAAAAATGGTTATTAAAAATTGCTTTATTTAATTAAAATATTGAGATTATTTTTCACCTATTTCCTGGATACGTCCCAGAACTGTCTACAGTTTGAGCCAAAAGAGTACGTACCAAGGACGTCCATTTGCGAAAAATTTGGACGTACCGGGTACGTCCCAGATTTGTCCACATTAGGCACAGTTTGGACCAAAAGTGTACGTACCTGGGACGTCCATTTACGCGGAATCAGGACGTACCCGGTACGTCCATAGGACGTACACTGTCCCTAATCCGTACGTCCCCAGGACGAACGATACGTCCGTTTTGTACGTCCCCAGTACGTCCGTAGGTCGTACATGTGCTATATGGGATTATATACAATTAAGTGAAATACTCAAAGAAAACTACATTAGTTTTCAATAAATTTATAAAGTTTTATATTAGTTATACAGTTAAATTGAAGGCAGCTATACACGTAGATGCAACAAAATCGATCCACCCCTTATCTTTTGCAACTAATGGCGCTTTCTCATTAGTCGATTTCATTGATCAATATCATTGAATTTACGCAATTAAACATAGAATTGAATGGGAAATTTGTCATCATGTTTCAAGAGCATTGAATGTTCAATCTCGAATGTGTCACTTTTAAAAATGGCTGCCAAGAAGAAAATAGTGCGTGGTGGCGTTCATATTATATGCCAACATAATAATATAATAGCTTCGTAAATAATAAAAACGCTAGCTGTCAAAAGCCGCACACGGCGTACAGTTATCTTGATAAAAAGCAAAATTCTTCCTGTTTTTAATTATGAGAATTTCTGGAATATTTAAATTCAATTTGTAAGCAAAGCAATGCATGAATTGTTTCACGTTAAATAAATTCCACCTTATTTACAAGCGGACAATAGCCTAACATAGGTCGATTTACTTTTAAAGTGCAAAAACGACTAAGTTTTTGCACGATCGTAGAAAAAAATGTTTTTAGCTTTGATACTGGAAGTTTGTCACTCATTAGGTTTGTTTTCACATTGGTTTCAAACTTGTTTCTAACGTTTGGAGTGTGCGCAGTCGATATTTTGTGTTCGCGCATTAGTTTGAAACTAATTTCCAATCACTAGTCGGATGTTTTCACATGGTTTCCTGACAGTTTGGTGACAGTCCAAGCAGTTTGAGAATTAATTTGCAGCAGATTGTTGGCACATGCGCGTATTAAACCTTATGTCAATTAGTTTCTATATTTTTTGTTGTTATTTTCTCCTGTTTTTTTAATATCATTATAAACCTATTTAAACTAAAAAGACATGTATTCTGATGAATCTGATTATTTAATGTCATCCGACACTGACGATTCAGATTTAGAAATTATGTTGGAAGAATACTTTAATACTTTAAGGATAATTTACTCATACACATGTTTACAGTTTTCATAGCTTTGTAAACAATAACAATAACCTCTTTCTTTTTAATCTTCTTTTTAGGTAATATCATACGATTTATTTACTCATACACATTTTGTCTACTGTTTTCACATTAATCACAGATCAGATCGGGATTTATTTCAAACGAGACTTGCGCACAAGAATGGTTTGAAAATTGTAAGAAACAAGTTTGTGATTTGATGTGAAAACAAACCTATTGAGAAACACGTCTTCAAAAGTTTTGGTTTGTAGTAATGATATAGGTAGGTATGGATAAAAATAAATAGTGATACAAATACATGTATATAGTTCGTTCGGTGGATCTTTTCCCATGACCTTGAACCATATACAAACGCAATACATCAATACATTAAATAACACGTAGGTCGTAGATTGATAGTTTAATAAGGATATGGCTAAAGTGACGGTGGACGTTATTTATTATTGTATTAAAGCTGGTGATATTTGTAAATATTTTATAGCCTTTTAGCAATATGCTACCTAAATGGTTAGTTTAAAAAAACTGTTAGTATACCAGAGTTTAATGGAGCTATTCTTCAAACGTGCTATTAAACAAATTTACTTGTATAATATTTAGTATCAATAATAACTTTCTCACTAAAAACTATGCAAATCAGAATTGCTTTGTTAGGGTTATGGCTGCAACCATTACTATTGGACAGTCCCACCCACACAGTTTAACTTTGAAAAATAAATAATTCATATTTTAAATATGTTTATTTAAGGCTTAAATATATATACAATAAATTTTATTTAATTTTCCTCATATCCAGAATCAGAACTGTCACCAGCATTTATATCATCAATATTTTGCTCTCGGGCATACTACTTTTGTATGATTTCATGGGTATGTCTAACACACTTTTCCCAAATTTGTGGATTACATTGTTCCAGTGCCTCTTTCCACATATGTATAACTGAATTATCTGAATACCCATCTTTACCAATATATTTATTATAATATGACTTGCAATTTGCCCAAATTAATTCAATAGCATTGAATTCTAATGATATGGCATCAATTATATAAACATTTTCTTTTTTATTCATTTTTGCAATTTGTAGCAATTCTGGTTTTGTAAATTTTGCATCAAACTTAATGTTGTTTTTCATCAACCATGCAACAATCTCATTTTTTGTAGAAATAGTAGAAGGTTGCTTTTCTAACAGAGTACTATGGTATGGAGCATTATCCATAACAATAAGAGATGGCTCTTCTAAATTGGGAATTAATTGAGTACTTATCCATTTCATAAATATTTCATTGTTCATTTCTCAAAATACTCCAACAAATTCAGGACCAGCTCCTGTGCTTGCGAATTCAACCTTTTTCCAGGCATATTCTAAAAATGAAAACTATTTATCAATGGTTCTGGTTATCCAGAAAATTAGGTCAATATTTTCTACTTTGGTGAAAGCAAAATGTGTTTCATGTAATTCAGTTTGATGAAGTTCTATCCAGAATCATAATGATATGTCAATTTAAGGTTAGTTTTCATTGCAAAATAAATTAATAAGAAGTAGATAAATAATATTCACTTACCACAATTATTCGAACACTCAGGTATAGGTTAGTTGTTAAAACAACTGTTTTTGAAATAAATTTATATGCAAGGGGCAATAAAATGGATAAAAATCTAAAATAAACATGGAAACAACGTATTTGTTCTGTCAATTTACAAATTCACGGATAAACCACAGAACTTTCATTGTGTAGGTTACACCTATCATCGACATTCGTCATATGGCTATCTCTGTTTGTTATATTATGCTGTATTGGAACAAACGGTTCAATTTTGGGGTTTTAGTTTCTGTGAGTGGAAAAGAGACGTACTACAAAAAGTAGTATGTTAATAATTTCAGCCATGGGAAAAGATCCAGCGAACGAACTGTATATTTAATCTCAAAGTCTTAATCAAAATCTCAGTCTTACAATATTAAAAATAAACATTACATTGTTAAGATGACTGTTAATTAATAAATTATATCCGTGTGTAAAGATCTTTATACAATAATTATATTTAACCAACTATACTAAAACCAATAATGATTGAGAGTAGAAGTAAGTAGGCCCAGTTGACAGCAAATCGGGGGCGTGCTTATTAATTTTTGAAAGGGTTAAGAATGAAAGAAAAATTCTTAGTACAATTATTTCTAATATTCATACACATTGTAGAAATATAATTATGTAACGCTTATAAACACTTATTATCACTATTATTTTCACCAATTAAACACTTATTAGCAATATTACTTTCACCAATTGTTAACATAACACGTCAATGCTGACTAACTTACCTGTAAAACGTACAAATTCATACTGTATAATTCACAAACCAATGATACGCTCGTGCTTGCATTTACATTACTGTGGCCTGCGACGATGTTTACGGTAAAGTGACAAAGACAGAAATATCGTTGCGTACAGCGTTGCCACTAGTTGTAATAAATACCTTACACTATACAGAAAATAATGAATTTTAACTGATCAGTAATCAGGAAATGTATAAGTATTACTCATTACAAGCTCATTACTGATTTTTGTCATAAATAATACCTTTTAATCGTACTAGTATTGTGTATTATCTATAATTTGCCACAACCTACAACTCTACTGCTTACTATAGACTGGGTCACGTACAATTTAGATATGACAAAGCGCTTTACTCTCAATCATTATTAGTTTTAGTTTACACAACTTATTAACGCGTTAACTAGGTACCTGTCAAGGGCGGATTTACGGGGGTTCATAGGGGTCACGTCCCCTCAATATTCACTAATGTCTTCATTATTTGGGGATAATTTGGTAAAATAGAAGAGAATTATTTTGTTAAAAATGAAAGTTATTTTTTTTCTTGCTAGTTTAACAAAAAAATTTCTCATATAACGTTGTCAAATAGTCTAGAATTATGTTTTAGGGTCTTATAATACACCAAAATTTTTCCGAAGAAGCTCTTCCCCCCCAAATTTCACTCTAAATCCGCCACTGGTACCTGTAAATATTAATACGGATATTCCATAACCACAGCCATATTTTCCCCTTTTTCAGCCGTTCTATATTCCAAGTCCCACAAACTAGTAAAAATCAATAACTCCCTTTCTTTCAGTGTAACATCGAAAAATGGACAAACATTTTCACAGTTCTTTCTTGGAATAAGTCTAAAATGCGTCAATCCAAACAGCTGTCCGATAACAGTCACCTTTTCGACTAGTTCAATTCGTTTATAATTTGTAACGTTATAATTATTATTCCACAGCATCCAATTGTACAAAGTTGGAGAAAAAGTAGATGGCAAAATGTCAGGTTTAAATGTGTACTGCCTCAATGTCCTCATCGCTTCTACTTCGCAATTCTGGTAGTGAATAAAAAATTCTTTAAAATATTTCTTCTTTGATAGCACCGTTTCCAAACTAGCTACACCTTTATAAATATTACTGGATAAATTACAAGGATATAATTTAGAAGATTCGTGTTTTTTCAAATCGTTTATAAAACTGGAATCGTTAGGCCAGCCTTGCAAACCATCTGTAATTATAACAGGATTGTCAAGGTTAACGTACCGCTCTTCTAAAAAATCTTCGTCTAAATACGTATGTACATCAATGCCAGCTAAATCTTCACAAACATCACAATTTAACGTAGCCGATAACTGATTGGTTTCCGTAAAAGGGTGTTTAACTAAACAGTGTTCATTTTTATACGCACGCCAATCGAAGTAAGGAAGTATCTTTATAAGTATTATTCTTCCAACAGAAGATAATTGCCAAGAAATCTCTTCGAAATACGACAATATGTACACTAGAACTGTGAATGCGAATGCCGCCAAGAAGATATAATCTAATTTGTTGAAGAAATGTCTTCTTTTAGAACCGTTTTCAGGTTTAGTTACTTGACTTTGTTCTCCCTGGCTTTTATTCGTTTTGTTTAACATTTTCTTCATCTGGAAAGGAAATTTATATATAAATTTACTTATAATTATTTATTTATACGCTACAAATAAAGATTGCATACACATTTCAAAGCTAACTTACTCACAGCCCAGTATGCATAAGAAAGAAGAAAACCCGCGGACGCTCCATGCGGTAACCGTAACCCTACTTTTTGTTCGGCGCGCTTTATATAACCTATGGTTTGCAGTTTGTGTAGATGTGTTAATTTTTGTATATTTCTTATCAATGGTGTATATTATTTCTGGTTTGGAAGTTAAATTATACGGGTAAAGGTGTATTTTAGGTCACCCCCCTAGGCGCATGCGGCAATTTGAATTCTTAAATTAATTTTATTGGTCGACGAGAGTAGTAACCGAGCGGTAAACTTTGAAATTTAAGCTACGTTGCCACATTTTTGTGAATAAATAAACTGAGTGAAAGATCTTGAAAAGATGAAAATTACATAGATATTATTTCATAAATTAGAAAAATTAGATATTGACTGGAAAATTAAGTTTTTTTAAATAAATAGTGAGTCAGAACAATAAATTTTGCATCTGAAAACATTTCTGGATTTAAACTTGAGGTACATAATATAAACATATATGAATCACTTACAAAAGTTTTTACTAATATTTTCTATACTGCCTTTATATTAATAGTTTATATTTTTTAATGATTTTTTAACCATAATTAAAATAAGTCCCATAAGTAAATATGTCATTTACATGAATGAAAACATAAAACATGTTATATTTCTAGTTTTATTCCTATTTTTAATTGCTGTTTTATGATTTCTATGGCATTTATAGCAGAAGTTTATATATTTATAATATTATTAAACCATAATAAATCTAAAATTACAGAATATCATTAAAGCAAGAGATTTATAGGTATATTTGCCAATTAAAAAATAAAAAAAGAACGCTTTTTATTTATATTTTTAATTACTACTTTCAGCATAAAATTTATTATTTATGGATTTATAAAACTCCTTTAATCTATAAATATTTACCAGCTTCTTTTGTTTAAATCAAATTTACTAAACCCAAACCAAACTATTCGGTTTAAGGGAAAAATTATTTAAGCCGACAACACCGCAACTTCAAACTCGTCTAAAAATCGATAAATTGTCGCGCATGCGCCTAGGGGGGTGACCTAAAATACACCTTTACCATTATACGTTTCACGTTCTGGGTAAGTAATAAACGGTTTCTACTGAACAACAACAAATAGAGGTAGCTCCCTGTTCTAGTACACAAGAAGTTACTTGTGATCTCCCCATTAAGTTAGATCAAGATATAATCTAGAAGATTCATCAGAAGTAGATCATATTTTAATAATAAATCTGTATTTCAGGAGTAGTGAACCAGAAAACAGGAGTGACCATACACGTAGAATTAGGAAAGATGTGAAAAAATAAAAATTATAATGTATGTTTTGGTAGTTATTTATTCAGTTTCCATGGTAACCATCACCTATAGGATCTGAACTTTACAAATGGTTTAGAATTTTTAGTTAATTTTGTGCTATTTCTTTATTTGTGTTGAATAGCTCGTTTTATATATAGTAGGGTGGTTGAACCGGTTCGCCAGACAATACCACTTGTCGGACACTTTCCACAAAAACAGAATAAAATAGTAAAACCTTTATCTATTTCTCCTTTTTTAATTTATCATAAGTTGCATTCGTTATCTCTCTGTTAACTGCAGCCTTGGTGCAGCTTTTGGTAACAGAAAAAGACAAATAATAAATTCTAAGATGGCCGGAGTTTAGCATGTGTGCTGATGTACAACCTGTTGAAGGAAAAGTGTAGTGGGAAGTGCAGTGGGAAATAGTAAGTAAATATTGTAAAAATGATTTTATTATCGCTATATCAATTCTGCATGATTAGATAATGGTTAGCGTCAGTTTTATACATAAAAATGGTACCTTTTTGGTTTCTAACCTCTGGAATTATGTGTCCGGCAAACTGGTCTAGGAAAATTAAGTAAAACGCGTTTTCGGACAAGGTGTCCGAAAACCGGTGCGTGACGTAAAATTTTTATCTGTCCTTTATTAATAGATGCACTAGTTTTATATTTGTACGCCTTGCTCCCATTATTCAATTATATATAAAGAATAGGGTAACCAGTTTTCGGACGCATTTTTCCTTAGTTACGAGGAAGATGTAGCACTCGTTTCCTGGGTGTCCGAAAAACGGTACTTTTCAGACGCACAAAAATTATATGCGATTTCCATTGCTTTCATATGTGTCCGAAAAATACTGGTTTTCGCTGGATTCACTTTATTTAAAATTAAACCAAGTCAGCATTACCTATACCTAAAAAGGGTGGTTTTGGATGGAGAAAACGAAATCGGCAAAAAAAGGGAACCCGAAAAATTTTTTGAAATCAAAAAACCGTAATTTTGTACTTACTCCAATGTTTGACTTCAAGCAGCCCTACTGGCAATTCAAGAGACGGGAATAAGTTTAAGGGAAGCAAGCAAACGTTATGGTAAGTACTTAACTATCGCCTAAATATAAAAAATAATTCAAATAGGTATTCCCAGAACCACCATACACGATAAGTTTACTGGAAAATTTCCAGCTGAAAAGAAAAAAACTGGACCCCCACCATTGTTAACTGTTGAAGAAGAAAAGAAAAGTGCAGACTGGGCTATAAATATAGCAAAACGTGGCTTCCTGATCTCGAAATCTGATCTGATGGTAGCTGTAGCTTTTTGAAAAGGCATCCCGAAATTTCTCAAAGGGAGACAGAGGGTATCAATCAAGCAAGAGCTTTAATAACAGAAGAGTCCATTTGATCGTGGTTCTGTGCTTTGCGAAAGTATATAGAGGACAACAATTTTCAAGATATGTTAGAAGATCCAAGTAGAATATTTAACGCGGACGAGTCAGGGTTTTACTTGTGCCCTAAGACTGGAAAAGCCCTCGGACCGAAAGGATGGAAAAATGTATACGTGATTAAGTCCAGCAAGGAGAAGGAAAACATCACTGTTCTTATACCTTTCAACGCATCAGGAGCAACATTACCCCCATAAATCACATATGACTCTTCCATGAAGCAAGAGTGGAAAGCAGGGCAGAAACGCCCTGAAAATTTGAATCAAATAACCACAAGGATTAATTTTTGCAAAGGATTTGAATTATTAAGGTACTATAAATTATAATAAAAATGTTCAATTTCATAATGCCTTGTTTGTTTTACCCTTTTGCAATTTTATTGTTTAACTTTGGTAGGTATCGAAATTAAAGTACTGCTTTTCGACACGTTGTCCGAAAAATAGTGCATCAGCGTCTGGCAATTTGTCCATGGTGTCTGAAAACTGGTTAAATTGACTTTTTGGCTTTAAATGGGCATAATTCATAAAATAATTAATTTTTAATATTTCTTCTTGGTCTCCATACATTCTGCAAACTTCAAAAAATACATTTATGAAGACAAAAATTTGGCTCAAGCACAAATAACTTTTTTATTGAGTGTTCAATGCGGAAAAGTAGTTATATGTCCGAAAACCGGTTCAGTCACCCTAACCAAAAGAAATTTTAACATGTTCAAATTTTGAAGGAAATCTATTTAGATTAAATATCCTAAAAAAGAATAATAAGTTCAGTTTCATAAATTTTTGTAAAAAAGTATTAAGTAAGCACAAATAAAAATTAGTTGAAAACTTCAAATAATTCATTCCAAAGTTCAGAATCCACTCTCCACATGATGCTTAAACTTAAACTAATTTACATTACCCAAATATTTATCCACAATATTGCAGAAAGGTTTTACTAAGCTTTTCAGTATCATTTAAAAACTCTCTTTGAAATGTATATGCAATGTTGTATGAACCTCTTGCACAAGAGGTTCAAATGCGTGTTGTGATGTTTATTTACTTACTAGACATGTTTCTGTGAAATGTCTATGCAATATTGTGTATGAAGCGCGCGTCGCACGGACATTTCAACGTTTCAGAAACGTTGAGGCTTACATAAAAATAACATTGCACAAAAGGTTAAAATGCCTGTTGTAATGTTCATTTACATCCCAGTAATGTTGCTGTGCTGGCTGGGAAGGGGGCCAGATGCACCAATTGAATGGCCACCACACGGTCCATATTTGAATCCATTAGATTTTTGTTTCTGGGGATATATGAAAGAAAATGTTTATTCTGTGGAAATAACCAGTGAGGATCAACTGAGGCACCGAATTTTACAAATTGCTAACGAGTTTCGACAAAAACATTTAATTTTTCAAAATATTTGGTAGGTATTCCTTGTTGAAACGATGTAGAACTTGTATACAGGAAGGAGGAAGTCATATTGAACACTTGTTGAGTTAAGGAAAATATCTTGTTTGTTTATAAATTGTAATTTAATAATAAAAATGTTTTTAATATTTGTGAAGATGTAGTTTAAATATTCAATATTGAAATTGGCATTTTAAAGGGTGGTTGTATCTTCCATAATAAAATATTTACAAAGAAATACAGAGAGACACAAAAGTTTAAGAATACACGTTTGATTTCAGTGGCGGTCCATATTTTGTTAAATTATAGCCCTAAAAAAAGTTGATCCCCCTGTCCATAATAAATCAAAATAATTGAATGCAACTGTTTCCAATTTATTGGGTAGCTATTCTCTACTAGTATTTCCTATAAATTTTCATATATTAACGTTAAACCGTTTTAGAGTAATGTTAAAAAAAATTATTTAAATTTTTAACTTTAGCACCCTGTAACTTTTTTTGTGTGCACTGTTGTATATAGGTAAGTGGGGTTCAATCAACATATTTTTGGCCCCAGAATTTGTGGTATAATTAATGACCATTCTTTTCGGGACACCCTGTACAATAATACCTATACAGAAATAAAAATAATATTAAATCAATATAAAGAACAAACAGAAATAGATATAAATGGGAAGAAAATATGAGCAAAAATCAATTAAGGAACTCCACAATAATTGTCCCCATGAGCCGTATTCTCGAATCATTCCTACGGGAAAATAATTTCTCACTCCTACAAAAACATATCTATCTATTTAGGTATGTCATTCACACTAAAAACGTATCTATTTTCGTAGGTGTAAAACACCTACTCTCTTGTAGGAATGATTCGAAAATACGAGTCCATATCGTCCATACCTAACTCTTTTAACATATTTTATTCATTGATTGTCATAAACAAACTGAAATAACAAACATCTGAATTAAGATTAACGGATCATTGCTGGCATCTTCGGATTTGCTAATTACCGAATCAGTAAACTAAACATCATGTTATTCTTCAGATTTTATAGTTTATGGTTATTTAAATCATAAACTTATACTATGCCCAAATTAAAAATAATCACAAATACATAGTCAGCAAGAAGTAAGTAAAACAGAAATAGATATTATTAATACCAATGTTTATCAGGATAAAAAACAAACTAATAGATACTGTCATCAATCAATTTATAATTTGGGAAGTCTGAGTATGAAGTCTCAAAATACATGACAAAAAAGTATGGAATTTTAGAATTACACCCTATATATTTGATTATTAAATATTGATTTTATAAAATTATTTTTTGTATCTTATGCTTTATTAAATTAAATTAGTTTATTCTTATTCTTAGTTTATTCTTTATTCTCAACAATTAAGCTGCTTGGTATGTATAAATAGCTAAAAGTGTTTTTGCAAGTGGGCTAAAAGTTCAAGTGTTAATGACCACTATGAAATGATAAGTATACAACTCTGAATGCACCTGACTGAATTGGTTGTTGCGTGTTATTGATTTTTTTCCTATAATTTAATAAACAAAAATGCCAGTTCAAAAAAGAAAGCTACTACAGAAATTAAAAGCGAATTTTGACATTTAATATTAAAACTGACAAAGGCTTGTCATTATAATTTAAAACGTTGACGAGATTTACACTTTTTTCTGTATTTCCGGCCTAATTGAAAGAGCCCGTTTGTTTTGATTGCACCCTTTAAAACTGGGTCATGGAAAATGCATATAAATAAAATCATTCAATATACTCACGGTTTATGCTAAGGAAGAAACAACAGGTTGTTGATTTAATGAAATAATAAGACAGAATTCCAATGTCTAAAATATTACGCATACTCATGTTTATCGATTATTTAAATTTGGAGAAATTTGCCGCCACAAAACAAATGCAACGAAAGTTCAATGGCGTCTTGCGCGCAATCGTATTGTATCTTGTCAGTCTTGACAGACATTACCCGCAAATGCTGGTCACACATTTGTTTGTTGTCAGAATTATATCAGTTTTTTTAAAGTATTCAAAGTGATTTCAGTCAAAATTAGACACGCTATTGTTGTCTGAATGTGTTAAAAGGAAAATCACTCGAATGTGATCGTCACAACAAAAGAAAAACGCGTTCTTCGGTTACGTCACTAGGCCATTTTGTATTTGCTGAAATCTTTGTCCTCAACAGAGAAAATTGTAAGGTTTTTCGTAAACCTCGTATTCTTTTTTAGACTGTTATTAAAAATTCATCAAAATTCCGGTGCCCACGAGAAGCAGGGATCCCGGCCACTACGGTAGCGGTGATATGAACAACAAAAGAAAAAATCGGGGAGGCCCTGTAAGGTTAGTAATATTTTCAAAACAAAAACAATCAAATGTTTAGAAAGATCAGTTATTAGTAAAAAGTTCTGTCTTGTATTTATTTCTCGCCAATTAAAGTGTCAACATAGGATGTCTAGTGAACTTACAACTCCATTGATTTGCTCTACTTTTCATTTATGCAGTCAATAGTTATAGGTACTCATCTCATCTATCAAATTTGTGCAGCTCTTCGTATTTAATTTAATCTAATAATATAAACAGATAATAAATTGGTGTTAATTTGTTCAATCCTTTATGTGTAGACTGATATTAACTACTGTCAATAATTATATACTTGGTTAAAACACCTAAAATAATGATTGCTTATATTTTAATAGGAAACAAAGAATCAGTTTCAATGATCTTAAGTGAAGGTCATAAATGCAGTCATAACTTATAAAACCTGGAGGTATTTATGCTTGTAAAAATGTTTGGAAATATTCACTTATTTATCAGATAATTCTTACTGAATCATACATTATTTTCATCTTTTTACAATTAAATAGCAATAGGAAAGTTTTAATAAATTACAATTCTATCTTGGCCACAGTATATGACAATCTTTTAATTATTTACCTTTTTACTTATTTGATTAGTATTTGAACTTTAAAAACTTGTTTGACACTTGCAGAAATGTTTTTTCAGTTATTGTTTAGCAAATTGATATATACTAACCACCCATAACAGTTGTATAGATTTTTTCTTAATACAAATTTTTTGTATATTAAGTAAGAATTTTTCAGAGGGTGTACAATTATTAATTTTAGTATATTCAATGCAAATTTAATTTACAAAAAGAATAAATAGAATTATCAAAAATTCCTAATGGCTATACTTTAATCTAACTTCGTATATTTGGAAATAATCAATGACCATTCAATACACATCAATAACCACTTACTGTTGGCCATCAAAATTGTGTGATTTTGATAATGCTTATGTTACTTATTGGTTTCATTACCTACCATTTCTCTTGCTGTCATTTTACAGTAGATATTCATTTATATGTTTGTACATTTGAATGTAGTGTAGTAAACTGTATGTTCAAAAAATATGTAAGATAACTTTTAGGTATTAGGTAGGTGTATTATTATTTTTTATTGTTACAATTTTAGGACTCCAAGACCTGCCAGATCTGTGGTATCAGAAGGTGTATATAATAACCCACATTTTATGCACACTGCTACTGGTCAAGTTGGAAATGTAGTTAGAATAACCACAGCATCAGGGATAGTGTGGGAGGGTAAGTCTTTTAATTTTTTTATCATTAAAAGTTTCTTAAACATGTTGAAAATTAAATAATACTAAAAAACATATATTTAAAAACCAGTTAAATGGTTTTATGTAATATTAATCCAGCTAGACAATTGTTTCTATGATTTATGTGATACAATATTGAAGGAAACCCAACAATAAAATATTTTTGAACTTTCCCTAAAATTACCAAGATTGATTCTTTAATCTATTTTGTTCAATTTGTCAATTATTATTTTGTTATTTTATTGTCATAAGGTATTTCATATAAACTGAAGCTTTTTAACATACATTAGTCATATTGCAAGAAGGACAAAATCGCTGCAACTACTAATGACATAAGGGAAAGTACCCATGCAGAAGGTCACCCAAGAGATGGGTGGACCAAACTAAAGACCTAATTGACCAAGGCAAACATGGCCCAGAATAGAGAGGAGTGGCACAATGCTGTTACAGGAGCATCACAGGCACTAATCCCTTTTCAGGGAAAAGGACCAGAGAGATAGTTATTTTATATTATTGAATTTTGGGAACATGTTTTTAATACTCAATTCATATTCCTTATGAATGCTTTCATAGTTTTTGATCTTCCTATCAGACATAAAAAGATGTAATTTATCAATATTATGCTTGGTGGTAATTTAAAAAAACTTTATTCATTAGCCAAACACTATCCACTACAATTTTTTAATAGTAGATTCAATGGATTCAGTAAATTTTAAAAAAAATGTATTAGCCCCAGAATATATATTCACCCCAATGAATATTTAATTATCCTGATAAGTTAAAGTGTTTAGATTCTTTTAGTAAATGATAAGTTGAGAATGTAATGTCCATGTTATCTCACTTAATGTGCCAAATAAGATCTTAAATTGTGGAAAGTGCTTATAATTTTTATAAGATATTTTTTTATATTTGAGCTAACTGAATGTGACTTTGCAATGCTAGTTTTGTATGGAATGTACTAAGATGAGGTGCTACGTGTCATCAGTGGTACTCTGTGATAGCTTCAGTTTGTTATCAGTTGGTGTTGAGGAGTTGAAACAGTAGAAGTAGACACCACTAATGGCAAATGAGTCACCAGTTTGAGTTCAGCAAGATGATTCCATTCAAAGTAATTACATCACTGCTTTAAAGAACTGGGTTTAGGATGGACTAGATTTTTGGACCCATATTTCAAAATAGACATTCATTTTAGGTTGCTTAGGTTTGGTCATTTGGGATTTAAAAGACTGATGTTTTATAAAGTTTGGAAAATATCACAGACAATAATGTTTCAGGTGGTTTAAGCTTGTTGATTTTGGATTTAAAAGTTTTATAATTTGTTAGGATCAGGAAAGATGACATTTTGGTGTACCCCACTTCTAGTCACTCTAAAGCTTCTTTAATTTCATCAGTTTCACATTGCTAATGCCTTTTATTTCAAGGAATGCAGCTGGTGTATATTGCTATACAGGAAGTTTTTTTTCAATTCAACTGATTTACCCTTGAGGTAAGGGTGTTGCATTGTCCAGTCATCTTTGAGTCCTATAGTTTCCTTGAAGAGTAAGTCCATTGTTGTCTTTATTTTCATGTTTCTTAGCTTGTCCATGATTTTACAAGATACTTTAATGGTAGAATTTGGACTCTTAGTGGTACTACCAACAGTATCTTACACCTGATCATGCCTTTATCTATTTAGTAATCTGACTTCTTAAAGTATTCTTCCCAAACTATGTAAATATTTTGCCTGTTAATACAGGAATCTGCATATTTTCTAAATAGTTTTGTGTTCTATAAGAACTTTTTATTATTTATTAATATATTTAATATTTAATTATTTTCATATATTATTTATAACATTTATGCTGAACACCATACAAATAAGTTATCATTTCCAGTTAGCTAATTAAATTGTCATAGTTTTCTAATTAATTTGTATTTTTTTAATAGCATGTTTAAAAACATATTTTTTAATTATGGTGTTTCATGACATTGTTGTTGTGCATTCCAGGAAAACTGTTTTAACTTGAACTGCATATTCACTAATTCATTCACAAATATGCAGCAGTAGCACGCGAACGTTAACATAGTATCTCTATATGTAATAAAGAGGGCAATACTAACAGGAAAAATGAAACTATCAAAATATGTAGGATTTACCACAGGTATTGATTTTATCCAGTGGTCGCTTAGCATGTGAACTGTTGTTCATGTTTTTATTTATGTAAATAATGATATCTTCCTCTTTTATATATCTCTATTTGTAACACTACTGAAACATTATAATCAATAACATACATTTTTTTTTAATTATAGAGGTTTTCCATAACTCAAATGCAGATGATACAAATAGTAGCAGCAATAAAACTCAAAGTCAACCCACTATATATAATGCAAATTATTAAATTTATTTTCTTTAAATAATATAAGAAGGTCTCCTCACTAGGGTAGTCTTTGCTCCTACTGAGACAAGAAATTTGGCCAAATTGCCCTGGCAGCTCAGGCCATAAATTATAGAGAAGAAAAAGAAGAAGATCCTATTGTTTTTGTTTAAATTTGTACCATTCGTTTATTGGTGTTTAAGTTTTGTGCTTTTTTATACTATTACTGATTTGATTATTTTGAATAAAAAATACAACAATTCCAAATCACAGCTTCAAAAACGTAAACAAACAAAACCATGCACACGTGTAGTGAAAAACAAATAAATTAAGGTCAATGGCAAATAATATAGAAATTAAAGTAAGGAAAAATTAAAAATATTAATCAAAAAAGTAAAGTAACATGAAAAGTATTGTGTAAAAATTAATTATACTAGTTTAGGTCAAGATATATTAACCAAGGATTGGGGGTTGAAAGCAAAGTAAAAACTAATGAATGCAATAATTAACATTAATTTAACATTTCTTCTTTTTTATGTGATTTCTGCCTTCTTCATCAAGTTGTTTCATATTGGTGGGTTTCAACTGTTATGTACAAACATTTAACTTTTTTGATTAATATTTTTAATTTTTCCTCACTTTAATTTCTATATTATTTGCCATTGACCTTAATTTATTTGTTTTTCACCACTCGTGTGCACGGTTTTGTTTGTTTACGTTTTTGAAGCTGTGATTTGGAATTGTATTTTTTATCAAAAATAATCAAATCAGTAATAATATAAAAAAGCACAAAACTTAAACACGAATAAACGAATGGAACAAAGTTAAACAAAAACAATAGGATCTTCTTCTTTTTCCTCCCTATAATTTGTGGCCTGAACTGCCAGGGCAATTCGGCCAAATTTCTTGTCTCAATAGGAGCAAAGAATCACTAGTATTCTTTGTGATATTATTAAAAAAAATTAATAATTTGCATAATATATTGTGGGTTGACTTTGAGTTTTATTGCTACTAATTGTATCATCTGCATTTGCGTTATGGATAACATCTATAATTAAAAAAAAGTGTTTTATATTAAAATTAAAATGCAATATTGAGTTGATTTTATAGTTTTCACTTTTAAATAAAGTGAAAACACGAATACTGCGCAAAATATTAAATACCCTAGTTTATATATCAATTTTTTAAATGGATAGGCTGTCCCAGAGCAGAAAATCTTTTTCTGGATAGGGCAGGGCAGTAACATATTAGGTGGACCTCCTCGTCCAGACAGCTTCTACAGAAGTCGTTATGCTGTAGGATTCCCAAGCCTGTGGCATGTCATCCAAACCAGTGTCCGCAATCGCGCTTCCAATAGAATTCCTGGATGGGATAAAATATCTTCACTGGCCGTACCTGTCTTGACGAGGTGTACGAAGACACCGTTGAGGTCAGGAAGACTGAGTTTAGGAATTTGATGGTGGCTTGACTGTCCGTTAGGATAGAAATTAAAATTAAAGATTAAATTTGCAAAAATAATTTTTTTAATAAACGTATATTAAAGGATATTCACAATAAAATTTAATAAATATTAAATATGTTAATTATCAATTCAGGTTCACTATCACTATCGTCGTCTATATTAATTATAAGTTCTATGTTAGTATGAAATGCCCTGTATGAATCTTCCACTTTTAGTGGAAGTATTTTTATATAGTATTTTGGGTCCGCACTTTGTTCTTTATTTTTCTCCACATATGCTCAATCGGGTTGCATACACAGTAGTAAGGAGGAAGACGAAGAACTGTATGTCCTTTGGCGACTATGGTAACTGGCATTGTCCATAACTATTACACTATGAGGGGGAATATTTGGCAGTAAAGTGTTTTCGAACCAATCTTCGAACAATTCGGCTGTAGTATCTTGGTGGTAATCCAATGACGAATCTTGAATGTTCTTCGCCAAAAGTCCCAAACTGTTTGGAATCCAACCATCTTCTGATTCAGCATGAATAATCGTGATCCGTTTTCCTTTGTTCGATGGAGCTTTTGATTGGTATCGCACTGTTCCATCGGTCCATGCTTTTGCCGGCGTATCGTGGGTATCATACCAGGTCTCATCCAAATAGATTATTGGTCTTTGTAAAGGCCTGTAATCACTTATGGCAGTCAAATATTCAAAACGCCATTGCATAATCCGTTGGGATTCCATAATAACTTGCCTTTTGTCAATTTTGCAGTATTTGATACCTAGTTTGGATAAAAGTGTCCATAGGTTTCCAATTGATATTCTTATCTCAGTGGAGCTCCTTAGTTCTTCTTATCAAATCTTTATCACCGTCATCAGTGGTTCTGGAAACACCACTATCGTTTCGTTTTCGCGTCTCGGATGAATTTGCCTCGTAATGTGAACTCTCACTGGTGATTCCGGTATCCCTGTCAAATCGCTGGTTTCTCTTACAGCAGGAGCAGCTTCTGATGAACATGTCTGACGATTTCTTTGGCATAAAGGGGCGTCGCAGATGCAGTTTCCCTCTGACGAAACATTTTTCACAAAAATTATTAAACAAATATAAATGATTATACTCAACCCAAATTATACAAATACAAGAACCGATCCTGTGTGCAAATTTTGACCATAAGCGATAAACCGTGACAGACCATCGCAATAAAAGTGGTTTATTACCATCAGTCCCCTTTTATTGTAGGCATTATATTGTTGAACACATTTTACGAGCCTTCTAAATCGATAACTAAGCTTTTCTAAATGTGTACAACTCAGTACAAAAAGTTGGTAATCAGTACAGAACCGGAAGTGTCCGTTTACTCTTACACAGAAATCATTGCTACCTTGCAAACAGATTTTTTCGATTTTTTACAGTGTTTTTGCTTAATATTTGGCTACTTTATTTGGCACAACGTTGAAAATAATGAATTTTTAAAAATACAATATACAATACAAAACTAGTACAATGTTTACAATATGGAATTTCAAAAAATGGGGTGCTAACTTGATCTTCAAACCTTTTATATTTGGGTTCGATATCTTTGTAGCATTTGTCTTAATATATCTCCTCTTTCTAATGCCTATTTCTTGTAAACCTGATTCGTAAGCCTTTCAAAATTTTCCTCCGTCATTTTATTAGTAGGTTAGACACTTCGATTATATTTGTTTAGGATGTCAGTGATAAATACGTACTTCCGGTCTAACCGGATTACATTTTTAATTCGTCCAATACCGAAAATATTTAGATTTAAGATTGTTAAAAGAACCCCGTATAAATTTACGACATCGTTGGGAACATCCCATTTTAATGTTTATTTTATGACATTGTTTGAGAATTGAACACGTGGGAATCTATTGATAATTGGGATTTAATATTTTTTGGTAAATATTAATGCTTCCGAGTACAATACAATGCATTTTGAGGTATATATAGCATCCCAAAGTCATTAAACTTGAATTACGGGATCAACATAATAGTTTTTTATTGAAGAGTGGTTGAAATTTAGTTAATCTTCTACCTTCCAGGTAGAATGTCTTAATTACATCGATAATTATTTTTGGAAAACTTCATGGATTACTCATTTCTCATTTAATGACATAAATTGGTAAAGTAATGCAGGTGCCAGGATAGGCTTCGAAATTTTTGAATTTGTATCTAATTATCAAACAGATTTAAAATTCTGAATAAAGGAAAATACCAAAATCAGTGTCACAGGTTTTTATTACAAAAAGTACACGTTTACAGGAACAGCGACTAGTTTCGGCCTATAAGCAGGCCATCATCAGGCTTAAAAAATTAGTTACATGTAATGTTCCTAGATCATATGATCGATCGAACCAACAAACTTATATATTAAATTTTAATTGTTGAATGGGGTATAAGGTAAAACCAGTGACAGAGAAAAAATGTGACATAAAGATTATAAAATTAAAAATAAGAGAAAAGCTTATATTAAATAACGGTATGAATAAGATTCATTGAAATTTGAATCATTGGGGAATAAATTAAGAAATTTAAATATTTTTTTGTTAAAATGTATGTGGTAACATCGAGGGTAACATTGACTGAATAAGGAAATGAGTACCACTACATGGATGGATATATTAATGACTGTAATTATTGTGTGAAAGAAACATAAGGGTGGCAAATCATCAAAAGGAAGCCCTAAAGTGAGCTTAAAAGGAGATACCAGTGACCCCGGTATCAGAGAAGGTCCTTCATGATCTTCAAAGTCAAAGGGTAGACAGATCATCGGTATGATCGAAATTATTAGCCAATGGTGAATAAACATTGTGTAACAGTGTAAAAATTGTCCATCACACTGAAAAACGCTAAAAACTTTTATAATTAAGCACTAGCAAAATCTAAACGCACATTCTATTCACAGTTACGCTCTTTTTTATTTAATTTTCTGGAGCGTGTATAGGTATAATACATTTTTTAGTTTATTTACAGACTTGTCAAAGATATCAGCATCATTATTTCTTAAAAAATATTGGCAGGATCAAACTATTTCCATTTATCACCCATTTTTATAAATAATGGTGAATTTATAATACTTTTTATACTCAATAAATATACAGGGTGTCCCGAAAACAATGGTCATAAATTATATCTATCACAGATTCTGGGGTCAAAAATATGTTGATTGAACCCCACTTACTTATATACAATAGTGCACACACAAAAAGTTACAGGGTGCTAAAGTTAAAATTTAAATAATTTTTTTTAACATTACTCTAAAACGGTTTAACGTTAATGTATAAAAATTTATAGGAAATACTAGTAGAGGGTACCCAATACTAGGCAGGGTATGCCTAGTAAACTAGGCAACAGACTTATTTTTTTCAAATGCCATGCCTTACTTTTTTCGAGACTTTTTTCCACATTTGTAAAACCGAAATTTTTTTTTACAACATTCTCGGAAAATCCCATAAAGTTACGGTTTTTTAAAAAGGGATGTGCAAATTCAAATTTTTTGGGAAAAGGTGATTTTCTCCTAGATGGCTGGGACTTTAACAAAAAAAATTGGGAGTATATAGTACTAACTATTTCGGTGGAAAATGTGGAAACAAGTACCTATAGCATTCCATTTGAAACAAATTAAATAATTTGCCTTGTTTACTAATGGACCATCCTGTATACATGAATATAATTTTAAAATGTTTGATTTTAATTACCCTGTAAGTTATACACAATAAGAGTTATAGAACGACGACAGAGGTTTGCCGGACCCTATAGTTTTCTAATTTTGTCTATAAAATTTAGAAGAAAAAATGTATTCATTATGTTCCAAACAACAACTTGTTGCTAAAGAAAAAGCATGGTTCATCACCATGTTTTGAATAACAATGATAAAATATGTACTAACCCTTACACAAGGGAACTCCATCCACTTTTATTTAAAAAATTAGTTTTTTTTTGGTTGAATGACCATGATAGCATATTAAAACAGTACATTATTAACAGGTGTGAGGTCAAAACTAAAAATCTGTTAAAGCCAAAAACACACAATACGAGAAAACTTGTAGGTATCCTAACGAATCACAAAAAACAATATTCAAGAAGAAGAATAAACCTCAGAACAAATTATATATGTGAATGTAAAAGTCTTTCAAGACTAATATTACTCTACAGCATAAGAAATAGAGAAATAGATCTGTAGAAGGTCGAGATAGAAAGGCCTGTAGTTACATAGTCTAATTTACTATACTGATTGATAACATGAAAAGAAGTTAAAATATGGAGTAGGTACATTTACTATTAGGAATGTATGAAGGTAGTGACTGGACTACGTGCAGTCCACTCAAACATCTTCTTAACATCTTGTTTAAAACAATGTCTTATGGGAAAAACGTTAAAAAAAACTAAAATTATATTTACAAAATAATGTTCTTATAATTTGTTTATTACCAAATGCAAATTCCTATATTTGATTGACAGCCATTTAAAAATTACATTAGTGTAATAGTTAAAAGATAATTATTATATTTACAGAAATTAATAAATTTATTTGAGTAGTAATTATGGTTAAAATGGATGTTTAATAAAAGTGAAAGTTTACAACTTTCTATGTGGTTGTATTTCTTGGACAAATTTAATGCATCATGTGAAATAACTGTATTGTTTCTACGATCAATTCAACTACAGTAGTCACAAAAAGTATCGCACAGGAGAATTGTGAACAAAGTTGTATTATTATCACCTCAATGTTATGTTTAAATGACAGAAAATTAATTTGGAATTATATTTAACAGTAGTTTATTTCTCTCCAATGAGTTATCCTCTTCAAAACAATGTTAACTCCCAAAGTCCATAATAATCCAGAGTCCATAATACATTTTGGAGTAAATTCTTGTAACATGTCTATCTTCGTGTCACCTTGCACTATTACCGACCGTAAACGATACCGTTAAAACCGACCCCGATTCACTGTTAATGCTACTGTACACGAGACACCCCTTATAGACGCTAACTATTTATCTGTTTGAACGAGGCCAATCAAAGAACGCGTCCCTCGCTTGCAATTGAATAACGAACGCATTTCTTCTGACAAATGACACAAACACGATTTCCGTTTTGAGCAAGACTATTTAAAGACCCGTAAGGCAACCATATCTCCTTTCATCGACTAACAGGCCGACTGAAGAGTCTAAAGAAAAACGTTAAAGTACCTCATCTTGTGAATTTCCTTTTTGGTTGTTGAAAGATACAACCCGCTAAGTTGGAGTCAAGTTATCGCTAAGATACCGCTAAGTTGGAGTCAAGTTATCGCTAATTTAGAGCCCAGTTACCGCTTATGTGAAGGCAGTCCTTCAAACCACTTCTGAGCTGTTAAGAAAACTATTACATCCCAAGCAGCCAGAACCATTAAAGAAGCTTTCATCTCTCCACGAAGAAGCTGAAGCCGCCCTCCTAGACAGCACAGAAACCTAAAGTTAAGTCCACTTTTTACAACTCCAATTCATTATCAGCAAATATAAGTCTTAAGGGTGTAGCGTGGTCGGTCTTTATTTCAAGTAGCTTCTTTATTTGTTGTTTAATTAAAGTAATTACAAGGTGTTCCTATCTTTCTCACCTTAGTTTTTGTGTGGTTTGTTTGCTTAATCGATAGCGTTCAAAAGATAGTGGCTCCCTGCCTTTTTGGGACTAAAAAGGGTTATATTCTAATCTAGTTTATGTACTTCAATATGGTATGCGGGATTTTTCGGACAGTTTTTGAGCCCACATACCAAGATTTTGAAAATTGTATATATAAAAATAGTATATTGTGTATCTGGGAGTAAAAGCGATACATTCCCGAACGGCAATGTAAATTGTCTATTTTTTCTAAAATCACATTCAATATTGCGATTTTCTATTTAAAATTGTGTGATTTCCTAAAACGTCAAAGTGACAACTACAAACCCAAAAAATCAAAAGTTTTGAGCCTTGAGCATATTGAAACCTTTATTAATCATTGAACGACGTATAAGATTGGGGATCTTAACTTTTAATTAAAATACCTGATAATAAAACTAATAAACCAAGGTCATTTGTAATAAACGAGACATATGTACCCTTTTATAGAAAATATGTAGCAAGGGAGACAGATTTTTCTAGGCCTAGACTATTGTACCAGATTAGCATACTTTGGGGTCAGAAATGGATCCGAGAACATAACCATTTCAAAACGATTTCAGCAAAAATAGATTTTCGGCATGATGAATATAGTATATTACATAACAAGTGTGGAAAGTGTAACATTTTGCACGAATTAAAGTTTACAGAAACTAAACGAGTGCAATAAATACACTCTCCAACTGGTTATGTACACTATTTTTCCTACGACCACGTAAAAAATCCTTCAACAAATGTATTTTTTAAAGTAAAATCACAGAATACATCTTATTCTGTGGTAAAATCCCATCAGCCTTGGAACTTCACTATCTGGAGAACAAATTTTCTTTCAAATGCATAACCCAGTATTCTTTTTAACACTTTATAATGTCAATTGAGTTTTCTTGTATACGTAGTATGTATTTGAACACAAATCACAACACAGTTCAAATATTTTCAAAGTAATGTAATAATAATAGACACAAAGATAATTGTAAACAGAAACACAAACATAACTTCAAAAATCCACATTCGACACATGCACGGAACATAACACAATATAAAAAAGAAGAACAATCTGTTCTGCTTCCTAAAAGTGTTTTTATAAAAATAATAATACTGAATAAAAATATGTTTATTTTTTTAAAATTTAAAAATCTATAAGAAACTTTATTCTTACTTTATACAGAAAAATTTGTATTGGCAATTACAATACAATATTTGACACAAGGAAGATTTAAAAAATAAATTAAATGGTCCTTGCTTTGACATTCATGTGTTTTTACTATTAATAAATTTGACGTAAATGTCACAGATCATAGAACTATATTTTTTTACTTTTCAATACGTGTGATGATATTTACTTTTCAATACGTGTATTGATATTAGCTACTTTCTTAGGTACAAATAAGTGTGCAAACTAGCACTTTCATATGTGGTCGTAGGAAAAATTATATTCCTCATCACACAATTCAAATAAGTATGCCAGATCTTCCCGGCCAAAAAAAGTGGTTTGCGTGATTTTTTTTTAAACCAGATAAAATTTACTATCCAATACAATATAAATAATCAATATCCGCAATGGCGGAAAAATATTTCTTTATTTTTTTAACAATTTTTTTTTAACATTGTTTCGACTATATACAGAAATCAACGCATACCGAGCTTAATTTTTTTCCTATAGTTATGTTCTATTTAATAAAATTAAAAATTTTGATTCCAACCACGTCCATAATTTGCGGCTGCTCTTATGTAACATAATCGAATCGGTCAATTATTGTAATATCAGTTTCTCTTTTAATTTTTTTGGGAAATGATAGGGAAATAATGGGCATAAATAATGAAAATAACAATTATTCCAGAAAAATCTAATAATACAAAGTAACAAAATAAAAAATTTAAAAGATAAATTTAACATATTAGTATCTGGTATTGCCATCTCTGGCTCTAATAACATCTCTCATTCTTCGTGAAATGCTCTTATAAGGTCACATATGTAATCCAAATCCAGATTTTCCCATTCTTCTATTAAAACATTTTCCAGCTCATCGAGGTTGTCTGGAGCGATATTACGCGTTCTTATGCGCCTGTCCAGGTAGTCCCAAACATGTTCAAGTGGGTTTAGGTCTGGACTAACTACTGGGCAATCTAAAACTTGGATACCAGCCTCTTGAAAGAATTCCATTGTTATTTTGGCAACGTGCGGGCGAGGGTTATCGTGCATTAGAATAAAATTTTCTCCAATGATTGGAACAAATTGCACTGCATTTTCCTAAAGAACCTCCCTTATATACCGATCAGCTGACCCTGACCCTTATATACCGATCCCCTACGAAACACAATTAACTCCGTGTGGCCTTCAAAACAGATACGTCCTCATACCATAATCGAACCACCTCCATAATTTCTGGCTAATCTTATGTTACACTGAGCAAAACGCTCACCTGCGCGTCTATAAACTGGAATACGTCTATCGGATCCAAAAAGGGAAAATCTGGATTCATCCGTAAAAAGAATATTAGCCTAATCGTTAATATCCCGACAAACATGCCCTGGCATTCTGGATCTGATTCCAAAATTTCTTAATCTGTTTCTAACCGTATTGACAGATATTCTAACATTACGAACTCCAGAGAGAACATTTTGCAGTTGCCCTGCTGTATATGACGAGTTCGCAAAGTCTGAATTCTTAACGGTCATCTGCAGGATTAGTACACCTGGGACGTCCTAGAATTGGTCTTCTATTATAACTTCCAGTTTCTCTAAACCTTCTTAAGACTCTATAAACGCTGGATTGGTTGATTCCCATCACTTCAGCAACATATTCGTCCATCTTCAACTAAAGCCACGATTTGAGCTGCTTGTTCTGGGGTAGACACTTCCAAATAAAAAATTAAACAAAGGTACTACACATAAAAAAAAATGTAAATAATACAAATAGGATTTATCAAAATTTATTCTTTTTTTGTTTTTCAACTAAAAGGCGATTTAAACTGTGAATATTTTGGACTTTTATACATCTAAAGGATACTTTTTGTAACGAGTGTATCAATTATTTCATTTTTTGCTAATATTACTCAAATATTTTTTTCGGAAATTGCCTGTTCAGCTTGCTGCAGAAATTCTTGGTAGGTCGGACGGACAGATAATAATTTTATGACACGTTTTATGAAATGTATAATCCTCTACCAAGATCTATAAAAAAAATACCGGAAACCTGCATTTACTCAGGTAAATTTGTTAAATATTTATTATTCAGATGGAACTATTTTAATATTGAAAACTACCGTTGAAGCTAAACACTTTGTTTAGGGGTAAAGGTCATTAAGGGATACTTATTTTCAATAATGTTAAAAATGTTGGTAATCGTGTGGTCTGGTATTCACAATGAACGTTCTTAAAACTGAATCGGTTGACATACAGGACGTGTCAGTCAAAAAAATGATAAATAAAGTCTAAAATATAGAATTATACTTCAGTTAATTATATTTTACGATTTCTTAAAAACATTGTCTCTTGAAAAGTTTCAAGATTGCTTCCTATTACCTCAATAGTTGTTGTCAATCTGTCATTGACAAAAAATTTTATATTAAAAAATAGTGGAAGTTTGCTTAAACTGCTATTTGTTTTGTTTTCTCAATATCTATGTGGAAGTCTTTCAAGACAATTAGCAAAGAAAAGCCCACTGAAGATTTTAATGAGTATGTAAGAAAACTCCCAAACGGGCAAGATTCTAAAATTACAAGATGAAAAAATACTATCGCAGTGGATCTGGGGAAGATTAAGGCGTGTATACACAATTCATACATATTAAAGCTTTAACAGGGCTGAAAATATCACTTTGGTAGAAAATTTTCCTGGTATATAAATATTTCTAATCGTACTACATTACTGACAATTGAAAAGTTTATTACAAAAATTATCAAAATTTGGTAATGATTTTTTCTAATATTTTGATGTAAAACTGCCAATTTTAACATTCTTATTTGGTAATGATTTTTTCTAATATTTTGATGTAAAACTGCCAATTTTAACATTCTTATTTCTGCTGTCATTTAATTATGACTAACTGCTCTTAAATATTATGTCATTAGAAGATTATGCATTTGTCGTAAATACAGTAGCAACGGGAAAGTGAAAACAAATTGTCAAAAAATTCCGTACTATGTAAGTTTCAAATGGAACAGCCAATCGCCGTACGTTTTTGGACCTATCGATACCCCCACCAGCTCAAGTATTTGGTCGTGCGCATGACTAGATTATGTCTCAAACGAACAGGTAGTGGGTGAGCTGATTTGAAACTGATCAGTTGTCTAAAGTTTTTCGAAAGTAATTATCAAAGTGCTCCTGTAATATTTTGACGTTTTTGTTTTCAAAAAAAGGAATATTGTTCAACTGTTTTTTGTGTTAAGTTTTATCTAATGACGAGTGAGTAGATATTTCATAAATAATTTTAGATTTTCATACGATTGTACTGTACTTGCATTTATATAATGACTATGTCCCATGATTATTGTCAAATAAGTAAATATAAATAAATTCATAATGTCCAGTCAGTATACATAACCAATATGCCATATTATTGTGACGTCACTATCACCATTGCTTGACATAACTCATAGCATTATATCCAAACAAACTGTGGCCTTATGGTAGTAAGTTTTTTGTATTGTATTGTTTTTAATATTTTTTATATTTTGCCAATTTATCATATTTTTAATTAATTTATTATTTGTATGTAAATTACTAAAATTTTGATTTTAAAAAGTATGTTGGTAGCACTGTGTAATTTGACATTTGAATGTTAATCTTTTAAAATTAATAATACACCAATATAATAATATATTATATATAAGTAAAAGATGAAGATATTCACAAATACTTTCTTAAAGAACGATATAAAATTAATAAATAATAAACCAGAATAGACAGGTTCCATGTTGTAGTCAATTTTCTAGACTAATCAAATCATATATTATTCCAGTTTGTTCAATATTTACAATTGTACATTTTGCCATTATTTATTCTTTGGTTCTCCAAAAATTTGACTACAAAAAGCAGCCTTATTTCAGGACAGTTTTAAAATATCTATATTTATTTCTTAAAAGGGTTTCCAATCAGTGGATTAGAGTCAAAAATCAAAAGTATGAGAAAAATTATCACTGATGAATTGCCAATTAAGTTCTGATAGATTTAGTTGGATTTATTTTCTATCAAAAATGTGCTTTGATCTCCTGCCATTTGACCAGAGTTTGATATAACCTAACAAATTTAAAAAATGAAAATAGGTTTTTAGTAAACATTCAAAAAAATAATTTTATGTGTAATAAAAATTTATATATTTATAGTTTTTTGGTTTTCTTGGGAATAGGTTCTTATAAAGAAAAAATGGTTTAATTTCAATGTTTTCCTTTTAAGAACCTATTCCTAAGAAAACCAAAAATATAAATTTTTATTACACATATAATTATTTTTTGGAAAAAAGGTTCAAGAGAACAATTTTATTTAAAAAAAAATATACAGGGTGTTTCAAAAAAAGGTAACACCATCTCTAGGATAGGTAAAAAACTGAAAAATAATTGGGGTTTGCTTAGTAAAATTTTTTTCTAACGCCATCCATTTTCAAGATAAAGGGCGTTAAAGAAAATGAAAAATTACACATTTATTACGATTTTACCGAAACTACTGGCACCATTGCAATGAAATTTTATACGAATATGTTTTGGAAGCTGATATATCCCATGAATTTGTTTTTATAACTAACTCTAATAGAGGGCGCTAGTTACACGATTCATACAACGTATTATTCAACATAACTTTTTTTAGGGTAGAATTATTAGTCAAAACTCCAAGTGAACATAAACATCGTTTAATTCTACACCAAAAAGGTACTCTTGGTAAAACTCGATATTATGTACCGTTTTCGGAATATTTTGATTTGAAAATTATGAAGTAATAATCGCTCCTGGTATAAACTAATGATAAAGTTCGCTTTTCTCTAAGTTTGCCATGTAAAATTGACATTTATTGATTGTTATGACAATAAGTCAACAATAAATAGAGTTTTGAAACCTTGTTATTTGTAAAATTAGATATTGTTAAACAAAATGTACTGAAATGTTGAATACACCGACATGTGTAATTTTTCATTTTCTTCAACGCCCTTTATCTTAAAAAGGGATGGCGTTAGAAAAAAATTTTACTAAGCAAACCCCAATTATTTTTCAGTTTTTTACCTATCCTAGAGACGGTGTTACCTTTTTTTGAAACACCCTGTATATATTCTCACAAAAAATCGCGTTTTAATAAAAAACATCACAGTAGGTACATTTAAAAACAGTAAGTTTGGAAAGAAAATAGGTTTTTCTGCAAAACCCAAAAAACCTAGCTTCAAAAAATCTGTATCTGCCAACCCTACACTTGACCAGTTCGTAAATTTACGTTCTACAGCTACAGTGTGGGGTAGGTTTCCCTTATTGCGAGGCATTCTTAAAATCCTATATGTTTACCTACCTATATGTATACAACATGTTTACATTATCATACTCTACTTTTTAGGCTTGCGCAGAACCAATTTGTCAACCCGATTTTCTTTCAAATCTTTTTTTATCCAGTACTTAGTAGTTTTAATGATTTTTGATTATTTTTTACAATATTGAGGTTTATACTTAGCTAGATTCAACAATTTGTTTTTTTATTCTTATCAAGGAACACTTTTTTACTGAAAATCATTTTCACCATTGTCATAACCGGCTGACTGACACGGAATGTAAAAAGCTGCGCCATACAGACGCGGTCATATTGTTGACACATATGTCAATAAAACCGTTAACACAGGTGGCCGCTTTTGACAGGTGGCCGTTGCCACAGGTTTTACTGTACTAAACGTTCGTACGAAACTTCCACTTTTTATTCGAAAAATAGGTTTTTAAAATGCAATTACAGCATATTCAATATGTCAATCTGACGGTGCTAATTTTAGCGAAACAGCTGTAATTGCATTTTAATTATTTTGAGAATAAAAAATGGAACTTTCTTTCAAATCCTTAGTTGTTTATTGTTCTTAATAAGATGGACTTTCACAGAGTAAGAGTTAGTTAGTACAATAAATTTTAGTAATTTTTTAGTGTCTAGTTTAAACTTAAATGCATTTCCATGAGTGCAAACTAGAAGCAACATTTATTTTTGTTTTATTTGCAGGTGTATTTAAGACCTTTTCAAGTAGATTTGACGTAGTATTAGAAGTGGCAGCCAAGGTCGAGAATCCAGATACCTCGAATGCCCAAATAAAAGCCGACACGTATGTGGATAAAATCATATTTAAACCATGCGACATACTTAATATGATAGCGCAAGACGTGGATCTAGAATATCCGACTAGAGATACATTTCAGACCGATACTGCCATTTCGGCTAGATTTAACGGAAATCTTAAACCGGAAGAAAGAGAATTAGAACCGTGGGATTCTGGAATGAATGGTAATCTTTGATTTCTTAATATTTGTAGATTTTAATAGCATACTATCTTCAGATCGATTAATAAATGTTTCTATTTTGCCAGGTACTGATATCCAATTAGAATTGGAACAAGCTAACGGATGGGATGCAAATGATATGTTTAGAAAAAACGAACAAGAATACGGTGTTCAAAGTACATATGATCAGTCTCTAAGAGGGTATACTGTACCCCTTCAAACTAGCGACAGCGCCGACTATAAAGAAGCTGAGGCTAAAGCTAATCTGATAGCGAGCGAGATAGAGAATCAACCTCAACATAAAGCTAGATCTGAACTTGAAAACGGTGACGAGGAAACTGCTTTTGCCGCCGTAGTTAGACCGCATCAAGAGTCGAACACTAACGGCAAGTTGAATAATAAATTCAAACTATGTTCGTTTTATTAATCTTTTGTTGGTTTTCAGGAAAGTACATTCCACCTGCCAAACGGAAGAATCAGAATAACGGAAAATTGGTGAGAAGTACTCCACCGCCAAGTCAAAACAACAGTAGTCAAAATACTCCATCGCCAAAGGACACACGACCACCTATGGCTTACGCAGCGCATGCAGCTCCCTTGCAGAACAACATTCATGTTCCGGTAGTACCGCCACCGCCTCAGAATCAACCGCCCCATATTCATAATGCTCCTATTCATTCTCCTCCGATGAATATGCAGCAACATCAAATGCCACCTCCACCTAATCATGGTCCTCCACGTCCTCATTCGCATACTCCACCTCATCAATTCCAACAACCGCCCGTTCAACCCAGGCAACCTCCGCCGCAGCAGCAACCGATTCCGCAGCAAATGCCTCACCAACCCAAACCTCAGATAAACGGCGAGGCTAAAGGGGCACCGCCACCGCAACGTCCACAAAGAGTGTATCAGAATCAGCAGTTTCCGCCCGAGATGAAACCAGAATTACAAGGTAATATTCCAGTCTGATCACTTTACTTACTTGTTACATAAATATTTGAGTATTTCAACTAAAATTCTATCACAAACTACTCAATGAATCAATATAAATTATAGTTGTTGATCTTTGGTAAATGTATAAATAAAACTTGTTTGTTCAAGGTCCGCCTCATCCAGTAAGACACAGAGAAGAAACCATTAAGGATTTGCATCAGTTTGCCCAAGATTTTAAATTGGCTCCCTTACCAACCGAACAGCCTCCTCCGCCCCAAATGCAAGGAGTCCCACCTCCTGTGGTAGAGCATGTCGTAAGTCTTTTTTTTTCGATCTTGTATAAATGAATGATTGATAAATTATTTACATGTTTGCCTTTAAAGGTCCAACCAGTGCAACAGATGCCACCGCCTAATAAACCGCCGCAGCAGCCGTCGCCACCGCAACCTCAACAATCGGCGAGTCCCCGACAGGAGAATATGGAAAAGGTTACTAATACTTTAAAGAAATCGACGCTAAATCCTAACGCTAAAGAGTTTGTTTTGAACCCGGCAGCTAAACCTTTTCAACCCAGGTAAATCTTTAACAAAATATAATATGATACATTTGGTTCGCTGTATCTTTGTACATCATAGTTGTACGAGATAAATCAAAGCATTTATTGTAATGGATGTTAAAAACTCATTATAGAAATGTTTTGAACGTAATTTTGAGTTTTCTACATATTCAACGTTAATATGGTTATTGAAAGAAATGATTATTTGAAATACTGTAGTCGAGAAAGATGGTCCCAAGATCAAACAGCTTAAATTCTCATATTTATTTATACACCTGTAGCTCGATCCTGGAAAATGTCACTAGTGACAATGGCAAAAAATGTCCCTAGTCGTCAAACAGGGTTGCCACCAGCCTGGAAAACCTGGAATTGTCAGGGAATTTAAATTCTTTTAATAAAGTCAGGGAAAGGTCAGGGAATATTTAAAAATTCTTGATAAAGTCAGAGGAATTTTTAAATTTTCTGGAATTTTTTATTATTTCTTTAAACCATACATCAAACACATTCAAGATTTATACTTTTGTTTTAGTTTAAAACGAGCAACTAACAATTGCTTAATTACCTCATATGGGTAGAGGCCATAAAATCAGTCTTCTTTTTCTGTTTCTGAGCTTCGTTACCAAATTTACGGTTACACAGTATCTTTGCTGAATAAATGGTCGCGTTCATCGGCACAAGTCAAAGATCGCTCCGAAAGTAGCGCTCCATGATCAGTAGCGGATCGTAAAATAAATGTGATCTTTTAAATGGCCGCCGATCAGTGAGCGATCAGCAAAATGAACCGTTTATGCACGCAACTCGGGATCGCTACCTGATCGATCAGGTAGCGAGTGTGCCGATGAACGCGACCATTGTTATCTTTAAAATAAATTACAAATATAAATTGGTCATGGAATTTTATAAATTTGGTCAGGGAAAACCTGGAAAAGTAAGGGAATTTCATGATGCAAATTAGGTGGCAACCCTGTCAAATGTCAAATAAAAAAGTCGACCGCAGACACAAAATTGCTATTCTTGAAAAGATGAGAATATTTAGTAACTTTTTCTATTTATGGTTGGTACTCCCGTTGAAACCGTTCTACCCGTTCCAACCTCACATAATTATTAACTGTTTAATACTTATTTTTTTATAATCGAAAATACAATGAGTGAAAAGAAATACGTCAACAAAAAACAAAAAGAATTTCTGGTGGAGTTTATGGGCCAAAATGAGGAACTGCATAGGGGAAAGTTTTCCCAAACGTTCACAGAAGGTTCAGAAAGATGTTTAAGTCCATTTTTAATAACAATAAAGCTTGTAAAAACTTTCACCACCACGTAATTAAGCGTAACTTTTTGAAGGTTAAAAAAATAAGGTTATCCTTCATGAAAACACCTTTGACAGTAACCTAATGCGCCGAATCGGAAAAAAGTCTCCACTACTTTACGAGAGACATTTAATGTCACTTCAACGTTGCCAGTTTGCAAGCGACATTTTTTGTCATTGTCACTAGTGACATTTTCCAGGATCGGACCCTAGGGAGATTTACACTTTGCTCAAATTATAAAATATCAATAGGATTTAAAAAAATAAAAGATTACTATTACTAAACGCTTTATTAAAAAATACATTATAATTTAGTTTTATGGTAATTCATAAAACAGTTCCTTTCAGAGACAATACATAGTCGTGCATTACATTTTTGGCACATAAAGGTGGTAATGAATCCGGAATATTTGGTCCTAAGGGAGTCAAAGAATTGTTTAAAACTCTTTCTGATCTTCAAACAGATTTTGTGGCACAATCAGTCTCACTCTGAATGGAATTGAAATACATAGTATTATTGTCAAGTACCATTTCAATTTCCATATTATTTAGGTCATCATTTTTTTTCCAAAACATTCTCTGTATCTGAAATATCGGAATCGTCAGAATCTATTGGTGGTAACATTGCAATTATATTTATTGTTCATTTAGAATAAATCCCTAATTCTCGACTTGCCATCTGAAAAAAAAATAACAAGTTAATTTATTCATACCACTTTATTAGGCAATGTATCTTTAAAGATACATATTTTTAAATGGAACTTCATACAAAAACTATAGAATATATGGGACAAACAACTTGATATTGTATCTCAGTGTACTTACCTATATCAATATATATTGGTATCAACATAAAATTTCTAAAAACTTTTCTATAAACACTGTTTACATGCGATCAGTTAGTTGTAAACCAAAAAATTTCAACATGCTAGATTCACGTCCTCTGTAGAAAGTTTGTAATAGACTGTATAGATGGCGGCTCGCAACAAGTTATAAAGGATGAGTGTAATTAAAGAAACATTGCCAAAAACTGGCCTACTTTTGAAGAAAACATGCTATAACAAAATTTTTATTGATACTATCTTTAAACTAATGGGTTAATTCCAAAAGTGCTATAAAATATCACTTAGTTTGGAACCCTCGATAATAAATGTTTGTTTGGGATTAAAATCCCTTTTCAAAACATTTTTTTTATTTCCTTCTTTTAGGTAGGTTGTTAGAAATAATAAATAACATTCCATAAAATGAAAGATAAAACATAAAAATATTTATTTTTGAATCTCCAACACTGTTCTATATTTGTTTGAGTTTTAGCCAGATTCAAAAATGATACGTCAAATTAAAGGTTAAAAAATTTAACTAAGAACAATAAATAACTGCACAGTTTGAAAAATTCGCAGTTATTTATTGTTCTTAGTAAGATGAACTTCCAAAAAGTAGAGGTTAACACAATCAATTTTTTAAAAAAATTTAAGTTCAAAAATTTATATTTACATCAAGGAATCCAACACTAAGTGAACAGTTAGTCGTTACAACCACTCTTTTTGAGAAAATCTATAAACTCAAGGCACGAAAATGTAATGGAATATTTCCCTCATGTATAATATATGTCATAAGAGGAATGCAATTATCGAAAAATTACAGCGAATATTTCCCTCATGTATAATATATGTCATAAGAGGAATGCAATTATCGAAAAATTACAGCGAATATTTCCCTCATGTATAATATATGTCATAAGAGGAATGCAATTATCGAAAAATTACAGCGGTAATTGCACTCCGGAGCGGTAATTGCACTGCGAAAACATCCCGTCGTCATGACACCAAGCGAAAACATCCCGTCGTCATGACAACAACACTGACTGACAATACTGATAAATGTCAGATATACTTCAAAAAGTGAAAAAATGTTTATTCGTGAAATATTCCATTGAATTACACTAGTGCATAAAAATAACCAGATAATTTTACATTCAAGCGTGTTATCTATAAAAATTGCACTCCGTTATTTTCATATTTTGTAAAAGAGCCCTCCTCCTTCGGAGTCGGGCTCTTTCGCCAAAATATGAAAAAAATCTCGTGCAATTTTTAGATAACACGCTTTCTTGCAAAATTATCGGTAATTTTTATGCACTTGTGCAATTATAACCGAAAACATCCCGTCGTCATGACACCCTTGCGAAAACATCCCGTCGTCATGACACCAAGCGAAAACATCCCGTCGTCATGACAACAACACTGACTGACAATACTGATAAATGTCAGATATACTTCAAAAAGTGAAAAAATGTTTATTCGTGAAATATTCCATTGAATTACACTCGTGCATAAAAATGACCAGATAATTTTACATTCAAGCGTGTTATCTATAAAAATTGCACTCCGTTTTTTTCACATTTTGTAAAAGAGCCCTCCTCCTTCGGAGTCGGGCTCTTTCGCCAAAATATGAAAAAAATCTCGTGCAATTTTTAGATAACACGCTTTCTTGCAAAATTATCGGTAATTTTTATGCATTTATGCACTTGTGCAATTAAAACAATATGAATATAATTTTTGTAAACACCAAAACGCTGTCAAGTTGACAACTAAGCAGGTTCAATGATGAAAATTTATCACAGACGTGTTATATTACTGTCTGTCTGATGTATTATTTATACCTGTATGTAATCACGGTTAAAAAGTCGATTCGATGCACCAAAGAATTTTGCTAATTGTGAATTGGTAATTATGACCAGCTGGGTGGAGCTGGCAACATTGCAATTTTCCTAGGAATCCGTCGTGTCTGTCACAATTTGATGTTTATTGATGTGAAGGTTACGGACAAAGAGGCTGTTTTGGGTGTTTGAAATTTGTTGTAACTAATAACTTTACATATTACTTAAAAGAATATATTTCGATTGTACATAAATTAATGACAGAACTTCAAATCGAATCTTCATGACACATGTCATTTTTAACTACTAGATCTCAACAATAAATATATAAATAAAAATAAAGTAAAGGCTCAATTACAGAACACAACAAAATTTATTTCCTTTTGTTTTAAGAATACAGTTTAAAGTGCAATTCTATGTCTATTTGGACAGAGAATGTGGACATATGTCTATGTCCATAGAATTGCATAGGGTATACTTACACCCTATTATCATAAGTTAGGGCTTCTTCAACCTCTTCAAGAAGATCTACCTTTGTTGGTTTCGTGAGGCGGAAGCGACGAAAGAAACTAAGGTCATCCAGGGCTTCAAAATAATTTTCTCTCTCATTCCAACGCCTAGGAAACCCATCTAACACTATGTCATTAATGTCTAGTTCATCATCAAATAATAGGTCCTCCACTTCCATAATTATTTTTCACTACCACAGTTTATCACTACTCACTATTGACAAAAATACATGTAAGTGAAATCAGAACAAAGCAAAACATCCTAACCTCACTTATTAACTAACCGCGGTTATCTAGTCTCAATCGGATTAGGAGAAAAAAGGCTTGGTGCATAAGAAAAACATTATGTAATCACGGTTAAGGTCTTAATCAGAGAAATTGTACAATGAAGCATACAGGCATAAATGTTGGACATGCGGCTTAATTTCAACATTTTATATTCTGTGAGTAGAAATGAGACAAAATTTAAAAATAGTTCGTGAATATTTTCATACGTGTGCAAAGATACAGCGAACAAAGTGTACATTTTTATTTATATGTACAGTCGACAGAAGCAAACATGGTCCGCGGAAAATATGCCAACTAATTTCAATGTTATCACAATCAGCCAATCACGAGCCAATGTTAACGATAATATCAATTTTAGTGGCTGCATAAGTGAGATGAAAATACAACTACAGCGACAAGGACACGCCCACCCAGGGTTCATGTTTGCTTCTGTCAACTGTATTAATTTCAATACAATGAAGCAATTTTTGTTTTAGGTCTCCAAGTACTCCATCAGCGAGTAGACCGCATACTCCACAAACTCCCAGCCATAGTCCTTATATCCCGGCTACAGTCGGCGGTCCTTCAGTTCAACCTCAGATGGCTCCCATCATGATGCCTGTGCATTACGTGATGACCAGCCAACCACAATATCAACCACCTCAAGGGAACAAAATTCGTCGCTGTAAGTTTTTAAAAATGTCAATTATTGGACGTTATTAACGAAAACTCTTTTGCAGTGCCTCTAAGAACGGATATGGCTCAACAGATGCAAGTAGCGGCCGCCACTGGCCAACCCTTGTTAGCTCCAGGACCGATTCAACAATTCATGTATCCGCCAGCGATGAATCAGGCGTATCAACCGATGCATATGGCTCTCAGGACGTACGAACCGTCTCCGCAAATTCAGTACATGCCTCCAAATCCCCATCCCTCGCAGGCGCCGTCTCCGGCTCAACCTCCGCAATACAATCCAGCACAAGGGCCTCAAGCGCCGCCTCAACAGTGTCAAGCAGCGCCTCCGCCACCTCAGGTAATAACACCATAAAGTTTTTCAGTGGAAGGAACCAATATTTTTTCCGCATTTCTCCACTCTAATACTAAAGTAACTCGTATATTTCAGCCTTTTGCTCGCAATTCTATTGCTAGCTTTTTTTGAAACAACTGCGCATGCGTTTCAGACTTTTGACTGCAACAAAAAGGCGCACAAAATTATAAAACCATTTCTATTTATTCAAAGTCAAATCCGCCTGTTTTTAGGGAATTTTGATGGAACAACCCAAAATCTATGTTGGCAGAAATGTCAGTTTACGTCAGCTGATTCTATCCTGTTGTCCTATAAGCGTAATAATCATTGAAGTATTTTATGATAAATACATAGCAAGAACAGCTGTAGTTATTAAAAATTCTGTAGATTTCCTATTTTTGCCAAATCCATGTTTTCACTGGAAGAGTTATACTTAGTTGTGACAAAATGGGTTTAAAACCTTCTCTCCTTTTTGGTCTCCAACCAAAAATTATATCTGATTCTAAATCAGCATTAACCGCTATAAAAGGTATTATTGCGGGAAAAATAAATTGCCCTATTTTATGCAAGATAAAAAAAGTTCTATTGGAACTGAATGTAACATTTATTTGGGTTAAAGGTCATATTGGAATATATGGCAATGAAAAAGCTGATCAGTTAGCCAAAGAAGCAATAATGGATGGAGTGTTTTGTAATATTTATACTGGAAGGGATGCGATTAACGTAATAAAAAGGAAAACATATTTATTATGGCGTAAACATTGGAAAAATATTGTGAAATCCTCTAAGAATACATATTTTCAAATATGTCCTTCGTTACCATTACCTCCAGCCTATATTTTTTCCTATATTTTTTCCAACGACTAAATTCCATTCAGCAAGTATATTTAGAATGAAAACAAATCATGGAAAACACCCCGCGCATTTGGCCAAACTTGGAATAATTCAGTCACCAACATGTAATTGCAAAGATCATGCATACGCAGATCTTAATCATATATTTTTTGGTTGTAGTATACACCTCGAAAAGACTAATAAACTCATTACATCACTTGTTAAACAAAATTATGCCTTACCAATAAACCTCACACATATTTTGAGCACCGCCAACCGTAATACTTTAGATTTGCTAGTTAACTTCATCAAAGAGACAAAAATGAATCTTTAAATATTATCATAACCCAAATTTCTGTGGCTAATGGACTTGTTTCCGAGCCAAAATTCTTTCACCACCACCACCACCAAAAATTACTTCCCTTATTGGGTAGTTTTGGCACTTGGGGTGCTTCAACCCCCTTTAATATTTTATCTATTTTATATAATTAAATGTCATTGAGCTTAAGGCTCTCTCTTTTACTTAATCTGTATTTTCAGTTTCTTTCTTTTTTCATTGTCCACAACTTCTCTCTATATATAACATAATACTTTATCTTGGTTTCAACCATTAGTTTATACAGTATTTTCATGAAATGCCATTATCGGATTCTTAAATTTCGTCCCACCCTGTATATGTTCAGTATGTAAAACTTTACGATTTCCCAACAGTTTCCTTATTTTCCGGACCCAAAGTTTTTTTTTCGCGAAATTTTGATTTTGACGTCACGCCACAAAGTCCTTGATGAAAAAAACGAAAATAAAGGCACATCATTTCTCTATAGATTCCCAAAAAAAAAACACACAAAACCTACCCCCGAAAATAAAAACGAAAAGGAAAAAAAAACGCCTCCTTAATTATGACCGATGATGCAAATGTATGGAATAAATTCATTATTTCAGAAACAGACGACCTTTAAAAAAAATCTTGAAACACGTCAATTTTAATTTTTGAATGTTTGGGCCGGCATTATAAACAAACAAATTGTAGGACCATATTTTTTTGAGGAAAACCTAACTGCTGCTAGTTATCTGGAATTTCTTCAAAATTATCTGTTGCCACAGCTGAATCAGCAATTTGCAAATGGAAATAATTTATGGTACCAACAGGATGTGGCTCCCCCACACTATGGCGTTGAGGTACGAAATTACCTTATTAAGGTTTTCACAGGAAGGTGGATAGGTAGAAGGGGGCCTATCGAATGGCCACCAAGTCATCCAGATTTGACTCCGTTAGACTTTTTTTGTGGGGATATTTAAAGAGCAGAGTATATCAAAATAGACCGAATAATGTAGAAGGGGCGAATCCGAATGGAAATTGCACAAATAACACCTAAAGTCCTGAAGGTTGGCAATTTGAACATTTGTTGTAATTTAATTGTATTTAAGTAAACATTTATTCTAAGTTAATTGTATTAATAAACCAACAGTTTTGGTTAACCCTGTAAAAATAAATATTTAAATGATTACATTGTTGCAAAGGCGATAAGGAGACCTTTCAAATGAGCTGTCACGTGACCTCGATTTGTATTTAAAAAAATCGTCGAACATGTCCAACACATCTAATAGTCAAAAATTAAAATTGACGTGTTTTAAGATTTTTTTTAAAGTGGTCTGTCTCTGAAAAAATAAATTTATTCCATACATTTGCATCATACTGTATATATGCATTGTTATGTTATATTTTCAATGTTACACCATCAACTGCAGTCTCACAATCTTCTTGGAAAATATTTAACCTTTTATTTTGTAAATTTTATAAGTAAGGAATTGTACTTATTAGTCTCTAATCAGTGTGTAATGTGTTTTTTCTTTGTAGCCTGATGATGGCCGTATTGTAGGCCGAAACTAGTAGCGATTTAGATTTTCAACATTTATAATAATCAAAATTGTGACATTGTTTTTTCCTTTCTTTATTTTTTTTAATATTTTTCAGAGTCACCATCAATTTCCTCTGATGTACCCGATCCTACCCGCACAGCCACACATGATGCAGAGCATGCAGTATCTGCAGCAAGCTCCACCACCTCCACAACCTCCCATGCAAGTTTTGATGCATCAACATCCCGGACAAGGGAATCCACATGGGCCTAATCCTTAGCGCTAGCGGTGGTTGTTGTCTTAGGTAAAATTAAAAATATTAGTATAGGCGCTAGCTTGGTGCACGTGTGTAGGCGTTTGCACGGTAAATTTGTTTATTGGATATCCTAAGTCGGGTAAACATTAACCAAACTAAGAAAAATTATTTAGATGGTCCTAAATGTTGGATAGGTTGTTGAGAAATGGATTAATGATTGGAAAGAACCGATTTGCTGTCATAAGTGTCAGAAAGAGACACTGAAAAATAAAGGATTAAGAGGCAGACATTGAAAATTGAAGGAAGAAGGTAAGACATTGACAATTGAAAGATGAAGAGGCAGACATTGGCCATTGAAGGATGAAAGGAAAACTTTGACAATTAAAGGGCCAGCCAGTTGAACGATGGTGAAAAAGATTAATGAAGTTATAAAAGAATTATATAAAAAGACAGCCTGTGTACTGTATTAAAGTTGGAGTTTGAAAATATTCTACAGACATGCGTATTTGTTTATTTTAAAAGCAAAAATGAAGATGGTCTTAAACCAAGAAAGAACAAGTGGTAATGTTGGGATTAAACAGAGGTGACAGTCTCTGCTCGATTTCAGAATTTTGATCGTAAAAATAAAGTAATATCTAATATTCGTGTAATAATAAAATTCTATGAAGAAAGTGACCAAAAATTACATTTATGGATATCCAATAAACAGTTTCAGTGCACACCGATTAATAAACTCACACATACACTAAGTGGAAGCGTCTAAACTAAAAACTCAAATTTTATCTTTCATATTATTTTTTTCTTAAGTTTTTTTTTATCGTGATATTAATTAAAATTGGCGTTGTGTGTCTGATGAAGAATATCACCGACTTATGGACTTTGTTTTAATTGAAATTTATTTCAGCCTTAACATTTATTAAGAAAAATAAACAGCTTGCATTTAAATATATAAATATAACAGAATGAAATAATTCAGTACTGGTCGATTAAAACTAGATTAATTAAAGTTTTTGCCTTTGGTTTTTATTGATAGCAAACATGTAAAGTTAAAAATTATTTCTGGCTCAAATTAAATGTATTTAAAGAACTTTGTCATTATAAATATCTCAGTTCTAAAAAAGGCACAATTTAGTATTATCTTGCTGTTTATGATTGTTACTTAAGTAAAACCTATAAAATTATATTTATAACAGAAATTTCAATTCCAACAGATTTAAATATAGTTCCAACGTTTTACTGTTTTTTATATTGTTTCATTAAAACAATCTAATTTCTAAAAGTGTTGATTTCTTATTGGAAGTCCTAAGTTGGTCTAATAAAGAAGTATTTAAATCTTCTGTTTTTATTAATAGAAAACATTTACAGCTACTTATTACTTAAATTAAATTCATTAATAGTAATTTATTTACTATTATAAAGTTTTAAATGTTTCAGTACTAAAAAAGTACGTTTGAAGGTACTGATATATTCTCTTTCTATTTACGATTCTAACTTGAGTAAATCATAAAATTGCGTTCATGAAAAAATTCTAACAGATTCAAAAGGAATTTACTATAAGTTGTTTAGATTATTGTTTTAATGTTGGAAGCTCAAGTTTAATTTATTTAAAAATATGTTTAATCCTTCGGTTTTTGTTGAGCGTTAGTTAAGAATCATTTCTGGCTCAAATTAAATGTATTAACAGTTATATCTGTGATCCTATAAGATATTCAGTACTTTATACACAAATATCAAGTCTCATTGATTACAAAACTGCCCCATTGCATCGATTTGTTAAAAATTGTGGATTTATTGAATTGAAACAAAAAAAAAACAGGAATTAAAAATTAAAGTTGACTTTTATACATTTTAACATATTCCAGTACATTGGGAGTAATAATTTAACCGTTTTTGTTGGTAGATGATTGATTAGTTTGACTATATACAATTTTATAATAAATAAACAAATACAGTATTTTTATTTTGGTTCTATAACATCTAGCTGTGTCAAACTTAATTTATTTGATCATTTTTGCCAAGTTTAAGATTTATAAGGCCGTTTTAAAGTGATTTTAATCGATACAAATGACAACTGGTGTTCATCAGTCCTGTAATCAGTTAAACTTATTATATATCCACGTTACTGTTATTGATTAAATGTATTGTGTTTATTAAATTATGTTGTATATTGCAAGTTAACTTATTGTGTGATTCTTTTTTATAATTTGTACAGTTTTAATTAAAAGTAACTTTTTTGGTGATTTAAAGAGGTATTAGGTCAAAAATATATTCTTGCTGTGCTTTATACAATGTCTACGTTTATCTAAATCTACTGTTGTGGATTATCAAACACAAGAACTTTGAGGATAACTTGAATAAAAAGGTTTAAAGTGTTAAAATAAATATTTTCCTCCAAGTTTGTAATTTAGTTTTAAGTTGATTTTTCAATTTAAAAGTAATACACATCAGTGCATAACAACAACGCCAATTATAATTAATTTCTCTTCTAAATTTTCTTCTAAAACTTTCGTTATCTTTTTGTTATCTTCTTCTGTTTTGTTAATTGTTATTTTTCTAAAGTTAGAAAAGAATTATATTGTGAGATCAACAAAATTATAACACGTTGAACATTTATCTGTCTGTAGGTTATAACATTTTTTTATAATTTTTGTCGTATATATAGGGTGACTCAATTAATCAGACAGATCGTAGAATTTTTTTACCATAATACCTAAAAATATATACGGGAAAAATTATAAACCTAAAAATGGTTGAAAACGGACGTTTTTAGGTTCTGCTTTCATTTTGGAAGTTTACCGTTTTTTAATAGTAAATTCATTTTCAAACTATTTTTGATGTTTTATCATTCCATATTTTTTAAATGTAATGTTATTTCTTCAAGGTATCGGCTAATATTCTAATAACTGTATTTTTTTATATTATTCTTTTGCAAAGTATAAAAATCGAACTCGTACTATACTGTTTTAATCTGTATGAATATGGAATTTCTAATCTGTCGAATTCAGTTTATTAGTTAAATGAATACAGTAATCTTTTTGTCATCTCAATGACAGATTTACTGTGTAAGACGGGTTCGATGGATTGATTTCATTGTCTATATTTTATTTCAAGCGTGACAGCAACAAGGTGCTTCTTAGACACTAAGGTGCCTTAACCCTATTTCATCTTTTTTTTCTACTACTTGATTCAATATTCAACAAGTTGTTCGGCACCTCCTTAGTTAATCTAAACAATCGAAAACAATCCATTTGAACGAAATAATGTCAAAATAATTTGTAAAATATAACACATGTAATATATCAGAAGTATGTGTTAGTGGTTAATTTAACATCCAAAATTTTAGGCAACATTGTTTTTTTTGGCAAATAAACTCTTTGAATTTGTTTGTAAATTATGTTTGTTTATTTATAAAACCTTTTTTTCCTTGTTGATAAGAAAAAAACTAGTATTGAATGAAAGTCTGATATACTTTTGATGACTCGAGGATTTAAAACGTGACACTATAAAACCTCAGTTTTTTGCGTATGATCCCCTATGAAAACGACACCTAACAGTTTTGACACTTCAAAAATTAGTAATATCCTTAGAACAAAAATATACAGGAAGGAGTATATGCAAAATGACCTTGAGTCCAGAAAGGAGCTTGTATATGGCGGCCAATCGTCGATTTTAATTTCCTTCCTGTATCTTTTTGTTCTAAGATACATACACTCGCATTCAAACATTGTGAACTTATCATGAAATAATCGATAAATTTGCATTCTAACGCGATTTTCGTGTTCTACGACATCGATTTAGTGGTTCAGGACCATTTTTGTAATAATTAATTGATACAATTAATTTTTTGGTACGTCAATGGAAACAGAAATTAAAATCGACAATTGGCCGCCATATGCAAGCTCCTTTCTGGACTAAAGGTCATTTTTCATATACTCCTTCCTGTATCTTTTTGTTCAAAGAAACGAACATAACTCGTCCTAAAATATTTTTTATATTTCGCACTTATAAAAATCTTCATTATAAAACGCATTTGCGTATCGTAATGTAACTTTTACGCACGCAAATTTTTGTTTTAAATGGTTGGCGACATGATTGAAGTATCTAATGACAAGACTATTGACAATGACATTTGTGGGTTAATATCAATTTATTAATTTTATATTGTTCTTTAAAAAAGTATTTGTGAATATGAATATCATCTTTTACATATATAATATTTTATTATTGGTGTATTAGTAATTTTAAAATATTTGAAAACATTAACATTTCATAATTTAAATGTCAAAACTGTCAAATGTCATAAATTACACAGTGCTACCGACATACTTTTTAAAATCAAAATTTTCGTAATTTACATAAAAATAAGAAATGAATTTAAAAAATGATAAAATGGCAAAATATAAAAAATATTATTATTTATTATTTCATATGGCTGTTGTGACACTCGTTCTTTAAAAAACTCATCGCTTTGCGATTCGTTTTTTAAACTTGAACTCGTGTCATAACAGATGCCCATATGAAATGCGTTGTTTAATGTTGGCAAAATTGCGCTCTGTTGCCGCGTTCAAAAATGGTGTAGTATTGTAGTCAAATAAAAAGAAGAATATTATAGAAACTTCGTTTCACATTTACTAGTTTCTAAGTACTAAAACGCACGGAGCGGTTTCTGGCGAGTCGGCGCCGACACGGCTCAAAACACACGAGGCGTCACCGCAGCTTACGACCGATACGTTTTTATCGAGACAATTGTTACTGAAACGGCCGTTAGAAAATTAAAAGTGTGCTTGGTATAAATACCTTCAAATTAAGAACATTGTGGTTATTAGAGCCTACAATTATGGTAGTTTTGATAAGGGTGAGATATCCATTGACTGCAATAAGGATAAAACTTCAGCAGTCATCACATCCTGAAGTTAAAACTTTTACCCTTGATATTTCCAATGATTTTCTTTTTTAGGTGATCATTTTGAAGAGTTTTTATTTTTTCGCAAATAAAAGGCTAGGGTTAAAATGGGAGTTGTTAAAATTTTATTTTGTGACATGTTTTCAACACATCCACAATTTAAATGAACTGAATATTTACAAATAAATGATGATTTACAAATGATTAAAGAAGATTCGAACAAAAGATGAAAAGAAATCAATTCCATGTAACAATAAAAATATTAGTAATGAATCAAATGAAATGGTTGTATATAAAAATATATTTATACAGAGTCAAAGGAAACCATGTAAAACATAAAACTGTTTCTATTAAAATCAAAAAGAAAACAATAAATAGACTACTGTGTTTTTTTTTGTAAATTGTAAAGCCGTTTCCATTACGTAAATTGGATATTCTATATACTTTTTTTTTGTTAAACTAGTTTAATAAATAGTTATAACCTTTCCAGTAATATCAGATGTAAAATAAGATAAAACGGCCGAAATAAAACATTTTAAATACTAATATTTCAATAGATAAATGCCACGTATTTTGATCTTAACCTAATATAACGATCAACAAAAAAATAATAATTTCACATATATGCCGCGCGTTCGAGTATCCTTATATCCATAAACGTTAGTATTTAAAATGCTTTCAACATATTCATGTTGCAACTAAACCTAATTTTTAATAATACATTAATTCACTTCTTCTTGTTTTTATTCGTCGCACCCCTAGGGGGCGTCACCGGTCTCCCGGCGTTCACGTTGTACTGGAATTTCCTCTTGTCTGCTGGTTTTAAAATTTGAAAACTACACATCAGTGTCTCGTCCACCGACATCATCGCTCCTGCATTATCAAACTCGCCTAAAACAAAAAACAACAATCACACATACCAAAACCCATTTGCATTAAATTTTTTTTTTAATTTGTAAAACAATGTGATAATCCTATTGACAATCTCTACAAATCCCCCGCACCAATCATGAGTTTTACTTAATGCCATCACCCCCGCAAAAGTGACTTACCGCAATAATTTGGTGCACTAAACAAAGTAACCAATTGTCGTTTGGCAAAAAATTCGTAACCATCTTCTACTACTTGATGCGCTCGACATATTAAATCAAAATCGTGCTTATGTAAGAATTTTCCTACTACTTCGGCGCCGAACGTAAAACTGACCCCTCTGTCGTTTTCCCCCCATCCCATTTGATCTTTATCAGGATCAGACCATAAGAGATCACAAAGTAGTCCTTGATCAGGTACATCAGTTGGTCTCATGATTCTTCTAATTTGTTCCATTGACTGTAAATCTGGACTCAAACCTAAAACAAGACATTACTCAAAATTCCAAATCAAGTGATAGTGTTAACAGTGCTTGTTATCAGTATAGCCATTGGTTCCAGATTCAAAACCTTAGATGAAATGTAATGTTAACTTTTTTTGGCAGATACCCCTTGTAACTCAATATGAAAAAATATAAGCAAACATATTTACTTATTTATTAAGCCCTATAATACTATATCTTTGTATGGTATTGTGGTATATTGGAAAGTGTAAAAGTATCTTGACCGCAAGGTCCCAGGTTCGATTCCTGGCCAAGTTAAGTATTATATTTATTTTCTTTACTTTGACATAACAGTGTGGAATAAAATTCTACACAATATAGTGCATGTGTACACATTTACAATTTTCCAGTTCAAATAGTAGTACAGAAAAATTTAATTTTAAATTTGGTGAGGGGAATGTTGATTTGACATTTAAGTATGAAAGGAGGGTACCATTTTATATGGCTGTTTTGGGCGAATCTGGAAAAATAGTTTGTTTATTTAAAAAACTTAAAAATCTGAGAGGAAAGAACAGAGATTTGTTTTTAAATTCAAGCTATGGGCTTAAAATGAATTTCTATTATTTAAAAACATAGTTTATATGATATTAGCATGTAGGAGAATTATTAAAAAAAACTATTTAATGCAAGAAGGAACTGACAAAAAACTTACATAAAATAGATTACTAATAATTTTGATACTACTATGTGTGTCTAAAAGGATCAAATATTTAGTAATATTTATCTGAAAAATATAAGAATATGAGAAAATGTTTGACTAAATTCAATTGACATTTCATAACCTTAATTTCCTGGATATTGTAAATATATGTTATGTGTATTTATTAAATTAATGTGTTACTCCTAGATAATAGGTATTATTGGTCATATACAGCACTTCTGGTATAGTGTAATAATACATTTTACATTGTATGTATATATTATGACACTTTAAAAATTTCCACTCTTTCTCTTTCCAAAAAATGAACCACATGTTCACTCACCATTGGTTCATGAACCAGATTGCTATATAATGTTAAAAAGTTGCTATAAAGTTGGCTGAAATTGTCAGTAAGAGGCCTACTGTAGAGTATTCAACCAATGGTTAGTATGATCATTGGGGTCATTACATGGCTTAGCATGTAAATAGATAGTTAGGCAACACATTTTACAATACAGAAATAACAATAATTTAACTATCATTTGGGTTTTGCAATGTTGTCAGGTACTCATTATGATTTTGTAATATTGAGCAATTAAAAAATTAAATTAAAAATTTAAAAAAGTATGTTTAGGGCTGTTTTAAAGTCTAAAATATTAAGAAGTATATTTTTTATTTATAATTTATAAAAATTTTATTAACATCAGTCATTAGCCCAAAAACTAATAACCTTTCAATAACTTAGATTAAAGCTGAAGGAACAAAATATATGAAATTTAAATTATTTTTATTATCAAATTAGCTCACAAAAAGATGGAATATAATTCATAGATACAGTAGATTTTTTTCATATTCATAAATACTTTTTCTTAATAAATCATCTCAAATATAGTGTTCAAACATATTTTTATTGTATTGGCCTTGATAATGTTTGAAGTTCATGATATATTGATGGAAACATTCTCCTTACTTTCCTGAATGTTATTTTTAAATTTACCTAAATGTGCATGCAGCATGTGTACTTTTGAGGTCATTCTGCAAGTCATGGCTTTAAAATAACATATTAACAAAAGATATTTTTAATTAGCTCTTCCTCAAAAACTAGAACCTACACTAGACTTCCTATAAATTTGATTCTCATTTTATTAAAAGTAAAGAATTTTTTTCATTGTTTTTTTTTGGCATAATCAGAAAAAGAACTGTTTTGTAGATCTTTTTATTTAACTATAAATTAGAAACTAAAATAGCAATAAACATGGTCAATTAAAAAAATCCCATTAATATTCCAACATATCCAAAATTTTCATTGGACAGAAGCCAAATAGTTAATGAGAGTTACTATTGTCAATATTTAAAATAGTTTTTCATATGTTTACTGTGTTATTAATAATCTTTACCATACACAAACCAAATTTCTTTAAATTTAAACATTTTCATATATTAATAAACAGAAATTAAAATTTTACATAATTACAGTATTCATTGAAATACAATTGTTCTTACACAAATTGGAAGAATTTAGATAAACCAAACAATAAAATTAAATATTGTACTTACCTCCGTGACAGCAGAAGATTTTCTCATCGACAATTGCTGCTACAGGTAAACAATTAAAACAATCTGTAAACGTTTTCCACAATTTGATATTATACCTCCTTTTGCATTCATCATAAAATCCATATATGCGATTAATAGATGCACATTCATGATTACCTCTTAATAAGAAAAAGTTTTCTGGGTATTTAATTTTGTATGCAAGTAAAAGACAAATTGTTTCTAATGACTGTTTGCCACGATCTACGTAATCGCCCAAAAATAAGTAATTAGATTCTGGTGGAAATCCTCCATATTCAAAGAGACGCAGGAGATCATAGTATTGACCATGGATATCACCTAGAAATATTAATTGTAACAATCTAATGGACAGAAATATTTTTAATTATAGAATAAAATTACATTTAATACTGCCTGTAAACAATTAAAGAAACCATTAAAAATTCTTTTAAATATTTTAAACAATAACTTAGTTTATTTAAAAAAAATGCACAACTTATCAATAAACAACAATATAATTCATACAATGTTCTTGAAGTCTGGGACACTAATTTAGTAAAGTCTTAAGTGTTGAATACAATAAATTGGAATAACACTGTCAGGGCACTGTCATTTTTAACTTTACACACAATGGTTTTTGTTATAAAAAACTTTCTAAAAATAAATAATGAAGCAGTTAACATTAAATTTTATGTAATAAGTAGAAAGTAATTAATTTCCTGTCTAATATTATTCAAAAGTACCAGGTTGTGTAATGTGTACCACATAATTTATGTTGGACAAAAATTGCATACCTTTCATAAATTGGGTTATATTGTTTAAATGATTTTATTAGTCTTCACTGTTCACTAAACCCCAAAAAATTTGTCATGTAAAAAATTAAATCAATTAGTTGTTATAAATTGTAATTTAGAAAGAGCAATTTATTTTGAAATTTAATTAGTATATGGAGATAAAAACAATGAACTTTGTTCAATCAGAAGTTGTGCATATCATGTTATATATATATATATATGTGTGTATTTTATTAATCTAATTATCATCATATTAAGAATTTATTGGTTTTCTTCCAATCTTAAAACAAAATAATAGCTTAAAACATTATCTATACATCATATTCATTTTTTAAATTATAATCAAAAACAGAATAGAAACATTATTACAATACCTACTACTATAAATAATTAGAAAAATGTCTGAATATAAACATCAAATATAAAAAGTTGTAAAATGCTTACTTTAACCTAGCTTGAGGTGTTTATAGTTGGTAATTTATGTTTTATTAATTAGGAGTAATTAAAGACAAATAACGTAGTGATTTACTTACCACAAATTTTTAAGGGAGCTTCGAGTTCCAACAAAATGGGCTGACTAAGAAATATTTCCCTGGATTTTAAGCAGAGGCCTCTAATTTCATTTTCCGTTAGTTGAACATTTTTGCCAGGTCTTGCTCCACGCACTAAAATTCCACAAGCAAAAATTATTTTTGACGTTTATCTAGGCGTCTACCGAGACGCCATTATTATTGTCAACATAACTTGACCTTCAATAAATTACCTTCTAATAAACGGGCTATTATACTATCAATATTCAATTTATCTGCTTCTGCCATTTGAAGATCTTCTCAATTTACCTAACGGATTTTAAAAATCTAAAACTAAAAGATGGCTCGGATTTTTAAAGATTAAAAGAGCCTTATTATTACAAACACTAACTTTACCAAGAAGCTGTCAAAGAGTAGAGATAGAGGTCGCCCTTCTCTCATATGTCATGTGTTGTTACCGCAACACCAACATGATAAAAATAGTTTTTTTAAACACAATCGCCAACATATTAAATTATAATAATTATGCGATCAAGATGTAAATCAAGATAGGCCACCGACGCCAATCATATGCGATCATGATCGCATCTTGCAGAAGGTGACCCTGCTTTTACAATGAATCTAGACAAGGTAAGTCGATAAAATTCCCCAAATCAGAGATGTTGCACGACCCGTGTAGACTGGATAACATCGGGGACATGGTATCATAATGTTCGTCTATCTACTTTATTGATATGTAAATCATATGAATGAACACTTACTAATGAAAAAACAGTAATTAACTCCCAAAAATCAAGAAAATACAATAAAATAATCAATAACACCTATAAAACACCATAAAAAAAGTTGTTTGGAATCATTTGGTTTGACACTTACGTCAGTACGCATGGCATGATACAACTAATTTACAGGGCGCTGACAGCTGACAATTTACAAATGTCAAGTCAACATGAACTTGCTAACTTCAGTGGTGTTAATCTACAGCTTGTGAATCAAAATATTTTAATATATTTACATTACTTAAAAATTTTAGTACACATTGTGTATTTTTTTAATTTGAATGAATCTCCATTAAAGTTTGTAACTATTTTTTCTGAAAAATAACCATAATTTGGCGGAAATATTTTATTATCATTTGCAGCTATCTTCACGTTCTCTATTTAAGATGTAAAAAACGGCTGCAAACAATATTACTAAAATTAAATAAGTAAATTGTTGATGAGAAAATGGGTGATCTTACTTCAAATGTAGCTAAGCTTGAATTAAAAGAAAACTTATTTCAGTCAATTAAATTCTTCATAAGTGGAGAAGTAGATATTAAGGTGATCATGATTTTTGTTTATTTTGTTTTTATGTATTAACAGTAACTTTTAATATCAATATAGTCGGTTTTAATTTCTTCAAATCCCTCAATTGCAACTTTTAAATTAATTATAACTGATAATTGCTTGTTTTGTTATATGTATACTATTTATTTATTACACTTTTAAGTAATTATTATTTATTTTAGGTTCTAGAATTTTTAAAAAATGGAGGAGCAGAAAGATTAAATTATTTTTCTGACTATGTGACACATCTAATTGTGGGAGAAAATCCTGAAGAAAATGATATTGTTGATGCAACTGATGTGTATGAAGTGCCAGCCGTAACACCAAAATGGATTATAATATGTCATGCACTACAAAAGCTAGTCAGTTTAAAACCATATTTATATTCTCCTGATGAAAGGTTATTTTCAAAATTTACATTTTGCTTTAGTCAAATAAGAGAAGATAGAAATTATTTATGGGCCTTAATAACATACAATGGTGGAAAGGTACAATTGAACTTTGATAAAAATTGTCAGTTTCTTGTGACCACTGAACTAAAGGGACCTAAATTTGAAAAAGCTGAAAAAATAGGTTCTATTTATGTAAAAATTGTTACACCTGATTGGGTAGTGGAGGCTGTCAAAACTGGTATGCTACCAGATACATCTTTATTTCATCCAAAGCTGATCAACTGGCCTAAACAGATAGAGTATGAAAGTACTGCTGCTATTACAGGTTTTGAACCAGAACAATCAAATATTGAGGAAAATGCTGAAGAAAAGGTTGTTTCAGGTACATTTTTAATTTTTTTTTACATTTATCAACCTCTTGTGTGTGGAATAGTATTAGTACAAATTATGGTACCAAATTATTTTTAGATTCAACACAAGCTCTACTAGATAAACTGAAGCAGAGAATGCCATGGAACCAACCTAAAACTCCATTATCAACACCTATGACTTCCATTTCTGATCCCATAGCACCACCAAATGTTGTTGCACCTAGTTTTATGCAAAAGGCTCAACATCAGTTGCAACATCAACAGAATACACTTCAAAAAATGCAACCCCCAACATCTCAACAGCCACAAAGTACTCCACAATCTCCTGTTAATACAAACTTTCCACAAATCCCAAGTTCTCCTACTGCTTCTTTAAACAATCAAATCCCCAAAAGTATTATTCATCACACCCCAAACCAACCACAAGGTTTCCAACAATCACAAATATCTCAACAACAGCAGCACCCTTTAAACATTAACAGATTGATTGGAAAACCTCAACCTAGGCCTAATCTACAATTAAGAGGTCAGTTAGTGCAGTCTCAATTACAGCAACAATTATTGCAGCAACAGCAGCAACAAAATCAAGGTAAAGTTTAATGTTAAATAAAAAAGTATTTTATTAAAAGTATTTTTTATTAAGGTAATGTCATACAAAGGGGCACTTCATCTCAAGTCCCAATACCACAACAGCTGTTACAACAACAATTAGCTCAAAGACAACTTGCTCAGAGACAATTACTACAAAACCAATTAAACCAGAACCAACTTTTACAACAGCAGCAGCAACAAATAAATACAAGCCAGCAACAGATCATCCAAAGCCAACAGCAAGTTACAACTTCTCAACATTTGGGCCAACTTACTCAACAACAGCTTGTTCAATTGCAACAGCAACAACAGTTACTGAAACAAAATAAGCAACTACAGTTGTCACAAAGTCAACAACTACTTAATCAAAATTTGCAACAACTCCAACTTAATCAAGGTCAACAACAGCAGTTGCAGATAAATCAGAGTCAACAATTACAAATTAATCAGAATCAACAAAATCAAATGAATCAGAATCAGCAACTACAGATGAATCAGAATCAGCAAAATCAAATGAATCAACATCAGCAGCAGATTCAGTTGAACCAGAACCAACAACAGATTCAGTTAAATCAAAATCAACAACAGATTCAGTTAAATCAAAATCAACAACAGATTCAATTGGGTCAGAACCAACAACAGATTCAATTGGGTCAGAACCAACAACAGATTCAGTTGAATCAAAATCAACAACAGATTCAATTAGGTCAGAACCAACAACAGATTCAATTGACTCAAAATCAACAACAGATTCAGTTAGGTCAGAATCAGCAGCAGATTCAACTAAATCAGAATCAGCAGCAGCAGCAGATTCAATTAAATCAGAATCAGCAACATGGTCAACTGAATCAGAATCAACAACAAATTCAATTAAATCAGAATCCACAACAAATGCAATTAAATCAACAGATTCAATTAAACCAGAATCAGCAGCAGCAAATTCAGTTAAACCAAAATCAGCAGCAGCAAATTCAGTTAAACCAAAATCAGCAGCAGCAGCAAATTCAGTTAAACCAAAACCAGCAGCAGCAAATACAGTTAAACCAAAATCAGCAACAGCAGCAAATTCAGTTAAACCAAAACCAGCAGCAGCAAATTCAGTTAAACCAGAATCAGCAGCAGCAAATTCAGTTAAACCAGAATCAGCAGCAGCAAATTCAATTAAATCAGAATCAGCAGCAGATTCAGCTTAATCAAAATCAAATTCAGCAAATTCAAATGAATCAAACCCCTCAACTCCAACTTGGATCAAATCTGCAGCAAATTGCAATTAACCAAAATCAACAAGTTCAAAACCAACAACAGATTATGCAGAATCAAGTGATTCAACCACAACAACAAAGTCCACAGCAGATACAAATTAGCCAAGCACAAGGCTTTGTCCAGCAAAATGTCAACATAATATCTCAAAATCAGCAGATATTACAACAAAAACAATTTTTGTTAAACCAACATCAAACTGTAACAAGTCAGCCACAATTCATTAACACTTCCTATAATCAAAATCAGGATTTAAACCAACAACCAAATTTAAATCAGCAACAAAATTTGAATATACAAAATTTAAATCAGCAATTAAGTACTCATAACTTGGGGCAGCAGCTCAACCAGCAACAGTTAAATCAACAATTGACACAACATAGTCCAATTGGTCAATCACAACAGAGTCAGTTAGTGCAACAGCTCAATTCGCAAGATCAGTTAGAACAAAGGTTGTCACAGCAAAACCAACTGAATCAGATTAATCAGCAACAAAATCGATTAGGTCAACAAAATCAATTAAATCAACAGATTAATCAAAGCAGCCAATTAAATCAACAAACACAAATTGCTCAACAGAATTCGTTGAGTCAACAGCAAAATCAGTTAACCCAACAGCAGTTAAATCAAGCTGGACAGCAACAGATCAGTCAAAACAATACTTTAAACCAGTCGACACTGGATCAAGAGTTGGGTACTTTAAATCAACAGTTAAATCAAGGTTTGAATCATCAGATTCAGCAGCAACAATTGAATAGACAAAATCTTCAACAACAGCAACTTGGTCAACCACAGATGCAAGTTCAACAGCAAGGGAATATACAGCAGAGTTTACAACAACAGCAACTGAACCAGGTCAGTTATTAAGCAAATTAACATACTTGGTAATTATTTCTGCACTTTGATCTACTAAGATCTTTTATGTATACCTTCTAGCAAAGTTTAGTAGCTTTTTAGATGACATATTCCTAATTTAATAGAGAGGTAGAGCAACTCCTAGGAACTTAATCCATTTCCAGAACAATGCTATGTATTATGTCCTTTTTGCTAATTTTGAGAAACCACTTTGCTCTTTCAGTTGATATATTTACCCCTCCTTTGACCCTTAATTTGTGAAAGTCCATCTTATTAAAAACGTACAAGTCCCCGTACCCTAGACATCGTAACCAATCGTAAAGAATGTCAAGAACCGAAAACCTCAAAATTTAGATCTTTGCTACAATATTTATTTTTGGATTGTTAGTGGATTTCAAAAAAAGCAGTATAAAAACCGGAATCTTCAACTGATAATGCTGAAAATTTTATCATTTGTTTATTTCAGTAAAATAAATAAACTCACCAAATATTATTAAAATAAAATCATTTAAACTGGGTGTTCGGATTTTTATGTCACTTAGTAAACAATTTCGATAACGTTAGTAACTCGAGTTTTATAAAACACTTTTAGATTTGGGTAATCAAGTTTCAATGTAGTTTATGTTTTTATTTATTTATTTTAATATTTTTTTTTTAATTTTAATGGACCAATTGTGTAATTGATATTTAGTTTCTAAGAATTTAACTGTACCTATAAAATTTGTTAAATTTTTTGGTTTACAATACAGCATATTTCTCTTTATCAAATCAATCATTTATCTTAATAATTTCATTATTTTTAAAGCAACTATGGTTATGTTTATCGATTCTAACATAAAAGGGTACAATTTTTTTCATTATATAATTCTTTACAATGATTAAAAAATTCATATCAAAATGTTCAGAATTATCTGAAATTTGTGAAACTGCTCATGCAAAATTCTTCCATGTTCTGCATTATGTTTTTATTTGAAATAAAACGTTATATTTTATGTTCAAATTAAAATCTGATTTTGTTGAGCTTTATTCCTAAATAGGGTGAAAATTATGAATTATAAATAAATAAAAATCAGTTTGTCAAAGTTTTTGTTAATTTATCTAATCTTAGTAAGGTCAGTATTTATCATTGTTTATATTTCATAAAAGTAAATTAATTTATCAGCAAATATTTTAAATAATTACATTCATTTCTCTTATATAATACTAATACATACTTAAGTTTCAAAATAAAATTGTATTTATATTCATTTTAGGAGTTTAATGTAAGTAAATGAAACCTTTGTCGTTTCACTTTGTTTTTCTTCCAAAATTCCCTTCATTGTCTTTCCCTTTGTGTTAGTAAAATCTAATGCGCTCACTACGACTTATAGATCTTAATTCAACATAAATAAACTTTAAAACATAAATGCATATGCATTTGAAGTCTAAATTTAAATTATATTTTCTTAGATAAATCAACAGGTCACTCCAGGTTTGCCACATGTAGTCAGAGCTCAATTTCAGCAACAAAATATTGGATCTCAGATACTCATCAACCAGCCTACATCGCAAAACCCTACACAACGACCACAAACTAATCAACATATTTGGACCCAACAACCGACACAAATTTCTGGTCAGCAAATAATTAGACACAACGTTATTCAACAGGTAAATCTAAGACCCTTTAAAATAGTTTTTTTTAATTAAATGTAAATTTTAGCAAGGTGGTCCGAGGCTACAATGGTCTCCTACTGCTCAACAAGGGAATGCAGTACCACAAAGACAATTTATCCAGCTAGATGCAAGGACTCATCAGGAATTGCAGAAAATGCCACCGGAACAACAAGCCATTTTCGTGGCGAAAATACAACGTCAGAGACAGTTATTAAAACAAGTACAACAAAGGGGTGGTAGTCATATTTTAATAAGAGGTAAATTTATTTATTGATTTTAAAAACTTTTTTGCTAATGATTGAAAACCTTTAGGTAACGTTCCACCTGGATTAACGACTCAACAGCAGGTGCAATGGCTGCAACAACAGGCCAAACAACAGGGAATTGTTCTACCTCCTAATATACAACAGCAAAACATAACTCCTGGAACTTTGACGCAACCAACTCTAGCGCAAAATATGCAACACGCACCTGGCCTGAGTCCAATTAATCAAAATGCTGCACAGTTCACCGACCAAAACCAACAACAACAAATCCAACTTAGACAGTTTAGGTTGCAGCAGTTGCAGCTGCAAAGGGAACAGGCGCAGAAAAACCACCTAGCTCAACAGCAAGGTCAGTATACTACAATGTAATTAATTTCTTTCCTTCACATTAGCAATCAAAACAAGTTCTTTAAGCTGGCTCAGATGTATGTTGGGTTTGGATCTTCTAAAGGGATTTGATCTTTGATCTATGATTGTGGCTTCTATCAGCTTGTGGCTGTGGAGGTTATAGTTTTTTGTAGTATACATCTTGTATACTACATGTATGAATTGTTAATTTTGACATATACTAGGGTACTACATTTGGATTATCGTTCATCTTTGTGTTGGACTATACGTCCAAAAAGGTTTTATAATAGCTTTGTAGGTAAGAACTTTGTTTTCAGTTTCGATTTTCTATCAATCAACTAGTGCAGTTCCTTTATTCTTAGGTCATTTTTTTCCTTATTTATATGTACCTTTCAGCTAAATTTTGAATTGCATTCCTAGGTTTGTGAAAGTAGAGAATTATTTAGTGGAGGACACTAGCAGACTTTTTTAATTTATTGACTTGATTGTTAATGTATGTAACCACGCCTGGAAGACACAAAATATCCCAGAAGGTGACAGTGCATAGAAGCGTAAGTGGCTTGTAATATACAAGACAACCATGTCTGTATATCATTTAGTTGTGTCTGAAATCTGCAAGGAAAATATCATCTGCATAAATACCAGTGATATTTGGATTATTAATCAGTAGATCTGTTGTATATATCACATACAGTAGTGGTCCAAGAACACTGTCCTGTAGGATACCAGATTTTATTGGAAATGCTTTTGTTCTTGTTTGAAATTATCTCTTAAGTGGAAAGTTTCAAGTAGGTACCTACAATGTAGTAAAGAATAAAATTACAAGACAAATTAGCCTATATAGTATTAAAATCAAATGAAAAACTCAAAGTCAATGTCACGGAATTTTATTAAATTATGATGACAAAATATTGTAGCGACTAGTTTCTTAACATGGAGGTCATCATCAGGCTATAAAAAACAGTTATATTTTACATAAAAAGGATAGAACATACCTTGTGTGAAATAAAAAAATAATCCTGTTTTAAAAACACTCAAACAACACTTGCATGCATATTTATTTGACACAAGGTATGTTCTTTCCTTTTATAATTTTTACGATTAACATAACTTTTTTATAGCCCGATGATGGCCTCCATGTTAGGCCGAATTTAGTCGCTAGAATCTTTTGTCATCATAATTTAATAAAATTCTGTGACATTGACTTTGAGTTTTTTATTTGGTTTTCTCATCAGTCACATTTGAGATATGGATGGTTTACCTCGTTTATAAAGTATTGTTTAATAATTGATAGTTTATTTATTTATTTATTTAATCAACAGGGAAGAACCCCATACACTAACAATTTATTATATAACAAAAATAAAATAAGAAAACGCTTGTACATTATTCAAGTAATTTATAAAAATTAACCATATTTAAATAATATTTTTGATTTATTTTTAACAGAATATATTGAAGTCACATTTGGATCAAACCATAAGGCAATATCATTACAATTTTTTGATAATCTGTTAATAATAGATTCAAATTGACCTGGTCTTACTGTGTCGATAAAAAATGTTTGATTATGACGTAAATATCTTGGTGGAACATATAATTTTAATTTACTTAAGAGTTCAGACACATTTACATCAGTTTGAATATAAAAATAATACCAACTTTGTGCATGGCTGATTCAAAGGTAGCTAATATGAAGAGGTTGTAAAGATGACTCAAGTCATGATGAAAGTATGGAACAAAATTTCCAGTTTTAAATGTCGCAAATCTTAAGAGTTTTCTATTCAGAGATTCAATTTTATTTTTTAATCCAATTTCATTACTTCTCCAAACAATTGAAGCATACATAACTTTGGAAAATATAAAAGAGAAATATATTGATCTAAAGGTAAATACTCTACTGAATGAAAAAGGGAATCTTTTGATGAAGTAGATAATTTTAGATACTGCAATGTAGGTGTATTCTATATGCAGTTTAAAACAAAGTTTGGAATCAAAAATCACTCCCAAATCTTTGATAGAGTCACAAAGGGAAACAATATTATGATTCTCTTTGAAGTAGATACATATATCCTTATATATTTTATGCTTTTAAAGATAAAAACTAAATTTTAGGGACAATTCAACAATCTACAGTTGTTCGCCCGATTGTTCAACCTCCCATCGCAGATTCAACGACAAATTTACCTCACGTACAAGAAGGCAACATCCCAAACCCATTAGTAGTCAATGCTAAAACAAAAACGGCCCTCGCCAATATGTTGAATATCAAATTACAGAGTGGTGGTTCATCGGTGGGTGTTCAGAGACCAGATCCTATTCAAGAACCTTCTGCTGCAGGTACTCTAAGGTAAATATCTCTTAGTAATTAAGAAAGTTATTCATTGTACAACCCCCAAGTAATTGTGATTAAATCAGTATTAAACTCTTAACAGAAGGAATTAATATTTGCTTTAATGTTTAGGTTAATGACGGCTCAGCATAATGCTGCCATTAATTCGAAACCTCAAGAAATCATAGCGTTGCAGAGAAGAACGATAAGTGGCCCGAATGGAGAAATTATCAAACCCCCAGGTGCGCAGCTACTTCCGTCTACACCCACAACGGAGCCTCCTAAATTGCAGTACCACTGCCAGAAACCGGCACTTACACCATTGCAACATCGACCAGGGCCGTTTTATGGTCATAATCCAAACCTCAAATGTAAGTAAACCTGTGAAAGTGTACTTTGTCTCTATTTTAACTCTTCCAATTTCCAATCACTGTCGATGTCGTTAGACCTATAAAATTGATGGGTGCTAAGAATATTTGGGCAGTTACTTTTATGGCCAACAGGGGAATCTATCGAGAATTCAAACTCTTGCTTAGTCCAGACATCTAAATCATTACTTATAGAGCAATTTAGTTAAATGGTTTATTTTTTTTCTCTTTACATTTCTTTTTTAGTGCCTTCTGATCTGTTTCTATTGGGTTGCGTTTTCGTCGTTGTCGAACTAGAAGATTTCTTGGAAGAAAAAATACCAGGTTGGCAGGAAAAAATAGCAAAACATGGAGGTGAGTATGTTAATAACAAATATCGCTAGCTGTGATAATACTTCATCTTTATCCCAAAGGTGAAGTGGAGAAACAATACTGTAATCGAGTAACTCACGTCCTTTGCGAAACTCAACGACACGGTGTGGTAATGCAAGCACTACGAGATTGTAAACGTTGTGTTACTATAATTTGGTTAAGCGATGTGATGCATAGAAAACAAGTATTGCCACCTTGGACGGCGTTACATCTACCGAATATTTATTTGGACACCACACCAGCTGCCAAACATTTAATTTCCATCAGTGGTTTCGAAGGAAGCGATAGAGCTAGGGTTAAGCAAATGATTAAATACACAGGAGCAAAGGTAACGTTATTTTACTTTGTTTTATTTATATGTATTAGATCAACAGGTCTTGGAGCCCCAAGGCTAAATTGCCAATATTATGTTTATTTAATTTATAATAATATAATTAGTTGAGTAAACTCACATAAATACAGCTTGTTTGTGAGTGTTTACAATGAGTTCAAATCAGAGACAACCAACAAGACCTGTAACTCAGTGTTTATATTTAGTTTTCTTTACAACTTAACTGACCTACTGAGTGGGAGGGTAACGTAGATGTCGCTAGTATTGTCTTCGTTTAATACTAAATGGTCTTTTTATGACTAATAAAACAGTTAGATTTAAATGAATATTTTAGCGGGAAATTTGAATGTACATTTGCGCGGGAAATTTAAAATGCACTAGGCTGCTATTCAAATGAGAAAAAATATAAATCAAATTTTACCATATTTACTGTGTACATTTTTTACATACTTGTTTTACAACCGTCAGTTTTCTCAATACTGGAGAAAAAAGATCGTACCAACAAAATGCAAACAAGCTGTATGTTCACAGTAAATATGGTGACTTTTACAAACGACTCCAGTTTCCTCCCAAAATATTTGATTCAAAAATTTTTTAAATATATTTTTGCAAAGTAGTGCTAATATACTTTAATAAAATATCAGAAACTGGATATCAGTTTATCACCCCATTCTAACAACAACATGCCTGTGTACACAAAAGAAAAAATACTAAAAGGTAACTCTTTTTTTTCCTGGGGTTCATCAGAGCAATTTTAAACCAATACTAAGCAGACCAAGATATGTATGTATAATATAGAGGAAACATATTAAGTTCCTTTAGTTCACAAATTGATAATAAAAACTAATGAATTGCGATAGACAAAATATTTAGATATAATTTGCTCTGCTACCTGTGCGAAATAGAGGCGAGTCGCCATTATAGCATTAAATTTCATATCGTGAGGTATTCATAGTATTAAAATAAAATAGTTTTATTTATTTTTAGACTACTTCTTACTTTTCGAAACACAACACTCTTCTGATATCTGCCAAAGCTGACGGTAGAAAATGCGTTTACGCCAAAAAATGGCAGATTCCAGTTGTAAATGTTCAATGGTTGACCGATATCATGTTGGGACACTTTACAGCATTAAATCAATTGGAACATCAGATTTATCAACAGTTCCCAAATCCGCCGAATTTTAGTTTCGATCCAAAGTTGGTGCCTAACCTAATGGGTAAGAATTTATGATTTTCTTTATAATTAGAAATTAAATAAATCCCTTTATGTATAAAAAATAAATTAAATTCAAAGATTTGAAGAAGAATCTTGATTACTGTTTTTGATGCTCTTTATTTTCTACTCTACCACCTATGCAAATCTTGACAGGGTAGCATATAATAAAGAAACTTACCTCTTTATATATACTACTTTATATACTAACCTTCCAATTAAGAAGTCGGTTTGTGCAATGTGCTTAAACTTTTAATAGTACAGTTAATTTACCTTAATTTGTGTCTGTGATCTAAAACTTAGCAGTTGGTAAGTAAAACCTTATGGGGGAGGGCCCTCATCTCAGTCTGAACCTCCAGATAAAATGAAATGGACGTTTCCCGCCCCTCCACTGCAGCTGAACTCGGGTCTACTGTGGCTCACCCCTAAGGGTTACAATTCGCCATCCAGTCTGTACTTCTTAACAAAGTCCAAGATCGAGCCTGTTCATTTCCAAAGTGGTTTTATCACCGTTTGATAAATCCACTAAATCTGTTTGGATTCATACCCCACGATTTTCCACAGACCCTTCCAGAGGGATACTCTGGCTTTGTTTATTGTTCTCTCCAGATGGGAGTTCGAGGTAAGTTTTCTATCTAGGATTACTCCCATATATTTTACCTCCTCTGCAAATGGAATGAGTTCACCGTAAAGAGTCGGCGTTCGCAGATTATCCAACTTCCCCCTTTGGGTGAACGGAATAATTACGGTTTTGCGGGGGTTTACGGACATCTGCTCCTCGTCACACCACCTGTATACTATGTTTAGGGCCATTTGAAGGATCTCCGAGATGATCGCCTCAAATTTACCCCTAATTATAACCAGATCGTCCGCATAGCATTGGAAATCCACTCCCTGCAGGGAGAGAGCCCCCAGAAGTGAATCAACCAAGAGTGACCACAGAAGGGGCGATATAACACCTCCCTGTGGGCCTCAATCAAACCCAAGCCGCCCTGAATCGAACAGTCTCTGGAATGTCTTAGGGTTTGGGGTCTGCTCCTCTTCATAATCCATATAAATGATCTTCATTGAAATATTTCCCTATAAAAACGCGCACAGTATGTTATTGTATTGCTTTTTTTTTCAGTTTACTTCTGATACTGTTTTTCTCAACATTGTAAATTATGTGAATACAGATTCAGAAATCCAAGAGGATTTACTAAGTATTTTTATCAAAGTTGGATAAATTTTTTTTTTCATGTACCCAAGGGAGCGAAGATGATGTCAGAATGGCCATAAACCCAATTAAAATTAAAAAATCAAATTCTATGTATGTTTAAAACTTAAAAATCCAACAATTACTAAGCATTGGAGTAAACTTTTAGGGACTTTAATGTTTGTATATCAGGGCTCCGCTTGTGGCTCACTTATCTTCATAATTTATATAAATGATCTCTACCAAAATGTGATCAAAAAGATATATTTGTTTATAAACAACACAAAAATGAAGTCAATAAACATAATCATTTTATGTTTTGTTTTAGTGGCTTGGAAAGCACCCATAAATATTTCTCAGGAATCGTACGAAAGAGTAAAGAGAGTCGCCCCTCCGGGAATCACCCCAAAGAAAGTCAAGAAACCTAAGGTAGAATCGACTGATGAAAATGATAATATAAGTGATGAAGTGATGGCAGATTGCTCTTACAAAATCCTATTTTCGTTAATTAGCGATGTAACCACGATGAAACAGATGGTTAAGTAAGTGTTACTTAATTTGTTTACCAAAGTACCATTTTGTTGAGTATTCTTATTTGATTTTAATAACAAAGGGATGCTTTGGATAAAAAGATTGTAGATTTTTTAAGAGAGCTTGATGTCATTTTTAGAAAAAGAAGCATTTATGAAAATGGGTTGTTAAACTTAATAAAAATATAATGTTTTCTCAATGTTAATAGTTAGGGGTCTACAAAAGCATACTAGGAAATCAATTAATTTTGTTGTATTTATTCTCAAACGGTTTTTATGTCGATTTGAAAATTCAACTTTTGAATTATTTAAATAGTCCGCAATTCGAGCTGTGACGTAGATAACCCAAAAGTAAAGTTAGTTACATAAGGGTCGACATAGAACCGCAATTATGTCGTCTTCTTTTTTAAAATTTTGATCCTCAAACCACAATTTTACTGCAGGTACGGTTACAAATGTTTTATGAGAGGTTCTAATTGTTGTGTTCGTGCAGTATGATACAAAACAAGATTTATATGATATTGACATTATTCAAATTTGAAAAAAAATGTGGAGAAAAGCTAACTAAACTTAGATAAAAAAGTTTCAAGACAATGCTTATATTTTATTGAAAAGTCAAGCTCCTATAAACTGTAGACAAATGTAATATACAGAACAGTCATATATTTTGAAAGTTTTTCAAACTTCAAATTAGATTGGCTTTTTTGTAACTGGCTATTAGCTATAAGTTCATAAAACGTCTAAATCAGAAAGTGGCTTACTTCATATTATATGAGTTAGTGACGTATCTGTAGTGAAAGTTGCAAACATATCATTTTGCTACATAGGTGGAGTAGGTTGATCTTCTTCTTTCAGCAACCCTTTGTAGTCCGCTTCTGGACATAGGCCTCCATTTCAATTTCCATGAATCGTTGTCCTGTGCTATCTGATACCAAGCTCTATCCACCCTATCTTTGATATCATCCAGCCAGCGTTTTTGCGGTCTGTCAGCATTTCTTTTGTGTAGTGGTTTCCATTATATTATACGTTTTATCCACCTAGATTCGATTTGACGGGTGACGTGCTATGACATATTTAGCTTTAGTCCTTGGCCTAATCTCTGTGTTTCTAATATGGTCTCTAAGACTTATTCCTTACATCAATCGCTCTGTAGCCCTATGTGTAGTTCTTAGTTTATTGGCTGATATAATGGTAAGTGTAGTTCTTTCCATACCGTAAGCCAAAATAGGGAGTATACAGGTATTGAACATTTTCTCTTCAAATTGATTAGAATATCTTTTTAAGAACAATAAACAACTAAACGGTTGAATGAAACTTCCACTATTTATTCGTAAAATACGTTTTAAATTCAATTACAGCTGTTTCACTAAAAACTAGCATCGTCAGATTGACATATTGAAGTCACATTTTGTTTGTTTGTTACTAGGTACTTGATGTTGATAAGTAGTTAAGAGTAGACCAAGTAAGCAACTAATAAGACATAACAATATTAAAGCCTAGATGTTATTAGCCCTAAGGGATTATCCTGGATGTATTTCCCTCTAAGATCAGTATAACTGTGCAATGATATAGAAAGACCAGGAAAAAACTATATCATGCTAACCTTTACAATAACTTAATATATAATAATAACTTCTTTAATTTAAATTGACATATTGTTAAGAAATTTTAAATTATTAATATACACACTTGCTAAAAATACAAGTTTCTCTCTTTTTCTGCACTGTATTGGAATTGTAAAGCTGTATGTTATCTGAAAATCATAATTTTTTGTTGTAGAGAATTGGGCGGTTGTGTAGCGAAAGATCATAACGACTTCACCCATCTCGTGATGCCGCAGTTAGCAAGGACCAACAAACTGTTTTTCGCGATTGCAAGAGAAGCGCACGTCGTGTCCGAACATTGGCTGAAAGAATCGCACGAAAACAACCAATTCCTACCAGAAACGAAATACACCCTCCATTCCAAAGACTTTAACTTCGAGTATAAATGTGATATAGACCAAACGTTTCAAACTCGAAACAGAAGCAAATTATTCGACGGGAAATTTTTCTTCGTAACTCCCAGCGTATTTCCCAGTAGACGGATCGTTGTAGAACTTATTCAAAGTTGCGGTGGTATAGTCGAAAAACACAGAAGGAGTTCGTCGCAAATCGAAATCACGACGCTTAATTCTCCATACAGTTACTTCATCATAACGCACGAGGACGATCTACATTTAGTCGCCGACTTATTGAAGAATAAAAAAGATAAAATGAAAGTGGTTTGTAATGCGGAATTGATATTCAGCGCCGTTTTGAAACAAACGTTTGAGGTTGATCCGTATGCGGTGAGCGTATTATGATTTACTGAATGTGTGTACAGTGAGGACGAGCTTGAAATTTGAATAGTATGTTTGTATTTTAAGAGGATGTGCAATCGAATATTGAATTAAAAGGACTCATCGTTCTAAACGAGAAATATTTAAAAAGTGGTATATGTTTCAATGAATCTACTAAAGTATATAGTTTATTTATGATAATAGGTCCACTGTCTTCCGTCAAAATAATGTGTCAAATAAACTGCTTCAACTCCATAATATAAAAACGCCCGTTTAAAGTTGCTATAAGCAAAGGATTCCCTTAATAACAAGAAGCGAAACACCCGAGTCAATTTCATTTTTATCTGAAATCGCCATATTTATAATTAGATAGTTGAAAATGAACTGATAATAAAAATGACTTAAAGCATTCATGAATAACTGAATCGTTTTAAAGACATTAATATTAATTTATACTATGTACTCCATATTATAACCCAAATTTCATATTTTTCTCTAAGTTATCTGTCAATGTCAGTTATTCAATGTCATAAATTTTGGCCATACGGACATAAAAGGATTTTCACCAGCTTTTGCTTCTTGTTAGTTGGTGTATTCTTTGCTATAAGCTTTTAACCTCAACTTTTCTGCTGTTGCGGGAATAAAGTGTGATTTTAGAATGGTTCCCTGTAGGGAAATTTATAGGTTGGGAACTAGCAGCATCAATACTACACATGATTTTTTTTTAATTTTTTATTTGTAAAATAAATGATTATAAATGAAATGGCATTGGGATTTTAATTCAAACCAAAAAAGGAAATTTACGAAATAAAAAGTAGAAAAACATGTCAGATAAAATGTAAATAAATTCGTCTTCTAGAGGATATATATATAAAATGAAGTAACTAACCGTAAATGATAAATCCAGGGGCTGCACTTTAGGATTTAGGGCAACGCCCCCCCGGAGGCTCTGCATATGGGTGGATAGCTTATGAAGAGATAAACATAGTAGTAGGGGTCCCACCGCGCGGAAACCTAACCTAACCTAACCTTACCTAACCTAACCTTACCTAACCTTACCTAACCTAACCCAACCTACAGTCCCTATCCTGCAGATGGGGCAGCAGTCCTCAACCTCTGAGCCAGTTCAGAGAATTCTCTCTGTCTTTCACAACTTCTTTTGCCAGTTTAATCAGATTGTACTCCATCAATTTAGGTAAGTCGTCCTCTTCTATATCGTGTGCTCCAAGTTGTAGAGCTCTTGTATTTCCTAGAACAGGACATGCTGTGAGTATGTGTATTGAGTTTTCCTCCTCAATTTCACAATACCTGCATTCTGCCTTTTCCTCAATCCCCAGTCTATGTAGGTGCCCTCTTAGTTTACAGTGTCCCGTTAGGATTCCTGTAAGAATTCTTATGTTATTTTTGCTCAGCCCAAGACATTGCATGGACTTTTTGGGGTTGTAACTACCTAGCAAGGTTATTCCTGGTAGGTTCTCCCAATGTTCGATCTTTTCCATATTCTCAATTTCACTGAGTTCATTGAGGATGGAACTGTAGGCTATGCCACAGAATGGTCCAGGTCCCATTAGTAACATACTTGCTGCCCTTCTGGCAAGTGTATCTGCCATTTCATTTCCTTCTATTCCCGAGTGTCCAGGGAGCTATAGAAGTTTAACTGTGTTATTCGTGCCCAGTTCGTTCAGTCTTTCTAAACACTCTAAGACTAATTTAGATGTTATAACGCTGGAGTTGAGTGCTTTAATTGCTGATTGACTGTCAGACATCATAGTTATGTTCTGTTTGCAGTATTTATTTTCAATGTTGAATTGCGCACATTTTCCAATGGTGTATATTTCTGCTTGGAAAATGGTAGGATGTGAGCCTAAACTCTGGAGGTGCTTTTTTCTAGGTCCGTAAATCCCCATTCCTGTGCCTCTTTCAGTTTTGGACCCATCAGTATACCATAAGATTGTGTTCTTGCCTATCTGTGATATTACTGTGGAATCCAATTGACTTTTTTTGCTTAACTTTACCGTGAAATTTCTTGTGAAGTTAAGTTTTTTTGACATTCTGTCCTGGGGTAGTTCCCAGTTTGGATTGTGTTGAAGTGATTTATGCCTTACATTTCTTTCGCTAACCATCCTTTGGAATGTCCTTCTTCTTACATTTCCTACATGAAGATGTAGAGGTGTAAGGTTTAATATTGCTTCTAGTGCCGTCGTTGGGCATGTTCTCATTGCTCCTGTGATACACACACATGCTAATCATTGAAATTTTGAAAGGTTTTCTCTCGTTGTCCTCAGATTAGCTTTTTCTCCCCAGACAGCGGCTCCATAGGTGACTATTGCCGTACTATAGCTGTGTAGATCCAATGCAGTATTTTTGGTTTACATCCCCAACTCTTACCTGCAAATGATTTGCATACCATCAAGGCTTTTGTGGCCTTCCTTATTACTTCTTTTTCATGTTGGTCCCAGAGTAGTTTATTGTCTAGTGTTAACCCTAAGTATTTTACCTCTGTTTTCCATTGTATTGTTGTCCCTTCTAGCTGGACGTTTCTCAGATTTAGTTTCCTTTTGCTGGTGAAAGCAATTAGATTGGTCTTGGTGGGATTGACGTTGAGTCCCACTTTATTGCGCCACTCTTTGGTGTATTCTAGACCTTTCTCACACAGTGTGTGTTCAAACTTGCCTCTGGCATGTATGACAATATCGTCGGCATACCCGTGGCAGGATATACCGAGGTTTATCAGACCGCGCAAGAGTTCATCTACTTTGAGGCTTCATAAAAGGCCCCCCTTGGGGGCAGCCTTTTTTTGTAGAGACGGTGATTGTGTCTTGGCCCATATATCCATTTCTACTCTCCTTGAAGATAGTAGACGAGATACCTAAGTTGTTACCATTTCGTCTATTCCTCTTTCTTCAAGTGCTTTCTTTACCACTTCATGTGGCGTGTTATCAAATGCGCCTTCTATGTCCAGAAAGGCACATATCATTGATTCTTTACTGGCAAGCGTGTCTTGTATCTTGCTTATCAGCTGTATCAGCGCAGTTTCTGTAGATTTTCCTGCTTGATACGCATGTTGTTGAAGATGCAATGGTCTCCTCTCCAATATTTCCATCCTAATGTAGCTATCAACCATTTTTTCCATCGTTTTTAAAACAAACGATTCATCATCCATAAAATTTCTTAAAATTCTCAGAGTTCTTAATCAGATCAAAAGAAAGCTTCTTACGAGGTGGATTTAAAGAGTACAAAGGCAGTGCAGGTAAATTCACTTAGCAAACATGTGGGCTTTCTTACATTTGGCAACACATTGAGTTATCTTGTAGGAGAACTGATTCTCTTGAAGTTTGTGGTCTTGTAATTTATTAACACAGTTCTACACATTTCCTTTAGCTCTCGCTTGTCTTCATTTCTTTGACTTTGTTTTTGGGGTGATCAGGTGTTAATATAAACAATCGGCATACTTAATTAATAAGGAACAAAAAAAGTTTTCACCCTTATACCAAATTTCCACAGTCGTTATTTAAAAAGCATGAGCAACTTAAATACTTAAGTCCCAATCTCAAATATCTGTAACTTCACGTACTAAAGTAGCTTGTTTATTACAACGTCAGTGGGTTACATCTAAATGTAACTTAAAACTACTGTTTGGTGGAATAGTATGTTCTTTTACTTTGTTGTTTATAGATTTTTTGTACTATGTATTAGAACTATTTATCCCTGAAATGTAATTTGCGGAAGTAAAATGCATTGTAAATAATTTCTATAATCAATATGACTGTTTTTAAAGTAGGTACCTAATAAAGAGTAAGATATATTTACAGCAATACTATTTAGTTTTTTTATGTTAAGTGGATATGTAATTTTTGTTGTGATAATTGATATATTATGTATAAATTATTGTTTTTTAAAATAAATAATTTTTTATGTGTATAGTTTTTGTGCTTATTTATCATTCCATTAAGAGAGAAATGCATGTGCTTTTATCAGTTCCAACAAGATATTTCATTCTATTTAAAAATAACCACTGGCATGCCAAAAGAATATATTTTAGGTCCAATATATACTTTAATTTTAAATCCCTCAGGAGATTTAACCAGATATCAAATCGCATAAATCCTAGTCGAGTAGAAAAAACCAAATTAGATCCTGTCACATTGTATCCTGGCAGCCAAATGGACAATAATTAAAATTTCATGAAGTGCTATATTAGGTTTAGGAAAAGAAAACTAATCATAAAAAAGAATTGTTGAAACGAGAATTGAATTTTCTAATAAACAAAATTATCCAAAAACATGGGAAAAAATAAAAGTAGATAACACAAGAAATTCCCATGTTTGGTAAAAGAAACAAATACAGATAAGACGAATAAAGTAACTGATGAATATGAAGAAGCTCATCAGAAGTTTTTGTTCGAAATTGAGATCATTAATAAAAACGAAAATATAATTGGAACCAAAACCGAGTCTTGAGGCACACCACTATCAGCCTTAAACTTTCAAAATGTTTACCGTTTGTTGCCACCAGTGGTCTTATGAGGTTAGAACTAAACTACCCCATAAAAACACAATGGGTACCATAAGGGTAAAGGCAAAGAGGTGGGTTCCCGGTGCGGACAAACCGGAGCAGATACGTACAGGTAAAATATTCCCATGCTATCAATGCGTACAAGTATATATAAGGATAGTATGAATTATAAATGTAGTTCTTTTACCGATCCATTTAGGACTACCTAGTCCGTACCCCAAAATCTGCCTCTTTATGTAATATAATTTTATAGAATCAAAATTTAGTAATTAACACAGTCTAAAATATTTTTTTATATTTTGCACTTATAAAAATCTTCATTATAAAACGCATTTGCGTATCGTAATGTAACTTTTACGCACGCAAATTTTTGTTTTAAATGGTTGGCGACATGAGTGAAGTATCTAATGACAAGACTATTGACAATGACATTTGTGGCTAATAGCAATTTATTCATTTTATATTGTTCTTTAAGAAAGTATTTGTGAATATAAATATCATCTTTTACTTATATAATATTTTATTATTGGTGTATTAGTCATTTTAAAGTATTTGAAAACATTATCATTTCATAATTTAAATGTCAAAACTGTCAAATGTTATAAATTACACAGTGCTGCCGACATACTTTTTAAAATCAAAATATTCGTAATTACGTAAAAATAAAAAATTAATTTAAAAAATGATAAAATGGCAAAATATAAAAAATATTATAAACAACTTATTTCATATGGCTGTTGTGGCACTCGTTCTTTAAAAAACTCATCGCTCCGCGATTCGTTTTTTAAACTTGAACTCGTGTCATAACAGAATTCCATATGAAATGCGTTGTTTAATATACTATTGTACATATTTATAAAATACGCGGTACACTTCCATAATATAAGTACACAACCAACATTACATAAATGCTGTATTGTAAGTCATCTAGGAGCTGAAAGTGAAAATTCATTAATAAATATAAGGTACGAAAAACATCAGATCTGATAAATAGGATTTTATTTATTAAATTAACTACTTTTAATGAATATCTAACATTTTTTATAGGTTTTTTTTAGAGTACGCGGTACACTTCCATAATCTAAGTACACAACCAACATTACATAAATGCTGTATTGTAAGTCATCTAGGAGCTGAAAGTGAAAATTCATTAATAAATATAAGGTTATGTACCTATTTTTATTTTATTTTTTGCTCGTGTTTTTATTTATTTTTGTACTTGTGCTTTTACCGGAGATTTAAAAACTTATAACTTCTAAAATGAATAAATCTGAGAATCCAGAAAACAAGAAATGGACCGAACAAGAAAGACTTGAACTTGCGGCGAAACTAGATAAAGAATTAGATGAATTTATTGAAAATTTACCAAGAAAAAAATACGAAGATGGGTGGCCGGAGGATCGTTGGGAAGAAGTAAATGAAAATTAATATGAACCAATATTTTTTTTATTGTATAAAAACCGGTAATCTAAAATAGGAAATGTGTAACTGAACCTGCCTAATTTTGTTTATTTTTGTCTAGTAGCTGAAACAAAACTTCCTTTTATTTTAAATTCATATTAGCAACGATTTATCTGTATCCTTTATTTCAGGAAATGGCCAAACATCCCTTTTTTATGAAGGAACCACCAAAACCTGGTGATGAAGTCCATCCACTTTTTGAAGGATTACAGAAATTAAAATATGATCCAGAAGAAAATGAACCTAATGGTACGAATAGAACTAATTCAAATTTTTTGTTGTCTTATTTAAACTATTTATTGCAGATTTGGCTATAAGTTATAAAGATGATGGTAATTTTAATTTCAAATACAAAAATTATAGACTAGCTGTTCTGTCTTATACTGAAGGAATTAAGGTTAAATGTGATAATCCAGAGATAAATGCTACTTTGTTAAATAACAGAGCAGCAGCACATTTTTTCTTAAAAAACTTTAGGTAAGTTTCACTTATTTTAATAACAACATAACTTTAATGAATCAACAATATTTACTTATATATAAACTTCACTTTCTGTTTGGAGGTCTTCACTTCAGGATTGCGAACTGGCCCTTAAAATAAACCCTAATTATGAAAAAGCATTAGTTAGAGCTGCTAACTGTTGTTTAGAAATGAAAAAATATGAAAAAGCCATTGAGTACTGTGATAAAATTTTAACTCTTGAAAAAGAAAATAAAGTAATAATAGACTTAAGGAAAAAGTGTGTTAATGCAGCAAAAATGAAAGAAAGAGATGAACGAAAAAGACACCAGCAGGAAAAGAAAAAGTATCAAGAAGAGGATAAACTAATCAGTGAAATTATTAAAAGAGGGTATACTATTGAAGGTGGATCAAAAGGTGAGATTAAATTTTTTCTGGGGACTGAGGAAATTTAATGTTTTTAAAATTGTAGGATACCTGTCATTAGACAAACTTGAACCACATTTTCCTCAACTAATACATAATCGAGTATTCTTAGATGAAACAGGAAGTCTGGTTTGGCCTGTAGTGTTTATTTACCCTGAATATAAAACTATGGATTATGTACAAGAATTTAATGAGAACCATACGTATGTTTTTCAGTTTTTACTATGAATTGACCTAATTAGAAAAAAATCAAATTTTTAGATTTTATGAACAAATACAAGCAGTTTTTGAATTTCCCCCTGAATGGGATGACCAGAACAAGTATAAACCAAACAACTTAAATATATATTATGAAAATTCAAACAATAAAATAAAGTGTATAACACAAGATACAACATTGGGAAATGTTCTTAAAACCAAGGAGTGAGTATAAGTAGTATTTTATTGAATAGCTTTATTTCTATGATCTACTTTTCAATTATCAAAAACAAATACATATTTTAGGTATGTAATTAAAGGAGGTACCCCATCTTTTATTATCATGGTCAAGGATAGTGCAGCTGAAAAACGATTTCTACAAGAAGATTGATCTAAATTTTTACTGAAGTTTAATTTTAATGTGTAAATATACTAAAATTAATTATAAAGAAATAATTATTAATTACCCACTAAGCTTAGGAAAATTGCAGGAAATTTTCCATCCATTTCAGTCAATATGCCTTCCAATGATTTGGTATTGAACAACTTTGCTCACCTAATCAGTTCTAGATGTCGGTAAACCTTCTTAAATCAGTTGTGGTCTCTTTTACAAATAGCACTGGATACATATTAGATGGTTATCATTTATTGATTCTGGAATAGAATAAATAGATCTTTGTATTCTTACTGGACTGTTTACAGAGCACTATTGTCTTTGATACCACCTGAAAAAGATAAGTCTAAGTGACACATTGGATTGTCTTTGAAATGTGAAAGATGAAACAGCAGAATGAATAGTGTCTTTGGCAAATGGGGCCTGCTGTTATAAGCTGGAGTTTTGGTTCTGGTTCCCTTTGTGTCTCATATAGGACTACAGAAGTATTACTAGAATTATTTATCTTTCTGCTCTTTTCAAGTTTTCTTCATCTGCTTTAATCATTGTAACACGTTCGACTCTATATACATTACCGTCGGTCTTAGTATTTCTCATATTCCTTAGTTTTGTTCTTTTTGTTAAAATATTCTTTTTTATTTACTTGGAATACTCTGTCTACAGCAAGCGTTTTTTTCTATTATTTTGTTTGTTCTGGTTCCAAAACTTTATAGCATAATTCCAAGTTATTCATATTTAGCGACCTCTTCAAATACACACTCCGGAAAAGTTAGTTCAATTTCTAATGATAAATATACCTATTTGTTGGCTCCAAAACTCTAGAAGGAGTTGGAGCAGGAGTGTATGGTAGCAAACCTCTTGTAAACAAAAACATATCAGATAGCCAGGCAGCTCTTAAGACACTGAACTCCAACTGGCTTAATTCAAAGCTGTTATGGAACTGTATTAAATCCTTAGAAATTCTTGGTTCTAACAACAGGGTAACTTTGCTCTGGTCACCAGGACATAGCGGAGTGGTTAGGTTAGGTAGTGGTGGGTAACAAAAAAGCCGACACTCTTGCCAAAAAAGGAACATAGTCTAGATTTATAAGACCTGAACCATTCTTTGGCATTACCAAAAGTATTGCCAAAGGTATTATCTCCGGTTTGACAGAGAGGAAAATCCTCATGTACTGGAATGATATCCTAGGATTAATCCATTCGAAGGCTTTCATTTCCAAACTTTCGAAAAATATAACTAAGCAGATTCTGGAGTGGGATAGGAAAGACCTACGCCTTCTTATAGGACTGCTTACGGGACACTAAGATACCACCTGAAGAAAATAGGTCTGAGTCAAACTTCAGACTGCCGCTTCTGCAGTGTGGAAGACGAGACTGCTCCGCCCTGGAAATTACTAGGCACCGCATTCTTGGTTTTCCAAAATTAGAGCCTAACGACTTTAAACAAGTCTCGCCGCAGACTTCGCAAGGAGGATTGGCTTGTATGGCGATTTATAACCTTAGGGGTGAGCCAGGAGTTTTTGGACCGAGAGCCAAATACTCAGAAAGCTTGGGCACATACCCGAACATCTTTCACGCAGAAGTCCGCGCCATCGAAAGATGTGTGGAATTCAATATTGAATGAAACTACCGCAGACAAGAGATTGTGATCATGTCGGATAGTCAAGCAGCCATCAAAGCGCTGAGCTCAAATATAATCAGTTCGAAGATGGTTTGGGAATGCCTAGGCAAACTAAATGAACTAGGCCAGAAGAACACTGTCACCCTCCTATGGATCCCGGGACACATAGGAATAGAGGGGAACGAAACAGCAGATAAGCTGACAAAAAAAGGAGCTGAAACCCCACAACTAAGGGAAGAAATGGAGAAGGAAAAATCCAAGTAGGTACTGGAATCAGCTGGAAGGACTGAGGCAATCTAAGATACTACTGGGGAACTATGACCAGAAGAGATCTCTTAGCTGCCTCAACCTCAGTAAAAAAAGGCTCCGAATCCTAACGGGTTAAGAAGCCACATGAAGAAACTAGGGTTAGCAGATGAAGCAAAGTGCAGATTCTGCGAGGAAGAGGATGAAACCTCAATACACATACTCTCAGACTGCCTTGCCTTGCAGAATTCTAGGGCTAGATACCTAGGAGCACATGAAATAGAAGGGGATCTACCTGATTTGAAGCCCGACGATGTCCTAAACTTCGTCAGGAAAATAGGACTCGAAGAGCTGTTATAAATCTGAGAAAACATCAGAACATGGCAAGTAAGGGGGGGCACAATAGATCCTATAGGTCGCAGTGTACTTATCACCCCTAATTTATACATACATAGCGGTGAGCCACAATAGACCCAATGGTGGTTGAGCGCCCTACTCACATTGAACCTAACCTAACCTATTGGTTTCAAAAAATTTGCAAAACTTATTTCTTAGCTAAGCGCTTTCAACCATAAAATAGGCCATCTTCAGAGCTAAATGTCATCAAAAACACACTAACAAATAGGACACATCAAATAAGGACATCCACAACAATTTAAAAGGTAGAAAAGATCCAATGAAACTCTAAGTCAAAACTACAGACTTTTATTCGTTTAAAATACAATTATTGCAACTAGTTTTGGTCTCAATTAGACCATCAAGACAAATATACCAATTTTATTGTTTTCTTTACAGCCTGATGATGGTCTAATTGAGACCGAAACTAGTTGCAATAATTGTATTTTAAACGAATAAAAGTCTGTGGTTTTGACTTAGAGTTTCATTGGATCTTTTCTATTTGGATTCAGCCACATTAGATATGGATGACCTGATTTAATTTAAAAGGTGATTTCAAAAATATTAATAAAATCAAAGTTAAAAACTATGTCTTAATAATAAATGATCTGTCTTGGGAAATATTTAACTTGACATTTAGCTCTGTATTAATATACACACATTAAAAATACAAGTTTCTCTCTTTTTCTCCACTCTACCCAGTGTGTCCTAAGTACTACAGTCCTGTACTTATTTACTCTTTAACTTTTTTATTGTTGATTTTTGCCCAATCTGAATATTTTGTTTTGGTTTAATTTATGCTCAAACCTACTTTTGTTCCTTCTTCTATTAATTCCCAACCATTTGAGTTAATATATCTCTCCTTTTTGCCATTTTTTACCAAATCATCGGAGGAAAAAGCTACTACCTCCTATGTTATTTAAATTTCTAGTTCCATATTCCATAGTCAAACGAATCTTTTTCCTCTATTTGTGTTTTATTACTTACTCTTTGTACTCTTGTCATTTTGTAGGTCTCAATTTAGCTGGTCCTTCCCGTTTTCTTAGTTAATTTTATACCTATTCGTTTCCTTCTTCCATTATTTGTTTTATAGGTACTTACTATGTTTAATTCATCTGTTTTGGACTTTCCTTTTCTCAATCGACTTTTATATTGTCTGATGTTATTCTCATTACTCTCCTGCAATCTTCCTGCTTTATTAAATATTATCATTAAAAATGGGAATCTTAACTGGAGGATGACAATCTTAACTGAGGCTGCAACCTTAATTTTTTCAATGTCTTTCTTTTAATAAAGTAGTGTAGTAAAAGAGATTTGTTAAGCATTAACATAAAAATCTATTCAGTTCACCTGAACAACACTTCTACAGTTCTTTCTTAAAAGCAATGTAAAATGTTATATTTATCACTTGTCCAAAAATTTACATATTTATATATCCAAATAAAAATTGGATAAATTATCAAAACAAATTAATTCCCAATTTGGATCTAGTGAACCAGTGAAATTAAAATGAATTTTATCATGATACAAATATACAAGATAAGATATCGCGCATGTTTGGGGCGTGGTTAGTGACGTCACTGGAGATCAGACGCCATTGTTTACAGGTTATAATTTTAAATTTCTCCCGGAAAATACAAAATAAATTAATTAAAATGCGTTGTGCTGTATACGGGTGTGGTATTGACAATAACACTAAACATTTTTCGAGTGATATAAAGTTCTTTAGCTTTCCAAAAGACAAGAAAGTGCAAAATGGAAATATTTGTGTAAGCTGGTTAACAATTTCAACGTAAAAAATGCCCGTATTTGCTCAAAACATTTCACTTACGAACGAAACTTTAAACTTGAGTTGCTTGGATACACCCCAAAAAACTACCAACCCCTAAAAAAGGGAGCTATTCCGTCAAAAAACTTACCTTTACAAAGCAAACCTCAAAATCTTAATAAAGACAAAAGTGCATCTCGTAGGGAAGAACACATTAATAATAGGGAAAAAAAGTTAATGGAAACTGTTTTTAAAGAGTAAGTTAACACAGTATCATAATATTATTAAATCATATTTTAAGTTGTATGATAGAATGATTGTATTATGGATAAATAAAATAGGTATTTTGTTTTTGTAGAGTGGATGTTTCTGATGGTGTTGATTACACGTTGATAAGACCTACAATTTATTTTGAATTTACTATCAATCTAAAAAACAATAGACCTATATTTTTATATATAATTATACCTTGCCTAATTACTTAATTATTTTACCTAGTCTACGTCTACCATCGTTCCCTTTAATTAAATATAATTTAACAATTCTCAATTTATTTATTCTTAATTTTAAGCCATACATGTATGATTTGAATTTTGTTTTGATAAATAATGTTAAATAACCAACAAATAAAAGTTTTAAACAATAAATTGACCAAATAAATATCAAATTCCTATATATTAACATTGAAACGCGCTATAGAATACCACCAATGACGTCACATGCGCAGATCGGACGAGTTTTGAACCGCTAGATATCATACCTTGTATATTTGTATCATGGAATTTTATATAATATTTATGAATCATTGTCGATGATTAGGTACACCAAAACTTGTTACTTATCTATTAAAATTTTATAAATTAAGAATATATCCTATTTAACTTTGAGAGATTGATATATTATTAAATTAATTGTAGCAATATTTAATTTATAAATATAATAAGCAAGTTTCAGTTTCACATTGTAAATTAAATATCAGTAACTATATTCTACATTTAAAATTTACAAATTTAATAATGGTTTATGTATTTTTACAACTTACACTTGCTTGATTATTCAAATAATTTATCTAATCCTGGCGCCTCCGGCGCTAACAATGTTTTTGAATGAAATTATATCGTTTTATTTAGGATGTGGGTGGTGTAACTTGGACAAGGATTAATTTTATGAATTAAATGTTACTTGAAATTGATTATTAATTAATGCAACATGCATCTTATTAGATGAATTATGATAAAACAAAAGGATGAGTATAAAATACGGCGAAATTTCATGTTATTGTTGTGGTATACTCAGCAAGTGTGCATTCACCTTGAATTTAATCCGTGCATGTGGTGTGGCAGCACTGTTAACAATTTACAAGATGGCGTCGTGATGTTACTCGATGTTATCGCGGACGTTATTAGAATACTTATCAAAATAAGTAAACAATTTAAAGCAACCGGCGCCCGAAATCGTTATCGATGCATTTGAACATTATTAGAGTAAGTGACAAGTGCACAATTATTGTACTTCGTGAAGTGAATGTGTGAAAAAACCCCGTTGGAAAAATGTAATGTTTCTTTGTCTACATCAAGTAGACTAAGCAAAGTGTTCATGGTTGTTCTTAACTTATGCCGACTATTTCTCAACTTTTAACCTACTAGGATTATTTTGTGTGATATATTAACCGATTATACTCGTAAGTAGAAGATTTTTATTACACTTTTCATTGAATTTTCGATAGTTTTCGTTGAACATTTTAAGTAGGACAGCCTGAATCTTGGGCGTATACAAGAAAAATGTTGGCAGTGTACAACTGGTCAACAAATTTGATATATAAAGGTTTCTTTCAATTTTTATTAAAAATATCGATTTTATCCCATCTTATATATTTTGCAAGTTTATAATAGGATCGCGTATTGTGTTCCAAACATTTTTATTATCCATAAATTCCCGTTTAACCGCATTGTAGTAAAAATTCTACAATAATGTTCTTTGGAGGTAGTCTTGTAGCCGTTAACCAGCATCCTATAATGTCACACACAGTCACTTCTATTTTTTATTACAGATTCCCTATTTTGAAGACTGGTTCAACATTCCTGTGACTTTCAATTTAATCTGTAAGTAAAATATATTTTAATTGTGAGCTTACTGTGTAGACGTTTTTTATTGCCAACGGTTGAGTATATATGTTTGTTCATTCTTCTTATGTCGTTGAATTATACATAAGGTGAATTCTGATGACTTTAACATTCGTTTATTGCCGAAAAACAGTCAGATATTTTGGCAATTAAAATAACATAGAGTACCTTGACATTAGGTACCCTCTTACTATTTTTTATTGTATCAAAATAATGTAATAATAGATTTGTTGAATTTTATTTGTTTTTCAGCAAGATAAGATTTATTTACTTACCATAAATAAATACATTAACAACTTTATATCCTTGCATATTTTAGGGTTAAATATAAATAGGTACATTATTCTGTATTCTTAGTAGATTTGTTCTTTTAATCAATATTTCAACTAGCTAATCTTAGTTGTATTTATCTTAGAGGTATTGATTTTTGGATCCAAGTATGTTTTTTAACTTATTTGATGAAATATTTTGCTATTTGGATTAGCAAATTTTGTTTCTATAATACCTTGCAAACTAGGCTTGTTTCTAAAAGAAAATAGTTTGTTAATTTTGAAAATTCTTGGGAATGTTCTATCTTATCAATTTTCTTTTAATATGTATAATTAAAATAATTTTAAACAATGGGTATTATTTCATGCATAATTTTCCTTTTTTTGTAGGTACCTATGTATAGTATATGAAACAATTTTATATTTACCAAAAATATGTTTAGGATACATTTTCCCTGCAGACTTATGTCAAAAAGTTTTTTTTCTGTTTTCAATTAATGACATTTATCATTTTTAACAACTCTACAAATAAATTAATATTAATGATCTAAACATAAATTTTAGAATAGGTATGTTGTTAATTTTGAACCCTAAAATGTCAAGATTCTAAATGATCTAATTTCTTGTAGTATTCTATTTTTAAAATGTGGAATTTTATTTGGCTATGTTCAAGTAATAAATACTTAGACCCTTCATTTATACATTATGTTTAATTAGCAAATGTATATACAAAAACTGCTGAGTGTTTTACTATTTTCATAATCAAGAGGGGTTCAACTTATTTTCAGTATTCTTTTTGATTGCATTGCTCATTTTTTTAGGGAAAAGAAAAGTACTTATTATTTTTAATCAAAAATTGTCTATTTAAGTTTCTACTTTTTCTCATCAATAATGTCTCAAAGGGTTACTTAGTTTTTAAATTTTATTCAAAATATCAATAAGTAATTCTCTTGGTAATTTTATCCTGATTGTATATATTTTGCATTTAGATCTAGGTATAAATTTCTATTACCTGAGTTATTACCCAACAAAATGAATAAAAAAAAATAAAAATGCAGTTAATTCATTTTAATTACCTTTCTACATTTTAATGACATTCCATTTTAGTTATTTTGATCTTTCCTTCAGGTCTTGATTTCTAGAAAATGTATCACTTGCAAACTCCCAAGTAAATATTTTATTTTGATATAATCACAAAAACAATCTTATTTAGTTCTGTTAAGTATGAAAAGGGGTATGGACATAATTAGAGAATATTAGCAGTTGTTGACAGTATTTTCTTGACTGTTTTCAGTAATGTTTTAGCCAGAAGGGCTTCAGGGTTATTCAGCACAAAAAGGGATTTTTTAGACTTAGGTTGTTAAAAAGGTTTTGTTTCAAAATAATAAAATTCATTATTGAAATAAAGAAATTTTTACTTTCCCAACTTCCATGGTTTATTTAAAAAATATTAACTTTTTTGCTCAATGTATTATACTACAAAGTACTAAAATATTGTGAAAATATTCAAAAAATTACAAAAGATAATTGAAAAAAAAAACGTATTTTAAGATTTATTATTTTGAATGTTGTTTCCAATTGTACCTGTTGTTCCCTATAAAGTACCTACCCAAATATCAAGCAAAAATTCCAAAAAATACAGTAAACAATAAAAAAAACCTGTTTGCAAGGTAGCAATGATTGCCGTTCAAGGCACTGCTGGTTATGTACTGATTACCAACTTTTTGTAAGTACTAAGTTGTACTCATTTAAAAAAACCTAGTTTTCTGACAAAAATGATTTCCTTTCAGGAGGAAATGGGCACTCTACTGAAATTATAAACAATAAAACAGGATGGGTTGAATTTGACAATCTGAAAAGAAAATTAATTATAGTACAAGAAAATATGCCAATCAACCCACATATTTGCATTTATATAATGCATTAACACTAAGAATAATATTGACAAAATATTTTTTTTATTTAATTTGATTAAATATGTATTTATTAGGTATATATTATTATTTTATTACATCTGTTGTTGTTTGTTTCTTTTTTATTTAACTTTGATTAACAATTTATTTATTAAATGTTGTTATTTTATTATACTTATTTTATTTTTATTATATTTTGTACATGTCATTTTGCTTATGATATAATCTTAATTAGTACCAGCTTTCTAAGTCTAAAACTATGATTTTCTAAATTAGTCCAACTTTACAAAAACTTGGTAAATAGAACAGAACTGGTAGTGCCCATTTACTCTAGAATGGAAATAATTTTTGTCTTTTAACTTATGAACCAAATTTGTACCAGCCTTCTAAATCAAAAACTAATCTTTTCCATATGAGTACAACCGAGAGTACAACTTAGTACAAAATGTTGGTAAATAGTACAGAGAACCAGCAGTGCCCTTTTACTCTTGAATGGAAATCATTTTTGTCTCTTTACTTGGGAACCAAGTTTGCGCCAGCCTTCTAAAGAAAAAACTAAGTTTTTCAAAATGGGTACAATACAGCACAAAAAGGTGGTAATCTGTACAGAACTAGCAATGGCTGTTTACTCTTGAATGGACATCATTTCTGTCTTTTAATTTGGGAACCAAGTTTGTACCAACTTTCTAAATTAAAAAAATTGGATTTTCTAAGCGAGTACAACTTGGTACAAAAAGTTGGTAGGTAATCTGTACAGAACTGGAAGTGCCAGTTTACTCTTGAATGGAAATCATTGCTACTTTGCAAACGGGTTTTTCGATTTTTTGAAATTTCTGTTTAATATTTGGGTACTTTATAGGGAACAACAGGTACAATTTGGTGTAATGTTAAAAATAATGAATTTCAAAAAATGAGGTGCTACTCCAAAAAAACGGTTTTCTTTGAGTACCTTTTGTATTTGCTTGAATTTTTGTATAATGTTTTAGTACTTTGTAGTTCAATACGCTGATTTTATACAATAAAAGTTATAAAATAATGTAAAATGATTTCCATTATATTTTCATAAAGTCTAGGTTGGAACTCTTTTTGTTCACTGTTCACTGAATAAATGTTCAATAAATTTACATATTCTTTATTTCTTATTTAATTCTGTACAAGAAACTGTTAGGGAGACCTTCTGCTATAAATATTTAATATTAAGGAAAAGAAAATATGAACCACTAAAGTTAACCTAGCAAATACTCAATAAACCTTATATTTTCCTATTAAAAACTCTAAACAAAGAATTTTTGAACAAAATTTACACTATTTCATTCAAAAACCTAACTTTTTTTAATCAGCTGTCATCAGGGCTGTCATTAATTAAAAAAATTAAGTTTTTATTTAATTAATGAGATTAAATCAGGTTGTTTAATGCAGTTGATAAGCCAATACCATTTACTGTGAAAAATACTATACCCAACTTTTTACAACAAAAGGGTTAGAGAGGCCCTTTATTACAAATATTTTAAAACAAAAATAATGTATTATGTATGACAACCCATTCTCCATTCGCAGTGTTGTTTTTTTATAAGTTTCTATACCCAAATTGTGTATACATAGACAATGCATCCCAGTTTTTATAACAGCCAATTTGTTTATACTCCATCGACTCATCATCGTTAATTTTTCCTCGATAATACCGCCAAGGAAGAAAAAAGACGAAGAAAACTTTTCTTTCTCTATCCTTACTAAAAGCATCCCAGCCAAATTGAAAACAGAAAAGTGAACATCATTAACGATGGGTAATAAATTACGATGCAGCATAATAAAAGAGAAATAAGCTCGCTTTCAAATGTTACATGTACTTTATGGCACCTTAAAAATAAAATACAAACTGTTCCAACATCCCTAAACATCCTTCTTTTCAATCTTCCTGTTTAAGTTTTCTACGACAATCGCATTATATACAGTTAGTTGTTTTTCTGTCGGTTCTACACCAGAAATAGGGAACTTGTTTTTATTTTTATGACACATATTGATGGAGTTTTAGGTGTACAAAAAGAATATTTTATTAATTAATTTTTTTATCAGTAGTTATTATTATTATTATTTTAAAATTAATTTATTATTTGTATGTAAATTACGAAAATTTGGATTTTAAAAAGTATGTCGGTAGCACTGTGTAATTTATAACATTTGACAGTTTTGACATTTAAATTATCAAATGTTAATGTTTTAAAATATTTTAAAATGAATAATACACCAATAATAATAAATTATATAAGTAAAAGATGATATTCATATTCAAAAATACTTTCTTAAAGAACAATATAAAATTAATAAATTGCTATTAGCCACAAATGTCATTGTCAATAGTCTTGTCATTAGATACTTCACTCATGTCGCCAACCATTTAAAACAAAAATTTGCGTGCGTAAAAGTTACATTACGATACGCAAATGCGTTTTATAATGAAGATTTTTATAAGTGCGAAATATAAAAAAATATTTTTATAGTCCATGGGCTTGGATCACTAATAAATGCTTTAAGATACAATTATTAAGAATAATGCTGGATGTTCTTTATAGTTTATCAAAGTAGTTGCTTGAGTGCTTGAAAATTACGAAAATATTACATTCGCCATATGTTTAAATTGATAACTTCAATTATTATCGAGATCGAGAGTGAAACTTTATGAACAAAAAAACTTGTACCGAAACACGAATATATATTGAATATCCAACTACCTGATTTTTGAAAAGTCGAATTTTTTTACTTATAAAATTTCGAATTTAAAATAGTCGAACATATCGATTAAGAGAATTATTTATTTATTATTATTTTTAATATTTATCCGGCATATAAAACAAGTCACGATTATTTCGTATATTATTATTATCATTACTATTTGTTAATTTGCCTTGAGAGAAGTTTCAATTTATAAGTTTGAAATGCATTTTATTGATTTAAGGTCAAATTGTAAATGATCAATTTGGTATTTGGGTTAAACTGTAATCGTGAAAAAAAGTGAAAGAATTTTTTGTTGTTTTAAAAATTGCAAATCCGGTAGATTGGATTTGAAACAATCAAAGTTTATATCTCAGAGACAGAATTTTGTTAACGGTAATAGACAAATTGGATAAAAGATAATTTAATATTTATTTGTAAAAAGTTTTACACAATATTTTTTATAATTCGCATTTATTTATGTTTTTTAAATAAAATTATTCAACTTTTTTTGTTCATTAAATTATGTTGGTAAAATGAAATATGTCAGATATATATCAAGTTTGAAATTTAAATTTGACTTGAATATTAAATTGGAATGATAAATAATTTAAGAAAATATAATATATCTTCACTATTCGATGAACTCATTTAATTTATCTGTATTTAAATTACCACTTTCAAAATAACTTACTTACAAGGCTTATGTGATATTACCTTAGAACATAAAATAGTAAGGAAGTATTGCTCGTTCAAGGACAGGTGACCGGGATGGTTATCCAAGATGGCTACCGGAAATTACTTTTTAACAGTGGCGTCCTATATTTTTATTTGTAGAAAAATAACATACCTATTATTATTCAGTATGGACACTAATCATTATATATTAAAATAACCATTTTAATAAGGAAAGTAGAGGAAAAAAAATAGTATAACATTGCCTAAAATGGGGGTACTAGATTTAAGGAAATAAAACCAGTTATATATTACACAGTTTTTATTAAAATTTTTCATTTTACCACTATTGGCCTTTAAATTAAATTTTGTGTAAACATGTCTAATTTTTTCTACATTATTTTACTTTTACATATATAATAAATTCTTGTTTTTAAATATACTACACAGATGCTTTTTATAAGTTGTTTCCTACGAGGACTTTCAGAAGTAGATGGTAGAGTTTTAGGAACAGGAACTGGTGAAATAGTTTCACTGCTAGTAGTTATTATCTCTTCAGTATAAGGGTCGTTAGTACTTACCTGCATAGAAAAGGTATATATTAGTGAAATATATGTTTAAGTAAAATATCTGTAAATAGATTTGAGAAAAAATATAGATTTGGTCAATGTTATTAAAGCAATTTGTGGATGTAATAATTACTTACATATTTCATTCTTGCGATTTTAATTGTAGGTATAGCATTTGGTACTAGTAAAACAATTACTGAAGAAATTCTATCAAATGATTGTTCTGTAAAATGTTGTGAGTCTAAAAAGCTATTCATGCCTGGACTCCAGTTATCTTTATCCACAATATTTAACCATTTCCGTCTAATATTTTCATGCGTGGGAAACTGTGAATGTAATAAAGTGTTAATTAATACACAAATACATTTATTGTACAACTTTGCTTTAGCATACTCCATAGACATAAAAATAATTGAAATATACAGTTATGAGATTAACCAAAAAATTGTAAATTAATGATAATTAAAATAAAATATCCTCTTTCCATTATTGATACGCCTATGTCACTTTAAGTAGATAGGTTAGGGATCAATACAAAATATTAATTTAATTTAAACATAAAAATATAGTTTACGTATATATAATGTATATTTATTATAATAATAGCTACTTACCAATAAATAATTAATCCAAATTTTTAGCAGAAAACTAAATTTTTATAACTTGTAAACAAAGTATGAGTCATAAATGGTTATCCAATATGGCCGACTTCCGTCGCCAGATTTTAACATTATAGATATAACACAAACTCCTTCCTTACTATTTTATGTTCTAAGGATATTACGCATTTTTATAGAACTGAAGCGTAATTTTTTTTATTACGTGCTAGTCATTACGTGTTTTAATGTATTTACTTAGCATCCAAATAGTAGGTAATATACAATTTACTAGTAAGAGAGTAAAATGTATCCAAATTTTTTCATCAGTTATGCTCTCAATTGAGAGGCTTCGTGGTTTTGTCCAATATAACTCGACCATTTTTAAATTGAATAAAATTCAACGATTTAAAATTTATTTAATATTAAACACTGATTCGAGATCCGCCCCTGTTCGACCAATGAAGTTCCGTACGTATCGATTTATTCTCTCTGAAAATTGTACTTTGATTATCCTGATAATACCGAGCTTTGTACTGATGGTAGCTTAATCGAATTTGCGACATAACAGATATTGAAAATTAGGCAATATACCCAATTTATAATATCAAAAAAATCTGTAAGTCGATCTATCAAAAGTAGCCAATAATAATTTATTCTGTTCAAATTTTTAAAACGAGATTTTAACTGATAGTGTTTGATTTATTATTCATCCAAATGTTTGTAACATCTTTCGATAAATCTCAGGACTAACAAGAATGCGTTACAATGCGAAATCTATGGATTTAATCAATGTTAAGAACCATGATTATTTTTATTATAGCTAATATAGGAGAGTCGGTGACTGTGTAGCAAAAGGATGTCCTCAAGGAGGAGTATGGTCGCCTCTGATGTGGTCCAGAAGGAGGGTCTTAAGGTCAATCCAGACAAAACAGTTTTGATACCGTTCACCAGGAAGGGGAATCACAGGGGCAATAACAACGTGCCCCACAGCAGCCTTAGAGGTGTTGCTGGCTCTACCTTTGCTGCAATATTGCATTATGCAGCTGGTGTCTTACGACTGCAACAGACAAAAAGCTTAAAACCTGGTGATTTGGTTGGTCATCTAAGGATCTTGGAAAAAATTCCAAGACACCATGCCAGTTAAGTTTGACTTTGAGACGCCGTTTGAAGTGGTTATAGGAAACCGCCATACGGTTAAAGAAGTCGAACCAGAGCTGAAAGAGGGTTCACTGGTATAGTACTCAGATAGGTCCAAGATAGATTATAGGGTTGGAATGGAAGTAATGGTAACCAATTTTTGGTTGTCCGAATCCCGAAGAGGCACCCGAAGAGCAAATATCAATATTCTTACAGATATTCAGGCCGCTTTAAAGGCTCCTAGTTCTTTTACTTATGCTTATGAGTCAAAGTCTGGGAATGCAAACAATCCCTTAAGAAACTGCCAGGAGCACGCTAAAATAATAAAAAAAATTTGTAAAGGGAAGTAACGATATTTTATTTGGATATTACCTCTTGCACAGCGTTTAAGGGTAACAAAGGTCCATTATTCTACCTTTCTTCGTCAAAATAGTTAATTAATGAAGCCACAAGTTCGACTATATAGCTGTTTTGGCATTTTGATAATCAAAAAATAAAATGCTTTGTTGTTTTGAAAAAAAAACAGTTTGTATTATAACTGGTTTTCACAAGATAACCTCAAAAATCGATGACACTGCGAGTACAAAAGTCACAGAACATTGATTGAAAACTCAACAAACGACGCGGCAACATGACAATATTTCTGGCAGTGACTAATATTCCGTCATTAATTGGTGGTCTCTTTATTAATATTTTAACACAAAATTTTACAATGAGAAACAACTAAATACAAAAAAGCTATATTGTATATACATTATTTTATTACAGAATTTTATTTTTGATCGGGTTTAGCAAACTTAAGTAACATGCATTTTTCTATAGAAATTTAGCCATACATACAATAGAATTACGACCTTGGTGACGTACACGCAACTTTATTTGGCTTTTACTAGAAGAGTTCAGTAAATAATTATCAAAAAGAATATGGAGCTATATGGAATGTTAAAACAAGTTACTGTTTATTCCAAATTGTCAAATGCAAATGACAAAGTGCATACAAAAGTGTTCAAATTATAAAGGGAAAAACTTCGACTGTTTTTTCTTTATTTGGTTCAAAATACAAAGGGCTACTGTCGTATGACCGGCCACAAACCTTAATTAATCACCCGGTTAGTTAACATAAATATGAAAACTTCGAGGAGTACTTATGCTTGAAGTATCAAAAATTAACAATGATACACATTCAAGCATAACTGTATCGCATAAACTAACTATTAAATGGAACCTTTGCATTCCAACAATCACATCGAAGTTATAATTTTGTTATTCATAATTTTCACTTAACCATCGGTTACTTCTATCTAATTATAGACCAAAAACAAAGATGGTATATGAAAAATAAAGTATAAAGACGTGTTCTATAACATAACCTCAAATAATCAATTATTTGCTGTTATTTGAAATGGATAAATTAAATTTAAAACAATGTTTTTAACTGTTTTGTGAGGCAAGTAACTTCATTCGCACACTTGTCATATTTGAGTTATTACAAGTCATTAATAAAACCTACATTCTTCATTTATTTACTCACTTATAATACCACGCCCATAATAACCGAAAGTATTAACATTGGATAGAAATCGAAGTGTATTTATTGTTAAATAACGATAATATTTATTTCTACTCTTTGCTATAATCGGTCTTTAATAACATTGGAAATACGAGGTGTGTTGGGAAGTACAATTGTCAAGAATTTTGAAGAGTCCAGATATACAATTAATATCCTCTGTGGGTAATCGAGTTAGTAGAATATTGGGGAATTGTACAAATAAATTTCTTTCTTTCTGCTCTTTTTTGTTTTGGATAAGACGATTTTCCTCTTTTCTTTTCTTCAATGTGCTTTTAAGGAGTCTGCAAATAAAAATATTGCAAAAATTCGGTAACAAAATATGGACAAGAACACGAAGCGGTAGCTATAAGTGAATTCGAAGTTACAAAATGTGGAATATTCATTGGAAAAAAAGATGAATGTTTTTCGGAGCAAGTCTCGATGGAATCACTTTATTTTAGAAGTGAAATGTCCTGAAAATTAAAAAAACATGGCAGTCATAGAGGGTATCAAAAGTAAAAAAAAAAAATATTTAAAATTAAATAAAAATGATAAAATCATTCTAAAGCAAAACCATTAATATTTTTATCAAAATCAGGACAGTTGCATTTAACTCAGAGGGTCTCGTGCTACTTCTTGGTTTGCTCTCCTCATGGTGAGCCACATATTGAAAAAATTGAAAGAGATGATCAATTTTGGGAAAACCATGTGAGACCATCTCTACACTCCTTTTTGCAAATTTTTTTTTACCAGAAGTTCTAAAAAATCCCTTATAATTCTCCATTCTCCATAAAACTATCTTTTCAAAAATGTTGTGCACTATTTAAATTTTGTGCTTGCGGTGGTCTGAATTGCCAATGCTGGACTTAGGCAAAGAAGTGCCTTTCAAGGAATATAAATCGATGTGTTTTTGCATTTTTTTTCAAAAAAAATATGCCTTAAATATATTAGGTCTCTTCCATTTTCGGTACAGCACCCCGTTGTTCTATTAGTTAAATAAATATATAATATAATCGGTACAAAACAAAATTTGATACACGTCATCATAATTTTACGTCGACACGTATAGACAGTGTTGTCGGACTTTTATAAGTTTACAAGATTTAAAGATCGATTCGAATAAAACTATCCAAAACAACTTATTTAAATTGACATCAAACGAAGTACCAACATAATTTCTATATTTTTTTGTCCATTTGGGTATATAGGTTTAATAAAATAAAGAGTATAATAATATTTGCTTTTATTCCCTATAATTAGATTCATCCTAGTTTCAGTTTCATCATTGCGATTTATAATTATAGGTTCAGTCTCTAGTGTGTCCAACAATCTCTTTCTATCATACCATTTAAAAATTTCCTCTTCATTATGATGGAGTTTTTTTCCAAATTTCTGGTGTAATCGTTTCAAGAGCTTCAGACCACATATTTAAATAGTCTGTTTCAGTGATTCCGTCTCTGCCAATGTGTCGGTTATAATATTGTTTTGATGTACCCCATATCAGTTCTATGGAATTGAAAATACAATGATATGGGGGTAAACGTAGCACTTTGTGTCCGTATTGCTCGGCTAAATGGTCAGCCATATATATGACTGGTGGTTTATTTCTTAAAATTAAATGATTATCCTAAGGAAATTTCCAAATTTAAGCTTAAAATTCAAAGTATTACTTTCATTTCTTACCTATTAACAATTTTCAGAAGTTCAACTTTTAGCATATTTTCTGTGAAATCAATTTGGTGTTTAAGGAAAATATTGCTTTCGCACCATCAATAAACCCATTTTTATTCTCAGCATGGAGCATGATATATCTACTAAAAATAAAACTTATTGTGGAACAGAAAAATTTAAAATTTCCAGTTCCTTAAAAATTTAACCCGCAATATCAGGAAGCTCCATGAGCTCCCGTCTTGGTTCATCTTTTTTCATTTGAAACCAATTACTTTTCATAAATTTGATAAAAACCTTCTAGAACCTTCAAATAAGTGCCTTACTTTTAATTCAGCAAGTAAAGAATTTAAAGTTACATTCTCTCCTGAAAACAAAAAAATATATTATTTTTTCTGGTCTTACAATTAAGAAGAATTTAAATAGCTGTGTTCAGAGGAAAAAGGCTTACTTTCTTCATACATATTGTAGATTACATTTCTAATTCCACTTGTATTTAATACATCGGTATTAGTTAGTCTTTTTTCATACCGACGTTTCTTTGGAGGCGACTTTAATATTCCATGGTCTTTCACAGTTTTTGAAATACTGGAAACTGTAGCCATACTGAGGTTGAGTGCAGCTGTCACACGCTAAAATAAAATGTTTTTGATTGAATTGGCTGTTACTTGATGGATATCCATAACTAAGTTAAATAAACACACAGTATACTGTGGACATCGTGAAAACATTTTATATTTTTATTTAACTTAAATAATATTTTGTCTAATATACTGTTTAAAACTTTTTAGTAACCTCTCGAAAAGCAGCAACAGGTATGAAAGGGCCACCATTGTCTCGTTCTCTTTCAAAAAAAATTATCAAAGAAGCTACCAGCTCTTTGCCGCGACTATTTAGTTATTTTTGCATTTTTTCACTTATTACACTGTTTTTGTTTTTATTTTTAAATTATCTTATACATAATAAATATTATTCCTCCTACATAATTATTCGTAATAGAAATCCAATTTTTTAAATTATCTTAATTTTTTTACTCCAATGTTTTTCATAATAATAATAATAATAATTAGGCCTATGGTTAATCCCCATAACTTTATCAACATATTGCTGAAATCTTCGATACAGGTGACTATTTCACCTAATGCCCTCCTTGATCTGAGAAATTTTCAAATGTAAATAATACAGTTTATCAACATTTGTTTCCCTATTTTATTTTTCCAATAAAAAGCTTTTCAAATTTGGAATATTGGAATAATTTTAATATTAAAGATCATGCCTTACAACGTGTATTATAAAACAGTATTTTACTCGTTTTACTCATTGTATTATTTTTGTAGTCGTTACTGATTTTTATAATAGAACATAATTGTGCAAGTATAGAAATTGTAAATAATTTTTTTATTAAATACGAGCAAAAATATTTGCAATCCCAGTAAAGTATCATGTTTAAACCACTAAGAACCTTCGCGGTCAAGAAAGTATAGACTAAACTTCCCTCGCATTGCATCATGATTAAGCAACCATCTAGGTTATACATAGAAATAATGTTCAGATTACAAAATGTCTTGTTATGAATGATTAAAGACTGTAATATTTATTAAAACAAATGGTACGTTAAATATGCGCGCATAAAAGCAGAAAGCATTAAGTAACATGCAACCTTGAAAAAAAAATTTGTGGATTTTTTGCGAAAATTATGATTTAATTTTATGATTATATACGTATTGTCATCTAATATAACAAATTGTGGTGTCACGGTGTGCTCTTCCAAAACGACTCGACCGATTTTCGTGAATCTTAGCATGCATTCGGCTAGGATGGAGAACTTTTCGTCCCCCTAAATGTTATGGGTGTTCCACCCCTAATTTTTTTGGTTTTTATTTTATCATGATACAGCATACAAATATACATGCACCCCTCTACGATCAACCCTTATTTTTTATTTATTAATTATAACATTATTTTGCAAGATTTTTTTTCATTTTGTCATGATTTAGAATAAACAATTCTCATACAACCCATATTTTTCCATCCCGATTTTTTTTTTATTCCAATCACAAATCCGCAATAAGGTTGTAAGATGGGAATCAAATATAATTGTAGTACGAAAAATTGGTACACAATACGAGGGTACATCAAAAAGTTGGTAGATGGAGAAAGGACATTATTTAACAAAAATTTAATACGAGGGTACATAAAAAAGTTGGCAAATGAAGAAAGGACATACAATCATTCCAACGCTTTTCTAACTTTTCGATACCATGCTTGTAGAACTATTTTTCCTTGCCTTCAAAATAAGCTTCAGTCTCAGCTATTACATCCTCATTCGAGCCAAATCTTCTTTCCTGAAGCATCCTTTTGAGATCAGCAAAGAGCCAGTAGTCCCTGAGGGCCAGATCTGGAGAGTATGATGGGTAGGGAAGCAAATCGAAGCCACACTCGTTCAATTTGGCCATTGTTTTAATTGATTTGTGGCACGATGCATTGTCTTGATGAAAGATGATTTTTTTCTTCTTCATGTGAGGTCGTTTTTTAACAATTTCATCCTTCAAACGCACCAATAACTCTATGTAATAGTTGCTATTGATGGTTCTTCCCTTTTCAAGGTAGTTGATAAAAATTCTACCGTTCGCATCCCAAAAAACTGACGCCATGATTTTCCAGGTGCCTTTTGCGTTTTCGAACGCTTCGGAGGACTCTCACCGGCTGCACGCCACTCAGCTGATTGCCGATTCGACTCTGGGGTGGAATGGTGGATCCATGTTTCGTCCATTGTCATATACCGATGTAAGAAATCCTGTTTATTGCGAGCAAACAGGTCTATTCGTTGTTGCTTTTGTTCAACTGTGAGCAAACGCGACACCCACTTGGAAAATACCTTTTCCATGCCTAATTTTTCATGTAAAATCGTAAACGCACTTCCAGTCGATATGTTCACGATCTCAGCAATCTCAGAAGCTTTCGTTTTGCGGTCATCCATCACTATTTTCAAAACTTGCTTAGTGTTTCCCGGAGTTACTGCTTCATTTGGCCTCCCCGAGCGTTCTGCATCACTTGTATCAGTTCGACCTCGTTTGAAATCAGCAAGTCGTTGTTTTCGATGGAGCAAAGCCCGGATAAAACTTTTCAAGCCATTGCTGAGCTTGCACTGTATTTTTTCACATTAAATGTCACTCTCACCAGAGTAGCTCTGTTGTTTATGAAATTTCGACACATGTCACTTGAAGGTTGTAATAAAATAATGATAAGTAATAAAAATGCTCTACATCGACTATTTACTGAATCATGTCATCGCCCTTTTCATATCAATGAAGCGCTATATTAATCAATTAATTAATCAAAATATAAAATTTATGGGAGCTTTAATAAACTATTATAGGCGCGCTATTTCAACTTTTATGGATATTGACACTATCTCAATGCTATTAATTTTAATTATAAGTCGTAAGTATTTCGAGAAATGACTTTTTTACTCATAAAAATCTTATCAACGGTTTATTTTTTTTTTTCGGTCATAATGTTTAAATTGAAATTGAACTTTTAAACTTGTTTGTTTTTTTTATGTCTCTTTGAAAAACAACTTCCGTTTGAAACTATTAACCGGTTTATTTCTAGACGAGATTAGGGGTTTATTGAAACACTGAATTTTCAAGAGTTTATTTAAAGTTGCTAGAAAATGTTCAGCCATCGGCTTTCACGACTCATAGTTTTTGATTCGGCTACTTGTAACGGCCATTTCCATTAAGTTTAAGGATGTTCTATACCTTGTGCAGAGAACTGAAACACGCTAGATGTCGCTGTACGTAAATTTGAACAAATTTAGTTTATGCAATACCCATATCCAGCCAACCACGTCCCTCCTATACTTATCTTTCTTTATATCCATCGACATATTTTGTTTTCGTTATCGAGGCTCTCAATTTGGATTATTAAATAAGGTTACGTACCTGTTTGTGTGATATTTTACAAGTAAAGTACGTTTCACAATAATTCGTTGACTCGGTACCTAACCTTAGGGGATTAGTAATGAAAGGTTATACATTTCTCACTGTACAGTGAACATTAACAGATCCGTAATCCGGTTTTCAAAATAGATTTAAATAAAACTCAGTAACATTTACTAAAACTTAAATTTATTTTGTAAAAAAAAATCACGAAATTTTTTAAAAACAAACAAACAAATTTTAAGTTTATTTATTAATTGAAATTAAACAAAACTGTTGAAACTTACGTATACGTATACGCTTTGGTCTATTTCATCTAATTGGCAGATGTTGTCAAAAAATGTTTCAAATAAAAAAGATGTAGTTTAATCATGGCCACATTTTAAAAATATTTTGTACTACAAGATATCCCAAAAAATTGATTTAAATAAAACTAAGGTAACATTTACTAAAACTTAAATTTATTTTGTAAAAAAAATCACGAAATTTTTTAAAAACAAATTTTAACTTTATTTATTAATTGCGATTAAACAAATGAACTAATTCTACATTATTTACAACTATTTAATCTAAATGTAGTTCAGTATCACTATCGTCTTCATTTAAATTAATAACTAAGGGTGCTACAGTTACATTAACATTTCGATATGTACCTTCAACCTTAATAACATGCTGAATCGAATTTTTCCAGCTATCAATGGGAATTTTACTTGTCACATTTCTGATTAACTCTATAACACTGGAGTTTAATGTGGGTGAAACGTTTTCCGATCTAACTTTGGATTTTAGCTGATGCCACATGTGTTCTATAGGATTGAACATGCAATAATATGGGGGAAGCCGTAACACTGTGTGGCCCATATTTTTAGTAATAGTATCACAAACGTATTCTTTTTCAATACCGAAGGCTGCTACAACTTGCAAGAGATCACGTTTTGTGTACGATTCTTCAAAATAGAGGTCATTTTTTAACAAATACTCTTGAATTTCCCATTTATTGTTGTTGCTATTTGGTACTTTATTTAATTGACGGCTATGATAAGTTGCATTGTCCATTACAATTATACTTTTTTCCGGTATATTCGGCAATAAATAATTCTCAAACCAATCTTCAAAAAGTTCTGCTGTCGTATCTTCGTGATAATCTAAACTTGAATCTTTAATATTCTTTGCTGATAACAATAAAGCGTTTGGAACGTAATCTGTTTCTGATCCGGCATGTATTATTGTAATTCTTTGTCCTCTATTTGATGGAGTCTTTGTTTTGCAATTTCCCGATGAATCAACAAAACCCTTCGTTGGAGTATCATGGGTGTCATACCATGTCTCGTCGAGGTAGATAATTGAAAGGTTTTCACTTCTATATTTTTGAATAGCTTGTAAGTAATGACAACGCCACATTCGTAAACGATATGACTCCATTATCACTTGTCTTTTATTAATGGTACAATATTTAAATCCCATTTGAAAAATAATTCTCCACAAACTTGTACGGCTACAAATAATTCCCGTGTCGTCTTTAAGTAACCGTTTTTTTATACAATCTAGGGTTGGTATCATTTGTTCTTGGTATAGGACATATATATCGTTCGTCGGATTATATCTTTTTGTATTTCATCAACACATTTGGTATTATTAACGTCACTTCGTTTTTTTTTCGTTTACTTATTGGCTTATTGATAATATCTTTTACTGTGGATATTGGGGTTTTGGTTAACTTACATGTTTCTTCTGCTGCATCGGTTACACTATAACCTCGATTATTCAATGTTTTAAACACATTTTTTACAATTTGTTTCGCATCCGGCGATAAATGCACTTTTTTTGCCCAAGGACGCCACATACTTAGTTATAAACACAAGATTACTTTCAGAGTATAATGTTTAGTACAAACTAAAATTCTAGGAGAGAATTTTAAAAACAAATTACCCCGAAACTCTTACTTTCTCTTCCAAGATGATTAAGAAAATCAAAAATCATTTACTAATGATTTACTATTGATGGTCAGTAATAATAATTTAAAATTTTACCTGAAAAATAAAAAATCCAAAATATATCTTCCTGGACAAAAATAAATAATACCTTTCTGTAAATACTTCACCGGTTTACGGCCAAAGTTCGAAGAAATATTAACCACCTTTTATTAGTAATCCCTTAAGAGCAGTTAAGAGCAGGTACCATGTCAACGAATTATTGTGAAACGTACTTTACCTAGGTATAGAACGTTTAACATTAGTCCGCCAAAGTTAGGAATACAAGGCAGTGTCTGGGGAATTTTTCTCGTTTAAAAAATAATCTTAAAAATTATAAATTACTTTAATTTAAATATTTTTATATTTTAACACGGCAAGATATTTACCTACTTTCAGGTAGCTTTATTTTTTAGAACAGTAACACTTTTGAGGTACACTTTTTTGTTTTAACCATTTTAAAAAGACTGCAAAATAAAAACAATAAAATATCAAAGTACCACGTCTCAGTAAAACACCCTATCACAAGTTTACAAAGTAATGTCGATGATACACCAATTCAACAATTGTACCGTAACTGGTAAATTAATATTCTATTTAGAGGGGAGAAGCAATTAATTATTTTTCGCTTTCAACTATTTAACCAACAAACTAATGATTAAAATTTAATTTTGAACCTAACCTAACCTAACCTAACCTAACCTAACCTAACCTAACTAATGATTAAAATTAATTTTTGAAAATAAATTTAAGAACTAAAATGATTGTTTTACAGCTTTACATGGCTGAAATATACGTTTTATGAGATATTTACGAGAAATAAGCGAGTATCGGATTTTAAATGTTTAAAATGATTTCTAAAGCAAAAAAATTGACTTTTTTCAAAAAATCTTAACGTAATTCTATAGATAATTATCAATATTATTTAATGTTCAAAAATGAAAAAAATCTGTAGCATACTTTTTGAACTAGAAGCGAAATGGTTTTGCATTGTAAAGCATAGGCAGAATTTAATAGGTGTGGGACTAAAACATAAAATATTTTCTTAAAAGATTAGCAAATTGTATATTGATCATCAAGGGGAATATTTTAAAAAACAAAAAAATGTGGGTTATTATCTGCTATTCCCGAAATATAAATAGTACCCCTACACCATCCTGAGTGTCAAAAGGCATTGAGAATTTAATAATTCATTTTCCATTATTTAACGATTTAACGTCCGTCCATTTTTTATTATTAAATTATATTTAAAATACGATTCGTGATCTTACTGCCGAAGTAAAACAAATTTGACATTTGATTCTGTCAATGCACAAAGACATTTCAACATAAAAAACAAAAAAATAAATGACAGGCTTCACGACCAACTTCATTTACAACGCTAATTACATTTCGCTTTGTTCGGAGTGAAAATACGATTCGTTTTATAGCATTTTTAACTTTTTTTTTCGGCTTTCCTTTTAGGCACGGAGCGTAGTTGCTAAAAGGCGGCAAAGTAGATACAATTATATTTTTTAAAATTAGGTTTTCGCACCACCGAAATGTTGTTTCCTGATTAATATTCAGGATATTCGACAATTTTTGAGTTGATAAAATAACGGAATATAAAGGAGGAATTTAAAACCTCTTATAGGTATTAAAATGGTTTTAATAATCTATGTAATTATGAATTCATAGAATCATCTTCCCTAGTTTTTTTTTCTATCATTGCTTTGCTTTGCTTTCCTTCTTAGTCCTACAGTTGTTGCCAGCTTTGTCTTGCGCAGTAAATAGTCCATCACAAGATATTTTATCTTGACTTTTGTTTAGAACATGATTTTGCAATGGTAATCTCTCATTAGGTTAGGTCAATAATTTGAATGAATACGCCACATTATTACAAACGTCACTGTCGGCATTATATCCAAACAAACTTTTGCCTTATTGTGATTAATTTGCATTGAAGATTCTTATATTACATATTTTCATTGTATTTTCTTGTTTATGAGTTATTATAGTGCTAAATAGACACATTATTAACGTTAAGGAATATTTCGAGTCGTATTTAAAGAAGTTTTATTTTATTCCCGTGAACTTGGCACACCATATTTAAAAATCTTAAAGTTTTTTTAGAGTTCTGGCATCTTTTGCAATAGTTTTAGAGTTCTCTGTAAGTATTTTCAATCGTTCCGGTTAATAAATACAAAAAAATTGAATTTTAAAATATGGTGCGCCAAGTTCACGCAGCGCACCGTATCATGAAAATACATTATTTTTTCGGAGTTCTAGTTAATTTTACAATAGTTCTAGAGTTCTATATCCATTATATTAATAGTTCTAGCAATTAAACGCAAAAAATCAATTTTGAAAAAAACTACGTGCCTAAAATGTAATTTTATTTAAAAAAATAATTTTTACGAGTTCTAGCCGATCTGATTAGAGTTCTGAATAGCGTTCCTTTAGTTCTACACAAAACCCTTGTGACTTTTTCCCGCAAAATAATTTTTCTTCAAGTTATCTTCATTTTAAATATCGAAAAATCGACTTTTATTTAAAAAAAAATTTACGAGTTTTAGCCGATCTGATTATCCCGCGGGAAAAAGTCACAAGGGTTTTGTGTAGAACTAAAGGAACGCTATTCAGAACTCTAATCAGATCTGCTAGAACTCGTAAATTTTTTTTTTAATAAAAGTCGATTCTTCGATAATATTATTTAACATATCAGGCGTGATCGATCTAATCGCAAGCGTTATTCGTTCTTTTAAGTCATTTAAATCAGAAGGTTTAGTTTTGTACACATGGCTCTTCACATATCCCCATAAAAAGAAATCTAATAATGTAAGATCAGGTGATCGCGCTGGCCATTCAATCGATCCTCGCCTCCCTATCCACCGATTGGGAAATATTGTATCGAGGTACTGCCGGACATTAAGTTGGTAATGTGGTGGTGCTCCATCCTGCTGAAACCATATCGTATTCGCTGGAACTTGAAGGTTACCTGGATCAGGATATAAATTTGCCAACGTTGGAATGACATTATTTTGAAGTAGTGCCAAATAATTGTTGCCATTCAAGTTGCCCTCAATAAAAAAGGGACCAATGATATTGTTCCCTACAATCCCTGGCCAAACATTAACCTTTTGAGGGTATTGAGTGTGTTCTTCTCTCATCCAGTGAGGATTTTCCGTGGACCAGTAGCGGCAATTTTGCCGATTAGCATGACCGTTAAGTAAAAAAGTACACTCATCAGAAAACATAATGTCTTCTAATTGGATAATATTGTTATCCAACATGTCCATCATTTGCTCACAAAAAAAGTTCTCCTATCAAAATCGTCTTCCATGAGCTCCTGAGTAGGTATCATCTTATACGGATGCAATTTATTTTCTTTTAATATGTTTGCTATCGATGTATGGCTAGCATTGAATGTAGTGGATGCCTGTCTACTCGATGTATGTGGGTTTTCCTGAAACTCAAGCAACACATCTAATTTGAGTTCATCACTCAGTGCATTGGCAGCTGCTTTTTTTATCTGCCTTACATGACCAAACTCGCGAAACTGCTTTTCTATTTTACTTATTGTTCCTTGGGACATAGGCGGTAAATTAGGAAATTTCTCATGAAATAGGCGAGTTACTTCCTATTGTGTTCGGATGTTATCTCCGTAACCAATCATTTGTAAAACTGTTATTTTATGCATTTCCGTTAATCTAACCATTTTTCAGAATTGAATTGAACAAACTTTATACTTAAATTACAACAATGACACCTTAAAACAATTTACTACTGCTTGTTAAAATAGCGTTGCCACGGAAATTCTTTAAAGTTTTTTAATGGTTACCATCTAAAAACCACATTGCTATGGTTTTTGTTCACTTTCTCATTATCAAGACCTAAACGGGAAATAAGTTTTAAGTATATTGTAATAAGTTTCGAGTATATTTTAGCGAATTTCGGTAACAACATGATATTAATTTTTTTTATGTTAAATTTTGCATTAAATTTAAAAACAACATTTTTGAATTGAGAATGAAGAGACCTTTCAAATAATATATCACAAGCCTATACTTCCCATTTAAAAAATTGGGGGTTGTACCTGTCATTCTAAGGGGGTTGAAGATAGGGGTTGCATTTTCCGTTAAAGAATGTCAAGTTATAAATTAAATTTGACGTGTTTCGGGATTTTTTATAAATATGTACAGTAACCGAAATAATGAATTTATTCCATTTGGCTTTTACACACTGTATATATCTAATAATGGTTTATATTTTTAATTAGCTAAATGCAGACCTCTAATTTCTTCACCAAGTATAAATATTTTGGATTTTATTAACATGTTTTGTCACGAATAGGTAAAAACTATATAGATAACTATGCCAATATATTTAAACTAAATCGGTAAATAATGTCTGTCAGTTGTTGATGTGTTGACATATAAATATCGTAGTTATCAATTCTTATTCAAAAACTAATATCTTGCGAAGTAATAATGAAATATTTAACTGAGACTCACCGGATTTAAATTTTAATGATGATTGGTTATGGCGATAATTGCAGAAGTCAAGTTGAAGTGGCAAACTGATTTAATCAGAGGTATCCTCAGTTGCCTAATAGTTCACAAGGTACCGTGTCTAAAATTCATGCACAATTCAGAGAACCTGGACATGTCAAACCATCTTCGTTAAAGATGATGTGAATGTGAATATTATGTTGGAGAATCCAACGTCAAGTTCATGTCAAATTTCTCGTCAAAATAGAGTGTGTTCGGGGAGCACGCTATTTGCGCCATTTGTTGATTTATTTACTCTAAAAAACAGCTCACAAATAACAGGTAAACAAATGGAGAATGGGTTTGTTTCCCCCATTCTACCTTTACTTCGCCAATACCTACCGTCCATTTTCAATGCGATAGATATAAATGTCAAAAACAGTAAGATGGCCGACAAGTATTTCAGAATAAAATAACGTTCAAATTTTATTTATTTCACACTCTTAAAGAAAAAATAATATGTGTTATACGGAGTAGAACATTTTTTTTATGTTTCTTCCTTATTGCAAATAAAATTTACTTATCAAATATTAGATTGCGTATAAAAATCAAGGTGAATTTTTTGTTGATTCCCCTTATAAATGTGTACAGTGGAAGGAGAATGATTCCGAGAAAATTGCTTCTTACGCCATAGGCAATATGTCATCTAATAGTTTCGCAAAGTGCAAGCAAAACTTTGTATTCCCCAGCGAAGAAAAGTTAATTTTTCTCGTTATTGTGTTTGAAACTTTCCGAAACACCAGCAACAGTTTTTCTGTAACAGATTTACCCTAAAAATATGAGAACAAAATTTCTTTTTCACTATAAAGTTATTTTAACTTTTCCATCCGATATATTCGACATCCCGTATCCATTTTACATTTTAGTATAAACAACTCCAACCCCTTTTTGTTCTATTCCTAAAAGAAACACCTAAGCAATCATCTTAAAAAGAACGTTTATTCTAAAGAGATGTTCCATTTCTTTAAACTACCAAATCCGTACGGACCCGAAATACTCAAGTTTACATAAAACCGTCACCGAAACGTCGACAAACATTCACGAATGTTTATTTTGAAATGAAAGAGAAAAACCTCCTTTTATTTCTGAATACTTAATACTTCATTTATCATTCGTGATAGGGATTTCGTTTAGAGCCGAGCTACACCCGACCCCTTGTTGAGGCAGTGGTGTCGCCGGCAGCTATTTAGGTAGTGAAATTCAAAATCATCGAGACAAATTTTGGTGTTTTCTGTATTTTATCCATAAAAGTTATTTGCTCTCTCAAATTCTGAACAAAAATTGTCAACATTAACCAGGATTCAATTTTCAGCAAAGTTTATTTCAAACTGTTTGTTCGATCGTCAACTTTATAACAAAATCAATATAATCAGCTTTATTGGAAATTTTATAGAGAAAGGAATATTCAGTTCCGCATTTGTTAAAATTACCAGGAAATACTAATAATAATAATATTATCTCTTCATATACAGGGTGAGTCATAACTATTGGGACATACACTAAGGACAGGTTATTTGGACCAAAATATTGCTATTGGGCCAAATATGCCTTAATATAATGTTGCGGAGAAAAAAGATACAGGGTGCTAAAGTTAATTTTTGTTTTTCGTTTGCTAATAGTTTCCCTGTATATTTATAAATTGATATCAAAATTGGCACAGAGGCATAATCTTAGACAAGAAATAGTATTTTATTTACAATTTTACGTTTTGTCATAGAGGGCGCCACGTGGATCATCCCTAATGATCAAATTGAGTCTAAACTTTTTCTGATGAAATTTTTTAGTAATTTTTATTACAAAATATGACGTAAACATCATTTTTACGTAAAATTGGTACTCTTGTTTAAACATGATAATTTCAACCGTTTTCGATAAAAACGCAGTCGAACTGCTTAGAGTCTTAAAAAAGGATTTCAAATATTAATTCATTTATGAAAAGTATGCTTTGGACTGTCAGATAATTGTTGTTGGTAAATGTCATTTGTTCAGAGTAAATTATTTTTGATGTGACAGTGTAGTGTAATGTTGCATTTTTTAAAAGTAATCATTACTTTCTTGATTGAAATGCCTCGTCACAATCATTTTACTAATGAAGAAATGCGAAATGTGATTTGCGTATACGCACAAGAAAATTTTTGCGGTCGCTCGGCAGCCAGAAGGTATGGAATGTTACACGCAAACAGAAGGCAACCAAATCACAAAACTTTTGCAAGATTATATCGTAGTTTAGGTGAAACTGGGTCATTTCACACTAAAAATCGGGGTGGTCGACCGAAACAAATCACACCTAATCAAGAAGATGAACTTTTGGTTGGAGTAGATGAAAATCCTGAAATAAGTTCACGACATCTATCAGCAGCATCAGGAGTAAGTCAGTCGTCTATAATTAGAATTCTAAAAAAGAGAACCTCCATCCTTATCACTTCACTCCTGTTCAAAATTTACTTTCAACAGATCTTCCACGACGGTTACAGTTTTGCCAACGTATTCTAAATAAACATCGCAATGACAGACACTTTATTAAGAATATTATGTTCACCGACGAAGCAACTTTTACCAGACGAGGGGTTTTTAATTGGCGAAATAGTCATTATTGGGAAGAAGAAAACCCGCATGCTATTAAAGCTAAACATTTTCAGCATGAGTTTAAATTGAATATTTGGTGTGGCATTATAGGCGACCAACTACTAGGGCCTTATGTTCTTCCTCCGAATTTAAATGGAGATTCTTATTTATTCTTTTTGGAAAATACTCTTAGTTATATTTTAGATGATCTGTCACTGGATGTAAGAAGAAAAATGTGGTTTATGCAGGATGGAGCGCCACCTCATTTTTCATTAGCTGTTAGAAATCATCTTAATGACGTATTTCCTCAAAGATGGATTGGTCCAAATAACCTGTCCTTAGTCTATGTCCCAATAGTTATGACTCACCCTGTATATCATATATGCAGTGTAGTCCATCTGTATGGAATAAATTCAATTTTAGCGTTATTATGTAATAAGTAAAAAAACCTAAAACAATTAAATTAAATGCTCAAAATGACCACCATTTCCTTCTTGACAATATCCGAGGCGATTTTTGAATTCTCGTTCAACATTTTGTATGACCCCTGGAGTTATTCTGTTGATTTATTCCGATATCCTAACTTTTAAATCATCAATATTGTTTAGTCTACTAAAATATACTTTAGATTTTAAATAACCCCATAAAAAGTAATCGAGAGAAGTCAAATCGGAGGATCTAGCAGGCCATTCGATCGTTATATGACTTCCATTCCACCAATTGCGAAAAACCTCGTTTGAATAACTTCTAACTGACGTGCAAAATGCGGTCGAACTCCGTCTTATTGGTAGTAAATGGATCATTTGGATCATTAACGTCAGTAAAAAGTCTTTGTAATGTAGGCAGTCACAAGTTAATAAAAAAGTCTGGATAAAGCCCTAAAAAATAAGGGGGGTATTGTTAACGATATCAACCTGTAACATAATTACTCTCCAAAAAAGATCCGGCTATGAGACTCTCTCAAGGATGTTATGAAATGACAATGACATCTAATTTGTTGGTTATTTTCTCTTATATATCTTTTAGGAAAAATTACTGCTTCTTCTTCGGCATCAACAATTTCTATAAATTCTATAAAATCTTCGTTGTCCATTACAAAAATCTCCAACAACTAGCGATCACAAAACACAAAAACTACCGTTTTAATATTAAAAATCTAACCTCAACACTCAGTCAAAACTCAATCAAGGTAGACTTAAGGTACCTCCGAAGCTTCCTTACTCTTAAGGGTCCCTCAAGTCGTCTTTATAAAACTATGAAACACAAAATAGTGCATGAGGAAGTCGTATTGACTTAAAGTATTGACTATGAATACGGCCTGAAGAAAATTAAGCTGTTTTCTTTGTTCGTGGACTGGGTGGTTGGTGAATAAAACTCGTGGATGTCGAATTTTTAGTTTATATTTTGTCCAGGAAACAGACAAATGAACAACAATACTTTTGTAACACATAGGCACAATGGATTACATCACTGGGAAATAATTAGCCCAAATTGTTAAATTAATTGGATTATTTTTCATAAAAACGTGTCACATCAATGAATTAATCAGCACAAAAACGTGTTACATCAATGGACAATATAACTTAACACTTAAAGTTCATATAAATACGAATACAATACTTAAATTATCGATAAACTTGAGAGCCGGTGCTTTTTACTACCGGTATTGGCGGTTGAAAGTTAAAAATTACTAGGTGGTTGTTACTGTTTCAATGTCTGTTCTCGTTCTGCCGTTCTTTTTGTTTTTTAGAATTTGTCCGTTAACAAGGGTGGCTGGCGCGAGAGAGGGGGTGTCTCGTAGATCGTTCTAGCTAGAGAATTGCATGAGAACGGATTGGTTTTGAGAAAAGAAACGGAATAATGAGAGGGAAAGGGATGAAATGTGCTTTGACTATTTGGTAGTTGTTGAAACGTTTTTTTTATTTCAACGTTAAGAATGCGACAGGGGCGTGTGTATTTATTTGGAGAATGGGAATAAGTAGATAGTATGTGAGGATTATACATGAATAAAGGGACCGCGTGGTAGATGATTAACATTGGAAAGCGAAACGAATTATCCTGTTTAAATTTACAATTGGAATTTAAACATTTTGGGGGGCGGGCAAACGGAGAGGTTTGGTAGTGGTTTTATTTATCAGATCTTGGGAGGGGTGCCAATTTTGTTATAGGCCTAGTGTAGATTCCATCTCGGGTTTTTACACTTACCGAACGAATACGACCGTCTTTGCCGGGGAAAATTTCTAACACTCTGGCAAGAGGCCATTTTAAAGGAGGCGTGTCCTCTTGCGTTACCAATACCAAATCGTTAACTTGGATATTATGGGTTTCAGTGAGCCACTTGGGCCTTTGTTGGAGGCGATTAAGGTAGTCAACTGTCCAGATTTTCCAAAACAGCTGTCGCAGTCGAGAGCACTGTTGCCAGAATGATAACCTATTCACAGTGATGTTGGAGACGTCCTTCTCCGGAAAAGATGTGAGGGGAGTGCCTATAAGAAAGTGACCCGGTGTGAGTGGGTTTAGGTCACTTGGGTCGTTTGACAGCGGATACAAGGGTCGCGAATTGAGAATAGCTTCGATTTGTGTGAGTACTGTGTAGAGCTGTTCATACGTTAAAGTTGAGTTCCCCACGATTCTTATTAAGTGGTGCTTCGCGCTTTTTATGGCGGCTTCCCATATGCCATTCCGCCCCAATGCGGGGAGCGTGGAGGGATGAATTTCCAGGTAATTTCTAAGGATGCTAAATAATCTTGTATGGAGGTCATATTTGCATTTTTTGTTAGAAACAAGTGCAAGTCCTTGAGGTGATTTTTTGCTCCTTGGAAATTGGTAGCGTTATCGCTATGGATGACAGAAGGGCATCCTCGTCGAGCAATGAATCGTTTTAGTGACCCCAGAAAAGCTTCTGTAGTAAGATCGGTCACAAGTTCCAAGTGGACAGCTTTCGTTGCCATACACAAAAATAGTGAGATGTAACATTTCAACATAGGTGCCTTTCGCAAGGTAGAAGCTTTAATGTGGAACGGTCCACCGAAATCGATTCCGACGGACTGAAATGGTCTGCAGGCTGTTATTCTGTCTTGAGGCAAGTCGGACATGATTTGGGAAGCTTGTTGAGCGTTGAAACGGTGGCAAGTCCCGCACCTTGCTATTATGCGCTTTATTTCTCTTAATCCGTCAAGCGGCCAATATCGTAGACGGGTATTGGACAAGACATTCTGAGGACCACTATGGCCCAATCTAATGTGCTCTCTGGACAACAGTAGCGAAGTAACCTTGCATTTCTTTGGTAGGAGAATAGGGTGTTTCTGCGAGTAAGAAAGATGTGCCTGGGATAGACGGCCTCCTACCCGGATCAGACCTATGGGGTCAATGAATGGATTGAGTGATAAAATCTGTTTATTGGTTATGGGTGATTGTGTAGTCAGAGCATGTATCTCCTTTTGGAAATAAAGTTTCTGTGTGCTGAGAAGGATTACCTCTAGTGCATGGTTCAGTTCTGTAGTTGTCAGTGGGCCAGAGGTTTTGGTCTCTGGCGAGCGACTATTGTGAATGAATCGAAGTAGGTAAGAGAGTGACCTGATAAGTCTCGTCAGTGAGTTAAATTTGTCAAACAGCGTCGACCAAAAATCAGCAACGGGTAATACCGTGGTTAAAGTAACTTTCTTGGCTTCGGGAGGTGTTAGAACAACTGAAAACGTGTCGAGTGAATCAAGGTTTGTGTCATAATCGTGAAGGAAACTTGGTCCATGATACCAGAATTCGTAGTGATCTGGGTGCAGATTACCTCGTGATAACAAATCGGCGGGGTTAAAAGCGGATCGAATGTGGCGCCAAGTGAAGGATTTTGTCATCTCCTGAATTTGTGAAACCCGGTTGCTAACATAGACCGACCACTTTGACGGGTGCCCTTTAACCCATGACAAAGCTATCTGGGAATCAGACCAGAGATTGATTGATTTGAATGTAACTTGGTCAGTTAAAATGAGTAATATTCGTTTGACGAGTGCGGCTAGTAGAACCATAGCGTTTAACTCTAGTTTAGGTATTGTGAGGATGGAACTAATGGGGGCAACCCTGGATTTCGAGGATAACAGAATACAATGCACTGATCTGTCGGCATATATTGAACGAAGATAGACATTTCCGCCATAAGCTGTAGCACTCGCATCACTAAAGCCATGCAGTTCCAAGTAAAGGATCTTCTTGCGAAGTAGCAAACAACGAGGAATCTCGAGTGTTTCCAGTTCAGAGAGTGTGTGACAGAATTCTGCCCATTCATTGAGCAGAGTTGGATTTTGAATCGGGTCGTCCCAATTTAACTTTTGGATCCAGGTTTGTTGCATGATTAATTTACCGCGAACGAGCAAAGGGTTGACCAAACCTAGAGGATCGTAGCAGCTGGAGATGGTTGATAAGATTATTCTTTTTGTGATATTGCATATAGGAACACTTGAAGGGACAGAAATTCGAAACTGGTCAGTTAAAGGACTCCACTCCAGTCCCAATATCTTACATGGGTTGTTTTCGAGGTTCATATCTTTGATTGCATGGGTAGTGCTGAAATCCTTTAAATTAGAATTTGAATAGAACTTGTGAAGGCTAAACCCGTAAGGGTTAAGACATTCATTTAACTCTTTGTATAAGAGTTGAAGGTCTTCTATAGTGTTCGCCCCGGCCAGAATGTCATCGACGTAGGTTTGGTTGAGGAGGGCGTTTGATGCTAGGGAAAACTGGGGATTCGAGTAGGCGATTTCATTCAGTGTTCTACATGCTACAAATGGAGCACTTTTTTGGCCGAAACTAACGGAGGTCAACTCAATGCATTGCAAGGGTTCGGAAGGAGAGTTTCTCCACAATATGTTTTGAAGGAAATTATGTTCTGGGTTCATGACTATCTGCCTGTACATTTTCTGTATGTCGGCAGTGAGGACGAATTTAAAAAATCGAAAGCGACAAAGGATATCGAACAATTCTGGTTGGACCCTGGGTCCGGTTAAGAGTATGTCATTTAGAGAAATCTTAGATGTGGTCCGGCATGAAAAATCGAAAACAACTCTGAGTTTCGTAGATAGGCTGTGGTCTCGTATGACGCATAAATGAGGTACAAAGTATTTGTTTTCTAAACGTTCAGTGGTAAGGGTTAAGGGAATCACCCGTGCGTGTCCCAAATGTAGATACTCGTCTATGAATTTTTTGTATTCGTGAAAAAGGTTGGGGTCCTTGGATAATTTTTTCTCAATAGAGTAAAATCTGTTTTTAGCGATTTGGAAGGAATCTCCCAATGTTCTGTGAGCGATGTTGGATCGTAATGGGAGGTTTACCTGAAATTTTCCACAGGGGAGTCGAATAGTGGTGTTTTTGTAAATTTCTTCAGCTAATAAGTCGTCGCATGACATCAAAGGGCGAGTTTCAACTTCCTCCTGAATCCAGAATTTTTCAATTAGATCTTCGATGGAGCGTTCTCGAATGTGGGTAGTTGGTAGTGAGAGAAGGTCCATGTTACCTTTGTTGGTATGTGGTTTATCAATGGCATTTAGATGACAAGTGTAAGAGGACTTATTGCTCCTGTGAGCGCCCGAGCAAACAGCTTCTGACTGATATGCTGAACCCGGAGTAGCTCCAACCAAGGAGCGAGATACTGAAGCCGGAGTGGCTTCAAACAAAGAGCGAGATACTGAAGCCGGAGTAGCTTCAACCAACGAGCGAGATACTGAAGCCGGGGTAGCTTCAACCAAAGAGCGAGATACTGAAGCCGGGGTAGCTTCAACCAAAGAGCGAGATGCTAAAGCCGGAGTAGCTTCAACCAAAGAGGGAGATGCTGAAGCCGGAGTAGCTTCAACCAACGAGCGAGATACTGAAGCCGGGGTAGCTTCCACCAAAGAGCGAGATGCTGAAACCGGAGTAGCTTCAACCAAGGAGCGAGATACTGAAGCCAGTGTAGCTTCAACTAAAGAGCGAGATACTGAAGCCGGAGTAGCTTCAACCAACGAGCGAGATACAGAAGCCGGGGTAGCTTCAACCAAGGAGCGAGATACTGAAGCCAGTGTAGCTTCAACTAAAGAGCGAGATACTGAAGCCGGAGTAGCTTCAACCAACGAGCGAGATACTGAAGCCGGAGTAGCTTCAACCAACGAGCGAGATGCTGAAGCCGGAGTAGCTTCCACCAAAGAGCGAGATGCTGAAGCCGGAGTAGCTTCAACCAACTTGCGAGATACTGAAGCCGGGGTAGCTTCAACCAAAGAGCGAGATGCTGAAGTCGGAGGAATGACATCCGAATCCTTGTATGAATTTCTGCAGACAACAGTGTGATGTGGTGTGATAGCTTTTGGTTTTTGGTCTTCCGCTTTGCGGAACATTCCCAGATATGACCCATCCTAGGTGCGTGTTTACTAATGCGGGCTTTCCTGACCCAAGTTTGTGGAGACCGGGTTGGATTAATTCGTAGTACAAGTCAGCTCCAATCAGAATGTCTATAGTGGAAGGAGTATCAAAAAAAGTGTCTGCGAGCTGTTCATTGAAACGCGGAGGGATTTGCAGTTGTTCCTTACACAGAGGAATCTGTGGAAGCATCACCGTGATATGATCAACTACAGCGCATTTTACTACGAAATTGGGCGATGGAGACTGCACAGAAGTGAATTTGATGTCCACCATCCGTGTAATTGGCGTATCATTTTTGCATATACCATAGACTTGTAAGTTGCACTGGTAAGGGGTAAGCGCCGCTCGATTTATGAATTCTTTGGTAACAAATGAGGTTTGACTGCCACTGTCCAGAAGCACCCTAGCAATAACTGGAACCTTGTTAGTAGTGATAACTAATATCCGTGCAGTTGCTAGGAGAACGTATTGTTGGGATGTAGACGTAGCAGATAATGCGGTCTTTGGTTGTCAGCTGTCATACATTTCTCCTGGGGGAGAGACATGCGCTTGTGCATTATTGGGCAGGTAATGCGGGGGAGGAATGTGAACGTTCGGAAGGGGGTTTGATGCAGCAGCCGGTTGATTATTGGAGGTTTGACACGAGGGTTGTAGTTGGCCTTGATCGTGGATCAAAGAGTGATGTCGTTTATTGCATAAGGAGCAATTAGATTTTGACAAGCAAACACTGACCGTATGTTTGGTTCCTAGGCAATTTAGACAAAGTTTGTTTGATTGGACGAAAGATTTCCTGTCTTTTACTGAAAGTGATGAAAATAAAGGGCAATAATAAATTCTGTGAGAGTAATCTCGGCAGTAGGAGCAGCCTGAAGAGTTTGGCGGCGGTTTTCTACTTACATTGTTTGGTTGTCGGACGGATTCGTTTTGAGAATGGTGAAGAGATATTTTTTGTGACTTAAAATGGTTGGAAGGAGCGTTCGATGGTTTTTGGAGTTCAGGTTTTGATTGAGCTGTGTTGATGGTCTCTACCACTGCACAGCGTTGGTGTAAAAAGTTAAACAGTTCGTTAGGGGTACTTAGTGTATTCTGCGTTGACTGCTCTTCAAACGCTTTTTTTTGAATTATAGTCAAGTTTTTGTGAAATTATTTGAGTTAAAAGTGCATCTAACAATTGTTGTGGTGTTTGGTTCAGTGTTTGTAGAGACTCGTACGTTGACTGAGTTGATGCTATGAAGGCTCTCAAATTTACGACAGTACATTTTGTGAGATCTGGGGTAGAAAGTAATTGCTGAAAGTGATTTGCTACGATTTGTCTGGTATTATTATACCTTTTTTCCAACAGATCTAGTGATACTTGCAAATTGCTTTCAGTAATTGGCAATGATTCTATTAGCTTCAAAGCATCCCCTGATAAATGCGACCTTAGGTAAAATAGTTTCTCTGATTCTGAACTCATGTTAGAGTTTTCTAAAATTAACGCTTTAAACAAATTTATAAAGGTTGTGTATTCCAGAGAGTTGCCAGAGAAAACCGGTATTTTTATTTCAGGTAATTTCAATCGTGATATAGATTTAGGCGCTGTTTGCGAAAAAGGTTTTTGTTGTACGTCATATTGCTTAGACGCATTGAATTCTAGAGCGTCAAGTAAGGAATGTAGTTTTGCATAAGTGTCAAAATACGATGTCTCTGTCAGCTCTCTGTCTGTGGTGTCATCGTCAACCTCCTCAACTTGATCTTGTGCTAGGCAGTAATTATCAAAGTATTTCTTGCATTGCTCTAAGCGAATTGTTATTTGATTTTTGTCAGTGCAATCTGAATTGGCTTCCGCCCAATTTTTCATTCTAGTTATTTGTGCTTTACATGTTGCGCGGGTTCTTTTTGCATCGTCCATATTTACTGTTTGTTTTGATTTTTTCTTTGTCATGAACACTAAGGTGACTAACCGATATATTTTGCGACTATACAAGTGTGTTGAGGAGATAACGTTTACCAAGTGGGGTATGCTTTGTTTAAATGATTCGTTTACTGCAACAATCTTCTAGTGTGGTGGGGCTAATACTGGAGCTGAATTTTCAATTTTTTGTATTGTGTTTAGAGTGAAAAAAAAAAAAAATTGGACAGCGGTTTCCCTGCGACAACTGTCTATTTATGTTCTGAAAATCAAAATTTATTTTTTCTTGAAATTATTCTAAGTGTTGAGTGTAAAAAAAAATTGGACAGCGGTTCCCCTGTAACAACTGTCAATTTATGTTCTGAAAATCAAAATTTATTTTTTCTTGAAATTATTCTGAGTGTTGAGTGTAAAAAAAAATTGGACAGCGGTTCCCCTGTAACAACTGTCAATTTATGTTCTGAAAATCAAAATTTTATTTTTTTTTGAAATTATTTAAAGTGATCGAAAGAAAAGCTAATTAAAAAATTATTTCACACGGCATCGATTACAAAAACAAAAAAGGGAAACCGATACGTGAGATTTTTGTTGCAATAAACTTTTCATCTGTTTTGTGTGTCTCTAGCTAAATTACACATATTTTGTAAATGTTTTATACATTATGTTAAATCAATGAATATCAACTGGCATTTATAAACTACTTTTCAATCAACTTCCTATCCTAAATTATACTACTATTATTTTTCTCGATGTTCATAACTATTATTAAATGTTTTAAATGAATAACCATTTGGTTCTTGATATTTTTTGCGAAATGTAGCACTTTTGAATTAATTGTACATGAAATTTTTAATCAAAAAACTCACCGACCTTTTGCATTCACTACTGATTCACTTTGATGAATCCGGCTATTCGAAGGACCATGAAGAAAATTAAGCTGTTTTCTTTGTTCGTGGACTGGGTGGTTGGTGAATAAAACTCGTGGATGTCGAATTTTTAGTTTATATTTTGTCCAGGAAACAGACAAATGAACAACAATACTTTTGTAACACATAGGCACAATGGATTACATCACTGGGAAATAATTAGCCCAAATTGTTAAATTAATTGGATTATTTTTCATAAAAACGTGTCACATCAATGAATTAATCAGCACAAAAACGTGTTACATCAATGGACAATATAACTTAACACTTAAAGTTCATATAAATACGAATACAATACTTAAATTATCGATAAACTTGAGAGCCGGTGCTTTTTACTACCGGTATTGGCGGTTGAAAGTTAAAAATTACTAGGTGGTTGTTACTGTTTCAATGTCTGTTCTCGTTCTGCCGTTCTTTTTGTTTTTTAGAATTTGTCCGTTAACAAGGGTGGCTGGCGCGAGAGAGGGGGTGTCTCGTAGATCGTTCTAGCTAGAGAATTGCATGAGAACGGATTGGTTTTGAGAAAAGAAACGGAATAATGAGAGGGAAAGGGATGAAATGTGCTTTGACTATTTGGTAGTTGTTGAAACGTTTTTTTTATTTCAACGTTAAGAATGCGACAGGGGCGTGTGTATTTATTTGGAGAATGGGAATAAGTAGATAGTATGTGAGGATTATACATGAATAAAGGGACCGCGTGGTAGATGATTAACATTGGAAAGCGAAACGAATTATCCTGTTTAAATTTACAATTGGAATTTAAACACGGCCCTTAGTTAATGCTTGCTATAAAAAGAATTGGTGGTATATAAGGGTTAAGGGCGCCACTATCTTTTTATACGTTTGCGATTAAACAACTGAAATTACACAAAGAACAAAGGTGAAAAAAATAGAAACACCTTGCAATTAAACTGAATTTGAAAGCAAAGAAAACTATTTTTAAAGACAACCGAACACGCTACACTTATAGTCAGACTTATAGTCAGTGGGTATATAAATCAAACTGTTAAAGAATATTTGTTTATTGAAAAAAATTATAATTGCCCCAGGAGGTATAGACGGAAAATAATAGGTAGTTGGGGTCTTGGCTGGTGGTGGTTGCTTCTACTTTATCAAAGAACTGCTTCAATAAATGGGTGATACCTCTCGTCAAAGGGACTGCTAACAGTAATGGGTGATACTTCTCGTCAAAAGGATATATTTCTCCGTGCTAGAGGGCTGTATCTTCCTAAAAGTCGTAAAGTGGATCAGAAGGAGGCAAAATGTTATGGGCGTTGATGTTGGTTAGCTTTTAGGTCAAAAAGGACGGCAAATATTTTACATCAAAAAGTTACTTAGTATTAAAATCTTTCCAACATTAATGTCCCATATTTAATAAAAAAAATGAAATAAAAACAATAAATTTATGATTTACTGAAATTCAGAGCGATGAAGTCGGCTCTGTGTGATTGATTATTAATGAGTTTTATTGTTAGCACAAAGCAAAAGTTATAAATTGATACAATTAGTTTTCTTTTTTTTTAAGTAAAAAAGTAATGGTTGTAGTTATTAAATAAAGGTTTTAATTGTTTTAAGAGTTCTAAAAAGTCTAAATTTTGCAGATAACTTGCTGCTAAGAGTTTCGTCGGAGGTGCGTTCTATTGTAAGGGTGGGTTTGGTAGCGATAAGGTGTCTAATGTACGGTGAATCGGGGTTGATTTTAGGGTTCGGAAGGACGGTAAACTAAGGAAAGATAGCATGGCGATAAACATGTTACAAACCCAAACGTTAACATTTTTAGGATATTGAGTGTGAGTTTCGCACATCCAATGACGGTTTTATATGCTCCAATACAATTCTAAAAAATGAAGTGCACCATCCATATCTCAAATGTGTCTGATGGGAAAACCCTAATGACAACCCAAAGTCATTGTCACATACTTTTGTTGGACAAAAATTGTTAGCTACTAGTTTAGGCCTAACATGGAAGCCATCATCAGGTTATAGGGATGTGTTTGATCACGAGCGTAGCGATATCTAGTGCAAAAAACACGTTCATTTTGCAACTAGTTAATAAATAGCTATAAAAATACTAATAAAACGGTTAAAAATCAATGAACACGGATATTTAAGGCCTTAATTCACCAATATACGTAGAACCAGTTGGAGTTAAATTGGTAAAATGATTCTTCCATTTCACTGAATTATTCTTGGTTCTTATTTATTTAATCTACTTGATATTATCGCATACATAATGCTTAAAGTCATTACACTTGTTAGTTATCTACAGTATCAACTTACATCGCATTGTAACAATTTAATTTCTCCCTAATTATAAAACTTTCTTCTCGCCCTAACGAAAATGACAACCGGCAACTTCCCCTTTTAGCCATAAACCCGTCTTAAAACATTTTCAATGTATAACCTGTTGTGTAACCAGATATGTTATTTTAGAATGTTATAAAAATAACATGAGAAAATACACCCTTCGTGGTTATTAGAATGCATTTCTCTCCCTCACCCGATTGTCTACAGTGGCAGGATACGTTTACGTCAGGGGTGTAGTCATCCAAATTTAAATGGTTTTGATGGTGGTAATGAAACTTTAATTTTATTTGCGGAAACAAAAAATATTTTTCAGAGAAACACATATGTTGAGTAAAGGTCTCAATAATCTGTATATAGTACATTCATACTTATACCGTTCTGACTTAGGACTTGAAGTATTAAAATGTTTTAATGTAGATAAAAAAATATGTTTGTGATGAGTTTGCAAATAGCATGGGACATTCAATTTTAAGGCTTCCACCATATCACTGCATTTTTAACCCTATAGAACATATTTGACATCAATTGAAATCGCAAGTTAGACGTAACAACAGTTCACCGACTTTAAATAGTTTTGTATTCATTATCACCAGGGAAACAGATAAATTACCAGTAAATAATTGGAGCAACAGTGTAGATCACGTAATTAAAGTTGAACAATCATATACCACACTTTCAAGTAATGTTAAGGAGTTAATTATACAGTTAGGGGAAGATAGTGATAGTGACACTGATTTAATTGAATAGGTCCTAATAATAATTATAAGTTGTAATATTTTTAGATACTTTTCATTTTATATAGTATATTGTATTTTTAAAGCTTTTTATTTATATATTTTTTTAAATGACTAAGTAGGTATAATTTATTTTTTTAAACATTGCCATCACGTGACTTTTTGACGCAATGATCAACGACAAGTATTAAACGACAATGTTTAAAAAAATAATTTATGGTATCCCTAGGTAAGTAATAAAATATGTAATTATCAATGTGTTTCTATTTTTTCCTATAAAAAAAGTAAATTCCACCCTGTTTTTTATAGTAGGTAACACCTGGCTAAAACGCCGGCCGACAATAGAGGACAAAAGGGTCGTTTATTGGCCTTAAGAAGTCAAAACGGTATAAATATGAACGTTGAATGTAAAGTACGTTTCACAATAATTCGTTGACTCGGTACCTGACCTTAGGGGATTAGTAATGAAAGGTTATAAATTTCTCACTGTACAGTAAACATTAACAGATCCGTAATTCGGTTTTCAAAATAGATTTAAATAAAACTCGGTAACATTTACTAAAACTTAAATTTATTTTGTAAAAAAAATCACGAAATTTTTTAAAAACAAACAAACAAATTTTAAGTTTATTTATTAATTGAAATTAAACAAAACTGTTGAAACTTACGTATACGTATACGCTTTGGTCTATTTCATCTAATTGGCAGATGTTGTCAAAAAATGTTTCAAATAAAAAAGATGTAGTTTAATCATGGCCACATTTTAAAAATATTTTGTACTACAGGGTATTCCAAAAAATTGATTTAAATAAAACTAAGTTAACATTTACTAAAACTTAAATTTATTTTGTAAAAAAAAATCACGAAATTTTTTAAAAACAAATTTTAACTTTATTTATTAATTGCGATTAAACAAATGAACTAATTCTACATTATTTACAACTATTTAATCTAAATGTAGTTCAGTATCACTATCGTCTTCATTTATATTAATAACTAAGGGTGCTACAGTTACATTAACATTTCGATATGTACCTTCAACCTTAATAACATGCTGAATCGAATTTTTCCAGCTATCAATGGGAATATTACTTGTCACATTTCTGATTAACTCTATAGTAACACTTGAGTTTAATGTGGGTGAAACGTTTTCCGAGCTAACTTTGGATTTTAGCTGATGCCACATGTGTTCTATAGGATTGAACATGCAATAATATGGGGGAAGCCGTAACACTGTGTGGCCCATATTTTTAGCAATAGTATCACAAACGTATTCTTTTTCAATACCGAACGCTGCTACAACTTGTAAGAAATCACGTTTTGTGTACGATTCTTCAAAATAAACGTCATTTTTTAACAAATACTCTTGAATTTCCCATTTATTGTTGTTGCTATTTGGTACTTTATTTAATTGACGGCTATGATAAGTTGCATTGTCCATTACAATTATACTTTTTTCCGGTATATTCGGCAATAAATAATTCTCAAACCAATCTTCAAAAAGTTCTGCTGTCGTATCTTCGTGATAATCTAAACTTGAATCTTTAATATTCTTTGCTGATAACAATAAAGTGTTTGGAACCCAACCTGTTTCTGATCCGGCATGTATTATTGTAATTCTTTGTCCTCTATTTGATGGAGCCTTTGTTTTGCAATTTCCCGATGAATCAACAAAACCCTTCGTTGGAGTATCATGGGTGTCATACCATGTCTCGTCGAGGTAGATAATTGAAAGGTTTTCACTTCTATATTTTTGAATAGCTTGTAAGTAATGACAACGCCACATTCGTAAACGATATGACTCCATTATCACTTGTCTATTATTAATGGTACAATATTTAAATCCCATTTGAGAAATAGTTCTCCACAAACTTGTACGGCTACAAATAATTCCCGTGTCGTTTTTAAGTAACCGTTTTTTTATACAATCTTGGGTTGGTATCATTTGTTCTTGGTATAGGACATATATCGTTCGTCGGATTATATCTTTTTGTATTTCATCAACACATTTGGTATTATTAACGTCACTTGGTTTTTTTCGTTTACTTATTAGCTTATTGATAATATCTTTTACTGTGGATATTGGGGTTTTGTTTAACTTACATGTTTCTTCTGCTGCATCGGTTACACTATAACCTCGATTATTCAATGTTTCAAACACATTTTTCACAATTTGTTTCGCATCCGGCGATAAATGCACTTTTTTTGCCCAAGGACGCCACATACTTAGTTGTTATAAACACAAGATTACTTTCAGAGTATGTTTAGTACAAACTAAAATTCTAGGAGAGAATTTTAAAAACAAATTACCCCGAAACTCCCACTTTCTCTTCCAAGATGATTAAGAAAATCAAAAATCATTTACTAATGATTTACTATTGATGGTCAGTAATAATAATTTAAAATTTTACCTGAAAAATAAAAAATCCAAAATATATCTTCCTGGACAAAAATAAATAATACCTTTCTGTAAATGTTCGAAGAAATATTAACCACCTTTTATTAGTAATCCCTTAAGAGCAGTTAAGAGCAGGTACCAAGTCAACGAATTATTGTGAAACGTACTTTACTATACTCGATTAGATATTCTTGACTCGGCTTTTTCGTCGCCTCGTCTATAAACATCCATATCGCACCGTAATAAGTCACTTCCCGGACTTGTAACGGGTAGCAAGGTCGGAAACTTTTCAGATCATCCTAGTGTATCCGATGTTTAATAATTGAGGAATGAGACCAAGGCGATAAGTCACGTATATTTAAAGATTTTTTTTGTAAAAAGGTGTAGTAAATGACTCAATTTACCAGTACAGGAAAATATTGTACTTGGGGGTATAGAAACACAAACTACTTTAGTTGCTACATGTGGGAAAAGCGAAAGACTGGCAAGAAATTAAACAACTCTTGTCACAGTGATCTCTTACTCCTGGAAGACCAGATGAGGTCTTGAAATAAGATTTATTTATTATAAACTATATGAAATTGATTGGGGTTCAAATGTTTGTAACTACACTCCTTTTTTTTAATAATTAAATTCATGTTTCCTCTATCCGCTAACTTTTTCTAGGTCTCAATTTAATTTTATATTCGATCGTGTACGAAAAAAGACGTTCTTAATTCAAGTATCCTTTTTGTGTGATCGTTTTAAGCGATCCACTGCTCGCAAAGTCATTAAGCTATATATAACTATAAATAGAAACAAAACGGGGAATTTCCTTTTACTATTAAAACGTTCTTTTCGACTTTAGTAAAGTGCTCCATAACGGCTTTTCTTTAACATTATTTTTTTTGTCGTAAACAGATCCTAATGTCCTTTTTTTACCTCTAAATAACCGAGACCATAGCGAAAAAAGAAAGAGCGACTTCTTGTCCCATCTCTAGATCGCTGCAAAGAGAAAGAGGCAATGAGAGACAACAATTTTTGCGGAAACACGTCGAAAACGTAATAATCTCGACAGGCAGAGAGTTAGACGCTTTTTGTTCTGAAAGTTCTTTTATCCTTTTGTGTTGGATGTAGGAGGGTCCTCGTCCCTTTTTTCTGATAAAAATATTAGTCACTTTTAAAGTTTTCAAAAGTGCTACATGAATGTATTTATGGTATAACCGATTTACGGAGCATTTCCTCTGGAAAAATTTAATGTTCCTTAACTAGTTTTCATTTTACGAGGGCGGTCTGAAAAGATACTAGACTTTTTTCTGATTTTTTCGATTTTTCAACATGGTCAAGCTTACAAATTTCTCCCTGGGTTGCTCCATCTCTGTAGATTGGGGATAATTCTAGATGGATAAAATTTGGTATACAGGTGTTTTCGATACTTCTGGATTCAACTAAAATATTTTCAAATTTATAGCACGTCCTGTTATACCGGAAATTGACACCATATTCACTATTTTAAATGGAATACTACGTTTTTTTTTATTTTTTTGGTTAGACGATTAAATTTAAGGACCACTTTCTGTAAGGTACCAGGTACCTAAAATTTGTAGTTTTAGGGAAATTTAAGTTTTATTTGAAAAATAGTACGGTTCACAAATTTCATGCGACGTTTTGGTCTTCAGACCATCATCAGGCTATAAAGAAACAATGGTGTCAGGAGAATCAAAAAATAGTTATATAAAGAGCGATTAGTGTCGGTTATTCGATTACATTTCAAGTATACAATAGAAGTAGAAGTAGGTACTTCTCATATGAAGTAAAAGTAAAACTTTCATCCCTGCTATTAGAGACGTATGTCTACTTTGTAATATTAGTTGGTCGTTGGGCGCCAATTTGTAACCATAATATTACGTTGGACGTCAATTTGTGATATGATTTACATGTTGAGAGTAAATTTATAAAAATATTTAGTTAAATTTTAAAAAATAACAATATACCAAAAGAAAAAATGTAATTTACAATAAAACAACCATTAATCTTAATTTCGTCTTTAATTAGTTGTAAAAGATATTTCAATAATTAACAAAATTTATAAATGTTTATCACAGCAAAAATTATGATAGTTAAATACCTCGGCTAGGGGTGAGTAAGTTCATTAGCTCTGACTATCGTACAATATTTGTTTCTTTAAGAAATTATAAGGGCGCCACTGAAATCTTTTTATTTTTTATGATACTGCTAAGGAAAGTTTTTTTAAGTTGAGTTATTAAAATAAGTATCATAAGAGGACAGAAACATGTCAGAAAAAACTGTCTATGAAAATAAAAAAAATTATATGAAAACGTACAAACAGATAAAAGATAAATAGATTTCCTTGGTGCTAAAATGAATGAAGTTGAGAATACGTTACAAGAAAATAATCCGCAAACAGTTCTTTAAAAATACTTATTCTAATACAGTTGACGATATAGATAGATATAAACGGAGATAAAAGAGAAAAAAATATGGGAACAGTAAACTTGATATACCACAATAAACTTATCTGTTAACTATAGTGGACGATCCTTCGCCGCACCTTGGGGTCTCTACGACACTTTCTAGGTGGTTCCAAATGATTATGGAAGGTCACGAGTGGAGGGATGATCTACCCAAGTTGTAGAGATGATCCAGTTAAAATTGTTCGTGCACACGAGAGCTTAAAGTTTACAAGCTGTTCAAGTTTATTGAATCTTCAAATTAAAGAGATGTTTTTAGTTTACTGTATTATATTCCAACTTTCTGTATATGACAGTAAACCAATAGAAGAAATCAGACTGGGAATAATTATTAAAACCTCTTGAACTCGATAATGCCAACTAATTAGCACATACCTCGTAGCGTAGCTACTTTAAACTTCCAATTATAATTATAGAGACCTTATTCATTATTTTATTATTAAAATTTTTTTAGGAAAGATGGAGCTAGCGGTACTAATTTAATTTAATATTTAGGATACCAGGTGCTTAAAATGTTAACAAGTACTGTTACAACTTTCGACCGAGGTATAAAGAAAACTAAGAATAACATATTTATAATCTATACCTACCATGCTCTGTGGTTTTATATTTTTATAAAGTAAATTGTTAGCAAAATAATGAAGTTATTTTATAATTTAGTCGTGCTCCGTACATTTCTTGTTATTTCCATTGATTTATTTCTCTACCTGTGGCAATTCATTCCGCGATAAAATCTGCTTCCTTTCGTTCCCGAATAAAATATCAAAAGTCCTTTGTCAACGTCCAAACAAAAAGTGTTATATCTTCTTTAAGTTATGCTACGGGAAAATATTTTATTCAGGTGTGTCGAAAATGTATTTCGCAAATAATATTGAATTAACTGCAACATATATATGTCGTCCGAGATGTCGTCCTTTTTTTCAGTTTTTTTTTTCTAGAAGTAGCGAATTAATAATTCAAAGTATTCAAAAAAGAGAAAATTTTACCTGAATTGTTTTAAGAGATTTTGGCAAAAGGATAAATTTGGAAGACATTTTAGTAGAAAAAATTACAAGCGTTTGTTAAGACTTCTATAAAATTTTGTCGGCGTATCAAATCAGTGCTAACGATAGTCCGTATCGTGTGGAACCACCATTAGTCTCTAACAATTAAAGGTTACATCCTTATTGAAAATGCATGGTTAATTTTAAAGCTTGTATACTAAGTGACATAAAAATTCCAGTTTAAATGATTTTATTTTTATAAAAAAAAGTTTGTTTAAGTACTTACTGAAGCATAATAAGTAAATGATAAAAATTTCAAAATTATTGCATTGCGTTAATTCTGTTTTACCTATAATAATGTGTGGATGCACCCCGATGTGTTACGCATTCTCCAACGCGCCTAGGCATGCTTCTGATCAGGTGGTCAATGTCCTCCTGTGGTATCTCATTCCAGGCAACCACCAACTCCTCTCGAAGTTCTTCTAGAGTCTGAGGAGGACGTTGCAAATTGAGTAATCTCCTACCCATCATATCCCACACGTGCTCAATTGGGGATAAGTCGGGAGATCTTGGTGGCCAAGGTAACAATGTGACATCATTATGTTGAAAAAAGTCTATTGTGACTTTTGCGACATGTGGTCGGGCATTATCTTGTTGGAAAGTTGGATTTGCCAGGGTGTCAAGATAGGGTAAAAGATGGGGTTCTAAAACTTCTTGGATATAACGCTGCGCGTTCATGTTACCTCTGATGAAGATTAAAGGTGATCTCGAACCATAAGCTATAGCACTCCAAACCATAACTCCAACAGTTTTATGAATATGCCTTTCAACAAAAAACCGTGATTTCTCCTTTCACCACGTCGTCTTCTAACCCTCGCTCGACCATCGTACATGCCTAAACAAAATTGAGACTCGTCACTAAAGATAATACTCTTCCATTTCTGATCCCAGAGTGACCGTTTTCTGCACCACTCAAGGCGATTACGTCGGTGTTCTGGAGTTAAAGGGAGGACCCAGTGTGGTCGGTATAAAAACAGGCCAAAACGTCTTATTCGTATCTTAGGCGGCGCTCTTCACGGTCTGTTGTTCTACGGGGGTGTCCAGAGCCCCTTGCTCTTTGCTTACGGCCTTTTCGGTGTCTACACTTCTTTGCGCTCTAACTGCAATTTCCCAAAAAGGAAATCCAGCTTCCCGAAGTTCCACTATACGACCCCAATCAAACTCACTAAGTTGACGAAATCATACAGGTCTCCGTACTCTAGGCATCGTAACCAATCGTGAAGAATGTCAAGAACCAAAATCCGCAAAATTTGGATCTTTACTACGGCTACAATATTCATTTTTGGATTGTTTGTGGATTTAAAAAAAACAGTATAAAAACTGGAATCTTCACCTGACTAGGCTGAAAATTTCATCAATTGTTTATTTCAGTAAAATAAATAAATTCACCAAATTTTATTAAAATAAAATCATTTAAAGTGAGCGTTCGGATTTTTAGGTTACTTAGTATATTTCAGTAGGTATTTATTATAAAGTCAGTAAATGCTGATTCCATTTCATGGGTGCCTGTTTTATACCAAAAATTCCATATTCCATGTTCCATTTTTCTACACCGAAATGCCCAAAATATCTCTCTGGTTGATTGTAGCGTTTTCTAACTCAAGGTTGGTTTTCCTTCTTTTCGTTTTATTTAGAAAATTAGACTTATGTTTGTCATAATGGCTCCAGGTGTTGTGCACAATTATACTGATATAGGGAAATATATTTAACTTGTATACAAGAAAAAGCAAATTGTAATATGTAAATGTTTACAATAATAATTGAGTTTTTATAATATTGCACATAGTAGTCCAAATTTTTCATTGAAATGCTTCGTTAAATTTAAACTGCATTCAATTGCTGTGACAACAAATAGGAAGAACCTTTTTAAAAATTCTCAAAAAAAATATTCTACAAAAAGAAAGAAAATTTCCCGGCGAGGGGAAACTCGAGCACAAAAGACATCTCGGGATCTCCACGTTCTCGAAAAAGGTAACAATCATTCGTTGGAAAGGCGAAGGGCTTCGTAACAGTACGTCAAACTTAACGGGTCGTTCCAGAAATCGGTAGTGTCGTTTGTCGAATAGGAGTTTTGTAGATAAGTGCAAAAAATGTTTTTGTCGTGACCGTCGTCGGACGGGTATTTTATTCGAAAATCTTTTCTGTTTTTTTTCTCGAGATCTACTTTTGAGACGTGTAATAAATATTATAAAGGAAATAATAAAAGACGAAATAAATTACATTTTACTTTCTGGCTGATAATATGCCTAACGTAATTGAAAATATTCTTTTTTTTTTCGTAGCTGTGCACAAGGATTTACTTCTGAATAAGACCGTAGTGTTTATAATAATAAGATTTTTTTCTAGTAAAGCTGCCTATTGGATCAATTCCATTACTGTATTCTGGTTCTAACGTTTAACGCTTGCTTTTTTTATTAGATGTCCTCCATACGAACGAGTAAGCGAAGGAGGCCAAGTAAGTAAAGGGTAGAAAACGCAATAAAAGAAGTCTTGGAAAAAAAGCAATCAAAACGTTCCGGAGCTAAGGCATTTAAAATTTCGAAATCATACTTAGCAGACCTAGTTAAGAAAACCAAGGAGAATGATGGTCTATATGAGCACAATCCCAACATAGGAAATAAGAAAATCTTTACAGTTAACGAAGAATGTTGTCTCACTGATTATTTATCTAGGTGTTTTCAATGTGTCATGGTTTGTCTACAACAAAAGTAAAGGAGTTGGCATTCTAATATGCGGCTAGTTTACGAAAGGCGTCCCCGCTTTGGGACCAACGAGGAAAGGCAACGAAGGATTGGCTTCGTGGTTTTCTCAGGAGGAATCAGACACTTTCTATAAGGAAGCCAGAAAATACGTCATCATCCAGAGCAACATCTTTCAACAAGGAAAACGTTTCGAGATTCCAAATCATGTGTGGCTCGAAATGATATTTGTCTAAAATATTTCGAAACCCATTTAATAAAAACACTTTTTCGGATGCTGATTTCTTGCAGTCATGTGTTACCGATAGACCAGATTCAATTCAAACTCCTCCTGAGGTTTCTATTAACGCACCGCAGAGTAATAACTTGACAAACAATACAATCTTCAACTCGAAATGCACAGCGGTGCCAACTTCAGAAAATAATCAGCCTTCTATTTCAGGAGTTTCCCCTCCCATTACATCACCTGAACAAGTAAGACCATATCCAAAAGCTCTTCCCAGGATGCAACAAAACAAAGGACGAAAAAAAGGAAAGAGCACAACAATTACAGACACTCCAGAGAAAGATAAGATTATAGAAGCATCAGAAGAAAAACAAAAGAATTGCTAATCTTAATACAACAAAAAGGTTCAAAATGTTAAAGGATTCTTCATCAGAATAATCTAATGCTGAAGATAGTGATGACGAATTATCGTGCGAATTAAAGACGAGCTTTATCAAGAATGACCGGCCAAAAAGAAAACCGGCTACAAAAAATGAAAACGAACAGTGTCCAATATGTTATGGAAAATACAGTGAGAGTACGGATGATTGGTTACAATGCAAGGTTTGCAGCAGTTGGGCCGACGAAAGTTGCGGTGTTAAGGGTAGTCTCAACTTCTTAGGCAATATATGTTTTTAGCATATTTAAGCTTTCTTATATGTATTTGAATTATATCAATGGTTTTTCACGTTTGTTTCTCTTTTATTATATTCTTCCTATCTATCTATTCATGCACTGCTTCCGTTTCAAAGCACCAATTGTCCACTTCAAAACACCAATGTCATAAAACGTACATTTTTCTATTTTTTAAAAGGTCGAATGAGATATTTGTAAGAAAAATTATAACCCTATCCGTTTCAATTTAGGGAACAGAAGACATTTAAGTCTAGTTCATTTCAAAATTATTCGATTTTGAAGATATTTTGAGATAGATATGACAATTTGACGCGTGTCTCCCCTACCTATAACTTTTATAAAAGCTTTTTTTCGTATTTTTTAAGACAATGGAGGTATCAAACTCCGAAGTATAAGTTGATCACCCTGTATGTATTGTTTAATATACACTCAGGTGCAAAAAATTCGATCCATTTCTTTTTTTTCATTTATTTTAAATTATTGTATGGCATATGTATTTTTAGGTATGCCCTCGTATATCCGAAATAAACTCAAATGTTTATATTAGTTCTGCATTTTTTATCACAAAGGCATTTATGTTTTTATTTGAAAAAATTATTCCGATAAGCGAAAAGATAAATCATTGTTTATTGCATTTATTTCAACCCGGGTTACCTTAGTGATCCTGTAGTGTCAAACCGCGTTGCATTCTTAATTCTAATTGCAATAAAATGTTCTTAACTCCGACGGATGCAGCTAGAGCGGTGGCTTTAATTCAAGATGGCCGTAGCCAGTATTATGCAGCTGATGTATTAGGTGTTAGTCGTTCGGCGGTTCAAAGAGCAGTTCAGCGATTCAATGAAACCGGCAACTTCACAAGGAGGCCAGGTTCCGGTCGTAGAAGGGCAACATCCGAACGAGATGACCGATTTTTGGTAACTTCATGTTTGAGAAATCGGCGTAACACATCAGTTCAACTGGCCAATCGTCTGAATGAAGTGAGAAATGTGGATGTAAGCAGATGACACTTCGATGTCGACTTGCTAAAGCTCATTTAGTATCCAAAAGACCAGCCCTATGTCCACTATTATCCGTAGAGCATCGCAGAGCTAGACTTGCCTTTGCAAGAGAACACGAAAACTGGAATGACGCAGACTGGCGAAGTGTATTGTTCTCAGACGAGTCCAGGTTTAGCTTGAGGTCACCAGACGGCCGCGAAAGAGTTTGGCGGAGGCAAGGAGAGCAATTTGCTCAGTGCAATATTGCAGAAAGAATAAGATTCGAGGAGGCTCAGTGATGATTTGGGGTGGTATAAGTTACGAAGCTCGTACTGACCTAGCTATCGTGGATGGCGGTTCTATTACGGGTGCAAGATACATAACGACCATTCTTTATGAGCATGTGATACCTTTTGCCTCGTTCATCGGACCCAATTTTCTTTTCATGGACGATAATGCGCGTCCGCACCGTGCTAGGATCGTCAATGACTATTTAGAAGAGGTGGGAATTGTCCGTATGAATTGGCCAGCTTCCAGTCCTGATCTCAATCCAATTGAGCATATGTGGGACATAATGGGAAGGCAATATCGAGCACGAATACCTCGTCCAAACAACCTGGCTGAGCTCGGTGCGGCTCTTCAGGAAATATGGAGAGAATTGAACCAAACTGACATCCATGGGTTGATTAGCTCGATGCCACGCTGTATGCAAGCTGTTATAAGGGCCTGAGGAGGAAACACTAGGTATTAATTATCACTGCATACACCACATTTTGTATTGCCATTTTTTATTCAAGAATTTTCATTCATTTTTCAATATTCTGTATTATGGTGAATGGCTCTATAAAATAAAGATTTATTTTTTTGTAAACTATGGGTTTTATTGATATTCAATACGTAGTTTTCAATCTATAACTTATTTTAAAGTTTAATATCTCGTTTAATATCCAAAGATCTTAATTTTTTAATGAAAAAATGGTATGGATCGAATTTTTTGCACCTGAGTTTACAATACGGTCCTGTTACGGAGTGAAAATTTATTTTTTATATTTTGCACTTATAAAAATCTTCATTAAAAAACGTATTTGCGTATCGTAATGTAACTTTTACGCACGCAAATTTTTTGTTTTAAATGGTTGGCGACAGAATGAAGTATCTAATGACAAGACTATTGACAATTACATTTGTGGCTAATAGCAATTTATTAATTTTATATTGTTCTTTAAGAAAGTATTTCTGAATATGAATATCATCTTTTGCTTATATAATATATTATCATTGGTGTATTAGTCATTTTAAAATATTTGAAAATATTGACATTTCATAATTTAAATGTCAAAACTGTCAAATGTTATAAATTACACAGTGCTACCAACATACTTTTTAAAATCAAAATTTTCGTAATTACATAAAAATAATAAATTAATTTAAAAAATTATAAAATGGCAAAATATAAAAAATATTATAAACAACTTATTTCATATGGCTGTTGTGACACTCGTTCTTTAAAAAACTCATTCGTTTTTTAAACTTGAACTCGTGTCATAACAGAATTCCATATGAAATGCGTTGTTTAATATAATATTGTAAAACAACTGAAAAGAGAGAAGACCAAAATCCACCGTCTTAAATACACAAAAATAACTCATAATTTCCTGATTACCATAGAAAATAAACTTATTAAACTTAATTTCTTATTAAACTTTCTAATTGCTCATTATTGTTTCATCCAATTTGGTTTTGGATTTTAGACACACACTCTTTGTGGCATTCATGCCCAATTAATTTATATTTCAATTAAGCTTAAAAATCTCTATTATGCACATTAAAACTCTCAGGCACATCCCGTACATTTAACGACACACGATGTAACTAATTGGAATTTAGTTATTATGGTTACCCTTCAACTACTTTCGCCCCCTATTCGGTTCAACAACTGGCTATAGGGAGTGAAATCGGAGGTAGAAAGGTAATTTACATGCCCCGGGAAGTATCACATTCGGGAGAAACAGGAAGAGCATATTGGAAAAAGGGGATATGAAGTATAAGCGTCGGGACTTACTTTTAAACACGCTGGTATATCGGGATAGCGCTCGCTATAGAAGATCAGTAGTAAAATCCCTGGGATTACTTGCCAAAGAAACTGATATTGAGGTGATCCTTTCTTACGTTTTGAATATTATTTAGAAAATGTTTTGAGTAGAAAATTACTTTTTGGTAAAGAATCCCGCGGTAGCCATCCAATATATAGATTAAAATGCAATTTTTTTTTTCATAAAAACCGGAATCATTAGTACAGTTTCTCTGTTTTTTTTTTACATTCCAATGATGTACGAGATATGTTTTTTAAGTAAGTACCGATTCCGCCGCCGTAGCGCTACGGTCAGCGTTCCGCGCATGCGCGCTGGTTACCTACATCTCTTGTCTACGCACTGACGCCCATACAGTCTGATTCTTTATTGTATACGTTGTTTACTGAGTGTTTAAGATGCCTCCGACAATCGTGAGTCCCGCCGATTGTGAAGTACGGGCTGTTATACGATTTCTTAGTATTGCTAGTGGAGTTTCTGCCTCGTAATGAGACAATTAATGCAGCGTCTTATTGTGAGACTTTGAACAACCTGCGTCGTGCAATCCAAAACAAAAGACGTGGCAAGTTGAGTTTTGCTGCATGAGAATGCCCGTCCACATGTGGCTAATCGGACCAAAGATCTCCTCAAATCTTTTAAATGGAAAACTCTAGATCATCCTCCATACAGCCCTGATCTGGCACCCAGCGACTACCATTTGTTCCTGCACTTGAAGAAACACTTGGTCGGTCAGCGTCTGCAAGACGATAATGGAGTCAAAACATTTCAACATGAAGATGGCAGCACAACAAAAGTTGGAGAATGTGTTTGCGCATGCTTTGAAAGGTACCTACTAAAATTTCAGCCATTTTGGACGCGCAGTTGTTGTTTGACAATCATTTGATTGAGTCGATGCGAGTGTTTTTATGAAAATGGAAAAAAATCGAGTATCGAGCTGTCATTAAATATTCGTGCGTTGGGTGTCGCGTTTGCTCACTTTGGACCAAAAACGTGTTCGAATGAACATATCCAACTCTCTGTTGGCGCAGTTTAGGCGCAATAAATCAGAGTATTGGCGCCGATTAATTACTGTAGATGAAACTTGGATACAGCATTATACTCCAGAAAGTAAAACACAGTCAAAACAATGGATTGCGAAGGGGGAATCGGCTCCAAAAAAGCAAAGGTTGTTCCTTCGGCTGGGAAAGTGATGGCAACTGTTTTCTGGGATAGTCATGGAGTTATCTTAATCGATTATCTTCAAAAAGGAAAAACCATTACTGGAGCATACTACGCATCATTACTTGACAAGCTGAAGGCAGAAATTGCGGAAAAACGGCCACATTTGTAGAAAAAAAATTGTTTCAACAAGACAATGCGCCGTCTCACACCTCAGCGGTTGCCATGGCGAAAATCCACGAATTACGGTTTGAACTGCTTGACCATCCTCCTTACTCACCAGATCTAGCCCCAAGCGACTTTTTTTTGTTCCCTAAGCTAAGTTGCTCTCGGAGGACAGATTTTCGTCTAATGAGGAGGCCATCACCTTCTTGAACAATTATTTTGCAGAGAAAGACGCCGAGTACTATTTGGACGGGTTGAAGAGAAGGGAGCATCGCTGGGAGACTTACAAAAGGAGACTATGTAGAAAAATAAAAATTAATTTAAAGAAAAAATGTCTAGTATCTTTGTTAGGTCGGAAACTTTTCATACAACCCTCGTTACTAAAACTTTCTGAATTTACATGTAGCTATTTAACGTTACAATTTAATATTAATATATTTTTTTTTTGTTACAGGTAAGTTTTCATCAATAACAATTTTACTTTGTAAGTATTTGAAGAAAAAATGTCTAGTATCTTTGTTAGGTTGGAAACTTTTCAGACAACCCTCGTAATATGATCTGTTGCTCACAGAACGAGGCTTATTTTGAGACCGGGTAGAATAAAATTTTTTAATAAACAAAAAAGTTATTGCCAAATTAATTGGAAAATAACTTTTTTGACGATCCTTAATAACTTAAAATATTTTTTATATTTTGCACTTATAAAAATCTTCATTATAAAACGCATTTGCGTATCGTAATGTAACTTTTACGCACGCAAATTTTTGTTTTAAATGGTTGGCGACATGAGTGAAGTATCTAAAGGCAAGACTATTGACATTGACATTTGTGGCTATTAGCAATTTATTAATTTTATATTGTTCTTTAAGAAAGTATTTGTGAATATGAATATCATCTTTTACTTATATAATATATTATTATTGGTATATTATTCTTTTTAAAATATTTTAAAACATTAACATTTGATAATTTAAATATCACAACTGTCAAATTTTATAAATTACACAGTGCTGCCGACATACTTTTTAAAATAAAAATTTTCGTAATTACATAAAAATAAAAAATTAATTTAAAAAATGGTAAAAAGGGCAAAATATAAAAAATATTATAAACAACTTATTTCATATGGCTGTTGTGACACTCGTTCTTTAAAAAACTCATCGCTCCGTGATTCGTTTTTTAAACTTGAACTCGTGTCATAACAGAATTCCATATGAAATGCGTTGTTTAATATACTACATATTATAAAACTATAATACGTCTTTTAGTAAGCACTAAAAATTTGTGCAAATAAAGGAGCCGAGTAATTTTTGCAAAATTCTAATTGTTTATCCCATTTTCATAAATAAAGACCTTCATCAAATTTCTGTAATCTTTTATAGTTTTCACTAAGGAAAATCCAATCTTCACTTGACACTATTATTCACTTTGACAACATTTCTCAGTAAACGGTTCAGTTTCTGGCCTGTATAAATATCTCGGCAATAGTCACGATCTACAGAATATTGTGTGGCAATACATGATTGTTTATTAAATCATCATCAGATTAAATATCTTGGAAATTACATGTTTTCGTTCCATTCAAATTAGCATTAATATTATATGGTATTAATTGCCGTTGTAATTGTCGGTATCCATAAGATTTTTCTGGTATGTCGTGGGTACGCCTAACACGGTTAATACTTTTATGTTAGAATTTTCAAATAAATCATGTTTTCTTGTAGGCGTACTTTACAACAAATAAGTCAATAAAAATAATTCTAGTTAATATAACTTTATAAAAAATTTGTATTTTACTGAAAATGAATATGTATGAATTGTTATTTCTTTGTATTGGTCGTAGAAAAATTATTACTGACAATATCATTAAAATAAAACTAAAGTCAAAACTTTTCCATAAAAAAATCATAAATCTAAATCATATATTTCACGAGAAAAATCTGTTATCAAGAACGTTCTCTGTAGGTGGTTTCTGCTGACAAAAAACGAGAGATGTGAAAAAATATATCTAATACTTGTAACAATTCCAGTAGACAAACCCGTACAATAAAATAAATACATCTAGACCGACAAAAAATACATTCAAAACGTCTGGGATATTTTTCTCGACGACTATAATTTTAAAAATGACGCGGTATCATACGACGTCGTAGAAAAAGCATGAAGGTATCAAAAACCGTTCAAGAAAAATGGAAAAGATGTGACAATTTATCCGTTTTTTTTTATTTTTTGTTGAAGATTCGCTGTTTAAAACATTGGTAGATCAATATTTAGTAATATGTATTTTCTTTTTAAAATAGGAAATTTTAAAGGTTCTGTTATATTGATTACTCTTACCTTTAATTGCATATGGACAAATCAAAAATAATATTTTTTTGCATTTAGTGTTTAAAACCCCCTATAATTCCTTCTAACTTAAAACTAGAAGATTTTAGTTAGTTTGTTTTGCTGAATTCCAGCTTTGTTTTAGCTGTCAATTGTGCTAATGGGATTTAGGAACTTTTTAAAATCTGGACAAAGTTAATGGTTTTGTAACCTAAAGAATTTTTGCTTTTTATTTAGTGTATATTTATCCTTATTTCATTAAGGTAGGATGGATTTTTAGTTTTAGTTAACGGTTTCTGGAATGGTAGCATATTTAAATTATTTATTTTTGACTCGAATTATTAGTATGTACCTAACTTTGTTATACTAACCAGTTGTGGGATTTTTATACTGTGAAAATAAGAATTTCGTATATAATTTTCAGAGGACTGAGTCTAAAGGTAGCAGCTATTGCACATTATTTTCCACACGAAGTGACGGCACTGAGGTTGTTGGGGATTTCTGAAGTTTGAGAGTGGCTTAGCCCCGGGTGGTTGGTGTCTCGTCCAAATTCGTTGTAAATTAGGTTTCAGAGTGATAAACTTTATGTAATTTGAGGGGTTGGTGTAATTTTAGTAAATATTTGTCAGAAAAAGAGATCAAGGGGGATTTGCAATTTTTTTCGTATATGTAGTTAAAAATGGTGTTGATATAAACGAATATTTAAAATCTATGGCCTTTACAGAAACAAATGAAAGGTTTTAAGTCAAGGTTTGAACCATCAAGCAAACCCTAACTAGTATGGCTCCATTTATGACATTTACTTTGTTCCTTTTTTGTCATCATTTTTTGTGTGGCATTGCATGTTATCCGAAAAGATCAGATGCTTTAGTTTCAAATTAAAGTTCATGAAAGTCTTGCTTATTTACTATGATACGCAAGTGTATTTCTGTATTGATATGATGACGTAGCCTTGTAGTTCTAGATATTTTGTTGTAGTTTATATTTTTGCAGGCCTTCTTGTAACTGGTTCCCCCTGTTAGTTTCTTTGTTATCACCCCTTTATTATATTTATGATATATTTTCTCTTTCTTCCTAGGTTTGTTAGCATTCCAATGTTGATGCATGTCCTCGTGCCGTTGTTTTTGATCCTTAAATATGTTTCCGGATCCCTCCTCTATTATTGCACAGCTTCTTAACTTCTTAGAATCCAGTGAATGTACAAGATTCAAAAAGTCATCTTGATTGTTAGCTGAATTAGACGAAAAAGTAACAAACATAATTATTCCTTAAACCAGCCCCTGAAGCATCATTATATATAGTAATTTTCACAATAAATGGTATTGACTGAAGGATATAATAAAACAAATTAGAACCTTAAGTTGTAAAATCCGAGATGCACATCATAAATGTATAAGGACCTGATTCTCAGAGAGGGATTGTAGAAGATTACAACTTACACTTCTTGTTCATTTTAGTCTTTGTATTTCATTGGAAATATTCAGTTATGTTACGGCGTGCAATAATTTTATAACATTTATTTGTTATTACAGACATTAATAGCAAATATTTTATACCCCAACGTACAGAATAGGCAGTATGTGGCGATCGTGTATAAAAAGTAATAGTGCTTCTTCCATTGGTTCGTTAAAGAAGAATCACTTACTTCGAAGGTGCCTCATACTTCAGTTAGACGAATTGTTGAAAATTCCATGGAATCAAGAAAAAAGCGTGTCACAAAAAGTCTAGACGACTGGGAAAAAAATTTGATAAGGCGGAAAAGTCTGAAACAGCGGCTCATCAATGACGAAACTCACATCAACTGTGGGCTCACTACTCTTTGGCAAGCTCTGTCTGCAATGAACTTTAAATATCGTAAAATTGACAAGAAACAAGTAATAATGAAATCCACACGTTTAATAAACTGGCGACGAGACGTGGTTTGACACGCATGACACCCCTACCAAAGGATGGTCTGATTCCTCTGATAAGTGTAATAAACAAAAGCACCATCAAATCAAGGAAAGAGAATCACAATATTACACGCAGGATCAGAAAATGATTGGATCCCAAACGCTATGTGGCTTTCTGCCAAAAATATTAAGGACTCTTGTGTTGATTATCACGAAGATACGACAGCAGAGCTTTTTGAAGATTGGTTTAAAAATTGTCTGTTACCCAACATTCCGCCAAACAGCGTTATATTAATGGACAACGCAAGCTGTCATAGTCGACAATTGCAAAAAATTCCTGGCTCAAAGAATACGAAATTGGAGATTTAAAACTTCATGGCTGCAAATGACATATATTTTGGGGAAAATTATACAAAAAAGAACTTTTACAAGTGCTGCAGTCATTTTCTTTAAAAAAACGTATGTTTGTGATACAATTGCAGACAAATTGGGACATACAGTGTTACACTACCTCCCTACTACTGCGTGTTCAATCCCATAGAGCTTATGTGGCACCAACTTAAATCGAGTGTGCTAGGAAAAAATATTTCTTCGACTTTAAGTGGTAGTGTGGTAGAATTAATTAGGAACTGTATGAATGACATTCCTACCGAGAAAAGTTCTGTTAGTCATGTTCTAAATGTTGAAAACTCGTACCTTTCTGTAAAATCAATTGCGCCAATTATCATTAATTTAGGTAAGGATAGCTATAGCCACATTGAACTAAATATAGAATAGAATTGTAACATTTAAATAAACTACTTGTATATCTCCTATATTATGCAAAATTCAAATTTGTTAAACTCGACCCTGTAGCACATTTTTATCTTTAACCTGATGATTTTCTACACAATAAGATTAAATCGGGTAATGTATTGAAGTTAATAAGCCAATACCATTTACTGTGAAAAATACTATACTTCAAATATGTTGATGACAAATTATGATGGAATTAAAACTGCAACTGATTTATATATAGATTATTTGTAGTATACAATTTACAATTTAACAGCTTAATGCAATGCATTTGTTTTATTTGTTTTATTATCTACCAGTAAAATGTTGAAGTCACATTCAGTAACGTATTTTTCCCCAAAAACTAATTATATCAAATTTAACTAGAATAAATATTTCTTATGGGAAAATTATTCAGTTCAAGGTCTTGCTAACGTGTTTTAAACTTTTAACTTTGATTATTTTAAAGAATAATGCCAAGTATTTTGGACAATACATTCACAAATTTCTGGTTTTCTTCTTTCCTTATTCGATATTTATTTAAATCTAGTACTGCCTAAGCAAATAATCTACTAAATTAATATTTAAAAACAAAACATTGTTTAACTAGTAACCTGAATATAAAATTATTTTTATTTATCGTCCATGGAATAATAAGACATGTAATCATTTTTCAACCAATAATTGCCGGTTGGAACTTTAAAATGATGCCAGACTCGCCTTCGGGTCTCATTTCCTTTCTGTGGTCGCTTTATAGCCTAAACTTGATTGCACAAAAATAATGGCAATAAAAAAAACGTTAAGAGATTCTTTATACTACTGAACTTTCTTTTTGTAGGTATAAAAATGATTGTATCACGATGTAATGTTGACACTTTTAACCGCAAATATTATCATTACAATATTGATAACAAACTTTATTTTATTTAATCAATTGTATTAAGATAATCAAGACAGCCCCAAAATATACGGTGCCACCATTTCTTTGAGCGCCTATCAATACCATAACACTGGCGTAGTTGATCATGGTAATCTACTCCTCCCATAAATTTGTTGTAGTCTTCAATTTGAGGTCCACCGATCCAACAAGTCGTGCCATCTCTTAGCTTTATTTTTATTTGAGCAGTTTTAGTGCCATGAAAATTAGAAGCAAATGTAACTAGTTTATTATCTATCCACTAGTAGAAAGTAATTCCAGTATTTGAAGTTTTATGATTAAATTCACCTCGCTTCAAACTTTTATTATTTTTGTCATTCTTTTAGGTAACCCCTTTCTATTGCTTCTGATGGTACGACATGCCAATATTCCTTCAAGTTTTAACTTCTCACGCAACCTAATACTGGTGAAATAATTATCAAAATAAATGATCTTATTTTTGTGCCATTCTTGCTCAGTCAATTGTAGAACGATTCTCTCTCCCAAACTGTAATTTGCCAATTGTTTAGTAAAAAAAGTACGTTTCACAATAATTCGTTGACTCGGTACCTGACCTTAGGGGATTAGTAATGAAAGGTTATAAATTTCTCACTGTACAGTAAACATTAGCAGATCCGTAATCCGGTTTTCAAAATAGATTTAAATAAAACTCAGTAACATTTACTAAAACTTAAATTTATTTTGTAAAAAAAATCCCGAAATTTTTTAAAAACAAACAAACAAATTTTAAGTTTATTTATTAATTGAAATTAAACAAAACTGTTGAAACTTACGTATACGTATACGCTTTGGTCTATTTCATCTAATTGGCAGATGTTGTCAAAAAATGTTTCAAATAAAAAAGATGTAGTTTAATCATGGCCACATTTTAAAAATATTTTGTACTACTGGGTATCCCAAAAAATTGATTTAAATAAAACTTTTTGTATTTCATCAACACATTTGGTATTATTAACGTCACTTCGTTTTTTTCGTTTACTTATTGGCTTATTGATAATATCTTTTAATGTGGGTATTGCATGGGGTTTTGGTTAACTTACATGTTTCTTCTGCTGCATCGGTTATACTATAACCTCGATTATTCAATGTTTCAAACACATTTTTTACAATTTGTTTCGCATCCGGCGATAAATGCACTTTTTTGCCCAAGGACGCCACATACTTAGTTATAAACACAAGATTACTTTTAGAGTATAATGTTTAGTACAAACTAAAATTCTAGGAGATAATTTTAAAAACAAATTACCCCGAAACTCCCACTTTCTCTTCCAAGATGATTAAGAAAATCAAAAATCATTTACTAATGATTTACTATTGATGGTCAGTAATAATAATTTAAAATTTTACCTGAAAAATAAACAATCCAAAATATATCTTCCTGGACAAAAATAAATAATACCTTTCTGTAAATGTTCGAAGAAATATTAACCACCTTTTATTAGTAATCCCTTAAGAGCAGTTAAGAGCAGGTACCAAGTCAACGAATTATTGTGAAACGTACTTAAATATGTTCAGTCTTTCCCTGATAACTTTCAAATTTCTCTACAGACCCGGACATGTCACTCAAAATCCAAAACTTTTGGCCTCTTTTTATGGACTTCATAGGATTGTACTGCTTTATTGAAGAGCGGCCCTTGAATTTTACAATAGATTCGTTCACACATATCTTTTGTTCTCCCACGTAATTCAGCAACATCGATTTCAAGTAGTGAATAAATGGCCTGATTTTATTTTTATATAATTTGTCTGTTATTACTTGGAATAAGGCTATTATCATTGAGATGCAAATGTGATAGTATAGTTTGAAACCTTTTTCTTGACATATTGTTTCAGGTACTACTTGTACTTTCAAATCATCTGCAGTAGACCAATAACTTTCAATATTTGGCACAACGTGATAATCCATAAGAAAGTTTATTCCGATAAATGCCAGAATTTCTTCTTCACTAATGTTTAAAGTTTTACCTTTTTGTGTACCGTATAAATTTGTTTGGAGTAAGTAATAATGTGTAGTGTTTTACCTAACAGCTTCCCAGGAAGCATAATTGAATTCAGACAATGGAATGGCTCCTTTTTCTATTTTCTTCCAAATACGCTCAGGTTCATTTTCTTGTTCAATACACTCTTCAAATTGCTGTGGTTGAATTTCTTGCTTTTCAGCCTCCATAAAATCATTGCATTATCTTGTAAGATTAGATACGTGATATTTTAGCTATTTAAATAAATACGATTATTGTAATTTCCAAACAACCTACCTTGCATAAATGAACAATAATGTTTGAAATATTTGCTAAAACTCTATTTCAAATTAATCTAAAATGATTTTTAAAGACAATTTTTTACAATTAAATTATGCAAGGTGTTTTATTAAGCAATAAAAACATTATTCATATATTCTATATTTCAGATTAAGATATTACTCAACCCTAAAATGTGTCAATACAACTGAATGAACTTACTTCTGCTGTTCATTTTAATTATATCAGTGAGGGAAATTTTGCTAATTCAATTACCTTTCCGGTCTTTTGGTGAATTTGGATTCAATAAAGGAACAACTAATCCAAAACCGGCTTTTAAATACCTATAGATTTTTAATGTGATGAATTAAACGATACTACTGCAATAGAAAAACATATTTTTTAACATTGAAGTGGCAATCTGTTTCCTATTGGATAGTAATATTTTTAAAAATGCATCTCACGTTTTCGCAATACTGGCAATTTTCACGTGCTCGGAAGCAAAAATCGGTGCATTTCTCTTTCAGTTTTATTACCATTAATATCGGAGTATAACAGAAACAATAGTCGAAGTCGAAGGTTTTCTTACTGTGAACCTTGTTAAAAATTTACCACTCTTCTATGTTACAGAACCAGTAATACAAAGTATGGGAATGTCTAAATATTAAACTTATTGTCCTTAAAAAGGAATACAAATAACTATATTTTTGTGTCTGTTTTCATGACATCGTTTTCAAGGTGCTTTTATTATTAATCTATTCAAATTTGAAAAAATGTAAATAAGAACTAATACCGAAAAGCCATGCATATTTTTATATATATATTTTTCTTTGAAATACATTTATTTTGAAATTTATGGTACTAACCCTTACTGTGTGAAAGTTAATCTTATTCTGAACAATAAACAACTAAAAGGTTGAATTAACTTTCACTATTTATTCTATAAATACTTTAAATGCAATGACAGCCGTTTCGCTATCGAAATAGCATCGTCAGATTGACATATTGAAGTTACACTTTGTTTGTTTGTAACTAGGTACTTGATGTTGATAGGTAGTTAAGGCTAGACCAAGTAAGGAAGTAATAAGACATAACAATATTAAAGCCTAGATGTTATTAGCCCTAAGGGATTATCCTGGATGTATTTCCTTCTAAGATCAGTATAACTGTGCAATGATATAGAAAAACCAGGAAAAAACTATATCCTGCTGATCTTTACAATAACTTAATATATTTGTGTTATAATTACGTCTTATCTATGTATAAAATGAAGACTCAATCAAAGTAAACAGTTTAATAGTGGTGAACTTCCAAGATTTATTTGTTCATTAACTACTTTATATTGTTGATCTGCTAGATGTCTTTTGATTTCAAGTTCTTCAAGGAAATCTAAATTTTGTTTTTTATTACAAATGTGTAGTATTTGGATGTGATTGGTGTGAAAGAGTGAGGTTGGATGTTCAAGTAGGTGTTTTGCATAATTTGACTTATCTGGTTGTTTTAATCTATATGACATCCAAATACTACACATTTGTAATAAAAAACAAAATTTAGATTTCCTTGAAGAACTTGAAATAAAAAGACATCTAGCAGATCCACAATTTAAAGTTGTTAATGAACAAATAAATCTGGGAAGTTCTCCACTTTTAAAGTGTTTGCTTTGATTGAGTCTTCATTTTATACATAGATAAGACGTAATTGTAACACAAATATATTAAGTTATTGTAAAAATCAGCATGATATAGTTTTTCCTGGTTTTTCTATATCATTGCACAGTTATACTGATCTTAGAGGGAAATACATCCAGGATAATCCCTTAGGGCTAATAACATCTAGGCTTTAATATTGTTATGTCTTATTACTTCCATACTTGGTCTAGCCTTAATACTACCTAAACATCAGGTACCTAGTTACAAACAAACAAAGTGTAACTTCAATATGTCAATCTGACGATGCTATTTCGATAGCGAAACGGCTTTTGATTTGAGTTCTAATGCATTTTTTAAGTTTATTCACAGTTTTATAGTCCAAGAATGTTGTTTGTGCAGCTAGCGGGATTTCTTTTTGTACGAAAACGCTCCATACTAACATACACATGTGAGAAGTAAAACAGTGGTCGCGTAAACACCGGCTGGAGGGAAACAATGCCACTATCGGGTAGTGGAGAGGGATGTGACTCACGAATACAGGAATAACCCAAATATGTCTGGCCTGGCATAATTAAAACACAAAAATTTTGCTGACGTTCAAAAAGCATCAAAAACCACTATTTAGCAAATATATTTTTAAAAAATCCCAAAACCCCTATCACCCCTCACATGTCATTCCTATTTACGCCACTGGTCTGACACGTTATTTGAATGAAAAAGTGAAACAGATTTAAAAGACTTTTAATTATAATTTGATTGGACGTATTAAACATGATTTCAGGATTATATTCTTTGTTGCTTTAAAATGCTAATAAAATAAATCTCAAATGAGGCGTCACACTTTGAATAACATTACGATTATTTTTTTTAAGCGGACGATCAACATTGGTTGAGCTGATGAATTCCCTATAAAATTACCTTTTCAAAATGTGTCACATATGGTACTTTCCTTACTCTTATTATTCACTGGCATCATAGAATACATGTAGCTGGTGTATTCTGTGCTGGTACATAGAGGAAGAGCCAGTGACCAATTTTGAATGGTCATTTCAAAAGTCACGAAACTCACCAATCGCCTGTTTATTATTTAAAAAATGAATAAACCAGAGATTAATATATTATTCTTAATTGTTCAATAAAAATTATTTATTTAAAAATCTTCCGTTTAATTTTAACATCTAACCAAAAGTCGTCTCTTGTCTAGATTATTGTTCAACAATCGTCCCTAAGGGAATCCAAATGATAAAATTACAATATTATTCCCTTTTAATATTAGTTGTACTTGTATCTGCTGATACAAAAACCCCCAAAAACTAATCAGATCCATATTTTTACATAGTCGATTTTTGATGAAAATTTTGTAAAAATCTTGTCAGCCGTTTACCACACACATCAGCTTAGGTAAATACACACAGATACTTTTTTTAATACCATATTTTTCTGACTTAGGTATCTATCTCCAAAATGTAAAAATTAATAAAAATCTCAAAGTCCAAACTTTACTAACGTAAAAATGTTTATAAAAAATACTTAAGTATTAAGATTAACTTTAATTTTCTCCTGTATAAATTGTGAAATCCGTAGTTTTTAATTTTGTATAAGTAATTCACTATTTTATCGATAACATTTACAGGTAATTAAAATTGAAAACTTTGTAACAATAAAATAGTTTCTTTTTAATTTTTTACTTATTTTATTTCCCTATACAATAGGTATGAAATATTATTTTTAACTGTAATGTCTTTTCCATTTTCTTAAGAAATTAATTTCAAAATGTACGTGTTGCGAATATAATAAATTCCCTCTTTTATTTGGATCTCCGATTGTACTTAGTCCAGCCACGGGCTAATTTTAAACGGTAGTGGGGTATCGGAATCTTTCTCTTAGAACTTTCGTTTCTCTGTCATCAGTTTGTGCCAATATTTAGGCGTATTGGCTCTTAATACTTGTATGTATGTATGAGTTAGGGGTGATAATTACACTGCGACCTATAGGATCTATTGTGTCCCCCCTTACTTGCTATGTTCTGATATTTTCTCAGACCTATAGCAGCTCTTCGAGTCCTATTTTCCTGAGGAAGTTTAGAACATCGTCGGCTTTCAAATCAGGTAGATCCCCTTCCTCTATTTCATGTGCTTCTAGGTATCTAGCCCTAGAATTTTGCAAGGCAGGGCATTCTGAGAGTATGTGTATTGAGGTTTCATCCTCTTCCTCACAGAATCTGCACTTTGCTTCATCTGCTAACCCTAGTTTCTTCATGTGGCTTCTTTACCAGCAATGCCCGGTTAATATTCCCGTTAGAATTCGGAGCCTTTTTTTACTGAGGTTGAGGCAGCTAAGAGATCTCTTCTGGTCATAGTTCCCCAGTAGTATCTCAGATTGCCTCAGTCCTTCCAGCTGATTCCAGTACTTGGATTTTTCCTTCTCCATTTCTTCCCTTAGTTTTCCTAAGATTACTCTACTACTGATCCCACAAGATGGTTCTGGTCCCAAATGTGGGGTTTCAGCTCCTTTTTTTGCCAGCTTATCTGTTGTTTCATTCCCCTCTATTCCTATGTGTCCCGGGGCCCATAGGAGAGTGACAGTGTTCTTCTGGCCTAGTTCATTTAGTTTGCCCAGGCATTCCCAAACCATCTTCGAAGTGATTATATTTGAGCTCAGCGCTTTGATGGCTGCGGTAGTTTCTTCCAATATTGAATTGCAGACATCTTTCGATGGCGCGGACTTCTGCTTGAAAGATGCTCGGGTATGTGCCCAAGCTTTCTGAGTATTTGGCTCTCGGTCCAAAAACTCCTATCCCAGTTCCCTCGTCTAGCTTGGAACCGTCCTTATACCACTTTATGGTATTCTGGTTTAAATTCTGTATGGTGTCTTCATCCCATTCAGATTTATTACTCAACTTTGTGATGAATTTTCTCACAAAGTTGAATTTCTTTGGCATATCATCTTGGGGCATTTCCCAAGTTTGATCAAAATGAAGTGATCATTCTATATATTGTTTTCTTCCTTACACTTTCTAGCAGAATGTGCAGTGGGGTCAAGTTTAATACTTAGAGAAAGAACTATGCTTTATTGTCAATCAAAAATTATAACATTTTTATACAGAAAACTATAGTAGTTTTTAAGTGTGTTGGTAGGCAGTTGTACATTTCATTATAGCTTATTAGTACGATTTTTAGAAAGATTAGAGGTGGGCATCGTCAAATTAACATCTAAATCGTAGTTTCTCGTGGGGTTATCTATAAAGTGGTTCCTGTTTTGAGTTGGATGAATTTACGGACTAAATAAACAGATTAAAAGATTAATAGTTCAGGAAGGGTCAGAATTATGTGTTTCGTAAAGCAGAATTCACACCAGAGCAACTAGCAGCACGCGATAGGCAATGTTAAACATCATATCGGTTTTAAATTCACATCAAAACTACAAAATTGCAGTCAAGTAGTGTAGCAAGCAAGTGGTACACAACGATATCTGTCGATACTGTTTTATTACCCTTTTATACAGTGTGTTAAAGCCAATTGGAATAAATTCATTATTTCGGTTACTGTACATATTTATAAAAAATCCCGAAACACATCAAATTTAAGTTATAACTTGACATTCTTTAACGTGAAAATGCAACCCCTACCTTCAACCCCCTTAGAATGACAGGTACAACCCCCAATTTTTTAAATGGGAAGTATAGGCTTCTGATATATCATTTGAAAGGTCTCTTCATTCTCTATTCAAAAATCTTATTGTTTTTAAATTTAATGCAAAAATTAAAATAAAAAAAAGAATATCATGTTGTTACCGAAATTCGCTACAATACATTCAAAAACTAAAATGTAATGCAAAACGTAATAAAATGTAGAACACGAAAAAGAACTATGAATGTTAATGAAGTAGATGTTCAAATGTTCTCCTCGAACGTCTTGGCAACATCCTAATCTCAAATAAAACTGTCTTCTAACATTATTTAACATATCAGGCGTGATCGACCTAATCGCAAGCGTTATTCGTCCTTTTAAGTCATTTAAATCAGAAGGTTTAGTTTTGTACACATGGTTCTTCACATATCCCCATAAAAAGAAATCTAATAATGTAAGATCAGGTGATCGCGCTGGCCTTTCAATCGATCCTCGCCTCCCTATCCTTCGATTGGGAAATTTTGTATCGAGGTACTGCCGGACATTAAGTTGGTAATGTGGTGGTGCTCCATCCTGCTGAAACCATATCGTATTCGCTGGAACTTGAGGGTTACCTGGATCAGGATATAAATTTGCCAATGTTGGAATGACATCATTTTGAAGTAGTGCCAAATAATTGTTGTCATTCAAGTTGCCCTCAACAAAAAAGGGATCAATGATATTGTTCCCTACAATCCCTGCCCAAACATTTACCTTTTGAGGGTATTGAGTGTGTTCTTTTCTCATCCAGTGAGGATTTTCCGTGGACCAGTAGCGGCAATTTTGCCGATTAGCATGACCGTTAAGTAAAAAAGTACACTCATCAGAAAACATAACGTCTTCTAATTGGATAATATTGTTATTCAACATGTCCATCATTTGCTTACAAAAAAAAGTTCTCCTATCAAAATCGTCTTCCATGAGCTCCTGAGTAGGTATCATATACGGATGCAATTTATTTTCTTTTAATATGTTTGCTATCGATGTATGGCTAGCATTGAATGTAGTGGATGCCTGTCTACTCGATGTATGTGGGTTTTCCTGAAACTCAAGCAACACATCTAATTTGAGTTCATCACTCAGTGCATTGGCAGCTGCTTTTTTTATCTGCCTTACATGATCAAACTCGCGAAACTGCTTTTCTATTTTACTTATTGTTCCTTGGGATATAGGCGGTAAATGAGGAAATTTCTCATGAAATAGGCGAGTTACTTCCTGTTGTGTTCGGATGTTATCTCCGTAACCAATCATTTGTAAAACTGTTATTTTATGCATTTCCGTTAATCTAACCATTTTTCAAAATTGAATTGAACAAACTTTATAGTTAAATTACAACAATGACAACTTAAATAAAACAATTTACTACTGCTTGTTAAAACAGCGTTGCCACGGAAATTCTTTAAAGTTTTTTAATGGTTACCATCTAAAAACAACATTGCTATGGTTTTGTTCACTTTCTCATTATCAAGACCTAAACGGGAAATAAGTTTTAAGTATATTGTAATAAGTTTCGAATATATTGTAGCAAATTTCGGTAACAACATGATATTAATTTTTTTTATGTTAATTTTTGCATCAAATTTAAATCAATAACATTTTTGAATAGAGAATGATGAGACCTTTCAAATGATATATCATAAGCCTATACTTCCCATTTAAAAAATTGGGGGTTGTATCTGCCATTCTAAGGGGGTTGAAGGTAGGGGTTGCATTTTCACGTTAAAGAATGTCAAGTTATAATTTAAATTTGACGTGTTTCGGGATTTTTTATAAATATGTACAGTAACCGAAATAATGAATTTATTCCATTTGGCTTTTACACACTGTATGCCTTGACATGTACGTAAAATAATTAAAAATAAACAAAAACGCTGCTACTGGATACACCCGTTTAATGTACAAAATTAAAAGCTCAGTGCAAATTTGGTTGCCAGAGTTAAATATCGATCAGAGAGCGTGTAATTATGTAAACACGAATCTTTTCGATAATTTGTACAAGAGAACATTTCCCCTTTGGTCCATTTTGCGCAAAAACAAACCAACACGTGTACATTGAAGCAACATGTGTCTAGCCATCGTCACTCCATGTTGCTGCAGGTTTTATGAGACCAGCAAATTTTACCGGGTGTATCTTCACGTGACAGACTGCGAGAGCGGTCACGATGCTGTGTATTAAACAAGGAAACTACCTGCAACTTGAGTTCTTCGACCTGAGATACCAATTTATCCAGCATAGATTGAGGAACAGCAGTAGTGGAACTCAGCCTGGGATGCTAGAATAGCCTGTACAGGTGTCAGATAGAGCGGCACCTGCCAACGAACGCAGGTGTCGGAGTTCCTCTTTGCTTATAAGTTGGTGTACCCGCTGCTCCTCTGACATGGATAGACGCCTGATGAGTTCAGATTTTAATTTTTGAAATTTGCATTTATTAGGTGGAGGATTTGTAATGTCTTCCACTTCGAGTGCTAGTCGTTGGTCTAAATGTGAAATAATATAATTAAATTTGGTTGCATCCGCGGTGATGCCAGCAATATCGAATTGTGCTTCAGCCTGAGAGAACCATATGACAGGCCGGTCTGTCCAGAAAGGTGGAAGTTTTACTGCGACTCTAGGCACTGCAGGTTTTGATTCTGATATGGAGACTGTTTGTTTTAACCGCTCCTGAAGTACGACATTTTGCTGCTCCAACCGTTGGGGCATATAGCCCAGGAAGTAGTTGTTTTTTCATAAAAAACTGTCAAGCTTGGTATAGAAACTGTTAAGTTTCTTTACCTTGGGTGCAGGTGGAAACAATTTTCCACTTTTTCAGTGTTTTTGTTGACTACACCTTATTGAAATTATTTCATGTATCGTTATTTATCAGAAACTATGTGAATTATTTTATTTCTAATGAAAACCACCACACATTTTAAAAATACAAGTTACAATTATTGAATACTTGGTAAAAAACAAATTTAGAGCCCTCCGCCACTGAGTTCTCATGATGGTAAAGCGCATAGACCGGCATGTCCAGCAAGAAAGTGTTGAAATTCAGCTATCGCTCGCCAAATCCTCTTAAGTCTATTACTGAAACTATCGTAACCCAACTAACTACAAACCCGCTTGAATATGCATAACTTGTTGTGTCAACTTCCTCAACTTCCATCTCCCTCACTCTCACTAGCCCGCTCGCTCTGTAAATTATAATCTAATAATATTTTGGTGGAGACCAGCTCTCCGGAAAATTGCCGGCTGCTAGTGTTACCTCTGCATGAGACATGTTTTGCATCTCCCCAGAGACGTAGTAGAAGCTAGTCGTCGACACAAAGTCACAAGTCAATAACTTTTATAAAAAAGAAAGATTGTTCCTAATTGGAATTTCTAAATATCGTATTAAATGTGTTAATTATCCGATTTTACTGATACGTCGATTAAATATTAAATGTTGGAAAACTGTTATTAATTTTAGTAATTTGGGTTAATAGAATGTTTCATTCCTTTCTAGTTAACTACCCTTCTATTGCATGTTGTTCAGTTTTTACATTATCTACCTCTTTTCCGTTCTCCGTTAAACCAAATTTATATGAAGTTACACCCTAAACTTTCCCAGATGTATTGTATAACTAAAATAAGTTGCTACAAAGGGTACCGCCTAGCGGCAAATTTTCATTTATCGGAACATTGTCTCCTTAGGCGTGTATGTCCCTGTGTATTACAAATATTGTCGATCACATAATCGTTTTTTAAATTAAGCGCTTTTATACTTCGTAGTAATTCTTTCTTTGTCGTTACCTTTTCTGGACTAATGTTCCTATTTTTCGTAATTTCTCTTGAACGATTTCTAAAGTCGGTACCTACAATATTTTCTTGATATAAATTATAAACCGTTCGCTTTATATCTTTATATCCGCACCTGTGAATGATCTATAACGTCACCGCGCTTAATAACCCGAGAAATAGTGTAAATAGAAATTTTATTATAACCGCATCTGATTTTTTATTATCTTCATTTTCTTCACATCTAAGCATAATTAGTTTATTCAATGCGGACTTCACCAATATTATTCCAAATTTAAAACGAGTACACATAAAATAAACAATATCAATGGAAGTTTTAGAATTTTATCTACCGGGGTTTTAAATAATGACGTGAAAAAAAAAGAAGTAAATCATCCATTTTCTCAAATGTGACTAAACAATGATTGAAGAGAAACACAAAATCAATGTCACAGATTTTTATTTATATTTATTTTGGTACAATAGCGACTAGTTTCGGCCTTTTTAGAAGGCCATCATCAGGCTTAGTATAAAATAGTTAAATAACGGTTAAAAAACCATAATTGTTCGAACAAATGCTTGCGTTAACATAATAGTGAACTGGTAAAATTATTAAAGGAAGTTATGAAATTGGAACAAGTGTGACATCGAAATATTGATAACAAGAATAAGTATAAAATTAAAAATTTTTATGATGATTAAAAAATGTGACTTATACAACTAAGAATATATATAGAAGGTAAACCTTTCTATATGTGGGTCGACGAATCTAAAAAAACATCAGGTAGGGAAAAAATAAAAGTAAAACAATTTATCTTTATTTTCCCCAATGTATGAGGTCTCAGAAGAGATAATAAAGGCAAATGGAGTAAATTATAAGTAATGAGAAAATATTTAAATTGAAGTTGATGGAAAAACCAAGATAAGATGTAGGGTTGTGGAACATCAGATCTTGTAGATCTTGTAGAGAACTTTGAGGGCGCTCCACTAGGCCACACTCGAGCAATGTCAATAATAGACATAAGGTAATTATGATAATATGAGACATATTGAATTGATGTTATAAATGTCCATAACACTCAACAAAATGAATAAAGCACTGAAAACTCTAACAACACAGTTTAACAGCAATGGCGGCGATCAAACAAAATAAAAATCTGTGACATTGATTTTGTGTTTCCCTTCAATAATGACGTGAAATATTAAAATTATAAAAACATTTTATTTTTATTTGTTTTCAAACTTATTTAGTTTAATCTTTAGAAATGAGAACAAAAAAACCGTAACAATATTTAAAGTAACCCTCTGACACTGAATGTGTAAATATTTATTGCAAAATTCTGAATTTATATTTTGATCTGGGTTTCCATTTTCTGTTTCAAAAGGTCTCCAAAATGGTGCCGTAACATATGTAACTAATTTAAGTTTTTCAATTAATATGGGCAAAAATTACAATACGTAAACAATTATTAAAAATGAATTACCGATACAAAGATTATATCTTAAGTTAATACTTAACTGCCCCAAAGAAAAATCTGGACTCTCCGCCTCCGCACTAGACACCGACTTTATGAGCTACCGCAAAAAATAACCCTGAGACCCCTGCAGCCGTCAATAAGTCGCGTACATACTCCACTTGTTTTCGAGCTGTACAACTACCAGTCTAGAGAAAGCTTGGGTTCCGACGATACAGAATGGATGTTTAATGGGATAAATATTTGTTTTCATGCCATTCTTTCTACTTTGAAGTCTCAATTCTGGTCCAGCATTCTTCAGTTCTACTTAGTGTAAATTATTTTAAAATTACTGACGCACACGTGCCCGATGAATTGCTTCAAAAAATCTTATCCAATTGTAAAAATAATTAATTTTATCGTAAAATCAAATTTGTAAATAAATTTTATAAACAATCATTGAAAATTTGTACAAAGGTTTCAGTGTCGTCGACTCATAACCTCAAATAGAAATTAATTTATAAAAAAAACTACCCCCCTCCGGCGGGGGGAAATGGTATGAAGGATACATTTGGTAATTCAACTCAAAAAATTCTCTTAAGTTTATTCCGTTTCCTAAACCCAGAAAATGTCCGAGCAGATGCTTCAAATGGATTGATTTATGTGGCAACCAAACTCTGAATTTTGCCACAATCACAATCTACTGAAGTTGAGGAAAATGCAGAAATAACTCAAGTTGATGTACAAGAACATGCTAGTGTCTCAGACAATCAAATAAATGTTGACAATCAATCTAAGAATTTCCCAATTAAACCCACTACAAATATGTTGGAACACAATTATAGCTCTACTAATTTTATAAGGCAAAGAAAAACTGAACCAAAAAAAAAAAATTACAAAAATTTAAACAAAAGATAGTACAAGTATATTCAAATCTTCACCGTGGACGGAAATACTCGTACAGGAAAAACTATTTTTCATATAAAAACCTAAAAACGACAAATATCATGTTTAAATACTTTACCGGACTTAATTCTCCACATTTTGAATCATTTTATTCATTCCTAAATGAAAATGTTATAAAGGACTTAAGATACCAATTTAAATATAAAAGGTAGCTTAAAGCAGTAATAGAAAAACACGAAGCCAAACAATGCTAAATAATAACAGGACAATATCTAATGATACGTGTATGTGTTGACAGCTGACATTTAGTTTTTCGTAAACTGTAAGAAGTAAAATACTACAAACTAAAAATATGTTAAAAGACCTCCATATCTTTCGGGTACAACACGAGTGATAAAGGGGCCCAAAATACATAAGAAAAACCAAAAATATATTGGAAAAATTGCTTCCTTATGCGACTAACCTTTTTCAGTATTTTTTTGCTCGTTAATTTGGCAACATTTCCCTTTTATAGAACTCATCCATTATAAGTGAAAAAAAACGTTTTTGTAAATTTCTGATTTTTTTTCCTCCTTCACTGTCAAACTTTCTATCCCCCGGAAACCAACTTTCTTACTATCACTTACACTACTTATCAATACTTGAACTATTACAAATATTTTTTTAACCTAATAAATTAATTTTAACAATTCACGTCAAATTTTGACTTTTCTCTGATAAAATGTTGAACTAAAATAAATTTTTATGTAACTCTTTAACATACCTTCTCAATATATTTTATGATTTGGTATATCAGTGTAGACCACATAGCGAATTATTGCTCTAATTGGAGTCTATTTTTGAGTGTAAGCGCTTAATTGGCTTTCACTGAAGTTAAGAGGGTGTTGTAGATAACCTTAATTTTTATAATGAAATCCAACGCTTCGGAATAATTTATCAAAATATTTAGTTCAAAATTTCGGGTTCGGCTACTAAATCACTCTGTCGATTCTAATCTGATTCCTCTTTAATAAATTTAAACGCTGATGTATAAATAGTTCGTTGTATTAACATTCCAAAAAGCCGAGCGTACTTTCTCAATGGCCTATACGACATCTATTTGGACGCGAGCCAGTGTCGTCTCTTTTTTATTTTGAAGTTTCAAAAATTTTAAGAATTGTCGGTGAGATGTGTTCTATTGGAGCACGCAAAAACAATGATATTTTTGTTCATTCATTCGATTCCACAGGAAATTGAATATTTTATTCGATTTTCCCATTCTAGTGCTAAAATTGAACGTAGATAGGCATCAATAAACTAACATCAATATACAGATTAAAAGTATTAAGATTTGGTTGTAAATAAAATATTTAATAAGAATAATAAAAAACTCTTCGTTTTAACAATACTTCCAATATTTATTTAAAAAAAATGGCTTTTTTATTATTCTTAGTAAGATGGACTTCCAGAAAGCAAGGGTCAGTACAATAAATTTTAAAATATTTAGTAACAAAAATCAACGTAAAGAATAATATTAAATAAAAACTTCACATTTTCCTTTTGTTTCTCAATAGTAGATTTTATTAAGTACTACATACTACGAGGTCTGGCTATTAAATATCGAGACTGCTTATGAAAAAAAATTTTATTTTAAATATACTCCCCTTTCCTCGCCACACACTGTTCCATTCGTTTTTTCTGTTGGTCAAAGGAATGCTGCTCTTTTGTAAGAGCATTTAGGAGCTCCGCCGATTTTCGCTTCACCTCTTCCATCGACTCGAACCGGGTTCCTTTTAAGGCATATTTGATTTACGGAAACAGTAAAAAGTCACAGGGTGCTAAATCAGGCGAGTACGGCGCGTGATCGAGCACTGGAATGCATGTAGCGGCTAAATAACGCTTCACGGACAGCGCGTTATGGGTAGGTGGGTTGCCCTGGTGCAAGATCCAAGATTTGTTTTTCCACAACTCCTGCCGTTTCTTACGAACTCGCTCTCGCATTGTTATCAAAACTTTCAAATAGTAATTTTGTTTTACAGTTTGACTCTCTGAAACCCATTCAGTCATCACGGTGCTGTTGATGTCGAAAAAAACTATTAGCATGGCTTTAAATTTTGATTTCGACATCGCAAGTGATGATGTTTTCCATCAGTTCAGGCTTTTCATCTAACCTCTGAAGAAAATCTGAGCAGATCTGTTGACGGAAGAGATTTTGGTCAGGGGTCAAATGTTTTGAGACTTTCTTCATGTTCCATGTTCTTTATCGATGTTTACAGTCTCAGCAATCATCCGAATGCTCATACGACGATCTCCGCGCATAATTTCATTTATTTTGGTCACTTTTTGCAGAGTTGAAACAGAGACAGGTCGACCTGGAGGTTGGTCATCTTCGGTGCTCTCTCGACCTTCAGAAAACCTTTTATACCATTCGAAAACACGCGCACGAGATAGAGAATTCCCTCCATAGGCCTTTTTCAACAACTTATAGCACTCAGTCGGAGTTTTTTTTAATTTAACGAGAAATTTCACATTGATCCGTTGCTCGTGTTTTTCGTCACACATTGTTATCGGCACGAGGTAAAAACACGTTCGTTTCTAACCTCTACAGAAAAAATACAACTACAGCGACAAAAACGTGTGTTTTAGTACTGGATTAGTAGACACTTCCAGCTATCTAACGCTGCATTCGTTTCCCACCCTACCCCTCTAGGACGCCTTTTGCGCCCTTTGTCTCGTTATTTAATAGCCAGACCTCGTATTATTATTTTTTATTTGGTACACATTTAAACGAAAATCTAAAAATTCGTTTTGTAGCCACAATTACAATAATCAATATATCAAGTTTTGTTAAGAATTTTCGTTGTCTAAAAAAATGTTATTTTTCATTAATGCCTTTAAAATATTTCCCATTAGATATGCATATGTTCCAGCGCTTCTTCCAATTCTCGAAACAATTCAATGATGTAAGGAGCGGAAAAGTAATCTTGCGCGTATTACGAATTTCAAAATGGATAAAAGTATTAAACAAATAGTTTGTCTTAAATTTTGCATAGCCAATTGATTTTCGTGTTCAGAGTCACTGAACATGTTATATACTGTAACGTTAATTTATTTTTACTAGTCTTTTTAATTTATTTTTATACTATTTAAATCACTAACACTGTTTAATTTATATAACACAATTTATTTACAATACTTTAATTTATGTAAGACAATATTTCTATTCGCATTTATCTAACAACATACTACTAACTAACTAACTTAAAATATTCGAATCGGTCCTTTATATAGGTAAATATTGTTCGAGCATACTCCAGTCTATTCTGGGAATCGTCTCGATGATTCGACCGCTTCGCTCATCGGACGCCGTCGAACAAAACGTATATTCCGGAATTTTCTCGCATCATCTATCTGCCTCGCGTCTGGGTCATAGCGCCAGGGGCGTACTCGCACAACAATACCGTTAACATGTTTATGAGTAGTATAAACGTTCAAATGCGGTCGAGATATATGATGGAAGATTTGTCGTACCCTGTAGGAGGCTGACAGTTCGTGATTTGTAATATATATTTTGACGTTAGCCACATTTAAATAGTTTTAATTATTTTTAAAGAAAAATGATACATAAGAATTTATATAAACGTTTAATCTAAATATTTGACAACGCGCCGAATCATAAAATTAAAAATGGAAGTAGTTGATAATAATTCGTATTCAGAAGATGAATATATGGAAAACACACCACCAGAAATTTTGGAGATTGCTTTGAATGCAACTCTAAACCTTTTGCCAGAAAAATCAAGAGAAAAGTATGATTGCTCATACCGAAAATTTATGGAATGGAAAGAAAATAAAGAAATACTATCATTTTTTGAAAATGTAATGCTTGCTTATTTTCAAGAGCAAACAAAATTTTACAAAGCTTCGACACTATGGTCCCAATATTCAATGTTGCGAAGTAAATTAAGTACCTATAAAAAACAATGTGGATATTTCGAAATATGTGAAGGGAAAAGCATTTCTGTAAAGACAAAATGACAATTACAAGCCTAAAAAATCAAAAACGTTAACATCTGAAGAAATCCATAAATTTTAGAAAGAACCACTTAATTATAAATATTTATTAACAAAGGTAAATTAACGTTTCATTATTTATAATATAAATTATTTAAAAATAATTATTTTAACTAGCCTGTCCTAGACATTGGTTTAACTGGTGCCTGTCGAAGAGAAGAATTGTGGAATTTAAAATTAGATGACTTGGAAGATTTAGGGACTGCACTATTGGTTAGACTTCGAAGTACGAAAACTAAAACTGAAAGATCCGTTACGGTAACTGGATAATTTTTTAATATCTACAAAAATTACGCTTGTCTGCGACCTGATAACGTTATTGACAGACGCCTGTTTGTGAATTATCAGTGGGGTAAATGCACAGGGCAAATTGTAGGTATTGTAACGAGCGAGACTCCCCTAGTACGCCCCTATCGCCCTGATAGGTAAACAACTGATTCCCGGAAGTCTAGTCACCGCACGTACAATCGAGAAAATTCCTTCCTTTCTACGCGCGTCGAGAAAGTGTTATCGAAAGACCTTCTACTAGTTACTAGTTAACTCTTAAACGCCATGATGGATGGCGATCAAGCAATATTGCTGAAAGCTGTGTCGATGACGCCATCGCCAATAAAATAGAGATAGCCAACAAAATTGTAAACACAGTAGACTCCCCAATTAATCAAAAAGAAAAACCTTCCACATCATCGGCAACTATTTCAATACTTACCGAGAATTTGGTAAAAAATAGAGAGACTCCTGGATTAACACTTCAAAATTGCTCAAATTTTACCATAAATTATAATTTCAAATAAAAATGTTTATTGTTTTTGTCTTAAATTTAATTAACTTTGCATTTAAATTGGGTTAAATTAAGTGTTATATTTATTATTTTGCATTCCTGTAATATACCTAATAATAATAACAAAAATGGTTACAGATTTCAAATAAGTTCCTTATTTGAATTATTATAAATTGGGATCGAAGAAAAAGTATTGTGTGCAACATGTGCATAAGGTACTTTTCCCGCTCGTTCGATTTGCAGTTTGTATACCTAACAGGTCGGCTGAAAAGTCCCCGGTCTACCATAGTAAAACACAATATTTTGACAAAATTCATTTTTTTTATTCAACATAGTTGCCTTCAAGGGCGATACAGCGATTATAGCGACCTTCCAACTTTTCGATACCATTTTTGTAGTACTCCTTCGGTTTGTCCTCAAAACAGGCTTCAGTTTCGGCGATTACCTCAAATTTTTTTCCCGCGAGCATTCTCTTCAGGTCAGAGAAAAGGAAAAAATCGCTGGGGGCTAGATCTGGAGAATACGGTGGGTGAGGAAGCAATTCGAAGCCCAATTCATACAATTTTGCCATCGTTTTCGATGATTTGCGACATGGTGCATTGTCTTGATGAAACAACACTTTTTTCTTCTTCATATGGGGCCGTTTTTTCGCGATTTCGGTCTTCAATCGCTCCAATAATGAACAGTAATAGTCGCTGTTGATTGTTTTTCCCTTTTCCAAATAGTCGATGAACAATATACCGTGTGTATCTCAAAAAACTGAGGCCATAATTTTGCCAGCTGACTGTTTAGTCTTTACACGCTTTGGTGGCGGTTCACCGGCCGCAGTCCACTCAGCTGACTGTCGATTGGACTCAGGCGTGTAGTGATGGATCCAAGTTTCATCCATAGTCACATATCGATGCAAAAAATCGGGTTTATTACGACTGAACAGCTGCAAACACTGCTCAGAATCATCAATTCGTTGCTGTTTTTGGTCGATTGTGAGCACGCGCGGCACCCATTTCGCACAGAGCTTCCGCATACCCAAATATTCGTGAACGATATGTCCAACACGTTCCTTAGATATCTTTAGAGTGTCAGCTATCTCGATCATATTCACTTTACGGTCACTCAAAATCATTTTGTGGATTTTTTTGATATTTTCGTCGGTAACCACCTCTTTTGGGCGTCCACTGCGTTCACCGTCTTTGGTGCTCATTTCACCACGCTTGAATTTTGCGTACCAGTCAATGATTGTTGATTTTCCTGGCGCAGAGTCCGGAAACTCATTATCAAGCCAAGCTTATGCTTCAACTGTATTTTTTCCTTTCAAATACCAACATTTAATAATCACACCAAATTCTTTTTTTCCATCTTTTTGAAAATAACAAAAGTTGCTTCACTAAAAATGCAATATCTCACAAACGAATAGTCCGACAGCTGTCAAATTTTTACACGAATCTTTTAAAGGTTGATAGTATCTAAAAATGAAATGGATTTAATTCTAGTGTCGTCATCTATAGGTCAGACCGGGGACTTTTCAGCCTAGGTGATACTTGTAAGTGCCCATGTTTCATATTCTGTTTATTTAAATTAAAAAGTTAAGGGTAAATTATCACGCGAGATATATTTTCTATTATTTGCCTTTTTCCTTACTTTAAACTTGTACACTGATTTTTTTTAGCATATTAAGATCACTTTATTGCTCTATTGATTTATGTTGTTCAAACTTAGTGGTCAGTTTTAACATTACACTTACGCACGCACAGTAGAACCTTTAGAACATAACTCATCTCCGGATAATAATTTATGCGATAACAATCAATAATTCCACCTTACTAGAACTGATTTGTTGCACAATTAGTGAATTTAAATGGCAAGGCGTTAAAATTATCTACTGCGAATTTAACACGCGAGCATTTCCCTTAATTTAGGTATCAAATATCTAATTAACTAATTAATCTATTTTCAAGGGAATTTACACGAGTTTGGTGCACATAAAACTCCGAAAAAAAAAACAACAACGTAAAGAAAGCTTTACGTAAACCGTTTTTAGTGAACGTTTTACACTCGCTTTTATTGCAGTTCCAGTGAATTTATTCAGATCCTGCCATACCCTAGCGAAACTGCAGGATTATCATTTTTATTTTTATTCCGCATTTTCGAAAGCGTCTCGGGAATGTGTCGCTATAATGTGGTAAATTTTCATACATACATAAACAAGAATTTTTGTGAAATTTATTGTATCAACCCTTATTCTGTAAAAATCCGATAACACAAAACAAACAACAGTAAAACAAAACATCCACTATTTTATTATAAAAAAGTCTCATGTCAATGACAGTTGCAATGAAATTTATTGTACCAACCCTTACTTTGTGGAATTAAGAATTAAGAACATTAAACAAAAGTGATTTTTGAAATAAACGTAGAAGTTGTGTTAAATAGTTCATCATTTAATGTTTTTAAAATGAAAGCTGTTTCAAATTAATATTAACAAATTTGTACTGCATCCAGAATTTCTATAGTTATTGCAAAATGAGGTAGCAGCTAGGTTTTTTCTGCTTCATCATCCGTTACTGCTGGAAATGAAATATTATGCCTGTTATAAGTTGAACCAGTTCATGTTTAGCAAGAAAATTACGTGAAAGTTGTGTTTTAAATTGGGTTTTAATTAGGGTTTAATTAATTTAATTTTTGCTTATGAAGCTCCATCAAGGACCACTGTTTATCGATGGTATGGTGAATTCAATCGTGGCCGAAGACGAATTTCGTGCAGGTCGTCCAACATCAGTTGTTCCAAAAACCAATGATGCTGTACGCCAACTAATATTGCAAGATCGTCATGTGACCTATCGTGAGATTGAGACAACCTTAGGCATTAGTAGAACCAGCATACATTCAACATTGCTTAAATATTTGACGGTCAAAAATATTTGTTCGCATTAGATCCCACACAATTTGTCAATCGCTCAAAAAAAGGCTCGTATCGATTGGTCTTCCAAGAAATCAGGAAAACCAACCGCCAAAGATGGATCACTCTTCATATTGGAAAATATGACCCAATATTAATATTAAAATTAACTATTTGTCTTTAATTTGATAAAAAAACATAATTAACTAGTAAAATTAAGTATATTAAAGCAAATTACGCTAATTTGATACAAATACTATAATACAAATACCTCGGTTTTTAAATCTTACAAACTAAAGTAGATAACATAAAATTGAATTGGAAGATATTGACAACAAAACATTGGACCAAATGTGGATCACCTTTAAAACAATCTCTATTAACTCGGCAAAAGCAGTATTGGCATCAGCAAGACTACCAACGAAAAAAGCAGACAGCATGGTGGACAAAAGAAATCAAACATGAAATAAGAATTAAGAAAAGTAAGTGACAAAAGTATCTTTCAAATAAAACAACAGCTAACTATGAAGAGTACAAACAGCAAAAAAAATTAGTAAAGAAGAAACTACAAATGGCGAAAGAAAAATCATGGAAGGCATTTGGAGAAAAACTGGAAAATGTTAGTAACGGAAATCAAAAACTTTTTTATGAGGTGCTGAAATCTTGTAGGAAAACAAAAACTGTCGAAACAATTCCAGTGAAATATACAGAAGGTCAATTAATAATCTAGGAGGAAGCAGTAATGAGAAGATGGAAAGAACATTTTGTAAACCTATTAGGTAGCGAAAATAAAGGAAAAGACGAATTAAATATGCCTGAACATAAAGAATCCATAGACAGTAATGAACCAACTGAAAGTGAAAAAGTAATGAGGAGCTGGACACGATAGTACCACGGGTGACATGTTCAAATAGATGGGTAGCAAAGGTGACAGTATTCCTAAAAATATTTAATAGAGTCTAGAAAGAAGAAACAGTACCAAAAGACTGGGAGTTTGGTATTATATTGTCTTTTTTTGAAAAAGGTGATCAAATGGAATGTGACAAGTACCGTGGAATCACTCTGCTAAATACAGAAGTTAAAATATGACCAAATTATAGACATAGCATTGAAATACTTTGCAGAAAGATCATTGTATTCACAAAATGGCTTTCGAAAATGTAGAAGCACGCAAGATAATATCTTCATAATAAAAAAAATGATTTAAAAAACTGTATTTGGCGGAGGAAAAGTCTATCTAGCATTCTTAGGTTTAGAAGAAGCTTTCGACTCGGTGTCAAGAATAAGATTATGAAACATCTATGGATTAAAGATGAATAAAACAAAAACAAAGGTTATGGTACTATCGAAAGATAATGAAAATAGATATAACTATAGTAGGGACGTTAATTGAACAAGTAAACCAATAAAATATCTAGGAGTACTGAATAAAAAAAGGAGAACCTGAAATAAACTATAGGATTGGATATACCATAAAACTTTACTACGTTTTAAAAAATAAATTTATAAGAAGTTTTTATACTCACCATAAATGAAAAATACTTATATATTTTTCCTACGACCACATATGAAAGTGCTAGTTTGCACACTTATTTGTACTTAAGAAAGTAGCTAATATCAATACACGTATTGAAAAGTAAAAAAATATAGTTCTATGATCTGTGACATTTACGTCAAATTTATCAATAGTAAACACATGAATGACAAAGCAAGGACCATTTAATTTTTTTTAAAATCTTCCTTGTGTCAAATATTGTATTGTAATTGCCAATACAAATTTTTCTGTATAAAGTAAGAATAAAGAATAAAGTTTCTTATAGGGTTTTAAATTTTTAAAAAATAAACATATTTTTATTCAGTATTATTATTTTTATAAAAACACTTTTAGAAAGAAGAACAGTTTATTCTTCTTTTTTATATTGTGTTTATGTTCCGTGCATGTGTCGAATGTGGATTTTTGAAGTTATGTTTGTGTTTCTGTTTACAATTATATTTGTGTCTATTATTATTACATTACTTTTCAATTAATTTCACCGACTGACCATTTTACTTATAATTTTTATAGAGCCCACAAAAAAAATTAAAATGTCATTTATATAATAAAGAATTTTGATGTGAATTCCTGAGAAAGGTGGTTATTTGATTTTAATTAATTATATTTCCATGCAATATATACACTCGTTTAAATCCTAATTTTTAACATGACTAACAATTAAAATAAATTTTATAAATAAATTTAAAATATTTATTATAATAAGAAATATTGGGGTCGTAGGAAAAATCGCGTACACAACGCGTTGGAAAGTGTATTTCTTGCACTCGTTACGTTTCCGCACTCGCCACTACGCGGCTCGTGCTAAACTTCACTTGTGCGTAATACTTCACTTTCCACACTCGTTATGTAATATACTTTTTTGCATCTAGCGTACTTCCAATTTTTTCTTAAAAATATGTTGTAACTATTTTAATAAAATTAATCTTCTTTATTTACGTTATTGAGTTTCACAGTTAAAATCTAATATTATAAGTTCCACTGAATATTTATACGAACTTCTTAATTAAATAATTAATCGTATAATTTCCAGTGGAAAACTAAGACTAATGCGGGAGTAACAAACTAATTTAATAAACCAGTTCAACAATGCCTCCAAATTATAGGCTTAAACTCTGTTCAGTTCACAGAACAAACTGGATAAGCTAGATTTATGATCTGTGAGAGATGCAGTCAAATGGCTCATCCGAGTGCACATAAATATGGTTATAAAAGGATTTTGGGTTCGTTGGCTTAAAAGTTAATGGCAAAAATAAACAAACAAGATATGATCCACTTTTCAAATCACATTAGTGGAATGAAAAATTAAAAAGAAATTAAACATGAATAACTACAACTAAATTAAATAAATACTGTTGGTACTTTTCTAATTAAGCCTTCGCAGATGATCTGGGGCCTATAACACAACCACTACAAGTCTAAGAAGTGTATAAATAAATTATACAAGTGTAGATATTCTGTATCATAAAGTAACTAGTAGTTACTAGCGGGCACTGGTATTACGGAACTTTCTGTACAATTGTAGTATCTTTTCATGAGACTTGTAGGTACAGTTGTATACGGAATTGTCGACAATGGACTAGTTTAGTAGGATCATATTAATCAAAATGATAGCAATATATATTTAGGATAAGATACCTACTTACTTATATTGGTATTCATTTTGCAAGTAATTTTTCTCATTTCGTAAAATTTAGCAATAAATAATTAGTAAGTTTTAAACGTAGCGCCAACTAATAACCAATAATGAAGTGTGTTTAAAAGTCAACGTTGTCACATTTTAGCTATGTTCGTTTCAAGTATTCTCAAAGAACTGGCGGCACAAAACACCGTGTTCTGTGACTAATTGATTGTACCAGTTGACAAGATATATGACAGGAGAGAAAATCGTGTTTATCTGTAATAAACAAACAAGACCCCTATTCTTGACGGTGATAGAATAGAACAGCCAATAGAAAGTGGGTGTGGGTGAGTCTATTGAAAATGCCAAAACGGTATTCTTGAAATTCGTTCTCTCACTGTGCCGATAGAAGGGTTGCTCCCCGAGAGAACAATTACTTCTATTGGTTATTTTTGAAGGAACCGCTATAACACCAAGAGAAGGTGTTAGGGATTTTTATTTTCGAACCAAAAATAGTATAGAAGTAATTTCTTTCATAAACCAAACACAACCAAACAACAAATTAAACTAACGAAAATGATAGAATATTTTGTTTAGTGTTTTACTCCTTATTTGACAAAGTGTCAATCAGAGAACAAAAATATCGACATGTTTATCTCTTTTTAATGACAACAAATAAGAGAGAGAAATAAGTTTCTCGGTTAATATTAAAGTGGAAGGGACGTTAAACGACCACTCACATAGAACCTAAACTAACATCTTATGTTTCCATTCTAGTGATAAAAGATAAAATTATATACTTACGCTAAATCATAAATCTACAAGAGCAATTTTTTAAACAAAACAATGGAATTGTAATTGTAATTCGATGTTGTTTAAATAAAAAGCAAATTGTGTAATTATGGTATATAACCAAATAACCAGTATGTGAAAATAGTAGATTATATCACTAGGAGTAGAAGTGACTCTTTTTGTGTTGAGTCCTTAGTTTTGCAATCAGGACGAAACACAAAAATAACGTTCTACTCCGTGTAGGATATACTATTTTTTCTTCAAGCGTGTAAAATAAATAAAAATTAAACAAATATATTTACCTACCAAACAACAAACTTTAGTTCTCACTGAAATAGTTGTCACCATCTTACTTTTTTTTGACAGTTGTCAAAGTAGTTGGTATTCGCGTATTGGAAAATAATATTCAATAACTGTTATTTAATATATATTTTTTTAATTTCGATAATTGACAAATATTAATTAAATATTTTGTATAAATATTGATCAATAAATCGGTATTATTATTGTAACCATAATATTACGTTGGGCGTCGATTTGTGATATGATTTAAATGTTGAAAGTGAATTTATAAAAATATTTAGTTAACTTTTAAAAAATAACAATATACCAAAAGAAAAAATGTAATTTACAATAAAACAACCATTAATCTTAATTTCGTCTTTAATTAGTTGTAAAAGATATTTCAATAATTAACAAAATAAATGTTTATCACAGCATTAGCTCTGACTATAGTCCAATATTTGTTTCTTTAAGAAATTATAAGGGCGCCACTGAAATATTTTTATTTTTTATACTACTGAAGAAAGTTGTTTTAAGTTGAGTGATTTCAATAAGTATCATAAGATGACAGAAAGATGTCAGAAAAAACTGTCTATGAAGTAAAAAAAATGAAAATGTACCAACAGATAAAAAATAAATAGATTTCCTTGGTGCTAAAATGAATGAAGTTGAGAATACGTTACAAAAAAATAATCCGCAAACAGTTCTTTACAACTACTTAGTCTAATACAGTTGACGATATAGATAGATATGAACGGAGATAAAAGAGAAAAAAATATGGGAACAGTAAACTTGATATACCACAATAAACTTATCTGTTAACAATAGTGGACAATCCTTCGCCGCACCTTGGGGTCGCTACGGCACTGTTTAGGTGGTTCCAAATGACTATGGAAGATCACGAGTGGAGGGATGATCTGCCCAAGTTGTAGAGATGATCCAGTTAAAAATATTCGTGCATACGAGAGCTTAAAGTTTACAAGCTGTTCAAGTTTACTGAATCTTCAAATTAAAGATATGCTTCTAGTTTACTGAATCTTCAAATTAAAGAGATGCTTCTAGTTTACTGTATTATATTCCAACTTTTTGTATATGACAGCAAACCAATAGAAGAAATGAGACTGGAAATAATTATTAAAACCTCTTGAACCCGTTAATGGTAACTCATTAGTACACCTCGTAGCGTAGCTACATTGAACTTCCAATTATAATTATAGAGACCGTATTCATTATTTTATTATTAAGAATTCTTCCGGAAAGATGGAGCTCGCGGTACTAATTTAATTTAATATTTAGGATACCAGGTGCTTAAAATGTTAACAGGTACTGTTACATTATTTAATAAATTTTAAATGAACCTTACTTTATGACGTCATAGGCTTCGCTCATAATTTACTTTATCTCCCATGGCCTTTTAAAGACTTTATCTCCCAGTAATCAATAAAGACGTACTTTTACTACGTATACCGGGTGGTGATTGGTCGGACGCACCATAGGAAATCCAATGGAAAATCATAAACTCTTAAATTCCTGCTTCCCAAATCATTTTAGGTGAAAACTCAATAGGAACTTTTCTTTAAAGAATTAAATACTGCATCAGATGAGACTATTAAAAATATTTTTCAGCTTTTGGTAGTTGACAAAATTGACCAATTTATTTACCATTCTTATACAGCATCAAGACAGCAATAAAATGTCAAAATGACTAAAATATTTAGATGTCAAATCATTCAAATAGTCAAAAAAATAGAAAACAAAGTTATTTATTGTTAAATAAATACAAACGCTAAATAAATTACAATAAATGCTCAAATAAACCACCGTTTTGGGCTAAACAATATCCTAATCTATCATAAAAGTCTTGTCGAACATTTGCTAGAATGCGAGGCGTTATTTTTGCACATTCTTCTCGGATGCCTGTCTTTAATGCCTCTAAATCTGGAAACCTTACCGTGCCGTAAATTTTGGATTTTACATCTCCCCAGAGATAAAAGTCATTTGGGGCAAGATCTCCAGATCTTGGGGGCCATTTAATAAGACAATTTGGTCCTATCACACAGTTATTAAAACAATTATTGACCAATTCTTTCACTTCACGGCTGTTGTGAGCAGGACAACCGTCCATTTGAAACCAAATTTCTTCTTCTTCGGGAGCTACTTCTGCGAGTGCTGGTAAAATTTCTTCTTGAAGCAAATCCAAAAACCTTCCTGAGTCTAGATTTTCCTCGTAGAAAAAAGGTCCAATAAGATGATGCCCCAGTATTCCTGCCCAAACATTGATTTTTTGGTGATATTGAGTACGAGTTTCCACAACAATTTCAGGCCTTTTAGTTGACCAAATTCTACAGTTTTGCACGTTGGGTTCATTGTTTAACGTAAACGTACACTCGTCTGTAAAACAAACATTTTTTAAAAATTTTCGGTCTGCATTCGCCCTCTCCAGCATCTCATAACAAAACTCTGCTCTTCTCTCATAATCTCCCTCAAGCAACTCTTGATGACATTGAACTTTATAAGAATGGAAGTTATTCTTTTTTAATATTTTTAATGCAGTTGAATTATGCATGTCGAACTGCTGTGCGATTTCTCGAGAACTTATTCTGGGATTTTCAATAACTGCAGATAATACATTTGTGGTATTTTCATTTTCAAACACATTTATTTGAATGTTTTGGTCATTTTTGTTACACTTGCATAAAGGAAGCAATGTGCCAGTGTTTTCAAATTTTGTGATTATTCTTCCAATTGTAGTATGGCTTGGAATCGGGCGGTTTGGATATTTCGCGCTAAATAAAGCACTTACCGTGCGCGTACTATTGCCGGAATAAAACATTTTTACAATTTCTACTCGTTCTGAAACGGTGTACGACATTTTTTACGTTTATTGTTGTCACTAATTGAATAATAGAATGACAATCTTGATAATAGCTTTTAAAGGTAACGTCATCCTGACATATCATTGCTGTCTTGATGCTGTACAAGAATGGTAAATAAATTGGTCAATTTTTTCAACTACCAAAAGCTGAAAAATATTTTTAATAGTCTCATCTGATGCAGTATTTAATTCTTTAAAGATAAGTTCCTATTGAGTTTTCACCTAAAATGATTTGGGAAGCAGGAATTTAAGAGTTTATGATTTTCCATTGGATTTCCTATGGTGCGTCCGAACATTCACCACCCGGTATACATGCACATAAAGATGCATTTATTGACCGCTTGAAGAAAAAAATGTTTAATAATCTAATCCACTAAATTTAAACGTTCAACAGACAGTATTATAATTACATCATTCCCATAGCGTCACTAAATAAATAATTTTTAGTTGGTTGGGATCTCTCCTCTTGGGAGTAACAAGTCCACAAACACAAATAGGTTCGTGGAGTTTACGACCGCTCGAGTATCTAAACATAAATTACTAGTGAATTTTTCTAATACAGTGTTCACCAATTTAGAATTTGATTCTTCTGTATGTGTAACTACGCCCTAGCTTTAAAATGTATATAGTCTGCTGAAATTTTAACCCAAAATTTAAACCATTCTGTAGAATATAGAAATTACTACAATTATTAAGAAATAATTATATGTTGATGTTTTTCTTTTACTTTATTATTTTGCCTGCAAGACGTTTTTGCGTTAAAATGTTTGGTCTTGAAGAGGTTTTCTATTAGATTATTTTTCTATTTGAATACGTGGAATTTAAAGATTAAAAGAAGTATTTTCTGTTGCGTAGACTTTATTTAATTTATGGAATGATTATATCTCGACATGGACTATGTTAATGTATAAATACCCGAAATCTTATCTGTGGAAAAATTAAAACACCTTCCCTCATTTTAATTGACTCCTAGTATTTATACTGCTATGTAAAAAAGCTTTTACTTGTTCGTCTTTAATTTAGATTTTTTGTAAATGAATATTGAAGTTTTAGTTTTTAGTGATCTCATCTGCGGGTATATTGAACATTTTTTCTTTGGTGTAGTCAACCAAATTTTTACATATTCGTTTAACTCAATAATTTAAACTTACTGCTTTATTATTTATATTTCAATAAATTAAATTGTGCTGTAACAAAATGACTTTGACCTATTAGGTAATTTTTTTCATTTCAAAATGTATTATTTATTTAAAAATAAAGAAAAATGTAAGAATATATAGGGGGATTAGAAATATGAGTAATTCTATACCTCACAGAAAAGAAAACAATTTATTTCAAATAAAATTTATAAAAAATAACCGACGGAAATTAGAAAAAAAAATAACAACACATAGAAAAAAATCAACAGTAATTTTAACTTATCTTACTTAAGTAAGGTGTTCAAAATGACTTCCCAAAATAATAGTAATGAATTTTTATTGCATTTTCCTAAAATCCAGATCATATCTACAATTTTATTGCTAATTTAAATAGAATTACTGGATTACTAAATAATAATTGTTGCTAACTTACGATGTACCACGATTTTGAATTAACAAACAATAATGTCAAACTGTCAGTTTCTGACAAATATTTACCAAATTAATACTTTGAAAAAATAAAAATATCTAGAAAACTGATAACTTTAGGTATAGGAAGTACTCTATAAAATTTGAAGAATGAAATTAGTACTTTTCGATGGTGATATAAAATACAGGGTATTCTATTTAAAATTACCAAGAAAATAATGTACTTGCATTTTGACTTACCCTGTATTTAATTTAACGATTATTATAAAAACATTTATGTTTTATAATTTTTAACAATTATCAAAAAACTATGTTTGCAATAGATCAATGATCATATACTTCTTTTTAATTATACAGGGAATTAAACTCGATACGATTTTCAGGTAATATTGGTTATAACTTTTTAAATACCCGGTATAACATAATAAAACTACATAATAAAATACAGGGTGTTCCATTTAAAAAAAAAACACAAGTTTGGTGTGCCACCATCTTATGGAACACCCTGTAAGATTGTAACTAATTTTAAAATGTGGAGTTTAAAGTTGCCTACAGTTTTTGTCAATAACTTTTTTTTGTATTTTTTACTATAACAGATCTACTGAGCTTCCTCACACTAATCAATCACCCTGTATATTGTGGAAGTATTTACAATAAAATTTTAAAAATAATAACTTCGACAACATCAGCATTAATATCATTTAAAACACAAAATAATGTTGGAACAAAATTGTTAAATGTAAAAACAATATTACCTATATTAAAAAAAATATGGTGTTTACAAAATTAATCGTCCAAAATGTAATGCGGTATATACAGTATGATGCAAATGTATGGAATAAATTCACATTTCAGAGACAGACGAATGGCCATCAACTGCTATAGATGTGTTGGACATTACGTCATTAGTGATAGCGTAATGACGTCATCGACGATTTTTTTTAAATACAAACCGAGGTCACGTGACATTTATTTATTTAGGAACGTAAAACTAGTGTAACAAAGACGAATTTTGTACAAAGTGTTTTCAGTGTTACAAATTAGATTTTGTATAAGCGAATTAAAAAAACAATTTATTTGGTGTCTTATATTCGACGTACTTTCACATTAAGGCACTGCACACCACTAATAATATTTATAATTCATCACGAAATAGTTTAAATTTTATCACAAAATAGCGTTTTAACACCAAATCAAAAATTTAAAATTCATGTTTATAAATTTGCATTAATATGTTTTATTTTTCTGAAATATCTAATTTTGAAGTTGTAGTTATAGAGGTATAGAGGTTTTTTTTCCGTATTTGTTCCAATTTTGTATAATTTTTTTTGTGTATATTTTTTGATAAAAAGAGAAATGTTGATAAATAAATTCTCGTATTACTTTTATTTTATTTTTTTCTAAAATAAATATTTTGTTTCAGGTAAGTGTATTCTACAATTAACAAATCGTAAGTATTTAAGTTAAATTAGGACATTTATTTCTTATTAAACTTGAAATAAGATTAATTATATAAAATTTCTTTAAATAAAAAAAAATATTTTTCCTAAAAGATTCTTTTACTAATTCTGTTTATTTTTTAGCCTAACTGAAAAAAAAAATCTAATCATTTCAAATTGTTTATTTTCCAGCACGAAAAAGCATGTTAAACAAAATAAGTGAACTAAATTTTAACGTTAATTAAAAGAAAGCAAGTTAATTACTTACATTCCTTTGTAAAATCTACCAGTAATTCTTTTAAAAAATGTTCCGTTTAATTTTAATCTTTTATAAAAAAAGACAAAGCAAACATTAATAGAATCTCAGTTAACGCTGCTTCTTGAAAAAAAAAGATAATATAAAAAAAACACGAAATTTCCATTAAAATATACCTTCTTTAAAGGGATGTAATTGTAGCGCAAAGAGCTCGTAAGTTTGCAACGTCGAACACAATTTCAGGCTCCGAGCTATTTGCACCGTACGCTATAATATTTACGGGATAATTATTGAGCATTTTCCTAATCGCATTATAACTATGCTACTATGACCGGAATCTTGGGTAGAAGCAACAAATTATTAATATTTATGTAACTTTAGATATACTTTAAAGGTTAATCATCACTTTGGTTTAATGGTATATTTGTGTAACTAATGCAGATATTTTATTAGATGTTAAAATAATATTTACCTTTAAAAAACTAGTACAGTTCAAACTAAACACTTCTTTCAGTGCTTCGTTAATTTTAATTATAGGATTTTTAAAATGTCGTGAATCATTGCACAACATTTTAAATTTGACAGTCGCCAGAATCGTATTCAGGTTACCACATTACAGAGGATCTATCTATGGTTTGGAATAACTATAATGTTGATTGCTTAATTAATCTTACTTTTTTGCTGTAATTTGTTAAGGTTTTCAGGAAATATAAATACTTTTAACTGGTTTTTTATTTTAAATTCGACGTACAGACGCAGACATTCAACAACATTTTTTACAAGAAGATCAACAAACTCAATTGTTTAAACAAGACAACTGACTATCTCGCATTTTAACATTATTTGACAAATTATTGTTGACAGAAAACACAAGTAACATTGTTCTAGTCTTGCCAACTTAACACACTCCCTCAAGGGTAGAACAATGTTACTTGTGTTTTCTGTCAACAATAATTTGTCAAATAATGTTAAAATGCGAGATAGTCAGTTGTCTTGTTTAAACAATTGAGTTTGTTGATCTTCTTGTAAAAATACATGAAATATTAAAAAAATACAATATTCATTAAAATGATATTGGAATAAATAAAATATTTACTGCATGATTAGATTTTTGAGTTTTCAAAATTTTCCAGGCTGCAGAGGCTTGGTTAAAATATCAGCAACATTTTCATCTGTTGGACAATATTGAATTTGAAACCATCCCTTCTTGAACTCATCCTTGATTAAATGGCACTTAACATCTATACAGGGTGTTTCATTAAGAATTATCCATATAGTAACTGGAGAAACCTCAGCACTAAATATGAAGATTTAGGCCAAAACACTTAAATAAAATATTCCTCCTAACTGAGATATAGGGTGTTTTATTTTATCTATTCTAAATGATTGTATCCCATATTTTTGACACCTTCCAATATTTTTTGTTCATACTTGGCAAAAAGTTTACACATATTAGGTTACTTTAAACAGTGGTAAATGATATTTTTTCTCGATTACCAGAGGCGTGCGGTAGGGATGGATACTTTCTTTTATCCACCTACAATTTACACCACTGTCGTAATAATTGTTTCTGCATGTCACTTTCTACGTAAATATCATCCTCTTGTCTCAATACGATGGAGTGAGTAGTTTTCGAGTTATTTGCATTTAAAGGTAATGTTTAAAATATCTATTTTTGTTTTATTGCTTATTTAACATGAGTTTCCTTAATAATCTAATCACCTTGACAACAAAATTTGTTAATTTCAATTGTAAATTCACATGAGTCAATAACTATTTCACTGAATAAATAAAATTTATTAGTTTCAAATGATTTTTTAATATTAATATTTATCAAAATTTCAGTTTTAAATTTATAACAAAATAGAACTATGATTTTCATTACGAAACAACATGATGAATACATAAAATAAACGTACTGAAACAATTATTTATTTAGACTACTGTAAAAAAAATTCTAGTTAGTTAACATTATAGTAAATTTTCGAAGTGGCCTCCATTGACTTCAATACATTTATTAATCCTTTTGGAAAAAATTCTCCTAACCTTTAGAAATATGTTGGGTTGATTAAATTATTAAAGAATTATTTGAATAAAATGGATATTTTAAACATTACCTTTAAATGCAAATAACTCTAAAACTACTCACTCTATCGTATTGAGACAAGAGGATGATATTTACGTAGAAAGTGACGGAGAATCAAAAAAACATGCAGAAACAATTATTACGACAGTGGCGTAAATTTTAGGGGGATAAAAGAAAGTATCCATCCCTACCGCACGCCTCTGGTAATCGAGAAAAAATATCTTTTGCCACTGTTTAAAGTAACCTAATATGTATAAACTCTTTGTCAAGTATGAATAGAAAATATATGAAGGTGTCAAAAATATGGGATACAATCATTTAGAATAGTTAAAATAAAACACCCTATATCTCGGTTAGGAGAAATATTTTACTTAAGTGTTTTGGCTTAAATCTTCATATTTAGTGCTAAGGTTTCTCCAGTTACTATATGGATAATTCTTAATGAAACACCCTGTATAGATGCATTTTCTTGTGAGCTGGTTTGCTTTAATCATTTTTATGCAGCTTGTATTATCAGCATGCAGGTTTACCTGAACTTTTTCTGACAATAATTCTTCAAGTACAGATTTGACATACTTCATTTCTTGGCAAGATTGAGCTGCAGCTATGTATTCTGCCTCGGTAGAATGTTGAGCAACACTTGTTGTTTACCAGAACACCATTCAACTGGACCATTTGCATAGAACATGATGTACCCAGTAGTGCTCTTACTTTCTTTTCTATCACCAGCATGATCTGAGTCACAATATACATCCAGTGTATGACCAACATTTGTGTTTGAATAAAGAATACCTGTTGCAGTTGATCCTATCAAATATCTAAGTATTCTCTTGATATTGGTGACATCTTGTTTTGTTGGGTTTTTTGTATATCTGCTGCAATAGTTAACAGCATATCCAATATCTGGCCTAGTTTTGCAAGACAGATATAGGAGACTTCCCACTGCTTCTTGATATGGGAACTTTGTTTCAGATAATGTAGGATTATCATGTGGATTTTGTTGAGAAATTGGAGTATTTGTTGGTTTGGCAGTTTGCATTTGATATATATTGATGACTTGTTCACCATATCTGGTTTGGTTAATGAAAATCCCTTTTTCAGTTTGTGAAATTTGCATTCCTAGATAATTTTCTGGTTTTAGATTTACTGTTGTTTCAAATTGTTGCATTATCTTTGACAGGAATTTGTTTATAACATGGATTCCAACAAACATCTTTTTTCCAGACATGGATCCATTGATCAGTCTGGATTTGTTTAAGACCTTCGTTCTTGAGAAAATCTCTAAGGCGTTTCAACCATTGTTGTGGAGCCTGTTTGAGTCCATAGAGGGCTTTTCTTAGCTTACACAGTTTTCCAGGTACATTAAAGTCTTCTGATGAACGCATGTAAATTTCTTCTTGCAGATCTCCATAAAGAAATGCAGGTTTAATGTCAAAAGTGAATATTTTCAGATTTTTAGAAGCAGCAATAGCCAACAACATTCTTAAGGAGTTAGACTGTATAACAGAACTATACATAGCTTTGTAGTCTAAATATGTCTTCTGTTTACAATCTCTAGCTACTAATCCGGCTTTATAGCGACCATTATCTTTAACTTTGAATAACCAACGGCTAGTGACAATTTCTTTACCTTTAGCATAGTTTTCACTGAATAATCCCAAGTGTTATTTTTGTTGAGACAGTCTTTTTCATCTTGGATGGCCTTTTTCCATTTTTCTTTATCCTGACTTCTAATACGGTCTTCATAGATAAGAGGTGAATCTTCAGTAAGCAGTGCATAATCTTCAAATTTCTTTGGTAATTTTGTTTCTCTTCTTGGTTTTTGATTCTGTTGAACATTTGATATTTCTTCTTCACTTTTGATGTCATCCATATAAATGAGTTGGGAGACGATACAGTTAGTACAGTATCTTTAGATTGAAGCCAAATTTAGTGTCGTTAAGCATGGTAGACAGTGGATTCATTGCCAAACAGTACCACATTGGACTAAGTGAGTCACCTTGGAATATTCCCCTGCGAATAACAATTTTGTTGGTCATTAATGTTTACCTGAAGGCTTGTTTACCATTGCATCATTAAAGCTGCAAGAAAAGTAACTATGTTGGGATGTACTTTGTAGATGTTTAAAACACTTATGAGCCAGGAATGAGGCACGCTGTAAAATGCCTTGCGGTATTCTACAAAAGCAGTCGAGATGTTGCGATATTGTTTTTGCGCTTGCTTTAGGACCACAGAGTCAATAATAAGATGTTCTATACATCACTGGTTGCCACATTTGTTCTTCGGTGAAAATTTTTGGTCGACATTCCTGTAAATTCGGTTAGTGATGCAATATGTTGTAAAACGTTGGAAGACATGTGATTGGTCTATACTGCGAAGGATCCTGGGTGTTAGCTATTTTGGGAAGCATATGGATCAAACCATGAGTAAGAAAGGTTGGAATGTCTTCTGGATATGTGTAAATTTTGATGCAAGTACTTTGTATGAGCTGTAATATGTTTTGTACCAGAAATTTTGATTTTTATCAATTTCTGGAGTTATCCAACTATTAGTCTCGTCTATAGCTTCTGGAGCAATGTTCGATTTGTCCTTCCCAGATTGAATCCATTCAGCACCCTCGTTGTGTTTTTGAGGATTAGATACACCATATTGAAGGCAGTAAGTTGTTATTATAATTATTATTATTATTATTTGTTTTTGACAAATTCTAAGTTTTTGTAAATTCATCTTCAGCTTTTGAAACTTTTTAAAACATTTTTTAATGCCTTCTTTTATTCATTTAATTTTATCTAATTTATATATTTCTATTTTCCATCTTAAATAATTTCTCATCCAATAGACGATTTTAGTCCTCTCAATAATTAGAAATTTCCTATTTTATTTTACCCTTCCCGTAGAATTTTCCATAATTTACCTCTTCAAATTTTAGGCACAATTTTATCAACAGCAATGTTTGCCAAATTTAAGATTCTTTCATTCAAATAAAAAGCATGCACTTTCTTATTTCGTTTTTGGTCAAGTCGTAAACAATATTCTAATCACTTAGTCACGCAAAAGTCTATATTATAGTATATTTGCCCTTCCTTGTTATGTTGGATGTTATTTCCACTAACTTTCAACGCCGCTTCCGTCTTTTGAAATTTAAGAGCCTTGTATTATGTTAAGTTTTATCATTTTCTCCTTGATGTGATAAAGCAGACTTAACTACCCTTTTAACTGGTGAGAAATGGTTTCTATGCCAGGTTATTTTAGAAAATAACATATTGATGATAAGATGACGCAATATTACAAGTCCACCAACAGTTTTAAAGTGATGCTTGAATACTATATGGTCATAGTTAATCCATAAATATTATCAGATAATAAGGGCATTACAATAATTAAATATCTTATGACTCATGAATAATTTTACTAAACGTAAATATTTTGTTGAGTACTCAAAGGGAACGATTTGTGGAATTGTAGTATTAGGAAATAATGATCTGTTTCAAAAAGGGATAGAGTTATAAAATGCGAAGTATAATAAAATAAAATTTGATTGAATTTACGTAGTCCACAGTCGTAGGTAAATCTTATGATGATAAATTAAAATTAAAAAAATCAATAAAATGACATTGATAACTAAAATAATAAAAAAAAAATCAAATACAAAAGTTAGTTTGACTTGCTAATCAGTTCGTGATTTGGCAATGCTGTGGTGCTACTGTGGCCCACTTTTCTATCCACTTTAATTTAACCAACACACCCATCATTCTCTATCTTTATAACTTCTGAAGTTCCTTTTCCTCTTCTTTTTTATATAATAACTCTCTTATTCATCCATTATTCTTCATTTATTCATGGATGTTTAAGTTTTAAATTTAAATTATTTACAATTCGTACGTACTGCACATACAGCCTGACGATGGTCTGAAGACCGAAACATATTGTACTAACTTTTGAACCTTACTATTAAACGTTGTGGATAGACTTTGAGTTTTATTACTACGATTAATAATGATTGTACTCCAAAAGATATGTACATTTACGTCAGCAGCAGCATGTCAGAAATTGCAAATAATTTCTGGTGTAATATGTAAGTGTAAAGATTTTAAAAAAAATTCAATTTGGGGGTTAAATAAAGTTTAAAAATAGCGAAAATTGTCAATTTTAAGAATGAAAAACTTGAATTGTACCTGTTTGGGGTAGTAAAAATATCTTTAACAATCTGAAAAAATTCATGAACAATGTCCTTAAAAATAGCTACAACTTGGACTATAAAAAATTTGAAAATTTTAAAAAATAAAAAAATGGCGGCGATTTGAAATTTTCGACAAGATCGATTTAGGGGTGTAACTTTTTTTGGGGTTGGAAATCGAAAAAAATTTTCCAGTCGGAAACACTGAAGAACCGGATTTCCTACAGTTCAAAGCAGACCCCATCAAAATCGATTGAGAGGGAAAAAAATGATGGTTCTCCCAAGGGTTTTCAGGTTTTTCGCCATGTTTACCCCTAAAAAAATATAGAGATCCTACGCCTATGCCTTAAGAATTTTGGCGGATTATTGTACATCGTTGGAAAGCTTGTCAAAAGTAGTATTGGACAAAAAATACTTGGTCAAAATCAGGTTGTAAATTTAAGGGTAGTTTTTTAATTTTGAAAAAGTGAAAAAATTATTTTTCCAGCAAAACTGTGTAAGGGATGAAAAATTTAAAGGGGTCTATTTTGTACAGAATTTAATAGGGAATCGATTGGTGGTGGTCCGATTTCGTTCGGATCATTAGTTTCGAAATTTTTAAATTTTTCAATTGTTTTGATTATAGAGGGGGTAAAATGAAATTTTTTTCCAAAAAAAAAACACATCATCTGAAAGCTTTTTTAATTGCGAAGAAATCCTTTTACATGTCATTAAATTGTAGTTCTACGTTTTCGTACAGGACCGGATCAAGTAAAAAAATGTAGATCAGGCTTTTTGATATCTGCTGGTGCTTGAGAAATAAACACAAAGATATAAAAACGTTGTTATATATTTGAAGGAAAAAAAGTTAAAATTTTTTAAACATTCACGACGATGCCCAAAAGGCCTTGTATCAAAAAAAATATGTAAAGACAGTTTCTCATAGATATCGATGAGCTGAAAACAACAGTTTTTGTTTAATTTTGATATCTTGAACGATGCACGTTTTACAGCACTTTTTATGATTTTCCAAAAAAAGCAAAACATGAGGGTTGAAAAAATGGAATATTTTGATAAGGGATGATGATATCAAAAAAATGGTCTATCAGTTTTTTCTAAATAAAACCCCGAATCTATCTAAATGAAAAATTTTAAAATCCATCAAGAATTGACCGAGTTAGGGTGAAAAAAGGGATTTTTAGAAAAAAAATCATCCCTTCGTTAGTTTACTTCGTCGAATTTCCTCGTAATCCATTCTCTCCTACTTCAAGTTACTCTTTTTAGCGCAACTTCATACTCCTTTCACCTTATTTTCATTTCCTCCTCCATCCAATCCAAAACTTCCTCTTTCATCGCGCCCTTCCACTGTAGACTCCTGGCTCTAGCCATCACATCCAATGGGTGGGATCTTGCCAGCACTGCTGCTGCTAACGCTCCCACTGACCTGTACCCTTGCACCACCCTCAGCAACATTCCTCTCTGAACCCTAAGTAGTGGTTTTATCCTCGCATGGATCTCCGCTCTTTCACCCCACACTTCCGCCCCGTATAGCATACTCTGCTCAATCATTCTTAAACTCTTCGATTCTCCCTGTCCTTTCACATTACACATCAATTTACCCAGCCATGCCGCCCTCAGCGATATACTTAACCAGATAACTACCTTGTAATAACAAAATGTAACTTCAGTAAGTCCATTATGACGATGATAGTTTATCGAAACATTTAATTAAAGAACTAATATTTATAATAAACGAAGAAGTTTTGTTTCATAATTCTTGTTGTTATTTCTATTTAAAAACTGATAGATAGAATAAGTTCCCGATACAAAAATATGCGTGTAATTTGTGTTATTTTAGAGCTCTACTTTTTACTCTCAGAAATTCAGTATATTATTTCTTCTGGAGTTTATTGATGTTTCTCATGTGCACCTGTTTACTGTATCAAAATAAAGTAATTTTTTATGCAACAGTACAACAAATTTGACTAATAATTTCGCATTTTTTTGTTGTTGTTGTTATAATTACAGTAAATAACTCGACTAATAGCACAATTTTACACAGACTTGAATAACACATGGAAAACCGAGTAGATATCTGAGCAGCTAATCTGCATACGTACACCATAATAATTCAAGGATAATTGGCCTCTTTCCTGTGTATAAGATCAGGCTTTTTGATATCTGCTGGTGCTTGAGAAATAAACACAAAGATATAAAAACGTTGAGTTATATATTTGAAGGAATTTTTATACCTTTCAAGGATGAAAAAATAAATAAAAGTTAAATTACTATTTTTGTAAGATCTCCATTACTTTATAGACTTATCTTACATCGGAAATGTAATCGCAAATAAAGTTTCTTTAGTTATAAAAGAATTATTTTTTGTTTCTTGTGATATCAAGATGAAATTCTAACACGAAATGCGAAAGTTTTCATTATATTTTCTCTACAACTATTCAACTGTTGATAAGCAATAATTAATGTGTTTTATGTGTTTCTAAATAAAGCTGTAAACTTTCTGTATGACATAAAAATTCGAACACCCAGTTTAAATGATTTTATTTTAATAAAAATTGGTGAATTTATATTTATTTTTCCTACGACCACATATGAAAGTGCTAGTTTGCACACTTATTTGTACATAGGAAAGTAGCTAATATCAATACACGTATTGAAAAGTAAAAAAATATAGTTCTATGATCTGTGACATTTACGTCAAATTTATCAATAGTAAAAACACATAAATGTCAAAGCAAGGACCATTTAATTTTTTTTTTAAATCTTCCTTGTGTCAAATATTGTATGGTAATTGCCAATACAAATTTTTCTGTATAAAGTAAGAATAAAGAATAAAGTTTCTTATAGGTTTTTAAATTTTTAAAAAATAAACATATTTTTATTCAGTATTATTATTTTTATAACAACACTTTAAGAAAGAAGAACAATTTATTCTTCTTTTTTATGTTGTGTTTATGTTCCGTCCATGTGTCGAATGTGGATTTTTGAAGTTATGTTTGTGTTTCTGTTCACAATTATCTTTGTGTCTATTATTATTACATTACTTTTCAATTAATTTCACCGACTGACCATTTTACTTTTAATTTTTATAGAGCCCACAAAAAAAATTAAAATATCATTTAGCTAATAAAGATTTTTGATGTGAATTCCTGAGAAAGGTGTTTATTTGATTTTAATAAATTATAGATAGATAGATAGATCGATTTATTGTTCTTTTATACAAGGTACATGAACAAGAGAACGGTATAAATTATAAACAAATAAGTTGAATAAACAAATTTAACACAAAAAAATTAATTAATTATATTTCCATGCAATATATAAACTCGATTAAATCCTAATTTTTAACATGACCAACAATTAAAATAAATTTAATAAATAAATTTAAAATATTTATTATAATAAGAAATATTGGGGTCGTAGGAAAAATCGTGTACACAACGCGTTGGAAAGTGTATTTCTTGCACTCGTTACGTTTCCGCACTCGCCACTACGCGGCTCGTGCTAAACTTCTCTCGTGCGTAATACTTCACTTTCCACACTCGTTATGTAATATACTATTAAATTTTTATCATTTATTTATAGTAAGTACTTATACAAAATTTTATAAAAATGAAATCATTTAAACTGGGTGTTCGGATTTTTATGTCACTTAGTATATTATTTTGAGACTTTTGTTTAGGTAATAAAGCAAAAAAGTTACTTAACGAGAATAAACAGTAATGGCAACTTTAAGGTCAAAATAATGTTCGAATTAGTAAAATACAAACAAACCAATGAATATGAATATTCAGATAGAATAATATAAAATAAAAATCCCAGCTATGGCTGATAGAAATGACCCAAATGTCAAGTGGCATAAGAACAAACGTATCTGTGGTAGGTATACGAATATTACGAATGCTCTGACACCTGAATATTTGCATGCTAATGAAGCACCAACTGTCAGTTACTATCTTTACGGTCACTAACTTCGTGACAATAACACAGTTTTTTAAGCTTGTTTATGTAAAACAAGATCGACTATTTTATGTAAAATCATTTATATCGAGAAGCACCCTTTCTGTTTTCTGCGCTTATACCGTATTCATTCGTCTAGAGTTTAAAATAAACCAGGGGTCGCGTGCTGATTTATTGCTCATCTTCAGTTAAACGGCATCGAATTTGGCCTTGTCAAACTCGAGCATATAGATAAATCGGAGGTACTTTAATATCGGTACCGGAAAGTGGCGTAAAGCACGTCGTAGTTTAATTTCAGAACAATTTTTTAGCTTAACAATTTATTAGTCTAGGCAATTTAGGTGATTTAGGGTTGAATCTAGGATAGAATCAAAATAGTATAAACTTGTATTTTGGCATCCTAAAACTGTCATCAAAATTCACATGATTCGAAGTTCGCAATTTAAAAATCGATTTTTCGCACAATTTATACAATTATCTCGTTTTCTATGGGTTTTACGCTAATCGTATTTATTATCAATATACAGTATATACTATCCTAAAAGCCTAATGGAATAAATTCATTATTTCGGTTACTGTACATATTTATAAAAAATCCCGAAACACGTCAAATTTAAATTATAACTTGACATTCTTAAAAGTGAAAAAGCAACTCCTACCTTCAACCCTCTTAGAATGACAGGTACAACCCCCAATTTTTTAAATGGGAAGTATAGGCTTGTGATATATCATTTGAAAGGTCTCTTCATTCTCTATTTAAAAATGTTATTGTTTTTAAATTTAATGCAAAAATTAACATAAAAAAAATTAAAATGTTGTTACCGAAATTCGCTACAATACAATCAAAAACTAAAATGTAATGCAAAACGTAATAAAATGTAGAACACGAAAAAGAACTCAAAATGTTCTCCGCGAACGTCTTGGCAACATCCTAATCTCAAATAAAACTGTCTTCTAACATTATTTTACATATCAGGCGTGATCGATCTAATCGCAAGCGTTATTCGTTCTTTTAAGTAATTTAAATCATAAGGTTTAGTTTTGTACACATGGCTCTTCACATATCCCCATAAAAAGAAATCTAATAATGTAAGATCAGGTGATCGCGCTGGTCATACAATCGATCCTCGCCTCCCTATCCACCGATTGGGAAATATTGTATCGAGGTACTGCCGAACATTAAGTTGGTAATGTGGTGGTGCTCCATTCTGCTGAAACCATATCGTATTCGCTTGAACTTGAGTGTTACCTGGATCAGGATATAAATTTGCTAACGTTGGAATAACAACATTTTGAAGTAGTGCCAAACAATTGTTGCCATTCAAGTTGCCCTCAATAAAAAAGGGACCAATGATATTGTTCCCTACAATCCCTGCCCAAACATTAACCTTTTGAGGGTATTGAGTGTGTTCTTCTCTCATCCAGTGAGGATTTTTCGTGGACCAGTAGCGGCAATTTTACCGATTAGCATGATCGTTAAGTAAAAAAGTACACTCATCAGAAAACGTAACGTCTTCTAATTGGATAATATTATTATCGAACATGTCCATCATTTGCTCACAAAAAAAAGTTCTCCTATCAAAATCGTCTTCCATGAGTTCCTGAGTATCATTTTATACGGATGCAATTTATTTTCTTTTAAACTGTTTGCTATCGATGTATGGCTAGCATTGAATGTAATGGATGCCTGTCTACTCGATGTATGTGGGTTTTCCTGAAACTCAAGCAACACATCTAATTTGACTTCAGCACTCAGTGCATTGGCAGCTGCTTTTTCTATCTGCCTTACATGACCAAACTCGCGAAACTGCTTTTCTATTTTACTTATTGTTCCTTGGGATATAGGCGGTAAATTAGGAAATTTCTCATGAAATAGGCGAGTTACTTCCTGTTGTATTCGAATGTTATCTCCGTAACCAATCATTTGTAAAACTGTTATATTATGCATTTCCGTTAATCTAACCATTTTTCAGAATTGAATTGAACAAACTTTATACTTAAATTACAACAATGACAACTTAAATAAAACAATTTACTACTGCTAGTTAAAATAGCGTTGCCACGGAAATTCTTTAAAGTTTTTTAATGGTTACCATCTAAAAACCACATTGCTATGGTTTTCGTTCACTTTCTCATTATCAAGACCTAAACGGGAAATAAGTTTTACGTTTATTGTAATAAGTTTCGAGTATATTTTAGCGAATTTCGGTAACAACATGATATTAATTTTTTTTATGCTAATTTTTGCATTACATTTAAAAACAATAACATTTTTGAATAGAGTATGAAGAGACCTTTCAAATGATATATCACAAGCCTATACTTCCCATTTAAAAAATTGGGGGTTGTACCTGTCATTCTAAGAGGGTTGAAGGTAGGAGTTGCTTTTTCACTTTTAAGAATGTCAAGTTATAATTTAAATTTGACGTGTTTCGGGATTTTTTATAAAAATGTACAGTAACCGAAATAATGAATTTATTCCACACTGTATGTTGGGCGCAAAGCCCGAAAACGGCCATTGGTCGTTTTTTTTGCTCAATTTTAGGATTGGACTACTTAAAACGACCAAAGCCGGAATTTCATTTCAATTTCGTACTTTGGCCGTCTGCAACGTTAATTTTCTGCCTAAACAATGTTTTTTCGATATATCCTATCTCGTCCATAAGAAATGTGATGGTCAGTGCTTAAGATTATTAAATAGCAATTTTATTTGCGAATCTATAAATGGCTGTTGTGCTAATACTTTATAAAGATAAATGTTTTACAAATTGTCTATTAGTTACTAAAACCTTTTCTCCAGGTAAATGGAGTCGCGTCATGGATACAAAGCGGATTTTTCACTACGTAATCTTAACATGATAAATTCAACTTGAAAGCTCGTGCATTATTGAAATAAGTATATCTGCCAGTTTCGAAAGGTAAATATATACATACATATAAACGTCAGTATAATCCCCAAAACCCCATAAAACTACACAATCGTCGAAAAATGGAGCGCGTTTTCATTGCGTCAGGCGAACAGAGTGGTTGAGGGAATCGAAAAAAAATTTTAAAACCATTTTTTTTTTTTAAATTGTTGCGATATATATACAGCTATAGCTGGATTTTATTACGATTGGAAATTACCATTTGAGTAATACTTTTTTATTCGTTTTTTAAATTTTTTATGAGAAAATTTAATCATTTTTATATACAGTCTGTGCTAGATTGGCATTAAAAAAAGAATAAAATCATAGTTCATTTCAGTACGGTTTTGTGCAAATAGAATTGAAAATCAGAAACTGGTAGGGTAGGGGTTTTTTGTGGTTTAATTAATAAAGTACATACTACTAAGAATTACCCTTACACTTACAACTGATATTTTTGCACTAAATCCACTTTTAGCTAATAATTTTAGCATCTTTTAGAAAAGAAATTTTGAGTGCAAAAAGTACCTCCAGGAAAACTTTCAACTTTTACACCAAACGTTCCAATCTCACAACCATTGTTCACTTTGAAATTGCATATAAATATTCTAAATTACTTCCAAAATCAACGTCACCGAATACGAAACTACGAATAGAAATGAAAGCAAATATACTCCCGCCAAAACTTATTAATATTTTTAACACAACCATAGGATGACGCTGATCGTTGCGTCTACTCATTTTAATTGTTCTATTTTTCGGAAGAGGTCTCTCTCCTAATACTATTAACGACAATATTTTTAATTTAACAGATCTGTATCAATCTGTATTTGGTGAGAAACAGTTTTAAGAAAATTAAGAAAAGAGTCAGTAGTTCTGAGAATCAGGAAAAGAGCAGGAGTTTTGTCTTCAGTTTTTTTAGTTTTGTTGGTGTATATCATCTTTGGTTTTGTGCTTCCAAATAATTCTGTCCATAAAATGGATTCAAACTATCAACCCCCCTTGTCTAAAAAGAAATGTTATGTACCTACATGTACAACTTGTGAAGGCAAAATGCATCGTTTTCCAAAAAATGAACCAAGTGTGTTTAGTGAGTGGATTTCTAAGATACAGTCTTTAAATTATAGACTTGTCAGTTGAAGACATTTATAAAAAATATGTATTTTGTGAGGAACATTTTTCTAGCAACTGTAAAAAAAGTTTTAGGTACCAAAAGAGGTCTTATAGTTCCAGCTTTAAATTTACCTGGTAAGTGAATAAATCAAATTGTAATTTATAAAGAAAGAAAACCTGTACTAGCAGATCATGCAAACGTTTTTATGCTGAAAGGACTGTATAAACAGTAGAAGTTACAATTAGCTTTTACATTTTGTGAAGGACCTCATAAATCCATGGCATTAAAAAATTTGCTGAAGGTTCTAATCTGCAAATGTCAAAGTATAGGTTTGAAGAGAGAAAAGAAGAGAATAGAAATTTTGGTTTTGTGATCAATGACCAAGAAATTATTCCCATATTTGATGTCCCTCATATTTTAGAGTGTTTGAGCAATAACCTTTTGAAACATGACTTGTATTTTAAGCAAAATAAGTAAATAAATGATCATTTTTTAATTGTAAACATATATTTATATTTACTTTAGTTTCGTTGAAATGTAGCTGTCTATTTTATCGCAGAGTACTTCTTATTGACAGATAGATGGCACTAGATATAAAGTAAAGGAATCTGTATTATCGACAATACTTTTTAACATAACCGCTGCTACTCGATGTCGCATACAGATCTAGACAGTAACTAGGTTCTTGCCATTCTATTCGTAGTTCCGTATTCGGTGAACACACATTTCAAATTCCTTTTAACGGAAAAATGTCAATGTCAATAAAAGCTACTTCTTCCTCATAAAACCTTTTCTTCTTCTTTTTTATCACTGAAATCATGTTGTTCTGTGATAAATATTTTTTAGGCACCTTTACAGGTGGTAGCAATGAATTACAAAAGCGTCCCTCACTTTGATCATTTGCGTGAACCGTTTATAGAGTAATTGGTTTGTGCTAATAACATTAAAATCATATATTGGAAATACAATAATGTATCATGTAAGTCATCCATTCTCTAACGTGGGTAGAATCGTCGATCCCACAATGAGACCGAAACTGTTTCCAACTTTTCAATCTTAAATTAAACATTGTGGGATCGACTTTCAGTTTTTCTTTGAACAATGATGTAGTTTACGCATCAGACCGCAAGGGGCGCTCTAACCACGTTTTTGAAAAACCCTTAGAGTCGGCTGTCTATAACCATAGATAAGAGGTCTATAACCTTTACAATCTGACAAATCTGAAAAGTCAGTTTTATTATAAAATATTTTACTGTCGAATTAAATTGAACAATGGGGATCACTATTATATTGGTGATCAAAGTGTTAGAGCTTCTAATTTCCATTGCCTGTATAGTTCTGCATTGCCAAAGCAACACTCTGGATACAGACATCGTGACCGTATCCATTATAGCATACGGAGGTTACATCATTATTATGGCTGGAGAAATTTTAGGATTCATCCTGAGTGTTCCCATCGACATGAAGATCGACATGTTTTACTCAATCGTCGGATGTGCGATGTTTGCAGCAGCTGGAGGTTTGAACTTTGATTTCTTCAACAGGTTCGAATACAAGTCGGATTTCAGAGATTACGGTCTGGCTCATGCTTCCTTGGCCATTATAAATGCAGTACTATTCATAGTAGATGCAGTGCTTACTTACAGAGGTTAGACGGTATAATTACAATAGAAGAGTATATTTAAAGTTTTTTTTTATATTTTTTTTAATATTTCGTGTAATTGGTATTATATAAAGTATGATTTATTACAATACATTTTGTTAATTTATTTATTTTCGCATCTGCACCCACTGAAAGGAACTAGAGATCATTTTTATTTCTTCCAGAGTAAACTACTTAGTACATTGTCCAGTCTACGTTAGATTAGATTATATATTGGATATCCCTTTTCCGGGTGTAGTATAGAACATGGCCCACTTCCTAGGTGGACAAAATCGGTGGCAATCGAGTCCATAGGACCTGGGGAGTCGAGATATGTGGTTGAAATCGCGCGGGAATACCCCCCTTTTTAAGCTGCAAGTGCTGCAACCATATAACAGGTCGGCTGAAAAGTCCCCGGTCTGACCTATAGATGAGGACACTAGAATTAAATCCATTTCATTTTTAGATAGTATCAACCTTCAAAAGATTCGTGTAAAAATTTGACAGCTGTCGGACTATTAGTTTGTGAAATATTGCATTTTTAGTGAAGCAACTTTTGTTATTTTCAAAAAGATGGAAAAAAAGAATTTCGTGTGCTTATTAAATGTTGTTATTTGAAAGGAAAAAATACAGTTGAAGCAAAAGCTTGGTTTGATAATGAGTTTCCGGACTCTGCGCCAGGAAAATCAACAATCATTGACTGGTACGCAAAATTCAAGCGTGGTGCAATGAGCACCGAAGACGGTGAACGCAGTGGACGCCCAAAAGAGGTGGTTACCGACGAAAATATCAAAAAAATCTACAAAATGATTTTGAGTGACCGTAAAGTGAATATGATCGAGATAGCTGACACTCTAAACACATCTTAGGAACGTGTTGAAAATATCGTTCACGAATATTTGGGTATGCGGAAACTCTGTGCAAAATGTGTGCCGCGCGTGCTCACAATCGACCAAAAACAGCAACGAATTGATGATTCTGAGCAGTGTTTGCAGCTGTTAAGTCGTAATAAACCCGATTTTTTGCGTTGATATGTGACTATGGATGAAACTTGGCTCCATCACTACACGCCTGAGTCCAATCGACAGTCAGCTGAGTGGACTGCGGCCGGTGAACCGCCACCAAAACGTGGAAAGACTCAACAGTCAGCTGGCAAAGTTATGGCCTCAGTTTTTTGGGATACACACGGTATATTGTTCATCGACTATTTGTAAAAGGGAAAAACAATCAACAGCGACTATTACTGTGCATTATTGGAGCGATTGAAGACCGAAATCGTGAAAAAACGGCCCCATATGAAGAAGAAAAAAGTGTTGTTTCATCAAGACAATGCACCGTGTCACAAATCATCGAAAACGATGGCAAAATTGCATGAATTGGGCTTCAAATTGCTTCTTCACCCACCGTATTCTCCAGATCTAGCCCCCAGCGACTTTTTCCTTTTCTCTGACCTGAAGAGAATGCTCGCGGGAAAAAAATTTGGCTCTGATACTGAGGTAATCGCCGAAACTGAAGCCTATTTTGAGGACAAACCGAAGGAGTACTACAAAAATGGTATCGAAAAGTTGGAAGGTCGCTATAATCGCTGTATCGCCCTTGAAGGCAACTATGTTGAATAAAAAAAATGAATTTTGTCAAAATATTGTGTTTTACTATAGTAGACCGGGAACTTTTCAGCCGACCTGTTAAAAGTTATTTTAATTAGTTCCCACCTCTATATTGCCAAACTTTTTTTATATTTTAATTAATTAGATAAAACATAGTTACTTTTTTGGTATTTTCGTACAGAAATTTAATTTTTAAAAATATTATTGGCAAGACAATTTGTGTGTGTAAACTGCAAAATAATTTTATATGGTTGTTTGAACCATCTTTGCGGAAGATTTTAATTTATTTTGGAAGTTGATAATATTGGGATACTGGAAAGTGTTGGAGTATATGGTAACATTGTTATTTCCCCAATTTTTCTTCAAGGAAGGATTTGTACCACATCTAGTTGTTTTTTATGTTGATTTTACTGTAACAGGTATGTGTTTTTACTTTCTAGCAATAATCAGTATTTTTTATGTCAATAATAGTTTTTTTTATTTGATTGTAGTGGGTAAACTTTTGTAAATAACGCCTTACAGTTTTTACAACTGTTGATTTTGTGATTTGGTGATCTGGATTAACTTCATTGAATAGGTTTAAAACTTCCTTATAAGAACGCTGTTTGTCTCCATATCCTCGCATAATTAAAATTTCGATACGTTTTCCTTCACTTAGATACACCATAATAGAAAAAACAATAGTAACAAATAACAGAGAGATATATTATTGCACAACTTATACTACACTGATAGGTAGATTAGTCAATAATTAATTTATTTGACAATTAAAGGTTTGACATTTCATCCATGGCTAACTAAGTCAAAAACGATAAATTATTGATTAAAGCCTCAATTATTCAATAACAATATGAATGGAAAGTTTTACTGTATGCAGAATTTCACAAGGAATTCAAAAATGAAAAAATATACAGGGTGTTCTATTTAAATTAAAAAATTTGATATGCATTTCCGGTTTAACCGCAAATGGTACATTAAATTTGATAGCATTTTTGAATTCCTTGGATCTTCTTAGAAGGGGATAAGTAATTGCATTTAAAAATATCAAACCGTTGAGGTGATACTTAGGGGGTTCCATACTTTATACTAACCCTGTATATCATCATATAACTCAATTGTGACAGAGTAAGTGTATTTTTTTTTGACATATGAAATTTTAATAAAATAGTAGTTTTCCGTCACACCCCCAGTAGCTTGGTGGTTAGTGTTAGTGATTTCAGATTTAAGGTTTTGAGTTCGAGTCCGGCAGGGTCCAAAGTCCAGAAAGAGAGAGAAAACACTATTGTTTAGTAGTTTAAAGCTACTGAGGGCACTCCAATTAAAAATGAATCAATTGAGTTCTATTCTTGTAGATGGCGGTAAATTTGTACAAGCTTGGTAACCTCATCCGTGATGACGAAAATTATATCCGTTGGTTACAGCAGATGGGGTTGGTACCAACGCAGAAGTACTCTTACATAGGAAGCAATTCCAGTTACGAATGGATCATGGTCACCTGGGAACATGGCGTTGTCGAAATAAAGGAAATGAACATCAAGTGTCAGCAGCTAAGAACACGTTCTTCGAGCACCTGCACATGCCAGTGTGCTCATGTACATTTTTGGCCGCTGACTTCAACTACGACTTTCGGTTAGGTTAGGGTAAGTAAGGTTGGGTTAGGTTAGTTTTCGGTTAGGTTAGGTTTGGGTTACGTTAGGTTTGGATTGGGTTACGTTAGGTTTAGATTGGGTTAGGTTAGGTTACGTTACGTTAAGTTAGGTAAGGTTTGAGTTAGGTTAGGTGGCACCTAATTATTGTAAAATTCTGAATTTAAGCACTCTATTTAACTAGAAAATCCAAAGGGGTTAACTTGGTAGGGGGGGTAATTCGCACGTCACGTGACCAACCTTTTCGGACACCCTAGACCTTAGGAAGTTGATTGACACCAATTTTTTCAAAATAGCGCGTGGGCCAGGATCTGTACTATCCCCATTTTTCCAGCTCGAACTTTTCCAGAAATATTTTAGTAATCCTTTTGCCGTTTTTTAAATCATCATTGCCAGTGTAAAAAAATAAAATAAAACTTCAATTGCTTCCCATTTTCTCAAAACCATTAACTAAAAATGTGCATCACACATATATTATTGTCGAAATGTTTTTATAAGTTCGAGATTAACTCGCTTTTAATTTTCTTAAAAAGTTTTTAATGCATAAGAAATGTAATCAAATTGATCATCGTGTATGTGTATAGGAAGGAACGTTCAACGTTGATCGTCACACAAGTGACCTAGTTTCCCGCGAGGAAAATCTATAGTTAGAATCGTCGTTTATAATTTAAAAGTCGTTTCATTTTACATTATATCGGCATGGCGAATGGTTTTTGTAGAAAACTGATATGAAATGAAACTCCGGTGGACAACGAAACAGGCCAAATTATCATCGGTGATTTAAATAGGACAGTATATACCTACTCACTTCTCGGTAACGGGACATGGGGGGGTTTTTTGAATTCATCATTGTAAAGAAAACACACTTATAAAACCCAAAAAACACCATGGGGTGGGTTTTATATACAAAACCCCGGTTTTTACCAACCCTGACTTCAAATCTCTATATATTTTTTAATAATAAACAACTTTTTTAATAATAAACAACTTTTTTAAATAAAATATTTTGGATATTTGCTGAAATAAGTGCACTTTACTTATAACTATGAAATTTTCGAATGCACCTCGTGTATTACGCGCCTTCCGTCACATTTTGTTGATACATTTTTATTATTATTATTACTTTTTATCGAAAAACTCTTAATTAATACATTTCCCATTTGGTACGGATTTTGTGGATAACGCTGTATATACCACTTGTTAGTCTTCACTTAAAGAACATGAATTTCATTATTACCATTTTGTTTTATTCGATAATAAAACGTCTTCCTTTGTCTTTTATTCAATTTAGTTTCGTATGATACGTTATCTGATGATTCGAAATAAAAAATTCAAATTACACTTTATTTCCAATGCTTTTCGACTTTCATACGATATCGTAGAGAATTACCTAAAATGATTTCTATTTCTGATGATGTGGGATAAACCTTAACGTTTTTTACATTTTATGTGTGTATAACAGGTCGGCTGAAAAGTCCCCGGTCTGACCTATAGATGACGACACTAGAATTAAATCCATTTCATTTTTAGATAGTGTCAACCTTCAAAAGATTCGTGTAAAAATTTGACAGCTGTCGGACTATTATTTTGTGAGATATTGCATTTTTAGTGAAACAACTTTTGTTATTTTCAAACAGATGGAAAAAAAAGAATTTTGTGTGCTTATTAAATATTATTATTTGAAAGTTGAAGCAAAAGCTTGGCTTGATAATGAGTTTCCGGAATCTGCGCCAGGAAAATCAACAATCATTGACTGGTACGCAAAATTCAAGCGTGGTGAAATGAGCACCGAAGACGGTGAACGCAGTGGACGCCCAAAAGAGGTGGTTACCGACGAAAATATCAAAAAAATCCACAAAATGATTTTGAGTGACCGTAAAGTGAATATGATCGAGATAGCTGACACTCCAAAGATATCTAAGGAACGTGTTGGACATATCGTTCACGAATATTTGGGTATGCGGAAGCTCTGTGCGAAGTGGGTGCCGCGCGTGCTCACAATCGACCAAAAACAGCAACGAATTGATGATTCTGAGCAGTGTTTGCAGCTTTTAAGTCGTAATAAACCCGATTTTTTGCGTCGATATGTGACTATGGATGAAACTTGGCTCCATCACTACACGCCTGAGTCCAATCGACAGTCAGCTGAGTGGACTGCGGCCGGTGAACCGCCACCAAAGCGTAGAAAGACTCAACAGTCAGCTGGCAAAGTTATGGCCTCAGTTTTTTGGGATACACACGGTATATTGTTCATCGACTATTTGGAAAAGGGAAAAACAATCAACAGCGACTATTACTGTGCATTATTGGAGCGATTGAAGACCTAAATCGCGAAAAAACGGCCCCATATGAAGAAGAAAAAAGTGTTGTTTCATCAAGACAATGCACCGTGTCACAAATCATCGAAAACGATGGCAAAATTGCATGAATTGGGCTTCGAATTGCTTCCTCACCCACCCACCGTATTCTCCAGATCTAGCCCCCCAGCGACTTTTTCCTTTTCTCTGACCTGAAGAGAATGCTCGCGGGAAAAAAATTTGGCTCTGATACTGAGATAATCGCGGAAACTGAAGCCTATTTTGAAGACAAACCGAAGGAGTACTACAAAAATGGTATCGAAAAGCTGGAAGGTCGCTATAATCGCTGTATCGCCCTTGAAGGCAACTATGTTGAATAAATAAAATGAATTTTGTCAAAATATTGTGTTTTACTATGGTAGACCGGGGACTTTTCAACCGACCTGTTAATTACCGAGTCTAAAAAATTATGAATTTGCACCAGTTATAGGTATCTCATACCAGGGAAAAGATAACGTAATATCAACAATATTTTGGTTTCATTACTTTTGCTCTTAGGAAAAAGAAAATTAAGAATTGTTCAACTAGCTCTACTGACTGCGAATTCAATATTTTCTACATAAAATGAAGATTTTTTATTTGTTACTTAGAATTCAGTAAATTTTAGGTTAGAGGTCCTATACAACCGGATAATTAAAAAATACTTTCTCTAATTCCTTTTCAATATTACCATTATTTAAATCCTTAAGTATTTTATAAAATTTAATTCAACATTAACAATGGATATCTAATATTTTAAATAACTTCCGAACAAGGTATTTAATTTCCTCTTTTAAAAAAATAAACTTTGCATGATGCTCTTAGCTCTTTGACTTGGAATATAATTTTAATCTAAATAAATACGATTTTAATATATTCCTGTCGAGGTGGATCAAAGGGTAAACACGTCCCTTCTGACGTTATTGTTAACTGATAAAGCGCCGCAAGATATATACGAACATCTAGACTAGCAGACAAACGGTATTGTCTGTCTGTTATTTTATCTTTTTCATTTTGCGTTATCGCTCTTTTCATTTTCAGTACATTTTCGATACCTGTCTACCATCGGAAGTTTTCAATGCAGAATACTCAACCGACAAAACATCCGAAGCGAATATCCATAACGAGATATATAAATATATTTATCACCCATATTTATAAATTCCTTTAGTCGCTCAAGCACGGCTCAATTTACTTTCATCATTGCTTTGAATATTCTTTTCCCCGATGCCTTCTTAAGGTAACGAAAGACATGATAATCGCTTAAGGGCGAATTTAGGGGAACGTGGTAAACACTTAAATTTTAAATTATCACTGGTGGCCACAGTTAAAGTTAATTGCTTTGGCACCAATTATGTTGACACTTTATGGGACCGAAGGATATTGTGTTTAATGTAATGGGTAAAAGTATAACAATTTCATTAAGAAAGCAATAACTTTATGTATTTAAATTGACTAATTAACTAGGTTGTTTGGAATGCAATATGGTTTGCTTTAAAATAACTATCTTATAAAACAATTAAAACTGCGATCTGTTAATCTAACTATCAAAATAATGAATTTTTCGATAAATAGTAAAAGAATTTGTTGTTTATTTGTGTATATATAGAATTTGGGAAACCCAAAATAAACATAACAATGCAACAAAGAAAGACAAATATTCACCACACAGTGCACCGTTTTGGATATATAAGGTGAAAAGTGCAAAATTGAAAAGGTTAAGTTCCTAAAAGACACAAATATGTATTCCCAAATCTGAAAACTTGTTTGTAATCAATATTGTACCGCTGCTAATAACCCTTCGTGGTTGATGCAGATAAAATTAAAAAAATGCAACTAATGTTGCTATGTTGCCAGAAAAACCATATAGCTATTTTTTTTATATTTTATAATATATAAATATTAAAAAAATGTATGAAATGTGTAGAAATTATTAATCTATCATATGTAATATTATTTAAACTTTGGGCGCCAATTTGTAATATTATTTGTGCGTTGGGCGACAATTTGTAACCAAATTATTACGTTTAGCGTCAATTTGTGATATGATTTACCTGTTGATAGTGAATTTATAAAAATATTTAGTTAACTTTTTTGAAAAAATAACAATATACCAAAAGAAAAAATGTAATTTACAATAAAACAAACATTAAGCTTAATTTCGTCTTTAATTAGTTGTAAAAGATACTTCAATAATTAACAGAATTTATAAATGTTTATCACACAAAAATTATGATAGTTAAATACCTCGGCTAGGGGTGAGTAAGTTCATTAGCTCTGACTATTGTACAATATTTGTTTCTTTAAGAAATTATAAGGGCGCCACTGAAATCTTTTTATTTTTTATGATACTACTGAAGAAAGTTGTTTTAAGCTGAGTTATTTAAATAAGTATCATAAGATGACAGAAAGATGTCAGAAAAAACTGTCTATGAAGATAAAAAATGATTTGAAAATGTACAAACATATAAAAGATAATAAGATTTCCTTGGTGCTGAAATTAATGAGGTAGAGAATACGTTACAACAAAATAATCCGCAAACAGTTCTTTAAAAATACTTATTCTAATACAGTTGACGATATAGATAGATATACACGGAAATAAAAGAGAAAAAATATGGGAACAGTAAACTTGATAGATCACAATAAACTTATCTGTTACAATAGTGGACGATCCTTCGCCGCACCTTGGGGTCGCTACGGCACTGCCTAGGTGGTTCCAAATGATTATGGAAGATCACTAGTGGAGGGATGATCTGCCCCAGTTGTAGAGATAATCCAGTTAAGAATGTACATACGAGAGCTTAAAGTTTACAAGCTGTTCAAGTTTACGGAATCTCCAAATTCAAGAGATGCTTCTGGTTTACAGAATCTTCAATTAAAGAGTTGCCTCTAGTTTACTGTATTATATTCCAACTTTCTGAAAATTACCAGTGTCAAACACGTGTTACATTTACTTTTCTGGCACAAAAAGTACAAATCAGCATAGTCCGAAATCTACAGTTAGATGCTAACGTATTTTAATAGATTACAAAAGATACATTTTTACATTAAATTTACTTTTTAATAATCTTACACACTAATCAAAATTCCAGAAATGTACTTTTACCCGCCTTTTATAAAAAATTATCATTAATACTTTTAATTACCATAAAAAGATTCTTTGAATAATAATGAAATATGTTGAAATTCTCATCTGATATAATAAAATATAATATAACTTTCGATATTTTATAAATATCTTAACAAAAAGGAATTATAAAATTGGAAAAAAAACATACCTGTATATGACAGTAAATCAATAGAAGAAATGAGACTGGGAATAATTATTAAAACCTATTGAACTCGATAATGCCAACTCATTAGTACACCTCGTAGTGTAGCTACTTTGAACTTCCAATTATAATTATAGAGACCGTATTCATTATTTTATTATTAAAAATGTTTTATGATAGATGGAGCTAGCGGCACTAATTGAATTTAATATTTAGGATACCAGGTGCTTAAAATGTTAACAGGTACTGTTACACATACAATACCAAATTTAATGCATTTATGAACAATACAAAATTACATACATAAATATCTATTAGTTCTATATAAATAAAAGCAACAATTCTCAATCAAAATTCTAAACTAGGCAGAAAATTTAAAGAAAACAAACATATTTAAATCCTGTTCCCTACCAACTGACACAGATCAAAGTGTATTATAAATGAATATCGCTCACTTTAATATATACAATAAAATAGTGAGAAAACCAAATGAAATACTATCAATACTTATACATTATTGCCTTTGCAACAATGTAATCATTTGAATATTTATTTCCACAGGGTTAACCAAAACTGTTGGTTTATTAATACAATTAACTTAGAATAAATGTTTACTTAAATACAATTAAATTACAACAAATGTTCAAATTGCCGACATTCAGCAATGATACAATGAGAAAGGCGAGCAGTAAATTCTTTCCTAACGTTTTCGAGGACAGGTGTTATTTGTACAATTTCCGTTCGGATTCGCTTCTTCAACTCTTCTACATTATTCTGTCGATTTTGATATACACTGCTCTTTAAATATCCCCACAAAAAAAAGTCTAACGGAGTCAAATCTGGAGACCTTGGTGGCCATTCGATAGGCCCTCTTCTACCTATGCACCTTCCTGGGAAAACGTTATTAAGGCAATTTCGTACCTCAACGCCATAGTGTGGGGAAGCCCCATCCTGTTGGTACCATAAATCATTTCTATTTGGAAATAGCTGATTCAGCTGTGGCAACAGATAATTTTGAAGAAATTCCAAATAACTAGCAGCAGTTAGGTTTTCCTCAAAAAAATATGGCCCTACAATTTGATTGTTTATAATGCCGGCTCCAAAAATTCACCTTCTCGGGATATTGTGTCTTATAGTCTTCCATCCAATGTGGATTTTCACTTGCCCAATATCGACATGTCGGGCGATTTACTTTACCGTTCAGCATAAAAGACGCTTCATCTGAAAAAAGTACCTTTTGTATGAAATTCGGATCTCTGTTACATATCTTAACACGTTCGCAGCCGAGATAAAATTTTAAAATCGGACACCAATTAATTTTCACAAATTAGGTACATTTTGCAAGCATTCCCCATATTTGGTTTTATTCAATACTTCATGATTTTTGATATATTTTTGATTTTAATTATTTTTATAGTGTATCTATCATATTTGATACACTCACCAAACAATAACAATTTTGTTGCTCTAGGCCGAGTGTGTCATTTATGATACACCAGTTTTTTATGCTTTTTTATTGTTTCAAATGTACTTTTTTAATGGTGTAACATGTCTTTCGCCATGCTACCTTTCTTTAATTCACCGTCCCCCCGAACCCTAAAATCAATTCCGACCCAATGTATATTAGACACAACCTTACCACTGTTAAACTTACCCCTCACAACAGAACGTACCTGAAACAAAACCCTTGCAAACGAACGTAGCCGGAAGCCCCTGTCAGTACCATTATAAATTAGCAAAACGTCACGGTTCGTTCTTTTTTCTATCAAACCACCCCTAGAGACGAGTCGTTCACGAGATTCAGAAAATACATTTATCTGGCTGTATCACAGAGCATACAGCCGCTACGTTACCTCCAGCATGAAATATAGCCAATATAGTTGCAGTCCTTTCTATGGAAAAATATAGCCAATAGTTGCAGTTCTTTTTCTGAAGAAATATAGTCCACATTAGCAGTCCCTTTGATGAAGAACCAACCCCCAAAAACCAATACTCCAACTACAACATCGGTGGATTCACCGTGCCCACCGGATCACCGAAATACTAAAGATAAGTCAAGTCCGTTTATACATTTCCACTTATAATTCCTGTGACAATTTATCATTTTTTATCAATAAACCAATATTCTTTACTCACAGTTTGATATATATACCCATGGACTATAAGTCTTAAGGGTGCAGCGTGTTCGGTTGATATTAAATGTAGTTTATTTTCTTGCTATCAAATTCAGTCTTAATTACAAGGTGTTTCTATCTTTTTTACCTTAGTTTTTGTGTATTTTCTGTTGTTTATTCGTAACGTATAAAAAGGTAGTAGCGCCCTTAACCCTTATATACCACCAATCCTTTCTATAGTGAACATTAACTTGGAGTCGAACCACTCCTTGGTAGAGTCTATTATCCGGGATCTCTTTTTGGAACTAGTAGTGTTACAAATTGGCGCCTTTGAGGAGCTGATATTGTTACAATGGATTATTTAATGGTCATTATGCTGACCACCACTCACAAGGGTACAGATACACATACTGTTACTTCAAATATTGGGAGACAAACTGTGAAACCTGTATGCGTTTTAGACTATGATTCCGGAAAATCGTCGGTGGATGTAAGCGACCAATTATCATCATAATATGTAGGTCGGTAAAATGGTATCGAAAAGTAATCATCGACATTTTGTGGGGAACCAGTCTCGTGAATACGAAAATTCGGTACACTCTACAAAATTGACAATCACGCAATTTAGGGAGAGTGTTATACAATCGCTTCTTTTTTCTGAACAATAACAAAGAGTAAAAGCCAAGAGAAGGATCCATCATTTGGTTCAACATCATCAAAATAAAAGGGTAGGTGCAACGAATGCTATAAAACATTTGGTAAGCATGGTAAAGTGGTAGATGGCAAAAAAGATGGCTGAACAGGTGAAAACTGTCCCCACCAAAAACCCCAGGCCAAAATTTTAAGTTTCTCTTGCTTGCTGCCAGGCCGCAGAGACCATAAGCTAATGTATTTCTTATTGCCGATGTAATCTAGGCAATACACCGCTGTTCAGGCAGAATAATAGTCCTTGTATCATTTAGGACTTGCCCCACTGCTGCAATGGAGGTGATTTTAAACTTAACCCCACTGCACATTCTGTTAGAAAGTGTAAGGAAGAAAACGATATATAGAATGATCAAAGAAGGAATTATCAGGGAAAAACCCCGATCACTTCATTTTGATCAAACTTGGGAAATGCCCCAAGATGATATGCCAAAGAAATTCAACTTTGTGAGAAAATTCATCACAAGGTTGAGTAATAAATCTGAATGCGACGAAGACACCATACAGAATTTAAATCAGAATACCATAAAGTGGTATACGGACGGTTCCAAGCTAGACGAGGGAACTGGGATAGGAGTTTTTGGACCGAGAGCCAAATACTCAGAAAGCTTGGGCACATACCCGAGCATCTTTCAAGCAGAAGGCCGCGCCATCAAAAGATGTGTGGAATTTAATATTGGAAGAAACTACCGCAGACAAGAGATTGTGATCATGTCGGATAGTCAAGCAGCCATCAAAGCGCTGAGCTCAAATATAATCAGTTCGAAGATGGTTTGGGAATGCCTAGGCAAACTAAATGAACTGGGCCAGGAGAACACTGTCACCCTCCTATGGGTCCCGGGACACATAGGAATAGAGGGGAACGAAACAGCAGATAAGCTGGCAAAAAAAGGAGCTGAAACCCCACATTTGGACCAGAACCATCTTGTGGGATCAGCAGTAGAGTAATTTTAGGAAAACTAAGGGAAGAAATGGAGAAAGAAAAATCCAAGTACTGGAATCAGCTGGAAGGACTGAGGCAATCTAAGATACTACTGGGGAACTATAACCAGAAGAGATCTCTTAGCTGCCTCAACATCAGTAAAAAAAGGCTCCGAATTTTAACCGGGCATTGCCGGTTAAGAAGCCACATGAAGAAACTAGGGTTAGCAGATGAAGCAAAGTGCAGATTCTGTGAGGAAGAGGATGAAACCTCAATACACATACTCGCAGAATGCCCTGCCTTGCAAAATTCTAGGGCTAGATACCTAGGAGCACATGGAATAGGGGAAGGGGATCTACCTGACTTGAAGCCCGACGATGTCCTAAACTTCCTCAGGAAAATAGGACTCGAAGAGCTGCTATAAATATGAGAAAACATCAGAACATGGCAAGTAAGGGGGGACACAATAGATCCTATAGGTCGCAGTGTAATTATCACCCCTAACTTATACATACATACATCATTTAGGATACCCCCGGCCTGTGGAAAGCACTACATGGTGTATCATAAGTAATACACCCGGCAGCGAATGTGTTGATAATTAGAAAGCTAGATCATAGGTATTGTTACTCCTTTAACTTAATTTAGTTTCAGTTTCTTTACTTATTTGTTACACCTTTTGTTATAAAAAATATGTAAGATATTTTTTAAAAATTTTCGAATGTAGTAAAATATTAGACGGCGATTATTCTCGGTAATAAATAAACGTATTAAACTAACGTTCAGTAAGTGGAACATTTGAAGGCTATTAAAAATTATTAATAGTTTCAAATTGATCGAAAACTTTATGGCGTTCGTGCGGATTTAACGATAAATAATTGAAGTTGTAACAAACCTTTTAAATAGAATGATCTAATTGTTAATGTATTCTCAGTAAGGTGTGAATTATTGAAGTGAAGAATGATAAAACACGTTCAATTAGTCATTTAGACATTTCTCGGCCATATTTAATAAATGTTTGTTTTGATACACGTTGACCTGTTTGTTTTTTTTAAGAATTTATAATTCTGTCCTTGCAGACCCTTCGTTATATCGCTGACCCTTGTCCGATCATTTGCAAACTATTCCCTTGAACGTCGTTTACTGTTGTCGCCTCTTAAGCACGACTCACGTAATAAACAATAACTTGGGAGTAAGTGGTTTTTTTTTAGATCAAACTTAAATAATTTAATGAAATTTCAAAAAGAAGTAAGTCATCCATTTCTCAAATGTGACTAAACAATGATTGAAGAGAAACACAAAATCAATGTCACAGATTTTTATTTAGTACAATAGCGACTAGTTTCAGCCTTTTTAGAAGGCCATCATCAGGCTAGAAAAAACAGGATGAGGTCATTACATATTTAACAAAATTACAAAAAACATACCTTAGTATAAAATTGCTAAAAAACCATAATTGCTCGAACAAAATGCTTGAGTAAACAAAATAGTTGAAATGGTAAAATTATTAAGGAAATTATACAACTAAACAATTTATAGAAAGGTTAACCTATCGATGTATGGGTTGACAAAGTTAAAACATCCGGTAGGGTGAAAATAAAATAAAACAATTTATTTTTATTTTCACCAATGCAAGAGGTCAAAGAGGAAATAATCATGGCAAATGGAGTAAAGTATAAGTTCTGAAAAGAATTTCTAATGTGAAATTGATGAGAAATCAAACAAAGACGCTTGAGAACGGAAATCATACAACATGAAATATAAGAAGTAGAAGCACAAAACAAGGTTAAAAGTCGTTGTGTCTTTGGATATAAGAAATTATGTAAAGACAATGCTGATATTATCAAAAACAAGCAAATTGGTTCGAACAACTAAAGTTGAACAATATGAACAGTAAAATTATGAAATCAATAATATATAACTTGCCATACAGAACTATCGAAATTCGACAAATCCTCTTCAATCCCATCAGTTATCAAAGTAAATATAAATGAAATCCTATATACCCAGTTTTCCGATTATTCAACAATTTTCACGGACGCTTCCAAACTCAACGGTCATGTAGGTTGTTCAGTTATAATTGAAGGCCAAAATCGTTTATTTAAATTACCATAATTTTCCAGCATTTTTACGGCAGAATTATATGCAATTTATAAAGCACTAACCTTCATAAACGAATTTAACCTAAACAAAAGTCTCATACTTACAGACTCCTTGAGCTCAATAAAATCTATCCAACACCTGTTCCCTAAACATCCCATAGAATATCTTATTAAAAAAGAACTGAAGTTAGCTGAGAACAATAATAGAATCGTAGAATTCATGTGGATCCTTTCACACGTTGGAATCGATGGCAACGAGACGGCTGACCAGAACGCCCGACTAGCAACAACCAGCGAACAATCTCTCTTCGAAAATCAGTGCGTGGTTAGTGATCTCAAACAGTTCTTCAAATCCAAAGTTTTTAGTGCGTGGAACAGTGAGTGGCATCAGTCGAATCAAAAACTAAAGCAAGTGAAAAGTAACATTGCTACCAAGAGATCACACCCTCGTGGTAGTAGGCATCAACAATCTGTTCTAACCCGATTGAGAATAGGTCACACGAAACTCACGCATTCATATCTCCTCTCAAATATTGACCCCCCTCAGTGTTCCCACTGCAATACGACAATTACTGTGTCTCATATACTTTTAGACTGCCCCCAATATGATAGTTTTAGACATAAGCACAACTTGCCGCAGAATTTAAGTGAACTTCTAGGAGATAACTGCAACGTTACGGCTTTAACAGACTATTTAAAACATATTAATATACTGTACAATATATAGAGTAAAATGTAATATATCGCTAATCACCTTGATGTGGATGCGATTGTCTAAATAAAAAAAATAAAAAAAAAATAATATATAACTATTTAAATTTAAATTAATAAAAATAAAAAACAAGGGGGTGTTGACTAACAATTTTGAAGTTTAAGTACATATCATGACTAATAAAAGAAGTTAAAGTTGACAATTAAATGTTTACAATAAGTTCTTGGTCAATATTTAAATTATAAAACTGTAAAACCTAAATGTTCAAAATAATAAATAGTAACATTAGAAAAAGAACAGAAATATGTGGAGGAACGTTACAATCTATAATATAAATAGTAAATTAAAAAGGAAGACTAAGAAAAATGTATGGATATTTAGGTTTTAGTTGTTCATTTAAACACAAAAGGTCATTTTGCTTGGTAGCTTCATTAATCTCCAGCATCTCCAAGAGGTTCATTCTTGGTCCCTTAAAGCATTTATGCAATCTAGTAATATTAGAATCAGAAAAATTATGGTGTTCAGAAATAATATGGTTAGCAAAGGATGAAGGAGAGATAGGTGGGTCAAAATTTCTTCTTTAACGAACCACTGGAAGAAGCACTATTACTATTTATCAACGGACGCCACATACTGCCTATTCTGTACGTTGGGGTATAAAATCTTTGCTATTAATGTCTATAATAACAAATAAATGTTATAAAGTTTTTGCACGCCGTAACACAAGTGAACACTTCCAATGAAATATAAAGACTAAAATGAACAAGAAGTGTTGTAAGCTGTAATCCTCTACAATCCCTCTTTTAAAAACAAAATTAACTGAATCAGGTCCTTTTACATTTATGATGTGCATTTCGGATTTTACAACTTAAGGGCTTGCTTTTATTTTAATCCTGTAGTCAATACCATTTATTATGAAAACTACTATACATAAAGTTTATAAAATATTGAAATTAATAATTCGGTGTTTTCCATTTTTTTCAAAATCATACAGGAAGACAGAGCAGCAATCAATTACTTCAAAAACCAAAAAAGCTCAAATTAAAAAAAATTTGTAGCGTAGTTATTCCATCCTCAAATTCAAATTCAGAAATTTGCCGCGTAAACGACTAGATCCAACATGGCGGGTGGCCTACGTCACTACTCATATGTGTCATTGAAAGCGCCATCATTTTATTGTAAACAGTGTATCTGCGAGGTTGTGCGAAGTTTCATATTCATTTTTATTCTTTTCTTTATTTTTTTTATTTGTATAAAAATAATTCACAATAAAATCAAAAATAAAAATCCAACTCTCGCAATTACCACACATTAAATGTAAACAAAAGATGTTTTTTGGCGACCATACATGCTGATACGCAAGATACTTGAGTATCACGAGTATCTAAAATGTTGCATTCGAGCGACTTAGCTATGACGTCATATCTGATACGCATGATACATTAATCTGTCAAAACGTTTATCCATGAACGAAAGTGGTAAACTCACGCGTTAAGGCTGAATAAACAAGAAATAGTAAATAAATACACGGCAAAGAATAGACGAAAGGTTCAATGTATGATATTCATTATCAAGTTCACTATGTTGCTGATACAGCATTAATATAATTTATTTATAGTAAATAAGTGTTATACTCTAATCCAGTCATTGTAAATATAATTTAATGTCTTTGAGTGTAAAAGTGTTTATTCCATACAACTCCCAATATTAAATATTACATCTGATGTAACCTAATTGGTCAAATTTTCCTAAACCACGTGCTTGAAACAACGTGTTGTTAAATGCGCTGAATTTGAAAAAAATGTCGCTGAATGAAGATCTGGTGGAAGTGAAATTCATAATAGATGGTACCGACATCGCGTTTTCTATCAGCCTAACCCAACCTTTATTACTCTTAATAAATAATACGCAATTCTTGAAAAGATTTCGGGGTTAGAGCAACTGTCACTTGCTGAACTTGAGTATCTATCCAATGTCAAACTGATACTTATGACATCCTAGTGCATGATACTCAAGTATCTTGCGTATCCGTCGCCAAAAAACATCTAAACTGTCATCGATATGAGTTTTGACGTCACGACCAATGAAGGTGCGTTTCGACTTTTATTTGAATTTATTGATTTTAACTTACTTTCTATTTGATATTGTATAAAAAATAACCAGAATTGTTGCGTTGCAATGAGTTTAGGATTAAATATTTATAAGTTACTATATGATTACAAAGGAATTTCATTGATTTATTTCTAATGAGAACACCGAATTTGTCTATTTCTTATAAAATTTTTGCAATATATATATTTTCTTGTTCTATCACATCTTTAATTGACAATAAATAACTGGTTTTTATGTATTCCTTTTCAAATTGTATATTTACGTTTCTTTAAGAAGCCTCAGGTGATCGTTCACAATAAACAAAAAATGAATACCAAAGGAAAGAATATTAAGTTGAAATAAAATGGTTACGTATGTATCAGATGGGGTAACGTACAAAGGTTAGCGAAACCAACGAAAAGAACGTTTTGAAAAATGACTCGAATAGACTTTATTGCCAAATTCGGCTACAAACACCGTTGTCGTAATGGATGCTCGCTGCTTTGCTACAGCTGTCGAATAAGCAGAGCAGCGTTTAGATGACAACGAGTACAAAAAGAGGGGAAACCGCTATATTTATGAAAAGCGTAATTTGCAAGAAAAAGTTTTCTGTAAGTACATTGAATGGTTTTTAAATGGGAAATTTCCTTGTGTAAAATACTTCTTAAGTTAACACCGGGGAAGAACTATATTTTGCGGCTTAATGTTTTTCAACTATGAAATTTATTGCGGCATAAAATTAGCACAACCCTTTTGTCAAAATATAAAATTTATTTTTGCAGTAATCCAAGCTTTTTTGCAGTGCAAAGCAAAAAATTGCAGCTCTTTTAATAATATCCTACTCATGAAAAAAATACATACAAAATATATTATTTGGTGCCACATTAATTTTCAAATCTACTGAATTAACCTTAACAAGACTTCTTAAATAATTATTCTCTTTCCAATAATACAAAGATGTATCAGGATTAATAGCTTACCAGAAGAAAATTATAATAATGCATATATTTCATTTTAAAATTTTTAAATAATGCGCATTTATTTTATAACTCCTGGTTTGCTGTAAGTCAAGTAGAAGTACGAGTTCTATAATAGGTAAAAAATTCTAAATATCAGCTTTTTAACTACGAAAAAACACATACATCATGCTAATGAAATAATACTTTAGCAAAACGACTAATGAAAAAATGAAAACAAACTATAGTCTATATAGAAAGGACAAGGAGTAATAAATCATTCATTTAAGTAGATTTCATAGACGTACCAAAATATATTTTAAGAGGGTATATCGTAAGGTACATTTTGTATTGAACGAATGAGTTGCAGCTATGCTAAAGAATATACGATTTAGGTCAGAGGTAACGGGATGTACTAATTTTAATAAAAAAAAGTGGTACATAAATTTTAGTAAGTTTGATAAAGAATGGCAACATAATAGAAAACAAACCAATCTATAACAATAATTATTTTATATATTTTTGTTCTTTTTGTAAGAAGATTAATTCAAATTTTGAATATTGTCACAAATAAATTACAATGAAATATATTTTTAAAAAATTAATTAAAGTCAAGATATCAAGATATCGTTACAATTTTTATTAAATTCAAAATAGCAAAATGAATATTTTTTATTTGTATTACTCCTATATGTAGTGTTTAGGGAATTTTTCTCAGAAATTTTAAATGGCAAGTGGCCTACTGTAATCGGCTTAATACGATTACACCTATTTACAGATTATTCGATTATTAAGAGGGATTTTCCAAACAACCCAGTTTTCTTAGAAACATTATCGGGAATATTATTTTAAAAGACACTAGGTACATTAAATCAGTACTTAGTATTAGACCATCTAAACGACCAAAAACAGGTCCATTATCTTTAAATGAAAAATTGTTATATATCATTGAAAAACAAGGATCCAAGTGCAAGTGTTGATGATATTGTGGAATTAACGGCTGCTATCTCGTGTGTTGCTAAATCAACAATTTATAGATTACTAAAAGAAAGCAAGAATGGAACTCTTCAACCCCCTAAAACTCCTTCAGGCCGAAAACCAATTGAGATCGATGAGTCATTAAAACAGAGACTAAAGTGTAAAGTCCATGGATTTTACTTACGAAAGGAAATTCCAACACTTGACAAAATTATGACATCAGTGCAAGAAGATACGGACTATACAAAATTCTCCAGAATGACATTATGCAAACTTTTGAATTATATGGGTTTCAGATATACAAAACATAATAGAAAATCTCTCTTGATAGATAAACCGGAAATAGTTTTTTGGAGAAGAGACTATTTAAGAAGCATTCGACATACCAGAGAACATAATTTGAAAATCTTCTACTTAGACAAAACATGGATAAATGCTGGATATACAGTTTCCAAATCTTGGCAAGATGAAAACATTAAAAGCGGAAGGCAGGCATTCGTGGAAGGTTTGTCGTTAGGTTTGCAGCCACCATCTGGAAAAGGAAAAAGACTTATAATTGTCCATGTTGGAAGTTCTGAAAGTTTTGTTGATGATGAATTATTTCAAAACGCACGGGGGACTATCACGAAGATATGAATGGGGATGTCTTCGAGGAATGGTTTGTTCAAATGTTGGATCTGATTCCAAAAGGGTCTGTTATTGTTATGGACAACGCAAGTTGCCATTCACGGTTACGAGAAGTATTGCCCACAAGTCGTTGGCGTAAAGCAGAGCTTTTGAAGTGGCTTATTTCGAAAAATATTAAATTTCCAAAAGATCTACTAAGGCAAGAACTTTACAGAATTGCAAAAATGAACAAGAATAAATACAAAACCTACATTGTAGAAGAAATCGCTTCTTCTCGTAGTATATCAGTTCTTCGACTTCCCCCTTATCATTGTGAACTTAATCCCATAGAATTAATATAGGCTCAGGTAAAGGGGGAAGTTGGAAAAAAATACTACTTTGAAAATAAACGATGTTGTGAAATTGTTTGAGAGTGCTGTAAGTCATGTTAGTAAGGAAAAGTGGACAAACTGTATCGAGCATGTTATCAAAGTAGAGGCAAATATGTGGAAAATTGACAATATTTGTGATGATTTAATCGACCCTATTATTATGATTGTCAACATTCTTCCGAGTCGGATATAGAATAAAATGTAAGTAATAAATGCATTCCAATAATTATTTCTTTTCATACACACCACTGCATTGCGTTATTGCTTATCTGCTAATCCTTTAACAATGAAGAAACCCTAAACTTTGCTACAACTGAAACAAATACGGGGTCGATCTACCTGGTTTTTAGATTTACAGAAGAAATGTAATTTAAAGTAAGAGATTTATCAAAAATTTCATGGTGCTCCATGTAAAGGTTTTGCATACTTAATTAGGGTTTATTACTCCTCGTACTTTTTGTACATACTATAAAATAGCTGCAAACGTAATTTCTTCACTGCATAAAAGCTGCAATTTTTGAATGTATTTGTTTGACGATAGGACTACTAGAAGTAGAGATACGAGGTGTGTCGTGCTAGCTTTACGTCAAGTTAGCAAAACCGTTTATAAAAAAAAACTAAGAGCTGCAATTTTTTGCTTTGTGCTGCAAAAAAAGCTACAAAAAAGCTGCAATTACTGCAAAAATAAATTCTATATTTTGACAAAAGGGTTGTGCTAACTTTATGCGTGTAAATTTATTGTACTAACCCTTACTCTGTGAAAGTCCATCTGGTTGAATAAAATTTCCACAGCGGTTTCCATATTTTGACGATGATAGTATTATATTTAGTATTTATTAAATTGTAACGTTCGCATGAATCCAATATAAAGATTCAATAAAAATGTTTTCAAACTACATAAATTCTTTATTGTTAAAAGTATAAAGCTGTTGAAAATAGTTTCAGTCGATCAATACTACCATCAACCAGAATCTTAAAGCGCTATTAAGAAAAAGAAAAAGAGAGAATTCCACTAAATGGAATATAAATCCAAAATAAGAAATAAAAGGATCAAAAACTATAAACTCAACAAAAAGTTTTTTATTGTACAAATTACGTATAAAGAAAGAAATATCATAAATTGGGGAATCCAAAACCTCAGAACTTAAAGATTAGTTTTACTTTAGAGGTTCACGCAGTGCAAGTAATCACCGGCACATAATAAACAGAAATTTTCGATTAAAACGTCAGATTTTAACCAAGCCGAACATCAAAATTTACGCACTGGTAAAAAACGCTATCGGTATTGGAAGAAGAACATTTTGGGGTAAAAACAAGTAAAAGAAAATGGTAATTTGCATATAGACGACCGAAAAGAACAAGAGGATTCCAGAAGCTCATTATTGAAATCGGGCGGTACGTGTCAAAAATCTCAAAAAAGCTGAAAAGAATCGGTCGTTGAATTGAAATTGATCGATAGCGTTATTTCATGGATGAAAGGAAAATCGTTTCAAAAAAATTGAAATATATTGGTTATTAATCAAGATTTTAAAGGACGAAAAAAGTATATTTCCCAATCGAATTTTGTTATAAAACTTTTACCTAAGACAGATTTTTTGTGATAAATAAAAATTTGTAACTAGAAATTATAAATATTATTTTTTGTACAAAGCTAATTCAAACAATACTATCAGGTATTCAAAGAATACCTAAAAGAATTGTTTGAATGCAAATTAGGTTATGTTCACGTGAATGGTTCTTCTTTATTTATTCTATTGCCACCTAAAAGATCTATTGTGGCTTATCTCTAATCTCTTATCTCTTATAGTCGCTCTAACACTCTTCTACATCCTTATTATGGTCGTTTCTATGAAGTCCTTGGACTCATATTGGTAATTTATTGATCCTTGTTCTCTCGAGCCCTTGGCATTTGCAGAAAATTGCTCCGCCTTTTCGTCTTTAGCCTACTTGAATGCTAGTCCAATTATTTTTTTGTTAAATTGACTGTGAATGTCACTAGTCCTCGAAATTTAGTAGCCTTTATTTCTTTATTTGGCTATGATCACGTTGAGGTCTGACACTTTTCAGAACATCTTCATAGTCCCTATTTTAGGGACTAGGGTAAACTGTATATATTCAGAATATTTAAGAATTTATATCAAGTTCTTTGTCTTAAAAAACATCCTAGTATTTTCTTTATTTTATTTGCATATAAAATCTCTTTGAACTTATTAAAGAATCTATAGTTAAAGGTTTTAATGGAGTACTGTCCCACTAATTTTAAATTTTATTTTAATAAAATTTGGCAAATTTATTTATTTTACTAAAATAAACAATTTACTTATGCTTCAGTAAGTATTTATACAAAATTTTATAAAAATAAAATCATTTAAACTGGGTGTTCGTATTATTATGTCACTTAGTTTATATTAAAATATTCTGAAATCCATCATTCTTATCCATCACAAACATTTCATCTTTAATTCTCATTAAAGTAACGTTTAACTTAATAAAAAAATTATTAAGTATGAACCAGTAATCGTATTTTATTTTTCAATAAAATCTAATTGAAACTTCAAATTAATTGCACCGTAATGGGCAATGTTTAAAACGTGTTAAACCGCCGAGATTCGAATCAGATAAACAATTACAAAACGGAATGTTGATTCATATTAATATTTCTCGAGAAATAGCTATTTATGTGGTATTTATTAATGCTAGAAAGAACGATTTACCACACACAATAAAAAGCTTACTTTCATTGTTTCCTTTTTTTTTGTGTATGCATGACGGAGATTTGTTCATGCAGCTCAAGAACACGAAAATGAAAATGTAAAATGTTTTAGTAAAACGATTAAGCAATATTAAGTTTCATATTTATAGTGGTTTTTAATGAATAGTGTACCGAGTGAGCATAAAATAATAGGAATAATAAGGAAAAATTAAGAACTAAAGTATGGAGGAGTCCAGTAGTGACGCAACGGCGGATCCAGGGAGGGGGCACCAGGGGCAATTGCCCCCCCCGAGAGAAATTTAGTCTTGTAGGATACAGTTCATGTCCACTTCACTATTTGAAAAATACTTCATCTCGTGCAACTTATATAAGTAAAACTACACAAAATATTCTTATAAACTGTTGAAGAAGTCACTTCTCACCTTATCGACAAAAACAAAAAAGCTCGATATTGGTCAATCATATTTGATGAAACTACAGACCTAACTCATATTGAGCAAATTGTGGTAGTTGTCAGATATTTGGATGGAGATAAGGTCAGGGAAGATTTTATCAAATTTATTGATGCTTATGACTCTCTTCACAAAAATGTTGAAAGTGATGGTGCAAGTGAAGGTGAAGATCAAGAACCACGGGAATATAAGTTATCTGGAAAGAACTTAGCTGATATAGTCATAAAATCTCTTGCCAATCTTGGCTTGAATTTTGATCACTGTATAGGAATTGGTACAGATAGATGTTCAGTTATGACTTCTGAGAAAAAAGGTGCAGTGTCAGAATTCCAGAAAGTTGCATGTTATGCTAAACACGTGTCCTGCTACAATCATCTAAAATTCAGTGTATTCGTTATACTGTTGGAGTTGTTAAGGAAGTAATTTCGTTTTTCAAACAATCTGCAAAAAGAAATTCAGTTCTTAAATCTGTGGTCGGCAAGCACCTCATGAGCCTTTGCGAGACTAGATGGGTAGAAAGACACGACTCCTTTATACTTTTTTCTGAAGGTCTACCTAAAATTATTATAAAAGCACTAGCGGAAATATCTCACTGGAATGATAATAATTCTGCGAAAAGTGCGAGTATTTTCATCAACACTTTATGTACCACAGAATTCATTATAGCCTTAACTTCCACAATAGATATATTGAAGATTACACATTACCCTTGAGTCGACTTTTACAAAAACCAACATTGGATTTAAAAAAAGGATTTGACGGAGTGAATGACACCTTATCTTTGCTAAAACAGAGGAGGGAAAACTGTGATAGGTATTTTTCTGAAGTATATAAAACAGTCATATCCGCTGCTTCAGATTTACAAATTGATCTGAAACTACCACGTCTAAGCGGAAGGCAAATTTTTAGAGAAAATTATGAAGCGACTAATGTAGAAATGTATTACAGGAGATCATTATATATACCATTATTAGAAAATGTTATAAATGACCCGGAGAGTAGATTTTCCCATGATACGTTGGTATGTTATCTGCGACTTATTTTACCATAACCGAAATGTCCTCTGGAATGTGATATGAATTCCGAAATTAGAATTAAAAATGTTGTGAAGAGGTACCAAGAAGTTCTTCCAGATGTTTTTTCTAGTATTACTTTTGAAGGTGAATTAGAAATGTGGAAAGAAAAATGGCAAAGGGAAAGTGAAAACAATTTACCTGCAGATGTACTTTCAACATTGGTCGTATGTGACAGACTTATTTCCCACAATTTACGAACTTTTGATAATACTTTTGACACTTCCTGTGAGTGCAGCAAGTGCCGAGCGATTATTCAGCACTTTAAACCGGAAAAGTCTTGGTTACGATCTAAAATGGGAGAAGAAAGGTTGAATGGACTCTGTTTGCTACACATACACCATGATATTGTTGTTGATGTAGATAAAATTATAGAGCGCTACGCCAAAATTGGGGATCACAGACATCAATTCGTCATTTAAAAAATAATATATATATTATAAGTTATTTTGTAAAATGTTTAAATAAACTTTTTCATTTTTTTTCATTTTCACATAACAGCCACTGTTTTTGAAATGATACCTATTGACGACTAATACATATAAGTGTTTTCAAATTCGATATCACCTCTTTTTGTAAAAAAAAAATTATAGGTAACAGAAAATGGCATTGCCCCCCCCCGAAAAAGCTTGCTGGATCCGCCCCTGTAGTGACGGATATTTAAAGACAAACAGGGAAATTTGGATGTTCGGGAAAATAAAAAAAAATCACAGGGTGACATATCCAGCGAATACAAAGGCTGGAGTTAAAAACTGTATCAGATTGAAGGTAATATGGCATGAAATGTTGATTAACATTTTGGCCAGATGGTACGAGCTATTTATGCTATCAAAGATCGCGAATAAGACTTCTTTGGTATAGATGTGGGGGAAAACAGCCATCGCTGGCTCTGACGCTTTGGTTTAGGGTCATATTGAATGAACCAACACTCAGCACCAGCTAAGCAAAATTTAATTGCGTACAGCTATTCAATTCGTGACATAACTCAACAACACGTAATCGAACAACCAGCTATAGTCCAAATAGATAAGGGGGTTGAACAACATGACATCGTTATGTTTAAAGCCAAATTTCACCCCTTGGCAAGGTCATTATTGAAAAACCGATATATACATCGGATAGCTCATAAAATTTTCTTTAAGAATGTTTTTATGCGATATTTTGAAAATGTCGACTTGGGGGTGAAAAAAATTCAAGAATGACAAAAAATGTAAAATTTTCATAATTTTAAAACAAAGGTTTTTGGGGTAGAAGATATTTTTTTTGAAATTTGAAAAAAATTCATGAATAATATGCTTAAAAAGTTATCCATGCCTCGCTGCGTAAGATTTTAAAATTTTGAAAAATAAGAGAATGGCGGCGAATCGAAATTTTCGACAAAATCCAAAAAAATCGTTTTTCGGGCGCCATTTTTTTGAGGGCAGAAATCGAAAAAATTTGTAGAGGTGTAAACACTAAAGAATCGGATTCCCTACAGTTTAAAAAAGGTCTCATCAAAATCGGTTAAGAGGGAGGCAAGTTATGGTCTCCCCAAGGATTTTCAGATTTTTCACAAAAAACAATTTCGAGTTACTACGCCCATGCCATAAGAATTTTGGCGGATTATAATACATCGTTGGAAAGCTTATCAAAAGTACTATCGGAAAAAAAATACATCAGAATCATCGGATTGGGGTTGTAAATTTAAGGGTAGTTTTTTAATTTTCGAAAAAACGAAAAATGAAAATAATTTCTCCAGCAAAACTGTGCAAGGGATGAACAATTTTGAGGGGTGCATTTTGTATAGAATTTAATATGGAATCGATTGGTGGTGGTCCGTTTCGATCGGATCAATATTTTAACCATCGTCAGTATCCAAAGTTGAAAAATGATGTAAAAATTAAAGGTCGAAATTTTGCAATTTTTCAATTGATTGATTATAGAGGGGGTAAAATGAAATTTTTTTTCAAAAAAAATCACATCATCTGAATGCTTGTTTAATTACGAAGAAATCCTTTTAGATTTCATTAAATTGTAGTTCTTCGTTTTCGTACAGGACCGGATTAAGTAAAAAAGTGTACCCTCGAAAAAAATAAAAATTTTTCAACATTCACGACGATTCCAAAAAGGCCTTGTTTCAAAAAAAAAATAAGTAAAGGCAGTTTCTAATAGATCTCGATGAGCTGAAAACAACAGTTTTTGTTTCATTTCGATATCTTGTACGGTGCACATTTTACAACACGTTGTCTGATTTGATAAAACAGTGCAAAACATGGGGGTTGAAAAAATGGAATATTTCGATAAGGGATGATGATATCGAAAAATTTCAACTACTGTGTTTTTTGAAATTAAACCCCGAATCTAATGATATGCAAAATTTTGAATTTCGTTAAAAATTGACCGAGCTAGGGTGAAAAAAGGGATTTTTTGAAAAAAAATCATCCTTCCCTTAAGGGTAGTTAGATTTTAAAAAAAAATAGCCAAAATATACATTTCAACCCTCTCTACAACCTTGCAAAATTTCATCAAAATCCATAAAAAAAAACCAAAAAAAAATTCTCAACAAACACTCAATACAGACGACTAGAGACATAGCTAACATTCAAATAAGTTTTGACTGTAAAAATATAACAAATCAATTAATGGGCAAATCATAAAACCTTTAAAAACAATTTCAAATAAACATTTACAATAAAAATTTAAAAAGTAAATTAATGTGAAAATAATGAAACATAAAAAAGGAAAGGAATCGTCAACAGTAGAATTTTAACCACCTACTTGTAGGACACAATACACTTAGTTAAAAATTGTCATTCTAGTTCAGATGTCCACTTCAGTCCCTGTAATGTATGCATAAAGTAGTAGTGTTACTATCCTTGCAATGTAAAAAATTCATTATTGCCTTTTTCTAATAACATATTGCAGCAGTATAATATTTTTGATATTTTTTTTTCAGGTAAATGCTTAGTTTGAACATCAATAACGTAAGTACTAGACTTTATACTTTATATCACATCCAATTTTCTTAAACTTTAACAAAAATATTATTGTAGTTTTTCCATACAATGTTTCATATTAAATGAGATATTGAATGGATGGATGTATTTTAACTTTGTAAAGATATAGAGGACTGTAGAACCTTCCTACCTGGTACAGAAACATTTAGTTGAGAAACTATTTTATCTAATATAGATTTATTAGATTTATGAAACGAGATAAATTATAAACCCGAAAACCAATCATATGAATACCAAAAATAGGGCGAAAAGTATTGTTTATCAACCAAGGACGGAAAATTCATAACGCCACTATTTTTTTTCTAGCATTAAAAAAGTGTGACTTGGATTTGACATTATTTGTAAATTGTACCAATCTGTTTAACCTTTTATTTATAATTTTTTTAAGTAATTGTAATAGTATAGTGTTCGAGTGTGACAAAACAAATAATACGAAGAGTGTATTCGATTTTTAAAGGAATCGTCCGATTCTGAAAACCTCTTGATGAAGGTAAGCAAATACATAACAGTATAAATTCTATGTTTTCTGAATCGCCTGCTGGCGCAGAGATATACGGCTTGCCTCTCACTTTCCACCCTTGTGACACAATATGCTTGTTTAATTATAAATCAATTTTTCGTTTAAGCGCTTTAAAATGTGTAAAAATACATGAATACTATTCTATTTATATATCGGGAGTAGCAAATAATAATATACATTTTTAAATGAAAACGGTTTTATTGTTTTTCAAAATACTCCCTTTTCATTTAGTTTTACATTTGTTCAAATCAGTTTTTTCGATCTTCTTTAAACACCTCCAAAACTTAGCATTTGTTCGAGGAGTCACAGTGCAAAGTACACTTCTCCAAGAAATTAATGCGCCACTTGTAACAGTACCTGTTAACATTTTAAGCACCTGGTATCCTAAATATTAAATTAAATTAGTACTGCGAGCTCCATCTTTCCGAAAGAATTCTTAATAATAAAAAAATGAATACGGTCTCTATAATTATAATTGGAAGTTCAAAGTAGCTACGCTACGAGGTGTACTAATGAGTTGCCATTAACGGGTTCAAGAGATTTTAATAATTATTCCCAGTCTCATTTCTTGTATTGGTTTACTGTGATATACAAAAAGTTGGAATATAATACAGTAATCTAGAAGCATCTCTTAATTTGAAGATTTAGTAAACTAGAAGCATCTCTTTAATTTGAATATTCAGTAAACTTGAACAGCTTGTAAACTTTAAGTTCTCGTATGCACGAACATTCTTAACTGGATCATCTCTACAACTTGGGAAGATCATCCCTCACTCGTGATCTTCCATAGTCATTTGGAACCACCTAAACAGTGCCGTAGCGACCACAAGGTGCGGCGAAGGATCGTCCACTATTGTTAACAGATAAGTTTATTGTGCTATATCAAGTTTACTGTTCCCATCTTTTTTTCTCTTTTATCTCCGTTCATATCTATCAATATAGTCAACTGTATTAGAATAAGTAGTTGTAAAGAACTGTTTGCCGATTATTTTTTTGTAACGTATTCTCAACTTCATTCATTTTAGCACCAAGGAAATCTATTTATCTTTTATCTGTTGGTACATTTTCATTTTTTTACTTCATAGACAGTTTTTTCTGACATCTTTCTGTCATCTTATGATACTTATTTAAATAACTCAGCTTAAAACAACTTTCCTCAGTAGTATCATAAAAAATAAAAATTTTTCAGAGGCGCCCATATTATTTCTTAAAGAAATAAATATTATACTATAGTCAGAGCTAATGAACTTACTCACCCCTAGCCAAGGTATTTTACTATCATAATTTTTGCTGTGATAAACATTTATAAATTTTGTTAATTATTGAAATATCTTTTACAACTAATTAAAGACGAAATTATGATTAATGGTTGTTTTATTGTAAATTACATTTTTTATTTTGGTATATTGTTAACTAAATATTTTTATAAATTCACTCCCAACATGTAAATCATATCACAAATTGACGCCCAACGTCATAATATGGTTACACACTTCAATATATCAATTTTATTTGTAAACATGCAAAGACTAAAAATTGAAACTTCCCCAAATTTACCTATATTAAATTTTATTAGTAATTATAGCAATCTTTTTACTATCATTCAGTTTGAAGTACCAAAGAAAAAAAAAAAGAAAAAGGAAAAATCTAACAAAATTAAACTAAAATTCCAAAATAGTAGGCACTAAATTCTCAGAAATGACTGTGACGTTTTCTTTAAATGTTTTAAGAATTCTGTGAACACTTCTCGTCGACACTTTAGTTAAATCACTACACAGATTAACTACGTCATTATGCAACATATTCTCATTCCGTTCACGGAGCCCACAATACACATTGTATATAATAGTTTTTTCTCCTTCGGATAAATTTGGACGTCTGCGTTTACTTTGACTGCTTTCACTTTCCATATTGCTCACAGTTCACAGCACAAAATTAAACTGATTTATAATGATATTTCCCTTGTTTCAGTCCTTAAACAAATCCCTTGGTTTTTACCTGATCTGATATGAAATTACCTTTTATTTTTACTGTTAATCGTTTTCCTAGAAATGTACCTGCCTAATTATTTGACGTCTACTACATTATTACTTCTTACGAATGGATTAAATGGATTAACTGTATAGAAAGTGTATTATTCCTCTTTTATGTTTATCTAGGGTAGGTATTATACAAAAATATCATTATTTATTATATTATTGAAAAGGGTATTTCCAATTTTAGAATTTTTACAACAGAAATTCCAAAACTGTCATCAGTGTTGAAACAGACCTAATTCGTTATAACTGTACTATAATAACAGATCAAAGAAAAAAAAAAATATTTACATTACGTATTATTCAACGAATGTTACGCTCATGAATGTTAACCTAACCGTGCTCAGCTGATGAAGCAATATTTATATCTCTCTCTATCTTACGGCAAATTTAATCTACCTCTCTTTTTTCCGCCCCACAAACGTCTCTGTGTACGCAACGTTGCCATTTATAAATTTTAGTCCCAGAATATAATTCAAATTTTTTTATATTTAATAAACATTGATGTTGTTGAATATATTTCATTAGCAGGAAGTTTCTTTAATATTTAATATTTTTTAGTATTTAGTATTTAATGAATAAAACACGTTGTCCGTTATTCTATGACCATTTAGTTGCGTGTGTATGATTTAAATAGAAGATGATAAAATATATAGAAACCCAACCTGACAACAATGTTTACGTTTTAATTCAATAATATTTCTGAGAATTTAGTGCCTACTATTATGGAATTTTAGTATAATGTAAAGAAAAGCAAACTAAAATGTGAAAAAAAGGCTTAATAACGAGTGTTTCCACCTCCACCACGTCGGCACATACTTGAAATTAATTGTCCTATTTCATTTTGGTCTATTTCTCTTGAATTAATAAACAATAATTTCAAACTGTGAGTTTCTGAAAAACCAATCGGGACCAACTCACAACCAAGTTGTTAACACCAATTTTGCTTTAACTCGAACTTATTCCTTGAAAATGAAATAAACATATTTCGAAATCTTGAAAAACAAGTAAGAGTTTTCTTGAAAAACATTACCGTTTACCCCAAAAATTCCGGTTTAATAATATATTATATTTTTCTATATTTTTTTATTAACGACACAATGGTAAAATCAGCTTAAATCTGGAATCTAGTTGAAAAGCCCTGAAAACAAAAAAACTAGCCCCTATCTCCCCTACTTTTATTACCTGGCCCATTATATTATATTAAATTGAAGACAAAATTTGGGATATTTGCTTTTAAGAATTCATTATTACATTTTTATGATTACATTACATTTCCATTGAGTGCATTTACTGGAACTGTAAGAATTTCTTTCAGACTAAGATTTTTAGACAAAAAATTGATTCGATTAGGAAAATGAAATCAATCGAACAAATTGAATTTGAAATAGGTTACGAGATCGAACCCAGTGAACTAAAATAATGCGCGATACACCAAAAACTACCAGTAGCTCGATTGAGTTTTATTTCGCAAAAATTGATAAAAAAAACTTGCTGAAACATCGTTTTGTTAACGAAATATCCACACCGTCGATTAATTCGAAAGGCAGTTTTAGATAAACCTTGTTTTTAAAAAATATACATTTTTGAGATGATGAAAAACATTGATGTTTTGTATTACTTGTACCGACCGTTTTTAAAGCGTGTTTAATCGTGTTAGGGATTTTATTATTTTTAATAGTACAATTTTTAATTCTAGTAAAAAAATCCTTTGTTTTCATACACTATGAGAAAGTTTAATTTTGGCGCCCCAATTGACAAATAAGCAACGACATATAGAAATAAACTTAACAAGTATTGCTTTCTGTTTTAATTTATCATTGGTTCCTGTTATATTATTTATAAACATTTAAATAAAATTGTTCATACATAAATGAGTTTTTGTATTCGACTTCACTAGCTTGCTTGGTTGGTTATGTGTTGCTCCTATCTTCCATTGACGGCGCTATCAAGTAAAGGCTGAGGTCGTGTGGTCTGCACTCCAGGCCGTAATGTAGCAGAATTAATTTTATATTATGAAATAAATTTATTATAGAAACAATTACTGTGTAGGATAAAAAATTTTGTGTAAACTATGGCATTAAAGTGCTCTTTTTTCGGTCTAAAAAATGCCAATTTACCGCCTATGTATACTTTATACTATTTATTCACCCCTGTACGCAAGTGTAACTTTCTATCTTGATGACAGAAATGACACTGAAAGTGAAACATGGCAGGTGATCGGTTGCTAGGTGTTACTAGGTACTAAAAGCTTACTTTCGCGCCTAGGACAAAAAAGTATAATTATCGTTTTATTTACAAGCTTTTTTGAAGAATCTTCAGTTAAAATCCTTTTTGAATTTTCAAACTAAATTGTTTGACAAATGTCAACCAAAATGTAGTGAATTGAAAAAGAAAAATGTACCTACTAAATCGATACGAGATGGCTGCTTTTTTAAATGTATTTGCGATTCCAAGGAAGGGTTCAGAACATATCAATGGGGTTTTTGCACCTTCCTGGGCCAATATAAGACCACAAACAAAAATATTATAGTAGTTAAAGTAACACTACCTAATAAATATTATAAAAAAAAAGTTTAGGAATATCGTTAACATTGTTTTCCTAACCCTACTTCGTCGAAAACGACCTTGTGTCGATGGTGTGAGGAGTAGCAGCTCCAGAAAACATCAATCAAGTATTTGTACAAAGTAAAAATTGCTAGTCTAAATATTGTACCAGTTTGTACTTGTTTTGCACTACAAAGTACTGAAATATACAAAAATTAAAAATATGATCGAAGAAGAAAACTTTTTTTTGGAGTAGCATCCCACTTTTCGAAAGTCATAATTTTGAACCAAATATTTAGCAAAAATTCCAAACAATCCAGTAAAAAGTCGAATAAAACCGATTACTAACATTTTCTACAAAGTCTTACCCGTTAAAAAAAGCATTTTTCGATTCAGAAGGCTGGTTCCCAAATCAATACAGAAACATGATTTCCATTAAAGAGTAAATGGATACTTCAGTACCTACTGATTACCACCTTTTTGTACTGGTTTATACCCGACAAAAAGTATCATAGTATTAATTTTGAAGGCTGGTACAAATACCAAAAAGGAATTCCTTTCAAGAGTCAACGGGTACTTACGGTTCTGTACTAGTGATATAAACTTTCGTTACTTCTAAATACTTGTACCCATTAGTTACTTTGAGCATCAATATCCGTTACTTGGGACTGGGTACATTGGGTATTGGGTACGTTTAATTTTCACATTTCAGATCACTAAACTATATTGATGTAAAATTTCGTTACTTTTAAAAACTTTAACCAATTAGGTACACCTATAATCAAATACATTTACTTTCTTCTCGTACTCGGTGTTAGTAGATTTTTCAAATTATTAAAATAGGTAGGTATTTAGAAAAGTACCTATATTTTAATATAAATTTTATTTTCGTTAATATTTTTTATTTTTATATAAACATTCAACAAACATAACTTCCTTTTTTTATAAAACCAAATTCGTATCAAGACGTCAACCTGTTCCTGGGTGGAACACTGAATGTGAGCTGGCTTTATCAAAAAGTAAATCCGCATTTAACAGATATAAAAAACACAATACACGGGAAAATAAAATAGTATATAAAAGATTTAAGGCCCAGGCACAGTTAACAGTAAAATTAGCAAGGAAGAATTGCTGGAAAGATTTTGTATCCGGCATAAGTAGCTCCACCCCAACAAGAGAAATATGGAATAAAATTAGAAAGATTTCTGGATTAACCACTACTTCAAACATTAAATGTTTAAAAAAGGACAACGAAGTTGTAACGTCGACAATAGAAATAGCTAACACTTTGGCAGAAGTATACAAAAAACATTCTTCTAATGAAAACTATGATAGAAACTTCACCAGACATAAAAAAGCAATAGAAAAACAAAAATACAACAGGAAGAAACTGACAACAATAACTGCATGAACCACCCGATAACTTTTGAAGAAGTAAACAGCTGTATTAATGACATGAAAGATGGTAGTGCTGGACCAGATGACACCCCTTCTATATTCTTAAAAAAAAATCTGCTATAACTTCCTTTTATTCATAAAAAAACGAAACAAAAAAGCTAAATCAGCAGTATAATCAGACGAAACAAAATTTTAAAATTGCTTGAACTAATTGTACGCAATACGTACACGTTTTCTGTTTGATTTTGTCAAACAAGTATGGGTACAAAAGTAACGGGTATTTCGAGCAACAAGGAATGGGTACTTTGGGTATTAAACCAATACCCGTTACTTTGTATTGGGTAGTTACTTTTTTTACATCACTATTCTGTACTGATTGCCAACTTTTTGTATAGAGTTGTACTCTTTAAAAAACACCATAGTTTTTTGGTACAATGTTCAGAATAGCGAATTTTAAAATATAAGGTGCTAACTCCTTTCAATCGTAATCAATGTTCGAAATTGAGATGGTATACCTAGATTTGAATTGGTAGTGCAATCATTATTTTACAAAAAAATGAGCATGTAAAAGGTTTTACTCTCTTCCTACTACTGGCCTCTCAGTGGCTACTGACTCTTTTGTGGATCTCAAGATTCTTCGGAGAAGAAGAATAAGAGATTTGTGTATTCAATTTTTAGTTTGGGCAGCAGTTGATCCAGATCTAAAATCAATTGGCATATTAAGGTACATAAGAGCTCGTAATATCTTTCCAGACAACCTTGACGAGGTACAAATTGGAAACCAAATCAAAAATCCAAAGTTAATGTCTCAGAATTTGTAAAAAATAATGACAAGAGATTCAAGCGATTAGTTTTGGGCCTAACATAGTTTCAACATGGTGTTGAAATATCCAGGATTAATCTTAAGTTATGATGTTTTCCATGAATTCAGGCTCTCTTTCCTTTCAAAATCATATCTGTTAAAGAACTGGCCTTTTGGCCAGATGTAAAATTTTTTGGGACCTACTTCTCACAGGCTTTCTTCATGTTCTATATGTGTCTGTAATTTTTGAAGGGTGAGTCACCCTATAGCCAGATTTGACCTATTGTGCGCCCTTCTGAGATTGAGCCTACCTATAAGTTAGTCAACCAACCTACCTGTTTAAAGTAGGTGATAACGTCGCTCGTAGGCAGCTCCCTCAAGTTGGCATGTATTAGCCAGTTCTCGCGGAATATGGAAAATCTTATAAGAGAGAGTGCAGGACGTATTCAACTGCCTCATCTTCTTGTTTACACATACATAACCTGCGGACAATAGGCGACTGGATTGATATTGAATATTGGACTTTGAACTATATCTTCGTATTGTTACAGACCCTAATTAATTTTTGCATCCCATCAAAACTATTATAAATGCGATTTATGAGCCTATTCGTTGTTCGATATCATGAAATTTCATAACCTATTTTAAAAAATCCATGACAGGACGCCAATTTTTATTCATGATGACGTCACTTCTTAAGGGGTGTCCTTATTGGTCTGTTCCTTTTCCACTTGACATCCAATGTTGCCAAATCATCTATTAAAAACAAGTTAACCAGAAATTAGTCTTCATAAAATAGTGATTGATGAAAAGAACTCCTTCGAAATGAATACTTCATATCAATTCGTACAACTGAACCTTTTCGTCTTTGAGAAATTTTCGGTTGAACGGTGGGAGAGCTATCACTTCCACAAGGACTGAAACTTGGGGAAGGTAAAGGGTTCGGGTTACACTTGAGTTGGTCCTAAAGGTGCTCGGTTTTTGCTCAAACGAGGATGCACTTAACTGTATAAAAAACTTACACGAATATCGGTAATTAAAAATGTATATGATGACAGTTTTATTTTAGTAATAAACTCATTGACAGAATAATGACACTGACAAATAATTTTGAATGCTTAACTTATCGACGACTACTGACTAGACTTAAACTAGGACTGGTGCCTATGACCAAACATAATACAACTTTACAGTTTAACTCTTCGATACTTCCTTCGAGACTTTCTCTTCCATATTCTCCCCTCCCTGAGGAGATATCTCCTCAGCACACGTGTTAAGTCCTGTTTGGCATAGCTTAGCTACATGACGACGTAGGGTGATGGTCCGAGTTCGGTCTCCTTCCACGTAGGTCACCCGGACATCCACGACTCTAACTACTCCATCCGTTCCGGGGTGAACCTTAATGACGAGTCCTTTCTTCCAGTCTCCTCTATCCGTTTGGTCATCCAGCACCAGCACCAGATCTCCAACTTTGATGTTGTCTTGGGGCTTGTTCCATTTTGGTCTCAGCAATAAGTTTGGAAGAACCTCCACCTTCCACCTCTGCCAGAATTCGTCTGCTAAGCGTTGAGCGTATCTCCACATCTTCGCTCCAAATCCTATTTCGTTTTGGAAATCTCCTGGGATCATCTTTCCTGGGACACAACGCTGCTTCAGAAGATGATTCGGAGTAAGACACTCTGGAGCCAACATATCCGATGGGGTTAGATCATGAGACCGATTGTTAAGAATCTCCTCCACTTCTGCGAGGAGAGTTCGCAGAGTGTACTCCTTGGGGTGTTTTTCTTTGAGGAGATTGGCTAGAGTTCGCTTTGCTGTCCCGATCATGCGTTCCCAAGCTCCTCCCATGTGGGGTGATGCGGGTGCGATGAATTTCCATTCTATTCTTCGCCGATGAAGTTCCTGATTTAGCAGCTTGCGGTCCCATTTGGCAATCTCATCCCGTATCTCCTTAAGCAATTCAATCCAGGAATCCCACTTTTTCATGAGGCTGCTAGGTAGTTCGTCGTTCCACCCAACTTCTTTTATTTTTTCCTCTAGGGTCTGTTCCTTTCTCCAGGTTTCCTGGAACAGAAGGAGTCCTATTACTTTCAGTGGGGTGAGGAATCCGAGCGGGTCAAATAGACTCATGACGAACGATGCGGCTTCTCTCTTCGTTGGGTATCTTTTTCCTTCTTGAACAACTTCTGGTAGTCTCCTCATGTTAAGGGTAAAGGAATACGTGTCCTTACAAGGATCCCACTTCAGCCCCAATGTCTTTTCCATCGGAATGTCCTCCTTTGACATTATCTCACGTTCCCCCATTGATCGTAATTCTTTTGGGATGCTGTTGATGACCTCAGGGCTGAAACTTGTCCACTTTTTAATGGGGAAGCCGCCTTTTTCACAAATCAATTGGACTTCCTCTCGCTTCCTAATTGTATCTGGAACAGTGTCTGCACCACTTTGGAGATCGTCAACGTACATCTCCTGCAGGATGGCACGGACAGATTCGGGGAAGACCTTCAAGAATTCCATGGCGTTCTTATCTTTCACGAAGATCGCGGATGTAGGTGAGCAAATTGATCCAAAGAAGAGTACCGTCATCACGTACTCCTTTGGAGGCGAGTCTCGGTTCATTCCACGGTACAGGATCCGCTGCATATCCCAGTCTTCTGGTCGAAGTCCTACTTGATGGAACATAGCTTCGATGTCGCCCATCAGTGCGATTTTCCATAACCGGAAGCGCAGCAGAATTGTCGGAAGTGGGTGAATGAGGCTAGGTCCCACGTAGAAATTGTCGTTGAACGACACTCCGTTTACCTTCGCTGCTCCATCATAGACTAGTCTTGGTTTTTTGTTGGGATTAAAGGCGAAGAAGTAGGAAAGGTACCATCGCCAGTGCTTCATTCTTCCCTCCGTAACTACCACCTCTTCGACTGCCTCTGTTTCCGCGTCTTCGGTTAACGGCTGCTCATCCTCACCCTTCCGTTGGTCCTTGTTTTGCAGCATATCTTCATTTTGTTGAGGCTGCTGCAGCGCTGTTGTGGAATGAGATGAAGTTTGTGTATGTCGCTCCTTGGCTATCTTCTCTGCTTCTTCTACAGGCACGAGGTATCCTTTTCGGATATATTCATCTATTCTCTCCCTGTAGAGTTTGGCGAATTCAGGGTCTTGATCCGCTCTCTTTTCCACGTACTGGAGGCGCCTCATCGCTGCAAGATATGTGGGGGGAAGTTCCGGAAGTTTATCCTTCCACAGAAGTCCTGTTTGCCAACGATTACCAGTCCTGCGCGTTGTCTTCTCCAGCGTCCTCAGAGCTCGTACATCATCCTTCGAGCGCATCGTGGGGCTTGACTTCACTCCTAGGTCTTCAATCGCGATGAAGTCTCTCAATAACCGGTTGAGTTCGGCGTCTGGTCCGTGCCCTAGCATATGTACTCCCCTCCGTGACGTAACTGTTTGGTCTCCTCCGCCGATAAGATACCATCCCAGATCACACTTGACAGCAGCAGGTTTATCTCCTCCCCTCCTTGGGACCTTCTTGTGGTGTAAAAGTGGCCTGTTGTCCGCTCCATGCTTGATGACGGTTTTCGAATTAATTTGCGAGCGATTGGGAGCCCCCCGAAGATGTGGTAATTCCTTCTTCAGTTTTCCGAAGTCAAACGACTGTGGTGGAAGATCCAATCCCTTTGAGGTTCTGGCTCCGATAATTTCGTGGAATTTTGCTCCTGGGTAGTCGCCGGCTACCTGGAAGTTAACTTCCTGACATGGTTGAACTACTTCGGATCCATCGAAGACGGTCCATGTAGTGCTGACTTTAGGTCCACTAATTCCAGCGGATGAGGCTTCTGCTTCATTAATAATGGTTCCTTGACAGCCGGGGTCAATCATGGCAATTCCCTGGACAATATCACCATTTTGGTTGCGTCGAATCTTAACGGGGATGTACCACAGCAAAGTGTCTTGAATTTCTCCGTTTAGGTGAGCGTTGACCCTTGGTGCGTGTTCTGGTGCTTCTCCTATGGCGTTCCCTTCCTGACGTGGAGGTCCTTCTCGTATTGGGCGATGGAGTAGACGGTGATGAAGCTGTTCGCACGAATTATTTCCGCATTTCTTCCTAAATCGGCAGGAATCCGCTCCATGTCCCTTCCCGAGGCACTGGAAACAAAGGTTCTTCTCTTTCACCACTTTGACTCGTTCTTCAAAGGGAGTGGCTGCAAATTTACGGCATTCCCAAATGTTGTGACCCTCGCGTTCGCAATTCTCACAGAAGCTCTTGTGTCTACGTCTCTCATAGTGATCCTTCGCAGGAGTAGCACCGTTATGGCGACGACGAGGCTTCTCATCAGAATGCTGCTTCGATATGGCTGGGGCTTGCTTGTAGGCGATTTCGAGCTCTAACTCAAACCATTTAGCGAAGAAAGTCAGATTCTCCTTTCTCTCGTCCTTGTCCCGAACCCAACGATACCAATCGTGGGACATGTCCCGTGGCAGCTTGTTGACGAGGCTGTCCAGTAAGTCCACGGCTGAGAGATACTCCGGTCTCTCGTAGGCAGCTACATTTGCGATGAACGACTTGAGTGCGACTCCAAATTCCACGGTGGCTTCAGGTTTCTCTCGACTTGGGTCTGGAGCAGTCTTTACTTGTTTCGCAAGCTCATCCAAGATATTCTTGGGTTGTCCAAATCGTAGCTTCAGTTCTTCCATTACTTTATCCACATTTTTGGAATGGTAGAGGAGGTAGTGGACATGCTTTTCAGCTTGCCCCGTCAGGCTCTTCCGTAGGATGGTGTTGAGTTCCGACTCATTCACTAGTTGTTGCACTCTCTTGAATTCACTGCTGAAAATAATCCAGTCTTCGGGATTTCCGGAAAATTTCGGCAGCTCCTTTTCATCCTTGGATGGGCGGCGATTTCCTTCAACTAGTTTCTCCATGATTGAGGCAAGTTGTCCAATCTCGCTTTGAGGTTGTGGGCGTCTTCTGGCTGTAGGTACTGAAACAGGATTCGATTCCTCTTCAGAAGTGTCTCCCGACGAGCTTCCATCTTCGGGTTCTTCGGGTAAGAAGTCTTCTTTCGGTAAGTCGTTCTTTTTAGATTTAGCTTCCGGTTTCTTCTTCTTCTGCTGGACCTCTTGGACATAAGCGTTTGTTCTAGCGATGGGGTCTTCCTCATCCAAAGTCTTCAGCGCAGAATCTGCGTCGTGGAGATTGGCAACGTCACTTTTAATTTCTTCGTTTAACTGCTCCTTCTTGGCAAGCAGCAGTTGACTGTCTCTAGCCGTCTTGACTCTTAGCTTCTCTACGCGAAACAGCTGAAGGTCCCGCTCCTTTTTCGTACTCTTCATCTCCTCCTGAAGAATCTCGTTTTTTCCGATGTCTTTGTTTTCCTGGAGCTCCTTGACCCGTTGCTCCAGCACAAATAACTCCTCCTCTTCAGCATCCAGATTATCTGCCAGCTTGTTGATCGCCTCCATCGTTTCGGCGTTGTTCCGGGCGATGAGGGCTGATGATGCTGCAATCGATGGGGCTGGTTTCTTAAAAATCGGTGGGGTTGGAGGTCGAAATTGCATTCCCGCTCTTGTCGTTCCTGGAATGACTTCCTTTCCTCCGTCTTTCACCTCCTTGATGGCTCTGTCACCATCCCACAGTTTGGCGACTCCGTCGTCACCCTGACTTCCTCGCTTCGAGTCCGACATCCTCCTTCAGGTTCTCAGTATCCCGGGTTTCGGCACCAATATCAATTCGTACAACTGAACCTTTTCGTCTTTGAGAAATTTTCGGTTGAACGGTGGGAGAGCTATCACTTCCACAAGGACTGAAACTTGGGGAAGGTAAAGGGTTCGGGTTACACTTGAGTTGGTCCTAAAGGTGCTCGGTTTTTGCTCAAACGAGGATGCACTTAACTGTATAAAAAACTTACACGAATATCGGTAATTAAAAATGTATATGATGACAGTTTTATTTTAGTAATAAACTCATTGACAGAATAATGACACTGACAAATAATTTTGAATGCTTAACTTATCGACGACTACTGACTAGACTTAAACTAGGACTGGTGCCTATGACCAAACATAATACAACTTTACAGTTTAACTCTTCGATACTTCCTTCGAGACTTTCTCTTCCATACTTCATCTCATCCATAGACATAGGACACGTTCCTGATGATTATCTCAGAATTAGCAGTGTGGGAGAACCATGAAATTGATTTTTGACCCTCATTTACAACGTTCTCTAAATATTCGTTAGAAAGTTAGCAACATGTTGTCACGTTAATAAAGCTAAATGTCCTCAAGTCATCATCATTGTATCTGAGAGAATTTATAACAGTTTAGTAGTTCACTTCATAATTAATGTTCAATACATCAATAGTTGAGAATCAATTGTGAGTATTTCCTGAAACTTGCTGATTCATTTTGACAAGTGGCAACAGTGTTGTTCTCTTCCACTTCTAATTAAATCGTGACGTCACTTGCTTGTGCGGCAAAATTTCGATCGTTTGAATATTATTTTCACTTTATTGGTGATTTAGAGTTCGTATGATCAATAAAAAAATTAAAAAAATATTAAATCTCATACGAATCATGTATATTGTTTAAATCTAATTAAAAAAAAATAATCCACTCGCCTATTGCATTTATTTGTGCCACTATTTGTGTATTTGAAATAGGGACAGGTCGACTTGAACTTTGGTCATCTTCGGTGCACTTTCCCTTTAAAATATTCGAAGACACTCGTTTTTCGTGACACATTGTTATCGACAGAAAAAACATTTATTTCCTCAATTGGAAAAATAGTACTACAGCAACAAAAACGTTTTGGTAATGTCTGGTATCCAAAGCTGTATTAATTTTGCCCCCGTTACCTTCTAGTTTGTCTTCTACTCGTATATAATTTTAGTATTTTTGTGGAACATTTGAAAAATGTTTAACCTTTCGCGTATGCCTTCGTCATGGTGCGATCCACCCTTGTGAATACAAATTACTATAATCTACGTCTACGTAAATTGAAATATCCCTACATAATATATAAAAGTTCTATTTTAAGACATTTAATATCAGAATATTAACCAGTTATTCCTATATATCCTACCGTGAACTGTTAATGGCATTATAATTTGTAAATAATGGAGTAGAAGGTAAAGTAGTTATCTATCTAATTGACAATGGAAATGACATCTAAATGGGTGGGCATAATACTTACTTACTAACATTTCTAACTAAGTCATTTGTAGGAAACTATCAAAATTAACTATTAAACAAAGACATACGATAAAGTTTTATTAAAAATTCCTTTCCTAATTGTCTTCTAAACGATATAATTGACCTAACTTTTGTTTCAATTATCGAAAACAATATTTTTTAACATATACTTCTTCTTCTTATGTAAGCACGTTCCCGTTGACAGTATAGTTGAAACAACATCTAAGGCAATGGGATATGGAAAATCTACAATATATAGAGTTCTAAAGGAGGAAAAATCAGGTGGAGTAACCTTACCAAAGCCGAAACCAGGTAGACAAAAACTATTAAAAGTCAATGTGGACGAGTTTTTTAAAAATGCTATTCGTAAGCTTGTTCACTCATTTTTTATAAACAAGCAAATACCAACTTTAGATAAAGTTTCGCAAGCCATTACGAATGATGTTGATTTACCCACAATAAGCCGGGATAAACTATGGAAAACGTTACATGAGTTAAACTTTAAATTTGAAAAAATGGGCAGACACTCAATGCTATTTGATTCTGAAGAAATTGTATGTTGGAGAAGACAGTACCTCAGAATAATACAACAAGTTAAAGCTCAAAATAAAAACATTTATTATTTAGATGAAACATGGGTTAATGAAGGACATTGTGTAGGAAGAGTTTGGAAATACAAAAATATAAAATCATCCCATCAAGCTTTTCTAGAAGGATATAATACTGGTTTTAAGGCACCTATAGGAAAAGGTAAAAGATTAATTATTTGTCATATAGGCAGTACAAACGGTTTTCTTGAAAATGGTTTACTCTTATTTGAATAAAAAAAAAACCGTTGATTATCACGAAGAAATGAATGGAGACGTGTTTGAGGAATATTTTGAACAGATGATTCAATTCATACCAAAAGGATCGGTTATTGTAATGGACAATGCAAGTTACCACTCCGGATTACTTGAACCTTTACCAACCACTAAATGGAAAAAGGATGAAATTGCAAAATGGTTATCTTCTAAAAATTTAGTCTTTGACAATACAATGCTGAGGGCAGAATTGTTAACTATTGCTAAAAAACATAAGCAAAATTATAAAAAATGTAATATTGAGGAGATAGCCAAAAAACGAGAAATTGAAATCCTTCGTTTACCACCCTACCATTATGAGCTGAATCCGATAGAATTGATATGGGCTCAAGTTAAAGGTTATGTTGCCAGAAATAACACTACTTTTAAATTATCAGATGTTAAAAATCTCTTCAATAAGGCAATACCTGAAGTAACAAGTGAAAATTGGCAAAAATGTATTAGACACGTTACAGAAATAGAAAAAAAAATGTGGGAGCTAGATAACATAATTGATATTACTATAGAGCCCATTGTAATTTCTCTAGAATCAGATGGTGAATCTTCTGACACAGAGTGCGAGGAACCATAACTTTAAAATTATTAATTTATGTACTTTAATTTTATTTTTAGATTTTTATTTTTTAAGATTTAATATTGTCGTATTTTTTGCATGTTGCTCGTCAAATTTTGTCCTTGCGGTTGGTTTTTTTTCTCATATACCTACTTAATGGTTTTTTTAGCTCCTCATATTAATTTATAAGTAATTATAATTATCTGTACATATTATATACATATTTTGTAAATAAACATATTCCTAAAATAATATTGACTTTTTCTTCATTTTACCCAAATTAAATTACTACTTACGAATTATGTTTATCTATCTAAAATTGGTACTCTAGGTATAAATAACTAAAACAAATTAAATATTTCTATTTCCATATTAATTTAATTTTGAAAACGCACGTCTATGGTTTACTGCCTTTAACACTGATTACTGCAAAACATTTCTGAGAATTTACTCTCTTGATTTTCAAATACACTATAACACTTATATAAAATGTTGCTAATAGCACTAAAAAGCTCTCTTGTATATTTTTAGAAGTAATTAGTAGGTTTAGATAGATATTAATAAATGATGATAATGGAAAAATACTTTATTTCTACCTTTGGGAATTAATGGGATAAGTAAAATAAAATTTTTGCATAAAAAATTACCTGTACGTAGATATAACCCAACTTTTTGACGCTTTTAATCACCCATTATTCGAATTAATCCAAAATGAAACGAATTTAAAAAGTAATTTCCCGAAATAATAACTCCGTTGAAATTCATGAAGCCATAAAATCACATTTTCGCCGTTCATAAAAGTTCTTTCGACTCTCCGACCTTCTATTAAGACTTTTAAGCTTATTAACATTCTGTGACAAGCATAATCGCATTAAAATTATATATATAAGAGACCAAAAAGACTTTCGATGTTCTAAAATCCCCCTTGTTTACAATAAATATGTCAAGTAACCAGTAAATTATAAATTTATGTCGTAAAGAACTCGAAAAATTAGGGTACTTCGATAAAAATAAATTAAGTAACCAAGATAAGGGTTAATCTTCTACTTAAGGGTGGATCCACACGACATAGACTTTTGTTTGTACAAAATTAAAGTCTGAGTAAAAATTGTGTAAATATATACAGTGTGGATGGAAATATGGAATAAAATAATTATTATTTGTGGGGTTAGTTTAGAACACGCAAGTCTGACATCGTCCATGATCTATATTTTTAATGAAATGTATTTATTATTTTAAAAGCTCCTTAACAATACGATCTCAACGAACTATACCATGTAGGGTTTATTAGGGTGAACTTTTGAAATTATTTATAATTTTGTTCAAGATAGAAAGAAGCAATCATATTAAGAACAAAACACTTCCCGGACCAATGGAAGAAAGCCGAAATAGTGATGCTAAGGAAATCAGGACAAGATCCCAAGTTTCCACAAAACTACAGACCCATCAGTCTACTACCAGCGATGAGCAATATAGCCGAGAGAGTCATCCTCAAGAAGCTATACGGAGAAACCGAAGCAATAGGAATACTGCCACAAGAACAATTTGGATTCAGAAAAGAGCACAGCGCACCGGACCAAGTACTTAAAATTGTCGAATACACAACAGAAGGATACAACAGAAATTAATCTACTGGAGGCATCTTCCTGGACATCAGCAAAGCCTTCGACCGAGTATGGCACGAAGGACTGTTATACAAGATGAGAGAAGCAGGATACACCAGAGAACTGACGAAAGTACTACTCAGCTATTTGAAGAATAGAAGATTCAGGATAAGGATAGGAAACGCAAAATCCGAAGTAGGGACAACAGAAGCCGGAGTTCCACAAGGAGCAGTCTTCTCACCAGTACTTTACAACATATACACAGCGACATTCCAAAGACAGACAACACAATGATGGCTCTCTACGCAGATGACACGGCTATCGTTACAAGAAGCACTCAACCAAGGATGGTGACAAGAAGACTCCAACAGGCTATGGACCAAATAGACGAATGGTGTACAACATGTAAAATCTAAATAAACCCGGAGAAAACCCAAGCAGTCTACTTTACCAAAAGAAGAAAACATTAACATAGGAGGAGAAGAGAAAAATAAGACCAAATACCTAGGATTGATACTGGACACACAGAACACGTGGAAAACATCACAAGAAGGCAAAACAAGTAAGAGGAAAACTAGCCGGACTCGTAAGAAGAAAATCCAAGCTAGCACTGAAGACAAAGATACATCGCAATCATCATTCCGACCATGTTGTACGCCTCCTTAACCTGGGGACACACATCCTACAAAAAGAAGATACAAGCACAGCCAAACATTAGCCTAAGGCAAGCAACAGACGCCCCATGGTACATAATAAATATATAACTATACAGGAAACTAGACCAGGAAAAGACAGAAGAAATCATGAAAGCCAGAGCCAGAAGAAAATTTGAAGAACTCAGGACACATCCGAACAAACTACACAGCAGAGGACTACAGGAGACATCCTAGACCAAGGAAACAGCTGGCAACTAAGAAGAAACACTATCTGTCAAGAAGCAGACAGAAAAGGAACCACCTATAAAAGACTGTCTATCCTTAGGGAAATGTGCAGATTCTTGAGTAGGGACAGCTTTAACAAGTGGAGCCACTCTCAAAGGTTACCTTTAGCCGCAGTTCGTCGACCAAGGGCTAACTTTTTAGAGGCAGCGAGAAGCACACGCTTTTGAACGCCTAAAAAGAAGACAGGGAGATAAAGGTGCCAAGCACCATCCCGGACCAAACAGAAAACACCTGGAAACCATCTCCGAACCAAGATAGTGGAAGGAAAAGCATAAGCCTGGACTGAGGCCCCCATCGGAAGTGATGGGGGGGGTTGAGGAGGTTCTTCCCGGAATGCACCGCTGCAAATACTACACGATGTACCCGGACACATTTACCGCGTTAACACGAATATTCGCGCCGTAACCTGCTAATGTAGCCCCAGCATTAGAAATACAGTTCTTAATTAAAATGGCAAGTAACATTCTTTTACATTTCATATTAATAATGTTATTTTATAAAAAATTCATATATCATTTTAAACTATTTCTCTTGCATACATAACAACAAAGGAAACCTAACCTTCAATAAATATCCTTATAAATTTGGCAAGGGATTCCGAAAGTTTTTTTAAAAGTTTTTGACAGCGTAACGGTTGTCCTAAGCCCATTGGAAAACCTCGTTTTTTTTTGTTCTTTTCTCCGGAACTCGTTTGAAATATTGTTTTCAATTCAGTTGTCTCAACTTAACTAGATTAAAGTTGTTTTTCACGAAATCGCTCGAGACAAACAGAAATACTTAAAATATTACCGGCAATGAATTAATTTAAACTCTTCCAGAGTTTTCTCGGCAATATGGAAAGTTAAGAAAGAAGCAAGAAAAAAACGTAATTGGTGATTGTAACCGTTTCATAACTTTAAAACAGTTTGCAGATCCAATCAGTAAAGTTGGATGGAAGTGTATTTTTTTACTTTATTTCAATGTCTTGAAAGAAAAGTGCATATTTGCAGAAGGAACGACTAGTTAGAGACAATGGAACTTAACTTTGCACTAAATTTCAATCCGGTGTTTTTATAATTATCTGGAATAATTGGAATAAATTTCTTTAAAAACTGTTGTCACTGTATGAAGTAATATAACAGTTTATTATTTGTATATATCAAAAGAGAGAAAATTTTCCCGGGTAAAAAAGTTTGTTGCTTGGCAATTTACGCGAATAAAATTTTGACAAAATTTCAATAGCGAAAATTGCAAAAAAGCAACAAATTGAATAAAACTAGAAGAAAATTTAGCCGGGAAAAAATTTTTTTTCGAATGATATTCGACAAGACTATTTCACGAGAAAAACAAGACAATATCAACGAAACATACTCTTTATTTATTTGTTAACAATATTAAATGTACAATTATTATAAGTTCTTTTCTACTAAATATTGATTTTGTATATTATTAACATGTAACACTTTGGAATTCGAAGGTCCAGCTTAATTTGTTGTCCTGAGATTATCGCTTAACTTCGGTGACTGGAATCTAGCTACAGATAAGGTATTAACGAGCTTGCATTTGAGTGACCCGTTAATTTAAAATTTAATTAACTCCTGTTCAGCAACACATTGCTTAAACAAGGCTGTTACAGCTGAAGATCGATGAGGATGGTTTGTTATTTTATGTTTTTTTGTGTCTATTCAAATTTTTTTAGCTGATATTTTTGTCCACTTAGAGATGGTGTTTATTCCAAGTGGACAGTTTTTGAACCAAGATCTTTTCTTCCAATTGGGGTGAACGGTAAGAAAAAGTCTGTCTGATAAAATCTTTGGTCCTCTTTTTTCCATTAATTTCAAGAATAGTCTAACTGGGCATAAATTTTCGTTCTTACCAACCATTTGATGCTTGCCAAACTTTTTGACCCGCCTTGAGTTGTTTTCGAAAAAATGCTGTTGTGTTCAATTCGACCAGTAAATTCTCCCATAATATCAATTTCCTTCTGGAAAAAGTTAATTTTTCAGTTGTCTTGTGGATAATGCTTTTGAACTAAGTTTTCTTTTTTCTGGACAACTTTAAAGCTGCCTTTGCTTGGTGTCTCTGTTCAATCTTGCACATTTGAAAGATATATCCGTGAAAGTGTCGATGTTTATGCCGTATTCCGTAAAATATTTTTCTTGTACCATTATTGCTGTTGTATTCCATATTGATTTTACAGACGACTCTTTATAGTATTTGCCATTGTCTTTTTTCATGTTAAAGGTGTAATCCTCAAGAATTTTTGCTAGTTCCGTTATGGTAGTACATTTTTCAAACGTAAAATTTCTCACCCGAAGGAACTCCGAGAATTGGTTCCAAATAGAGCTTCTTAACTTCTGCGTGTTCAATGGGACATTTATCGAAACCAATTTTCTGATTTCTTTGCCTGACCAGCACCCGAATCTTCATATTTCGTCTGGAAACTGACAACTATAGAAATACCAGACACCTCAGTAACGAATCTGTCATAATTTTATCGCTGAGATATTACGTATTGTCAAAGGTAATACCACGAGTCCTTAAAATTTTATCGATAAATTTTTATTTTTTATTCAGTTTGTTTGAGTAATTTACTAAACCAGATCTACTGAGCTTCCTCACACTAATCAATCACCCTGTATGTGGATTCCGGAAGCCGCAGGATGTTGGGATTAGTTTTAGTATTCTTATATTTCAAAAACAAAGTTCAAATATTTATATCCATATTACAGCTCGTTTTACAAATAACAAAGGTCATTTGTTGTAAATTAATAAAATTTCATTTTTTTATTCATTTTTCTATTTGATAATTAATGGTATTGCTTATGTTTCTGTGTTGTAACAGTTTTGACTAATTTTAGGTAGGTGGAAGCCATTCAAATTAAAATAGTTGTATAGTATTTTTCACAGTAAATGGTATTGGCTTATTAACTGCAATCAACTACCCGATTTAATCTCATTGTGTAGAAAATCATCAGGTAAAAGATGCAAATGTGCTACAGGGTCGAACTTAAGAAATTTGAATTTTGCATAATATAGGAGATGTACAAGTAATTTATTTAAATGTTACAATTCTATTCTATATTTAGTTCAGTATCGCTATCGCTATCCTCATCTAAATTAATGACATTTGGCACAATTGATTTTACAGAAAGGTACGAGTTTTCAACATTTATAACATGATTAACAGAACTTTTCCAACTCTCGCTAGGAATGTCATTCATACAGTTCCTAATTAATTCTACCATACTACCACTTAAAGTCGGAGAAGTATTTTTTCCGTGCACACTCGATTTAAGTTGGTGCCACATAAGCTCTATGGGATTTTTTTTAAAGAAAATGACTGCAGCACTTGTAAAAGTTCTTTTTTTGTATAATTTTCCTCAAAATATATGTCATTTACAGCCATGAAGTTTTGAATCTCCAAGAATAATGAAAAACTCTTCGTTTTACCAAAACTTCCAATATTTATTTAAAAAATTGCTTTATTAACTTTAATGACAGCCGTTTCGCTAGACTTAGCATCGTCAGATTGACATATTGAAGTTACATGTTTGTTTGTAGCTAGGTACCTGATGTTTATTAGGTAGTTATAAGGCTAGACCAAGTATGGAAGTAATAAGACATAACAATATTAAAGCCTAGATGTTATGAGCCCTAAGGGATTATCCTGGATGTACTTCCCTCTAAGATCAGTATAACTGTGCAATGATATAGAAAAACCAGGAAAAAACTATATCATGCTGATCTTTACAATAACTTAATATATTTGTGTTACAATTACGTCTTATCTATGTATAAAATGAAGACTCAATCAAAGCAAACACTTTAAAAGTGGAGAGCTTTCCAGATTTATTTGTTCATTAACAACTTTAAATTGTGGATCTGCTAGATGTCTTTTTATTTCAAGTTCTTCAAGGAAATCTAAATTTTGTTTTTTATTACAAGTGTGTAGTATTTGGATGTCATTTTTTAAATAAATATTTAGTTTTAGTAAAACGAAGAGTTTTTCATTATTCTTAATAAGATGGACTTCCAAAAAGTAAGGGTTAGTACAATCAATTTAATTTGAATCTCCAATTTCGTATTTTTTGAGCCAGGGATTTTTTGCAATTGTCGACTATGATAGCTTGCGTTGTCCATTACTATAACGCTGTTTGGCGGAATGTTGGGTAACAGACAATTTTTAAACCAATCTTCAAAAAGCTCTCTTCGTGATAATCAATACAAGAGTCCTTAATATTTTTGGCAGAAAGCCACATAGCGTTTGTGATCCAACCATTTTCTGATCCTGCGTGTAATATTGTGATTCTCTTCCCTTTATTTGATGGTCCTTTTGTTTTACACTTATCAGAGGAATCAGACCATCCTTTGGAAGAGGTGTCATGCGTGTCAAACCACGTCTCGTCGAGGTAGAGTATTGGCCGATTTTCAGACCGGTATTTTTTTATTGACGTTAAATATTCAAAACGCCAGTTTATTAAACGTGTGGATTCTATTATTACATGTTTCTTGTCAATTTTGCGATAAAGTCCATTGTAGACAGAGCTCGCCAAAGATTTGCGAGGCCAACGTTGATGTGAGTTTCGTCATTGATGAACCGCTGTTTCAGACTTTTGATTGTAGGGACACGCTGCTAATAGTACATAGTGTAGATTTTTCACCTTATCAAATCTTTTTTCCAGTCGTCTAGACTTTTTGTGACGCCAGAATTTTTACGCTTGTTTCTTGATTCCATGGAATTTTCAACTATTCGTCTAACTGAAGTAGATGCACCTTCTTCAAATTACTGGTTACTCTTGCTGCAGCACCCGCGTTATATCCTTGTTGAAGTAAGGAACTATACACATTTTGATTCTTCTTTAACAAACCACTGGAAGAAGCACTATTACTTTTTATCCACGGACGCCCCATACTGCCTATTCTGTACATTGGGGTATAAAATCTTTGCTATTAATGTCTGTAATAACAAATAAATGTTATAGATAGATGATAGATGTTTAAGAGGTGGCCAGAAGCCTATTCCACTGCGACCTTTTCAGATCTATTGTGGTCCTCGAAAACTAGATTACATCCCCCAATCCGACTCTCTTAACGAAGTCTATAACCTTTGAGACTGTAACCTTCATGTAGTCCCTTGCCAATGGATATTCTTCTCCTAAAGTCAGGAACCGCATATTTACCAGTCCGTCGCACTGACATAAGATGTGTTTTGGTGTTTCCTCTTCTATAGGTGACAGAATCTGCACAGATCCGTCTCTGTCAACTCCATCAGCTTAAGATGCCTGTTTAGCTTACAGTGACCCGTCAATAGACTTACTACAGTTTTGACCGTTTTCCTGTCTTTACTCAATAAGTCTGACGTAAACTTTTGCGAATGTTCCATTATGAACTGTTTCGCTTGCCTTTGTCCTGGTGAATTCCACCACCATTCCCGTGATTTTTGTGCCACCCATGTTTTCATGGCCGTTTTTTGCAATGCCGCAGAAAGGTTCCGGTCCAATAAAAGGCATTGATGAGCCTAATTTAGCCATTCCATCTGCCTTTTGGACCCCTATGACCTGGTACCCAAGCTACCGTAACCTTGCTACGATTCCCCAGAGTATTCAGAGCATGCACACAGTCCCATACTAGCCTAGAATTGACCTCTACAGAATCTAGTGTCCTACCAGGTTGACTCTGCCTCTACGGGTACACCTTTTTCCCAGTCTTCCCTACCTGGTATAACTATTTTAAATTTATTGGCAAAGCTATATCTCGTGACTGTTGCGTCAATGGGTAAATAAGTGTTATAAAATTATTGCACGCCGTAACACATGAATTCGTTTCGGAACTAAAATTTCCGCCAAATTTAAAATTTCGCATTATTTTCTGTGTTTGCTTTAAAAAACCCCCTAAAACACTCCTCTTTCTATCTAATAAATTGATTAAAACTTGGATACGATTTATCAAATTTGTAGGAATCTATACTAAGCAATCGTTAAATTATATTGCTGGAAGAGAATGAAGACATCAAAAAACGACGAGACAACTTTCCAAGTGGTATTATATCATCGCATCGTCGTCTATTAAACAAGATGATAAACATTCTTGCTCTCTCGAAATATATAATTATCATTTGGCCACTTTCGAGATTGTAATTTACTATTTAGGTATAAAAATATAATGTGTGAAGATAATAATGTTGTTTCTAAATGTAAATAAAAAAAAATTGATAAAACATCTATGTGGGAATGACAAGTCTGGAAGATTAATTGGACTATTTTATAAATTTCTTCGGGTTATTCGGGTTCAACGAGCACCTGGGAATATACTATCGATGATGATGATGGTGAACTAAAAATAGCAAAAGATTTCGGAACGAAATTCGTTTGATCAAGATTACAGGAAGAGGCACGTTTTTAATGCAATCGGCGATGCTACATCGATCGAAACTCAACATTCTATTTAAAAAGTCCATCGGACGAATAACACTTCCGCAATCGGGCGTATGCTTGAATTTAAAACAGCAAAATGGTTAATAAAGAAACAAGGGATTCTTTAGGTATCTATTCATCTATTTGAAAGGGTGAAATGAATATAAAGTTAGCTCTTTTTAGTGTTTTTTAATAATTATACATTTTGTTTACTCATTTTGTACCTCGGACTAAGTACTAGTGTGTGGTATCATTTTGGGGACACAAAAAGTCAGTTTAAGATGTGTTATTTGGAGTCGTACTAAACACAGAAAACCATGATAGACAATTAAGGAAAGCAGCTATGATTTCCATTTGAAATGATCTGAATATAATGCGTGGGTATACTGCGACTTTCGACTTTTTTCTTAAAGTTGACAAGTCACATTTTAATAGATAATATGTATTAATTAATATGTATTAAAATTTGACTTGTACAACTTTTCTATGATCTTTTGAAGTCACTTGGTAACAATAAGTCGAATTTAATAAAACGTGACTTGGTCACTTTTCGCAGTATACCCACGAATTGTTAATATGTGTCTGTTAGAAGGTAAATTGTATCACTACAAAGGTAGGGTAAAAGATCTGCTCAAAAATCGAAAAAATGAGAATATAATATAATGGTAATATGTGCCTTTTAGAACGTAAAATAAATAAGGGAGGGTATTAATACGAGGGTTGTCTGAAAAGTTTCCTATCTAACAAACATAATAGACTTCAAATTAAGTTTTCTTTTTCTATATAGTCTCCTTGTAAGTCTATACACTTCTCCCAGCGATGCTCCCATCTCTTCAACCCGTCCAAATAGTACTCGGCGTCTTTCTCTGCAAAATAGTTGTTTACGAAGGTGATGGCCTCCTCATTCGACGAAAATCTCTGTCCTCCGAGCGCAACTTTTAGCTTAGGGAACAAAAAAGTCGCTTGGGGCTAGATCTGGTGAGTAAGGAGGGTGGTCAAGCAGTTCAAGCCGTAATACGTGGATTTTCGCCATGGCAACCGCTGAGGTGTGAGACGGCGCATTGTCTTGGTGAAACAAAACTTCTTTTTTCTGCAAATGTGGCCGTTTTTCCGCAATTTCTGCCTTCAGCTTGTCAAGTAATGATGCGTAGTATGCTCTTGTGATGGTTTTTCCTATTTGAAGATAATCGATTAAGATAACTCCATGACTATCCCAGAAAACAGTTGCCATCACTTTCCCAGCCGAAGAAACAACCTTTGCCCTTTTGGAGCCGATTCCATCTTCGCAATCTATTGATTTGACTGTGTTTTTGTTTCTGGAATATAATGTTGTATCCAAGTTTCATCTACAGTAATTAATCGGTGCCAAAAAAACAGAGAGTTGGAAATGTTCATTTGAACACGTTTTTGGTCCAAAGTGAGCAAACGCGACCCAACCCGCGGACAGCTTTCTCATGCCTAAATCTTGATTCAATATGTGACAAACACGTTCTTTGGACATGTTTATAGCCTCTGCTATCTCTCTAATTTTAATTCGACGGTTGTCTAGCACCATTTGGTGAACTTGAGGGATATTATCGTCAGTGGTTGCAGTTTTTGGACGTCCCGATCGTTCATCGTCACCCAAGCTGTAAGCTCACTTCACAGTAGTTCAATACAAATGGGCGAATATGCTGGAGTTTCCCAACGATCGGCAATACGTATTTTAAAAAAAGAAAAATACCATCCCTACAAAATTCAACTACACCAGGAATTAAACGACGACGATCCCGATCGCCGGCTTCAATTTTCTGAAATTATACAGGATTTATGTATCGGCAATCCACGTTTCATCAATCAAATCCTCTTTTCCGATGAAGCCACATTTTTTTTACATGGTACCGTGAATCGTCAAAATTGCAGGTATTGGAGTCAAGAAAACCCACATTGGATGACTGAGGCACACACGCAATATCCTCAGAAAGTGAATGTATGGGCAGGGATCATCGATGACAGAATCATTGGCCTTTTTTTCTTTGAAGAAAATCTAACAGGAGAACTTTTTTGAGAAATCAACTTATACCTGTCCTTGCTAACATGTATCCAAATGCCAATAATGCAAATTTACCTAGTTACAATATCTGGTTTCTTCAAGATGGAGCCCCTTCGCATTACGCACGTAAAGTACGTCAATTTTTAAATAATTGCTTTCCCAGGAGATGGATCTGAAGACGAGGCCAGCAAGATCGCCAGATTTAACACCTCTAGACTTTTTCCTGTGGGGTTACATAAAATCAAATGTTTATATCAATAGACCCCAAAATTTACAGAACTTAAAAGATAGAATTAGGCATGAAATGAGTCTCATTACTCCAGAAGTCATCCGCAATGTACTTGATGAATGTGTCCGTAGATTCGCATATTGTCAAGAAATCGATGGAGGGCATTTCGAACATTAAATTTAAAATATTTATTATGCATAGTTTGGTTACTTTAAGATACGTTATGAATTAAATCATTAGTTGTAATTTGGTTGAATTTAAATAAAAAAGAAATGTTTTTGTACCCTTAAAAAAATATTTTAGTTACAAATGTAATGTCGTTAAATAGAGAATTAAATTCTCCTTCAAATGAGGTCGCATTATACCGATTTCTATTTAAAAAAATTAACGATTACGTCACTATACCCACACCGGTGACGTCATCCTTACTCCATGTACGTTATAACATGGGTATTTTATAACAAAAATCGACCTGTTTCGGGATTACCCTCAAAACTCGACGGTTCTCGAAATAATGATAATATTCCATAAATTAGCCGTCCACTGTATAAAGAACTTTATGGCAATTTTCCAAAAAGGAGTTTTGCCTGTCTCCACTTTAACCCTTAAACGCCCAGCGTAACCATATGGTTACGATTACAAGTCCCTTTTAAATTTGCTGTTCTGAGAAAGTACCTGCTTCTAACATATAGTTGGCAGCATCAGTTCATTGGAAATAAGTTAAATTCTTGACTTTTTAGAGCAAAATCATTTTGTTGTGTTTACATTTTGAGTGAAGTGCCGTAAATTATAATTTTGTTTTTCACTGATAAAAAAAGTGATAGAGCCGAACTTTGTGTAAGTATATCTTTTCTGTGGTTTGTTTGTTCAAAACGCAAATTAGCTTTTATGTCACATAATGCTTCAAAGTAATTGAGCAAAAAATAAAATCTGCTAATTTTTATAAAGCCTCATATCTACCAGGCGTTTTTCTGTGCTGTTACTAAATGGTAACGCTGGGCGCTTGGGGTACTGTAAAATATGAAATGTCTAAAAACTTTATTTGCTTACAGAAGGGGGTTTACGCTGCAGGAAGCTCTTGAAATGGTGTATAATGATAATGTTCAGGACATTTTTATGGAGCCACCCGATTCAAATATACTAACGGATGAAGATTCAGGGGATGAGGATGAGGGTGGTCTTATTGACAATCTACCTGGCTCACAACTGAGAGCTCCAGTAGAATTAGTTATGATAAATAATGAGCGCATAGGAGATTTCAGTGACGAATTCAGTAACAATGCTATTTTGAATAGTGAATCAGATGAAACTGTTACGTCTAATAATTTTACTTTTACGGGGCGGGTTTCAGCAATTAGCTTTTCGCAAAGATATTGTTGAATGCTACCTAAAAACCTACGGCTCTGCTCCTAAACATGTCGGAAGACCTGCAGCATCGCGATCTAGTGTGAGTTTCAATCGAGTTTCAGCTAATTTGCGATACGACCGACTGGACCATCTAGTTATAAACTACCCCCAAAATAAAAGAAGGCGATGTGCAGGTGAGGGATGCGCATCGCATGTACGCACCATGTGTAAAAAATGTGACGTGGGACTATGCATTTCTAGTTTTGTTATTTTTTATACCAAATAATACATTTATTGATAAATTAGTTCTATTTTTTAGAATTATTAATATTTGTGTAGTGTAAGCGCCCAGTGTTACCATATGGTAACGGCTATTTTTTTAATAAAATTTTGTTTTTTTTGTCAAATTTCTTCTAAGTATTATTAGTTTTACCATTTTAAATCTAAAACACCTGCTAAAAAACAAAAATTAAGAAAAAAATTAATTTGGGCGTTTAAGGGTTAAGATGTCAGAAACTCAATTTGACTATTTTTACGATATCATCAATTACTCTAACAGTTCATTCTAGTCCTTAATTACTACAAAATTATATTAGTTTTTCTACAAAAATCTACATTTTACATATTTAATAAATTTGCATTTAATTATGTATTATTTTGTAAATAATCATTATTCATACCTCGATCGTGACAAGCAGTCGCTACGTTCAAAAGATAATATCTGTTTAAAACTACTTAGGTGAACAATTAATTATTAATTATTTACAAAGGACATGGTCACATGTTTGTTAAATTCGACTTTTTTTTTAATTAATGGAAAAAAAATATATAAAAAAGTCACAATCAAAGTTAATGAACGCACCTACGTTTTCCCCATAATATATTATTCAGTGCCTTCTATGTATACTCTAACTCTAATATAACAGGAAATACACTAATGGATTTTTAGAAATTCCAAGAATATTGTCAGGAATATCTTGTCTATTTAAAATGAAATAATGTCATATTAACGGGAATATAAAGGAAACAGGAAAATATTATTAGAACAAAAAAAAAGAAGAGAAGAAATATTAATAAAAAGTACCTACCTAAGCACAAACCAATACGGCTCTTGAACATGAAACATACAATTTCGTAGTTAATTGTGCAATATTGATAGTGCTAATTGTTAATAACTTTATACATAAAATCACTACATTAAAATATCAATACACGTAACAAACCAAACCAGAAGAAATTTTAATTAATTTTATAACATTTCCTCGTTAATTATCGATTCGTGATAAAATGGAAAACGTATCTATTTAAAATATCTTTGAATAAATCGTTTCTTACATTGTGAAATTTCATTTTGATTGACGCTTATATAATTGTGGGTGTTATTAATCTCTTGGATAGAGAATTGTTTAAGTAAGACAAGTGCGTGTATACGCCAAGTTTCTCAGACTGTTTATATAACGTAGTATGGTCAAACATTATTTGAGTTTGATGTTGTGTCAAATGTATGCGATACCAAGTGATATTAACGCAATTCTATCGTAAAAGTACAATGAGACTTTCGCATTAATTAGTTTAACCTGTATACAGACCATATTATAATAAGAAGTGTTTACAAAATATGTTTGTTTAAAGTTTGGACATAGGCGCAACTAGAGTCCTTTTTTGGGAGGGGCTTAAGCCCCAAGGCTATATATGGAATAGAAATAGAACCCAAACAGCCCGCCATTTTTTCAGGTGGCAGTTTTTTTTTAGGTGCCACGCACAAACTACCTAAAAATCGCTAAAAAATTAACCACATAGTTTTTCGTATGAAAAACATTGTCACCCACTGCCACCATACTAATCTCAGATCTCAGTAGAGTTATAAAAAAAATATCAAGGACAAGCATTTTTAGTAAAGGATTACATAGTGTAATTATTATATTAAGTTAATTAATAAAAATAATAAGAGTCTAGACATGGCACTTTGTCCCGTTTCATTGTGAATCACCCCAATAAAAAAATGTTGAAACTAAATTTGTTTTAATTAATATTTTAACAAAAATAAGACTAGTTATCAGTACAAAATTGAACAAATTTTATTCAGGTTGACTCGAATACATGCATGCGCTATTGGCGGCTGATACTGCTTGATTTCTAAAGTTTAATTTTATAAAAAGGTTCAAAGGAAACTCAAAGTCTATCCCACAACTATTTATTAATCGTTGCAACTAGTTTCGGTCCTATAGGACCATCATCAGGCTGAAATAATTACAAGAAAATAGAAAGAGGATCTTAAAAGCAAATTTATTTGCAGTTTCATAGTATTATTATTAATGTTCATTCTTTTAATATGGTTTGACATCTGATTGTAAAATTTTTTTCTATTCTCTGCATTATCAGCTTGTCATTTTTATCAATTTGTAAGGATTTGTATTGAATTGTAATTTGATATTGTACTTTTAAGATCCTCTTTCTATTTTCTTGTAATTATTTCAGCCTGATGATGGTCCTATAGGACCGAAACTAGTTGCAACGATTAATAAATAGTTGTGGGATAGACTTTGAGTTTCCTTTGAACCCTTTTGTGTTTCAACCCACATTTGAGTTATGGTTAGCTTACAAGGTTTAATTTTATATTTTGAAAATAATTTCAACATAATATTTAGCTGTACAATTTGGTCAAAAAATTTAAAAATTCAAGGGGGGGCTAATGGTGAGCTAGGGGGGCTTAGCCCCCCCCCTAGTTGCGCCTATGAGTTTGGACATACATATCTCGCATATATGACTTGTCTCCAATAATAATATTGATATTCAGTCCGGTGTTTTTATAATTATCTGGAATAATTGGAATAAACTTCTTTATACGTATATATCATAAGAGCAAAAATTTTGCCTGGAAAATTTTTGACTGGTATGAAAGTTTGTTGCTCGAATGACGTCTCGTGATTTTGTCAAAATTTCAAGAGCGAAAATTGCCAAAAGGCAAAAAACTTGAATAAAACTAGAAGAAAATTTGACCGGAAAAAAATTTTTTCTCGAATGGTATTCGACGAGACTATTTCACGAGAAAAACAAGACAATATCAACGAAACATTTTTTTTTTGTTTATTTGTTAACAATATTAAATGTACAATTATTATAAGTTATAGTAGTTTGCCAGTTTTTTTCTACTAAAGATTGATTTTGTGTATTATTGACATGTAACACTTTGGAACTCGAAGGTCCAGCTTAATTTGTTGTCCTGAGATTATCGCTCAACTTCGGCGATTGGAATCTAGCTACAGATAACGAGCTTGCATTTGAGTGACCCGTTAATTTAAAATTTAATTAACTCCTGTTCAGCAACACATTGCTTAAACAAGGCTGTTACAGCTGAAGATCGATGAGGATGGTTTATTATTTTATGTTTTTTTGTGTCTATTCCAATTTTTTGTCCACTTAGAAACGGTGTTTGTTCCAAGTGGACAGTTTTTGAACCAAGATTTATTCTTCCAATTGGGGTGAACGGTAAGAAAGAGTCTGTCTGATAAAATTTTTGGTCCTCTTTTTTCCATTAATTTCAAGAACAGTCTAATTGGGTATAAATTTTCGTTCTAATCAACCATTTGCTGCTTTCCAAACTTTTTGACCAGTCTTATTGAGGTGTTGCCGAAAAAATGCTGTTTTGTTTAATTCGACCAGTATATTCTCCCAAAATATCAATTTCCTTCTGGAAAAAGTTAATCTTGCAGTTTACGGCCTCATTGCCTCTCCAAGCAAGTTCAAATGAGCAAAGGTGAAAAAACTTTCTTGTGCTCCATCGGGGGTTTCTTCGTCGTAACTTTTGATCATTTTTAGTAGTTTTTCGGTGGATAATGCTTTTGAACTGAGTTTTCTTTTTTCTAGACAACTTTGAAGCTGCCTTCACTTGATGTCTCTGGCCAATCTTGCACATTTGAAATATTTACCCGTGAAAGGTTCGATTTTAGTGTCGTATTCCGTAAAATATTTCCTCCGAGAATTGGTTCCAAATAGAACTTCCAAACTTCTGCGTGTTCAATGGGACATTTTTCGAAACCAATTTTCTGATTTCTTCGCCTGACCGGCACCCGAAATTGTGACAGACGTCATGTTGGATTAATTATTACTTTCAAAATAATGGCGTGAAATTTTCTTATCAAATACCACGTAAGCTTCAATTATTCCTGGAAATTTTCTTTCAGGCATGAATATATTAAGAAAACTATCTCTCGTCGCTTCACGAAATAATTTAATCTCTTGTGATTATCAGTGAAAATATTATTATCTAACGAATTGTTGATTCAAAATATACGATTACAAAATTCTTTTATATAAAACCTAGAACTGTTATAAAAAATTAGAGGAGCAGAACTCTAATTTGTGGTGTATTTAAATTAATTAAGACCCTTGCGCGATAAACCAGCTTTCTCTATTGTTCTCTGGCGTTTTAACTGCCTTGATCTATCTTTCGATTTACTGCTGAATTTGGTAGATATAATTTGCAATATTTTTAGATCTATTGACCAATTCTAAATAACTGATTTTAAATTACACTTTTATGTTTTATTGACTAGTATGCGCCCAATAATAAGTGAACTTTATCATTAAACTCTTTTATTAATTTGACAATACGACACTGTCGAACACAAAAAAAGTTTTACTCCTAAATCTAGGACGCTTTATTGTGAAAATAGTCCATTTATCTGGGAATTGCTTTTGTCTTTTTCCAGATAAATTACATCTTGGGATCTTGACCAACTCTTTCTTAAATAATTGGCCCAAACGTGAACGAGACAAAAAAAAACATGTCTTTCAGATAAATAAACTACAAATGTGAAATAAGGAAAATTTACTGGCAATATTGCGATGATATTGTGCGAGATAATTGGAATTGTATAAGGTTTAATAATATTCAACTTGTAATTAAAATATGTTGACATCTTGAAGAAATACATGAAATGTAAGAAGTGAACAACGGTTAATCTGTTCCAACCACCACAGAAAACTGTTCACAAATCAGTCATTTTCATTACTATCCTGCTTTTTATAATTTAAATATGTTGACAAATAATAATTTTGAGCGTTAATTAAAATGTGTTTCCCATCCATGGCACCGCAAGAATGTTGTGCAAATTCCAACTATCTTCAAATTCTCCAGAAATTTCGATCAACTCTGCTGTGGTAGTTGGTACCTAAAAATAGGGACTTAAAAATTTTAAAACAAGATTTTATTTGTCTGTTAACTCAATTGAAAAGGTAATCCATCTCTCAAATGTGGATGATACTATATAGTAGCAATAAAACTCAAAGTCAATCCACAATTTTAATAAAAGAAGCTTATAACTGTAAAAGCGACATGTTTCGGACCTTAGACCATCATCAGGCTATAAAGAAAACAATGGTGATCAGCTAAGAATCAAAATAAGTTACATAGTAGTATGATTAATAAATAATAAAGAGCATTTCAAACTTGCAGAACAGAACTCTGGTTGTAGTTTCTCATAAATAGCTCTGCATTCAGTAGGCACAAACAAAGAAATTGTTGACTCAGATATTCCGACATTAACAATCCATAACCTGTCGCAAGATACCTAAGTGTCCCAATTAGCTTAAAGAGAAACATAGCAGAACATCGCATTGAAACAACTATACGGACTTGAGGAAATTTGGCTGGTTTTTCAGACAAGGCATTAAATCTGCTTTTCTGCCGCGTGAAACATATAATTTGTTCTTCAAATTTGTTCCAATTCTTGAGAAATTCTCCAATTTTTTGTTGCTTTATATAAGATTATACCTGGTTACCTGATCTATGCCTTTTTTAAGTCATGTTAATCTACTTCTGAATTTAGACGTCAAATTTCCAAATTTATAATTCCAATTTCTCTTTTAATTTAATGTTTTTTTTTGTACACAAAAATTGATACCTATCTTAACTTTATTCTAAAACCCTTTTTAATCTCGTAATAGTATATTGTGCAACTCGTGTGCACACTCGTGAGAAAAATTGAGCTTTTCCCACGTGTTGCACACTATACTTTTTCTACGACTGCAAATTAATAAATAATTTAACAATTTCAAAGTAATATATTTCAAGTAGGTACTTATAAACTAATTGTTATTATAATTTATAGTTATATTAGAACAGTTTTTCAATATTATTCCTGGAGTTTCGTTTAGTGTTGACAATGTTGACGGCTCAGCACCAGCATTTATATAGGTGTTATTTCTGGGGGTGTGTTTTCAAACTTACTGTCGCTGATGTCCATAATTAGGTACCTACTTATTTTTTTTATATTTTAACACAAAGTTTAGTTCAATTAAACTAAAATTAAACACCTTCTCTCTAATTTCATAACACTAACATTTGGGTACTCTGTACTTTTTAACGTTTGACGTTTTATGACAGTAGTCCAAAGCATTCTATAATCGAAAATTGTGTTGATTATTTTTCTATGGTACCGTGGTTTAGGAGAAGTGACACTTTGTAGTTTCGTAAATTGTGGGAAAAGGACTATTTTCCATAACAGTCGTAGAAAAAATTGTTTTCCATACTGTACGGTAAAGTGCTATGCTCATTTGAGTCCGGGAAATGGCACTTTACGGTACACTTGTACTTTACAGTACTCTTTAATTCTACCAATGTCATTTGAAATAATAAGTGAATCAGCATAAACTAAGCTTTTATTCTAGTTTTTGAAGATTGACATTAATTGTACAACTGCTGTCGCTACCAATATGTATTAATGGAGTTGTTGATGGATTTACAATGTTTTCTGTAATCGCGGAAGACGTGTGGCTGTGATGTAGCACTTCAACAAAAGTTTAGGCCGTTTGGATCATTCTTGCAATCTTGTTTTTGCCTTCAATCGATTTTTCTACATACTTTTCTGCAACTGAAGAACTCTTCCATCCACCGTGTTGTTTTAGAACTTTAAGGTCAGCTCCAGCATTGGGCAACAACGTTAAGGATGTCCTCCTGAAGCAATGACCTGTATACTTTTCTTCTTGGTCTAATTTTAAGAACTCAGCTATTTTCTTAGGTGGGCAAACTATATTTATGTGATTATTTGAGCAATATACTTGATATTTAAATTATAAATTTATTTAATAAATAAAAATCCAAAAAAAAGTATACAATATATAACAAATCTTAAGGATCTTAAACTAATATCTGACTCGGGATAATTTCGAGACCCACTCAGATATATTATCACATAAAAATTGAACCCGAGCCCTCTTGAATTAAAAATCAAAAGGTCCGTATTTGGAATGAGACATTTATGCTTTGCAATCATTTTTTACGACTTCACTTGAGTTGTCGAGTTGTCAAGTGATTCTTAAAAATGTCCTTCAAATTTTTACGGAACTAAATAATTCCATTCTCTTTTATCCATCAATCAAGTCGTTTGGCGACCACCCCGTTAGCCGAAGGCAGTGTTGCCAGACCGCATAATTGAAATTCCCCCAAACTGAGCTTTAAAAACCCCCAAAATTGACCATTTTCAAAAAAAATCCCCCAAAGAGCTCATGTAAGTTTTGATCATCCAAATCTTTTCATAAATTTCATTTTCAATTTTTAAAACTTCTTCAAAATCAGAAATTTGATACAAATATCCCTAATTTTAATCATAAAATCTTAAAATCAACATAAAACAATATAAAAGAAGATATATTGATAATGAAATAAGTTCGAGAAAAATACCCCAAAAAATACCCTTGAAAATCGAATCCCCAAAATTTCCCCCAGAGTAAAAAAAATCCCACAATTTTGGGGGAAAATCCCCCAATATGGCAACACCGGCCGAAGGGTACAATATTATCCGAAACATCAACGAACCCTTGTGTTAGTCGAATACACTACCGAAGTTAGATATTATGTAGACAAATTTTCGAAATCTCTGTGTTCGCTCAATTCGTTAGTGTTAAAACGATCAGAGTTGGCCTGGGGGTTTGTTAAAATCACTTTTCAATTTCGTAATAAAAAATTAATAGCCGCTAATAACTAATAACAAAGCATCTTTTCTTCAAATCGAATAAAAGTACTTGTCGATTTCTGCAAATGTGTGTTATGCAATCGCACTTAACTTAACTATTGATATTTCGTAATACGTCTTGTATTCTTGTGAATGATGTCAAAAGTTATGTGGAATTATTAAGGTCAATCCTTTCGATTTGATTCGGTTAATATATTAACGTTATTAAATTATGTGTTTGTTGAATAATTTTGTTAAAGATTGCACGATTTTTGAGTTAGTTATATTTAAAATATTCTAATTGAACATTTCGTTTAGAAAGAATATTAAACAAAGAACTTTTACAAAACGTTTATGTCAAAAATATTAAAGTATTAGCTTATTTTTTTATTTTAAAATTTTAAATATTCTGCATAAACAATCACCGAAATATTTTATTAAATTTGATTTTGAAGCAAATCATCCATATCTCGAATGTGAATCTTCTTAAATAAAGAAGGAAAAGCCAATGTCAATGTCACAATTTTTTTTACGTTGACATTTCTTTTTTCTTTCTTTAAATTTTATTTGTTTATTTGTCAGAATATTGAATTGAGAATGCTAACTCATATATAAGAAACATGAAGTCTTATCTCTGTACCTAAGGCTTCAATTAAAAAAATTAAATGAAAATAACCTTTATTATAATATATAAGTAATTAATGAATAAAAATTATTTGACCACAAAATACGTTGATGTTCCTGTAAAAATATCTTTATGTTTCAATTATAATAACGAAATGTCAAATTTCTTTATTCTAAAACCCTTTTTAATGTCGTAAAATTATTTTTATCACTTGAAAAGGAAGAGAAAAAATGTCTACAAAGTATTTATTTTAACAGAAGCCACAAGGTAAAATTGTCTTCACTTCTTCCATTTTTTTGAATGGTAACTGGCGTTGTTCATAACGATTACAGAGCTTGTAGGTATCTGTATCTGTACAGTAGGGAGGGTGAGTATAGACCCACAGCATTTAGGCCCCAATATGGCCCATTGTACATCCTCCCAAGGAGTCGCCCTCCTAGGACATTGTCCATCCTGCCTTATCTAGGAAGGAGGACAGGTCACCAGGGGACATCTCCTTAATACCGGCAGGGGTAAGCCAAGACTCACCGAACACGCATACTCTCTTATCGGCGATAGCTCCGGATATTCACATAAGATATGCCTGACAGTTTCATCTTCCTGTTCACACATCCTGCATAGAGGTGTGTCCACTAGCCCCATAATATGGAGGTGTTTCCTTAGTTGACAGTGTCCAGTCAGAAATCCCACTGTTAAACGTAGGTTCTTCCTGGTCATCGCCAAATATTTATTCGGATCCAGCTTCTCAGGGTCGCCCAGGGTGATCCTGGCAAAACTGCATCCTTTGGTTTCATCCCATCTCTTAAGGGATTGAGTTTCGTAATTGTCGAAGTCGTCAAACCATGGGCAGAGCCTAATGACTCATTACTAGGGTGGAGGGAAAAAACGAAATTTGGAAATTTTAATTTTAATAGTGCGGAAATAATGCCTATGTTAGATTAAATCATTTTGACATATTATTTTTTCTAATTGGATTTTTTCTTCTGCCTCCCCAACAGACCTCATTTTTTTTTAAAATTTAATTTTTGGGAATAGTCAAGCCTCCATCGGTATTTTAAAAAACATATAAAATAAAATTCTAATAGGACTCTAAGCTATAACAAAAGAATACTTTACCATGCACCATAAATAATTTTAACAAAAATGTGCGCCTTTTGTCTCCCCAAAGGCAGTAAAATATAAAAAAAATTAATTTTTCTGCAAAGTAAATTTTGACCGCCAATAATATCAATAAAGTGCTATAGTTATGATAAAACGGTTAAGAAGCAAATTTTCGCACCTGTAAACTGTCCGGACTCGTCTAAATGAATAATTTTCGCATGCTTCGACAAGATCTAACGCGCACCCTCCTACTGGCTTTATTTTGGCGCTTGTTGTTTTTAGCCTATATGAGAACTTAGTCGCAAACGTTTAGCGTTTTGTTAGTACGTCTTTTTTTAAATGTAGCTCTGTTTTTTAAAAATGGCCAAATCAGGGCCATCCGGATTAACAAGATGTGCTGTAAACTGCCCCGTGTTTGGACAACCGTCGAAATTGCTTGAAAATGTTCTACCAACCTACGAACAAGTTATGAAGTTTTGTGTCAGGATTAGGTTCAATAAAAAAGTAAGTAAAAAAGAACCCGTATTCTCTGAAATATCCCAAGAGGTTGCGGTAAAATTGGAAGAACTTTGGCATAAAGCATCTATTGCTACAATTTCTCATGCCAGGATATTACAGCTTCTGAAATCATATAATGACAAATTTATGAAACTTTTGAAGCCGTTTAAAAACAGACAAGTTAGTGAAACTTACAAAGCTAAAATAGAACGTTTTAGAGACGGAAGTAAAACACTTTTTGATATAGCAACGTGCAAATGCAAAGTCTTTGCTTCTTGTACCTGTGAAAAAACTAAAAATATGTCTGTTGATGAGCAAGAATTCCTCTTAGATCAAAGAGGAGCAAGAAAAATGCTACCGAATGCTTCGAAAATTAGCTACCTTAGAAGTAACGGATCCGGAAGTGTCAGCTGCCTGTGAGTTATCTTCCAATTCCGAGTTCAACGAATCCTTTGATAGTGAGTTTGAATTGCTTCAAGTACCACTGCTCACACCTTCCACATTCGAGAATATTAAAAAGAAACAGCAAATGCGAATTTAGCTCACGACATTTGCAAAAACATGCGACAGACATGGAATATCAGATAGATCAGCTGGTGCTCTTGCGTCTGCTGTTCTAAATGATATTGGAATAGTAACACCAGAAGATCCTTCTAAAATTATCGATCGAAGTAAAGTTAGGAGGGAGAGGCGTAAAACTCGTTCTAATCTCCGGAAGCAAGAAATGGCTCCGAATATGATTAAGTTACGTGGTATCTACTTTGACGGGCGCAAAGATAAGACTCTAGGAAGCAAGTTCAAGTACCGTCAAACGATTGTAGAAGAACATATAAGTTTAGTGCAAGAACCAGAATGTAAGTATATCGGTCATGTGTCTCCTACTTCTGGTTCAGCACTAAGTATTAAAACAAGTATCGTTCAAATATTAGAGGAAAAAAGACATTAGAATTAGAAGCTATTGGCTGTGACGGGACAGTTGTAAACACTGGTGTTAAAGGCGGTGTAATAAGACTCTTAAAAAACACTATAAAAAACCGCGGTAGTGGTTTGTTTGTATGTTACACGCAAATGAACTTCCACTTCGACAACTTTTCTACATATTTTTTTACCCCCTCTTTCACTCCACCCTACCCATTACTGAAGGTGTTTAACCCAACAGATAAACCTTTAATAAAAGTTCAACAAGACGAAATTATATTATCTATTTTACCATTTTCACCAAATGTTTAGTCTTTATTTTACCAGGTTTTATCTAGAAGTATTATTTGCCCCTTAATTATGGTCTAATTTTAGGTGTGGATAAGAAAATTAAGGAAAATAGAACGTGTATTTCTGTTTCAAACATTTTGTTTTTTTTGTTGTCAAATTTAACGAAAACTTGTCATTGCATAACCAACCAGAAAAAACATATAAAATATATTGCTGATAGAAATCAGCAGCTCCAGAATTAGATCCAAAAAATTTTTAGTCACGCAGATGTTAAAGAAAACCCATGTACCTACCTACAGTAAGTTATAAAAATGAAAGAACGAAAGGAATTTAATTATATTTATTTTTCTGTTATTAAACAAATTTTTATCATTTCCTAAGTAATTACTTAATCACATTAAGTAGACCAATAATAATAATAATATGTGGTATTTCTTTTATGAATTTCATTACTAAAATTAAACAAACCAACAAAGTTCACCCCTTTCTACTAAATTTATTTACCTTCTGCTTAAAATAATAATCAAATTAAGCGAGAGCCGTTCCAACCAGTTAAACCAACAAAAGATATTTTTGTTATTTATTATAGTGGTTGACCGCTGAATATTACGGGCCCACTAGGAAGCGGGCAAGAGCATTACGATTGTTTTGACAACGATTAGCCGAGCATAAAATTACAAATAAATGATTTCATTGTGTCTACAATTGGTGTGAATAAATCTTAATTGCGATTATTATTGATAATAAGCAATAATGATCGTGTGTTAAATGTAATCATTTGCTGCACTTTTGATCGAATCGAATCTGTGAGTTCGTTTTATTTTACGCGTAGATTTTTGTCAGTCTGGCAACTGCGCTAGTCGCTAGTGGTTTTCACTATACTCCATTTGAAAAATAGAGATAATAATAAACAATTTTAGACAAGGAAAGATATTAGATTCGTAACAAACGACAGCAATTTGGAGTAAATTTGCACCAAACAATACACCAGTGGTGTATCTATGAGAAGGGCTTAAGACATAATTCTATTTATATATCAACCAAATATTTAATTTTAAATGAAATAAATAAGATATTTAATTTGTCTAGGGTTCACAACGCAGTTACTCATAGTATATAGTATTTTTAAGACATTACAAATGTTCACTCGATGTGACCCTGCCATAAATGAACGGCTATTTAAAAAAATGGAAGTTTTAAGGTTATTCTGAAATCTTAAAATTATGAAGAAAATGTACAAACACCCAGTTTAAATGATTTTATTTTTATAAAATTTTGTATAAGTATTTACTGAAGCATAATAAGTAAATGATAAAAATTTCAAAATGATTGCATTACTTTAAAGCCCTTTTACCTTTAATAATGTGTTACGCATTCTCCAACGCGTCTAGGCATGCTTCTGATCAGGTGGTCAATGTCCTCCTGTGGTATCTCATTCCAGGCAACAACCAACTCCTCTCGAAGTTCTTCTAGAGTCTGAGGAGGACGTTGCAAATTGAGCAATCTACCCATCATATACCACATGTTCTCAATTGGGGATAAGTCGGGAGATCTTGGTGGCCAAGGTAACAATGTAACATCATTATATTTATAGAAGTATATTGTGACTCTTGCGATGTGGTCGGGCATTATCTTGTTGGAAAGTTAGATTTGCCAGGGTGTCAAGATAGGGTAAAAGATAGGGTTCTAAAACTTCTTGGATATAACGCTGAGCGTACGTGTTACCTCTGATGAAGATTAAAGGTGATATCGAACCTTAAGCTACAGCACCTCAAACCATAACTCCCAACAGTTTGATGAACATGCTTTTCAACAAAAAACCGTGGATTTCTCCTTTCACCACGTCGTCTTCTAACCCTCGCTCGACCATCGTGCATGCCTAAACAAAATCGAGACTCGTCACTAAAGACAATACTGTTCCACTCCTGATCCCAGAGTGACCGTTCTCTGCACCACTCAAGGCGATTACGTCGGTGTTCTGGAGTTAAAGGGAGGACCCAGTGTGGTCGGTATGAAAACAGGCCAAAACGTCTTATTCGTCGGTAAATACTTCGCATGCCAATAGGTCTTCCGTGTTCTGCAAACCATTCATTTGCAATGGACCTGGTAGTGAAGAAACGGTCCCCTAAGGCCAATAATCTTAGGCGGCGATATTCACGGTCTGTGGTTCTATGCGGGCGTCCAGAACCCCTTGCTCTTTACTTACGGCCTTCTCGAAGCCATACCTGACAACACCTAACCACGGTGTCTACACTTCTTTGCACTCTAACTGATGCCAATCAAGCTAGCACCCCCACACTGACTAAATAAAATAAAAAGTAGCCCATAATTAAGAGCTAATTAAAGGCTAATTTGTACCACAAAAATTAAAATTTGTACCACCGCGATAATCGAGAAAAATCGCCTTGAAAATGGGGGGTGCTAGGTTGATATCAAGGCAGCACCCCCACTTTGATCGATTGCCAATTCAATTACATCAAAATAAAGGGCATATTAAAGGCTAATTTGTACCACAAAAAGTTAAGCTATATTATTATTTATAATGTCCAAAGAATAAAATCTAATACTGTAAATATCGCTGCTCTATAATTTTAGCATTAATATTTATTAAAATATTTATTAAAAATGTATGGAAACAGGGTAGTATTTTACATGTCCAAAATTTTTCCTAATTCCACCCATACTTTATTTGTTCGCGTTATTAATTAGTAATCCTTTATTTTGTAAGACGACTGCACCAATACGTTCATAATTTAAAAAAGGTTTTCTGCCAACCAAACTCATTTTATTACAGTGACGGGAAACACTATTTTTAACTGTTAAATTCAATTGTCGGCTTTATATTGAAAAGTATAAAAATTTCTTGTGTGGTACAAATTTGCCTTTAATTAGTTTTATAATATTGTGTGTTCACTTTTTGAATAGACGAAAGTGGGGGTGCTAAAATTATAGAGCTAGAGATATTTACAGCATTCGATTTTATTTTTTGACATTATAAATAATAATATAGATTAACTTTTTGTGGTACAAATTAGCCTTTAATATGCCCTTTATTTTGATATAATTGAATTGGAATTCGATCAAAGTGGGGGTGCTGCCTTGATATCAACCTAGACCCCCCATTTTCAAGGCGATTTTTCTCGATTATCGCGGTGGTACAAATTTTAATTTTTGTGGTAAAAATTAGCCTTTAATTAGCTCTTAATTATGGGCTACTTTTTTTTCATTTAGTCAGTGTGGAGGTGCTAGCTTGATTGACATCTCTAACTGCAATTTCCCGAAAAGAAAATCCAGCTTCCCGAAGTCCCACTATACGACCCCTATCAATCTCAATAAGTTGACGAAATCGTACAGATCTCTGTACCCTAGGCATTGTAACCAATCGTAAAGAATGTCAAAAACCAAAATTCGCAAAATTTGATCTTTACTACGGCTACAATATACATTTTTGGATTGCTAGTGGATTTAAAAAAAGCAGTTTAAAAACCGGAATCTTCATCTGAAAAGGCTGAAAATTTTATCAATTGTTTATTTTTGTAAAATAATAAATTCACCAAATTTTAAAATCATTTAAACTGGGAGTTTGGATTTTTATATCACTTAGTTTGCACATTTGCATAAATAGCTTTTACAAAATAACTACTCGGAAAAAAATTCTTACTGCAGTAAGAAATATTGTATTGCTAGAGAGTTTTGCTGACAGTAATACAAGATTTAATAATATTTGAATTACTAAAAATTTGTTGACTGTGGTTTTAATTTTACTCTATATATGATATTTTAAGTCTTCATTTTTTGTTTGGCAACAGCGTTTACTTGCGAAATAATACGGTTCTAAAATAACTAAATTTTAAATAAGAGATACTTTAATTCTTTAAATATTGTGTTGTTATTATTGACGAATGACGTCACTGAATTCTATGACGTTCAACGCTTTTTATTTTGCGTTTACTTCGTATTTCCTTAATGCATAGTTGGGTTGCAAGCCTGTGAGTAATGTATCCAACTAAATAGATCAATTCAATATATTCACTTTATTTTTTATGTACGGTTAATTTGCAAAGTAAATTTCAGAATAAATTCCAATCCTCTTAGACACACCATCGCTGCTGCTGCTGCTGCTGGTCTTCCGTAGCGACAAAATGTCTCCCTTTTTCCCCTCCCTTGAGTGTGTCTGTGTAGTCATTTTACGGCGCATCCGAAATTTGAAAGCCAAACGGAGTTAAAATTGGATAAAAGTGTTTACCTAACCAGTCAACTATTTACCGTCGACGGACAGATATAGGACTTTCTCTCTCGCTCGGTATTCCTAAGTTAAGTAGATGGATTTGGTTGTGTGCGAGATATCGACACGCTGGCGATGCCGATACCCCGCTGTCGGCGCACAGGCACCCGGTGTGGTATACCGTTGGTTCGTACTCCTACGTTTTCGTTTGAATTTCACTCGTTAATGTACCATTAGGGCAGACGACGTCGGGTTCGGCGTTCTGTATACTTTTTTTTTTTAATGAAAAAAAAATATCATTCAAACGCGTTATCTGCGGTGACAAGTGTTTCTGTGCTTTGACTTGATTTATTCGAATTTGTATTTGGAAAAATGTCAACCAGCGAGCAAACAGTGATTCATAAGTGTTATTTTGTATTTTAGTGTGAAAAAAGTGATGTATTGTGGGTGATACTGGAATACCTAATGTTTGATACACTTGTAATTTACGTGCAACATAACATATGATATAATGTAAGTTTATTTCGATCTTAGTAGGTTCTTTTTAAGTCTTTTTAGGTTATGTTTATCTTTTATAAAACAAAGTTCAAGTAAGAGCTTGTTCTAAGTACATAGTTTGGAGTTGTCTAAGAACAAATATTTTTTTTTAGAAAAATTGAGCCTTAGGAATCATTGCAATCCACTCTTGTTGAATATAAACTAAAATTTTGAGGAAAAGTTTTCCTTGTTTCTGAACGAAACTACAAATAATCCAAAATTCTTTGTCTTTTTTTGAGTTGCTTATATAAATACTTCTATAGACATTTTAATATGAATATAGAGAAAAATTTTAATTTGAATTGAAGTTATTATACCTAATAGGAATTTGTAAATGTAAAATGTGTGTCTCAAAGAACTTTTTCTCATTTGAAATTGTTCTTGATAAAAGATGTTGGTAACAATATTTTTTCATTCAAAAACTAATGTGTTTCAACAGCAATGCTCATTTAATTCAGGTACTAAATTCTGTAAAAATATGAGAAATATAAAACTACTGTTGAAACCCAGGTTGAAACCAAATGGTTAGGGTAGACCTTTACAGGACATTAGAAAACTATTGGTAAGTGTGCCCTATTCTTAGTCTCCCTATGATAATTAGTTCTTTTTTGAAGGGGAAAGAGTTTTGAACCAGTGTCTATCACTTGCTTCTGTTAAGTTTTGATTTGAAACCATCTTTAATTTGTAAATCTCACGGTAAATCTTCTAGTGGCAAATCAGTTGTAACTAGATACTTTTTTTGCCATAAGATTATTATCTCACTCCTATGGTTTTCAGTTTTAGTGGGAATTCAGTTTATTGTTGTAAAAATACCTAAGGTTGCTTCAAGAAAAAATCGAGGAAAAAATAACATTTTTACTCATAAATTTAAAGTTCAATATAAAATAAGGAATTGAATTAGTGACACAACTTTTAAATAGTTTTCCATTTTCATCAAATTATTGAATACAAAAATTATGAATAATCTTAGTCTATTATTATTCAGAAAAATGGATTACACTCGGGATTAGATAATTATAACACTTTTTAACATTTTGTCAAAGAACTACATAGTATTTCTTCTATGAAACTGTTTTTAATTTAATAAGAAAATCAATATTATCCAAATTATAACCAAATATATCTGCTAGGAGACTTTTTAATATTAAAAAAAAATTATGTATCTTCAATCCTTTTAAAAATAATAAAAAATTCTTTGTTTATTTATTATTCTTAGTAAGATGGACTTTAATTCAATCCTTTTAATGAATTTTGAATTTTGATGATAGTAAAGAGATTGAAAACATTTACAATACATTTATTATTTGAAATAATGTAATGTTTTAATCTAATGACATTAAAAAATATTGGTTTACATAAATACGAGCATAAATAGTGACTTGGGTGTGAAAGCAAATTCATTTAAGCTCTTCTTACAAGATTAGTAGTTCTAACTTCATTAAAAGATTTTGACTAATTTGAAGGAAGAAGTATGGATCAAAATATGGCAAGTTGGTACATGTATATTTATAACACATTTTTGGGTAAAGTATAAAAGTGCAAGAAAAAATATCAGTAGGTATTTAATTTAAAAAATTGTAGTAATAAAATGTATTGTATCAACCCTTACTTTATGGAAGTCCATCATCATATATTGTTCTCAATTATAGTAAATTAATTATTTGGTATTGAATGGTTTAATCCAATGGGGTATTAAAAAAATCTTGATTTTGTTTAACCTTGATAGTAACATAGATATTGTTCAACAAAATCAAATTTTCTGGACAATAAAATGATATTAGAATTTCATGAATTGTATTACTTTAGAAAGTTGCAGCTAGTTATAAAAACAATAAAAATATGTATACATACTTAAATAACTTTTTTTATATGTATTTGTTTATTTACTTCGAGATTTACTTAGCTTTCTAAAATACAGGGTGTTTCAAAAAAAGGTAACACCGTCTCTAGGATAGGTAAAAAACTGAAAAATAATTGGGGTTTGCTTAGTAAAATTTTTTTCTAACGCCATCCGTTTTCAAGATAAAGGGCGTTGAAGAAAATGAAAAATTACACATTTCTTACGATTTTGCCGAAACTACTGGCACCATTGCAATGAAATTTTATAAGAATATGTTTTGAAAGCTGATATATCCCATGAATTTGTTTTTATAACTAACTCTCATAGAGGGCGCTAGTTACACGATTCATACAACGTATTATACAACATAACTTTTGTTAGGGTAGAATTATTAGTCAAAACTCCAAGTGAACATAAACATCGTTTAATTCTGCACCAAAAAGGTACTCCTGGTAAAACTCGATATTATGTACCGTTTTCGAAATATTTTGATTTGAAAATTATGAAGTAATAATCGCTCCTGGTATAAACTAATGATAAAGTTCGCTTTTCTCTAAGTTTGCCATGTAAAATTGACATTTATTGATTGTTATGACAATAAGTCAACAATAAATAGAATTTTGAAACCTTGTTATTTGTAAAATTAGATATTGTTAATTTTCTTGTTGTTAGTTTTTTTAATTAATAAATTTATCATTAACTTATACGAGGAGCGGTTATTACTTCATAATTTTCAAATCAAAATATTCCGAAAACGGTACATAATATCGAGTTTTACCAAGAGTATCTTTTTGGTGTAGAATTAAACGATGTTTATGTTCACTTGGAGTTTTGACTTATAATTCTACCCTAAAAAAAGTTATGTTGAATAATACGTAGTATGAATCGTGTAACTAGCGCCCTCTATGAGAGTTAGTTATAAAAACAAATTCATGGGATATATCAGCTTCCAAAACATATTCTTATAAAATTTCATTGCAATGGTGCCAGTAGTTTCGGCAAAATCGTAAGAAATGTGAAATTTTTTATTTTCTTTAACGCCCTTTATCTTGAAAACGGATGGCGTTAGAAAAAAATTTTACTAAGCAAACCCCAATTATTTTTCAGTTTTTTACCTATCCTAGAGACGGTGTTACCTTTTTTTGAAACACCCTGTATATTAGGTTCTTTACGATTTAGATACAACAGGGTATATTTTATATTGAACCCGAGATTGAACCCTTTTACAGATAGATTAATAATAATAATGTCACTTTTTTTACAAAAATTACTGACATATTTATTGGTACCAAATGCACATTCAACAACTAATGAAATTATGGAAAATCTCTTATAAAATCCAAAGACCACACATACAAAAATGGATTCGCTTGAATTTTAGCAACTAAATATCCACCCAAGGTCTTAGTAGATTTTAAACGCCTTCTAGAAAATCGATCAACTATTATATAAATACTCGTATAAATATAAACCCAGCAAGTAGATAACCTCTTGAAATTTTTCCCATCATTAATATATACAGTGTCTATAAAACCGGATAAACTATTGTAGTAGCTAATTATATTTTCGAACTCTCATGTTAGCCGTGTTAACAGAATTTATGTTGCCAGGTGAAAAACTGTTCATTCAGGTAGTTAGTTACCAACCACCACATGTTCTTATAAAACGTTGGTTCTTATAAGTTGTAGGAACAGGGTGGGTTTTAAATATCGGACGTACGGCTGGGCGAGTTTTCAAATAGATCATTAAAAGAAGAAATTTTTTTGTAATATCACCTTAGATTTGTGTAATTTCAAGGGGCGGACACATATAGTGTATGTATCTCAATAGCGCCCAACGAGGCGCCCAATTAAATTTACACAAAAGTTTATAAAGAACCATATTTGTTACTGATTTGTTAGAAAGGAATCCAAGAGGGAATCTCTCGATCTATGAGATCTTTTTTACTAAATTTTTTGCTCGATTTTTTGTCATGTTACTCATATCCGCTGATAAGGCGACCAAATTAAATTCAAAAATATTTAATTCTACGCATTTTGTTGTGATATTTAGAATATTTTAATAATTACATTTTTTGTGTTTTCTTCTATTTCAGTTCGAATGCTTGATCAATTTACAGATTGAAGCGAATTATTTTGATTACAATTTTTTAAAACATAGTTCACGTTTTCAATTAATATCTCTTTGGAGTTTTTAAAAAGTTTTATATTAACATTAAAAAAACAGATCTTTTGTTTTACGATTCTTTTGAAATATGATGATTTGATGTGTAGGTATAAAGTTGGCACCTCGGTTGGCACCCCATTTTTTGAAATTCGCTATTCTGAACATTGTACCCAGTTTGTATTCGTGTTGTACTACAAAGTACTAAAATATTACTCAAAAATTCCAAAAAAACACAAAAGATAATCGAATCGAATAAAACCGTTTTTTCGTGTTTTTTGGAGTAGCTCCCCATTTTTTGAATTTCATTATTTTGAACGTATTACCAAATTGTACCCGTTGTTCCTTATAAAGTACGCAAATATTAAACATTGCAAGGTAGCCATAATTTCCGTTCAAGAGTAAAAGGGCACTTCCGGTTCTGTAATGATGTTGTACCCCTCGTTGTACCCGTTTAGAAAAGCTTAGTTATCCACAGGAGGCTTATCATTTCAGATGATAACGTACACGTATTGCCAAAACACATGTAATTGCCAGTATTTCCAGTTATTTCCAAGGCATTATCATGTAATTTCTCATATTGCGAAGGCATGTGGTGTCAAGTACTGCCATAATAAGTTCATGTATTTCCGGGTACAAAATAATATTAAATCGTGGCTTAAACGTAAATTTACCATGCTTTTTTACGTTTCCCAACATGTGATACCAAGAATTTTTGTAAGGAATAATCTCGGGAATAATAAGAACCAAAAAAAAATAAAACAATATTTAATAGTTGGTTGTTAGGCACTTCTCAATCTGAAAAATACGAAATAAGTTCCAATTCGTATCATATATATTTAAAACTATCATTGCGAAGGTATAGTGTCTCGTATAGTGTACTCTTAAAAATTAAAAAGTTAAAAAAAAGCTATACTTCATTTGTTTGTAGTTGGCAGCACAGTGAATTCATTATAAATGCAAATCCTTCAAACCCCAAGCAAGGGTGGTTCATGGAAAATAACTAAAAGTAGTATATACATTTCTATTGAAACATAGTCATAGTTGTTATTTTTTAAAGAGTCCACCCTGTAATTAAGGATTAACTAACCCAAACAGAATAGAAATCCTAGATAATATTGTCACAACATGTAACTGAATAGGCCCCATGACGGTAGAACCGAAGTTTTTTAAGCATAATTTAAATTAAAATAAAAATTAAAAGTAAAATAAAAATTAAAAGTAAAATAAAAATATGTTACATATTAAAAAGTAAGAATTAAATATAAATTAGTGCAAAAAGCAGTTACTCCTTTCATTGTCGACTTCTATTTCGTCGTATTCCTCCGACGATGAGTCAGGTTCGTTGCCTGGTCCGATAGGAATTACATTGGGTTCGAACCGTTTCGAACAGTTCTTCAATATTGATATTAACACTCCAGAATCGTTCTTCTTCCTTCTTTACATGGTTTATGGTATTGGTCCAATTTTCCCGTGTTACGTTTCCAAAAGAATTTATCAAAAATTGTCTAACGTCATTCAATTTAAAAGTTGTATTGTTTCCGAGATTGTTTCTTGCCAACTCACCCTTTACCTGTGCCCATATTAATTCTATAGGGTTTAATTGACAGTGATAAGGTGGCAAACGTAATACAGTTATTCCTTTTTCCTTCGCCATTTCGTCAATTACATACCTTTTATATTGTAATTTGTGGCGCTTTGCAATTTGAAGTAATTCCGTTTTCAGCATTGGTGTCGTTAAAAGAAAAATATTCTTGCTATGGAGCCACTCTTTAATACTTCCTTTTTTTCATTACCTCGTTGGTAACTTTTCTACCAGTTTTGAATGGTAACTGGCGTTATCTAAGCACTTGACAAAAAGTCCAATAGCTGGAAAAATAATCTTCAAAAACATCAGATGAGGTCATTTCCTCGTGGTAATATTTGGTTGACCTTGATACAAAGTCTAATAACCCATTTTCTACAAAACCATGTTCATTGCCAATATGTGCGATTATTAGTCTGCCACCTTTTCCTCGTGGAGCATTTTTAATCCTTTTGAATATCCCTCCAAAAATGCCTGACGGGAATTTGCAATATTAGTGTCCAACCATGCTTTAGAAACAGTGTGTCTTTCATTCAACCATGTTTCATCTAAATAAAATATAGTTCTTCCCTCGCTCCGAAATTTTTTAATACTTCTTAAGTATTGTGTTCTCCAGAAAATAATTTTTTCTGTCTCATTCAAAAATTTTCGTTTTTTATGCGACTCATACTTACAACCAATTTCGTTTAGGAGTTTTCATAACGTATTTCGTCCAAATTTGGGAATCGTATCTAAGTACTTCCTATAACCACCAACACTAACGAGTACCTAAATTCTTTGGATAGTAAAGTTTTTATTGTAATTGTATAATGAAGGAGGCACGAATCGAAAAAAAAATGATGGAATTATCTATATTTTTTATGTATAGCTATCAAGATAGCAAAAGCCTCAGCAGTCTTCTAGTTTGAATGTTTGTTTTATTAGCAATGTAATTACGAAAGTAACTTTAGTACCATAACCACTGTTAAAATCATCTATGTAAACAAGAATACATTTCGTACCTATTTCTTTATTATTTGATATAACAGGTCGGCTGAAAAGTCCCCGGTCTGACCTATAGAGGACGACACTAGAATTAAATCCATTTCATTTTTAGATAGTATCAACCTTTAAAAGATTCGTGTAAAAATTTGACAGCTGTCGGACTATTAGTTTGTGAAATATTGCATTTTTAGTGAAGCAACTTTTGTTATTTTCAAAAAGATGGAAAAAAAAAGAATTTCGTGTGCTTATTAAATGTTGTTATTTGAAAGGAAAAAATACAGTTGAAGCAAAAGCTTGGTTTGATAATGAGTTTCCGGACTCTGCGCCAGGAAAATCAACAATCATTGACTGGTACGCAAAATTCAAGCGTGGTGCAATGAGCACCGAAGACGGTGAACGCAGTGGACGCCCAAAAGAGGTGGTTACCGACGAAAATATCAAAAAAATCTACAAAATGATTTTGAGTGACCGTAAAGTGAATATGATCGAGATAGCTGACACTCTAAAGATATCTAAGGAACGTGTTGGACATATCGTTCACGAATATTTGGGTATGCGGAAGCTCTGTGCGAAATGGGTGCCGCGCGTGCTCACAATCGACCAAAAACAGCAACGAATTGATGATTCTGAGCAGTGTTTGCAGCTGTTAAGTCGTAATAAACCCGATTTTTGCGTCGATATGTGACTATGGATGAAACTTGGCTCCATCACTACACGCCTGAGTCCAATCGACAGTCAGCTGAGTGGACTGCGGCCGGTGAACCGCCACCAAAGCGTGGAAAGACTCAACAGTCAGCTGGCAAAGTTATGGCCTCAGTTTTTTGGGATACACACGGTATATTGTTCATCGACTATTTGGAAAAGGGAAAAACAATCAACAGCGACTATTACTGTGCATTATTGGAGCGATTGAAGACCGAAATCGTGAAAAAACGGCCCCATATGAAGAAGAAAAAAGTGTTGTTTCATCAAGACAATGCACCGTGTCACAAATCATCGAAAACGATGACAAAATTGCATGAATTGGGCTTCGAATTGCTTCCTCACCCACCGTATTCTCCAGATCTAGCCCCCAGCGACTTTTTCCTTTTCTCTGACCTGAAGAGAATGCTCGCGGGAAAAAAATTTGGCTCTGATACTGAGGTAATCGCCGAAACTGAAGCCTATTTCGAGGACAAACCGAAGGAGTACTACAAAAATGGTATCAAAAAGTTGGAAGGTCGCTATAATCGCTGTATCCTTGAAGGCAACTATGTTGAATAAAAAAAATGAATTTTGTCAAAATATTGTGTTTTACTAATGGTAGACCGGGGACTTTTCAGCCGACCTGTTACTATTTGGTTATTAAAATACGTCTATTCAGAATATATCGGAATAACATTCACATAAAAAAAACGTATCTGTATCAACTTTCATTGTTTTGGGATCAAAGTCTGTCATTTCTAAAACATTGAAACACTGGTAATGTATTCTAGGATGATATTTTATTAATAAGAGGTGAAAAGTTCTATTTCATAAGAATTAGATATAAGTCCTTATTTTTTTTTCTTTTCCCTTGTTTACTAGAATATTCTATGTATTGATTTTTCGTTTCTTGTGAGACATTGTTTAGAAAAAAATACACGTTTCGTAGGTTTTAATTATAAATATATTGACTTGAGTCTTCTAGCATGCGAATTTTGGTATTCTGTTGCCACAAAAAACACTTTTGGTTTATTGGGATGTCAATTATTTTCTTTATTATTGACACTGATGGTGATAATTTTTCGAGTTGCAAATGGTGAATAACAATCTTATTATAATTTGCCTCTAACAATTCTTTAATAGTGTATTCCAAATTATTGACATTTGAATGGGATAACGTAATTTAATGTTTTGTTTTTTCAATTAATATGTGACCTTTGGAGTGATCAATATCAATCTTTCTTAAAGATTAAACTATTCCACACATTTTTTGTTTGTTTATTTCTTATTAATGGACTTTTTATCTGAATTAATTATTCAAATTAATGTATATAAGCATCGTTTTATGAGCTTTCTCATCGGGGACCGTTTTAGAATATATATCGGAATATTCGAAATATCGGACCGGCAGACGATAGACACCACACATAAATTATGTGTGGATACGTAAATCTTTCAGTTCGGAAAACAGCTAGTTTCGCCGTTTTTAAATGGTGAAACCATTCGTTGATTTCACTTATCTCTGTGGTGACAAATGTTTCGGCCTTCTACTATAATTTATTATTTTCGAAATAACTAACAACACAAATCTCATTTTTTCTTCTTCTCTTAACGACAGTTACGTTACCGAAGAGTGATTCATCTGATTGTTTAAAATTTTAGCGGGATTGAAAAGATTTCGAACGGAGGAGGGTTTTTAAAGTATGGATGTTTTGGTGTTATTCTGGAAGTTGAGGAACTTTCCGATGAATTAGCCTTCATTAATTTTCTCTTATAAAAATATAATCTTTGGTTTCGGTAAATTTATATAGATAGGAAAATATCTTGATAATAAAAAGTATTGTTCTGTAAATTTATGCCTTGGGAAACTAAAAAATTAACATGCATAGTTTAAAAATATCTGGACGCAACTTTGAACATTGCTTATAGGAAGATAGTGTTGTTCTAATAGGCGCGCAATGTCCAAATCTTAGCACGGATTTCCTCCTAATCATCCTGTTACTAGAAATATCCTCATAGTTGTAGAAACTTGTTCATATTGTATTTTTAGATTGTTAGGGCTACCGAGGCATATACTCATGTGTACATAGGTATTGTAAATGAAAATAATCATCCGTAACCAATAAATGTCATGAAAAAAAAACTTGTGACATAGAGCATTTTCAATTCCAATGAAGAAAAATAATTTTAATAAAGAAATTGAGATTATAAAACAAATAGCTACATCTAATGGTTATCCAATACATTTGATAAATAAATTAATTAATAAGAAAGAACAAAAAGTGTCACTAGAACTAATATTTCCAAAACAAACTAAAGAAATTAAAAGCTATAAAAGTATTACATATTGTGGAAATATTTCCAATGCAATTTCAAAAATAATATCTTCGGCAACATCAGCATTAATATCATTTAAAACACAAAATAGTATTGGAACAAAATTGTTAAATGTAAAAACAAAATTACCAAAATTAAAAAAATCAAAAACATCAAAACATCAAGTACCTAGTTACAAACAAACAAAATGTAATTTCCGAGGTAATTTCAATATGTCAATCTGACGATGCTAGTTATAGCGAAACAGCTGTAATTGAATTTTAAAGTGAATTTTTCGAATAAATAATGGAAGTTTAGTTTAACTGTTCAGTTATTTATTGTTCTTAGTAAGATGAACTTCCAAAAAGTAGAGGTTAACACAATCAATCTCTTTTTCTGCTATCATCATAGCAATTTGTTGGGTTCTCGTATTAGTGCCCTGGGTTGCAAGCTAGTAAATTCTTCATATGCACTTACAAACTTTAATAATTCTCCAGTAAAGATTATAGTTCAAAGGTTTTCAATCTGTCGACATTATTCCTCAATTGATTATTTACGTTTCTATTAGGGATGCACCGGAATTCCGGCGGTACCACTAAATCCGGTCGATCCGGCCAGTTGTCTGGAACTACTGTTCCGGCCGGATCGCTTTTTCGGAACTTTTTGAAAATGTTTGTTTAAAATTTTTAATATAATTTTAATTCAAATATGCAAAAATAAAGAAAATATTTTAAGTTTTTTAATTAGTACCTACTTACCTATTGTCGAGCCCTCGGTCGAGCCTATTTTTAAGTCGTTAATTAATCACAAATAATTTTTTTTTGGACAAAATATTTTATTTCCAAAATTTAAAAGCATAAATAGGAACTAAAAACATTATTAACAGCCAAATTCGAACAGCAAAATAACAGCTAAATTCCCTGTCACGGATAAGTCTTATAAGTAGGTATAGAGTAAGTAGGTATACATGAAAAATTATAGTGAGAAACTTAGTATTCATAATTTATTTTTTTGAGAATATGGTGAATAAAAACAAGATACTGTAGCTAATTTAAAAAATAGATAAATCAGCCTCAATATTTTTAATGCTTTACATATAAAAATAGGCATGCACATACATTTTAAATTTAGGTCCCGATCCGGCCGGCGATCCGGTCCGGCCAGCGGCCGGAATTCCGGTTCCGGCCGGATCGGCAAAATATCCGATCCGGTGCATCCCTAGTTTCTATACCATATCTTATTATCAGACAAAATTTGAAGTAGGTATATACTCGAGTATAAAAGATATTTGTACATTTGATGCAATAGTTAGTTCCATTGTAAGTTTGTTAAGATAAGTTAATTAACATTTTATATTTTAATTTTATATCTTGATGCTCGTCAGATTGACATATTTCGATAACGAAACGGCTGTCATTGCATTTAAAGTATTTATAGAATAAATAGTGGAAGTTAATTCAACCTTTTAGTTGTTTATTGTTCTGAATAAGATGAATTTTCACACAGTAAGGCTCGCAGTAAGGGTTAGTACCATAAATTTCGGTATGTTTATTAATAATTTTCATTACTGACGATGAATGCAGAGTCATTTAAATCGTTAAAATAAATGTGTTTGATAAAATAACAAAAAGCAAAAGCTGAAATACTATAATCATATTTTGTGTTTTTTTCTCGTGCCGATAACAATGTGTGATGAAAAACACGAGCTACGGATCAATATGAAATTTCTCGTTAAATAAAAAAAAACTCTGACTAAGTGCTATAAGTTGTTGAAAGAGGCCTATGGTAAAAATTTTCTTTCTCGTGCGCGTGTTTTCGAAGGGTTTAAAAGGTTTTCTGAAGGTCGAGAGAGCACCGAAGATGACCAACGTCCAGGTCGACCTGTCTCTGTTTTAACTCTGCAAACATAAAATTGTGCACGCCGATAAAGAAACTGTCAGAAAAATTTTACATGACGAATTGAACATGAAGAAAGTCTGTGCGAAGTTGGTCCCAAAACATTTGACCCCTGACCAAAAGCTCGTCCGTCAACAACTCTGCTCAGATTTTCTTCAGAGGTTAGATGAAGAACCTGAATTGATGAAAAACATCATCACTTTGTGGATCTTGCCCCAGGAAAACGCACCTGCTCATAACGCGCTGTCTGTGAAGCGTTATTTAGCCGCTAGAGGCATTCCAGTGCTCGAACATGCGCCGTACTCGCCTGATTTAGCACCCTGTGATTTTTTCCTGTTTCCGAAGATCAAATCTGCCTTAAAAGGAACCCGTTTCTAGTCAATGGAAGAGTTTTAACTCAGCTAAAAAATATAAGTCTATATTTGCATTATATGTGTTAAACATATGAATTAGAGATGATAAATAATCTTTGTTATTGGTTTAATGATGATTTTACTTAATTTTAATGGTTATTTGTGTGTGATTTTTCATTGTTAAGTTTGGGAACGCATCAAACGACAATCTAACAGCCATTAATTTCAATTTGTTTAATAATTTATTACCTTTCTTTGAGTGATTTAAAGTGAGACAGATGTATGTAGTCGACCAGTGACAAAATAAGGGGAAATTAAACTAACAAATCCAAATCGCCACTTCGCTAACAAACACACTAAAAGCGATCATTAAATTAACATTGATTTTCACTTAATATAAATAAATTCACTGTCCCTATAAATTTCATTAAATGGCTCTAATGTAACATTTTCACTAAACTCCAGCATAATAAGTTTTACTCCGAGAATTCTTAATTGTTGTCCACTTCCGCAGAAGTAATTTAATATTAATTATATAAATAATCAAGTAATTAAAAATAATTCGTATTAATTTGGCTAAGAAAATTGTTTTGTTTAGCGTGACTCTGATTTGGTGTAAAAGAATGGGAATTAAACAAGTTTAATAATTTATTTTACCATTTTAGTACTTTTACCCTCCGGTAAGCACAGGTAACAAATAAATATGCATGGACGTGGTCACAACAAGCGCAGGTACTACGATCCTAATTAGGTAGGCACTAAGTAACTTCTGTACATATTTAATAACTTTATTTAATATTTTCGGGCGATCCATCAGAGATTGAAGTGCAAAAAAGTGAAAAAATTATGTTAGCGAATGTGTTTTTGTTTTGACTAACCTAACCTAACCTAACCTTTGACTAAATTTTAAAATCAGGTTTATATCAAATGTAACAGTTTAAATACTCCTATAAAATCAAGGAATTCGCATACTTTACGAAGAAAGCGCTTTTTGGAGAATCTTTTACAAGATCTTAAGGACATTCAAATTACAACCATGTATTTTGTGTAAAAAGTGTTTCTCACATAATATATTGTGCTACAATAAAATAAGATATAAGATATATTTTTTGTATTTTAATATCATACTTGTACCTACTCTGCCCTGTTAATTAATTTGGACGTATCTGCAAAAATCTTATTTTTGAGTTTTTTAACTTTTAAGGTTTTTTTGCATGCCGTCCAGCTCATGTGAGCTGGGAATCTGAAATTTTGGCATGATCTTTGCAGATGGAACTCAATTCACAGTGTAACCATTAATTGTTTCCATGATAGTTGCAAAGGTGAAATTTGATAGATACGCCCTATTTCACTAGTATGAAGGAAAATATTAGTAAACAGAAAGGCCGTATCTGCTACGATTTATTCTTAAAATGCACTTTAAATGTTTAAAAAAAAATAAAAAGCTGTTAGACATCCTCCTCATCATCCTCCTCTTCCGATGAAGTAACGGGTTCTGACAAATTTTCTCAAAAAATTCGCCTTGATGCAGGCATTAGAGGTCCAATTTTGGAGAGAATTTCATTTTTCCTAGAGGCGGGAAATCCCTTACAAATGGTGCGACACTTTGGTCCTAAAAATACATTTTTGTTTATGAATCACGTGAATTTTTATTTTCATTCTTACCTTTTTTACGGCACTCGGCAGTGAGGAAATTTAAAGTTTTGAAAGGTTCGTCAAAGGAGGATTTGTACTGAAGGTCCATGGATCCTCTAGTGAATGAAGGTATGCTCGAGGAACAACTTTTTTCAATTTAAATTGCGAAGAGTAGTCTTTCCAAAAATAAAAGTCGCAAATACCCATTTCAATGACAGTCCCTCTAGTTGCGGCTTGTTTCACAGCATCAGTATAGTCAGAGAAGTCCCATACTTTGTCTTTTTTGTTAAGAGCTTTCTCCACCTGATGGTGGAAAGAATCTGCAGCCATAAAAGTATGGCCAGATTCAAAATATTTCACATCCAAATTATCCAAGTCCGTTTCGTCAGAGTTTATCAAATACACAAAAAAGCAAAAAAGGGCCCAATTTTTATTTTGGGCTAAGCAGTTATCAAGCCAAAGAGTGATATGTCGCCTATCTCTTTGGGAAAAGAAATACGCATAAAATGTGCTTATCAAATCTTCTTTGCTTCTTCCTCGAATACCCTCGTGCCACACAACTGCGGTAGGGGTCACAAATGTGTTTCTTCTCCCCGCCGGTACAAAGCTTTCGTTAAAAGCTACCATTCTATGAGTGAAGATAACTTCTTTAAAAGTTTCGCATCGAGGCAACATCACAACCTAAAACAATTTCTCGCTACATTTTTTTGGACACTTGCAACTAGATGTTATTACGTGTCTTGATCTAATGGAATCTTTTTTTATCCGCTTCCTTTCTACAAGAGACTTAAAATATTTCTTTCTTTTCCTGATATTTCCCTCTTTCGTGTAAAGTAATCGATCGATTTCATTAAAAACACGGTCCATGACTACATCGAGAATGTATTTTCCAATTGTATCATTACATGTATTACTTGAAATTGGAGCCACTAAAGGAGTTCTGATTACAACATCTTGCAGTATAATTATTTTATCTGTTGTTTTGGGTTGATGTTTATTAAATACTAATGCATTAACATCTATTTCAGATGATGAATTTGTATCTGATTCCGAGGAATAATATTCATCATCACTTTCAGAAACTTTCTCCTTTTGGAGGGAATGTAGACTTTTGTACGTTGCAATTTGTTCTTTGAGTTTTACATTTAAAGCTACATTTGCCAACTTTTTGCCTCTTTCGCCCGACATAATTAACACTATTAATCTTACATATATGGTACTTAGTAAAAGAGAACTTCAACACTAACAACTAACACAAGAAACACGTGCATTTTACAAACGGGCACTGAATTTTTAGGTTATGGAATTCATGACCCCTTACGGAGGTATCTGAAACCAGCATGGCAGCTTGTTAGTTGAGTAGGGCGTATCTGCTCGGTATATTAACAGATACGTCTTTTCATTCTAACATTTACAGTTACAACCTTTTGCTCTAACAATTGGTGAGCCTGTGCTAGATACGGCCATTTGAATAAGCTGTTTAGAAAGAAACAGTTTGCATTTACGCCTTAATTCATGAACAGACGTTTAGAATAAGATACTAGAAGCTAGATGGCGCCAAAATGTAAATTCGTAAAAAATAGTCAGATACGCCCTTATTAAGGTTTAAGTGGAGTCGACTATTTTTTGATTCTCAAACGCGAGATGGCGGTGCGAGCACTCCGCTAGTTCTATTCCTTTTCTATGAATACAGTAATCTGTAAACGTCTCTACAAAATTTAATACCTTGGAAAAAAACATTCGCAAGTAGTCACTAGATGCTAAACGAAAATTGTGCTTCAAGATGTTGTTCTCTTTATGCGAAATTGCCACATCTACACCAAATTTTATAGTCGTTATTCGTTTTTCGCTTTCTTGTTTATGCTTAGTGGTTTTAGTGATTTATTGTTTTTATATAGCTGCTATTTCCATAAAATTAATAAATACATAACCTATATAAATTAAATTCCCAAAACTCAATTTTTTTACCACAATCTAATACATAGGTGGAATTTTTGTAGATTAATAATATTTGATATGCTTAATTTTTCGCCAGCAAGAACAAACCGCAGAATGGATTTTCACAAAATTTTCACCAAAAATCGGATAAGTGAAAATATAGAGCTGATTATGTTTCGGAAAAATATGAACGTAGGAAGGGGTTTTTAGAGGGGATAAATATTTGAAAAAATCATAAAGAACGATATCTGATTCAAATAAAATTTTTCAGAAATATTTACAATTGTCAACATTTATTTTCCGAAATATAAAACCCTCATTGGTGTACATTGAGGGGGTTTTAGGAAGGTTGAAAATTTAATAAAATCGAAGAAATTAACTAATGATCTGATCAGTGGCGTCTCGTGGTAAGAATTGTAAGGTTTTCTGCGATTTTTTAAAAAAGTTTACCTTGTAAGGGGGGCAGAGCTGGGTAGTATCCGGATACAATATCCGGATACTTTTTATGTATCCGTAGCCAAATTTTAAAGTATCCGGTATCCGGATACTTTTTTTGATATTCGGATACTTTTAAATATTTATCGCCCGCCGATAATGCATAACACTGCCCTTCCTTTTCTCTTTTACAACTATGATTGATACGCCTAAAAGAAAAGCTTCAAGCGATTAACACTTTGAGGTATTGGTTACTTACAAGGCAAATGCACTTCACTTCTGACTTCGTCAGCAATTGGAATACTTTCTGTATTTGTACATTTTTATTTTAATTTAATGTTTCCTTATAAGTTTAGGTTCTAGTTTTATTATTCCTAAGCAATAAACAATTTTTTGAGTACTTTCTGATTTCTTTCTCCAATTAATGTATTTTTATTATTATATATTACATTAAAAATACATGCATATTACACAGTTCTAATAATAATAATTTATGGCCTTGTTAAAAAAGTATCCTTCAAAGTATCCGAAAAAATTATCCGGATACTTGTACCCGAATACATTTTTAAATGAAAGTACTTTTTAAAAAGTATCCGGATACATTTTGAGTATCCGATATCCGGACACTTTTTTCAGTATCCGACCCAACTCTGAAGGGGGGTTCTCTCCCATCAATTTTATCGTCGTTTCTTCGCCTTTCGTGTTGAAATATTGGATTTCTGGAGCCGAAAAATTAATAAGCCCACGAAATATTCCCAGATTCTCGGAAGTCAAACTCTCATTATGTCCCCGAAGCTCCACAAAATTTAACAGAATTAATTTATTTTTTGGAAAAAATATATCGATTCTTCGACACATTTTCAATATGTTTCTGTATATTTAATCAAAAAGCCGAATCTAATTGAGCCATGACATTAGTTGGCCCTAGTAACGTTAATTTAATACAATTATGAAGATGGCTTTTAGAATTTTTAGGTTTTCTTTATTTTCAAACTCAAATACTCTAGATTCGATTATTTTAGCAATCAACGATTTAAGCTTAAAATTCTACCTGACTTTTATTACCCTGTTCCAGCACACTTATTCTTACTACAAATATGTTTACAAAATGTTAAAATAAATGGAAACTTTCACTTTTTCAAACAAAATAATATTAACTATGAAGAAAATAATATTTTAACAGAGATAAACTATTGTAGGTACCTACATGAAATCAATATTTCAACATAAGTAAATAAAGATTCTTAAACCTCATTGTTTCTTTTATGTGAATTCCCCTTTTAAGTATCTTACCCATTTACCTGTCCGCAATTTAAGATATCAAGTATTGTACCGATAATAAATTTACGACCGCTCACAAAAAAGCTGCAAATTTCCACTACATCAAAGGAGTTACCAGACTTATTAGAATATCTTTGGATGATGCTTATACATCGTCGGAGATATCTATCAGTAAATAGATAAATATCAATAGTAGGTTTTTTTGGTAAATATAATTTACAAGTTATGGTATTCAGTATAATATCCAAATATTAGATAGATAGATTTAATGACACCTTTACATTATAAATTGTTCCCTGAAAAATCTCTTCTGAAAAACTTGGACCTAACTTGGAATTAAGTAACCTTAATTTAATCTACACCACTAAAACTTCAGTAAATAGTCTGTAATACAGACTCTGTTAAATAAATTTTTTTATTTTTACTTTATTGAATTTACACAGGGTGTCCGCGAAAAGTTTGTTATTATTTAAAATAATTATAATTTATCTAGTTTTAAATTTAATAGATATCATTAAATTTCAGGTTCTGGATATTTAATGATACTGTTAACGTATGGCCGTAGAAAAATAAGTATTAAATGAGATAATGTAACAACTGTAGTCGCGTTTAAAATATAATATACACATTTGTATTTATTGTACTATTATCGACTATTTTTTATTGCTGATAAGTAAATTAAAATTGTTTTATTTTTACCTACCTATTTTCGTAAAATGTTAGGTTAGGTTACCTATTTAATATGTTAAAAAGCCACCTATTCATTAAATTTTGTAGCTCCCCCTGCTTAATAAATTAGGTACCTAGTGTAAGTACATTTTTAACCAAAAATTCAAACTGAAATCTGCATCTAAATGCTAATTAAACCACAAATGTAAGACTTTATTGTTGTCTCTTGATTTTATTGTTTATATTTTTTCTTATATAGTTGTACCTATAAAGCGACAAAATAATAATTGTACTTTAGAGCTAGACAAAATGAGGTATGAAAACTTAAAAAAATGTCTAACCTGTTTTTAATTTCTAACCTGTTTAAAACTAAAAATTGACCTGTTACACGATTTTTCAATGTCGCCGTTTTAGAAAATAACCAATTTATTTCTTTCATTTGCACCATGTATATGCTCGAGGCATACCTGCTATGTCATTGAAAGATTAAAAACAGACCCTTCTTTTTTTGTTGGCTTCGTTATCGAGCAGTAATAATACTAAAGAAGTTAAACTTTACATTCTAACCCACTCTCTGTATCTTAATCGATAAAATAATAATTGTACTTTAGAAGCTATACAAAATGAGGTATCAATCAATTTCTTGAGTGTCTAGGTTATAATATTAAATCGGCAACACTGTTGAACGATGTTCCTAAAAATCGCACCATCTGTGTGTGCTTTACTGAAATGTTTTTAAAAGTTATGCATAGCGATGTAGACGTCAGCACCTCCCAGAGGTAAAAATTTAATGTGCGAATTTTAAATCGTATTATTGTTATATTCGAATTTTGTAAAACAAACGTTTTTAAATAACAATTTTTTTTTGTAAAATACTTAAAAACATATCCATTCAATTGTTTCAAACTTTAAAATAAAAAGAAATATTCGAATAAATGATTTAGGCATGAATTAATATTTTTTTATTTTTTTGTGTCAAAACTGTACATTCAAAAATTTTCAAAAAATTTGTATATATTTTATTAAAGAAGATGCATAATATTACAAAAAATAGTTCAAATCGTTCGACTAGTTTTTGAGTTTTATACGTGAGAAAACATAGTTTTTCTTGTTTGTCCCGAAAACAACTCGAGCGATTTTGATTAAATTTTCGGAAAATACTAGTCGCGATATAATACATATTCATGAATTTTTTCAAAATTTTTGAATGTGTAGTTATTTTTTCCGGGGGTCCACTTAAACCTTAACTAACAGGGCAGTACTACGATGTACCACCTGAATGTTCCTATTGTGAATGTCCAATAACTATTCAACATATATTAATTGAATGCCCTCTTTATTCCTACGAAAGAATCATCAACAACATACCAGTAGAAGCAAAGAAACTTAAAGTATTTTAAACTGTAATGTATCAAATACAATCAAATTCCTTAAGGATACACGTTTACTACAGAAAATTTAAGCTACATTATATATGTATCATTTTGTAATTTGTAATAATTTGTAATTTAATACGCAGTTTGTAACTAGTATATTTATTAATAACTTTAAAATCTGTAAAACCCGCCAATAACCTTTAATGGTTGATGCGGAAACTCTAAATAAAAAAAAATAAAAAAAAAATCCAAAGAATTAAAAAAAAAAATGTGTCCAAAAGAAAAGACCTTGCAAGTGCAGATGATATAATAGAAATTGTTTTAATAGTATACATTAACAGTTTTTAAACATTCTGAAAATTACAAATTTAAAATTGATTAACAGTTATCAAATTTACAATTTTAATAACACACACTATTTTTTATTTAATGAATCGTTTTCTGTTTCAGGTAAGTGAAGTTATCAGAGAAGCTGTACCCTCATAATATATTTAGCTTTAGTAAGTTTTGCATGTCTAACAATAATTTTAATAAAATTTATAAATTCTATGGAAATAATAAAAATATTTTCCATTGTGTTTAAATAATCTGACCGATTCCGCTAGATTTTTAAAATATTTCAAATATAACTCTTCAAATAACAGTATTGTGAAACTGCTTTTATGATTTCTTTGTGTCTAAAAGTTCAGGGAAACATTTTTGTTATTTTGTTTGTTAATTTTACACTGGGACTGTTTATATTGGACTACTTTTAAGGTACCTCTTACCTTTTTCGGTAAGCAGATGTCGGCTAAAAGTCAATAATTCAGGACCAATAGATTCTTTGATGTTTTCCGTACTTTTTGGATCCGTTGCAAAATAACATTAGTTTATTATTTTATAGTTTTACTGTTATTCCGAAATCTTTTCGAATATTTAAATATTTTTGTCAAAAGATTTTTTTAAGGGGATTTTAATTAATGCATTTCTATGAAGATAATTTTATTAGGTACATGTTTTTATTGAGATTAGATTTTGTTGTTGTTTCTTGTTGTTTTTGCGAGATTCTAAGGGATTGTTTACATTCCCAGACTAGTTTTAACCTCGGTTTTAACTTACAAGTAAAATAATTAGAGCTTTAAGAGCTGCTATGCAAATTCACCTACTCCTCAACCTAATCATTGTTAAAAAAATACATTATGTTATGACGAAAATTGATTAATATTTCTTTAAATATTACTGACAGTCTAATAATGTACAGTGTGTACCAACAAAGTTCGGTATATGGGTTGTTTTATAGTCTATATAGAAAGGATAAGTGTTGATGATATTGTGGAATTAACGGCTGCTATGTTGTGTGTTGCTAAATCAACAATTTATAGATTACTAAAAGAAAGCAAGAATGGAACTCTTCAACCCCCTAAAACTCCTTCAGGCCGAAAACCAATTGAGATCGATGAATCATTAAAACAAAGACTAAGGCGTAAAGTCCATGGATTTTACTTACGAAAGGAAATTCCAACACTTGACAAAATTATGACATCAGTGCAAGAATATAGGGACTATACAAAATTCTCCAGAATGACATTATGCAAACTTTTGAAAGATATGGCTTTCAGATATACAAAACATAATAGAAAATCTCTCTTGATAGATAAACCGGAAATAGTTTTTTGGAGAAGAGACTATTTAAGAAGCATTCGACATGCCAGAGAACAAAATTTGAAAATCTTCTACTTAGACGAAACATGGATAAATGCTGGATATACAGTTTCCAAATCTTGACAAGATGAAAACATTAAAAGCGGAAGGCAGGCATTCGTGGAAAGTTTGTCATTAGGTTTGCAGACACCATCTGGAAAAGGAAAAAGACTTATTATTGTCCATGTTGGAAGTTCTGAAGGTTTTGTTGATGGTGGATTATTAACTTGTATTTCAAAACGCACGGGGGACTATCACGAAGATATGAATGGGGATGTCTTCAAGGAATGGTTTGTTCAAATGTTGGATCTGATTCCAAAAGGAGCTGTTATTGTTATGGACAACGCAAGTTACCATTCACGGTTACGAGAAGCATTGCCCACAAGTCGTTGGCGTAAAGCAGAGCTTTTGGAGTGGCTTATTTCGAATAATATTAAGTTTCCAAAAGATCCACTAAGGAAAGAACTATACAGAATTGCAAAAATGAATAAGAATAAATAAAAAACCTAAATTGTAGAAGAAATGGCTTCTTCTCGTGGTATATCAGTTCTTCGACTTCCCCCTTATCATTGTGAACTTAATCCCATAGAATTAATATGGGCTCAGGTAAAGGGGGAAGTTGGAAAAAAAATACTACTTTTAAAATAAACGATGTTGTGAAATTGTTTGAGAGTGGTGTAAGTTATGTTAGTAAGGAAAAATGGACAAACTGTATCGAGCATGTTATCAAAGTAGAGGCAAACATGTGGAAAATTGACAATATTTGTGATGATTTAATCGACCCTATTATTATTAATGTCAACAACGATTCTTCCTCTTCCCAGTCGGATGTAGAATAAAATGTGAGTAATAAATGTATTCCAATAATTATTTCTTTTCATTTTTTATTATAGTATAATTTAAAACGTATTTTTTTCCCAAAATACACACCACTGCATTGCGTTATTGCTTATCTGCTAATCCTTTAACAATGAAGAAAACCCTAAACTCTGCTACAACTGAAACAAATACGGGGTCGATCTACCTGGTTTTTAGATTTACGGAAGAAGTGTAATTTAAAGTAAGAGATTTATCAAAAATTTCATGGTGCTCCCTGTAATGGTTTTGCATACTTAATTATAGTTTATTACTCCTCGTTCTTTTTGTACAGACTATAATTTTAGTGAGGGGTGGTTCACCTATCGAAGTAGGTGTAATTTGTTTATAAAAGTACTTTGACGTACATTAAAGTACTCGAAGTACATTTAAAGTATCTTAGAAGTAGTCATAGTACACAAACCAGACCATTTAAGAGAGTCATCAATGAAGAGAAAAAGAAACAATTAATTGAGCAAAAGAGGTCAATTAAATTGATTGTAACAACCCTTACTTTTTAAGAATACTAAAAATAATAGTAATAATAATAAGAATAAAAATTATTAAGAATAATAAAACTAACTAAGGTTAAAAAAGCAATTATTTAAATAAATAGTGGAAGTTTTGTTAAAACGAAGAGTTTTTTATTATTCTTAAAAAGAGGTCAAATTTCTTTGTATGATAATATCGTAAATGTTTAATTTAGAGGTTTGCCAAGTCAACTTTTTCAGATTATATTACTTTGCAGTTAGCTCAAAAGAATATTGTTATTGACGCAGTCAAATGTTTTGGCAAAATCGCAAAAGACCGAAACTATAAAGAATGTATGATTGAGAGATGTATATATTTCACCCAGAATAGAAAACATTTCATCACCAGCACATTTGCAGGGCACCTAACCAGATTGTTGAAAACGTGAATCTTCCATTTTATTTGATAAAATGGGTAAAATGGTGATTGGTGTATAATTGCAAGTATTTTTTTGTCCCCACCTTTTAGGAGTGGAATAATAAGGGACATTAAGAAATTTCGCCAAACCATTTTAAAAGAATGCAATTAAAGACTACATCAGGAATGTTAAGATTATTTTGGAGGAAAATTCTCCGATACCGCAAGAAGATTTTTCTTGGACTTTATGTCAATTGTATTGCTAATATTTACGAAATAATTGTTTAGTTCTTTAGGATCGGGAATATCTATTTAGGAGATTGGAAAACAGATTTCTACAGCTGAGTTCTTGGTGTTGCATTTTTGTTAATTTTACGTTATAATTAATGTAGGTGTAATATCTTATCTTAATATGAAATTATATCTGAGATTTTTTTATTACATTAGTAACATCTGGCTGACTCGCGTATTCCTTTAGTTGTGACGTTTTTCTTTTTTTAACCGAAGAGAAAAGCTTTATTAAAACATTTTATTATCAAAGTGTCGAAATTTAGGCTGTTAAAGAAAGACCAAAACCCATCTATAACCAGAAAAATAACTAATTATAAGTATTATAGTAAACTATAATAGTATAATAAATTGCCTCTTACATTTCACACTGCGACAGTTCACAAATTAAATTACCATTTATTAGACAGACTATTATTCATTTTAAACGGAAAAATAACACTTCAGATTACGTTAATTACATATTACAGTTATTATTAAACACCGGAGTACAATAAAACAAAATAAATAAGAAGCTTAATTATTTATCAGAAACGACTGTAATTACACGGTATCGATAATAAAACGATAAATTTGTCTCGAATTTTCATTTGTTTGAGATATATAACAACGAGCATTAAACGTTAGAATGATCTTGCGGCAAAACTAGCCAATTTCTCTTCGAGACTGCAGTAAATAGGGCAATCAACTCTTAACTTTATTAATTACACATCGAAACAGATTTCATTAGTTTTTGTTTTTTATGGTACGTTTTATTGATCCTAACGAATAAACAATATATTTTATGGTTTGCGTGTCCACCAAATACTATTAATATTTCGGGAACTGGCAACAATAATATCAATAGCTTAAACTTGCCAACACCATTGACATTTTTTAGTATCCTCATAACGTTTTTATGTATACCTAACTTGTTTTGGTTACAATTTGGCTAAAAATAGAAATTTTGATAAAATTTTAAGGTTTTTGACGGGGGGATTACGAGTAAACGGGTAGGTACTTCCGGTTCTGTACTGATTACCAACTTTTTATACTGAAATGTATTCTTTTAGAAAAGTAAACAATCAATTTCATAAAAGCAAAATGGTCTGCATAAAATTACAACATATTATAATAATACAATATTTAATAAATAAATAGTTAATCAAGTTAAATAAAAAAGAAACAAATAAAAATATAAAAAATACTTATAGTAGCTTTATTCGGGTTTCGTTTTTCGGACGGTTTGAGAACGATTTGCTGACTGCGTACAACTGAATGTGCAGTAGACTAAATCCAAGGACTATTTATGTACGGTTTGAAAACTATCAACAATTGAAAAAACCCGAACGCCTTATTTTTTAATATCTGATACAAAAAGTAAATTATTTTGTCCACAAACCTAAAATGTTCGATAACCTGTTCATCACTATATAGGGGTACTGTTTCTTCGGCTTAATTCTCATTTTTTACTTTTTTCTGTAATAATTCGGGTAAAAAGAGATTTGCTACCATCTCCAATCCATCATCATATGATGATGAAAAAGATGAGGATGAATCTGACGAGAATTCTGCCAATAAATCCATAATAATATACTCAATAAACTAAAATACCAAAAATAATTTGAATTTAAAATGCACACTACAAACAACAATGACTGAGAAATGACCAAGCGCATGCGTCAATTAGTCCACGAAAAATTCTTACTTTTAACCTTGGACTGATTTGACAGTTTTCAAATCGACCGAAAACAGCCAGAAATAAAACCCGAACACCGAACTAAAATTATAGAACGGTTCGAAAACCGTACAAGAAAAACCCGAACACAGGATTTTTTAGTGCGCAGAATCCTGACAGTTTGAAAACAGTAATCAAGTAAACCCGAACAAAGCTGGTGTGTAAAAGCCAAATGGAATCAATTCATTATTTCGGTTACTGTACATATTTATAAAAAATCCCGAAACACGTCAAATTTAAATTATAACTTGACATTCTTTAACGTGAAAATGCAACCCCTACCTTCAACCCCCTTAGATAGACAGGTACAACCCCCAATTTTTTAAATGGGAAGTATAGGCTTGTGATATATCATTTAAAAGGTCTCTTCATTCTCTATTCAAAAATGTTATTGGTTTTAAATTTAATGCAAAAATTAATATCATGTTGTTACCGAAATTCGCTACAATACCATCAAAAACTAAAATGTAATGCAAAACGTAATAAAATGTAGAACACGAAAAAGAACTATGAATGTTAATAAAGTAGATGTTCAAAATGTTCTCCGCGAACGTCTTGGCAACATCCTAATCTCAAATAAAACTGTCTTCTAACATTATTTATCATATCAGGCGTGATCGACCTAATCGCAACCGTTATTCGTTCTTTTAAGTCATTTAAATCAGAAGGTTTAGTTTTGTACACATGGCTCTTCACATATCCCCATAAAAAGAAATCTAATAATGTAAGATCAGGTGATCGCGCTGGCCACTCAATCGATCCTCGCCTCCCTATCCACCGATTGGAAATATTGTATCGAGGTACTGCCGGACATTAAGTTGGTAATGTGGTGGTGCTCCATCCTGCTGAAACCATATCGTATTCGCTGGAACTTGAGGGTTACCTGGATCAGGATATAAATTTGCCAACGTTGGAATGACATCCTTTTGAAGTAGTGCCAAATAATTGTTGCCATTCTAGTTGCCCTAATAAAAAAGGGACCAATGATATTGTTCCCTACAATCCCTGCCCAAACATTAACCTTTTGAGGGTATTGAGTGTATTCTTCTCTCATGCAGTGAGGATTTTCCGTGGACAAGTAGCGGCAATTTTGCCGATTAGCATGACTGTTAAGTAAAAAAGTACACTCATCAGCAAACATAACGTCTTCTAATTGGATAACATTGTTATCCAACATGTCCATCATTTGCTCACAAAAAAAAGTTCTCCTATCAAAATTGTCTTCTATGAGCTCCTGAGTAGGTATCATCTTATACGGATGCAATTTATTTTCTTTTAATATGTTTGCTATCGATGTATGGCTAGCATTGAATGTAGTGGATGCCTGTCTACTCGATGTATGTGGGTTTTCCTGAAACTCAAGCAACACATCTAATTTGAGTTCATCACCCAGTGCATTGGCAGCTGCTTTTTTTATCTGCCTTACATGACCAAACTCGCGAAGCTGCTTTTCTATTTTACTTATTGTTCCTTGGGATATAGGCCGTAAATTAGGAAATTTCTCATGAAATAGGCGAGTTACTTCCTGTTGTGTTCGGATGTTATCTCCGTAACCAATCATTTGTAAAACTGTTATTTTATGCATTTCCGTTAATCTAACCATTTTTCAGAATTGAATTGAACAAACTTTATACTTAAATTACAACAATGACAACTTAAATAAAACAATTTACAACTGCTTGTTAAAATAGCGTTGCCACGGAAATTCTTAAAGTTTTTTAATGGTTACCATCTAAAAACCACATTGCTATGGTTTTTGTTCACTTTCTCATTATCAAGACCTAAACGGGAAATAAGTTTTAAGTATATTGTAATAAGTTTCGAGTATATTTTAGCGAATTTCGGTAACAACATGATATTAATTTTTTTTATGTTAATTTTTGCATCAAATTTAAAAACAATAACATTTTTGAATAGAGAATGATGAGACCTTTCAAATGATATATCACAAGCCTATACTTATAATGCATGTTTTTTACAATTTCTGCATTAGTCTGACAAACCACATTTTATACCAACTTTTAGTTTTATGTATTCATCTTTTTCTATTATGCTTGTATTTATAGGTACAAGTATGCCCTATCTAGAAGTATAGTTACAATTTGTACATTCTCCTATTGCTTTACATCTTCTACAACAGTCTTTAAAAATTTGTTCAATCAATTAAACAATATTTGAGCGTCCAAAATAATCCAGCCCTATAAGCCGACACCCGAATTGCGTTCAAAAAATATTTTGATTTAGTATGTACAAATTAAAACATGCGAACTTAAAAAACGACTAGGTTAGGTTAGGTTAGGTTAGGTTAGGTTAGGTTAGGTTTTTGAAAAGACAAGGTCTTCACTAATAGTATAGACTTTGGCTGCCCATTTTTTATTGGTACAATACCACACCCATTCACCAGTTTTTTTAATTTCACGAAATTTACGAAATTTGAATTTTTCGTGGATGATTAAAGGGTTGCTCCTTTCACTTAACATCTGCGTGAACTGCATTTTTAATTGAACAAATAATTGAAATTTGAACCGTTTACTACGAAGATAGAAATTATAATTTTGCCCCATTACCCCATAATTTAGCATTAACAGGTTAAAATCACACGTGGTCAAATAATCAAATAATCAAATGAATGGTTAACGGAATATTTGCCAGGTTAGTCTACTTAATAAAAATAAATATTCTAAAAATTCTACTAGAAGCAAAAATACTAGAGAAAAATTTACTCTCTTTAGATAATTTATAATTAATAGATCAAAAGAACACGCGTCGATTGGTGTAATTAAAAGTTAGACCGTTGTGCTTCAAATTGCGATTATAAAATCGTGACAGAGACCAATCTTGAGAACAGGCAGTTGAAGGGTCAAAAACTGTGTTTTGTAGCATTGTAGCGATTCAAAAACCGACATCAACACAATAGGGAAGATATTTTAAAAAACAATAAATCGTTTTCATTTAGATATGTTTATTTTTATTTGCTATTCTCGAAATATAAATAGTACCCATGTAATCAATTCCATTTTTAAAAGTTTCTTTCCATGAATTCTTACGAGAACGAAAAACTACTAGCGTTTAAACGAAAACAATAACTTCCCGTATTAGTTTTGCCAAGTCGACTGTTTTCAGGGATAAAATGGTTCAGAGATATCTGATGACGACTGCATCTACTAAAAGTATGACTTTCACTGTTGGTACTTCCAGCGTCACGGGTCAATGACATCAGTTTTAGTAAGATACTTTGATTATTGTAATAAGAATGGACAAAAGTTGTTATTGTTAGCGGATATTTTCGTTTACCCAATAAAATATACAAATATTTTTAATATTTTTAAAGCAACTCAGCTATAATAATGTAAATAATCAGTGGCGTCGTTAAAACCGGAAGTTTCAAGTAAACAAAACATACAGGATACTTTTAACTATCACATATTTTTAATAGGGGAAGTAAAATGTATTTTCCAAACAATACATCTTGAATTAATAATAATTGGCGTTGGTTTTGTGAATTTATAATTAGTCAAGGTGTATACGTCGTTGTTTTTAAATGAGATTTTTGACACCACAGGTAATGCTTTTAGTTATTCATAACGCGATCACTATTATATTTTTTATTGTTTAAGAAGCAGACAAATGTAAATAACCTTTCGTATTTTTAATAATTTTTTTTTAATACAGTTTTCATATTTAATAAAGTTTTTTACTGTCATCATGTGAAACAATGTGCTTTTACATTACATTTGAAAAAGATAGTATTAAAAAATAGATAGCAGCGTTAGACGTTAGAATTACCTACTTCTTATGACAATACGATGGTTGCTTTTTATTTTTAGGGATTTGGCAACCCTGGTGTTGCAATCTGGCAACTGACAGCTCTATCTTAAAGTTGGACATTTTTAAGGTTATACGTACTCAGAACGTTTTGACATATTATGAGCGCTATTTGTGTTGTTTACAGTAACTTAAAAGATTTATCTCGGCCCAAAAATGGAAATAAATCGGATCTATTGTGTCCCCCCTTACTTGCCATGTTCTGATGTTTTCTCATATTTATAGCAGCTCTTCGAGTCCTATTTTCCTGAGGAAGTTTAGGACATCGTCAGGCTTCAAATCAGGTAGATCCCCATCTTCTAAATCATGTGCTCCTAGGTATCTGGCTCTAGAATTCCGCAAGGCAGGGCATTCTGAGAGTATGTGTATTGAGGTTTCATCTTCTTCCTCACAGAATCTGCACTTTGCTTCATCTGTGGCTTCTTAACCGGCAATGCCCGGTTAATAGCTAGTGAATAACCACTAGCTCTACAGACTTATCTGCTCCTAGACAACTTTCTATTGCTAATCCGCTGTGCAACACTTTAATTTCTTGCTGCCTTAGCGTCACAGAAAACAATAGAACTAAAAATTAGAATACGTAGGACTTTAAGTGTAGTCATAGGCGTATAGGTAAATATTATGATAATTAAACTTAATAATTAAAGTAGGTAAATTAAAAATTATGGACCTAGGTAAAAATAAAAGACAAATTTAGGAAGTACAATCGAAGGACAATCGAAATCGAGATCGAAATGCACTACTACTCTGAAAAGTGATGAAATTATTTGCCGGAGACGTAAATATTTGGGAAGTTTAAAGCAGTACCCCAGAGATATAAAGGGATTTTTTTATTTTGATGAGGAAGGTTATATAGTGCAAAAAATTTGGAATTTACTGGGGTATAACAGTGTCTTCGGAAAAAGGAAAGATCATTGTAATTGCTCACATTGGAAGTGAAGGATTATTAAAAGAAGGTCATATCGAACGAGAAATAGATATTTTATTAGTTCACTGAATATTGTTGAATACCCCTGTATTAATATAATAATCCGACTCTTTTTAGTGTTACTCTTTAATCACATTTAGATATAAATTTAAATTACCCATAGAGCAAATTACTATGAGCTCAGTCTTGGTCCAACTATAAGGAAATCTGGGCCAGGCTTCTAAACCGGGATTGGTCCGGACCTCAGTCCAGACTGGGAAAGTCTGAAGTGATAACGATGGGCCTGACTTGGTTGCCAGTAGCTTAGAGGTTATAATTGTTAGTTGTTGTTGTTGATATATCTAACTGCTGACCTACTAAGCGGAAAATAAATTTGCTGGGAAAAATGGCGACCGCTAGAGCCAGCGCTGTCTAGATCATTATGGACTAGTCTATTATAGTGACAGATAATAAATTCTCAGCAGTATCATAAATCAACCTTTTGTAGAGTACCGAAAACCGTTTACACTACCACTACACCAACACACACTTTTATATGCCTGACGCGCGTTTCGATAACCAAGTTATCTTCTTCAGAGACCGAAGGTAAACTTTTGTAGAGTCAAACATAAAATAATAAAAATATATAAAAATAAAGAAAATTTGACCGTACATAATCATCCGAGAAAATTAATTATTACGCAGTAACGCCAGAACCAGTAAGCGGGCAGTTTATTTAACATCTATTTCTCAGCAAAAAATATTCAATTAATTTTCAGTTTTTAAGTCGATAACGATATACGAACTAAATATTTTTTTATACCAATTTCAAGCAACTTAAATTTCATTTTTCAATCATCTAGTGGAATTTTCTGTTGCCATTGAATGTATACCTATATTAATGTACAATGTCCACTTTTTATATTATCCGTAACCATAACGAGAGTATTCAAGTTCATACTACACTTTTTTTACTAAATATTTTAATCTTCTGTTCCTTTACTTGTCCTACTTAGACGTACACATTCTTTAAGGTTTTTGTTTAATTCATATTTTTAAAAGCTAAGGATTTTTAGAAAAAAAATTATATTACTTATCAACCCTTATTTCCACAAATTTTTAAATATATTGTGCAAGTTTCCTTCATAAATTATTATTTGTTTACCATTCCTAATTAAAAATATATTTTATTAACAGTTTGAATATATGGGAGCTCGCTTGGGAGGTTTAAAGTTAATTCCTTTCTATATTATTCCGTATTTATTTCATTTCGCATCGCCCACTAAGGTCATTAACAAATAAACTCTAGCCGGATTAAATCTGAAAGAATATCTAATAAAATTCAATGGATAGGAAACTAGGAGGAAGGGAGGCAGTCAAATGACGGGGTGTGAAAATTTAACAACTTTTACTACATTTATAATTCACGTTTTCACATTCGTTCTATGTAGACCATGCAATTTGTATAACGTCGGTAGTGAGATTCGTAATTTTAACCATTAATAATTTATATCATTTCTACCAGATTTCTATGGGTTTATATTAGGGTATCATTTTGCAGAAATGTCATTAATAAACTTCTAAAATATTCAGGATACTTTGCTACGAGGATATTTACAAAATGGTAGTATTTTCAGTTTATATTTTTTAGTTTATTGAAAAACATAACATTTATAAAAAATTTGTTCAAAGAAACCCTATTTTTTACTAAATACATATATTATATCCGTAGAAAATAAAATAAATTCAATTTTCTAAATGAAAAGTCTTTTAAATAAAAATACGAAAATATTATGTCGGTTTTTAATTTTAATGTTAGGTATAGATTCTTCAACAAAATTTCATATCGGCATATTTTAAAACGTAAAACCCTGTGAATTGTGGCATTTCAAAATAGTTATTTTCGTTACAAGTCCAGGAAGTGACCTCGGAAGTGAGCCGAGTCAAGAATATCTAAACCAGTACCGTAATAATCACTTCACGGACGTGTATCGTACTATATTTTTTTCATATTTTCTTTATTTTCTATGACCTATAATATCGCCTTGGATTGAAATATTGAAATACGAAAAAAAAATGTAATTCTCCTGTAACAATCAATAAATCAAAAGCAATACTAGAAGTATACACATTTTCTTCTTATATATTTTTTCTCTTGCTACAAACGTTAAATTAATATTTATTCTTCTTTCTCAATTTCGTGATCGCTTATAGACGGTTAGATTTGTAATGAAAAAAGGCAGATTGTTCGATAACTCTATTAAAAATTCAGTCGGTTTCAACTGGGGAAAACGCAGCAGCAGACACACGTATATATACTTTTGAAATATCATTATACTTGCTCGGTTTTGAAATGCAGGAGGAAACTCATGAATTTTCGCGTGCTCCCTACGGCGGAAAGCTGTCCGTAAAAACACTCTTTTAATTCTTTCATAATTGATGGTTACAATAATATTAGAATGGAATCGGCTTGAGTTATGCAAGATTTATTATGTGTTTTCTTTCCAAGAAAAATCCCAAATTCAATATTTTTTACAAAAAAAACGTATATGCTATATTTGTTTAGAGTTGGCAGCACAGTGAATTTATTAGATATAATTGCAAATCTTTCAAAGTCCAAGCAAGGGTGGGTTCATGAAAAATAACTAAAAGTAGTATACATTTCTATTGAAACATAGTCATAGTTGTTATTTTTTAAAAAATCCACCCTGTAATTAGGGATTAACTAACCCAAACACAATAGAAACCCTAGATAATATTGTCACAACATGTAGCTGAATAGATCCCATGACCGTAGAACCGAACGCATAATTCAAATTTAAATAAAAATTAAAAGTAAAATAAAAATATACATATATATGTTACATAAGTAATACAGTTATTACTTTTTCCTTCGCCATTTCGTCAATTACATCTCTTTTATATTGTAATTTGTGGCGCTTTGCATTTTATAGGAATTCTGTTTTCAGCATGGTGTCATCAAAAGAAATATTCTTGCTCTGGAGCCACTCTTGAATATCTCCTTTTTTCCATGACGTCGTTGGTAACTTTTCTACCAGTTTTGAATGATAACTATTGTTATCTAAGACAACCACTGCAGTATATTGCTTTTTATGATGTTAGTATTTTTATGTCTATTGGTTTTTGCACCTATTTTAGGGACAAAGACCTTCAGGTAAAAATCTCCGGCACAAACAGTAGAATTTGTTTGCCACCGATGCCGATTATGTTTTTGTTAGGAAGCTAGAACATACCTCAGAAACATTTTTAAATCTTATTCACTAGTTACACATTAATTTAAGAAGTGTTTCGAAGTATTTAATCAATTACGAAATAATAAAATTCCCGGTGAACATAATTAAGAAGGGGAAAATACCTGTCCGATTTTGTAACTGACTGTAAATAGAATTTTTTTTTCTAGTATAAATCCAATGAAACCAGTTGATTTGAGATCATTTGATTGAAAATAACCAAGCAGAACAACATTATTATATTAAGTACGTTGCCATGGATACATTTTGATTTCAAATATCTAATATTTTGAAATGTCACTATTTCTTTCGTACGTTTTTCTCTCGCATAATTCTCGAAAAATTATCAATGTTCGATACTACTAATAAGAGTATATTAATTGGAAGATTCATAAGCTTCTAGACTTCCTGGACATCCAAGAAGACGGCTCTGCTATAGTGTAGGTGGTTCATTCCCGTATAGACAATAGCATTAGTATTGAAGTTAATGAATAGTGTCAAAATTCTGATTAAAAAGGCAGGATGATGTAGTAGTCGCAGCATTTCCGGATTCTGTCCTTTGAAAGTGTCTAAATAGCTTTAATTGCATCGAATATGTTTTTTATAATTTAACTACTACACTGGCAAATATATTCTTCTTAAAATAGTTCGTTTGTTTGTAGTTGGCAGCTAAAAAGTCATTAAATCGTAAAATGTTGTAAACAAGACCCTAATTCAGTAGCGTACGTACTTATTTATATCGGTATTTATTTCCACTTAACTTAAAGTTCATTTCCCGTAGAATTTTCCAAAATTTCTTTCTTTCCGTTTTAAGCACATCTGTTTGTAAAACTGCTTCCATTTTTTTAATTTAAGAGCCTTGTAAACGTTGAGTATTTATATTGAAAATTTTAATATCGTATTGCTAAGTTTTACTGACAATAATTATAACTATAACTAGTTTTAATATAAAATTCTAGTAAAAATTAGATTTCATAAATTTATTAAAGGTATAATATTGTATAATATTAGCTAATGAAATTATATCCTTCAACTAAAACAAAATTACTTATATTTGATTGTTTCAGTTCTTCAACAATTAAACAATTAAATATAACGTAGTAATTGATTTCGGTAAAAACAGCATTTAATAGAAAAATAACTTAATCCTGGAATAAAAAAAGAAAACTAATTTTCATAAATAAAACGCTGTTATAGATTTTTTTTTAAATAAAACATGGTTGAATCAATAATTATAATATACGTTTTATGGCACAATGGGGACTCTTAGGTTGTACATATTTATTAGAGCATATAAAATGACTTTCATTAGTACGAAGTATCACGCTCAAGAAAATACTCCTTTGAAGTTAAACCGCCCAAAACGATTTTTTTAATCATCGACACACAATCACATGATTCTGTATTTATAGACATTTAGCACGACTACAATTAGTGTAATTGATGGTTAAATATTCAAGCGTCTCTTTGGATAAAATTAAGTTAGTAAGAGGACATATTTAATGTATCTGCTTACTTAGAAATATTGGTATTGAATAAAGATTAGGATTATGGAAATAGACCCTAGGAAATTCAAAGCAATAAATAACTAGGTAATTACACATCATTTATATTGTCTGTATATAAAGCTACTATGAAATTATATTCCAAATAATTATCCAGTACACACGATTCAAACATATTTCAATTAAGGCAACAGGTGTTGAATATGCTCGGGTTACACACGCGATATCTGAAGATATTTTCAAATGTTTATTGCCTTTTTGGTTGATATATTTCTTTTTCATTAGAATTAATTGAATGGCTGAACAGCTTGATAAAATCTAAAAACAATTTAAAAAGTATTTTTCATAAAACAATAGGAGCCACACTTTAAAAATTTTTAAGAAAGATTATTTATTGTTCGCAAATGCTTAATTAATAATCGGTTCATTGTTTACAATTTTCAAAATTGTACTTTATTAATTACTTTTATATTCCACCTTACTCACATAAGTTTTCCATTCTACCTACACTATGAAAATTTAAAAAAAAATGACAGAATCTACAGAATACGGTGACGTTATTACGAAACTCTGCTAGGCAAAATATTTTTTTTTCTTCAATGTACAATAAGATACAGGGGGTTCCCATTTAAAAAACCCGAGAAAAAACCATATGTTTGGTTAGTAACGGAGTTATACAACACTCTGTATAGTTTAAGGTAATTTCAAAATATGGACCCTAAAAACATCTACTATTTTTGTTACATAATAACATTTTTTAATATCTTCTATAGTCTGTACAAAAATTACGAGGAGTAATAAACCCTAATTAAGTATGCAAAACCTTTACACTGAGCACCATGAAATTTTTGATAAATCTCTTACTTTAAATTACATTGCTTCCGTAAATCTAAAAACCAGGTAGATCGACCCCGTATTTGTTTCAGTTGTAGCAAAGTTTAGGGTTTTCTTCATTGTTAAAGGATTAGCAGATAAGCAATAACGCAATGCAGTGGTGTGTATTTTGGGAAAAAAATACGTTTTAAATTATAATATAATAAAAAATGAAAAGAAATAATTATTGGAATACATTTATTACTTACATTTTATTCTATATCCGACTCGGAAGAGGAAGAATCGTTGTTGACATTAATAATAATAGGGTCGATTAAATCATCACAAATATTATCAATTTTCCACATATTTACCTCTACTTTGATAACATGCTCGATACAATTTATCCAATTTTCCTTATTAACATGACTTACAGCACTCTCAAACAATTTCACAACATCGTTTATTTTAAAAGTAGTATTTTTTTCCAACTTCCCCCTTTACCTGAGCCCATATTAATTCTATGGGATTAAGTTCACAATGATAAGGGGGAAGTCGAAGAACTGATATACCACGAGAAGAAGCCATTTCTTCTACAATGTAGGTTTTGTATTTATTCTTGTTCATTTTGGAAATTCTGTAAAGTTCTTTCCTTAGTGGATCTTTTGGAAACTTAATATTTTTCGAAATAAGCCACTCCAAAAGCTCTGCTTTACGCCAAAAACTTGTGGGCAATGCTTCTCGTAACCGTGAATGGTAACTTGCGTTGTCCATAACAATAACAGCCCCTTTTGGAATCAAATCCAAGATTTGAACAAACTATTCCTCGAAAACATCCCCATTCATATATTCGTGATAGTCCCCCGTGCGTTTTGAAATAAAAGTTAATAATCCACCATCAACAAAATCTTTAAAACTTCCAACATGGACCATGATAAGTCTTTTTCCTTTTCCAGACGGTGGCTGATAACCTAACGACAAACCTTCCACGAATGCCTGCCTTCCGCTTTTAATGTTTTCATCTTGCCAAGATTTGGAAACTGTATATCCAGCATTTATCTATGTTTCGTCTAAGTAGAAGATTTTCAAATTTTGTTCTCTGGCATGTCGAATGCTTCTTAAATAGTCTCTTCTCCAAAAAACTATTTCCGGTTTATCTATCAAGAGAGATTTTCTATTATGTTTTGTATATCTGAAACCCACATCTTTCAAAAGTTTGCATAATGTCATTCTGGAGAATTTTGTATAGTCCGTATCTTCTTGCACTGATGTCATAATTTTGTCAAGTGTTGGAATTTCCTTTCGTAAGTAAAATCCATGGACTTTACGCCTTAGTCTTTGCTTTAATGACTCATCGATCTCAATTGGTTTTCGGCCTGAAGGAGTTTTAGGGGGTTAAAGAGTTCCATTTTTGCTTTCTTTTAGTAATCTATAAATTGTTGATTTAGCAACACACAACATAGCAGCCGTTAATTCCACAATATCATCAACACGGTATACCCTCTTAAAATATATTTTGGTACGTCTATGAAATCTACTTAAATGAATGATTTATCGACTATAGTACTGAAGTATAACACGTTTTGTAAATTGGATATAATCTATACAGTAAATTTACTAATTTTCTGATAATACCTCGAATAATACTAACATTTACATACTAATTACTATTAATAGTTTTGATTTTTTTTTTCATATTTCTACATATTTATACAAAGCTTTGAGATTTAGCAACTTTCTGACCTTCCTTTATAATATCTACCTGTCTAGGTAGTCCCAAACATGTTCAATTGGAATATTAGCCCAATCGTTAATGTACCAATTAACATGTTCTTTTGCGAACCATAAACGTGCTACACGGTGTGCTCTGGTTAACAGTGAAGCAGTAACAAGCATTCTGGGTCTGATTCCAAAATTCCTTAATTTGTTTCTAACCTTATTGACAGATATTCTAACATTACGGACTCCAGAGAGAACATTTTGCAATTGCCATCACGAGTTCGCAAAGTTTGAATTCTTAATTCTTAATCTGCAGGATTAGTACACCTGGGACATCCTGGAACATCCTGGAACTGGTCTTCTATTATAACTTCCAGTTTCTCTAAACCTTCTTAAGACTCTAGAAACGCTGGATTGGTTGATTCCCATGACTTCAGCAAAATATTCGTCCATCTACATCTAAAGCCACGATTTGAGCTGCTTGTTCTGGGGTTAAATTACTCATTTTTACTCAAAATGTTTCCAGACACTTCCAAATGAAAAATTTGGAAGTGTCAAATGTATTGCACCCAAAAATTTTTAAAATGCAAATAATACAAATATGATTTATCAAAATTTATTCATTTTTCAACAAAAAGGCGATTTAAACTGTGAATATTGTGGGCTTTTATACATCTAAATGTAACATATACTCATATTAAAATATTTTAAAAAATGTGATATTTTAATTTACACCATAATTCAATTTTTAAAATTCTGTAATACTTTTTGTGACGAATGTATTTTATATATTATTATATTTATATCAATAATCTATATAAAGTCCTCTTATATTGGCCGAATTCGAGGGATGATGAAGGATTCGAAACCGACAAAATTTTTACAATATGAAGACCTATTTCTGACCTATTTCACATATTATGTTCCTTAAAAAATAAATTTTCAATTTTATTATACTTAGTAGTAGGTAACTTATGGGTGTTTGTCTATTTTATCTAGATAATAGTGTAAGTATCGAACATTGAAATCAAATATTTACCGTGTGGGATCTGACTACTTTCAATAGTTATTTAAAGTTAACGGTTTCATCGACAATCTCGAATAGTGTAGCTAGATTAGGCGTTGCGATTGATTAAAGCTTAATCGATTTTCAAATAATCCGTTTATTTTTGAGATAATATCGTAAAGAATCGACAAATTTATTCTTTGTGTGCTATCTGTTCATTTAAATAACAATAAGTAATGTTTTTCTAAGATTGAGTGCAGATCGTATGCGATTAAATTAGTATAGAAGGTATTTTAAACCTATACGAAAATTTAATTTTTATGTATGTGGGGAGATTGTGCAGGAAATAAAGCAGAAAAAATTATTGAGCTTGATTCCGCTAAAAAAATATTGCATTAAAAGCTAAGAGACTATTTTTAAATTTTATATTAAGATCTGCTGTTTCTTTTCATTTGGCGACTATCATGGTGACTAAATTATTCATTTGAAAATCGTTTAGTGAGTAATTAAGAATATTTATAATTATGCTTTTAAATAAATTTTACGCGTTTAAAGGAAAATATTGTAAATCCGCCAAAATATTCAAATTTTATACGTTTAATTATCACGTATAAAGAAATAAATAAATACAGCGGCCTTACAAAAGACCTTTGTCAAATTATGAAATAATAATATAATAATATAATTAATAATAAAAATATGTCAATAATAATAATAATATATACATAATAATAATATATACAAGACGAGTGGTGAAAAAAATTCAGCTGTCATCTAAATTTTAAGGGAGAACGATTAACAGAGAAAAGCTAATGAAATCTTGCCGACGTTTCGATGATTTTTCCGAGGATTTTTCTTCTTCTGGCGGGTTGTTGTAACAAACAAAATATAGAATAAGTAAATGAATTAATAATTACGTATTTTAACTTGAATTAAAATTAAACTTTAAAAATGACAATGATTAGCAGGTAATAACTAAAATAAATGAAAATTGAATGGAACATTTGAGGGTTAAGAAATATATTACTGATCTTCATCGTCATCCAAGTCTTCATCTTCATCGTCTTCATTTAGATTTATTATTATTGGCTCAATGTCTTCCATTAAATTGTCTGTTTGCCACATCTTTTCCTCTGTCTTCTATACCTTTTTTTCATAATTAGACCACTGCATTGGGGTTACTTGCGAATAAGCTGTTTTTTATAAGTTTTTCCACATCCTCTTTTTTAAAAGTACTATTATTACGAGCCACATATCCTTTCACTTGGCTCCACACCATTTTAATAGGATTTAATTCGCAATGATAAGGTGGTGATCGTAGGACTGTTATATTATGTTCCGTGGCAATGTCGTCTTTTTCTTAGGTCGTACTGCTCTCTAAACGCGTTTGCAGTAGCCAATAATTCTGTTTTTAAATAATCATCCTCGGAGTAAATTTCTTTTTCCAGTAGCCAGTACTTTATTTGTTCCTTATTCCAAGTTGTCTTTGGAAAAGGTAACTTCGCCGAATGGTATGACGCGTTGTCCAACACTACAACATTCTTTGATCCGTTTTTCGGCAAATTAGGAATCAATTGATCTTTAAACCAGGCCTCATAGCCTTCTGCGTCCATTTCGTCGTGGTAATAGTCTGCACCTTTCTTTGCCAGAAAAGTTTTTTCTGCACCCTCAAGAAAACCGTCTTTCCAGCCTGCATGAAGAAGAACAAATCTCGGTCCTCGTTGACTTGGAGCCTTCAGTCCTGTAGTCAGTCCTTAGACAAATTCATCTCGGGCATTTTTTATGGAGTGTCTTTCCATTCAAAATTTACACTGTGGCCCACATGAATCCATGACTCGTCCAGATATTTTACGTTATATCCTTCTTCGCGGAACTTCTTCACTGATCTTAAATATTTGTGCCTCCAGGCGATTATATCAGCTCTTTCTATTAGAATCGAGTCTCTTCCTCTCTTTCCATAAACAAACCCCATATCGTTAAGCAAGCGTCTTAGCGTACTTTTAGAAAAATTTGATACATTTTCGTCTGAATTTATTTTAGCAAGAACTTTTGCCAGTGTTGGTGGAATATTTTCGGAGTAGAATTCATGCACAGCTTTTCGTATTTGCGATTGGATACCTTCATCGTAGGTGATCAGTCTTGAATTCGACTGGCTGCTGTTCCGTCTTCGTTTTTTTGGCGATGTCAAAGGTCCAGTAGCGGCTTCGCTTTTCAGATTATACACTGTTCTCACACTAAGGCCAGTCATTTCAGAAATCAGTTCTATTTTCGCTGTCACACTTTTGTCATCTTTTGTATTCAACGTATACGTTAAAACATTCAATAAAAGCCTCTTGGTTTGACGATGAAGATTTTCACCTTGTTTAAATTTTTCAAACGGTGCTGCTAACTGCATGGCTGTAGTTTCAATAATGCCCTTTCGTTTATCAGCAGAAACAGATAGGTACCTGCCTATGTTATTACTTACCTGTACATTTACTTACCTCTACATTCCAGGAATATTACATAACGGTTTACGAGGATCAAGGGATCATACAGGTAAAAATAATTAGCATCTTTGTTATTAAATAATATTTTCACTGGCAATAGGATTAGGATTTGTCTGAAAGATTTGGTAGAGACCTAAATAATCCATCAAGTGATCAGGTATATACTGATTACAATCTACGTAAATAGATTTGAATTCCATTTTTTAATAATATTTATTATATATAGAATACATCTGTTTGTTATCTTGGAGTCTTGTATTCACAACATAGGTACCTACTGGCGTAAAAGAATCGTACTGATGACGATACATACAATAATGACGAAACCAGTCTGCAAATAATACGACTTCCTTATCACTTGCAATTAATGAAGTATTTTTTTTAGAAAACGACAGTTTTGAAATTATTTAATGGTTCTAAACCTAGGAGGGTGCAAGTACAATTTTTTAAAAATTAAAAAGATAAATATCTGGCATTCGCACGTATTAAGATTATATCAAAGGAAGGTTTTTAACAATAAAAACAATTAAAAGAATCTTTACGACTTGAATATTTACTTTATCTCAAACAAAGGTAGCAAAAATATGATTATACATCAACTTTTGGCCCATACTTTATTTCTACGAACTTTATAACGATATTTTTCTTTGTAGTTAAAATTTACAAAGCGAGTTTATGTATTTCCTCCCAAACGAAAGATATATATCTGAAAATACAAAAGCAGTTTAAATCATAAGTTGAGCAATAATTTAACAAGCAATTAAAAGTGTTCAAAGTTTACATCTTGTTTACTAGTTTTATTTAAAAATATATCTCTATAGGAAGATCGTGAATTCTAAAGATTTTATTTACTGCTCGGGGCATTATTAAGATCATTGTTGATTCTACAGAGAAGCACGTGCAGATGGCGTAACTACTGGTGAATTCAAAATAAATTGTATTATCCGATTTTAGATAAAATTGAGCTAACAAAGATATAAGAGTTAACGTTCCGTAATATTATTCGAAATATACACTGAACTGCAAAATTGTTCACAAAAACTAAAATTGTTTTCCAGAATAATAATAAAATTTTGTATACTAGCTTCAGTATCATCTTGAGATCTCAACTATTTGTCCCTATATGAAATTTTCACTGTTAATGTTCAATATTCAAAGGAAAATAAAAGTTATGAAAAAATGATTTCATTAATCAATAAAGAACAGTTTTTAATAATATTAATTGGTATAATGACAGAATATAATTCACATTGACCACAACCCTGAATTTATCTTCTCTATAGCTTTTGAGAGAGATTATTTAAAAAATCCTTGATCAAGATTTGATTTTTAACCTTAACTTTACAAATTTACAACCCAAATTTATTTCTTTTACTACGAATTTAGATTTACCCAATGTATTAAAAGATGGATTCTTTATCTTTATTCTAACCCCCGTTTTTGGTAACCGAAAATCTCTCTTATCACCCGAAAATAGCGGAGAAAATTCACGTCTTTCGATAAATTTTGACATCTTCCTATAATTTTTTAAGCATGTATGGAGTTAGGGGTGATACTTACACTGCAACCTATGAGATCTAATGTGCTCTACCTTACTTGCTATGGGTTTGAAGTTTTCTCATACGTATAGTAGCTCTTCTAGTGTTATTTTCCTAAGAAAAGCTTAGGACATCGTCAGGCCTCAAATCAGGTAGATCCTCCCTCGGATCCTCCTCTTCTATTACGTGTTCTCCAAGAATTCTGCAAGGCAGGGCATTCCGCAAGTATGTGCATTGAGGTTTTGTCCTCCTCCTCACAGAATCTGCAGATTGCTTCTTCTACTAACACCAGTTTCTTCATGTGACTTCTTAATCGGCAATGCCCACTTAATATTCCCGTTAAGATCCGGAGCTTTTTTTTACTAAGGTTGAGACAGCTGAGAGATCTTCTCTGGTCGTAGTTTCCCGGAAGTATCTCAGCTTGTCCCAGTCCTTCCAACTGGTTCCAGTACTTGGATTTTTGCCTCTCCATGTCTTCTCTTAGTTTCTCTGGTCCCAGATATGGGGTTTCGGCTCGTTTTTTGCCAGCTTATCTGCCGTTTCGTTCCCTTCTATTCCTATGTGTCCTGGGACCCATAGGAGGGTGAGTGTTCTTTTGGCCTAGTTAATTTAACTTTCCTAGGCATTTCCAAACCAGCTTCGAACTGATTGTGTGTGAGCTTAATGCTTTGATGGCTGCTTGACTATCCGACATGATCACGATCTCTTGTCTGCTGACATCTTTTGATGGCGTGGATTAAGAATAGTGGTGAAGTTGATTTAAATGAAGATAAGCCTTCCCTAATTTGGATCGCATCTGTTTAATATTGATTAATCCGTTGAGAAAATATTGGTGTTGATAAAAAATTAAAAATAAACATTATGGAATGAACCTAGGAAGTTATTTCCATGTGCAGTTGGACGTAACAGTAATTTTTTATTATGCAAAAAGCGAACCAACTAATTATCGGTAAAAGGATATAAAATAAGGAGGAATGCATAAAATACAATTACAATAAACAGCCCATTTGGATCTTGAATGTATTAATGATGGTAACGGGAATTTTTTATAGTTGATGACTATTTGAAGTATAAAAATCAATTAATATTATTGTACAATAAACTTTATCTTATGACTTTGTCATTTTTAGAAAACGTGTCTAGGAATTAATAATTCAAAAAGTTCATTAATCTGCAATATGAACCTATCTATCAAATTTTGAATATATTTTTTTATTGAATTTTTTTTCTCAGTTTCGGGAAGTGTTACCGAAAATTGGTTTCCAAGAAATACTTAATACATTATTTGAATTATTTTTATTATTAAATCAATGATTGAAATATTATATTAAGTATGGGGAACGGTAAGGATTCTATTTTAGAAATTTTTGATGCATTCACAAATTTTCTTTACTGAACCTCTCTTGAAATGGGGCCCGGGCTACATTCGGCCTTGCTTGGAAGTTCTTAATCGTAAAATTACGTATTTTTAAAGAAAAATATTACAATTTGTTTTATAAAGGAAAAATATTACCAGTTTATAGAGATAATGTAGATCTTAGTCTGCAACTTTCGAAAAATGTAGCATTAAGTTTTGGATTATATTTAATTACTCCAGACTACTTATTCTACAGACCCACTTCTATATGACTAAGTATCTTATTTCCAAAAAAAGAAAAAGTATTTTATTTTAAATGAGAAATTATTTAATGCATAAGAATATATAGTTAGTTTTTTTCAAAAAATAACCAAAATTCCCGTTAAATACTCGACGTGTATATACGTGAAGCTCGTCTAAAGTTAATTTCCTACCATTTACTGAACATAGATCATGCTGATGAACAGTTAGGTTAACAAATGGTATATGTTTGTGACGCGATCTCTTCCTGTACTTCTAAATCGGTAATTTATGGAAGAAAGTAATGTTCATTAAATAATCAAACACAAGATATGTATAATTACGTATCTTCCGACTTTCAATGACACAACTAATTTGCTTAATTGAGTTTACCGACTAAATAACTGGCGTATTTTTAATGGATTTGTCTTGAGATAAAACTACTTATTTGTATGCACTATTTTTCGTACAATAATTATAGGACAATAGAAAAAAATATTTTGTAAAACTAGTTTTTTTGATTGTAAAATAAGTAAAATCAGAGTATACACAGCTTTTCAGATAAAAGTATCCACCTTAAATAACTTTTGTAATTTTGGTTTTTAGGAAAAATCCAAAAACACGTCAATTTTTGTTGGAGGGGGCTTATTTAAACTTAATGGAAAAGCCACCCCCTCACCCCTAGCAGCATTCCTTTTTTTTTAATTACTTTAAATTACTAAATATTTTTATGTAAAATTTGGATATTCCTCTTTAAGCTGATTTCAAAAATGTATAATACTTGTAGGTTAACTTAACTTAACTTACAAGTATTATACATTTTTGAAATCAGCTCAAAGAGGACTATGCGAGGGACTATCCAAATTTTACATAAAAAATATGAGAAGTAATTTAAAAAAAAAGGATGCTGCTAAGGGTGAGTGGGTGGCTTTTCCGGTAAGTTTAAATAAGCCATAATGCTTGCCCCTTCCAACATTAATTGACGTGTTTTTGGATTTTAAAAGTGGATACTTTTATCTGAAAAGAACTGTATTCTACATTATACTCGTACAGATAAAGAGACAGCATAAAACTAGTTGATTTGGTTACTGTCATTCATGTAGGTACCTATCAGCTTTAAGACACGTTGGTTTGACTTTTGAAGTAATTATAGGAAGTTTTCTAAATACTGAGTACCTACTCCAAATAATGGCTAGAAAATATCCGTCTTGAATTTTCCTCAAAGATTTCTGACTGAGGGTCCACCATGACCAAGTTTTTATTGCTTTAATCAACGGCTACAATAAAGTGTTAAACAAAAGAAAAATTTAAATAACGAACCTACAGTATAAAATATTCAATGAATATTTTACTTACAATCATTGGGAATTTACTGCAGCTCCGCCTCCGAATGACTTCAATTACAACTTATGTATGTACCTAACCGATTTAATAATTTCAATGTCGACAAAGAAATTTGATTCGCTGCTCATAATAATTATTCATTGTGTTGTCGATGTTCTATGACCTAGAAATGGGATGAAAAGAAACTAATAGTTAATTGTTACCATGAAATATTTAATTTTCTAGTGTAACAACCGTAATTAGGTACAACATAATAACCAATTATTATTTGTCATCGTTTATTTAACAAATGAACGTGGTGTGGTATTATTTAATGAACTGTATAATGTTTTGGATTTGAATAAATGAATCGAAATGGATTGAAAAGCAAACAAAAATAATGGGAACGAGATAAATACATTTTTTTTTGTATTTTTTTAAATTTATTATTTTTATCTATACCCTGCGTAACAAAATGTGCAAATAATAGAAAGAAATAGTACTGAGTATTAAAAAGATAAAGCTGCAATACCTAGGCCAAGTTGCATGGGATGGATAAATGCTACTACTACGGGGAAAAGTCAGAGTAAACGTAGCATCAGAAGGAGGATAATATCCTTGATTAATCTTTTAGATTGGCTCTCTTCTATTTGTAAATTATTAAAACCATTCCCAGCCTCAGTTTCTTAGTGAAAATTGTTCTTAAAGAAAAACTCAATATCCCAAATCACTCAACTATTTAACGTATATTTGTATTTGTATTTAGAGAATAGCAAATGGTAACATTTTTTACAAAACTAGCATCGTCAGAAAAAAAATTCTGTACTATTATAAATTTATTTCCGCGTGATTATAACATGTTTATAAATTAGTTAAAATTAATTTGCTGCTACTATGAGAGCTGGAATGTACAGCAGAAAGAAAATTGACAATTCAATAAATCATGAAATGAATGCTGCCAGAAGAAGGTCAATGTCAAAGAAAGCATAAAGGACTATCTCTACAGCCACTAGTTTCTTTTCTATGCTTTCGGTAACCAGTCTCTGGGATTGCAAAAAGCACTGCCAAAGAGATTATCTTGAAATGGACTGAGAAGAAAACTTTTCAGCACTGGATAGATATTCCAAGGCAAGCTTACTCCAAGGCGTTTATTATCACACCCTCAGCTAGTACCTTATCACAGATCTTATAGTGGATTGAAAGGGACACAAAAAAGGCACATTCTTTTTCAAAGTAGCATCCTTCATAATCAATGTACTACATTCGTTTAAATCATTTCTCGAAGCACTTTGTTACGGTTTTTTTTTCGATCTCATTTCTAAAGTTTAAACTAAATAAGTTTGAAAACAAATTAAAATAAAATGTGTTAATAATTTTAATATTTCACGTCATTATTTAAAACCCCGGTAGATAAAATTCTAAAACTTCCATTTATATTGTTTATTTTATGTGTACTCGTTTTAAATTTGGAATAATATTGGTGAAGTCCGCATTGAATAAACTAATTATGTTTATCTTCAAAGTGGTATTTCTTCCTGCACAGAAGAGAAACAGTAATACAAATTTCGAATATTAATATAGGTATTTCGTTGATAAATGGGTAAGGTTTTTTTATATAAATAAATTTTAGTAATGTTTACATTCTATTCATGGTATCAGCTATTTGCAATTGGATGGCAAGTGACAGTGTTTGTGTATATACGAAGGTACGTTTGGCAATTAGGAACCACTACTTGTTCGTTTGAGTCGCTATAAATACTAGAACATCTAATTGTCGTTAAAAATATGTTTCATGGGCAGTACCAATAAATTTTAAATAGTTGAGACACCTGTTAATTTCCTGGAATTGACACCGACTCGCAGGAAATCGATGTGACGGTTTTTGAAGAGCATTCTTGGGTAGGAGAAAGACGTGGATGGTGTGGTTTGTAATCTTGGTAACAGTATATGATTTTAAATCATCTTTAATTGGGATATTTTCCTCGATTACTATTAAGCAGTTTGAGTTCTTGGGTAGTGTTATTTTGGTAGTGAAAACAACTCATTTCTGTATTCCGTTGGGATTTGGAAATCCACATCGCAGCCCCGTAGCCACGAGGTATTATCGTCTTGACTTTAACTTTTTACCATCAAGATTAAGTATATAATTAACCCTAGAAGTAAGATCCACTAAGATCCACCTGTTAACCTGCAAGGATATTTTCGTTGGATAATTTTTACATTTGGTTCCTGGAAAAAAAAAACCCTCTGATCAAGGGGTTTTTGTTTTATCCCCTTCTACTGTATAATATTATTTTGTCTTGGAAATTGTGGGATGTACTTGGTACAATGTTCAGCAATACATATTTGGTCATCTAGTGGTATCCGCGACTGCTTGGAGACATCATACAAGAGGGTAGTTTTGCAGCTTCGATCATTTGCATGTCGGAAGGAGTTCACGCAAGTTTAAATATTTTTTTTATGCTCTATTTTTTTTTATGATTAGGTGTAAAATCATTGAAGTTGATTTTGGACTGAGTTTATTTATTTTTGTTTTAAACTTTATTGCATTTATATGATCTTATTGTTTACTTATTATCACTAAAGTGATAGTTAGTTGTGTACCACTTTGGAATTGATTATATTTATTAAGTGCTTTAAATATTTCATATATATATACGTTTTATTGCCTATATAGTATATAAAATTAATTTAAGGTTTTAAATCATTAACCAAGGTATTTACTTGCTGATGTAAGCACAAACTAGATTGGTAATCTGAGTGAACTAATAATTTAAACAATTCAGCGCATGCGCCTGAGCTCGAGCGACGCTTTTATTTTTTTTTACGTAAATTATACCTCTAGTGACCTGCATTATTAATTTCGAGCATTGGTTATTAGTATTTTTTGTATTATTGTGTGGTGCTTTTCTTATATTTTCAAGTATTGATTATAGGAATCAATTTGATCGCATCACAATTATTTTTTTATATATTTTATTATTCTTTTTTTTAACGTGTTGTCAATAAATGTAAAATTAGATTCTCGCGTATCATTTGGAAAAAAAATATTTAGTTGGTAAATTTCTAAGTATTAAAACTTAAAGCGTTGTTGGGAAACAAATTTACCTGGCGCCCATATCTCATACTATATACATACTATTGACTCACTCCCACCTCCACTAGAGCTGGTCGGCAACGCTTATTGGTAGGTGACAACTTTTTCCATTCCTCTTAGGGCACCTCCAAAACATGATTCATGATCAAATACTTCAACTGCTTTTTCGACGCTTCTAAATCGTTGACCGAGCATGCAGTTTATCTTTGATAGTTAAGAGCAAAGAGTTATTGGGTGGCAAATGAAGACTGGACAGAGGAGAGTCATCAATTCGATGTGTTAACTGTTGAAATATTCACCTGTTGGCGCATTTTCATGATGGAGAATGATTTTTTTTGGATGTTGGTTTTTACTAATTTCTTCCTAAGTGGAATATGAAATAACAAACTTAATATTAATTACTTCAGAAAATAAAAAAAATATGAAAATTATTAAATTAATTATAGATATTTGCATCAATATGAAAAATAAAATTTCTTTTGAACCTCCCTTTACCTTGTCAAAAATTTACCAAATTTGGAAATACATTTTGGACCAAATTTTACTATTTTTTTTACTGATATGAACGATTTCCCCTTCTCTACAGTGTTTCAGAGAGATTGTTTAAAAATATTTGTTTATATAGATATTCTCATAGTTACCTGTTTCTACCAATTTTTTGACTTATAACATTCAAGATTTGAATTTTAACCTTAAATTTACAAATTTCAAACCCAAATTTCTTTCTTTTATTACGAATTTTAAATAGATTTTCCCAAAATATTAAAAGACCGATTCTGTATCTTTATTCTAATCCTTTTTGGTATCGAAAAATCTCTCTTATAATCCGAAAATAATAGGAGAAAATTCACGTCTCTCGATAAATTTTGACATTTTGACAATTTGTTAAAATCAAATTGTGAGCAAATACGCCCTAAATCTTTCTCTAACGTTAGATTTTAGAATAAATTTTAAACCAAATTTAACAATATTAAAGTGTTTACAAATATTTAAACTTTGAGTTTGACATTTAATTTTCCAAAATTATTATTTTACTTTCAAACCATCATTTCTTATATTTCTGAGAATCTAATGATAATATATTCTCCGAGTGCATATCTTACAGTCCAAGCCCTATCGAAATATTACTGTTATGGTCGTCCTTTTTGACATTTATGATTTAAAATAAACAAAGTTATAAATTTTAGGTGTTCAAGCTGATTTTACATGATTATTTAAGCATTTCTTGTTTTGTACCAAATTGTTGAATACCCGGTTTAATAACTAAGAAGGAATTGTCAATAATATCTGTTCCTAATTTAGGATGTACTTAGGATAGTACTTAACTATCTATTATCTAGTTTATACGAATTGGTTTATTTTTTTGTTATGTTTGAAATCCAAAAGTTTAAATTTAAAATAATTGTTTTAAAATTTTGTTCCATTAATATTTTTGTATATATACCGATGTTGGCCAATCTATCTCAATCTCCTCGTAGAGCCTCAGCAATAATGCATGGGGTGGATAAATGCTTCATTTGACTATACCTACATAGAAAAATTCAAGGTTAGAGCAGTATTGAATGGAGATTGATTAATTTCTTACAATGATTATCTAGCAGCTCTATATGATATCTATGCCGAACGGCAGTTTCGATAATGATAATGATAATAGCCAATTCAGCGGAAATAGCCATTAAAGAACAAGTTACAAATGTGCAACAACTACTCCTTTAAGAAGATTTGGATTTGATGAGTGCTTAGTATAAATAGAGGTTTATAGAGATATCGGACTTTCAAAAACTTGAATAGATTAGTTGTTTTGTTATTCGCTTATCGAGGAATTTAAAGCTAATGTGAACTGATAATAAATTGCAGGTTTCTGAAATATCATTACACAATATGAGAGAAATATGTTTATAATTCTGAACATTTCTTAATACATTAAACATATTGCTTGAATAGGCATAATAATTCACTAATGATATTATAAGGCAAATGATGAATGAATGACCCCGTTCTCAACACATATTCCAATAAAATTTTTTGTATAAAACTAAACAGATATTACGGTTGAACTTTCAGATTCTCAGTTGATTAAGAAATAAAGTAAATAGCACGTCAGTTACATATATCATTTCTATAAATGCATTACCAGTTGATGTATCGACGACAACGGAAAAGGGCGTTAGTGATTAATATTTTTCACCTAACAGTGTCAAGGATTGATGATTTTAATAAAGATCTGCACATTCATTAGACCTCGACTTTTGTAATATAAATGTAGATAGATGTGTTTAAAAAATAAAAATAAACTAGTGGGGTATTTGTAATAGTGAAATGTTGATTACACTGCGACCTATAGGATCTATTGTGTCCCCCCTTACTTGCCAATTTCTTATGTTTTCTCAGATTTATAGCAGCTCTTCGAGTCCTATTTTCCTGAGAAAGTTTAGGACATCGTCGAGCTTCAAATCAGGTAGATCCCCCTCTTCTATTTCATGTGCTCCTAGGTATCTGGCCCTAGAATTCTGCAAGGCAGAGCATTCTGAGGGTATGTGTATTGAGGTTTTATCCTCTTCCTCACAGAATCTGCACTTTGCTTCATCTGCTAACCCTAGTTTCTTCATGTGGCTTCTTAACCGGCAATGACCGGTTAATATTCCCGTTAAAATTCGGAGCCTTTTTTTAGGTTGAGGCAGCTAAGAGATCTCTTATGGTCATAGTCCCCATAGTTCCTTAGGTTGCCTCAGTCCTTCCAGCTGATTCCAGTACTTGGATTTTTCCTTCTCCATTTCTTCCCTTAGTTTTCCTAAGATTACTCTACTGCTGATCCCACAGGATGGTTCTGGTCCCAAATGTGGGGTTTCAGCTCCTTTTTTTGCTGTTTCGTTCCCCTCTATTCCTATCTGTCCCGGGACCCATAGGAGGGTGACAGTGTTCTTCTGGCCTAGTTCATTTAGTTTGCCTAGGCATTCCCAAACCATCTTCTAACTGATTATATTTGAGCTCAACGCTTTGATGGCTGCTTGACTATCTGACATGATCACAATCTTTTGTCTGCGGTAGTTTCTTCCAATATTGAATTCCACACTTCTTTCGATGGCGCGGACTTCTGCTTGAAAGATGCTCGGGTATGTGCCCAAGCTTTCTTAGTATTTGGCTATCGGTCCAAAATCTCCTATCCCAGTTCCCTCGTCTAGCTTGGCTCCAAATCCTTGAATAGAAATTAAAAATGATTCAACAAAAAAAAATGTATAAAAATTTTTATACATAATTTAAAAAAAAATGAATTTCCGTGGTTGAGCAGTATAAGCTGTATTTTCATCTTTGATGACTTTATTTTACTATTTATTTTACTGTATTTTACTATATTTTAAAACCGTCAATAAACCTACCGAAATGAAATCGTTCGTGAAATATTTTAATCTTTTAAAATTGGTTTTGTTGGTAAATTTATAGAAGAAAAATATTATATAATATACTTTATTTAATCTGAATGCTTGGCTAGACATTAGGGCTCGCATTAGGGCGAATCGCAATGCCATTTATTAAAACGATTGAATTCGTAAAATATGTACATAGACATGATCATTTCCACTTGATTGCAGTGTACGATGCATTGGTTATTTTATGGTTGCAATTGTATACATTCTGTCAGTAAAATTACCTCCTTTATGTGAACATTATATGGTAACAATCATAATATGTTTAATATTTGAAAATATTAGTCTATTTTGACTAAATGCATATATACAGCTATATAGATTGGCATCAGAATTAATGTAGATGTAGATATATTTATATATCAATTTCATTTAGTGCAAGCAGTTTGAGTATTGAACTTGGATCACATTTTATTTATCATAAATATACAAACACAAACTTCCTCCATTCTATTCTGTTCTTCGCTAGAATTGCTGCTTATTCCCTTGTTTTTATCTATAGTATATTGCACATTACTTTATTCCATGTAATCTTTAGCTTCCTTTTCTTATAGGCGTTTTTACTTCCTAAACTTGTTAAAAATTTTTTATTGTAATTTATTGTGTTAACCTTTACTTTTTGGAAGTTCATCTTACTAAGAACTATAAATAACTGAACGGTTAAACTAAACTTCCACTATTCCACTATCGAAAAATACGTTTTAAAATTCAATTACAGCTGTTTCGCTAATAACTAGCATCGTCAGATTGACATATTGAAATTACATTTTGTTTGTTTGTTTGTAACTAGGTACTTGATGTTGATAAGGAGGTAAGGCTAGACCAAGTAAGGAAGTTATAAGACATAACAATATTAAAGCTTAGATTTTATTAGCCCTAAGGGATTATCCTGGATGCAATGATATAGAAAAACCAGGAAAAAACTATATCATGCTGATCTTTACAATAACTTAATATATTTATGTTACAATAATGTCTTATCTATGTATAAGTTAAAAGACATCTAGCAGATCAACAGTTAATGTAAGGAGTTAATGAACAAATAAATCTTGGAAGTTCTCCACTATTAAACTGATTACTTTGATTGAGTCTTCATTTTATATATAGATAAGACATTATTGTAACATAAATATATTAAGTTATTGTAAAGATCAGCATGATATAGTTTTTTCCTGGTTTTTCTATATCATTGCACAGTTATACTGATCTTAGAGGGAAATACATCCAGAATAATTCCTTAAGGCTAATAATATCTAGGCTTTAATATTAATATATAACTCTTCGGGTTCATGTTACCTCTGATGAAGATTAAAGGTGATCTCAAACCATAAGCTATAGTACCCCAAACCATAACTCCAACAGTTTGATGAACATGCCTTTCAACAAAAAACCGTGGATTTCTCCTTTCACCACGTCGTCTTCTAACCCTCGCTCGACCATCGGGCATGCCTAAACAAAATCTAGACTCGTCACTAAAGACAATACTGTTCCATTCCTGATCCCAGAGTGACCGTTCTCTGCACCACTCAAGGCGATTACACTTCGCATGCCAATAGGTCTTCTGTGTTCTGCAAACCATTCATTTGCAATGGACCTGGTAGTGGAGAAACGGTCCCCTAAGGCCAATAATCTTAGGCGGCGATCTTCACGGTCTGTTGCTCTACGGGGGCGTCCAGAGCCCCTTGCTCTTTGCACTCTAACTGCAATTTCCCGAAAAGAAAATCTAGCTTTCCCACTATACGACCTCTATCAAACTCACTAAGTTGACGAAATCGTACAGGTCTCCCTACCCTAGGCATCGTAACTAATCGTAAAGAATGTCAAGAACCAAAATCTGCAAAATTTGGATCTTTACTACGAGTACAATATTAATGTTTGGATTGTTAGTGGATTTCAAAAAAATCAGTATAAAAACCGGAATCTTCGACTGATAAGGCTGAAAATTTTATCAATTGTTTATTTCAGTAAAATAAACAAATTCACCAAATTTTATTAAAATAAAATCATTTAAACTGGGTGTTCGGATTTCTATGTCACTTAGTATGTACCTATTTTCTCCTTTAGAAATTATATATAGATCAAAATAATTGCAATTCCCAATTGGAGTTGTTGCTCCACCCAAAAACAAATTATTTGTAGGAATAGTTTGGAAATTCTTCTTCCTGAATCAACATAACTGTAACATATGGTGACATTTTAAGACTAGTTACTGGGTAACCAAGTTGAAAATGAATTCATTCAAAATTTACTTCGTTCCGAAAACTAAACTTCGTTCGTAACTTTCGTCAAATTTCTACCACTTGAGAATTCGTTTTATCCCTTTTATAGATAAGAACAAAAAGTCCCGACAACTTCCTGTTTCCCATTCCAAACTATTTTTCAATTTTAATATTTTAGAAAGTTGTGCGGAACTTGGGAATTAAACTTATATTTCATTAATAATGGTTTAATACCAACCACTTCTCATTGTTTAAGTACATGTCCTAACGAAATCTATGTTAGTTATATGGTGTAGGTACAGACCTCAAAGTATGATAACATTTTTAGCGTTTCCAGTGACTGGTTTTATTTTGTTCCTGGTAATTTCCAATTATTTTCCTTCTCTTCCTGAATAGAATTTGTGATAGGAATCTTATTAGGTCAAGCACAATTTACTTTGTTAGCTCCATTGAAGTAAATTTGGTCTAAGCTACGTCTCTGACCAGCAATCTACGTTGGATTTATTACCGACTTTGTTTAGATGAGATGATTTTTTATTATAATAATCATTCTTTATTGATTGAAAAAATAACTTTATACAAATAGCAAAGAGTTTGGTTTTATCCATTGTAATAAAACTGAGAAGTATAAAATAATTACAAAATGGTTATTTTTAAAACGATAGACAAAATGACCCACTTTGTAACACGAGTGGCAAAGGTTTTACACAGTATTTTTTTATATTTCGCATTTATTTATGTTTTTTAAATAAATTAGTACTTTTTGTGTTCATTAAATTATGTTGGTACTTACCTTAATGACATAATATGTCAGATGTATCAAGTTTAAAAGTTTAACTAAGTTATTTACTTCTCTGAATTTGTTTGTAGAACATATCCATTTATTTTTCAAGTAATATGCATTAAAACATTTTTATTTATTAATTGGCAGAACTATGATTAGGTTATGGTTATGTTATGATCTGAGGTTCTACGTTTTGTCACCATTTTAGTTAATTGTCTAATAAAATGCACACAATTACCAACTTTGATACAAAAAACAACTAGAAGAGTGTGGAAAGAGATTTCATTTCCTCACTCGGTGAATGTTACAATGTAGTCTATTGTAGACGCGAATTATAAAAAAATATTTTGTTGTCACATCATCAATAAAACAAATTAAATTGTTATTTTTACTTCACAAAAGCACAAAAGACGAGATCACTTGGACACAACGTTTATTTAAATTATTAAGAAAAGTCTCTAAATTTTGAATAATTTTATTTTTTTTCATTCCTTATATAATTCATTAGACTTATATAAGTCGATAGTGTGATAGTGCTATAATATGTACAAAAAGTACGAGGAGTAATAAACCCTAATTAAGTATGCAAAACCTTTACAGAGAGCACCATGAAATTTTTGATAAATCTCTTACTTTAAATTACATTTCTTCCGTAAATCTAAAAACCAGGTAGATCGACCCCATATTTGTTTCAGTTGTAGCAAAGTTTAGGGTTTCTTTATTGTTAAAGGATTAGCAGTTAAGCAATAACGCAATGCAGTGGTGTGTATTTTGGGAAAAAAATATGTTTTAAATTATAATATAATAAAAAATGAAAAGAAATAATTATTGGAATACATTTATTACTTACATTTTATTCTATATCCGACTCGGAAGAGGAAGAATCGTTGTTGACATTAATAATAATAGGGTCGATTAAATCATCACAAATATTGTCAATTTTCCACATATTTTCCTCTACTTTGATAACATGCTCGATACAGTTTGTCCAATTTTCCTTACTAACATGACTTACAGCACTCTCAAACAATTTCACAACATCGTTTATTAGTATTTTTTTTCCAACTTCCCCCTTTACCTGAGCCCATATTAATTCTATGGGATTAAGTTCACAATGATAAGGGGGAAGTCGAAGAACTGATATACCACGAGAAGAAGCCATTTCTTCTACAATGTAGGTTTTGTATTTATTCTTGTTCATTTTTGCAATTCTGTAAAGTTCTTTCCTTGGTGGATCTTTTGGAAACTTAATATTTTTCGAAATAAGCTACTCCAAAAGCTCTGCTTTACGCCAAAGACTTGTGGGCAATGCTTCTCGTAACCGTGAATGGTAACTTGCGTTGTTCATAACAATAACAGCCCCTTTTGGAATTAGATCCAACATTTGAACAAACCATTCCTCGAAGAAATCCCTATTCATATCTTCGTGATAGTCCCCCGTGCGTTTTGAAATAAAAATTAATAATCCACTATCAACAAAACCTTCAGAACTTCCAACATGGACAATGATAAGTCTTTTTCCTTTTCCAGATGGTGGCTGGAAACCTAACGACAAACCTTCCACGAATGCCTGCATTCCGCTTTTAATGTTTTCATCTTGCTAAGATTTGGTAACTGTATATCCAGCATTTATCCAAGTAGAAGATTTTCAAATTTTGTTCTCTGGCATGTCGAATGCTTCTTAAATAGTCTCTTCTCCAAAAAACTATTTCCGGTTTATCTACTGCATGCGAATAAACGTTTTTAATAAAATTAGAGAATTCACATGTAGCAAATCATCTACATCTCTTACAGCCTATTAGAAGAGAAGATAATTATTATTATCCACACTGTGAGATTATTGAAACGCTTGAAAAGTACGCTTGAGTATGAAAATTAATTTTTTAATTTTCCCATTTAAACTATGATGTTCCTAGTAAGGTGAAAAGTTTCGTGATCATATAAAAAATATGGAGCATTAAATTCAAAATGAAGGCGGACTACTATTGCTGCTGAATATAGCAAACAACTACAATAAGATATAAGAGAAAAGGGTTTTTAAGAAAGCAACTATTTCTGATGATTTCTACTGTTATGTTTTTGTACGTTTCTCTTATTCATCAAGGAACGTGACTAGTGACAAGATGAAACAGATAGAATAGAGTTTATTTATCTTGATTATATTCTTTTTAAACAACAAATAAAGTAAGATATAGTTTGTCAATTAATTCTAATACGTATATTGAAATTTTTTGGATTTTGTTGTTTGTCTTCAATATAAGTAAAAATAAAAATCCTATTTAACCAAGTTTACATCCGATACTTCTTTAGATAATCGTTACCCTAATATTACAAGGTTGTAAGTGATATTGTTCCTATTTTGAGAAAAATCAATTTTAAAAAAATGGCTTCATTTTTCACCCTTAATTTTGAAATTCATTTTTTTAGAACTTTGATATTCTTGGGCATAAAAGTTTTTCTTATTTAAGTATATAACATAAAACTTTGGATATTACCAGCAATAGTATTTATTTTTGTTTAAAAATAGAGTCATAGTATTGCCTATCCACTTCAGGAATCCCCTTGTACATAGATTTTATAGCATCCACTTTTGTTTGAGACAGAACAATTTTGTTTGTCCATTTTTTAAGCTCCAAAGGAATGAAGGAATGGACGGTTCAGTTTCAGCAGGCGTTCTTCGGAGTTTTCTTTGAAGTAAATTTACGACTTTGAACGATTAAAGGATTAAAGAAATCTTTGTAGCTCAACTGAAAAAAGCTTCTTGAAAACTCTAAACAAACAACCTTTAAAAACAGTGTTGTAATTTAACCGAGAATTTAACTGATTTGAATAGAACCGAATAGAACTGAAAGTCTATAAAGTCCTGTTTCTTCATTTGGATTATTTTGTAAGGTTTCCGTCCGTTTACTTTTACTAGCACAATAATCTTGTTTTCCAATGGAAAGGTGAGCCTCATATTATACACATTTAGCCGAGGGGGCCGACACGCCCTATTTTGGTGTACATTATTTCAAAAATTTGAAATATATTTCAAAAATTTCAAATATATTTCAAATATTTCAAAAATATTTCAAATATTCCAAAAATATTTCGGATATTTCAAAAATATTTCAAATATTTCAATAATATTTCAAAAACATTTCAAAAATATTTCAGTAATATTTCAAAAATAAATATTCAATTATTCAGATCGGAAACAATATTGAATTGAAGACGCTCAATCATTTTCTTTGGAACAAAAGCCTACAATAATTTAAAAAGTAAGAAACACATACATTTTTTTGTAAATTGTGCTTAAGTAAAAAATAAAATAAAAAATATTTTTTCTAAAAAAAAAACAATATTACTTAGTAAATCTTTATCGAGATCTTTATAACTTTAACTAATATACTGATAAATAATACTGTAAAAGTAAATCAGGTAATCATAGTAATTATTTTTCAATGTTTTGTACTTTTTAATTATATTAACTCTATCACACCTTTTCAAATAAAATGGATGTGTACCAATAAGCTGAATTGGCCCATAAAAAATATACTTTCGATCCACCACTTGAATGTCATCATAATATATTGTAAGAATTTTGTTTTGTTTCCTTCCTTCATGAGTTCATCATTTTGAATAGCTATCAAACGCATCCTAAGTACCAGTTCTTCATGTAATAAACGGCATAATATCTTTGATTTTCTATTTTGATGACTGATTCTCGATCATATTCAGAGTTCTTAGAATTGAACTGTTCTGTGTCAGTATCATCCATTAGAGCAATACTGTTATCGTTTTACGAGGTCGAATCAGAACCAAAAGTACTAGGAGAGGTAGCAGCAGTGCTGGAAATACTTTCAATTTTTTGAAAAGCATCCGCTGAAATTGTTATCTTTCCATTAAATGTATACAGCACAAATAAAATTCGATATCCAAAAACGTATACTAGATATTAGCCAGTACTAGCTCCGTTTTACTTCCTTTAGCTCGTAAAAAGTGCCTAGACATCCTTACATTCAAAACATTCCTACCGGCAAGCATGGCACAGCTAGACGCTTGTAAAAGTCGCGCGCTGTTGCCAAATTATTTATAAAATAAAAAGTAATACAAGAATATTTCAAATATTTCAACAATATTTCGAAAATATTTCAAATATTTCAAAAATATTTCAAATATTTCAAAAATATTTCAAATATTTCAAATATTTTGAAATAATTTCAAGTGGGGTGTACATTATTTCAACGTATTTCAACCCGTGTCGGCCCCCTCGCATTTAGCTTACTTTAATAAAAAAAGTTTTTAATGTCTGCCTTGGGACATGTCAGGACATTTTCCAGGTCAAAACATATTATTGGCTTTCAACTTTCATTATCTCTTTCTTTTTCTTTTCGCATATATTCTTTTTCATTTAAATGATGAGTTAAATGATTTAAGTAGGTCTTTTCTGCTTCTTTTAACTTATTTTTCAACTTTTTCACTTTCATTTCTTCACAAGTGTCACATCTATCTTTGCGTGGTTCATGAAATGCTATGTTAAATTTTCTGTATATGCAAAAAGAGCTTCACATATTTCTAATAAATCGGTTACTTTATTGTTTCCCAACAAACTAACATAACCCCATATAGAGGTATTATAATAAAGTTGTATAATTTAACACAGAACCCTGTAATATTCTACATTTAACTTTTAACAAATTTTTTAACATACACCTTTGGCTTTTACATCGTAATTAAGGATCCAGTTCAAGATTAAAGTATAATATTTGTTCCAAAGAAGTTTGTAATGGTGAAAAGCATAAAAAAAATGATACATACAACCTTGTAATATTGTATCGTAATGTAAAAAATCCGGACCAATCTGTATTTTTCTTAGTTCTAATGGCTTTTAACTATTTTGGATGAAAGTTTAGGAGGTGGTAGTGTGACGTTTTATACTGGACTAAATGTTTGCGTTCGTTAAAAGAAAATAGAACGAAAAATTCCCATTTGGAATGCTAATAAAACGCAATTAACTAAATCTACCGTAATAATGACGGTAATTAGCGACGTTCACTTCCCTAATTTAGTCTGGTACAAGTGTAAGAGAAAAGATACGACGACAACGTCGGTAATTTCCGAGTCGGGAAGAATATTTTTATAAACGTTTTCACCCGAATACTTGTTTGCGTCCATCGAGACCGAGATTAGAAGTTTTGTTTTAGCTGCTAAATGCTTAACAACTTTTTAATTTGATTGTAAATTAATTTTTAATTTTAATATTAAAACTATAACAGTTCGTAAATTTTTTTTACCCATTCTATTGGTGCTGAATTAGTTATTTGTATGCTAAGGCCGCGAAATACCTCTTTAACGTACCGAAAGAACAGTTATCGCCGAGGCCGCTTGCGGCCGAGGCAAGATAATCTTGAGGTCGTTAAAAAGTTTCGCGGCCATGGCATACACACTATTTTTCGTGCAATCGTTAAAATTATTAAAATAGATAGTTGTAAATAAATATATTATTGCTCTAAAATAAACAGCATTTCAATTCATTTAACAATATCACCGTGTGCTATGGAAATGATATGTTTCAATATATATTTTGACAGTTCTTGTCAAAACGCAAAATGTCTGATACTGATAGCGATATTTCAATACCTTCCACTCCTCCGGAACTCAAAAGCGTTGTAAATTCGGCGCTTTCCGTTTTAATACCCGAAAAATCTAAACGGCAGTACGAAAAATGTTACGGCGAGTTTAAAGATTGGTGTGACAAACAGAATGTTAAGACGATGTCTGAAAACATTTTATTGGCTTATTTGATGCAGAAATCAAATGTTGTAAAAAGTTCAACTTTATGGAGCATTTATTCCATGCTGAAGTGTATGCTGAACATACGAGACAATATCGACATCAAGCAGTTGTCTTTGTAGTATTTTAGAAATGTCAAATTTGGAAGTGACGTTTGGTTTCGCGGCCGTTGCTATGGGTAACGGCCGCGAAATTAAATTTCGCGGACTGTGCTGAGAACGCGAAATACTGACTTCGCGTGCGATTGCACGAAAACGTTATTTTCAATGATATTTTAGAGTCGTGCATATCACAACTGCCGATAAAAGCACACACAAAAACTTCAGCATGCTCAAATCAAGGACTTTCTCTTTAATGGTTTGACATGTCCAAGTTCTCTGAATTGTGCATGAATTTTAGACACAGTACCTTGTGAAATATTAGGCAACTGAGGATACCACTGATTAAATAAGTTTGCCACTTCAACTTGAATTATCCCCGTAACCAATCATCATTAAAATTTTAATCCGGTGGTTTAATTAAAAATATAGATCATGGACGATGCCAGACTTGCGTGTATCACCCTGTACATTTCTAAACCCAGCGTTTTTTATAATCTTTTAAACTAACCCCACAAATAATTTCATTCCATGAGTGGTTTTCACACTATATAAGGAAATTAATAAAGAATCGTACATAGCATATTATTTATATTTCGGGTGTAGCAGATAATAATAATTTTTTTAAAATAAAAACCGTGTCAGGACTGCTCGAACATTATCAACAATTTGATTTTTTGATTGTTTAAAAAATTAACTGTTTGACCATTGTCAAAGAAAGATTATTTTTTGGCGACCGATTTTGGATGGCCTTCACGGAATTTGTCGGCGACCGAACTAAGGTCACGAGTGAGTAAATATTAAATGGTGCTTTATCGACATTCTAGTTGAAATCCACCTTGGGATTTAAAAATTATCCCACGAAACCTCTTAAAATATCCAATTTTCTGTCAATTTTTTTTAACTCACTGTAAACAAAACATGTAACACTTGTGCACCAAAACGTTGTGAATACATTTTTGCTAAAAATTTCAAAATTTATTTTTGTGCTCCTGGTATCATTTGTTTTAAATCGATACATGAGGTCAAAAAAATCGGGATTTAGTTCAATTTATTGCGTTTTAAATTACTACTACTATGCAAATACATAAATTAAATTTGTAATTAATCTTACATAACAAGTATTCAGTTTTACTGGACCAGTAGAAATTATAAAATAATATTATACTTTATAGGTGAAATTACTCTTTATACTGGTGTAACCACACACAAAAGATGCAAAAAAGAAATTCATAATGGCGACATTCGGCGGAAAAAGCGCTTGTAAGTAATGTGGCGTCGCTCAGAACTCTAAGTGGGCGTTATAATCAGGAATCCTAACCCTACCTTTTATACGTTTATAAAGTATTCATTTGAAAAATGTATAAATTATGAACATATTAAATATTATGTAGTTCGGAAAAAAACAAATTCCACAATTACGCACACATATTTAGTACATTTTTGGACAAATATAATTTCAATAATATTACTATAAACAAAATGGCGGATTGAAGTTAGCAAACGTGACCTTGTCAACAACGGGTTAGTTTTTTTATCAGCGCTAGCAAAACATTTTTTAGCATAACATTTTGTTAACCAAAAAAATTATTTTTTTAATTATTTGATTTATTGGTACATTTAGCGTTCCGATCAAATACAAATCGGGATGCGTCCCCAGACCCCTGAAAATTGGGACGTCCCGCGCAAATCGGGCAGGTGGCAACACTACTCCCGAGTACCTACTCGATTTTGGACTCGATAAAAATGGAACTCAACATATATAACAACATAAAAAATACAGTATCATAATAAAAATCCTCATAAAGTAATATTTTGCGGTAGAATTTGATGTAAACAACATGCATTAAGCCCAAGTATTAAAAAAGTACATAATCTAAGAATGCTTACATAGGTTAAATTCTTGGTTTATAAAAAAAATATATTATAAAGATATCGTCTTCGGCACTGCAATTTGCTAGATAAATTAATAAATTGTTATCTGGTTTTGAAATAAGCGATTGTAGGAAGACTGTTACTACCGAGTTATTTAGTTTTATTACTATTTTAATGCAAATAACCGGTTTGTAGATATCTATAAGAGTTTGAAATTTCCTCAAGAGTTTTTAGTACAAATATCAAGTAGACATTTTTCACAGACATTTTAAAGATAAGATTTATTGAAATATTTTAAAAAATTAAGTCAATTTATACCGAGATTTATACATTTTATTAACGTCAATAAAATTCTTAGTAAGTATTCATTGCGAGTTTGTTCCAATAAGAAATAGTAGACTAAGTTATTAAAGATTTTTTTGTATATTAAATTATTAATTCTTTATCATTTATACTTTAACACTTAAAAAATAAAACCTTTTGTTTCATTTTGCTACATAATTAAGTGATGTTTCTAGTAAAAAATCCATTGAAATATAAAATCTTTCCAAAAGATTTGGTGGATGAACGTGGGGATTTTTTTTAAATTCTTTTTTAATAATGTGAAAGTAGGTTCCTATTATATAAAAGATTTTACATTTTGGTATGATTTAAAGTACGTGTTTTTAAAAAAATAAAAAACAAAACTGAAAATATTGCATTTAGGTAGGTAGATGATATTAATTATTACAGTAAATTTAAAAAAAATATATATATATATTTAAAGGACATTCGTGTTTTTTTTTTAACTGTAATAAGTTAAATAAAAATAAAGTGATGCTCACCTATTTAAATTAACTCACATATATATATCACCGAGGATTATGAAATTTATTGTAACGGCACTTACTTTGTGGAAGTCCATAAAAATGAGAACAAAAAATAAAAAGATTTTATTTCTTAATAACATTAATCTACAGATTAACAGATTAAAGTTCACTTTCTTTTAGGGGAAACTATTTGATGTTGATTAAGTAGTATTTGTACTAGATCAAGTTAAAGTTAAAGGAATGACATAAAAATAAATAAATAAATAAAGTCCAGATTTTACAAGCTCCAAAGGATTATCCGAGGAATTATCCTGAATATATTTCCCTTTAATATCAATGAGATACATGGATACTTTTGAGCATGTGAATTGCAAAATTTAGATTTTCTTCAAGAGCTAAAAATTAAAAAAAATATCTAGCAGATCAGTATTTAAAAGTAGTCAATGAGCAAATAAATCTTGTAAATTCTGTACTATTAAAATGTTTGCTTTGATTAAAACTTCATTTTATATGTTATAAGGCATAAATGTACGTACAGTCGGCTTTAGAATAGCATATACATGTTAAATGTGAATTTCCTTTACCTACCGAAGTTATAAAAACGCCCTGCTTGAACAACATAGGAGTGACAATTTTTAAAACGCCTACAATTACTTACTTCACTAAGGAATAAAATATAATAATAAAAAAAACATTTGGAAGAGGTGGTGGCTTAACCAGTTCTGTGGTGTTCCGAAATAACGGTTTTTAAAAAAAGAAATAGATATCAGATTTAATCAAAAATTGACAAAAACATTTATAAAATCAATGCTTTTTATTTTTTAATATATTAAACTTATTGTACTAACCCTTTTTTTTAAACCTTTAAAATTGCAAAAAGGTTGTTAGGTTAGGTTAGATTAGATTAGATTAGATTAGATTAGGTTAGGTTAATATTGTATTACTAGTGTGGGTACTTGTTCTCTTTTTCTATTTAGTTGCAACCTAAATATGTATAATACTTATCTCTTTCTTAAATAATAGGTAAACATGTTTAATTAAATAAAATAAATTGATCTTTGCTTCGGACTTTAAAAATGTTTTATTTACAAATAACATTTTTTTTCATAAATATATAATAAAATGAACATAACAGTGCGCCAGTGGTAAATTGGTATTCTTGGAATCGCCTGTATGGTTTCGATGGGGCGCTAAAAGCAACATTATAAACCCCTAAAATATCCGAGACACAATACATACACATCTTTTTTCAATAGAATCTATTTATCAAAAAAGGATAAATTGAATGAAACAACCGTTTTGACCTTTTCACCTTGCATGTAGAGTGGCAAAACGCTATGTGAATAGCCAGCTATAACACAAAAGGCGGTGGCGGCGTTCAAACTATTTGTATCCTGAATACTTTGATAATAAACTGATGACGAAAAACGTTAATAAACACACACAAAAAGAATTTTATCAAAGAGTTTGTTAGCAATTTGCTCGGCACGGTGATTATTCTTTTGGTGCTTTTTTCCAACAACTGGTTCGTGCCTTCGACACGTCAAGTTTGTTTTTAATATAAATCGATTAGATGATTTATTTAACCACACATTTAACATTTTGCTGCTCACTGTAATTTTTCACGATCTTGTTTTCCTTTATTTTGATCCCATTCTGATTTATTGACAATAATTAAAAGTAAATACAATTTTTGTAACGCAATAGTCAAGTGTGGGTCAAAAATTTTGATACTCATCCTCTTATTTTTTACACTTCTATGACTTTTCATTACAAACATTGCTCTATCACTCCCATAGGGGTGGTCCTTTTTATTCAATAGAATCTTGTCAAATTTGGGCTTTTATAATAGGCTAATTAAAGATGTAAGAAATTTCAAATTTGCAGTTTATCTATTTATTTTTTGAGGTTTAATTTCAAGTCGAAATGTCGATGTCGAATCTTTGCTGTTTGCATTTTGTTATTTTTAATGAAAAAATGATAGTATTTCGTATAATATTTGAAAATTTTCAATAAAATGATCATTTTATTTTTTACTTGTGGTTACGTACGAGTTTAGCGAATCAAATAATTTTTTTCTGTTCGAAGAAAATGTGTCAAAGTAAGTTTTGATTGTTCTTTCATTAAAATAGTGTTTGCAAGTACATAAAATAATAATTTTAAAGTTATGGTTCCTCGCACTCTGCGTCAGAAGATTCACCATCTGATTCTAGAGAAATTACAATAGGCTCTATAGTAATATCAATTATGTTATCTAGCTCCAACATTTTTTTTTTTAATTCTGTAACGTGTCTAATACATTTTTGCCAATTTTCACTTGTTACTTCAGATATTGCCTTATTGAAGAGATTTTTAACATCTGATAATTTAAAAGTAGTGTTATTTCTGGCAACATAACCTTTAACTTGAGCCCATATCAATTCTATCGGATTCAGCTCACAATGGTAGGGTGGTAAACGAAGGATTTCAATTTCTCGTTTTTTGGCTATCTCCTTAATATTATATTTTTTATAATTTTGCTTATGTTTTTTAGCAATAGTTAACAATTCTGCCCTCAGCATTGTATTGTCAAAGGCTAAATTTTTTGAAGATAACCATTTTGCAATTTCATCCTTTTTCCATTTAGTGGTTGCTAAAGGTTGAAGTAATCTGGAGTGGACTTGCATTGTCCATTACAATAACCGATCCTTTTGGTATGAATTGAATCATCTGTTCAAAATATTCCTCAAACACGTCTCCATTCATTTCTTCGTGATAATCAACGGTTTTTTTTTATTCAAATAAGAGTAAACCATTCTCAAGAAAACCGTTTGTACTGCCTATATGACAAATAATTAATCTTTTACCTTTTCCTATAGGTTCCTTAAAACCAGTTGTATATCCTTCTAGAAAAGCTTGATGGGATGGTTTTATATTTTTGTCTTTCCAAACTCTTCCTACACAATGTCCTTCATTAACCCATGTTTCATCTAAATAATAAATGTTTTTATTTTGAGCTTTAACTTGTTGTATTCTTCTGAGGTATATACTGTTTTCTCCAACATACAATTTCTTCAGAATCAATTAGCATTGAGTGTCTGTCCATTTTTTCAAATTTAAAGTTTAACTCATGTAACGTTTTCCAAAGTTTATCCCGGCTTATTGTGGGTAAATCAACATCATTCGTAATGGCTTGCAAAACTTTATTTAAAGTTGGTATTTGCTTGTTTATAAAAAATGAGTGAACAAGCTTACGAATAGCATTTTTAAAAAACTCGTCCACGTTGACTTTTAATAGTTTATGTCTACCTGGTTTCGGCTTTGGTGAGGTTACTCCACCTGATTTTTCCTCCTTTAGAACTCTATATATTGTAGATTTTCCGTATCCCATTGCCTTAGATGTTGTTTCAACTACACTGTCAATAGTGTTTGAGGGATTTTGATGTTTAAAATAGTGGTACACATTCACTACAGCACTCTTTTCATTGAGCGATAAATGGTCTAGTTTTAATTTTTTCACTGGCGTATACTCACAAACTGCTTCCATTTTTATTCACTACTATTTGTCACGTTTATCCAAAATCAAATAACTGCATTTCTAGAAACTTAAGGAGTATTTAAGTCAAAATATCTGTCATTAGAAGCTGTTGCCATTCGGAGGTCGTTAAATAACAATTATTCCTTTCTAATCTGGTTACGCCTATGACGCACGTTAATCCTCTTAGGCCTACTGTAGTAACAATGAAAGATCATAAAATAATGTGATATTTCAAGAAATTTAATAAATTTGGTATTGAAATTAACAAAAACAATTTAGAATGCATTACAAATATTGAAGTTTTATCTACATCCCTTTTTTGTTTCAATCAATGCAACGTGGTGAACTCCAACATATATTTCAAATTTATCTTAAAAATCTAACACCAGCTTTTCTTACATTGCTATAGAATGAATTCCCCGGTCCTGGTGATCCTGTTCACCATTTCAGAGACTTTGTTAATGTCCATTTAGTTATATTCAAGCAACCCCTTCGAAATGAAGAAAGACACTCCTGTAGCTCTCCACAGTATTAAAGGGAGGAAAGGGAGAAACTCGCGTGACATGAAATAGCGATGAGGTCCTGTTGTAATGACAGGGAGTATTTGGTTAGTGCGACGGACTTTGCCCGATACTATCAAATCCCAGACCAACCAGGATACTAGAGGTTCTATTCCATACCGAAGTTTTTTCTTTGTAAAGTTGACAAAGTAGTTTTTTTGTAGATTTACCCCCTAGCACCAGTAGTGATGAACCTGCATAGAATGAAGATATATTTTTACTCTTTGCCATTATGAGGCATGTCCATGCGGACATGCCTCATTCAAAATAGTTTCCCAAAGCATCAGAGTAAAAAGAAAAAAAAACAAACATGATGCGGCGTTAATGATGTTTTAAACAAGCTACTGGAAGGTGGCAATTTCGAATAAAACTATCAGCAGATGATTGTATACATTCTTTTAAGTTTTATAGCAGGTGCCATTAACCCACACATTTTTCTAAATAATTGAACCCTTACGAAATTGTTTTCATTGATAATATTTCTGCTTACGTGGTGAAAATCAGCAAGCAAATAGGTTATCATTGGTTTATCACAATTAAGTGACACTATTCGCTGGACATCAACTGTATCGACTGCTAAATTTTACAAATTTAATTCAAGAAAGTTGCTTTTTATTCTTAAAACTATGCAAAAAGTGGAAAGCTGAAAACATCTGCGATATTTTGTTTACTTCATATTTTAATGCAAAGCAGCTGTTAAACAGATGAGTTTTGTATTCAATTATATCATTAAACGAAAATTATAATATTGAAAATAAGTAAACAATAATCAGTTTTGAATACAGATAAATATCTAAACTTCAGACCAAATCTGTGGTTGACTTTTAACATCTCCTTTGCAGTCAATTTATTCATAACAACCATAAGGAAACAACGGTAGGTAAAGTAAACTACAATAAAACTACATAAAAAGTAATAACCTAGGTCGTAAATACATTAAACTGTCCTTTTTTTCGTTACGCTCCTTTAGCAGATTTGGAGAAGTCACAGTGTTCTGACGAGAGGTACAAATAAAACTACAGCTGTATTACAAACGGACCGAAAATTTTGGCAACTTTATTACAGTGGGGTCGTAAAGTATTTTTATTTTGTTTTCTAACAGATTTATCATCTTTTGTCACGGTAGAACGCCCTTTTAGAATATTCGGAATAAACCCTAGGGGATGCGAACGTATTATACTACAAATTATCCGTAGGCGAATATCTCGGAAGGACGACATTCGAGGTTAATCCTTAGTGAAAAGATGTCATTATTCCTCAAATTAGTACCTCTTTTGGTGTGTACAATATATCATTTTCTACGATTTTAAATACATTTGCATCTGTCAAAACAATCTTATCTGTTAATTAACCTTTTTTAAGCGTAAACATACACTGCTCACAGTGATGTCAATACGTAAATGATAGTGGAGGATAAATTGTGAGTTCTGGTCTAAATTAATAAATATTTAAATATAAGTAAGGAAAATTAGAGTCAAAGAAACAAGCTTAGCAAATTTATTACAAAGCGTTTTCATTGGACGGGGTATCGCTGTACATCAGAATGGTACCTACAGACCAAAAGTTTATTCTAACTTTCTCGGTTATTACAACTCAAATCGTTTTATTTTTTTCACTAAATTGCATATAAAGGTCTAACTTAGGTAAGGATTGCATTTATTTTTTGTTAATTAATTGTTTAATATTGAAAAAGAGCTGTTGAATGCGAACTATTTTAGACCTTTACATTTGTATGAATAAACAACAATCTAAACAAATTTTCTTAAAATGAAACTAAACCTTTCCTAAGTTGAACATTTTTCTATCAAATAGCCCAATCAGAATTTTCTAAAGAGATCAGACCTAAGAAATAGTTAGAAACTAAAATCATGCTGCATTTTATTTTTATTTTTTCACTTTGGATCAAAAATGGACGTAGTTAATGACGAAATAATTGTACTTTAGTTTATAACTTTTATCATAGATGGAACTAGGCACTATGTATTTTTTTCTTTTTTTTATTAACGAAGTCAAAAAAATTTTTGTATTATAAATTAATGTAACGTTTTTTAAATATTTTGCGATATTTACAAAACAATTATTCAATAAAACAAATTAGTAAAATGAAAAAAAGAATACTGATTTGCGGATATTGATTGTCAGCAGACCAGTTATATCATTGTTATATCTTGAAGAAATTTTAATTATAATATGCCCAGCGTACGGCTGGCCATCTATAGTTATATATGATGGTAAATAAAATTATTGTTTGTGTGCCGAGCGATCGCTTACAGAATAAGTGTTTATTATTCCATTTTCCCAGCACAATTAAAAAACCATTAGACACAGAATAAACATCGTTGTAAATAAATATAAAAATTATGAAATTGTTAATAACAAAAAACTGTAAATTTAAAATTCTTGAAAAAAATACCAATTATTGGTGGCCATGTAGACACTTCTTGGTCAAATTTTGGAAGAAATCTGGTTACAGGTTTCTTAGAGAAAAAAATGTTAGCGTAAATTTTTTATACGTGGTATCCTGAATTAAGTAAAAAGAAAAACTGGCATCAAAATATTTTATTTAAAAAATATACTTTTATTATTATTACATTTAAATATTTTGTGGTGGATCTTTATATTTTAATCTTTTGCCTCTCCTGTTTAAAATAACTTCCGGCCCAACGCAATCCTCATAGAATCATCTCAACTTTTCTACCATATTGTTAAAAAAAGTTTCGTTGAAATTTATATTTTCGGTAAAAAGTGGATTTATATCTCCTGTATAAATAATAAAATGGCATGTTTTTCTTCTTGTAATGCCGAGTTGTCCTTGTATCTAAAAACAATAATTTGTAATATTCTAAACAAATTAGTAAAATGAAAAGCCAGTAACAAATCTTACTGATAATAATAATTGTGGTTTTCCTTCAAGTGAATTTCACTATTTTCAATTTTCAAGCAAGGAACCATACGCTTTTCTACGGCCTCTCTCAATGATATTTTTGATGTGACTACTTTTAAAAAACATTTTACTTCAACAAGTTCATCTGAATCAAATAAAACTTAAAACATAATAAGTTATTAAACTCTGATATGTATATAATAGTTACAATAATTCGTTTACCATCAGGCGATGCACCTAAGAAACCGTATTTCAAGTCAACAAATAATCCTGAAGGGTTAACATTCGGGTAGTAATAGTGGGTAGTTTCCAGCACTTCATCAAATTTTAAAACATTAGTTTAAATCCAGCAACGTTCTAGAAAACATCATTATTCTTCATAAGTATCTAGTCTCCGAATTTTCGACGCAAGTAAATAAGTATTACAAAATTAAAATATGTTGACCACTTTAATGTCATTTGTAAATGCATCGCCTCTAAGTTAATAATATTTTAATAATTTTTTGACACTTACCTAGAGCTGATCTAAAAAGAATCACACACAACTATAAACTTATAAAAATAATAAACTTACCCTACCGGTGATTAGGTATATATAGAATTAAAAATACAAATAAAAAATGGTAAATGGTAAAAAATAAAGATAAAAGCAATAATTACTAGAGCACCTGTTTATATTACTAAATGTTGATCTACCCTCGTTCTTTCCCGAGATAAAATACAAAATATATTTTGTTGGCTGGCAAGGTCTAGAAATGAGAATTATATAAATGGTTTTTAGCCCTAAAACATGTGTTTTTAGCAGGTAAAATTTTTTCCGATGAATAGAGCAATTTAGTGAAAGGATTCTATTATTATTTCTGTTAGTTTAGCCTATTACTAAGAGATGTCTGCACTTCATGGCTAAAAAAATCATTGACACATTTTCGTTTCAGATTGCATGGGATACGGGCTCCTTAAGTATCCAATATCTGAGCTGTAGTCCTAAAACTATAATTCTGTTCAATATGTATGTACAAGTAAACATCATTTTGCTACAACTCTAACCAATACTAAATAAATCTCAAAAAAAGGTTTTTAAATAAAATTAATAATCAGTATTTTCTCCATGGGCCTATATGCGATGTTGCATGCTATCGATTGAATGATCGAGCTGGGCTTGCGGAATTCTCTCCCATTCTTCACGAGCAGCATCTTTTAATTCTCGTAGAGTAATTGGGGGAGGGTTTCGCTTTTTAATACGTGTTTTAAGAATGTCCCAGGCATGTTCAATGACGTTCATGTTAGGGGAATTTGATGGCCATCTTAATGTGGATATTCCTTCTTCTTCCAAGAGATTTTGTACTGCAGCTGTTCAATGTGAAGGTGCATTGTCATGCATAAACACAAATCCAACACCTACCGTCCTCTGGAATAGACGTACAACAGGATTTAAACCTTCCTCGATCTACACAGCACCAGTGATTCTTCTCTCCAAAACAGGAGAGGTGTCCGTGTACCCCTTATAATACCACTCCAAACCATAATGCCTCCACCTTCAAATGGAACACGTGGTTGGGCTGTTTCTAATTGGGCATGTCGTCCTGGGGCCCTCCAAACTAGCGTTCTTTGCGAATCAGAAACCAAGCCAATTCTTGATTCATCAGAGAACATCACGTAATTCCAGTTAGGACCATGGTGTAACATTTCTTGAGCCCATTGCATCATTACAATTTTTTGTTGATAGGTTAGTTAGGGAACACGTAGAGGTCTTCTGCGATACAAATTTACCGCATTTAATCTTCGTGTAATTGTTAGCCTTGAGATATTCAGTCCTTCAAGTCTAGCAATTTCTCTGGATATGTCACTTGTAGATTCCTATCGATTTCTTCGAGCTATCAATACTATTTGCCGGTCTTGTGCTGCTGTTGTACTTAGACTTCTGCCACTTCTGGGACGATCCTTCACATCATTTGTGTCTTGGATTTTTATTTTTTATTTTTGATACAGCACTCTGAGTAACACCAATAATATTCGCGATATCACTTTGACTATAGGATATCATGTCTCTGGGCAGTTTTAAACAGCTCAAATGAAATTTAAACAAGAATTGGAATAATGTGAAAGCACCAAAATCAATTAAATATGACCAAATTAATACAAAAAACGAATCAAATTTAGTATTTTGATTTAAAAATGCTTTAAAATAAATATCAATAAGAGTTTTTAAAAAACCATAGGCGTAGATATATTATTTCTAAATATTAAATTGATTGTACTAACCCTTACTTTTTGGAAGTCCATCTTATTAAGGATAATAAAAAACTCTTCGTTTTAACAAAACTTCCAATATTTATTTAAAAAAGCAATTTTTAAATAAATATTGGAAGTTTTGTTAAAACGAAGAGTTTTTTATTATCCTTAATTTCTAAATATTCCAAACTTTTGGACATATGTGTATGTTACTTAAAGCTGATTCTGGAGTGTATCAATGAGATTTCTAGGCCTCAATTTATTTGAGCCAACCATTATTATTATTCTATATTGTCATCGCTACTGCTGCCTCCACATCCTTAATTCTTGCTCCTCTCGAATAATTTTGCCCAGCTTAATTTTTCTTACCACATGCATTCTGACTGGTCCCATTATTGTTCTCATTACTTCTCTCTCCGCTAATCGCATTGCTTTCATTTTCATTATATGAAACTGAGATCCCTTTTGTTTATTTATTTAGTTTTAATAAAATAAATAAATGTTTTATTGAAATTAGTTCACTTAGTATAGTAGAAGCGCACTTCTTAATCTGTTCTTTTTTGTGAACTATAATCAACTATAAAAATATTATTTATTGATTTTTCTTTTTTGAATGTGGGTAATTAAGTTATTAAGTAACATAAAATTAATTTCATAAAGCTTTCTTTTTCCTGTGTGCTTTGCTACTAAAAAATAATGATAAAATATAAGTCTTAGTTTGCAATTTTCTTTCATTAGGTGGTTTTTTGCAAAATGTAGCATTAAGTTTGGGATTATATTTAATTACTCCTACCTAGGCCTACAGACACCACTTCTAAATGACTTTCTTATTTTAAAAAAAAGGAAAAATATTTTATTTTTAATGAGAAAATATTTAATACAGAAAAATCCTTTAAACTGGGTGTTCGGATTTTTATGTCACTTGGTATATTAAAAATATCTAGGATAATCTCCAAGGGTTAAAAATTAATATTGTTAAACCGTTTTCCTTTTTAAAAATTACTTATTTAATATCAAATAAAAAAAAATGTTTATGTTTTTAATTAAATAGTGAAATATTTTGTTAACCTGTTGTTCAATCTGTATTCCAAATAATATTTTACGGCAACAATTCAAAGATAAAAGCTTTTTTTGTAAATATTTATATTACATTTGATATATTGATAAATTCTATTATATTTAACAAGGATCAGTGTTGTATATTTACAAATAATATATAAAGTTACATTTTCACCATTTCGCTTTTTCCCTAATATTTTTCTGTCTTCTCAATAGGAGCGTAATGAATCAACGCACAAGTTCGTTTTCCAACTGCAGGTGATTTGTAATTTAAGAAGCCAATTATCTTTTCCGATTTATTGCACCATAACTTCTGAAATGGGCCTGTTTTTTTTAGATCTATAAAAGACCGTATTTTTTTCTTTAACGTCTAGTTTAGGCACAGAGGGACGTTGTATGTTAAAACTTTTATTTCGGTTTTATTACTAATAAGATTAAACTATTTATTTTTTTTAGTGCGTCTCATTTAGTTGTCTTGTTTCGACTTATACTGCGACCAAAATCCATCGAGAGTTCACGACCTCTTGACACAGAGAGTTGCTCTGTTTTGTTTATGTATCAATTAAAACTAATGGACATGTTATTGTTTTAATTGAAAGATGGTATGGATAAATGTAGTAAAAAATTAGTAACCTCAACTCGAAAGCTCTTGCATAATGTTTAACGAGAATATAATTCTGATTAGCCAGAGACGGAATTTATTATAAGGGCTGAGCTCGGAGTTCCAACCCTACCAGAAAAAATGTACAGAAAAATCTCGTAGGTAGTCGTCATGAATTTCTAAATTTTAAAACAATTTTATGCTCTAATAATTATTATTTCTCCAAGTAATTATTGTGCAGCTCTTCAATTAGAGTAAAATGGAATCGCTGATGAATTTTAATTTGACTATAAATAGAAAAAATAATTAGTGGTAGAAATGCGCTTCCTGTTTTACAGGTACCTAGGTTTTGGAAATTGAAAAATAATTTTCAATTTATCCAGTGAAATTGAAAAAAAAAAACGGATTCATCGCTCTGATTTGACTCTGCAAATATTTATTAAATTTGTGTGATATTCTACAAGTACAGAAAATGTTGGTGATCTAAAGAATTTCAATTATACTCTGTTTCAAAAAGTTATAGAGTAATAAAATGCAAAATACCCTAAAATTTTACTGAATTTTGGTGTCGTCCATAGAAGTAGGTAAGTTTTATGATCATTAAACATAAAGTATGTATGTATGTATGTATGTATGAGTTAGGGGTGATAATTACACTGCGACCTATAGGATCTATTGTGTTCCCCCTTACTTGCCATGTTCTGATATTTCCTCAGACCTATAGCAGCTCTACGAGTCCTATTTTCCTGAGGAAGTTTAGGTCATCGTCGGGCTTCAAATCAGGTAGATTTCCTTCCTCTATTTCATCTGCTCCTAGGTATCTAGCCCTAGAATTTTGCAATGCAGGGCATTCTGAGAGTATGTGTATTGAGGTTTCATCCTCTTCCTCACAGAATCTGCACTTTGCTTCATCTCCTAACCCTAGTTTCTTCATGTGGCCTCTTAACCGGCAATGCCCGGTTAATATTCCCGTTAGAATTCGGAGCCTTTTTTTACTGAGGTTGAGGCAGCTAAGAGATCTCTTCTGGTCATAGTTCCCCAGTAGTATCTTAGATTGCCTCAGTCCTTCCAGCTGATTCCAGTACTTGGAATTTTCCTTCTCCATTTCTTCCCTTAGTTTTCCTAAGATTACTCTACCGCTGATCCCACAAGATGGTTCTGGTCCCAAAAGTGGGGTTTCAGCTCCTTTTTTTGCCAGTTTATCTGCTGTTTCATTCCCCTCTATTCCTATGTGTCCCGGGACCCATAGGAGGGTGACAGTGTTCTTCTGGCCTAGTTCATTTAGTTTGCCTAGGCATTCCCAAACCATCTTCGAAATAATTATATTTGAGCTCAGCGCTTTGATGGCTGCTTGACTATCCGACATGATCACAATCTCTTGTCTGCGGTAGTTTCTTCCAATATTGAATTCCACACATCTTTCGATGGCGCGGACTTCTGCTTGAAAGATGGGTATGTGCCCAAGCTTTCTGAGTATTTGGCTCTCGGTCCAAAAACACCTATCCCAGTTCCCTCGTCTAGCTTGGAACCGTCCGTATACCACTTTATGGTATTCTGGTTTAAATTCTGTATGGTGTCTTCATCCCATTCAGATTTATTACTCAACTTTGTTATGAATTTTCTCACAAAGTTGAATTTTTTTGGCATATCATCTTGGGGCATTTCCCAAGTTTGATCAAAATGAAGTGATCGAGGTTTTTCCCTGATAATTCCTTCTTTGATCATTCTATATATTGTTTTCTTCCTTACACTTTCTAGCAGAATGTGCAGTGGGGTCAAGTTTAAAATCACCTCCATTGCAGCAGTGGGGCAAGTTCCCATTGCTCCGGTGATACATGAACAGGCTAGTCTCTGAATCTTCGAGAGGTTTTTCCTCGTCGTGTTCAGATTAGCCCTTACGCCCCAAGCCACTACCCCATATGTGATTAATGGTCTAACTATTGCTGTGTACATCCATTGCAGGATACGTGGGTTACATCCCCAGTTCTTCCCTGCAATGTTCCTACACACCATGAGGGCCTTGGTTGCTTTGTGTAGTACTTCGTCTTCGTGTTTGTTCCAGAGTAACCTGCTATCTAGGATTAGCCCTAGATATTTTACCTCTACTCGACGATGTTCTCCCCTATTTTTATGATTTTTAGATTAGGTTTCTTTTTCCTAGTAAAGGCTACTAGTTTAAATATACAGGGTGTCCCGAAAAGAATGGTCATAAATTATACCACAGATTCTGGGGTTAAAAATATATTGATTGAACCCTATATACAATAGTGCACAAAAAAAAGTTACAGGGTGCTAAAGTTAAAAATTTTAATGATTGAAATTGGCATTTTAAAGGGTGGCTGTATCTTCCATAATAAAATATTTACAAAGAAATATAGAGAGATACAAAAGTTTAAAAAGAGACGTTTGATTCCAGTGGCGGTCCATATTTTGTTAAATTATAGCCCTAAAAAAAGTTGGGGGGTGAAAGGAGTGTTGATCCCCTCTGAAAATCTATAATAAATCAAAATAATTGAATGCAACTGTTTACAATTTATTGGGTATTCTCTACTAGTATTTCCTATAAATTTTCATACATTAACGTTAAACCGTTTTAGAGTAACGTTAAAAAAAATTATTTAAATTTTTAACTTTTTCACCCTGTAACTTTTTTTGTGTGTACTATTGTATATAGTGGGGTGTAATCCCCCAGAATCTGTGGTATAATTTATGACCATTCTTTTCGGGACACCCTGAATATCACTTAATAACTGCCTCAACTACTTTCTTTATCTCAAAGTTTACATGTTTTTTTATGACTTCTAAAATCTATTTATTTAAGTTCTCAGTGTTTTTTCTTTCTTTTTCTGTAAATGCTTTCCCCTCTCTACGTAATATATTGCGACGCAATTTTGTTTTCGTGTCCTTAATGTAGGGAATATTTTTAAGTGTTTTTCTTTCTTTGTATGTTTTTCTTATTGGCTGCTTCCCAAATTCCATAAAATTCTGAAAGGGAAAGTTCCAAACCGATACTGCCTCTCTTTAATGTCCAGATTTCTCAGTCAGGTGAAAATCTATAGTTAATTAATTAAAGGTTATCAATTAAGTTCGTCAATGGTGTATGGATTAAGGGTTTTATAATTGGAAAAGTATAATTAAACTTCCCACCATTGTTTGCTTTAATGATGAACTAAGCCACAAAAAAGAAGCGAAGTATGAATAAATTGGTATAGTTTCTTGCCAACAATCTATCGGCACTTTACCTTCTACTTTTGTAGGAAAAATAATTTAATATTCTTTTCTATTTGAAAAAGTTTTAATTACTTGGGTAGTTTGGAACTGGAAAAATGTTTTGTTTAATTTTAAAGTATTATTGATACTTTTTTTATATAAAAATGATTTTTTTTTCATTACTAGCCTCTAACTTAACTTTATTGACTTTTGATGAGTTAATAAAGTGGTTCATTATCAACCAAGATAGAAAAATACCGAGCCACCTTAATTAGAACTAAATCTCAATCCATTTGACAGAATGCGAGGTTAACTGATGAAAATATAAAATTTGACATTTGACAGAAGCATGGATGATATCTTTAACGAAATTTTGAAATTCATATTTGATTTATAGTAGTTTTAGAGACTACTATTTAAAGAAATAAAATGCCAGTAGTCTTTACTCGACAATAATAACTAACTTTTCTACCTTGGCCACTAATTATTTCTGTTTAAAACGCAGAATAATCATAGAAAAACTGTGTTTTTCTTGATATTTACAATAACTTATAACATTAATCGGATAATGAAACTGATTAATAAGACTTCTATTGAACCCCTTGATAATGTAAAAGAACGATAACAGGTAGAAGAAACTTGAAATGATTTTGTTTTCTTGATAGAAATGTCTGTTGACTTGCAAGATGATCGTAATATTATTTTGTTATAAGTAGTAGGTAGTATCTAAACGACATTACTTCGGAAAACAATGTTTGGATATTTTTATAGCACTTGTGAATGGTAAACAAGCTACTAAAATATAAGGTAAGAATCAATGAAAACGTATTTACAAATAAAAGCATGTAAACCAATCTTTATTCTAAAATAAAGTTATTCACTTATTATGTTGAAAAAATTTTTTATATTTAATGCCATTATTGAGCGGTGTTAATTGACGAGTATTTGATTTAGTAAAACAGGACATTCTCTGGAACAAATTGGTTGCTTTAGCTGTTATTTTTTCTTAGAAATGTCTAAGGCAACTAATTTATTTTAAATATTTTTGTCCTAGTGTAGATTAGTTTGCTTCGTATGAGAAAAAATCCCAACAAAGAAGAGCTCTTGATTTTGATTTTAAGTACTCGCTGAGTGAGTTTCTTTTTTTCGTAAACTATCTATTGGCAGGGAGCGTAATAGAAACGACATGTAAAATTCGTTATTAAAACAAATAATTATTCTTCCAAGTAAAAGAAAAGATTTTTTAAAAAAACTGTAAAGCATTTATATAAGTGTGTATATTACTAATTACTATTATACTAGTTCTTAAGATGTTTCTTTCCATGTTTCTGTATCCTACTGGTGCTTGTGTTTTTATTGTTGAGGAATTTGCAAAAACTATTGATAGGATACATAGTCTAAGCCAACCCTTCTCTTTTAGTATTTCATGTTTGGTGGTGGTCATTGTGAAAATCATTCTGATCAATAATGAGATATGTTGGTATTTTTATCTGACCATTTATGTGATAATCAAATCCATAATAAACAATGTAAGGCAATAAAAACAACGATTAATATTAACAAAATTCCAGCATATTAATCAACGAAATGCATTCAATTTGTATCTCTTCAAATTCCATTCGTTTATATTAATTAAAACTGTCATATTATGAAGCAGAGTATTTATTTATTATGTGCTTTGGATGTTTATTGTAATAAATATCAATTTGTTTATTATGTAGTTATAAAAATCACATAAAGTGCATACAATATGGGGATAATTACTTGAGATAATAAAATAATCTGTGTTATTTGGAATTAAGTACCGTAAATAATTTTTTTTTAATTTGTTTTACTTAAACTATGAAGGGTAATGAATTCTAAGTAATTATGAAGTATTTCCTGTCTGGGATAATATTTTTTTAGTTTATAATTTGTGGATTAATTGGTTTAGTTAAGGAGGTCCTTTCGCCAGCAATGTTAAATAAAAAATCTTAGATTATGACTGAAATAAATTTGTTTTCTAAGTCCTCATGTATCGAATATTAAAATTTTAATTATACTTTACCGTGCAAATGTTTGAAAACAAAATTTTTTGAATGTTAGTATTGGTTCTGAGTCTTACGAGGAATTAATACCCCATCAAGACAGTTATCGATTAGTTGCAGGGAAAAAAAATATTTTTTTAAAATATTGTTTTTTTTGTATCAAAATATATAAGTTACCATGAAATTTATTGAGAAATAAATATTCAAAAATTACAAAAAATCCAACTTACAATAAAATTAAGCCAAAACATTTGGCAACGTTGCCTAAACGTTCCTAGTTTCAGGACATTGAATACATTCAAAGTGAATTCGAACCGATATTGATAAGTAATAAATAAATAATTAGAAAACTAATATCTTATTATCTTATATAAATCACAATTATTACACCGTTCATTATTTGCAATAGAGTCAATATGTAACACTCTGTTAATGACGTGAATGTAGGTAGGTGTACATCTTGTGGAGTACAATTTTCTCTATTTTAAATTGACCAGCATTTTTGTCATGAAAGATTCAAATATTTGAGATAACATTTTTATATTTTATTAATTTGTTACTTTCGTATTTGAATTTTTTTTATAATTTTTTTAAATTTTGACTATAAATGCCTCAAATACTAGTTTTTTGATTTCGACTGAATTTACAATTTAAACAATAATCTTGATATTTTATTATTATTTAAAAATTTTATATGCAAAAACTCTTACAATACAATTTACTACAAAGATACTAATTATTTTTTTCTCTTTTTTTAGGTAAGTACTTCAAATCATACCGAATATTCTGTAAGTATTAACTACAATTAAAGAATGCTTAATTTTAGTTTATTAGAATGAAATTTAAAATACGACACTTTCATCTGTTTGAAAGTATTTTACTCTTTAAATGCAATTTGGTTTGACAGTTCCTAATTCTTTAATTATACAGTGTGTGAAAGCCGTTACTGTACATATTTTTACATAACCATTCGAGGCAATATCAAGGAATTACAGGGCAATATGAGGCAATACAAGAGAATTATGGGACAATACAATTAATTATGGGGAATTTTGGGGAAATATCGAGGCAATATGTGGAAATACGGAGGCTATTTCGTATATCCTTCTTCAAAGTACATGTGGCTTTGGAGCATAAATTCCTGGATTTCCGCTTTTGTATTTGAAGAGCCTGGAACCTTCTTCAATTGTCGACTATGGTAACTGGCATTGTCCATAACTATGACAATATGCGGGGGAATATTTGGCAGTAAAGTGTTTTCGAACCAATCTTCGAATAATTCGGTTGTAGTATCTTGGTGGTAATCCAACGACGAATCTTGAATATTCTTCGTCGAAAGTCCCAAACTGTTTGGAATCCAACCATCTTCTGATCCAGCATGAATAATCGTGATCCGTTTTCATTTGTTCGATGGAGCTTTTGATTAGTATCCCACTGTTCCATCGGTCCATCCTTTTGCTGGCGTATCGTGGGTATCATGCCAGGTCTCATCCAAATAGAGTATTGGTCCTTGTATAGAGCTGTAATCACTTATGGCAGTCGAAAATTCAAAACGCCATTGCCTAATCCGTTGGGATTCCATAATAACTTGCCTTTTGTAAATTTTGCAGTATTTGAAAGCTAGTTTGGATAAAAGTGTCCATAGGTTTCCAATTGATAATTCAGTGGAGCTCCTTAGTCTTGTTTGCAATGATCTGATAGTAGGCACCAAGTTTTCTTTGTACATAGAGTAGATAGTTTTTCTTATCAAATCTTTATCACCATTATCAGTGGTTCTGGAAACACCACTATCGTTGACAGACGATCGCAATAAAAGTGGTGTATTACCATCAGTCCCCTTTTATTGTAGGCATTATATCGTTGAACACACTTTACCTAAGCATTTGCAAGTGAAAATTGTAGTTGCATTTTAAAGTATAGAAAAATATTAAGGAATTATCTGAGAAATTTTCCGGAAATATGGAAGACATATGGCGGCAATAGAAGGCAATACCAGGGTAATACGAAGAATTATTCCAGATTACGTGGCATAATGGGCCAATATGAGGAATTAATATTGCCTCTTCTGGGAATTATTTTGCATAAATTTCAGTGGTGGTTTCCCCCTTGGTCAAATGTTATTTTGGTGATTGCTAGGTTTAACTATGGCCAGATCCCGAAATATAAATAGATTTTAATTGTGTCAATTTTTTTTTTAATCTAATAGGAGCTTCTAAATAATCGCCCTGTATACCTCCATTCTAATAACTTTATATACTGCGACCAAAATGAATGTGTCTACATAACTTATTCGTCAGATCATTAACTTTGGTAATAAACCGTAAACACAATTTTCCCACTAATTTTCTTTTGCTCTCGCTGCCTAGAGAAAGACGACGAATTTCGGAATTTCAGACATTTCGGACCGTTAAATATATTAACTTAGTCTAGATAGCGGCCATAGCATAATAAAAAAAAGATAAAAAATTTCATAACAAAGAGCGTTTTTAACATTGCAAAAATATACAGTTGAGATATTGCAATTTAAATAAAAAAAACCCGTGACGACGGACAATTCTAATGTTTAATTCTATTTTATAATTGTAATTTTTCCAATAATTGTTTATACCGTTGTCAATTTTTTTCTAATAGAGTTGCGATATTCGGACATCAACAAAGTTATTTGTTGTATCTTGGAAAAATATTTGTTTCTTGGCAGATGCAAAAACGTTGATTAGAACCGGAGACAGGAAAATTACTATAATACTACCGTCGCGCCAACTGAGTTTTGTTCACCTCGCAAGGCCGCTTCTAGAGATTACAATCCGGTATACAGTTTTCAATTTGGTCTGATCCGGTGGGATTGACGTCAATCCAGCCGGATTAAAACTTTTTTGAAATTTCAGTCTAACCCGTAATTTAAACTTTATCGCATAGGTTAGGTATGAATTATTATGTTTTCTTACGCAGCGATATATAAGACGCTTTTTTATGATAATCAAGTAAACTTCCGGCAGATATCGGACCCTGGGTACTGCCGAAATTAGTGAACATGCCGGATTACTGAAAGGTAATCAAGAATAGTTATTTTCCTACGACCACCATCCAAAACACTATTTTGCACATTGGTTACAGTACGCAAAATCAGCAATTTCTCATAGCAACAAAAGTTGTGGAAAAAGTGACATAAGGCATAGCCAAAGTAACATAAAGCATAGCCAAAGTGACATTAGGCATATTCAAAATAAATACCTGCAGCAAGTTGTCAATCTCATTATCTAGTAGAGTCGATGAATCATTACAAAAATTTGATTCTGTTCCTGTTACCTCAACATCAGCTACGAATGACTTATTAACAATAACCGAAAACTTGTCGGAAACAACAATACCAGGGATAAAGATCCAGAACTGTTCCCATTTTACAGTTCATTATAATTTTAAGTGAAAAATCCCATGCAAGGAAAGTTAAATTTAAAATACGTTTCTTAAAACGTAAATTTGTTACTTACTGTAATATTTAATAAATCTTTAAATACGATCTTTAGTAATTTATTTAAATGAAATGCAGAAATTTTCACCGCCAAAAGCTATGCCATGTTAGAAAAAGTGCTCATAAAAAAGTATCGTGTGCAACACGATCGTTTGTTTGTTTTCTGGATGGTGGTCGTGTTTAACTAGACAGCAAAGTAGTAGATTGACTGCCGAGGCTGAATTCAGGAATAATTTCAATCTACTTTGCTGCCGAGTTGAACATATAATTTTTTCTTCGAGTGTTCGTAATGATATAGGGGGATATTGTATTTGCAAATTATTACAATACCCACAATATCATTATTTTTCTTGTAGTGTTCAATTAAAATAAAATTTGATAGAAATCGCAGTTGTTGGAATGGTTGGTTGCTATGGAAATGTCCATAATAGTTATAGTTTGACAATTCATGAAATTTCTGACAGTTGTGCGAAAAAATATCGGTATATTTAAATTATTATGTTATGTAATAAATCGGATATTAATAGGACACCGCACTAGAAAACTACAGTTTTGTTTTTTAGTTGTTTGTTTACAATAGTTTTAGCAACGTGTCTCAACATGAACTCTGGATTGCCGGACTGGCGCATTGCCGGATTATGGACGGTCTACTGTACTATAATTTATCAGTTTCATAAGTTTTCTTAGGTACAATATTTACAGATCACAAATTGGGTTGGCTGTATAGCCTGAAGCACTGCGACCTTTGCAGATCTATTGTGCTGCCCTTTGTATTTTAAAGCACCTCATCTAGCCTTGTCCTTCTGGTGAAGTTGATTAGCCTTTATAGTAACCATTTCAAATAGCCTGCTTGTCAAGTATTCAAGTGAAGTGGCATAAAGTCTTAGGTTGCTGTTTCTTCCTCTTCCAGACATAAACCTGCATAAGTTCTCATCCACTTTTATTTAAAAAATTGCTTTTTAAATATCTAATGTTAGCTGTTTCACTACAAAGAGCATCGTCAGATTTTCTAAATAAAAGTAAAAGTTTTGGTAAAAAGTCTGATTTTTTAATGTTCTTAGTAAAATGAATATATAGTAAGGGTTGATGCAATGAAATCTTCTAGATATAATTTCCATGACAACATTTTAGACTATTAGCAGAATATTGTATTGTACCTATAACATACACATCACCGAATACGGAACTACGAATAGAAATGAAAGCAAATATACTCACACCAAAACTTTCGTTGCGTCTACTCATTTTAATTGTTCTATTTTTCGGAAGAGGTCTCTCTACTAATACTATTAACGACAATACTTTTTAATTTAACAGATCTGCATCAATCTGTATTTGGTGAGAAACAGTTTTAAGAAAATTAAGAAAAGAGACAGTAGTTCTGAGAATCAGGAAAAGAGCAGGAGTTTTGTCTTCAGTTTTTTTAGTTTTGTTGGTGTATATCATCTTTGGTTTTGTGCTTCCAAATAATTATGTCCCTAAAATGGATTCAAACTATCAACCCCCCTTATCTGAAAGGAAATGTTGTGTACCTACATGTACAAATCGTAAAGGCAAAATGCATCGTTTTCCAAAAAATGAACCAAGTGTGTTTAGTGAGTGGATTTTAAAGATACAGTCTTTAAATTATAAAGACTTGTCAGTTGAAGACATTTATAAAAAATATGTATTTTGTGAGGAACATTTTTCTAGTAACTGTAAAGTTTTAGATACCAAAAGAGGTCTTATAAGAACAGCAGTTCCAAGTTTAAATTTACCTGGTAAGTGAATAAATCAAATTGTAATTTATAAAGAAAGAAAACCTGTACCAGCAGATCATTCAAACGTTTTTATGCTGAAAGGACTGTATAAACAGTGGAAGCAACCATTAGCTTTTACATTTAGTGAAGGATCTCATAAATCCATGGCATTAAAAAATTTGCTGAAGGTTCTAATCTGCAAATGTCAAAGTATAGGTTTGAAGGTAGTATCGACAGTTTGTGACCCAAGTGAAAATAATATCCGAGCTATTAGACTGCTAATGAGTGAAACGAAGGAGGAATACTTAAAAAGAAAAGAAGAGAATAGAAATTTTGGTTTTGTGATCAATGACCAAGAAATTATTCCCATATTTGATGTCCCTCATATTTTCAAGTGTTTAAGAAATAATCTTTTGAAACATGACTTGTATTTTAAGCAAAATAAATAAATAAATGATCATTTTTTGATTGTAAACATATATATTTACTTTAGTTTCGTTGAAATGTAGCTGTCTATTTTATCGCAGAGTACTTCTTATTGACAGATAGATGGCACTAGATATAAATTTAAGGAATCTGTATTATCGACAATACTTTTTAACACAACCGCTGCTACTCGATGTCGCATACGGATCTAGACAGTAACTAGGTTCTTGACATTCTATTCGTAGTTTCGTATTCGGTGATACACATATTTGCATTGAAAAAACTCAATTTTGTTAAAAGTATCATCATTAAAGAGTTTCAGCTTCGACATTGGTCTGTTTGACAGTAGTCAAAAAATCATATATTAGAGACAAGTATTTTTTCTTCCTCCCTGTTTTATAAGCGCTCATTTTCTTTTTCAATATTTTTTCATAGTCTCCTTCTCTTCTAAGTTTAGCGGTTTTTTCCTGTTCTATTTGCTTCGCTAACTGTTTCTTAAGGGCTAAGTTATTGAAAGAAATACACTCAGAATCGAAATCGTCAGAAGCAGGTCTTACATTTTTATTTCGTTCAAGTTATTTTCGTATTTTTTAAATGAAGTAATATTCCTGTTATTACAGAACTAAGTCATTCTTTGATGTTTTCACGTAATACTCGTGGTTTTCAATTTACCGGGACCTGTAGCTAGATTCGTTTGAACTTCCTGGAACAGGTAGGCAATCAAAGTGTACCAGATTGTAATCCCCAGCCGCTACATTTTTTTTAATAAAAAAAATGTATAAATCTGTTGAGGTTAAACGATTCCTTAATTCATGATGATAATTAAGGATTTTTAAATTTGCAAAAGTGTAAATTGGAACCGAACACTTCAACTAAAACCCTCGGGAGAGCCCTTTTAGTAATTTTGGTTCTAATATATATTTTTTCATCTGTCAACAAGCAATTGAAACAAAACGAACTATTTTATTTATCTTCGAATCCCGTAATACTATTAGAAAAAAGGTGACAATTAACTTCATCGAACCATATCGGTCACGGAAACCCACCAGGGCACTAGACTAACTATCGACATTTTAATATTTTGCAGTATCTTTATAAACCAAGCGAATCTATTGAAGCGGTCCCGACTAAACTTGATTAAAATAAATGTGGCGGAAGGACGATGGAAAACAATTTCCACTGTTCCGCCATACAATTTATAAAATATATATATATCGAATATCGGCTTCTCCTCGTCGACATAATGGCGTCGTGATTAAAGTTGCGAAAATAAAGTAACCCCTGAAAAATATCAATCGACGATAAAGACCGCCAAGAATAAAGTAAATTAACTTTAATGATAGTCGAGTAAGTGATACAGAAAGAGAAGATTGTTTAAGTTTGACAATAGAATGATTGGTTTCGTTCGTTGGTTCGATTATATGGGGTCATTGACTGAAATGTGTTTCTCGGAGAATAAAATCTTGCTAGGACGTTATCAAATGCGTTACCTGAAAGTCAAGAAGGTTTTAGAAACGTTTTTACACCACGGGGAGTAAAACTAGTGCTATAGTCCTATATTTGCGGGGCTAAATTATCGGTGAGAAGCTAGCTCCTAGCTCCTACCGTAGAAATAAGACAAGCAGCTCATTTGGCATCAGCGCATCAAAATCTACTGTGCATCCATACTCGACCAGCAGGTTGTAGGTAAAATTGAACGCTCGCACATATGATAATACTACAAATTAAATACGGGGAAACCATGATAATTAGTGGTTGATTTGATAAAAAACATTTTAAAGTTAATTTAATAAAAACAAAAATATAAAATGATATAAAATATTATATAAATACTAATCTATACTTTAAATGTTCACAGTGTGTTAAAATGGACATATATCAGTGAATTTTTAAAGCAAATGGGGATATATCCTTTGGAGCTGGTGGGTAAATGAAGATGTCCATGAATGAAATTTTGCACAGAGGTAGAAAAAACAATTCTCTTTCATCTGGTATATTCAAAAGTTACTTACAAACGTTCCGAGTGGCCAAAAAATGGATTTTAAGGGAATTTTTAACGCAAATTCGGATATATCCTTTGGAGCTGGTGGGTAGATGAAGATGTCCATGAATGAAATTTTGCACAGAGGTAGAAAAAACAATTCTCTTTCATCTGGTATATTCAAAAGTTACTTACAAACGTTCCGAGTGGCCAAAAAATGGATTTTAAGGGAATTTTTCATGCAAATTCGGATATATCCTTTGGAGCTGGGGGGTAGATGAAGATGTCCATGAATGAAATTTTGCACAGAGGTAGAAAAAATAATTCTCTTTCATCTGGCATATTCATCTACCCCCCAGCTCCAAAGGATATATCCGAATTTGCATGAAAAATTCCCTTAAAATCCATTTTTTGGCCACTCGGAACGTTTGTAAGTAATTTTTGAATATGCCAAATAAAAGAGAATTGTTTTTTCTACCTCTGTGCAAAATTTCATTCATGGACATCTTCATCTACTAAGACTTATTATAAAGTTATAATATATTTTTAATATTACGATAACTGGCGGACGGAATATGCAGCGGAGCGGAGTTGCCAAATCAATTTTACGGTATTGGAGCTAGGAGCCTACTTCTCACCCGTGGCTAGATTGACACTTTTACTTTTTGTCCCAATAATTGTTATGTTTTTATTAGAAAGTTTCTCATTTCCCCAATAACCTTAGGCATCAATTAATTAAATTCTTTGTTTTTAAGACCTGTTAGAATTTGGACTCTGAAATGAATATCAACTGTAACACTATTAGTTTCCAAAAGGCTGGGAGCCACTACAAAACTCTCCAAAAGAGATCCCGGCTAAGAGACCCTTTCCAGGGGGTGGTTCGACTCCAAGTTAATGCTCACTATAGGAAGGACTGGAATGTATAAGTAATAAGGGCGCCACTATCTTTTGGTACGCTTTCGATTAGCAAACAAACCACACAAAAACTAAGCTGGGAAAGATAGAAACACCTTGTAATTAGTATAATTAAACAACAAATAATGAAGCTACTTGAAACAAAAGACCGACCACGCTACACCCTTAAGACTTATAGTCTAAAGTATATAAATGAAACGGTTTTTAAAAAAAATATTGATTATATATTGAAACTGTACTTGCCGATAATGAACAGAATGGAATTGTAAAAATTGGACTTAACTTTAGGTTTCTGTAGTGTCTAGAAGGGCGGCTTCAGCTTCATCGTAGAAAATTAGGGATGAAAGTTTCTGGATGTTTATTTAATGGTTCTGCAGGCTTGATATGTAGTGGTTTTCTTAACGGCTCAGAACTGGTTTGGATTTAGGCTTCTGTGGCCTCAACGTCAGCTTAAAATGGTTTGAAGGACTATAGGGACCTTCTAAAGGATGGTTTCAACTTATCGGTAACTTGGCTCTAACTTTGCAGTAGCTTAGCGATAACTTGGCGGTAACTTAGCTATAACTTAACGGTGACTTAGCGGTAACTTAGCTGGTTGTGTCTTCCAACAACCAAAAGGGAAAATTCACAAGACGAAATAGTAGAACGTTTTTCCGACTCTTCAAGTGGGTCTATTAGTCGAGAAGGGATATAAAATTGTCGTACTCGTTATATATAGGGTGTGTTCGGGGAGCACGCTTTCGAGCTATGTAGCGCCAAGAGCCATATAACGCAAACGAGGAATAGTACTAGATAGCGCCAAATGGCGCAAATAGCGTGCTCCCCGAACACACCCATAGTCTCGCTCAACACGGAAATCGTGTTTGTGTCATTTGTCAGAAGGGATACGTTCGGCACATTCAATTGCAAGCGAGATGCGTGGTTTTTGATTGGCCTCGTTCAAATAGCTATATAGTTAGCGTCTGTAAGGGGTGTCTCGTGTACAGTAGCGTTAACAGTGATTCGGGGTCGATTTTAACGTTAATAACAACAGTATTGTTTACGGTCGGATAATAGTGCAAGGTGACATGAAGATAGACATGTTACACAACATTTTCTTCTCCAATTTAGTCCAAAACTTTTTTTTTATTTCTTTCGGTGTCATTGCTTGCATTTAGTTGGTGCGAGAAATATTACATACAGACATTAAAAGTTAAAGATATTTTTGTTTATAACTTTATTGCTGAGCCCAGCTCGGAATTTATCACAATATTTAATATAATAGTTTTAAGTGCAATAAAAAAATTGTTAACTTTTTTGTACTAACCTTTTTTTTTGGTCCATCTGACGATGCTAATCTTAGCGAAACGGCCGTCATTAAAAAAATTGTTATTATTATTATTAATTTTTAAGAAATATTCTTGTAATTAAGTAGTAAATTGAGAAGTTTGAACTTCTGTAAGAGTTTATATCTTTTAATTATGGAAATACCTTCTTCGTAGCTTCGAAATTCAAATGAAATATTTGGGCTATTATGTTAAAAAAAATCAATCGATATTTAATTACTTACAGAGATTTGTCGGTGGATGATTTGAATTTTTTGAACCGTGTTTTTGATGATCGAATATAAAAGGCTTTAATTTTGGCTCAAAAAAAAACAAAAAAGTAGGTCTTGCTCTCTCTTTTGCAATAATACGGTTCAATTAAGCAGTTCGAACGATCTATTGGCATTTTTTTAGATCGGTCGATAAATCTAGAACGGCATTTATTTTTAATTTTATAGTTTCACGATATTTGTGATAATTTTTAAAAGTATTAGTAGAGGTAGGAATGATATAAAATAATAAAATGCAGAAATTGTGCTTGAATTTCTTTAAATATTTTGTTGATATTTATTGAATTTTAATATCACTCCATTTATTTCTGTAATAATTTGTTATGTTAACTCTATTCCCTCGCGCACAATTTCCACTTTCTTGTGTAACGACCACTCTATATATACCCTCTTCCCATATCTTGATTATTTGCGATCATTCCATGTGTTCGATTTGTTCTTCAGGGTTCTACTCGCATCTCCATGTTATGTTTAGTTGGGAGGGTAGTAAACAGGGTCGGACTCGCAATAATACAAATATTATAAAATGTACATATCTTTGATAGTGTAAGTTCACTAACCCTTTTGGATGTTTTAAGAACTTGTAGATAGAGACGAGTGTGCTTATCGCATAAAAACAGTTCGTACATTTTTATTTAATGGCTCTAAATAATAATTTTCCGTTTTTATTATTAACAAAAATCGTTTACTTTATACAATTTAAATGAATGATTTATTATGCATTAGGTAAAATTCATCATTTATTTTATCCGTCTTTGATTAAAAACAAACATTTTGATAATGAGGGTAGCGTAAATATCAATGGGCGATTTAATTTTTGTTTGTATTGTACAAAATGCATATCGACTATTTGAAAATCTAATTAAATTTAACCGTATCTAAACATGATCGACGAAATGATAAAATATAATAAAAGTCGGTTATTAACATTGTAAATGTTATTTAAGGGTTTGTTTATCGATAATTTACATTTTTATTTTTAATAGCAAACAGTTATTATAGTTAAATACTATAAATGATGATCCGGTGAAGTTCGTAACATTACAACTAAAAATTAATGATTAAATTTCAAGACGTAGACAATCGTCCCTTGGTTCTCAAACATTTATAGATATATTCGGAATTTTACAGTCTTGTAATGACGTCATTTTTGTCTATCCTTGTTTAACTAATGTAAAATGACAGTGACGAAAAATTTTGCCGAAATGTTGTCGTGGCTAAATTTTACCTGAAATGCTTGTCAAGTGATTGTCAGTTTTGAAGTTTTGAAAACGCCAAAGCGTCAAAACATGCCGCCAAAAAACCCTCATCGATTTAACGAACAAACACAGTTAATAATTCTAAATATGTTGGCTTTCTTTCAAATTGAACAGGAACAAGTTATACAGGTACCTAATTAGACACCAGTAGTCAGTTACTTAGCAACAAATAAATTTAATAGGACATACGTTTTTTCCCACGAAAATGACGTCATTACACGACTGTAAAATTCCGAGTATACCTACCATCAGATATTTATTTATAGTATACTATACTATACTATATTTATTTGTACTTGGCAGCACAGTGAATTCATTATAAATGCAAATCCTTCAAAGCCCAAGTAAGGGTGGTTCATGAAAAATAACTAAAATTAGTATACATTTATGTTGAAACATAGTCACAGTTGTTATTTTTCAAAGAGTCTACCCTGTAATTAGGGATTAACTAACCCAAACACAATAGAAACCCTAGATAATATTGTCACAACATGTAGCTGAATAGATCCCATGACCGTAGAACCGAAGTTTTTTAAAGCATAATTCAAATTAAAATAAAAGTCAAAAGTAAAATGAAATTATGCTACATGTAACGCATCTACGTGCTTCTCTACCATGCTAACACTTTGTTTATATCTTTTTTGACATTTTGACATTTTCTGGCTTCTATGGTTTTCCATATTTAGACATAATTTTGATTTAGACATTTCTGACCAAAATATAAGAATTTTTGATTTATATTAACATAGAAAAATAAGGACTTTTAATTCTCGATTTTTGTTTCACGTTAGTTAAGTTTATGAGTTAATTTTAGTTATTTTATTGTATTTTATAAAATAAAAAGTTTGTTTCAGTAGAAACATAGAGTGAGTCAATAAAAGAGAAAAACTATCTTATAAATCGAGAATTTTTGTCTAACCGAAAAAAAACAATGGTTGTAGTTAATCTTAAAATCCAAAATGAAGCTACAATCTGGAAATTAAAAACGATTCGTTTTTAAAAGCTTATCACTCTCAGTTGCTACAAATTGATAAAATAAAAAAAGTTTGTAAATCAATGACGAAACATGGTCAATATCGAAATATTTCCATAGTATTACATGAAGATATTGCAAAATTGTCCATGGACGAAGATTTTGATATGGTATTTGAAGATTATTATTTAGAAGAAGTAATAGAAGATCCAATAGATAAACCGAGAGATAAACCTGAACTTGTAGGAAAGTTACTTACTACCTGTAATAATCCAGAATCAGATTTAAAATCGGTCACAAAAAATTTTATATTTGAACCGTTTACCGGCAAAAATCAAAATACTGAGTATTGGCTAGAAACTTTTGAAAGTGAATGTAAGAGATTTGGAATAAAAGAAGAAAATATGTTTGAAATTATGAGATTATTTTTAAAAAATGGTGCTAAAGATTGGTATACATCAGTCAAAATAAAATATGGTTTGCAAACTCCTTGGTATCAATTTAAAGAATCTTTTAAAACCACATTTATAGAAAAAGGATGGTCCAATGCTCGTTTTGTCTATTTATTCAAGCATATTAGCGGATCTTTAGTAGAATATGCTTTAAAAAAAGAAAAAATGCTACTGAATCCCTAATTTCAACAATGAACATATAATATTATGGAAAAGTTTTTATCAAAACGCGTTTGTAGTAGAAATCCTGTTACTTAAAAGCAAACAGTAGTGGCCGCGTCCGAGACTTTTTTGGCAAATTAAATAATCTTTTCAAATCTTTTTTAACAATTAGAAAATCTTGAATATTTTTCCAGTTATTCAAAAAAACTTCTACTTTGTTTACTTTATTGTTTTTAACTTTTAGGTACTGTTTGTCCTGTCCCTTTTGGAACCTTTCCTTAAATGATCTACATAATATTCTGGATCAAATGACAACTTGATCGTAATTTTCGATGAAAAATCCTACAAGTCTACAAGTGAATCTAACTAACAGTTCAAAAGGAATATTGTAGAATATTGTGCAAAATAAAGCGCAAACTGCAAAAAATTTATATGTTTGGCCACTGAGAAAATAGAGTTGGATATGTCCAACCATTTATCTTTTTGAAAGCACTTTAACTGACTAATATTTAAAAAAATATAAGTTGTTTATCTGACATTGATTCATAAAAATAAGTAAAATGTGTTCAACAATATAATGCCTACAATAAAAGGGGGCTGATGGTAATAAACCATTTTTATTGCGATCGTATGTCACGATTTATTGCTTATGGTCAAAATTTGCACACAAGATCGGTTCTTCTATTTGTATAATTTGGGTTGAATATAATATTTTATATTTTTGTTCCCGTAGTGAGAGTTAGTCTGTGCTGTTTAATAATTTTTGTGAAAAATGTTTCATCTTTGGGAAACTGCATCAGCTGCGCCCTATGTTACTGTTCCTGTTCGACGAAATCGTCAGACATTTTCATCAGAAGCTGGTCCAAAGGGATTGGGCTGTAAGGCTCCTGCAGAAAAACCAGTGATTTGACAGGGATACCTCCTTACTACTGCGTATTCAACCCAATTGAGTATATGTGGAGAAAACTAAAGAACAAAGTGCGGACCCAAAATACTATACCTACATTATGTCCTTCTGTAATTGAATTAATCCGGCAAAATATAGATGACCCAGACGCTGATTGTTGGAAAAGAACAATAAACCATGTTATAAAAGTGGAGGATTCATACAGGGCATTTCATACTAACATAGAACCCCTTATAATTAACGTAGATTACGATAGTGATAGTGAAACTGAATTGACATATTAACCTATTTAAATTTTTATTAAATTTTAATGTGAATATCATTTAATATGAATTTCTATTAAAACATTAGTTTTGCAAATCTAATCCTGACCTGCATTCTTTACCCAAACTTGCCAATACCTAAGATAAAAGTACCTAGGAAGGTTATTATCACCATCAGTCCCCATTTATTGTAGGCACTATATTGTTGAACACACTTTACCTATCCCACTATCTGTAATAAAACAAGAAAACATTCCGGTGGTCGGTCAAATGTAGCCCCTCACTCCAGAATAGTTCTGGTTAAAGGCGATGTTGCTAGTTTTCATTTATACGATATCCTGGATGATTTTTACTAACTTTCAAACGAGAAATGATGATTTCATAAAACTTCAAAAACAAACATGTTCTAAACTGAGATCTGAACGAGTATAAGCATTTTAAAGATACCTTCCGTTTTTAGTGAACCGTCCACTTTTTGCATTCATGAAATCAATTTGCAAATTTAATAGCCGCATAAAGTACAACCTTTTGCAGTTTGTGCGTTTTTATACAATACATTAACATTTAAATTGTATGTTTTAAATTCATCGTTAATGTTTGTCTTGCAGGTTGTTCCTTTTTTTTCAAATATATGTACAAGGTGATTCATAAGGAATATCCAATCTCGAAATTGCAGATCACACATATCAAAATATAATGATCTTGTTCAACGTACTTTACACAGGGTGTTTCATTAAGAATTATCCATATAGTAACTGGAGAAACCTCAGCACTAAATATGAAGATTTAAGCCAAAACACTTAAGTAAAATATTTCTCCTAACCGAGATGTAGGGTGTTTTATTTTAACTATTCTAAATGATTATATCCCATATTTTTGACACCTTCAAATATTTTCTGTTCATACTTGACAAAGAGTTTATACATATTAGCTTACTTTAAACAGTGGCAAAAGATATTTTTTTTCGATTACCAGAGGCGTGCGGTAGGGATGGATACTTTCTTTTATCCCCCTACAATTTACGCCACTGTCGTAATATTTGTTTCTGCATGTTTTTTTGATTCTCCGTCACTTTCTACGTAAATATCATCCTCTTGTCTCAGTACGATAGAGTGAGTAGTTTTCGAGTTATTTGCATTTAAAGGTAATGTTTAAAATATCCATTTTATTCCAATAATTCCTTAATAATTTAGTCAACCCAACATATTTCTAAAGGTTAGGAGAAATTTTTTCAAAAGGATTAATAAATGTATTGAAGTCAATGGAGGGCACTTCGAAAATTTACTATAATGTTAACTAACTAGAATTTTTTTACAGTAGTCTAAATAAATCATTGTTTCAGTACGTTTATTTTATGTATTCATCATGTTATTTCGTAATGAAAATCATAGTTCTATTTTGTTATAAATTTAAAACTGAAATTTTGATAAATATTAATATGAAAAAATCATTTGAAACTGATAAATTTTATTTATTCAGTGAAATAGTTATTGACTCATGTGGATTTACGATTAGAATTAACAAATTTTGTTGTCAAGGTGGTTAGATTATTAAGGAATCTCATGTTAAATAAGCAATAAAACAAAAATGGATATTTTAAACATTATCTTTAAATGCAAATAACTCGAAAACTACTCACTCTATCGTATTGAGACAAGAGGATGATATTTACGTAGAAAGTGACATGCAGAAACAATTATTTCGACAGTGGTGTAAATTGTAGGGGGATAAAAGAAAGTATCCATCCCTACCGCACGCCTCTGGTAATCGAGAAAAAATGTCATTTACCACTGTTTAAAGTAACCTAATATGTGTAAACTTTTTGCCAAGTATGAACAAAAAATATTGGAAGGTGTCAAAAATATGGGTTACAATCATTTAGAATAGTTAAAATAAAACACCCTATATCTCGGTTAGGAGGAATATTTTATTTAAGTGTTTTGGCCTAAATCTTCATATTTAGTGCTAAGGTTTCTCCAGTTACTATATGGATAATTCTTAATGAAACACCCTGTATATGTATTCTCCATTTGAAAAAGAAAAAAAAGTAACTTTAAACGGCTGCTTTCAGTGGCTTTTATGACCATCAGTTTGAAACTGATTGTAGAGTTGTAATATTGAACGAGTAATTTTTTAAAATGATGAACAAACTATGTCCAAATAAGTTCAAACATAACAGAGAGTATGTACAATTTTTTTAGACTTTTACATAAAGAAAATAGTGATTAGTTGGAGGAAACAAAAATCGGCTGCAGGAAGAACAAATATCAAGTATTAAGAACAGTAAACAACTAAAAGGTTGGATCTGACGATGTTAATTCTATGGCGAAACGGCCGTCATTGCTAAAACATATTTTACGAATAAATAGTGAAAGTTTAATTCAACCTTTTAGCTGTTTGCTTTTCTTAATAAAATGGACTTTCACGTAGTAAGGGTTGGTACAATTAATTTCAAATGTTAACTACTTAATAAAAAATTGAGGCTACATAGTAGGTACTTGTATAAAACTACCAGCCATTTCCTAGGAGTGTCAAATATATATTTTTAAAATATCACTATAGATGCATTAATTAAATGAAATCTTCAATTTTGTGTAAAAAGGATTAATAAAAAGGAAGAATTTAATAGAATTCACAAAAAGAACCTTCTGTGTTAATAATAGAGTTGGTGTCAGAAAAGTTAAGTTAATGGTAATAGTAGTTACATAACAACTGCCACCTACTTAATGAATCAATCACCCTGTATATTTAAATTTATATGTATATACGAATAAAGTTGGATTTAAAGACATTCTATATTTCAATTCAAAAAATTGCTTGTGGAGGATTTAAAATAGATCGGGGTTTCATATACAGTGCGGTCCATATGTATGGAATAAATTCATTTGTAGCGTTATTATGTACTATATGAAAAAAACCTGAAACAGGTCGATTTTTATTCTTAAATTGACAATTTACAGTATGAACATATTATCCCCCTCCAGCACCCCTTCGGAATTATAAGCACCCCCTCGAAAATTTTAAATTACAAAGGGGGTCATGTGGCACCTCGTTGGAAAGGGATTTTAGTCCTCTGTTCAGCAATATAAAGTTTTTTATGTTTGGTGCAATCATAACTGAGAAAATTGATTTTTAAGATGTAAAATTTTGATAATGTCTCTAACACAAAATTTTACGTAGAATGAAGATAATAATGTCACATAATGATTAGAATGTGTTTTTCAATGTATTTGACACTTAAATTAAATGTTCAAAATAACCACCATTCACTTCTTGACAATAACCGAGGCGATATTGGAATTCTCGTACAACATTTTGTATGACCTCGGGGGTTATTTTGTTAATTTCTTTCGTTATCCTAACTTTTAAATCAGCAATATTGTTTGGTCTATTAAAATATACTTTAAATTTTAAATAACCCCATAAGAAGTAATCGAGAGGAGTCAAATCGGGGGATCTAGCCGGCTATTCGATCGTCCCACGTCTTCCAATCCACCTATTGGGAAAAACCTCGTTTTAATAATTTCTAACAGTACGTGCAAAATGCGGTGAAGCTCTGTCTTGTTGGTAGTAAATAGATCGATCTATCTCATTTGGATGATTAACATCAGGAAAAACTCTTTGTAATGTAGGCACTAAAAAGTTAATCAAAAAATCTAGATAAACCTCACCAGTAACTGTGCCCTCAAAAAAATAAGAGCCAATAATTTTATTGTTAATGATACCAGCCCAAACGTTAAGTTTTTTAGGATATTGAGTGTGAGCCTGACACATCCACATAATCTGTATAAATACCCTGCATATTTTTCTGACGTTAAATGTACTTCAATAAAATTAAATAAACGATCAAAATTATTACCAGTATATGACATTTTTTTATAATCTTACTTATCACTTGTATGCAGAAGGTCGTTTTAATGTCGTCTGTTTTCTACTGGGACCCGTTTTATCAGACTATTCGCTAACTGGTGTTGAAGTTTTAAATTGAAATTTCATCGCAATTGTCCCAAAAATCCTGTCGACGTGAAAACTCGACGTTTTAATTTTTAATAAAACAACCTCATCAACTTTCTACTGACGTAGTGTCTGGAATCTGTATATATACTATTACCGGCGGAATAACAGATTTTCTAAATTCGATTTCGGAGTTATACAATCTCTTTACTAATCCCTCAAATCCGTAGAATTACGTTGCGAATTACCCATTACAGCCAGTCCACCTATTCATCCACCCGTAGGGTTTTCATTTAAATTATGCAAATTATTTTTCCCATTCGTCCACGTCCAAGTCCATGCATTGGTTTCACAATAAAAAAAAGTGTTTTACATAATTTAATTATTTTTTCTACTGCTAGTGTTGTACCATTTTTTTTTTAATTTAGAGTTTAATGCTATTCTGTTGATTACAAGAATCTTTTACCATCTTTCTATTATTAAGATATTCTTTGTATTGAATTAAAAATTTGAAAAACCGCCAACTTTATCAATTATTATCAGTAGTAAAATTTTATAAAGCAATAAAACAAATTGGAAAAAATAAAAATCTATTATCATTCATACATAAACAATTAAATGAACTAACAAATAGATTATAGATCATGGTAGCATAGAAGCCATGAAAGTTTACATTCAATAATTAATAACGTGTCATACCTCCATTATTATTGATAAGTTCTTGTAATCTTGTAGGCATTGAGTCAATTAAATTTAATGTTAAATTTTCATCTTCTGTCAAGCTCTCCCAGGTTTCTTCTATTAGCGTCCATAAGTGTTCTTTGTTTCATGGAATTGTATTTAAATTTTTCAATTTTTTTACTTAAATAATTGTGGTCTGTTTTATTCTTATGTGATTTTAAAGTTAAACCGGTCCTGTTAGCGAGCTGTCCCAATCGTGAATACCTCTTAGCTGGCTCGTTTTGGGATTTTCTTTATTCCCTTTTCACCTGCCCTTTGTTAAGATGTTTGTAAGTACATGCTTGTGCCTCGTTTTCGAAACTGTGTATAAAGAAAATCTTTTAATCTCCGCTCGGCACATGGCAGGCAGTCTCCTTTTCTTCCCCTCGCCTTTCTCCTTTCTCTATACATCACCTTAACGACGATAAGAGTGAAAATTGTGATTAATATATTCGGAAACATCAGAGTTATTATACGCAGTTTCGTTGTAAACATCTTGAACAACGATACGGGCTTACCCGAAACGATTATGGGTTGTTTTTTCTTTCGACAAACTACTTAGAGGGATTCTAATTCAACAAAACATGGTGTGTTGTATAAACATAGTGTGCGTTGGCGTCTTAGACGGGAGGCGTTATTCTTATGTTTAATGTGTAAACAATTAAACATTCATCAGTTTGTGTATTTAGCTCAGATGGTTTGTTTCATCCTTAATTTAACTGAAATAATAACATGTTACCGTTATTTAAACCTTTTTCATTATTAATTACACATAGTTTGTCTTGGCGTTGTAAATTAAAATGTACAAATTGTTATAAGAAATTTGTTTCCTATGCACAATTGTTTCGTAAAGCCAATGGTTAAAAAAAGTTACAGTATTGTTTTGGATCCCTTTAATAATGAATATTTAATAAACCTACATGGCGTAGAGTTAAGTATAGGCAATCCAGATACCGATTGAAAGGTATAGTATGTACAAAAAGTACGAGGAGTAATAAACCCTAATTAAGTATACAAAACCTTTACAGGGAGCACCATGAAATTTTTGATAAATCTCTTACTTTAAATTACATTTCTTCCGTAAATCTAAAAACCAGGTATTTCGACCCCGTATTTGTTTCAGTTGTAGCAAAGTTTAGGGTTTCTTCATTGTTAAAGGATTAGCAGATAAGCAATAACGCAATGCAGTGGTGTGTATTTTGGAAAAAAATACGTTTTAAATTATAATATAATAAAAAATAAAAAGAAATAATTATTGGAATACATTTATTACTTACATTTTATTCTATATCCGACTCGGAAGAGGAAGAATCGTTGTTGACAATAATAATAATAGGGTCGATTAAATCATCACAAATATTGTCAATTTTCCACATATTTGCCTCTACTTTGATAACATGCTCGATACAGTTTGTCCAATTTTCCTTACTAACATGACTTACAGCACTCTCAAACAATTTCACAACATCGTTTATTTTAAAAGTAGTATTTTTTTCCAACTTCCCCCTTTACCTGAGCCCATATTAATTCTATGGGATTAAGTTCACAATGATAAGGGGCAAGTCGAAGAACTGATATACCACGAGAAGAAGCCATTTCTTCTACAATGTAGGTTTTGTATTTATTCTTGTTCATTTTTGCAATTCTGTAAAGTTCTTTCCTTAGTGGATCTTTTGGAAACTTAATATTTTTCGAAATAAGCCACTCCAAAAGCTCTGCTTTACGCCAACGACTTGTGGGCAATGCTTCTCGTAACCGTGAATGGTAACTTGCGTTGTCCATAACAATAACAGCCCCTTTTGGAATCAGATCCAACATTTGAACAAACCATTCCTCGAAGACATCCCCATTCATATCTTCGTGACAGTCCCCCGTGCGTTTTGAAATAAAAGTTAATAATCCACCATCAACAAAACCTTCAGAACTTCCAACATGGACAATGATAAGTCTTTTTCCTTTTCCAGATGGCGGCTGCAAACCTAACGATAAGCCTTCCTCTTTTAATGTTTTCATCTTGCCAAGATTTAGAAACTGTATATCCAGCATATGCAGTTTTATGAATGGAATGTGTCTCTCTTAGTCTGAGATATTACTATAGATATATTTATGAATATTTAAAAGTTGAACTGTAACATATAATAATGATTTGAAGATGGAATATTAAATTATAAGAAAAGTTAAATTAGTTATGTAAGATTGTAAATAACAGAGTAAACTTTTATTACATTCCCTCTATAGTGGTCTCGTATATCCCAAGAAACAATAACATGAAATATTTCTGATAGTAGCAAACAGATAAATAAAGAAACTAAAGTAATCAATATCTTCATACAACATCGTTGTCAGTTATGAAACCAGGCACAATAATAAAATCTTTAGTATATATAAAATACCGAGAAATCCAATATTCTCCAGGTAAAATATTATTCGAGTAAGACAGGATCGGTCTTCGTCGGTAGTCGGTAGAACAAAATACAACACATTCACGGGCGAGAAGTAGGCTCCTGGCTCCAAAATCCATTTTTTGGCCACTCGGAACGTTTGTAAGTAACTTTTGAATATACCAGATGAAAGAGAATTGTTTTTTCTACCTCTGTGCAAAATTTCAGTCATGGACATCTTCATTTACCCACCAGCTCCAAAAGATATATCCGAATTAGCGTTAAAAATTCACTGATATTTCAATTTTAACACACTAGGAACATTTATTAAGTATATATTAGTATTTAAATAATATTTTAATTTATTTTATATTTTTGTTTTCATTATAATATTAACTTTAAAATGTTTTTTATCAACCACTAATTATAGTTCCTCCGTATTTAAATGTAGTATTATTATGTGCGAGCATTCAATTTTACATACAACTTGGTGGTCGAGTTTGAATGCACAGTAGATTTTGATGCGCTGTTGCCAAATGAGTTGCTTATCGTATTTCTACGGTAGGAGCTAGGAGCCAGTTTCTCATCACACCGATACACATTCACACTTTAACAACTGGTTAAACACAATTTAAGAAATCAAACTTTATGACCGTTATATTTCATTTTAAATACCACGGAATATGAAAGTATTGCAATGATTTACCTCTTACTACTAAATTGTATTTTGGATTTTAATTTTTAATTTTGCCTTAGTCAATTGGTGTAGGGTTCAAACATAAATTTTATTTTAATTTTTATACTGAATTTTGAATAATAACAAAAACAAACTCTTATTTACCTAAACTGATACCTAATTCTTTCTTATCTAACCTATCTACCTTAACTAATCTTTCTACCTCAACTTATCTTAATTAATTTAAATTCCTTATCTACCACTTATTATAATTTTCTCTTGTTTTCCTTATCTTTGTCCTATTTTCTCGTCCTGCATTTGTTGTCCTTTTTCCTTTTTGTTCAGTTGTTGTCCTTTTTTGCTTGTTATCCAATTGTTTATTCCAAATCTTTTTAATTTCAGTTATTTTCTTTAGTTACACATCTGCTCAGCTACATGTATCAATTAATTTTTGTTTCTTTTAGTACTTTTCAAGTTTTTTTAATTATCTTAACTGATTTCTTCTAATTTATAGTGTGAATAATCTTTGCTTTTAACCTTTTTACTTTTATAAATTATTTTTAACTCCCTTTAACTTTTCTTAAAGTTCCAACTCACTGTCAAACTTTCTTTTCCAACCTTCTTCATCACTAACACTACACTTCTTATCTACTACAATCATTGTTTACATTACAGGGAATTTTTTTATTAACTTAAAATTTTAATTTTGACAATAAACTCCAAATATGTCCTTTGGATGCTGCAGTTGTGGCACATACATATGTCTTCTGTATGTTAAATGTCCTTAGAACCTCCAAAAGTTGCGTTTTTTTTATATTCTTCAAAGTACATGTTGTTTTGGCATTGTCCATAACTATGACACTATGCGGGGGAATATTTGGCAGTAAAGTGTTTTCGAACCAATCTTCTAACAATTCGGCTGTAGTATCTTAATGGTAATCCAATGACGAATCTTGAATCTTCGCCGAAAGTCCCAAACTGTTTGGAATCCAACCATCTTCTAATCCAACCATCTCCTGATCCGTTTTTTTTTGTTCGATGGAGTTTTTGATTGGCTTCGCAATGTTCCATCGGTCCATCCTTTTGCCGGCGTATCGTGGGTATCATACCAGGTCTCATCCAAATAGATTATTTGTCTTTGTAAAGACCTGTAATCACTTATGGCAGTCAAATATTCAAAACGCCATTGCCTAATCCGTTTGGATTCCATAATAACTTGCCTTTTGTCAATTTTGCAGTATTTGAAACCTAGTGTGGATAAAAGTGTCCATAGGTTTCCAGTTGATATCCTTATCTCAGTGGAGCTCCTTAGTCTTGTTTGCAATGCTCTGATAGTAGGCACCAAGTTTTCTTCATATATAGAGTAGATAGTTCTTCTTATCAAATCTTTATCACCGTCATCAGTGGTTCTGGAAACACCACTATCGTTTCGTTTTCCTCTCGGATGAATTGGCCTCGAAATTTGTACTCTCACTGATGATTCCGGTATCCCTGTTAAATCGCTGGTTTCTCTTACAGCAGGACTAAAAGCCCAACCTCTTTGGGGCAAAATAAATTAACTGGGCCAGAAGAACACTGTCACCCTCCTATGGGTCCCGAAACACATAGGAATAGAGGGGAACGAAACAGCAGATAAGCTGGCAAAAAAAGGAGCTGAAACCCCACATTTGGGACCAGAACCATCTTGTGGGATCAGCAGTAGAGTAATCTTAGGAAAACTAAGGGAAGAAATGGAAAAGGAAAAATCCAAGTACTGGAATCAGCTAGAAGTACTGAGGCAATCTAAGATACTACTGGGGAATTATGACCAGAAGAGATCTCTTAGCTGCCTCAACCTCAGTTAAAAAAGGCTCCGAATTCGAACGGGAATATTAACCGGGAATTGCCGGTTAAGAAGCCACATGAAGAAACTGGGGCTAGATACCTAGGAGCACATGAAATAGAAGAGGGGGATCTACCTGATTTGAAGCCCGACGATGTCCTAAACTTCCTCAGGAAAATAGGACTCGAAGAGCTGCTATAAATCTGAGGAAACATCAGAACATGGCAAGTAAGAAGGGACACAATAGATCCTATAGGTCGCAGTGTACTTATCACCTCTAATTTATAAATACATACATACATTTCATACAACTTATAGATTATAGCTGACGCATTATAATCAGTCATAATAAGAGTACCTATTAATCGTCTAACATTACTTTCCGTATGGTTGCTTTTTATTGTTGAATAAGATAATATTCTTCAATAAATATTAAAAGAATGTAACAAACTGTAAAAAAGAGATAAACTAAATCAATCGTTACTAAAACTGTAGCAGTCGATAACATATAAAATGTTTCATTATCGCTAAGTAATGATTTTACACCAAATCCAAATCCACACTTGTCTGTATGAAAAGCTAATCGTGTTATCAGTCTGTACATTCGATTCCTATTAATCAGTTTAAGCAATTATCAGGTTTCCTTCCTCCAACTACTGTTTAAATCATTGTTTTTCTGATTAGTATTATATTTCCAACTTTAATTTAATTAAATGGATACTAACAATGTTTATAATAGTATTTGGTGATAATGATAATGATAAGCTGTGGATCTTTAATTTGATGTTGCTTATTTCCAAAACACCGTTATTAATTTGACTTTTATCTAATTATCTTTTTGTCGGATTGATTATTTTTAAGATATAAAAATATTTCTGAAATTTCTGTAGTTTCGAAATAGTTTTGCAGAAGTTGCTGCCTATCATCATGACTGAGTTATTTCCGTCCTGATTAAAATATCCAAGTCCAACATGAAAACGCAATTCATGTTAGAAAAACTGTAGATGCACGAAATGGATATACAGAACAAATGTTTTATTGTCATTCACTCGCAGAATTTAGTGTAACTTTTACAGTGACAAATGCATTAGTGCATTTTTCACTTATTCATGCTTTATCGCCCTGCTAGTTGCCAAAATAAATACACTTCTCTGGAAAAGTATCACATCCTCTAGAAAATTAATAAAACTTTTATGAAATACAGTTTATATAAACTATAATACATAAAAAGTAAGTTGATAAATGTAAATTGAAAAATGTAGTAGGAAATACTAGTAAAAATTAAAATATATAAAATGTTTCATTTTCTTTAACCATTGATTATAGTTTGTATTATTTGTTTTCTTAGGTTCAAAGAAAATAATTAAAATTTAACATTTAAAAATGAAAAGCAGAAAATTGTGTCTACCTGCACCCAAGGTAAAGAAACTTAAAATATATATTTTTGACATAAACTGTGTTCCTTACTTATTTAATGTCACACCCTGTGACTTTTTCCTGTTTCCGAACAAACATGGATGTATTTAGATATCAACTCAAAATATTACTACAGAACTAAATAATTCTTGTAACTTTAAATAAAATATATAAAGATGTGATACTTTCATTTAAATGTCAAACTTTTTTTTATAAATTTGTCTAGACCGTGCCGAAAATTTCCTAAAAATAATTTCAATTTATATTTCGACGCACGTAGAAATGATCTTGTTTAGCCGTCACGTCGACAATGCTCTGACTTGTGCTTTATTCCTTTGTACTTTTTCTTGTGCTTTTTAAAATGCATTTTTAATTAACTTTCTTTGAATTTATAATAAACATCCCAGATGCTTTTATTTACCAAATAAAAAGCTGTATTAAATTAAATTTTTTACGTGTTTTTTGAAGCGGAATCATGTTAATTAAATAACCAAAGTTAATTCCCGCCGGCATTTCTACTCAATAAAATAATCTTAGTAAGGTTTATCGGAATGCTGAAGCTCTAATTTCAGTAATAGTTAGATTTTGTTATTATTATAGTGTTTTACATATCTACTTAATTTATATAAACCCTTTATATCAGTTCTAATATATTTATACAACTCTATTATAACACTAATTTATATAAAAATTTACTATTCAATACTTTTCCGCGCTCTGTTCCTAAGACTGTTAGCTAAAAGCTGACTGCCTCTTCTGTATCGTGCTTTTATATACCAAAAAGAGCTTCGCGAACATTCCACTGAAAGAAAGTTCTGGTCGACATCGTGTTCGCTTGAGCAATGCAAAATCTATGGTATTTTTTCTTTTTACCAAATTTTAAAAAAATCATTTAACTTTTAACATCCTTGTTTTAAAATTACTACTGCGACTTCGTTTAATTTAAGCCATTTTAATGTTTCTTAATTTCTGTCTAGTTAGTTGTTTTCCCAGCACTATTTTTTCGTTTTATTAAGTAGTTCATGAAAAGATTGTACTCTTCTGATTAATTAGAGTTTAATCAGAGTGTGATACTAAAATTCTCAAAAAGAGAAAAATTAAGAACACCTACTTAAAACGAAAAACAAAATAGACTGTGGATAACTGTGTAAAAATGACATTTTTCGTTCTTAACTTTTGTAGATCTATAATAAAAGGTGACATGGGTAATCATAAAAATAAATTTTGAAAACATCAGTAGTCTGGATATGTGTATCTACTGCAGATCCAACTAACTGAAAACTGTTTAGAATTCCGATATGAGGTTCGTATATAGAGATATAAAAACACACACATACACATACACGTACCGATCGGTTCAATTTAAATCGATGGACACGGGGACAGCAAATTCCCTTGACGTTTCAGTTTATTACGAAAATATAGAAAATAACAGAGTGTGTATGTGACCGGATTCCCAGAACAATATAGAAATGCCATATCCGTATTAACCGAAATGTTTCATTTATGCCTTTTTTGGTAGTCTCTATCTATTTATGTATTGATAGAAAGTGTTTATTGTGAACTTTACCATATTTGTAGACCAAAAAATTATTATTTAAAAAACTCGAACATTTTTTGTAATGATCATTTATCTCATGTAAAGGCTACACAGAAACAGTAGACAGCTGGACCAATTTCTTTGAACTGTTCCCATTTCAGTTAGCCACGTTATAAATCTTCACAAAATGTGGGTTGTAAATGATTCCCTTATCTCCTGAAGCCTTTCTTTGAATTCATGGATTGTTCTGGCAGGATAATTCTGCAATATTTTTTTCATTGCACACAATGTTTCGATGGGGATTAAATCAGTAATACTAGAAAACCATTCCAAAAGTGGTATGCTCTTCCATCCATATTAGTCTTTAATAATAATAATAATTGTCGAAATCATCAACTCGTACAAGCTGCAGTCTCGCACTAAGAAAAGACTCGAACCACCTGATCGAGGTGCCTCTAAATCCATATAAATGCAATTTTTTAAGTATTATTTTATAATCCACGCAATCGAAAGCTTTTGAGAAATCACACACAAAGCTGTAGAGTGTTTATTGTTTAAACTGGAGTAGACATTATTAAAAAGAGAAAATATTGCATCATTTGTGCATTTACCACTTAAAAATCCAAATAGATTTTTAGCTAGAATATTGTATTTAACCACAAATCAAAGAAGCCTTTTGTTACCAACCTTTTAATGATCTTGGATAACGTAGGAAGTTAGTTAGAAACTTGATCTTTATCACCTCCTTTATGCAAAGGAATGATTATGGCTGTCTTAAGGCAAGTAGGAAAGCGTGAAGGTTGACATGCTGCGCCAAATATTCCTCCATGACAGGCGGCAACAGAAATTCTTCTATAACGTCCAGATATATTTACTATATTTACAATTCCTTCGATGAAATGAAATTTTTCTACTTCATGTTATTAGTTTAAATAATTTTATGATTGTTCCTATATATAGAGATCAGTAAATTACATTGGACTAATTTTTTACACTTGGCGTTTTGGCTGAGTTTTTTAATCATTAGAAGCATTAATTTAATTCAAGTTTTAATTTCGTTCAGTATAGCTTGTCAAGCCAAGTTCCTGGAAAAAGAACTGGCTAGCAGGACTCTTTGGAGTTACAAGTAGGTATCCCAAATTAAATTAACATCTTACTAACCCACTTCCAACTAGGATCATTGATCCCTGCCTTTGCAAATGCCATTTTTTGTTGCTATTTTAGTTAATTAGCTTTTAAAATACATAATGTAGGTATTTTTAATTATTTCTAATTTAAATTTGGCATTTTTTTTTGTTTTTTATTTCCAAATGAACATTTTGGTTTTGATTACCTCTAATTAAGTCTGATAACATAATTGTTTGAAGTGTATATGACAGTAACTACTTCGGAACTGTTTGCACTCGTGTTTGCAAATGAATCCATGCATTTTGATTTTCCGTTATTTATATTTACCCGCAATATTCTTGTCTCTTACAGAGATTGTTGGCAAAGGAGTAATACATTATTTTCCATTAAATCTCAGTTTACCTTACATTATCGTATGTTTCGTTTTTTATCATCTCTTCAGTGTTGATTGAATTTCTTACTTACAAGTCCATGTCCATGGTTTCTCAATACCTTCCCAAAATAGACCAATTGCTAATCAATTTAAAAACTATTTTACCTCCCATTTTACTAAAGTAAAACATTTCCCAGAAATATTAAAAATTATTAGAATCTAACTAACAATATCGGCGATTTACCTAAAAGACATTCCTACAAAAAACATTTAGGTGACAGTAAACCTCATTATTAGACGTTAGTTAGTAGTGAAGTGTTGAATGTACTGTAATGTTATGTTTAGTGTCCTATCCTATATGTAAGAGAAATTTTGTAAGTTTTCTTTTTTATTTATTAATTTATATGAATTGCCATTTAACCAGCGGGAAAAATAATATACAAAATTGAAAGTTGTTATTACAAAATCCCATGATAATTCCGACAAGGTAAAATATAAATGTGGATGGGTGCATGCGTAATAATTTAAATGGTGGGTGTGGCTTTTTTATTTTTAATATTTTTTTCCTATCTTCATTAATCAACAACAAATCAAATAGCTATAAAATCGCGTATTTAATAAAGGCTTGGCTAAAAATGATATGCGGGATTACAAACATAGATACAAAATCAAAATAGAATTAAGAATTATTTTTTATTTAAATGTTTTTATCGACCTCGAACGAGATTGTAAAAGTATGTTAAATCTGTCACGATCTTTTAAACTACCAATATTTTTTTAATTGGGCTTTCTATTGGAACAAATGAAACGTATTAAAAATTCCTTACAAACGAATTTATTTAGTTCAATGGTTTACTACTTTTTCTTTTAAAATAACTTTGGAAAACAAATATTCTTAAGAAACTACTACTTTCCGGACTATTTGCTTTATTGGGACCCTTTTGAATCATACTATTCACCTCAAAGTAGATAGTTATAGTTGAAAGATGTGTGTCTTGCTTTAGACCTTTTTTGATATAAAAGCCCTTAAGATAGGCCGTATTTATACAAACTATTCTGTTCAATTATTTTACTGAAACGCGATATGAAAGCAAAGATGTTATTAGTTTATTGATTAGCATAATATAAACATAATATAAACATGACCTGCTTGTTTTGCAAAATATTCAATGACATACTCTTTTTTGAACGTTTTGGTACGTAACACTTCTAATAATTGGTTTTTTTTGTGTAGCACTCTTCATAGAAAAGATCATTCTGTTCCAAAAAAAAATTTCAGCTCATCTTTCGTAGAACTTGACGTGGGTACTCTTACCATCACCCTTGAATGATAGGGCGCGTTATCCATAACAATAACGCTATTTTTATTTAATTTTGGAAGTAAGGTTTAAGAAAACCATTTCTCAAAAAGTGGGCTATCCATATCTTGATGGTAATCCAGAAAATAATGTTTTATGTTTTTAGCGGAGAGAAAGGAAGGAAAGCTCCTTCAACCCAACCGTCAGAACTGCCACAAATGTAGAATGATAATTCTTTCTCCTTTGTTTGAAGAAACGTCTACACTGCATTTTCGCTGGTTTTGATCAGCCCATCCTTTATTGTTATTTAGGCCAGTAACGTTTGGCTTATTCTTTTAAAGGTCTTTAAAGAATCTACGACTACTTGACTTCTTTTAGCCAGAGCTTATTTAAAATGGGTTAGACCCGTAAATAAATAAATAAATAAATAAATAAATAAATAAATATAAGTTCAAGGTAGATATTATATCTCCGTCCAGGCACGTAACCCGATAAGTAGTTTTTTCTTTACGAATAATTTTCAAATATTCAAGGATAAGTAGAAAACCCCTTTACTTTAATAATTATTTGTCTCTCGTATTTTAAACTAATTTATTATTATGAATGTTTGCAAATAAAAAGATTAAAATAGTCTTTTTGGTATATTCTGGAAATATCTTCTTAGTTTTATTTGTTATTCTAGATATTTCTCTTACATTTTTATTTGTATTCGTTTGTATTAAAGAACCACGTAACATTATTAATTGATATAACCAAAAGCAAATCTTTGTTTCTACATTGTAAATGTAATTGTAGATGTTGTAAAAGCGGCAAACATTCGGATCTGATATATAACAGGTTCCTACGCATCGGAGACACAAAAGAGGCGTATTATCTGATCAGAAACTGGGCTTTGATGAATTAAGCCACCTGTTCTTGTTTGGTATCATTAGATCCTGTTGCAATTTGGTACAATCAGAGCGTTTGACGAGTAAGCTACATACATATGTATCGAAACCTCATCAAAAGCATCGAATTTCTGTTAATTCAATTCCAGTCGTTACTATGTAAATAGACGGTCAAACTCGGAGAAGAGGTTCAATTAATAGTCGTTAAGTGTCAATTATGGAGTTTATTTAAGATGCGAAATTGTCGTTAAAATTACATTTTGTTATTGTAGGTGTCTACGAAGTTTGCAAATTGGGTTTTCTACTAAAAAATGTCTAGTGATGACTTTGATGATTTCTATCAAGTTCTAGGTACGGCTAATTTGTATGAGAACACTGAAGAATATTGTTGTTGGTAAATTAATGTTTAGGGTATTTAAATAAGAAACAACAAAACGATGTCACAGGGACATACGCAATCAGAAACTTTCTTTTTTCTACAAGCGTCAAAAAATGACAAGGTTTGAGCATTGGCAAGAATATACGGAGTGACCCTTTTTTCATTTTTCTTTGTTACTATGACACCGTGCGCGAAGTAGTGTGCGAAATACTTATGTTCCTCAATCAAGCAAAAATCCAAGAAATCATTTATTTATTAATGTATAACAATAATTATTAAGGCTTTCAAATTTGAGGGAAAATTTAACACTACCTAATTTTATTTATTATTTACAATGTTAACATTATTGGTGCAGCCAGTGCACGAACCAATATTTATTCCCAAACTAGATAAGTGAGATTCAGCCCGTGATATCCTAGTTTTGGGAGCTTGAAGACTATCCACTGTCGTAGAGGTGACAGCACTTAATCCTGAAATTTCACAGTATAAAATTGAATTTGATATCTGAATTTTATTGTTGATAGAATCTTCCACGTATCCCTCGGCCAAATTCGAAGATTTCCAACCTCGTCGCTTCAGAACACATATATCGGCCCCCGTATTAGCAAGGAGTGTGGCTGATGTTCTCCGAAAACAATGGCCCGTGTAGGCATCAGGATTTGGTAATTTTAGGTGTTTTGCTATTAAGCTAGGCAGTTTTTCCAATACTATTTATTTCAACAACTTGGTTAAAACATCTCTTATTTTGATACTTCAAAAACAATCGGCGACTGGTAGCATAACTTGGACGAAGAGCCGCATATTTTCGGTAAATGTCAATATAATCTAAATTTGAAACTGTAAAAATTCGTTGTGTATGCGTTTTTGTATCGGGTACTTTAACAATCAAAATGGAATTTTTATCTTCTATGTCATCGACCGTCATTTTAATGCGCAGTATTAAAACAGCCTAAAAGGAAATCAGTAATTTAAAAAACACATAAAACAATCATCAAAAATCTGCCTGCCTCTTATATGAATTCTTCAACTTCCTCTCTAGTCAACACCTTAGATTTCTTAGGATGGTTTCCAACTAACAATTTTTTCAAATATGGAACCAACTTGGTAAATTTCTTGAAATCCACGTTTTCTTTAACATTGAGTGTTGCTTTCAACATAGAATTTATTGCCCATAACGTGGAAGACTTCAGCTTCTTAGACTTCTCTGCAAAATATGCCAACAGCACATTTTCGGATACTTTTCTGGCTTTATTTGCTTCACACCACTCTTTAATTTGTTGATATGCATTTTCATACTTTCGCCTCGATTTTTCCGATAAGAGATTTGAAATTACTGAATTGGCCGCAGGAGGGGTACTGTTTACTTCATCGTCGCTCGAAATTTCCATTATTTCTGTTATGGTTTTAGTTTTTAAGATGTTTTAGTGAAGTTACCTTATGTCAATATGACGTACGGTATGAAAAATACCGCATTGAGTATTGGTACGTTTGATGTATGTTACATTAATATTAGTATTAAAATAAATAATTAAAATGGTTTGTTGTGCATTACAATTGGTTTAGTAAGAAGTATACAATAATTTCACAGTTATAAATATCACGCACGAAATTGACGCAAATAAGAATTCACTCCAAAATAATGAAAATAATTATCAAGAACTGTCACTTTAAAATAATTGTCTAGAAATGCCATTTTATTTATTATTACTTATTACTTGATTTGGAAAAACAGTTAAAACCAGTGCAATACTTTTTTTCATATTAAGCTAAGCATTTGTAGAAAAAGTTTTGTTTGCATCTCATGCTCGAAATACTTTGGTGATCTCGACTATTTTTTTAAGAAAATCAGTTTTCGATTACCAAAGTAGCATTTCGCGCACTAGATACAAAAATAACTATTAAATTGCATTGCTATAAAAAACAGTTACTTTATTGCTTGATGTAATATTGGTCGTTATATAATTAGTTGCTTTGTAAGATTACTATAAATAAGAGTTACAAATCATCTAGGTGGTAACAAAAATCATTGCATCCGATACAAGATTAATAGAGTGGATTACGCATGCTGTATGTATGTTCAATTAATTCTTTACGGTAACAGTTAGGTAGAAGATGCAATTAGCATCATTATTATTGAAGTAACAAAAAAACAATGAATCATGTTTTTAAGATTCCGAGAATGAAATCCAATTAATAAAGATAAAATTTATATGTCGAAGGTTTCTAAGAGTTTCTTGTGCTCGATTGCAAAACTGTGATGCTCAATTTGAATTATATATTACATACAAGGTGTGTCGTATAATATGTTTTAAAAATTACTGTAACAGTTTATATTTATTTTACTCATTCAGTAGTTCATTTGGTATGACGCATTATTAAAATAGGTACATCATAATTCGCGTAAATTGTAATTAGAATAATTCAAAATTGTATAAAAAAAGGAAGTGTATTTATTTCGGCAATAGAACTTTAACATAATGTTAAAATTACATCTATGAAACGTTGACTCTCTAGTCTCGGATTAGGTAGTTTTGAATTGATTGGATTTTTTTAATATAATGTTTTTTAATCGCGTATCTGTTGTTTAAGTTATAAAATAATTATTGTAACAATATTATTATCATTATTAGTATCACCCTATTTTGGGTGGTTTTCTCTATTGTTACCAACCAAGAAACACTGCGCTAGAGGCGCGCAGGTGAGATAATTGAGAAAAGAATATGCATTCATAAAAATTGTATTAAAATAAATAAAAATTTAATATAGTCATAATGTATAACATTTTAATAAAAAAATTAAATAGTAAAAAATTGACTACAATTAAATTATTCTAGATCATTATATGCCTCGTTATCTGAAGATCTGTCATACCCTGGCTTTGAAATTATAGGGTCAACCACCTGATCGACCAGGTCGTCCAGATACCACATTTTATCCTGTTTTATCACATGCTGGTGTTCTCTGATGTCACTTCCTGAAAGGGTTGATCAAGCTTGAGATATTTCATTTTAAATGTCTTGCTTCAAATCCTTTCACTTATAAGTTCTATGGGATTTAGTTACTCTGTACTTTTCTGCTATATCTCGAACTGAAGCAAATTTTATGTTCATTTACTATGGCCAGTTGTTCCTACTTTATTGAATTATTCTCAAGCTGAGTACCTTTTTTGATAGCCATTTACTTTCTCCAAGCTAAAGTTTCTATTTTCTCTATGCCCCTTTAATGGTAGCTTGCATTATCCATAACCACAACCGAATCAGATGGATGAAATTTCAACATTTCTCCTTAGTCTTCGAAGATGTATGTTCTTATGATGCTAATCTTCCTTCCAACTTGACTCAAACGTTAATGAACCTTTTAAAAATCCTTCCTTCCTTCCACTGTCAGAAATTATAAGTCTCTTTCCTTTTCCCGAAGGCACTGTAATACCCGTTGAAAGGCCTTCTATAAAAGCTTAGTAAGGAGGTGTTAGATTATCTCATAAGCAGAAAATGAATAATAATGATATGGGATGTCCAAGTGCAAACTGACAGACGCATTGTAGCGAACAAACCGGACATCATCCTGAAAGACAAAAAACAAAGAAAATGCCTTCTAATTGACGTCGCTGTACCATCAGATTACAACATCACCCAGAAGGAAGCGTTACCTGTGAAGCCATACAAGAAGTCCCTGGAACACATAACCTTCTCCTGATGCAGAAAGCTGTAGTGCTGAGTACAGCACACATAGTACGCAAAGTACTGTAATAATCCCAGCGCAATGTCATCAAATCAAGGATTCACCCCAGGTGCATGCTTTGCACCCGGTGGCTTTGCACACATGAGTCCATAGCACAAGTTATGTGATACAGAAGAAATAATAATAATATAACTTTAATAACGTTTCTCTTAATTACCTGTCTTTACTAGATATTTTGGTATTTGTATAAACTATAATCCCTTTTCTTTGATTATTATAATTACATTATACCCCTGTTAATCCTTTATCAAGAAAAATATACTTAAACGATTAGCCCAAATTGCAGATCAAGTACCTTAGATTTGATTACCATTTATTTTTTGCATTAGTAATACAGGTTCAACCAACATACTTTTGGCCCCAGAATCTGTGGTATAATAATTTATGACCAATCTTTTCGGGACACCCTGTATAAATTATTATCAGCTTTTACAAAAGCTTGAGAATCTTTGTCCCGATTTATTTTTCATGGTATAATAATAATTTTCTAACTACGCATTAATTTAGATCAAACAACTGCTTCGTATACAAATATCTAATCTCTACGTAATCCTCGGGTACTAAGAAAAGACGCCGACTCAAAAATAACAATCAACAAAACGCCCCAGCTGGCGTACGATGATGATATATTACAGAGAAAAGACAAAAGCCAAACAAATATTCAGTACCACGGGTTGGAAATCTTAATTGTTTATTGTGAAAAAAGAAGAAAAGAACGAATTTCCTGTTCATGCAGTGTTTAGTTGGTTCCCGGAGCACATGGGTCCATTAAATTATCATTACGATTGTCTTTAAAGAAGTTTCGTATACCGCTAAATAAGCCCAGATTAGGAAAAAAAAACTGTAATTAACTCGTGCATTCACTATATACGGTATAGATATTTATTTGAAATCGTAGTTTAACGTAGAACATTATTTTACCAGAAAGTAAAAGAGAATAATTATAGTGATTTGTAAAATTATACGTTTATTACGAGTTGTAACATTTTTTTTTTTCATTTTTTAATAAGCATCAATTAGAGGAATAGTAGAAACAGTTGTTGGTTAATGTTAATATAAAAATAAATAACTAGTTTGGATGTATGAATCGTACGGTAAAAGAAAAATTAGGAAGCAACATTTTTTCATTTTTTACCTAATTTTATAAAAATACCTAATATTCGTAGACAAAATATAGCATTCTACTCGTATATAATGGCTAAACTAACAGTAAAACCTTACCTTCTTACTTATTTCTAAACATACACGCTCAAAATATGGTTCAAAGATTGATCCATATATTTTATATTATATCGTGAACGACCAACTGCTACATAAAGATGTTTCTCACAGGATCCCACACGGTAATTTATGTTTATGTAATATAAGAGCATATTATTTATTTTTTTATTTACAAGTTGCCACAGCATTCCTTCGACCTGTGTATTTTTATATAAATATATATGGAACACCTGCTGATATTTTTGCATTTTAGTGCTACTATTTTTATGAAATTTATTAATCGAGCATAATATAAGTAGCATTCGGCGTCAAATTAAATATTTCTTGATAAGATTTTTGAAAAAAAATAACAGAACTGGAATATGGTTCCTGGATTTTACAAAAACTGTTGACCGTAATTCTATTGGTTCAATTTGGTGTTAAGATAAGCTTAAGGAGAATGTTTATTTTAAATTTTTGAAGCTAAAATTTTTGATCTGTAAAAACTACAGGAATAGTTTTAAAGAATCTCTAGGCCTATGCAGGTATGATACTGTGGCACAGACACTGTGAAAGCTCGACAAGACTGCTGTTTATAGAGCTTGAAGATGAAAAATCAGAAGCAGACTGTATGAAACAGCCACTATCAAGGCAGTTAAACTTCATTCGAAGTGCAGGACTAGATAAAGTCATTTAAAAATAGAAGGACAGCACAATAGATCTGCAAAGGTCGCAGTGTATCAGGCTGTCAAGCTTGCCCAGTTTGTAATCTTGTATGGTCTTTGTTTTTGGGGTCTTGTAGTATAGGTACATAACTTTAAATCCATTATTAAACAGCAAAAGCAACTATTCGTTATGTATTTGGGTTGTTAGCAAATGATTCCCAAAAATACTGTTTCCATTTTGACCATTCTGATTGTAAAGAATGCTTCATCATCATTAATCAATTTAGAGAAGATCCTTCAAGAAATAATCTAAAAATTTCTATTTTATCTTCGTCACCTTGTATTTCCAATCTTGAGCATTCTTTTTCAAAAAGTTCAATCCATTGATGGGCATCAGAATGTTTTACATTAAATTTTTCCAAAGTTAATCTATCTGCCTCTTTTTTCACATTTTGTTTCTTGGTATTTTCTTGATTTTCAACTAATTTCTCAAGGATTTTAATTACTGGGTTTTCAGTACTAAGGGATTGTACAACATCTAGTTTATTTTTATTTACTTCTTCTAAGTATTGGTCTTGGAAAATCATATTGTCAGATTCATTAAAATATGTAACTCTTAGTTCTTCTGTTAACGCAAACCAAATACCCCTCGTTTGGTGCCTTTTCTTTAACGTATTTTTAATAGTTGCAAAGGCTTTAGATTTTTTTATTTCGTTGTGCAAGATAATTGATTAAAATTCTTCTTCTGGGATTAAAAATACTTTATCGTTTACTTTTATAATTGATGTTACAGCAATATAGTTTGATTTTCCATCTTCCGAAGGTTTTACTTTGAATTCGAACTTTATTTTATTCACGCTTTTATCTTAATTATTTCAAAAAATGTTGTTTTATAATGATATTTCTTCTATTACAGAAATTAACACGCAGAACAAAACTTGAGTTTCTCTACAAAAAGAGTTTTTATTTACAAAACTGGATATATAATTATAAAATGATTTTACCTATAAAAGGAGAAATGTTCATACAATGCAATTTGACGAGAACTTTTTTTTTGACAATTACATTCAAAATGTTGAATTTAAGGATACTTAAGAATAACTGCTTAATTACTACTTGACTAAAGAAATATATTTTCTTTACATACTTATACACTAAGTCGCAATACATCAGTGCTGCCATCTGATTGATTTTGAAGCAACGTTGGCATGATTGACGACCCGTCATACAGTGCGGTCCATATGTATGGAATAAATTCATTTGTAGCGTTATTATGTACTATATGAAAAAAACCTGAAACAGGTCGATTTTTATTCTTAAATTGACAATTTACAGTATGAAAATATTATCCCCCTCCAGCATCCCTTCGGAATTATAAGCACCCCCTCGAAAATTTTAAATTACAAAGGGGATCGTGTGAGATCGGGTGAGATTGAGGAAAATCCACATAAGACAACTCGAGAACTTGCCGCCGAGAATGATGTAAGTAAATCATCTATTTTGAGAGTTCTGCATAAAGAAAAATACCACCCTTTCAAAGTTCAGTTGGTTCAGGAGTTAAATGAAGATGATCCTGATAGAAGGCAAGAATTCTGTGAATTGATGATGGATAGAATGAACGCAGATTTGCAGTTCATAAACAAAATAGTTTTTTCTGATGAAGCGACGTTTCATTTAAATGGAACGGTTAACAAACAGAACTGTAGATATTGGAGCAGAGAAAATCCTCACTGGATGTGTGAGGCTCACACTCAATATCCTAAAAAAGTTAACGTTTGGGCTGGTATCATTAACAATAAAATTATTGGCCCTTATTTTTTTGAGGGCACAGTTACTGGTGAGGTTTATCTAGATTTTTTGATTAACTTTTTGATGCCTACATTACAAAGAGTTTTTCCTGATGTTAATCATCCAAATGAGATAGATCGATCTATTTACTACCAACAAGACGGAGCTCCACCGCATTTTGCACGTACTGTTAGAAATTATTTAAACGAGGTTTTTCCCAATAGGTGGATTGGAAGACGTGGGGCGATCGAATGGCCGGCTAGATCCCCCGATTTGACTCCTCTCGATTACTTCTTATGGGGTTATTTAAAATCTAAAGTATATTTTAATAGACCAAACAATATTGCTGATTTAAAAGTTAGGATAACGGAAGAAATTAACAAAATAACCCCCGAGGTCATACAAAATGTTGTACGAGAATTCCAATATCGCCTCGGTTATTGTCAAGAAGTGAATGGTGGTCATTTTGAACATTTAATTTAAGTGTCAAATACATTGAAAAACATATTCTAATCATTATGTGATATTATTATCTTCATTCTACGTAAAGTTTTGTGTTAGAGACATTATCAAAATTTTACATTTTAAAAATCAATTTTCTCAGTTATGATTGCACCAAACTTAAAAAACTTTATATTGCTGAACAGAGGACTAAAATCCCTTTCCAACGAGGTGCCACACGACCCCCTTTGTAATTTAAAATTTTCGAGGGGGTGCTTATAATTCCGAAGGGGTGCTGGAGGGGGATAATATTTTCATACTGTAAATTATCAATTTAAGAATAAAAATCGACCTGTTTCAGGTTTTTTTCATATAGTACATAATAACGCTAGAAATGAATTTATTCCATACATATGGACCGCACTGTATAACCACAGAAGACAAATATTTTTCATGCTCTTTATTCACAAACATTAACAATTGTTTTATCATACTTATTTAGTGTGAATAATTCTCACGGTTTTATATTTTATTATTATTTATTATATGTACAATCAAACCTGGATAAGTGAGAAAACTCTATAAGAGTAATAGCCAGGACGCGTCATTTTAAGCTTGCAAAGCCTCTATAAGAGAGTCGTTTTTCCCTCATGGATTTCCGTAAGGGAGACTGCTACTTATCTATACCTCTATAAGCGACAGACGAGCAAAACTAATTACAAATTTAACAACTGCTATTTTATGAGTCATTCTTAACTTTCGTGGAACATTCTACCATTGTTTTTGTATTGTTTTCTTGTCAATATTGTACCTACTCTATACCATGGAACTAAATAACGTTGCTGTGTCACTTACTGTGATTTGTTATTGCTGCCTACCTCTATAACAGAGCAACTCGGGTTAGTGAGAAACCTTTATAAGCGAGAATGATGTTGCGTTCCCTTGAATTCTTACTTATCCAGGTTTGACTTTATTTTGGATTTGACTTGTATAATTATTGAAGCGAGATTTTTTTTGATGAATGTGTATGAAAATGTAGTTTATTTTTTCGTTTTTTACTTATTTAACTAAGTCGAATTTTCTTTTGTTGCAGGTATTTATCTTCTGGCGACTCCTTATCATCTGCAGTTAGCCGCATCTTGCAGTTAAGTTACTATCATCTGCGATCTACAATAAGAATGTCTTCAAAATGATCTCAAGCGCAGGGCGCAATGTTATCAAAATCGATGCTAGTACCGGAAACGATATGTTGGTAGAACAGGGCGCCGATTACATCCCTAACATGGAGCTGGATGTTTCATGCATCGAATCAGCGAGGAGACCCGTCGAGGAAGAGGAAAATAAAATTCATCCCGGCTACAGGGATGCCGGTTATTGTGATGACCACGAACTTACGTGTTCGCGTGTTTGCAGCTCGGGCTATTCTAGTGATTTAAATAGTAAATATGAAAACTGTAATGCTTGCCGAAGCAGCAACAGCGACTATGTTATCTGTGATTGTTTATATTGTGAAAAAGACTGTACCACCCAATTTAGTTATTTTTTAATATTAAGTCTATATAAAATATTTATGTGCCTATATAAAAGTCAATGGTCAATTGTGAAGAGATACTCTAGCTCGCATCATCCGAGCGGGACATTGATGCTTATCGCGGTGTTGTTAATGTCTTTCACCAAGGTCGACTGTTTTAGCGACGAATTCGATAAGACGGAACAATTTTTAGATAAAATTAATTTGGAGCAAAGCATCGCGGCCGTTTTTAATAAGGTAGCTTACGGCAGCACAACTAAACGTTCGATACCAGATAACGTTTATCCGGTAACTACTTTAACAACTCCTTTATTAACAACATACCGATACATCAACGGAAACGATGAATGGTTGAGAGTGGACTTGAAAAATTCGGATCCCGTGCCAGATAGAACCAACGTCGAGTTCGAACAACCCGATTTCGAGAGCGAGAACAACAGAAGGGATTTGGACAGCGGATACGGCGCTGATCTGGAAAAAGATCACGCCTTACCAACTTCAGCTCCTGCTGCTGATATTCTTAAGAATAACAACAATAAACATTATAATAATCCGAATAGATACAACAATGACCGATTAAAACCTGATTTTAACATCAATAACAACCCGGAACAAGTTACTGAGAACGTTTATAAAACTACGACTTCTTATAATTTATTGAAGAATGTCAGACCAACTAAATCTGTTTACGGGAAAGAACCACCCAGCTACGTACCTCCGAGTAGATCATTTTTCACCCCACCACTTCCTCCAGAGTATCAAAATCCGTTCGCGGATAAACCTACTTTGAGAGGAACCAATTCGGACAGTTTTGCCAATAGAAGACCTATTCCTCCACCTAGTCTAATGCCTTCGAAAGACAGAATACCTTTCAGACCCGATCTACCTAAAGTAAACGTTGAAAAAGTACCTGAAAAATCTATTAACGGCAACAATGAACAATATCGACCGCCGAATCCGATTCATTCGTCTCAAGATAACAAAAACGAAAAGAAAAAATCTTTAAATACCCCTTCGCATAACGTGAGAGTCGGAGATTTCCACGGTTTGAACCGAAATCTCACCGAAAGTAATTTTGAATATGAAAAAATACCGGCTATACCTGCGATAACTCGGATTTTAAGCGGGTCCAACGGTAGACATGAAGATATATCGGATATTCTTTTAAGAACCGTTACTGCCAATCCAAATGTTCAACACTTCGAACCGAAAGTTCCAAAAACTAGAGCTCCCGTCGTGGAACCGAGTCCAAAAATAGACCATACCGGCGAAACAGAAGCCTCTAAACCGAAACTAGAAGACGCTGAAATTAATTCTAAGAAAGACTTTAACCAAGATACCGATCCACCAGATCGTTCAGAAAGTGTAACTATTAAAAAAGATAACACCATATCCGAGAAGAAAAATAATCCAGAAGATGTAACCACGCAAATGTCAGACGTGCTTAACCTACCTAACGTCAAAGAAAAAGAATTAAACAAAGAAATGAATGTTACTATAGCCAAGTCCGACGAGATTTGGTTGATATGTTGGAATGTTCACGTTTACTTAGTCGTCTTTGGATATATATTACTAGCGACGTTTTCAATTTTCAAGTTAATCCGTTACGAAAATGATCCTCACATGTTTTCCAAGAGCTACTTTCTTACCATACATCTGATGCTTACCGTAATATGCGTTCTGCGTATATTCTACTTGGTCTACGATCCTTACAACTTGTACAATTCTTTTAACGTGTTCTTGTACGATTTTCTTCATAATTTTCCTTTGAGTCTCTTAGCTACTACTTTTTCCGTTTTAATTCTATTTTTGTTAAAAAGAACTTTGACGCATCTGGAAATAAAGACGCGTCCTGTGTTTTTGATAGCCGTCGCTCTCCTTCACATCGCTCTATGTTTTTGTATCAGTATAGTTGAAACTTTGGGGTATTTCGATAAAGCTAGTTTAACTATTTGCAAACCTTCATTTGTTCTACTAGCTTGGGCTTTGGGTTTCAGTTATCTGTATCTATATAAAATCATTAAAAACGTTTTAGCTAAGAAGAGTCAAAACTTGTCGGAAATGTGTACGCAAAATATTTCTTACGCTAGTCATATAACTATAGCTGTAGCTCTTCTATTCATATTGTTAGGACTTGTTCAAGTTTACGCGTTATTTTTTATCAAAGTAGATCGTTTCAACAAGGAAATTAAACATCATTGGATACTATGGAGTTTTGAGTTATCTGTTCGTTTAATTGAAATTTCTATTATTACTTTGTTAGCTATCGTGGTTAGCTTAAAGATGTCTCAAAGAGAAAAACAATCAGCCGGTGGGTTCCCTTTGTTTCCTTGCACGACAAGTGATTCTAGTACGGATAATATTTACCCTAATAATTGTAATACTAATCCTAACGCTTTGAACTACAGTAGACAGGAGATGATTATGGATAACATTCCAACGGAACCTGTGGAAAGACCGAATTTATTGAAGAATGCTTTCCAGAACGATTCTTTTGATAAAAAATCAACTTTGGAACGGTATCAAAGCGACAGTGAGCGAAGTAGTAACTTCGATAGGTTCGAGCGACCTAAATGGGGATCGGATAGATTCGATTCACGTCAAAACGTCGACGGATCAAGTCTGAGTAATTTCACGCAACCGAATTCTGGTAATTTTGAGCGAGGTGCTCACAATTCAATACAAAATTCTTTGAGAAACGAGAGATCTTCGAGCAGAAAAGCTTACGATTCCGCTAAATACTACGTTAAACCAAAATACGATATTGAGTATAATAACGAGGATTATCAGCACGATATGTTCGGGAATAATTCGGAAAGGAATATTTATAGCGAACCTGTAGATAATCCAGCAACGCATCAATACGAGAGGACGAGACACGAGTTCGAACGGTCTGACTTTGATAGGCGTTCCAGGAATAGTTCAAACACTTCCGGACGTCGATCAACAGGTAGAACGCGTAAGAATCATCCTAGACCACACCTTGGAGTTCAAACTCTACCGAATCACGATAGGCATCAAATGCAAGATTCGATGTTGGTTGACGAGCAAGGTTTCGTCAGATTTAGGCATATGCAGGAGGAATTGGACAAGCCTAAGAAAGTCATGCGCCAGGTTAGCGATCAAAATCATTATAGCGATGCGTAACTCTACGTTAGAGCTAAGCAGAAACGCACAGATGGTGAGGTATTTTTGTAAGGCAGCTAGTTGAGTACAGGACGTCGTTTATTGACTCGGTTATCTCTGACTGATTTGATTATTCGATCAAATTTTAATAGGTGACTCGGTAAATATTTATTTATTTTTTTATAAACTGAAGCCTGTACTTGGCTGTTTTTTAATGAAAAAAATAGCTCCAACTATTAAGTACGTAGAAAAAATATCATTTTCTGTGTGTTTCTTTACTTAGCTCTTCGATCGGAATCTCATAGTCAAAATGTGAAATGTTTTGGCCTAAAAAAGATCTTCTAGCCTTTGTAGAATAAACGGAGCCAAAATGGTTGAATCTAATGATGTTCCAACGAAAACTTGAACACCCCCAGAAACAAAGAGTTTTCCAAAATTAAAAAAAGTCATATCTTTAGAGGGTGGCGAATTTTCATGGGAGGTGCTCCGCGCTGTTAAAATGTTAGTTGCACTGAAATAGGTCGGTGACCAGCCGATAAATATCGTTTTCTAACAAATTTAAATGAGTTGTTCCGTTGAGATTTCCGTCAATGATTAATGGCCCAATAATGTGATTCCCCAAAATACCAACCCATACATTAATTACAGGTTTTTACAGAGGGATATGTCATATGAATAAATGAAAATGCATATTACTGAAATAACAGCAATTACAATGTGGGTGGTTATTTATGTTTACACTAAATTCTTTCCTAATTATATTTCGATAAAAATTGGTTGCAGATACACACACAGAATATTGTTAAGTGTGGTTTTAAACTATTTAATCTATTAGTGACTTCAGAATTTTTTTTGTAGCCCTAGCACACTGATTATTTTGTAATACACTTTTATTAATTCTATTCTTTCTTCACAAAAATATCCCATTTTTAAACCATTACTGTAATATCTCCTGAGTATATCGTTGACTAATGTCAAAACAAAAAAAATAAGATTAGGTACCTTTAAAAAACCCACAAATAGTGATTTAAAAAAATTACCTTCAACCCAGTCAAAATATATAGTTAAGAAATAGTTTAACTTACATTTCAAGAAGTTTTATTTTGTTTAAAGGTAAAAAAATAAGATATTACCCTCAAAATCCTTAAAGCAAACTTTTTATTTGTCAACAATGGTCTTGGGCCTTTGAATGCAATAAAGAAGAGTTTTTTATCTTGAGATATTTAAAGTAATATATAAAGTGTTAATTAAAAAGTAAGCTTTATTAATCAGATACTCCTGGAAAATGTGATTTTCTGTATAGCTGTCATTTTTGGAAAAAAGAAAATTTTTAATGTTAATAAAAACAAATTTGGTTCTGGTTACTTAAGTCCAGAAATACGAAAGGTTGTTAAAAGAAAATGATAACAAATAAATTAAAAAGATAAACTTAAAAATTTTTGAAGTTAAGTAAAATTGTTTTAATTGTTTTTTTTAAATAAATCATCTTTAGGTATAACTTAAACTGTTCCTTAACTAATGTGTCTATATTATCTCAAAAACATAAACGAATTCAAGAAAATACACAATACAAAAATCATAAATGCACGCCACCATAAAATCAAAATTTATTTGGATAAAATGCTATGGACATCTCTAGCAATAACGGACAATGACGTCAGAATAATATAGTTTATTAATACAGGACAGTTTTTTTTATTGTTGTTGACAAAATTCGCCCCCCTTTTAATAAATTAATTTAATAAAAAATTAATTATTTGGTTGGTAAAGTTTTCGCTGGAACACCTTGTAGGTACATTGCCATGATATTTTCCAAGTATTATGTACACCCCAGATGTGATAGCTTAAGTACAAGTTCTGAACAACAGAAAAAAATAGTGAGATTTGTTCCACTGACAAATTACCTAGTATAAAGAAATAAATCCCATTTGGACTATTTCTTGTTCTTAGCTTTTGGCCTACCATGGAAAATTATTATGCTTATCAGTATTCTTTTAAACTAAGTTGACTTTGCAAGACAGTTCTCTAAGTTTCTTCCCTTCAATTGGTTTACCTAGTCATTAAGCAATTATGGGATTTATATATTTTGGCTCTTGACAGAAAACACAGTAGTATGTCAAGTGTTTTATTCACCAATTTAATTAATATTAAAACTCTGATGACATAAAAATTTAAACAAATTTTACTATATTTATTTGTTCAAAAACTTGTATTTTTGTAAATTTCAGCAACCAAGTGACAGCTAAATTGTTGATACAAAATTTGATAAGGTTCTTTCATTTCCTGGGATAGTTAACATTGTGAATGTAAAAAATTTACAATGATTTTTAATTGTGATGTCTGCAGCACTATACTTCAAACTACAGATTTTTTTATTATGCTTAATAGGTACCTACTAAACATTTTTTATTTCAATAATTGTGATGAAACATTTCTAACTGTGATTTTTTATGTTAATATTCAATATTTACTTATTCGATTTGATAAATTGATGACCAAAAAAATACAGCTCTCTACTTTTTTTTATTATTTTCTGTACTTAATGTTAAATTTGTTGCAATAAAATGGGCAGTTTTTATAGAATTAACGATTTTTTAGTAACTCGACCTCATTCCCTACTTGTAGGTCTTAACAACTGTGACGCTAGCGAGCTATGGATCAATAATTCATTTGTTATGTGTGTTGTATAACTATCGTTTTTGCCCGATTTTAAAATACGCCATGGAAAATAATATCACGTTTAATTGGATGTTTAGTAAAGACATTTTTAAGCTGTAAGAAGATTTGTACGTTTGTTGAAAAGTTGTTGCAATATCGATAAAATACTCTTAAATTTTCAATGTTAAATTATGAAATAAAGAATTACACTTATTGTTAGAGTTAGTGTATCCTGAAATATAATATGAGAAATAAAAAATATACTTTAATTAAACAAGTAGCAAAACGTGTATATTGCAAATTCTGTAAATAATAATTAAGAAACTATAATTTTAATTTTTTTTATAATTTTATACGTTATTTGTACGAAACAGGGTGTTCGTATTTTAACAGAAGATAAACAAAAAAATTACGGCAGCTCTAATTATTGTTAAACACGTAGATGAATGACAAACAAACATTTGAATCCCTGTACGATGCTTTTATTTATAGAACAAAAACGACTGATAAATTCGTCTATTTCGTTATTATTAACCAAGTAAATCGGGCTAAATACTAGATTTATTAACCGTCCTTACATATTAAGGGGGTCCTTTCAAGAACATCACCCGATCCCTTTGGATCTGTAAAATCTTGCTATGAAAAAATGTCCTGCCTTATTTGGCTCATTTTAAATATTATAGTGCCATATTAACATCAATTTTGAATAACACTATACCACATCTCATTTTCGTTTTAGGATAATTTCTGCTCTAATTGGTGTACCTAATTATTTGTTGGTTGAATTGACAATTTTGTTTTACAGGATTTTTTTTATTTTTTATTTAATTTTTGTTTTCGTAGCAAGATTTGAGGTGAATAAGATTTTTCTTGTAGATGTTTTTTGTATATATGTATGAATATATTGCCAATAATTATCTCACTTGCCATTCAAATATTACTGGGTTTTAATAGACTTATAATACCTTATTTTTGTATATTTTTTACAGTATTATTCTTTTTTACAGTATTTATTATAAATGTACGTTTTTTATTTGTGTTAACAACGAATTGTTTTGTCCAAATAAATGGTGATGTATAATTTTGGAATTTTCAGTTAACAACTATTTTTTATTGTTGAAAATGTAAATAGATATGGTGTAAAGTTAAAAACAAAAATAAAATTTTTCCCTTTCTCGGTGGACCGTCGTCAGCGGGTTTTACACTATGGTATATTTACACTATGGTGTAAAGTTAAAAACAAAAATAAAATTTTTCCCTTTCTCGGTGGACCGTCGTCAGCGGGTTTTACACTTCTATTGAAATGTCCGTATAACAAATGGAACGACTGTTTTGTATTCTGATATTCGCCTTCGAAATTTGTAAAATTTATATGTAACAAGATATGCGTTCCCGCTTCGCTGAAAATTCCAGAATTATTACTACCATGCAAAGTTTTATTATGTGAGAAGTTTTTTTTTGGAAAATAGTTTCAGTTTTACATTCCCTGTTTGTTAAATGATATTCATGATCTAATTGTTTGTTCCTATGCAACGTACTTATATAAAATAGCTTCTTATAAAGTTTTTTTGCCAGTATTTTCTCTGAAAAAGCTCTATTTGTGTAGTATAGAAAGAAAATGTTTTCTTTTTGGATGTCTCGCAAAAAATGTTTTTAATATGAGGCAAACATTGCGATTTTTGAATCGTCTCAATTGTATATAGGCAATTTTAATGCGTTTAAAGATCGCAATTTCAAAAAATTAACTTGTACTATATAACTGTAATATATAAACAAATGAGAATTTTTTTGTATAATTTCACCAGCACCCATAAAATATCTATTCCCTTCACCCGCTACTGTTCTGTTTTATTACCCAAACGGGATTTTAATTAGGTGACCTCAATATTTTTTGAACTTTTTTCTATGAACAGAATAGACTGGATTAGTCAGCATACAAAGGCAAATATGCCTAAGTGTTACGGGTGCGATGATAAGTACTCCAACAGCAGCTTTAGAAGCTGCGTACCGACTCTAAAAAGACAACTCCTGTAATAAGCCTACATGGATCCAAATATCTCGAGCTACAAAAAAGATCCGATTAAATGATGTTGAAATATAGCTTTGAGAAAACTTTTAAAACTGATCACGGACAGGGAACCTTGGAAAAATGCGGACCACCAATCCACGTAGAGCTTTTCCACTACAAAGACGGCTCAAGAACTGAAAAAGGTGTGGTAGCTAGTATATTTATGGTAAAAGAAAAAAGTAAAATATCTCATAATCTAGGGCGGTACGCCACAGTGTTCCAGGCAGAGATAGCTGCCATTCACTGCCTTGAAATCAACCGGCAAAAGGTACAAGAAAGAATTATTGATATATTCTCATACAGCCAAGCGGCCATAAAGGCGTTAAACGCAGCGGTCAATTCAAGGCTGATCTAGCAGCCTTGGCAAAAGTGGGCAGCAAAAACAAGCTCACAATTGCGTGGGTACCCAGTCATAATGTGCACAAAGGGAACGAAGAGGCACATTCTTTGTGAATGTGAAGGTTTTTCAAGACAGACATTTTTAACTACAAGCGAAGAAAAGCCTACGGCTAGAAGCTACGAAGGGGAATCACTGTGCAATTTAATGAGTCTCAGACTGGACCAGATTCTATACAGTAAAAGTCCTAAAACAATAAACCTGAATAGGTCGAAGTGAAAAAAGCCGTGTAGCTACACTGTTAGATAATCTAATCTAATCTATGAACGGTATTACTATTTTGTGACCATATAGAAAAGAGGTCTCCCCTCTTCGGCAGCCTGGGGCACTTTCTCAACTGTGTCTAGCTTCTCAGATTTCTTAAGTGTCCGTATTTATTTTAAAATGGCTCTCCTGTTATTTCCTTCTGGAAATGAAGAATCCCATTCATGTTGTCGTGGTTCTGCAATTTCGATGCTGCATGGTCTGTTCTCTACCTTCCATGTAGATATTTGTAGTAGTGTTCAATCTCATTTACTACTGCCAAGAACTTCCTTCCAGTGACACAGTAATTTGGCTCTGGATTTGGGGGAGTTTTGCTGCAGTAACATATGACATTTTCTTGTCCATGCTAAATTTGGGATAGCAGACTACCCAGCCCGTCTTTGCTGGCATCGTTTTTCAAAATACTGTTCTTGTGACCATAGATTTCCCAGAATTGGTGCATTAGTGAGGGCCTGCATCAGTTTCTAAACGTCTGTGTTCGTCTGTGGGCCTCTCAAGCGGCTGGCAAAGACTGGATGTATATTATACCCGAATAAATGGCTGAGATACTGTACTCTCTTAGAAATAGACGGAATTTCTTTGTGCTTAGTTCCAAACCTGAATATTTTAGTCTTTTAAGTACCTCCCCAGGGTCTTTAGGTGATCCAATCTCTTCTTGCGCTCTTTGGCGCTGGCTCTACCTGCCAGTAACCACACGTAAAGTCCAATATTGAAAATATCTTGGATCCAGTCAGAGTTTCAAGCGTGTTATCTCTTCGGCCAGTTTCGAAAACATCCATAAATTCCACATAAGGTTCTTTACTTCTATCTTCTGTTGTTTGATCAAGTCTCTTTATAATATATATAAGAAACCAAATTTTCCATCTGGTGGTTGAATTCAAAAGCTGTAACCTTGAGGGTGTAGACTGAGAGGCAGTGGTCCAGAACTGATGCTTCTTTTAACTCAATGAACGTCAAATTATTGACGTTCATTACTCGTATAGACACGTTCTTCTTTACTTGCATGTGTGCTGTCCCAACTGCCACTCTTAGACCTACATCGTCATGTATTCTTGGGCTGAAGAGCCAAGAGATGGAAGAGCAAAAATTTAAGCCACCGGAATTTCCAATTTCAAATTGGCATTCCTTATAAAAATCAAGTTAAATTTCTGGGTATATTATTTAAAAAACAAGTAAAATGGGATCAACAGGTGGAAAAAGTACCAAAGCAAAAAATATTAATATTCTAAGATCAATTTGCGGAGTTTGGTGAGGCGTAGACCTATGCTTATAATTTTTAATGTGTTGATTAGGCTATGGTTCCTTTCTAGTTAAACATATGAGTAAAATGCACAGTTAAACTTGATACTGTCGTCTTTAGGGGGTTGGAAATTAGTGTAAGATATATGAAAACCACTCCATGTCTAGCTTGAACTTCGATTATCGTAAAAGATTGTTGTTTTTATCAAAAAAAATTATCATCCAAGACTATTTCTTAATTTTATCCCACTTCAATATACGAAAACAACTTATAATTAAACTTAATTTCTTTAATGACAACTTTTACCTAAAAGTTTCACCTAAAAAGCAAAATCCTGTTGAATTTAAAGATTTACGCCTTCTAAAATTTTAGAAGTCTTGGAAACACAAATTAAATATTTATCTATATAAAAATATTTTCCTCCCTTCTCTCTAATCTAAAATTTTAAATTATTATCACTGACCATCAATAGTAAATCATTAGTAAATGATTTTTGATTTTCTTAATCATCTTGGAAGAGAAATAAATTTAAGTTTTAGTAAATGTTACTGAGTTTTATTTAAATCTATTTTGAAAACCGGATTACGGATCTGTTAATGTTTACTGTACCGTGAGAAATTTATAACCTTTCATTACTAATCCCATAAGGTCAGGTACCGAGTCAACGAATTATTGTGAAACGTACTTTAACTGGTGATATTTTATAAGCAGCAGATGAAGGTAGGAACATCCACAATATTGGTATTATTAGATTTTAGTCGTGCATTTGATTCCATACATTATGAGCTTATTAAAAAATATAGGATTTTCTAACAGTATTTGCTAGCTCCTTAATGAAAAGGTTTCTTAAATCTAGACATCAGTCGTTCAAACTCAAGACTTCTCTTGAATTCGGGTGTTCCACAAAGTTCCGATTTGGGACCCTTATACATACATACATACTTCCCAGCGAGCGGATGTAATTTGGGCCGAAATCAGTACAGGTTTCAAGGGTCGTGTTAATATAAGTATCTTTTAGAAGAAACTCTGATGATGGCTTTGTAAGCCGAAAGCGCTTAGTTTCGATATTTACATTCTACTTAATACACACTTATTTAAAAAACTTTAAAGTTTTTTATTCAAAATACATCTCCCCATTAAACTACATTTTTAGAAAGTGTGTACAATGTCTACAGTCTTTAAATAAATTTTAAGTTGGGTACTTAGAAATTTTACCCAAAAATGCCAACGAATTGAAAATGCAGCCTTACTCTGATTCAAATTTTCTTTACTTTGACTATTTAATTTTACTAAGAAATACTGTGTTCGTCATTACATGCTTCCTCAGACTTTGGGATATTCCAAAGTCCTATTGGTTTAGCAATGTAATCATAAGGATGGTTAGTTGTGAGGAATTAAATGATCAGTAGTAGTAGGTATACAAAAAATAGAATAGTCTATGGGTCTGCAGCCTTTACACATAATTTTATTTATATGAAAATGTTCTTTCAAAATTTATTCTATTTTTAACATTCTAGTAGTATTGGATATTTATAATGGTTTAAATTCAAAGAAATCTGTTACCTACACCTTTTTGTTCCTGTCCCAGAACACGGTCATATAATTAAGATGTTTAATTTTATTTATTACTAAAATAAACCTTAATTAAAAATGACTTTCACGTCCTACCCAACATTCTAACGTTATGCCCTAGGAGGTCGCGACTTTGGTAAACACACTGATACAGATGAGTAGTCACAATAAATTCTCCGAAGTAATGGCCCATCCTGTATGTTGCATGAACAGTTCTGACCGAATAGACACGTTATGTGTGGGTGCATATTATTTTTTTAATGACAATAAATTCATTCAATTCATAAATATATTTTTTTGTACGCATTACTTCAAACAATTCTATAGATACAAAGTACGTAATTTAAAAAAACAACAACAAAGTGATTATTGTTATTTCTTTGTTAGGTGGACATATATTGCTAGAATTGACTTTGGAACAACTAAATAATTCAAGGCTTATCTCTCTGTATAGATATGAAGTTATTCCCGTGGGTAATCGAAATTAATTTTAATCCTTTCCACCCACTTACGCTGTTTTGAAATATTTAACAACCGCCTCTTTCATGCTCCAATGATTTTTGATGGTGTGAAAATTAAAATTTAGAGTATGCGACGATTATTAATTAAAAAAAAAATAATTAACAATAGAAATCCTTAATCAACCAAATTTTTCCTACAAGATGTAAGCAATTCAGTGTAAGTGTTTTTAAATCTTATCATACTCGGCTAAAATAAACTCATTAATTGCAAAAGAAAAATTTTGTTACGATCTAAAAGATCATTTTAGGAATTATTAGGATCTTTTTTATGTTTTGTCTTTGAAAATACGTTTATTATTAAAAAATGTTTTATTTTATTGCTTGTGGTTTTATTTTGATTATATTTATTGTTTGCCAACTCAGTAATATCGCTATTTTTCAACTTCCATTTAATATAATGTGAAATTTTCTACCTTCACGTTTTTTGTTTACTTCAGTTATTTTCTGTTAATTTTCATACTTCATGAACAATCTGACAACGCTGCAAATGTTCACAATGATGACGTGAACGCAACTTTAATTGGCTTTTACTATATACCTAGTAGATATAATTTCAAGTCAACTTGAAATTAGTTTGTTGTCACTTATATTGGTTCATATGCAAGTACCTAATATTAATTAGTTACTTTATTTAGTTTTGTAGGCTACTGTTAGACTATTTTTTATTGGAGTTGCTTTCATTAAAAGTTGGATAGGTACATCTAATCTGATAAAAGTTTTAATCAATGTGCTCTTTTTACTGTGGCAGTGTTCTTCTCAAACTTTGTGTTATTCAAAAAGTAATCAAAAACAATTTAATTTACTAAAAAATTGAACGAGGTTGCTGCTAATGTAGGAAAGTAAAATAAGATAAAAAATATTAAAACCAAGTTTGATAAGGAAAAATGTGGATTGTCGAATGGATCAGAAGTTTTTCTACAAATTAATTTGTTCGTTTAAAGTTAATAAAGAAGTTGTTTTATACAATCTCAATCTAATAACTGTTATTACCTATTATAATAAATTAAATAGTTTTATTGTATACGCTTCAGTGACAAAATCACCTTAAGATCAAATTGATTGAATGATAGGTTTTAATACTTATATGAAGAATATTTTTAAAACTACTTTGGAACTAAAATGTCATGACGATGACCTCATTAAAACCTAAGAAACTGCCAGTATTTTATAAAACTAAAGGATTTTATAGTTACTATAGAGCGGGTCACAGTTATTATGCAGCATTGCGTTTATGGACGACGGCGTTGCCATATCGGCATGTTCTTCGAATTTGGTTCCAACTGGCGCGGGAATATAACTTGCCATTGTGTTACTATTATGATTTAAATGTTGACTAAATTATTCATTTGAAAATCGTTTAGTTAGTATAATTAACAGTGTTGAATATTCGCCCCTAAGATTTACATTGGCCTATGCCGGCCACACTGCATAATAACTGTGACCCAGAGTATAGAATTAAAGCATTTATAAAACTATATTAAAACTACAAAATCTTTAAGTATAAATAATTTTATTTTGTACTCTTAATGATTTTCATTAAAATTTGTATTAAAGCTAAACAGTTTTTATGAACAAGAACAAAGAGTATACTTATACTTACCGTGTAAGTTACAAGGTAACTTTAAAACTATTGACTTTTTATTTACCACAATAAAACTTTTTTAAACCCCCAAAAGGTTTTTATTGTGCTACTTGAGTAGGGATGTATTATGGACATTAGGGCCTGCACTTTCACCATATATGACGCCGATTAATTTTGGTATTTGAAGTCATATTAAAGCATTAGTTTATGAGACACCTGTTACAAAGATTTCACAGCTGTTACAAAGATTTCAGCGGTCAGTTGCACATCGTTACAACTTATGTATCGAAAATGGTGGTCATAACTTCGAACAATTTTTATAACATTCAATGTTATATTATTTTTAACACTAATGTTCCTGCTTCAATTTAGTAAGTGGCCACTTTTTCGTGTTGGATAGAGATGCAATAACATAACAATATTGTAATATTATGATAAAACCTGAATCGTCTGTATAATCTAGTTCAAAAGAAAAAATATACCTTCAACAAATGTCAGCTTATCTACAGTTGAATCAATTTTATACCTTATTGGTTATAAACTTATATTTGATTTTAATTCTAAAAAAAAATTTTAAGACCCTGTGAATTATTTCATAGTTCACGGATTTTCACCCACTATGTGAAATCGGTATATTTACGTAATCAACTAACCGGAAATAATTTTTCGAATATGCACCGGTCACCGCATAATAAATAAAAATAACTAGAAAACTTGTTAAAAAAGCAATAATATAAATCAAAAAGCTTTTTGTTTCTTCGACAATTAAAGAGAATTTTAACTCGCTGAATGCTTTCTTAAAATTGGTGATTTAAATAAAAGGAATTTTGGTATCTTAAATTTTATAGATTGATGTATTTCATACTTAAAAATCCATTAGTTTAAATTTAGTATGATAAATATATATTTATTGCCGTGTGACACACACACACCTACCATTGTGAAGGTCGTATCAAAGAAGTAAGAGGAGAGACTATCCAGTAGCGACTCGCAATAAAAAACTGTATAGCTAATGCTCTAGTTGCATTTCTTTATATAGAAATTGCAAAAGGCCTTAGGTCCAAGTCTAATAACAACATTTTCCATTTTTTTTAATTTATTACCAGCTCCTCTGCTTTCCCAGACTATAGATATTTAGTGTGTTCTTTTTACAGCATTTGCTCGAGCAGATCAGCTGCTCTGTTCATTTAAATATTTTTGCGTATTCTTTTTAAGCGCTCGCTTTAATCGGAACTGAACTATCGCTTCCCCCTTGCCCCTAACTGCACTACCTCTAGAGGGGGCTCGGTTCGGATTACTTGCTCCGTTCAGTTGATCATAACCTCAATACATAACGAAAACAATCACAATTTGGAATTATTTTGAAGTGGATACAAAATGTGTGAGCACTTATATGCCAATACTAATAACTTATCTTCTACTTGCATCTTTTTTAATATTTTTATAATAAAATAAATAATAAACAATATGCTAACCTAAAATTTTATGATGCACTTTCCTGGCGATTATTTTTGTGCATTCTTTTTAGGATCTCGCTCACTTTGGTCACCCGCTCAATTTGAAAATTATTTCAACAGAGCTGAACAGAATGATGTAAAAAGAACACACTAATTATCTCCTCAACCTGTTGTCATCTTAGAGGCGTTTTATGCGAGAACTCCCTTTCTCGTTTCAATTTATAATGCGTCCAGATATAACTTTTACGTTCACTGTTATCTTTTCATCAGAATCACGCAGTTAAAAAAAATCGACTACTTTTTCCCAATTTCTACGTTTTATTACTCTAAGGCCCGGGTGTTAGACACATAGATATCAGCATGGTATCGACCGACTAACAACATCATGTGTTTTAAAGTGTATTGTAAAATAGGTGTTTGTGATTAAAAGGCAATGGCATCTAATTCGTCATCTGAATCATCAGATGAGAAAATTCTGGAATTTGTACGACTGTTTCGACCGAGAATTTTTAGAGATAGATTCAATCCCATGGACGAATTAATAATAAATTAATCGTTTTATGTTAATTCTTTTACTGATCCACTGAATAATATAAAAAATTGGGTTTTTTTAGTCGCTGATTCGACTGGTGCAGTCAGTTTTTCGATAGCAAGTCTAAAACCATGTTAAATCTGCATTCGGGGGGAAGTGGTGCCATATAACCCTATGGATGCCATTTTTGCTGGAAACTATAGGCAATTTTGCAATTTTAACGCCATTTTCGTATTCTACGTGGTCGAATTAGTGGTTGTAGACCATTTGTACCAAAAATAACATAAATTAGATTTTGACCAAATTTTGAAGACACCAAATTCATAAGTATTAACCTTGCCATTTTATTAAGTGAAAATTTTTTTTCTTTGAAATGCTCGAAAATTTGGAAATAGGGTTTTTTTAGTCGCTGAATCAAGTGATGCAGTCAGTTTTTCGATAGCAAGTCTAGAACTGAGTGCACCAGTGAATTCAGCGACTAAAAAAACCTTATTTTTCAAATTTTTAAGCATTTCAGAAAAAAATTCCAGTTCAAAATGTCGTTAAAATCTAAATTATGTTATTTTTGGTAAAAATGGTCTACAACCGCTAATTTGACCCCGTAGAATACGAAAATGGCATTAAAAATGCAGAATTGCCTATAGTTTCCAGCAAAAATTGCATCCATAAGGTTTTACGGCACCACTTCCCCCCGAATGCAGATCTAACTTGGTTCTAGACTTGCTATCGAAAAACTGACTGCACCAGTCAATTCAGCGACTAAATAAACCCTATTTTCCAAATTTTCAAGCATTTCAAAGAAAAAAAAAATTTCACTTAATAAAATGGAATTTGGTGTCTTCAAAATTTGGTCAAAATCTAAATTATGTTATTTTTGGTAAAAATGGTCTACAACCACTAAATCGACCACGTAGAATACGAAAATGGCATTAAAATTTCAGAATTGCCTATAGTTTCCGGCAAAAATTGCATCCATAAGGTTTTAGTGTTCTGTATGGTTTCAGTTGTCAAAATTTCCACTTATCTAGGCGCCACGAAAAATATCCGGAAGTTTGTTTAGTTGCGATAGTAGCTAGACAAAATAAAGGCATCTTATTGGTTAAAAAGTAGAGGTGTGAAATTTTCAATATAAAATTTTGCACCTTTATAATTAATAATTCTATAACCATAGTTGTTTCTTAAAATTTTTGGCATAATATAATTTTTTTGTGAATTAACTAGTTAAAATCCTTCTAGTAAAAAGGTGAGGTGCGCTAATGAATGTATAAGCTTACTCAGAAATTCAAACAAAAATGTAATTAATTATCCAAAACGTTTGGGCTGTGGTAAAAATATGCCAAACGATTTTATAGCGAAATAAAGATTAGAAATAAAGTGATCTCGATTTTATGAGTTTTAATGGAAAAGTCATAAAAATTTTAAATCTTCACTCAGGTAAAGCACAAAAAATAAAAAGTAAGTGCTAGTAGGCCAATACAAGCAAGCAATTTTTAATCCAAGAGAATGCTAAAATTAATATTTAATATTTTTAAAGGTTTCCGGAAATTCGTAACGAGATTTTAGGTATTTTTAATTACAATTACTGTTACTAAGTAGATTTTATTGTAAAGGAGTTTGTTAATGAAAAGCTTGGATAAGATTGCCAGTCAGATTTCTCTGCACTTCCACTTATGAAGATTTTTGTGTCTACATTAATCTACTTAAATTCTAGAGCGCCATTACTTCTAGCGAAGTTTAACAGCTTTCTAGAGGACATATAGCAGCTTTCTAGAGGACAAATATCCTGCGGCAGGTCCAGTTCGCCACTAAACTAAGGCTGTGGATAAGATTTTTCTATGGATCAGTTGTGCAAAACGTAGTTTACCGATAGTTCAATTGAAACAAAGATCAATGGTGAACGTGGTTAACATACCAATTGGTTGACCAAGCACAGTCCAGTTGATCGCCTATCAATTTAGGTTCATACAAACATTCTTTCAAACTGATGCTTCAATTTTTAAATTGTGTGGCAATTGTGTGTTTTCAATTTTGACGATCATAACAATATTTATTATTTTTGGAAAATATGAAGTTTATTATTCTGGTTACGACGAGCACACAAAATGACTCCTATCACTTTTGACTTACATTCTAATCATATTTTGACGTTATTTCAAGTTGACAGTTTTATGACATTATTTTATTTTGTGGTTATATGGTTATATGCAATTTTTCTTGAGTGACAGTCATTTGGCATTTCCTGTCAATGCCAGTTCTCTCTGATAAAAAAAGGAAGAAGAAAAAAGGATCCAAGGAGGCAGGAAGCTGGAGAATCACCAGAGGAACGTCGCTAGGGAGATGATTGATGAGAACAAGAAAAAACGAGGAGTTGAAAAAAGATTGTCATATAATTTTCATATAATTTTATACAGTATTTTTTTTAAAGAAATGTATTAAAATATAAAGTTTTTCTTTTACAATAAAATTTATATTTAGTGGAACCACACCACTAAATAATTGGTGACCCCGACGTGATACAAAAAGAAAAACTAATCAACCCGAAGTAACAAAAACGAATTAACCCGATCCAACGTGATAAAAACGAATCAACCCGGAGTGACCAAAAAGCAGCGACCCGTCCACCAGTCCAGTTTCTCCAACAGCAGCGACCCGTGTGATCAATATCAAAACGAAGTATTTCCGGAGCCTTCCCCCAAGTCCAGTTTCCCTAGCTGAGAATTTTACAGCGAGATTCCCCAAGTCAAACAACATAGTCTAGAGGTTTTCCGTACCAGTCATTCTCGCAAAGATTTCAGACAGGTAAGCCATTTGATTTGTCGTTCTTTGGGGAATTGCATATAACCATATAACCACAAAATAAAATAATGTCATAAAACTGTCAACTTGAAATAACGTCAAAATATGATTAGAATGTAAGTCAAAAGTGATAGGAGTCATTTTGTGTGCTCGTCGTAACCAGACAAGTGCACCACAATTATGGATGTATTGGATGAGCTAACGGAGGACGAAGACTTTTTGGAGTTAGTAAATAATTTTTAACGACAAAGGCTTCCACAAACATAACAGGTCGGCTGAAAAGTCCCCGGTCTACCTTAGTAAAACACAATATTTTGACAAAATTCATTTTTTTTATTCAACATAGTTGCCTTCAAGGGCGATACAGCGATTATAGCGACCTTCCAACTTTTCGATACCATTTTTGTAGTACTCCTTCGGTTTGTCCTCAAAATAGGCTTCAGTTTCGGCGATTACCTCAGTATCAGAGCCAATTTTTTTCCCGCGAGCATTCTCTTCAGGTCAAAGAAAAGAAAAGAGGTTGGGGGCTAGATCTGGAGAATACGGTGGGTGAGGAAGCAATTCGAAGCCCAATTCATGCAATTTTGCCATCGTTTTCGATGATTTGTGACACGGTGCATTGTCTTGATGAAACAACACTTTTTTCTTCTTTATATGGGGCCGTTTTTTTGCGATTTCGGTCTTTAATCGCTCCAATAATGCACAGTAATAGTCGCTGTTGATTGTTTTTCCCTTTTCCAAATAGTCGATGAACAATATACCGTGTGTATCCCAAAAAACTGAGGCCATAACTTTGCCAGCTGACTTTCCACGCTTTGGTGGCGGTTCACCGGCCGCAGTCCACTCAGCTGACTGTCGATTGGACTCAGGCGTGTAGTGATGGAGCCAAGTTTCATCCATAGTCATATATCGACGCAAAAAATCGGGTTTATTACGACTTAACAGCTGCAAACACTGCTCAGAATCATCAATTCGTTGCTGTTTTTGGTCGATTGTGAGCACGCGCGGCACCCATTTTGCACAGAGCTTCCGCATACCCAAATATTCGTGAACGATATGTCCAACACGTTCCTTAGATATCTTTAGAGTGTCAGCTATCTCGATCATATTCACTTTACGGTCACTCAAAATCATTTTGTGGATTTTTTTGATATTTTCGTCGGTAACCACCTCTTTTTGGCGTCCACTGCGTTCACCGTCTTCGGTGCTCATTTCACCACGCTTGAATTTTGCGTACCAGCCAATGATTGTTGATTTTCCTGGCGCAGAGTCCGGAAACTCATTATCAAGCCAAGCTTTTGCTACAACTGTATTTTTTCCTTTCAAATAACAATTTTTAATAAGCACACGATATTCTTTTTTTTCCATCTTTTTGAAAATAACGAAAGTTGCTTCACTAAAAATGCAATATCTCACAAACTAATAGTCCGACAGCTGTCAAATTTTTACACGAATCTTTTGAAGGTTGATACTATCTAAAAATAAAATGGATTTAATTCTAGTGTCCTCATCTATAGGTCAGACCGGGGACTTTTCAGCCGACCTGATATAGAGAACAATTTACAAATAGTCTTTTTTCTCGCTAAGAGATCAGATTTTGACTTTTTTTTTCAATAGATCTATTTTCTCGAGTACAAAAACTGCTGCACATTTCTGTGGAAGCAGCAGCAGCACCCTTTCTTCTATCTACTTTTAACCTAAGATCATTTAATTCTATTTAGCTCCCCGTCCTCACTTGAGTCATAATTCCTAACCCTACTTATATAGAGATAAGTTTTTGAATATTTTGGTGAGTCAGTTGTGTCAAATTAAAAATATGTGATACCTTGTTTAGCATAGTTGAATATTTTAATGGCCTAATCTCAGTTAACATATACCAAATGATGCCATTAATTTTTCAATAGGGACATTTCGTGGTTAACCATTTTTTATCTAAATCTAAATATTTCAAACGAAGATCTCGATTTTTATAGTTTTTATTGGAAAAGTCATAAAACAACTATTTAAATAAACAGACGATGGCACAGATGAAGGCCGACATATTTTGTTAAGTTTGGCGTCATTCGGCAAAAGTTGTTCAAGTGTTTTCATGGCAAAACTTACCGCACTTTGCATATTATAGTAAAAGTAATAACAAAAACTATGCACATCAAATATAAAATCGCCCTGTTATAAAATGCAAATGTTCGAGTTGGGGCTGGTTTATCAATGCTAACTGAGAGCTAAAAGATAGACAGGTTCGGTATGTTACAGTATAATAGGTACCTACAATGATAAAAGTAGACTTTCAAATCTGTCTGAACCAAAATTTTTAATCAAATTTGGTATAGCACACTATTAATAAAATCTTCATTGATGGTACCTACTCTAATTACTGGTACCTAACCTAACCTAACCTAACCCAACCTAACCTAACCTAACCTAACCTAACTCTAATTACAATCCAACAAACAGTATCGCATTTCTGTATAACTTAAGGCGGTGTTTTGCCGCATTAGAAGACACTGGTCCATTCCTTAAAACCTATCTCTTAAATTATATATTATCTTATTCCTTCAATCCTAAGTTTTTAATTGCGTTTCAGCTTTTACCTATTCTGATACTAGAATAATAATATTGGAAATCGATCATTTCCAAAACAAATTAGAACCTTTGATAATAAGAAGAAATAATTACCCCGTACGTTTTTTTAATTTTTAATTCCGCGAAATAAGAAATAAATTAATGTTCACTCTATCTAATTATTGTTTTAGAATAAACACCATAATTGTTTATAATGCTATTTTTTACTAAATAAGTAGATAACGTAAACATCAAATTGCATAAATTAATATTAATCCAGCAAGGTCTGCGGGCTTCGTTGCAAATGATTTAATACAGTTGTTAAAACTTAAATCATCACCGTATTTACGCTTATTGAAAATATGCTAATTGGTTTTCAATACGAATTCCAATAATTTAAAAATGACGTAATACAACAAAATGAATAATATGCAGATAAACTTATTAATTTAACGTATTAATATTTAAATGTACATCATAATTTTTTCCATCATTAAACACAAAGTTGTTCAGTCAGGTTATAGAAATTGTAAGATACGAGAGTTAACGTAAAAATTGATCAATTTTTGATAATTATTGGATAAATATTGGAATAGTATTATTCTGTAACAAGGTACATAATAATTCTTTATTCAAAAAATAGGAAACCCTAATATAAGCATAAAAAAATCAATTAATAAAATACAGTAAAAAAAGTAGTAGTTGTCCATAAATTAATAGTAAAACAATACAGGTCTAAGAAATACAATAAAGACACAAAAAAATATACTATATATATAATATTATAACACAGTAAAAGAGACTAAAAAATTCCAAATATAACACTTAAGTAGAACGCAACAATCATGCCACCACACTAGCACTCGCTATGTTTTAATAGTTTCTAACAGCTTATGTTTAAAACTATTTATTGACTGATAATTTTTAATATAAGTAGGTAGTTTATTATATTGATCAAAGCCCTTAAAGAAAAGAGAACTCATGGTACATTTTCTATTAGTTTTGGGAATATAAATATTTGTGTTGTTTCTTGTAGGATAGCTGTGGATGTCCAAGTTGTAGGTGATGAATTCTTTAAAATAGGAGGGAGCAGCATTGTTAATTATTTTATAAAGAAAAATCATCGTTAAATAGTACACTCTTTGATCAATAGAAAGCCATTGCAAAGAATTTAGCATAAATGATATAGGTGTAAGTCTGTTGCATTTTAATATGACTCTCATACCTCTGTTTTGCAGCTTTTGCAGTTGAGCTTTTTGATTTAGATTAAACAAAAAAACCATTGATGAGCAATAGTCAAAATATGGTTGTATAATTGATTAATACACTAAAATCTTGGTTTGCATTGATAAGTTCTTAGATACTCTAGAAAAGAAGTATGACTTTTTTGATATTTTCTTAACCATATAATCACAATGCTCATCAAACAAAAGTAAGTTGTCTACCTGAAAACCCAAGTATTTTATTGATGTTATAATTTCAATTTTTTCGTTATTTATTTTAATAATTAATGAGTCCAAACTTAAGTTCTTGTATTTGTACTTTGTTGTTAATATCATTGCTTTTGTTTTTGAAATATTTAACTTTAATTTATTTAGGTCTAAGTATTTACTAATAATATCAAGTATGGAGTTTATTTTCTGAGTCTAAATCAGAATCAAAGCAGGCTATGAGCGTGTCATCAGCAAAAATATTAATAAAATCACAGTTCAAAAATAAATTAATATCATTTAAATACAAAATAAAGAGTAAGGGTCCTAAAACACTTCCCTGAGGTACACCCATATCATTTATCATCTCACTTGAAACAGTTTCATGAACCTTGACTTTTTGTCTTCTCTCTGACAAGTAATCTGACAACCACCCAAAGACTTTACCATAACCCTTTAGTTTATTTAAAAGTCCTGTCGATCGTTTCGAAAGCTCTTTTTAAATATAAGAAAGCCGCAACAACATATTTGTTTTGATCAATGGCTTTTTTGAATTTACATAGTGTAAGTTGTAGGGCTGACTCGCAGGAGTGATTTTTACGAAAACCCGATTGATTCTCCATTAATATATTATTAGTTTCAACATGTTCAAGAATGTGTTCATAAACAATAGTTTCAAGCACCTTCTCAATGGGAGGTAAAATATTTATAGGACGAAATTCATTTGCTTTCATTGTTCCAGTAACTTTCGGTATTGGTACTATAGTACTTATTTTTAAGTTAGTTTTAAGGTTAGAATGAAAATTCGATGCGAGTGGACAGTTCCCACAGCGAGCCGAAGGCGATCGTGAGCATATTGAATTTTCATTCTAATGAGTAGCAGACTATACTTTTTCCACGATCAAAGATTTTAAATATATATTTTTAAATGAAAACGAACAAAAAATCAAGAAACATTTTATTTTGTATTAATAGTTATATTTGTACAGTTCTCGAAATGAAAAACTGGTGCATTATTGGAATAATTTTCAACAATTGCGTGGTTTGTAGAAGATGAACTAAACATTAACATAATTTGAAGTGGAAGGCATGATTAGCGGATTGTTAGATCCAGTAATTGATGAGACTAGCTTATTTCCTATATTGATTCGATTTTGCACCAAATTTTCTATGCCTTTTTAGTGTTTCCAGATTTGCTCCTTGCATCCACTAACACAGTGGCCGACGTCCTCTGATAACAATGACCTGTGTATTCTTAAGGCTTCTCGAATTTAAAAAAGTGGCAATTTGTTTGGGCATATTACCAATTTTATTGATACCACTTACCTGTTTCGTGCACTTTCCTATTTGGAAATTGACAAAAAAATTATCAGAAAGGATGTCTCAAATAGTAATATTTTTTCACTATGTTGTAGAATCCTCCTTTTACGGTAAATTCTTTTGGTTTTTTAGATTTCGTATTTGGAATGGAAATGCTATTCCTGAATCTTTTACATTCGAAACCTTCAGGTTGTAAAGCTCATTTCCGCGACAAGCTCCTATGATACCAATTACAAGAACGACTTATAAAAAAAATTATGTAAAATAATAATACTAGGTATAACAAAATGTACCATTTTAAATAAAAAAATTGTCTTTGCGGTGGTTTGAACCCACAACCTCTCGTTCGGCGGGTGAATAGTCCACGCATTTTACTCCAACTATCTGCTTGAAAGAAAAAGGTTCATAATCCAACATATATTCGACACAGAATGTTCCCTTTATTACCAATAAAATCTGCCCTTTCCAATTTGATATTTTTATAATTAACAGGTAAATTTATTACACTTAGGTACAATTTTCTCAGTTTTGTTTATAATTGTGAGTTTTGATGTTGTTTTGTTAAAATGAGTATATATAATTAAAAGTTGTCTTAATTAAGATTTACTATCAGAAAATTATACATTTTCTAAAAGTAGTAGGTTAGGTTAGGTTAGATACTTATATAAAAATAAATAGTCTTAACAAAACAGCAAAAATTAAATACAAAAATGTAAAAAATAAAATTGCGTTTTTAGAACGAATGATTGAAAGTCTAAATTTAAATCAAATAACAAGACCTGCTTCTGTTAATTTAAGAAGTTATACTATAGGTGTCTAGATCATAATCACTCATATTCTTCTGCTTTATTTAAGGTCTCTATCCTAATTGTCAACCCGTTTTTTATTTATAAAAACCATTGCTTTTTTTTTGTTCTTCCCTCGTACCCACAATAAAATTCTCATTAATTATTTGGAGAACCATTCTTGCAAGACTTGTGCGACTTTCACTTGTTTCTCGGCTTCGGTACGTGTACATAACGACACACACCTCGTACAGTTGTGGTTTTCACAAATCGTTCAATAGATCTTGTTCGTCTCGAATGATTTTAACGATGAAATCGGTAAGTTATTACATCTATTAAAATTACGTAATAATTGTCAGGAGGATTTGCTACCTACCAAGTTAGTTGTGTGACTGTATATCAAATCCAAAAAAAATAAAAGTTTCATATATTATATATAAGAGAATCTTAATTAATTTCGGTAATTATCTCGATACCATAAGTTTTAGTAGCGTTTAACCTTAACCTAGATGAACTGTTGTTGAATGTGTATAAGGTGTCCCATTAACCAAAAAGGTAAGTTTAAAGCCTTATAGGTACAGTGTGTCTGTAAAGTATGGTATAACTCGATATTTCCTAAATGAAAAACCTTTAAGAAACTCCGAAACATGCAGAATTTTATTACAGCGGTTCATACACATTAAGGCGATGGCGTCATTGGCATTTTTGTAAATTCCCAATTAGATCTTTAAATAATTTAGTTATTGAAAGATATTAATATCATGTAAATATTAATAGTCTAAGAGCCCGTGAACCCCAGACCTTCGTTATTTTATAAAAGCTGAAAGTCTGTCAGCGCTTGCTCCCAAAAGAGGTAAGAACGATAGACTATTATGAAGTTTGGGTTACCGTGGCTTTGGCAGGTAAATGGTACTAAAGTTTAGTTAATATTATTAATCTTGTTGAAAGCAAATTCTATTTTTCTTAACTTTCTGAAAATAACAATTATCTCAACAATAAAGAAAAATTTCAAGTACGGGTTTTATTTATAATAAAATTTTTTTAGTACTACCCTGAGCTTATACCACAAAACAGAATATTGGTTATCACAAAACAGACTAACCAATATTCTGTTTTGTGGTTTATACTCCCAAAAAATGGCTGCTCTTGTCTTATGAACATCAAAGGAGCCGACAGCGAGTCGATACTCTGATTTGTATTATATACTCTGTGGTTATAGTATAAAAGCTGATTTTTATATATAATACTTCGGTAATAATTAGATGATGTTTCCTCATCAGCCAGACATTTTTTATAGTTCCAACCCCTTGCCAAGATAAGTCAATTGATTTTTGAATAGGTCTCTGAAGAACAAACCTTGGTTATCTAAATGATCATTAATTTGTTTATATGTATTTATTTTTCTTTCAGCCAATAATAATTATAACCTTGACTTATTCACTACTGAAATTTGAACCGATACAAGCAGAAGAAAGGTATTTGCTACATCTGGATGATGGTACACATTCTGATGAAAATTATCAACTAGATGAAAAATATACCCAAACACAACCTCCAAGACCTTATGCTTTTGGATATGCAGCCGGAAGATATCCGGGACACATAGACAGAACACATTCGGAAATTTCAGACGGATCCGGGGTTGTGCAAGGTTAGTTTTATTATAAGTTTAATACGAAAAAAAAAATGTAAGATCATTATTAATACTAGTTCTCACATGTTGATGTGAAACATCTTTAGGTGAGGGTAAACCTATGCCTCGCTATTAGATAAAATACATGTACCTCTAGATCATATTTTTTGAGATATTTTGTGAGTAATTTTGTCGATATCTAGGTAGTTCTAACATTCTCCAATCTTTCAACAAAAATAGTGGTAAGAAAAAGTCAAATTAAATACAGAACCGTTAATATATCTGTACTATATATAAGAAACATTAAATAAATTAAAAATTATTAAACCAAGTGAATTAAAGTAACACGACAACCGTTCTGACAGAATGAGGAATTCTCCTATTTTTTATTCTTTAAAATAATTCCTAATAGTTAATAAACCAAGGTTTAATTCATAAAGTAGTAGTTTTATGGGCCCTGTTCGCATTTTACGATTTGGCAACAGCGCACCAATAACGAAGGTGTAAGAATAGTAAGAAGGTAAATTCTACACGGATGTGTATTTGTTTGCTATTACGGTTTCTTGCAACTTGTACGTTTTAATAACTTCTTTACTTTCTTTGTTTGTATTTTCGTTCCTTTTTTTGTTTTTCTGTTTTATTTTGATTTTTGCCTCCAATACATACTCGTAATGATCATCCGTAAATTTCTGTACTTCTTTTTACTCTCAAGTGCATTATTTCTTTAAAAAATTCTGTATTTACCAGTACATAATCTCATAGATTTTTAATTTCTGCTCCTTACTTCTCTGGTGTATTTGTGTAAGTAGTAGGAAATTTATTATTCTGTCACTATTTTTATTTTTATGTTTCTACCAATGAGGGTCTATCACTTTTAATGTTTCGTTAGTTATCCCCAAGCGACCGTTAAAATGGCCTAGTACATAAATATCTTTCTGTTACATCTGAAATTTTTCCCCAAAATTCATCTTTTCTATGGCTAAAGTTCATAAACCATTAGACCATTACTAAGTAAACTATTACATTATAAAATAATAGCATCTTCTATACTAAAGCACATCAACAACTTGAAAGTTTGTTTTCGTCACTAAAAATACTCCATAAATACTTTGCCAAAGAGCAATAATCAAGATATAAAAGGAAAACACCAGTAATACGTCAACAATAAATGTTTCCCTGCGAATGAATTGCACACCAATAAGAAATAGAACACCTGGAACCAGCAATAGATGAAGAGGCGTCTATAGTAAAAGAAAGACTAGAAATAAGTTATTTATCGATGCCTGTGATGCCTTTGTTTATTTACCTATTTAAAAATAAATGTATATGTGCAATTGTTTTACTGCCACTATCCAATATAGAAATTAAAACCATAATAAATTCACTAGCAAACAAAAAAACGCCCGGAATAGATAATATACAGTCAGAATTAATAAAAGAAAATATAGACATATTTACCCCACTCTTGACCCATTTGGTTAACAGAATAATGCTACAAGGGGAGTTTCCCACTGAACTAAAAAAATCATTAGTAATACCAATATTCAAAAAGGGCAATAAGACAATGGTATCAAACTATAGACCGATTTCCATAATCACCACTATTGCAAAAGTTGTGGAGAAAGCACTAAATTTAAGGTTACAAGAATATATACCTTAATAAATATAAAATAATATCTGAAAAACAATTTGGATTTAGAGAGGGACTCTCTACATCTGATGCAATTGCAGAGTTGACCAAAGGGATTTATCAAGCAGTGGACAATAATAAACCAAATTTAACTATTTTCCTGGATTTAGCGAAGGCGTTTGATACTGTAGATCACGAACAGTTATTGCTGGCCTTGGAAGATGCAGGAATACGGGGAATTGCCTTGAAACTTTTTGAAGACTATTTAAATAATAGATACCAACAAGTGAAAGTAAAAGATGAAGTTAGTGAAAGTAAATTAATTACATCCGGTGTACCACAAGGAATAGTCCTTGGACCTACACTGTTCTCAATCTATGTCAATAATTTGTTTATTCAACAGACTACAGGTCAAATTGTAAGTTTTGCTGATGACACGGCTATTTTTTATGAAGCGGAAACCTGGGAAGAATTAAAAAACCTAATAGAAAGTGATCTAGTAAAAGTTATTAATTGGTGCGATCATAAAAAGCTAACTATAAATTTTAATAAATCATTTTTTTTGCCTTTTGCAAGCTACAGTAATGGATTGCCAGATTTTAATGAACTTATCATCAGGTATAACAATCAGGAAATTACGCTGCAAAAACAAAACGAAATCAAATATCTAGGTGTTACCCTAGACTCCCACTTACGATGGAATAAACATATAGATAATTTAACCAACACTTTAAGGATGTTACTTTTTAAATTTAAAATTCTCAAAAATATATTAAGCGTCACTCATCTTAGAACTATTTACTATGCACTTGTTCAAAGCAGACTTCAATACTCTGTTATTTGTTGGGGGGCTACCACTAAGAACCATTTACATAAACTGGAAATTCTTCAAAAGAGATTACTTAAAATTATATATAGTAAAAATATTAGATATTCAACGGATTCACTAGATGATGAAATTAAAATTATGGACATCAGACAATTATATATTTATGCAGTTTTAATGTACACTTACAAACATAAAGATATCCTACAAAGAAAAACATTTAACTATGAAACAAGACTTAAAAAAACAGGCTCAGTATATACCAAATTAGCAAGTAAATCAATATTACAAAGATATTATTTATATATAAGTGGGAAAATATTTAATCACCTCCCAGAAATGTACAAGATATATTTAAATGCAATAAACTCATTTTCCCTCTTTAAAACATTAATGAAAAATTATGTTATAAATAACAGAATAATCTTAAGAACATTGATTGAATAGCGTGTGAGAAACTTAATGATAATATGTGATGAAAATATGCATACCTACTTGATATTTTATTATAAAAAAGAAAAATGTAGAAATTAGACTTATTTATTCATATCTATAGCCATTGTTTTATATTATGTTAATTGTATTAATTATATTAATTTTTGTAATTGAGTAAGTGCGAAAATAATTATACCTATGCGTAAACAAATAATGCATTCTATTTACAAAATTTTAAAATTAGTTAGAAATGTTATAGTGGCTAGACTTTAATTTAAACATGTTTATTAACAGTAAGTAATTCAGCAGCCTATGCGCAACCGTTAGGTCATCAATGGGCTACCAAGTTACCTACATATTTAAAGTTTAATATTGTGCTAATAATATTGTGTGTATACGTGTACCTACTTTATACAGCTGAATAAAGATTATTATTATTATTATTATTATATACCCCTTAGACTAGGAAAGAGAGAGGACAGCGCATGGCAATGAAAACCTTATGCGTGTGATTGAAGCCAATTTTCAAACGTTTGACATATGTTTGGTGGTAAACAAATTTGGAACGTCGAATTGTATTTTTTTAGTTTTTTTATTAATTTTCACCTTTTTTAATTACCTGAATAGACATTTTAAAATGGTTAATTGTGCAGTTTATAAGTGCAAGAGTCAGAGTGCTAAAGAAGAAGGAATTTCATTTCATAGGTAAAAAGTGTTTTAAAACTATTTCCTTGAAATTTATTTTTATTAATATTACAGCTTTCAGGTAATAGATATTTAACTAAATCACATATGTTATGTATGATAACTTAAATTAATTGTACATATATTTTGAAAATTGTTTTCATTCAGTTTTAAAGATTATTTTTCATTTAATTGTTATTATTTTCTCATAGATGTAATAGTTTTGCAGTGGCGTGGAACAAAAACGTATATTTAAAATAGATAAAATAGATTAAAATTGTAATATTTATTAAATAAATAAAATGATTGTTGTTTTTTTTGGAGCATTACATATTTAAAGACTTTTTTAAATTAGATTTGTAATACGAAATAATGAAAATGATTATTTAATAATCGTATACGAAAAAACGTATGATACGCCTATGTCAATATTGTCCGCCATTAGTTTCGTGGTAAATGGGTTACATAAATTGATTCCAATGCGCAGTCCTCTCTCTTTCCTTGTCTAAGATATATCCAAAACGGAATTTTTCGTTCTTCACAAATAAAATTAAAAGTAAAAAGTATATCTGAATATCATGGATGAATTTATACATGACTGGGAACATACAGATTACAAAGCGGAAACGAATGTAAACAAATGTTAGAAATAAACAACATGTGCTTGTAACTAAGACGAATTTTATGTTCGTGCCTTTTTGGCAAATTATCCATTCCTTTTTACTATTTCAAATATCAACTTAAAATTCGATTTTGCATGACTGCGGCCATTACAAAACCACCACTTTTCAGCACTTATTTGCATTAGCAAATCTCATTCAATTTTAATTTTCAATTATATTAGTCCCTTTTTCAAATGACAAAGTTGCGTGTTGCGTGCCTACACTTTTATTTATGCTGTAAGTAAATATCAACAATAAACACTTTTGTCTCGGGAGTGTTTTTATTGTTCTTGATACTTATCGAAATAAAAAAATATGTGGAGAGTTGTAGATACAAAGGGGAAATAAACCCCCTAACTAACATACACCTCACAAGCGCCTGTTAAAAGGATTAATTTATTTTTCACGGTTTCTGAAAAGCCGGGAAAATTAATGGTGGAAAAAGTATAAGCCTCGAAACATTGTTTAATCAGTATTAAATGTGAAATTATTTTGTTTTGCCTGGAAAAAGTTATGCAATTTCATGCTATGAGTTTAAAAAATGCATATTTGCTATTTTTTTAATAAAAAAAATTCAAATGAGAACCATCTACCAAACCAGAGAATTATTATTGACCAAAAATTACTTCTACACTAAATATTGTTTTCTACAAAACTAATTTTGATATGCAGCTGCAAGAAAAACAAGTTATTAGATCTTTTATTATTTATTGAATGCTATTTTTTCATTTTTTAGTATTCCTACCACAAAACCATTAATTAATCTGTTACATGCAAACGTGTTTGCCTATCATCATGTATTCCATAAGAGTACAATTCTGTTCAGTCAACAATGCTGTGTGCCAAATTAATAGAGTTCATGTGTGCAATGATTAAAGGGATTCTCTAATGATTGTTAATATAATTATCGTAATTTAGGATTGATTTAAGGCAAAACGTCAATAGTATGATAAAAATATATCTTTGATAGAAAATATTATAATAAAAGAAGGAAATATGTCGGAGATATGTCACATTGTCGTACTCTTCTGGACATTTTTATAGGTTTTGTGGTTAGGTGATTAAGTAGGTAATTATTATTATCCATTAATATTAAATTCTGAAAGACTTTTTTATTATCAAGAATTCAATGGTTGTCATTTTGAATACGTTCTTTAATAGTTTTGCTAGCTTTAATTTGATTGATTTTGATTATAAGGATATTTTATTAGGGTTAACTTATTTTAATTTTAAATAGAAATAAGAATAAACTTCTATATAACCTGAAACCTAACTACTTAACTAGGTACCTACCTTAACTAACCTAATCTTCCTTCACTCTTGTTTTCCTTGACATTTTTGAAATATTTGTCCTTTTGCTTGACCTCCAGTAGTTGTTATTTGACACCAAGAATGATAAGTTTATCATTCTTAATTTGACACTTCACACAGCTTCAGCTATCTGATATTTAAAAACCCATTTTTCTGCTATAGCTATTTCCCAAATTTGTCATTTTTATACTACTAACTTTATTCGGGTTTCGTTTTTCGGACGATTTGCTGAATGCGCACAACTGGATGTGCAGTAGACTAAATCCAAGTACTATTTATGTACGGTTTGAAAACTATCAATAAATGAAAAAACCCGAACGCCTTTTTTTTAATATCTGATACAAAAAAAGTAAATTATTTTGTCCACAAACCTAAAATGTTGGATAAACCGTCCATCACTACATAGGGGTACTGTTTCTTCGGCATAATTTATTCTCATTTTTTACTTTTTTAATAATTCGGGTAAAAAAAGATTTGCTACCATCTCCAATCCATCATCACTTGCTGATGAAAAAGATGAGGATGAATCTGACGAAAGTTTTGCCAATAAATCCATAATAATATATACCTACTCAATAAATTAAAATACCAAGAATAATTTGTATTTAAAATGCACACTAGCACACTACAAACAATGACTGACAAATGACCAAGCGCATGCCTCAATTAGTCCACGAAAAATTCTTACTTTTAACCTTGGACTGATTTGACAGTTTTCAAATCATCCGAAAACAGTCATAAATAAAACCCGAACACCAAACTAAAATTATAGAACGGTAAATCATATAAATTGGGTAAATTTTTTTTAATAAAGCAGTTTTAACATTAAAACATTTTGAACACAATATATGAATGTGAATTAAAAACTAATTACTATTATAAAAACAATAAATAAAATGGAAGTGACTACGTTACCATAAGATGTTAATCAACAGATAAAATTATTTTAGTAAAACATTTGGTTGTAAAAACAGTAAAATGTAAAATCATCAAATAAATAAAACAAAAAGGAGGTTCATTTAACAATTCCAGAAGAATTTAAATAAGGGTGTGAACTTGGTATTCAAATTGATTTGCGTATTAACGCAGTAGGTAGGATTAACTTTGACTCTCCTCAAAATTTCCAAATCTTCAAGTAGGTTCATTAATATCCAGTCCCTGGACTTATTTGGTCTTGTCAGGTGTTCCTTGATTCGGATTTCCAAAGGACTTTGTAGTACTACCTACGTAAGTGGTTGAACAGTCGTTACAACAGAGTTTATATATTCCACTTCTGGACAGTTTTTTTAATTTGGTCTTTGGTTTTAGATAAAAGGGATTTAATGGTTCTTTGACATTTAAAGGAAATCTTAAGATTCGGAGCTCCGCCAGCTCCAAAATTTAGACTTTAATCCCCATCCGCAAAACCAAGTTGATACTCCGATTTTTAGATCCCTTCCTTATTTCGGAAAATAATCTTCCAATGTAGCTTCGATTCTCAAGAGGAGTACTCCCTTTCACCCGTGGAACAGACTTTATGTTCGTTTGAAGTTTATATTTTATTAGTCCACGAGTGGTATTTGATATAAAATTAATTACGAAACCTTTCCTAAAGCTTTTATTTATCTTGCGGCTTACGAATTTCAATATTTATCAAGTTTACAGTGTATAAACATACTGATTGACAATAACAAACGAACGAAGAAAGTCAAACGCAAGAATGATAAACATTTTACCAGGATTGCTTAATCCCATAAGACGTACGTTCGCCAAAAAATCGATCGCACGTGACGTCACTGCAGTCCTCGGCCGTATTAAAACGATTTTATGAGAATATTTATTATAAATTATAAGTGTTTAATCTTAAAAATCCAAAAAGTGGTACGTTAGTATTACAGAAATCATAAAAATACTGTCTAATTCCTATTATCTTCATGCATTTATATGGTAAACGTTATAATGAAGGACTGCAGTGACGTCACACAGCTGGCGGACAAATCAGCCCGATTAGGCAATCCTGGTAAATGTTTATCGTTCTTGAGTCAAACGAACAGAGCAATTTGTTTACTTTGATGACGTGTAACCATATTTATACTGGATAAGGTGTATGTTCATGTACATAAAATTAAATAAGTATTCGAATAGACAACATTCGTATAGGCAACCAGACTTACTTGCATATATGTGTATGAGCAGCTAAAAAATTTAACATGCATAGGCAACCATTTTTACACATTGAATAAAATCTAAATATTTCTACCTGTGATGACGTTTTTTAAAAGAAATGAGCGAATTAACATTAATGGATGATACTGATACAGTTTTTGCTTAAATAACACAAAAAATATTGTTTTAGGTTCGTTCTCCTATGTAGATCCCAGATTCAAAATCCGAAAAGTAGATTACACGGCAGACAAATACGGTTTTCATCCTATCACTAACGATAACGTACCGGACTTACCATCAGACACACCTGTAGTAGCAGCAGCTAAAGCTAACCATCTTCGAAAATATGCAGCCATAGTGCAAGAACAACTTGCTCCTAATCACATTGTCGTACCCGCCGATACTCCCGAAGTAGAATATGCTAAGCACAAACATTTAGTATTGTTTGAAAAAATAGCAGCGGAGCATGCAAAATTAGCCGCAGAAGCGGCAGCTAAAAGCCAAGAAGAAGCGCAACAAAATAATATTCATTTAGGAGAACAACATTTTACCTATTAGTTGTCATAAAATTTTTATTTTAGTTAAGAAGTTTTTATTAATAAACATGTAGATAATTAAAACAGAATTATGTTGTAAATATTGTATAAAAAAGGACAAGAATAGAGAAGAAAACACGATAATTACCCATTTACAAATTATATAATTTAAAAAAATAAAAACGACTTTTACATTAATAATCTGCATGTTTCTTTTATTTGATTTGAATTTATAACACAGAAAACGTTCCTAAGTCCTTATCCAGAACCCAACAGTGTTGAACTCACCCTCGAGAAGATGCCTACCAACCAAACCCACCTCAATACTCACCGTTACCCCCGCCTCGGAATCACTACCTTAACATACTTCAAGACGGGCGGCGGTCCCTCACACACTCTTCACCTATTCATACTATTTGCCTTCAAATGAGGTTTTTCGACTTTGTTGCTTAAAAAACCAACATAAGTATAGAGTAAGTAAACTAACTTTGTCATATTCATGTAATACTAATTTTCTATAACAAGATGATAGCCTTTTACAACATTCCACAATTACATTAATATCCAGATTAACGTTGTGTAAATAGATTAAAATAAAATTGATGATCGTTTTTGTAGATTTATTGCACACAAATTTTTACATTAAATGGCAAAAAAGCCAATGGTATAATCATAAACTTGCAGCTTGCATCACATAGATATTAAAAAAAATTATATAAATAACATCCATATTGTGAATGAGTATAATATACAAAGATAATAAATATTTTATAGATAAAATTGGTTATTTTATCTTTAACAAAATAAATGTTTACATTATGCTAAACCAAACAAAAGAGTGAGAAACTCAATTCAACAAAAAAATTTAAATTGCCTGAAATGTTGCACCAATGATATATTAAATGTTCTAGCTAGATTTTCGTTTCATTGCCACAAAATCCAAATACAAAAAGTAACTAATTTCCAATCTTTACTTCTTATCACATTAATCATAATATTGTAATTGTTTGTCCAAAAAAATATTTACAACAATTTATGTACCTATAAAGCAAAGAATTATTGAATTAATGTGAAAGAATATTTTGAAACCAGAATTACACGGATGGTGCCTAATTATGAAAAATAAAAATTTAACCATCTCCCCAAGAATATTGTAAAATAACTACATCTATTAAATACTAGCAAGTGCATACATAAATTCATCTTTTCCATGCAACAGATCCTGGAAGCTGTTTATTATAAATATTATCAGACATTAAGTCAAAAATGTTCACAAAAATAGAGAGGTTTATTCTTACATAATTTGTACATTTTATTTTCATAATTAGGTCCATAAGTCAATAATATCAAAATCAAATAATACTTTTATTTTTTTAAAATCCTAGCAATCTCTTTATTTTGTTTGGTAATTGTAATGTCAGCTAACTCAGCCTTATCTGTTATATTTCCAATCAGATCATTTTGAGAATCTATTTCTGTGCCTAATTCAGATGCTAAACCTTTAAGACGACTTATATTAGAACACATTTCTTGCAAATTAGCATCCAATCTGGCACTAAAATCTTTACTACCTCCAGAAGATATTTGAGTGGAATCACTGTAATCATTATTTCTTAGTCTTGTTGCAGGATGGTTATCATAACGATCATATGTAGATACCTTTTCATCTAAATTTTGGTTTGAAGTGGACTGCTGCAAAGTCAAAGTGTTCACTTATGTCAATATATTTAAAATGTACCTATCTAATTATAAAAATAAGTGATAAGGTTTGTTCAATTTGTCTGATAGATATTGTGCATTTTGTGTATCATCTGCAAAGCATCCACTTAATTTGTATCCTGCTAAAGATAAAGTCTATATAAAATGTTTAAACTGGGACATTTTTCAAAGGTATGCAGACTTAAAACACAAACTTCATCTACAGCATAATATATTTTATCAGTTACTTCAACGTCTAGTTCAAATTATCACCACCTTGCTGCCACCCCACATTGTGTATCTAAGAGTATAATTAAAATAAATGTTAACAAAATTACTGTTGAAGAAGTTCTATGGAAATTAAGCCAATATTTATGAAATCTCATGGGAAATTGATAAAAGCAACTTCACCTTTTGAAAGATTGTCTATGGATTTTAAGGCACAATATGGAAAACAATTTATCTTGCTTTAAAATCTAAAAATTTAAAAACTGATCAGTGGGAAGAAGTAGTAGAAATTGCCTTACACTCAATTTTGTTCTCTTATTTGAACAGCAACAAATTGCATGCAACATGAACAAATGTTTTACCATTCCACAAGAGCAGCTAATGGAATTGCTCTTCCTTCATGGTTAACAACTCCAGGTAGATTATTCATGAAAAAAAAAATATTAGGCAATCTAAAAATGACCCTTTTGTTGAGGAAATTCAGCTAATTGAGGCTTACCCTAAATATGCTATTGTTACACAAAAAGATAGCAGAGGCAACCATATCTCTACTACAGAAGATGTATCTTTACTAGACTCCAATGTTGTACCAGAGTTTCAAAATTCTATAGATGAAGAAATATATCAAGAAAAATACAAATGGATACAAGTACAGATGAAATAAATCAAAACCTTTCCATTTATGACACAAAAATGGAAATAACAATGAAAATAATTTAATTAACAAAAACATTGAAATTCCTCCAAGTAGTACCAGAGAAAAAAAAATGCAGCATACCTTAACAAATACAATAAAAATTAAAGCAGGGGCAATTGTAGTATATTATGTAAAATACTGTTGTTTTTGTTTACTGATGGTCAAAATTTATCTGTTAAGTATATGTGTAGTTTTTGATAAATTAAAGCCTAATAAATCGAGGTTTTCAACCATTATTTCACTTTTCTTAGTCTTAAATAGTAACCCTATCCAAATAAAAAAAAAACTTTAGGTATTTTTTCCTTATAACAATACCTACACATTAAGTTATTGTCTGTGGATAAAACTTTATTATAGATCTTTATAGTGTAATTATTATCATGAAGTATGTAATTGAAATGATAGTACATACCCTAACTGTGCTTGGTGTAGAGCTTGAAGTAGTGGAATTAGGAGATTCACTTCTACCAGCCATATAATTTTTTAGACTACTAAATACCGATTTTATACCATTTATATGTTTCTGAGAAAATCTAAGAGTTGAATTAATTTCATCCAATTGTTTATCAGTTCTCTCAAGTTTCTCCCTTTGTCTCATAAGTTCTTCTGCAGTAGCTATGCCTACTTGTTCAGAGTCTCTTAAAATGCTTATACTTTTCTCGGTACTATTAAGAGTTCGTTCTTCTATTGCTCTTTTCTTTTCTGCAAATGACTGCATTTGTTCATCGAAAGTGGGTTGCGTATTATTGTATGTTGATCGTCTAGAATTTCTTAGGAACGTTTCATCGTCTATATCTTCCTCATCTTCGAAAGGATTATTGGATTTTTGATATCTGTAACTAGACATATTGTTTGTTTAATGAAAAAAATAGAAAATATTAGATTAAACTAAGTAAAATTTTAATAGGCTGCAAATATCAACTTTTTTTTGTTTTATTATTTACTTTTGACGTTTACTGATAAATAATTGGATGTTGTTTTTAATGAAAACATTTCTTTATTTTATTCTATTATCATGACGTCATAGTTTGATAAATATACACTTTTCTTTTCTATTTAAAATAAAAATTATAAAATAAAACTGAAAAATATATTATTTCACTACAATTTTATACTTAATTTAGTACAGTAATTCATAACTAAACAGTAATTTTATTGATATTACGAAACCTTTATATTAACCAAAACTGGAAGCAAACTTACTAAAATATCCCTTGTTGTGTTAGTACGTCAACGTCAGATGTCAAGTTTGTTTTGAACGCCTCAAAAATTCCAAAAGTTTACGTTTACCTAACGTATAAAAAATAAATCCAAAAACATCGTTGAGAATCTAAGAAAATATTGTAAAATTCTTTACCTAAAATAAATTTAAGAACATCAAAATGTCTATTGGTGTACCTATTAAAGTTCTTCATGAAGCCGAAGGTCATATAATTTCTTGTGAAACGATAACCGGCGAAGTTTATAGAGGAAAACTAATTGAAGCTGAAGATAATATGAATTGTCAAATGACTCAAATCACTGTAACATACAGAGATGGACGAGTAGCTCAATTAGAAAATGTTTATATTAGAGGATCGAAAATTAGATTTTTAATATTACCCGATATGTTGAAAAATGCTCCAATGTTTAAAAAACAAACTAAAGCGGGCACTGCGGGAAGAGGGAAATCCGCAATTCTTCGAGCACAAGGTTAGATTTTGTGATTTTTTTTATAAAACTATTCATTACCATAATAGAATTTTATTTTGTTGATAAAGGTTAGATTTCGTTTGTGTTTTTACAATTAACAGTCACAAATTTGTTAAAACTTTTATTGTAGAACCTTTTTTTAAATGTTTTGAAAATGTATTTACATTTTTGCAAAATATTTCCATTATACATTCTTAAAGTAACCAACTGTGATTAGTCCCTGTTCTACTACAATAAATATTATTTTTTAGCTCGGGGGAGAGGTCGCAGTCAGCAACAGCCAGGTAGAGGTAGAGCTGCATGGCAACAAGGTCAACCTGGAACTGCAGTACCAAGAGGAAGATAAAAAGTGTTTAGAAAAGATACCACCTTGGAAAATTTATGTGAATAAGATGTGTGTAAATGTATGAAGTCTTAAGAGTATAATAACAATTTTTTAAATTTTTACTTACTGAAAATAAGTAATAGTTGGCATTTGACAAAGTGGTGTTTTTAAGAAGGAACAATTTGATTAGGTTTCAATATATTTTACAATCTATTTTTATTTTTGACTAGAACAGGGTGTAATTTATTGGAATGCATCTAAAAGTGTTATTTTTCCTTTTTCATAATAAATAGCATTTAAGTATTATTTACTTTGTGGAAATTTATTATTTTAAAAATACAGCATAAAAATTAATAAGTTTACAATATTTTTGAAAATACAAATTTTTTTTTAAACAAATGAAATTAAATTTTGTGTTTCCTAACTTATAGTTTTCAAATTGCATTTAAAAATTTATTTTGACAGAAAAAGTAACCTCATAAAAATTGGCTAAGGAAAGGTTTAAAAATATTTGTAAATCACAATAACATTTGAGAATAATTTAATTTTTAATGATATATTACAATTTATATCCTGAATGAATTGATACCACTCCTAGTGTAACATTATCATAGGATACTTGCCTAAAACCAGCTTCTTCAATCATTTGTTTAAAATTGTCCTAAAAAGTTGATAATGGGGAAATGCTGAGAACATATTTTGAAAATAATAGGTTATTTCAAAAGTTTTGTTCATTTTAATTAGTGTACTTTAATCTGTAATATATTAATGAACTCTTAAAACAATTTATTGTTGTTGGCACTAAAAGTGGGTGGTTGGGATTGGATGAAGTCAACTAGTGATGTGCCGAGTCGTTGATTTGATGACTCGAGTCCGTTTATACGGTATTAGAGTCATGACTTGATTCCCTGATTTGAATCATGACTCAATTCTCTGATTCGAATCCTGTTTGGTATTCAAATATTGACTCGAGTCCGGCTTAACTCGAATCTAGAAACAACAAACACCCTTGTTCTTGGTCCTGATTGGCAAACAGTTCTATCAGTAAAAAAGTAGATGTTTTAAATTGATTTGTGAAATTTGCATGACAGTTCATTATCATTGCTAAATGACTGTATAATTTTTCAAGCTGTGCTTTGATTCAATTTGAAATTGTACAGAAAATTGGCAATTAAAAAAATTTTCTATTGATTGGTGTATAACACTACACATATTAATTCTTGACAAAACTTTTGAAACACACTAATAGTACTAAAAATAAAAAATAGAACTGATAGTTTTGTTTTGATTCATTTGAAATTACCAATAAAATGCTACCAAATTAAAATGAACTTACAATCAATTGTAAATACATAGTAAGTAAAAATCCTACTTACTTGTGTGGGAAATTGTCTAATACTTTCAACTAAATATTTATAAGGTTGCCATTTGCCTGCAATAATTTGTCCTAATACAGGAATTATCTGGAAGCTGTATTGATCATACAACCTAAATTTTTTTTAAATATTATTTAAGTTTATAAAAAATGACTTATTATGACATACTTACCACTGTGCAGTAGGATTTTCCAAGTGACTGAATTCTAAACACATAAACCTTCCTCCTGGTTGTAAAACTCTGTAAGCTTCTGAAAGTACTTTATCTATATGTGTAACATTTCTAATACCAAAAGCAATAGTATATGCATTAAACATATTATCTTCAAAATCTAACTGTTCTGCATTTCCTTCTTTCCAGCTTATTATGTTTGAATCATGACCAAGTTTACTACTTCTCATTTTCCCAACTTCTAGCATGTGGGGGTTAATATCACAAACAGTAACATGACAATCTTGTAGGTTATTATTTTGTACATAATTAATAAATCTAAATGCTACATCTCCTAAAAGTTTTTAAGTATAAGTCACCTAATTATAACGGTATTTATTATCAGTGTAAAGTAAAAAATTAGTTTTGTTGAAAAAGGAAACATTTTGAAATTAATGGAAGATAAAATAATTTCATATTTATTTAGTACCAGTGCCTCCAGCAACATCTAACAACTTCGTTCCGTTAGTGGGTAATAAACTGTGCATAAAATAATCCTTCCAGAGCCTGTGAATTCCCAAAGACATAGCATCATTCATAATATCATAATCTAAGGCTACATTTTCGAAAACCTCAAATACTAAAACAATTTATCGTCAATACGATATATACTATATAATAATAGATAAATATACTATACCCTTTTTATGTTTTTCACTTTCTTTGACTGTCTCAAAACCAAAATGTGTTTCTTTATCATCCACGGTTGTCTGTTGGGACACAAATCTAAAAGTTTGTTGAAAACGATTGTTTAATAAATATTTGTTAATAACTTTTTGGAACTTTTGAATTGAACGAGCCATTAATGACTATAAATAAAATATACGTATTTTTCAAAAAAGTTAGGTTATCATCGCACTTGCACTTAATTCTGTTGTTACTACTAGATGCGCCTTTGACAATCCGTCGAGCATTGACTCCAACATTAGAGAGAGTGAGAACTGTAGGAGAAATTGTGCGTGAAACAAAAATAGATACATCTTGGTCACGTGACATAGGGCAACAATTCGAATTTTTTTTTGGTTTGGTTTTCTTGAATGTCAAGTAAGGCTTTTATGGAGACCATTTGAAAGTTTAATATCTGGAGTTGGCAAGTTTCATTAAATCATTTCGGTGACACAAAACATTTTAAATTTTTCAAGACAACATTTTGCTATTGGTAAAAACGCGTGCATCAAACTGATGAAATATAGGGAGGCTGTCTATAGCGGAAAAATAAGATTCTAGTTGCAAAATCCAATTGTATCTTTTATCAGAAGCACCACACTCTCCGAGTTTAATAAAACATTTTTTTTGAATAACGACCGTTTTCCATACTTAATTTTTATCAACCAGTTTAAAGAATATTTAAAAATTTGATAGGATAGGTGGGTTGATCGGAAGAATTCAATTCGACCCCTAAATGGGAGAAGGTATTAACTATATCTATCTCAGAGTTATTGATTAAAAATCCACAGTTAAATTTTCTTCTAAAGCCACCATGTGCGAAACGCATTATTTGTGTTTACCACAATACCATTATCAACAGCATATCGTTATAATATGGAGAGTTTACGAAAAATATCGATTTCTGATTCACCCAATATTACAAGATCATCTGCGTACAATAAAATAGATTTCCGTTTGTTGATCAATGGAAAAACCACGTGAATTTCTAGCGTAGACATAATCTTCGATATCAGACAGAAATAGTGAGAGTAATATAGGACTGAGAGATTATTCACCCTGTAGAACGCCAGAAGATATTTCAAATGTTTTCTTAAGTGTATTGGCCGACTTAATCATAATGCGGTTGCATTATCATACAAACTGCGGATGCAAAGAAGTAAAGTTTTTGCCATGATAATCTGTAATGACTGACACTGTCGAAAGCTCTTTGGAAATCAATATAAGCGACAAAAACCTCTCTTAAGCCGAAGTTGCAGCTGAATAAGTGAGGTTAAAGTAAAAACATTGTCTATGCATCCACGTGATTTTCTGAAACCTATCTGGCATTCAGGTAATGCGTTTGTAATGTCTGACCAAGATGTTAAGCGATGGAGTAAGATCGAGGTAAAATAAAAACAGTATTTTTTATAAATGTTTTATTTTTTGTAACCGATAATGTTTTAAAATAACATTTCGATATATAAATAATAAAGTGTGTTTCAGCATGTCCAAATCCATGGTGATCGGTGAAATTTTTCTGTTACCAAACTATACCTTTCTATATTTTTTTTTATTAGAAACAGTTTTTTTTACCAAAAACCATACCCTTATATCAATGTCCAGAATGAACGTGTAAATCACAAAGATCTTCAATATTAATTCATTATTTAGTAATACTGATTAAATAAAGTAATAGTATATTATTAAGAAAATTTGTACAATTAATAAATAAATGGACATTGTTATAAACAGAATTTTAAGTAAAACTTCCCTACTTAAATAACATCTAGTTTTACCAATGAATTTCTTATTTCAAACACGATACCTTAATCTATATTTATAAAGGAATGTATCAGTTTCATCATTAGCCCACTTTTCTACAAAAACAGTATTTTATTGGATTGTTCTACAGCAGTAACTAGCATCAATAAAGGAAACAGATTTACGGTTTTCAATTCAACATTTGTTGGTAAATTTAGTAAAATAATTGGCAAATTATTAAATATAATGTGTGCTTAAAATATTTATAAAAACCTACAAGCAATCAAACATTTTACAAACTTCAAAGTATTTCCAATTATACTATCTCTCCAACTTCCCTCTTCCACCTTGACGAAGCAGAAGCTGTAATAAGCAAACCATGCAGGGCAGATCAAAAAGGAGAAATCAAACTGAGGAATAAAACGCGTTCAAAATAAGTAGCATTGCTCTGCCACATGGATCTATCTGGTCAAATGGTTTTCTCTTCCCTAGCTACTGTATGGGCATGGTAATAAAAAAATAATTATGGAGCTGATTCCTCCAAATGAATAAATAGAATTTCAGGAGACGGTTTAATTCATAGGGAAATTCCTCAGGAAAATGGGGAAGAACTTTCTTCTATAGTTGCAATAGGCATGATGACAGTCAGTAAAAATCACTAAAATATTGATTTGTTATAATTATATAAGATACGGAGATTCTAAAGAATTTACTCATTTTTATATTACATGTGTGATTACATTTATTTTAGTAAAAATATAAGCACTAATTTTAACAATCCGCCATATTAGCTGAAACACCAATCAGAAGAGAGTGACGTCGTACTTTCGTAAATATTGTTGACATTGACATTGGAACGTAAACAAATATCTTGTTCAGAGTTTTTATTGATATATTCTTACATTGTGGAATCGCACACCATCGATACACATTAGGATTCATGACTATGATAACTATTATAATCGCACAAAATAAGTAAAAACAAAATAAACTTTTTCAACCACCCTTTTTTAACCTGCAAAATGTTTGAAGTTTGACGTTTTTACCACAGAATCCACAGATCACACGGGTCGCAGTGTAGTATAAATGGTATTTACGAATCGATGATGTCATAGATAGACGCCATTACTATTTTAGCGTTTTGGCGTCAAATTTAAAATGCATTTTTAAAAAGTAAATTTCGCATTTAAAAACTCTTTTTTTGCAAAAATAACATTTATCTTAGATAAAGTATATACGTGAAAACATCGTGGATCAATTTTTAAAAATCAGTCATCATGCCTATTGCTCCTGTACCAAGAAGCTCTGAAAGAGGGTCTTCTAAATAAAAATTCTCAGAAGAGATTGGAGAGAGACGAAACCCCCAGAAATAAAAAAAATAATCGTATTGCTCGCAATCAGCTCCAGACCGCTTCGAACTGTTGATTTTTCTCACTTCGGCATGATACACAGATCTTAGATTTTTACTTTTAGTTTTAATCACTCTCGTTGTTAAACTTGAATTATTCATTCAAGACAAACATTATTTCGAGTTATTTTATATTTATATAAAGAAGAATGTGTATTCCACAGACATTGGTAACTTCGATAATATGTCAAAAAAAGCAAAGCTTTTCATCTCCTCAACGCGACATACTTAGGGTTCATTTAATTTCTATATTAAATTGACTCAGCGACTCTTGCGGATCGAGATCACATCACATCGATTGCTCATAAGCAAACCTGTTTAGACTAGCTCGAAGCTCCTTTCTGGTGCACCCGCACCTCAGGCAATATGCTAGAAAATCAAACGTCAGTTAACTAAGCATGCTCATTACTAGCAATGTTGTTACACACGTGCTACAAATGAACACTTGCTCAATAAAAGCTTGCTTTCATGCTAGTAATAAGTACGTCTGCCCATAGACGAATACCGTACTTGTATAAATACGTGAATTTTAGTTTTTTTTTTTTAAATTCTAAGTGCAGATAATAAATATAATAGTTTAAATGTTAAATGAAACGGTAACTGCTAACCATTAAACACGATTGTTTACTTGCACTGGTAGTTACAAAAACTTCCGCGACGTGTCGCTTCAGTTAAAGTAAATCGCCTATACTATAAGGCAGTTTTAGCGAGGATACCGTTGAAGCCTCAGTAACCGTTGTCGGTATCCTTCCGGTATATAATTTGTAATCCCCACTAGCGGTAACTGAAAGAGATCGCTTAAACAACAAACGGTTACGGTTACTAGCTGACATTTGACATATTAGGGAATCTGTTTTTGTTTTGGAAATGGAAATACAGTTACTTCCAGTAATTTGGGAGATATTTATAGACGAAAACTCTCTCAAATTGAAAATTATGTTAATGGATAGATAACAATACATGAAATAATTTCAATAAGGTGCAGTCAATAAGAAAAACTGAAAAAGTAGAAAATTGCTTCTACCTGCGAGTAGTCCCGTTGATTTGCAAATCGACAGAGATGGTTTTAAGTATCGACGAAGTCGGTCGCCATCACGTTTTCTATTGGAATGTAATTCGATGTCCGTTGGGGCATATAGCCCAGGAAGTAGTTGTTTTTTCATAGAAAACGGTCAAGCTTGCTATAGGAACTGTTTCCTTACCCTGGGTGCAGGTGGAAACAATTTTTCACATTTCCAATTTTTTTTAATTATGTTAATGTTTACTTAATGTCTGCAATAAGAGAGAAACAAAGAAGAATGCCCATGAATGAATTTGTTTGGCTTAACAGTTATAATAAAACAGCGTTTTAGAAATTATTTAAACTAAAAAAACTACATTTAAAAAGCGTTTTGAAGTTTTATTAAGGACTGATACACAAGAAATTCTTCAAAAACAACTACACATTTGTAATCTACACCCAAGTAGTTGATTGAAACTTCTACTAAGGCGGATTCTTCCATTTTATGTTGTTTGTTTTTAAACAAAATTCTTAGAAACCATCAGTAACCTAAATTCTTACCTGTTGAACTGTTTCAGTTCAACGGTATCAAACAATGACGTCAGCGTACTACGTCATAACTACTGCGTCATAACTGCCCTCTTGAAGCGTTTAAGAAGCTTCACGTTAGTGGTTGGAGACATTACAGGTACATGTAAAAAACTGATACATTATTAGAGCAACTCTTTGGTTAGATTTAAAGCTCTGATTAGTCAAGTGAAGCGTTTTTTATGGAGATATCACAGGCAAATCCTCTTTGACAGTAGTTTCTTATTATTTATCCATTCCTTTAATTATTTCGCAATAATCTTATTTCCAGTTTTGGGTCCCAAATATATTGGTAAAATTATTAAAAACAGTCTTGTGCACAATTATCCTCAGATTTAAATTCAAATAATTTCAAACCATGTATTTGATAGCACTTTGTAATAAATTGTGGACATATTTTATTTATAAAGTAACTACAACTTCTAAAAGCTCGTTATATTGTTTCATCATATTTTGAGTAATTTGTAACTAAACTACACATATTTTTTGGTACAAATGAGGAAACTGACACACTTGTTTACAGCCATTTTCTATTTATGTTCGTTAAGAAAAAAACATAAATAGAATTTTACAAATGTCTAGGTGAACTTTGAAAAGTACAACTCGTTTTTGAATAAATAAAATTAAATAAACACAATACGAATGGATGGCAGGTTATTCGTACTTTTTAAAGTTTTTATAGATTAAATCTGGATTTATCCTTCGATTTTTACGTTTGTAACTCAAACGGTGCGTGAAAAACAGTGAATCCTCAAAAAAGGTTTAGTTTGTTGTTTCTTATTATCTTAAAACTAAACCAGAATCGTAGAAAAAATTTCGTTATTAATCTATACAATAATTTTAATCAATTCTTACGTGACATCGTCTAGACTTGATTCGAATAAATAAAAACATGAAACGTCAAATTCACTGTGTGTTGAACTCTGAATCACACAGCCTGACTATGATTACACCTACGTATCTATATTTCAGTCTTCAATTTACAATCATTAACATTTTGTTTTTATCTCAAAATCACGATTCTTTTAGCATTAAACAGAGCATAACATGATTTTTTTTCTATCCGAACCAAGACTACCATCAAATAATTAAGCATCCAACCAGCAGATGTAAACATTCTTATTACGACATAAAAGCAAAATATTTCTACAATTTGATTTAGTAAAACGATAATTTGTTGTAATTGGGATTTTACAAACGTCTGAGGTAAATCTTTTTGTTTGAGACGGTGAATGTTTAGAGTAAGTAGAGTTAGTATGGTAAAAATCGAAAGAGTCAATTACGTAAATGGCCTGCATTTAACTCTTGAAAGTTCCAGTACATACATAAACTTTCTGCAACATTAATTAATTTCATAATATATAATTTATATCACTAAAAAGCTATTTTTTGTCAAATTTATATCTCTTGGGAAAATTTCCGGGCGAATATTATTTGAATGTCACTTCACAAAAATCTAAACGAATAAAAAACTTAACCCAAAAGCCTCTGATTATGTGGTGTTGTACTAGAAATGTGATTTGTACGGATTATGTGTTGGAAGGAGCATAATCGAACTTTTGGATCGAGTGATTTAGTAAGAAGTCACAAACGAGGTTCAAGTTGCGTATTCTAACAAAACTTTATTTATAGCAAAATTCGAAAAACCGCGATTTTAATCCCTACACGATGAGTTCTAGCAAAAGAAGTGACTATTCAAATTTTCATCAAAACCCAAACAAACAAAACTTAGTTGACTAGTACTACAAAAATAAAAAAATCTAACGGCAGATAAAGAATAATCTGTCAATATTTAAAAAACACTTTTTTTTAACTTGCTTCATTAAAAATTTTGACAATAAAAAATTTCGTATTTCAAACAAATAAATTTAAGAATTGGCTAATCACAATGTTTTCATAGAATGTACATATTAATTCTGAGCTATACCCGTGAAAATAGAATCACTACTAAGTTCAACACTCTTTTACGGGCACCACTTTAAGAGCAAACTTTTTTCCAAGATATTTCATTTCTATAACAAAACCACTTTTTTATTATATTACTCAAGGAACAAATTTACACGACTTCCTCAAATTACTGCTATCGATAAATATCATTAAACAGATCCAGAACGTCATCACCAGCGTTCGAGAAAAAATATCTTAAATGGTATCTCCGGCAGTGGCGGATACAAAGAGGGGCTGGGGGGACTATAGCCCTCTAAAGGAAATTGAAGTCCTTATGCCCGACGAGATGGGTCGAACGACATGACAGCCTTATTATTTTTAAAGAGCTTATTCGTCCTGTTTCTGAATTACTGGAGGATATGGAATCAGATAAGGACTCGGAAACAGCATCTAAAGCAGTTGCCTTTATCGTGGGTTTGTTCATTGCTTAGTTCATACTGTAAAACTGAGTACCCCAAACCAGACCTATCAACTGCCAAAGGTTATATGTCAATACTAAGGAAACTCAAACAAATTAGATCGGAAGTAGACATTGACTTCAAGAAAGTATTTGCATCTTCACAAGCCACAGCCTTGCAATTAGGAGAAGAAATAATCTTACCCCAAACATGCAGCCGACAGACTCAAAGAGCTAATGTCTAGTGACCAGGTCAAGATGCAGAACAGTATTACAAGGTGACAATACACATTCCATTTTTGAATCACCTTATTTTTGAGTTGAACACCAGATTTAGTTCCGTAAGTGAGGTTTCGCATCTGGAGGCAGTTGAGGAAGTGTTGGAAGCTGCCAATATCTACTATGAGGACATTTCTGCTTCATCATTAGAGTTATCCGCGGAGATTGAACTTTGGCGGGAACATTGGAAATCGGCAATCCCGAAGGATGTTCCACAAAGTTGTGAAATTGTTTTGTCAAAGTGTAATAGAGATTTTTTTTCCAAACGTAGTAATTTTATTGCAGATATTCGCTACGTTACTGGTCACAACTACCTTGACCGAGCGGAGCTTTTCTTCACTGCGAATAATAAAAACGTATCTCAGGTCAACCATGACAGAAGACCGATTGAAGTGGATTGCACTGGCTCATATTCACAAGGAAAGGGAAATCGATGTAGATAAAGTCTTACATCATTTTAGTCAGTCAAAACCAAGACGAATATGTTTGTCAAATTGGGCCATCGAATATCTTACGACGCATTGTACTGTTTAAAAAGGTTGTAACATTAATACGTTTTGTTACATTTTTACTGCCCTTTGAAATGTTCAACTTATTTCTTTGTTTTGAACTGTTACCCTTTAAATTCAAGATAACAGTAAACCAGCTAAAACTTGCATAATACTTCTGCTTTAGACCTTTTATAATAAGGAATAATATACTCCCCCCTTTGGCCTATCCTAGATCCGCCACTAATCTCCGGTAATGGTGAACCAAGAAAACTTTTTATTAAACAAAAAGAGATTCCTTTAAAAAATCTTTCCAAGAATATATGAACAGCAGATTATCGATAGCATTAATTTTTGTTCAAGGAAGTTAATCTCACAAAATACATTTCGGAATAAAACGTACATGAAGCATATTACTGCATATTTACAACATATAAAACAAAGGTAACACCACATCCTTAACTGTTAATAATATTTGGAGGTTAACATAAAGTTTAGAAATACTGAAAAAATTAAGGATGTGGTTTTAAATAACAAACCATCAAATTTGCTCTAAGCACTTACGTTGGCAGTGAATATATTTTTGATATAGTACAACTAAACATATTTTTCTTTCTCAGATTTAATTGGAATAAAATATTTTAAAAACATTCATCAAATTATTTAAAATATTCCAAAGATTAAGTCGAATTTTTTGTCAAAGATTTCATTGTGATGCTTTGATTAACGAACTTATTTTAAGATAAGTGATGTTTACAGGTTTTCCTTAAATATTGTCAAAGTTGTCCTCAATTGCAAAGTTTCCAAGAAGAATGCACATTTTGATCAATTTGTAAGATATGATGTGATTAAACAGTTTTCATTCTTTATTTTTTAACAACTTTAATCTCTCCAAAACTACTGAATTGAAGTACATGAATTTTACATCATTGTAAAGGGAGTTGAAAGACCTTTTAAATGATGGATCATTCGACCCCCCTTACCATTTAAGATTTTAGGGATGGTGCCACCCCCGCTTAGGGGGCTGCAAATGTTAATGTGATTTTATGCCAATTTTGTGTCCCCCTCGATGACATAATCGACGGGTCCGAGCGTTTTTTTTTAAAAAGGAATCATCTGCCAGTAAATGCATCTGTTTCGTTTTCAGTGCACCACTTTGTATATCACTTTATTTGTACTAACTTATTATTATATCGTTAATTATTTTCAAGGTGTCTTTATAAAACATTTTATTTTATCTTTCCAATTATTGGTTCTATATTGTAAGAATTTCTACTATCAATACATATTTTGCTTATATTGGCTTGTAAAGATTCACTTGGACAATCTCAGATTATTTAAATACACTAACCACAGTCATTGTTACAGTTATTCTTTAAATATAGTGAGTTTTCATCAACTGCAAATAGAATATCCATATTTTAAAGTTTCTCGGCATCAATTTGCAAGACATGAACTTTTAACTCATTTTTCCCATTTTATTTTGATATTTTCTGTATTCATATACAAATTTAACGGAGTATTCTTGTGACAGAACTTGTTTTCTCGAAATATTTGGAAGATCTTTCCATGATGAATAAGTTTGTCGACTTATTGATGCTGCTTATACCATGGGGCCTTGCAAATATTCTAATACTGATATCTGAAGCGGAATAGTATATGTACGATATTTTGATTAATGTAAGATACTTTATCTATAAATGAATCTGGTGCAATTTATCCCCACGACCTTAGAACTCAGATTTGTCAATTTCCTTTTAGTATTTTCTTTGTTTTTATCTGAAATTTTATCATCAAAATTATCCATTTTATTTTACTAAAAGTAAAGATTATTTTTTTAGCATTTTTGTTTTGCATATTTTGAATGTTTCAAGAATTACATTCAATTTAAAAATTCCAAACATCTGTAGTTAGTAAAAGGCCCTAACCTTCACGATACTCACGTTTCTTGACTGACGCTCTACCCTGCGTGATGTTCACCTTTCTCGACCACCTGATAACCCCCTACGTAATAAACAGGAGATTCACCGCTCAGATTATCAAAAACCATAAAAAAAACTTCGATTATTCGAGTATTGCGTCAGGAATCGTTGATTAATGAAATATAAGTATGCGTGCGTTTATGACTTAAGCTGTCCGATACTCGAATATTCAAATACGTCTTAATAAAACTATTTTTATCAAGTTGTTTGGCATAGTATCTCAAGCTATAGTGAACCAATTTATTAAAAAGCTTTATGGACCTTCTTTATACACATTTCCATCCTGCATCTATCAGAATTATTTGTGGTTAAAAAGTAGTTGTTTGTTTTTTTAAAAATTTCCAAATTTTGGCCCTCTAGACTAGAAGACGGTATTAAACATACATTGGCAATACGAGTAACGTCAACTTTTAGAATTTAATAAATAATAGTTAAAACTAATCTAATTAAAGTCTGCTTCAAAGTCAGGTGCTTAATCGGTTAAAAATTGAGTTTTTGTTTTAAATTTGTCTCACGAATAAAAGCTACAAGCTCTTTTCGAAATAAAATTTTACACAGAAGCAAACATTAAGATCGGCTTTGTTTAATTTATTTTCCAATATAACAAAAGTCTAAAAACATTAACAAAAATAAAAATAAAAAGATTTACATTCGTTAAGATAAAATAATCACAGAATAAAAGATCGTATTTAACACAGTCACAATTTTTTTTTTAATCACAAGAAAGTGGTGCCCATCAAATATTTGAAAATAAAGAAAACTTTTGAATAAACGATAGTCTAGATCATTCAAGGAGACACGAAACAAGTCAATTATAAAATCCTATAGTTTATGGCAGTATGCGTCTTTATTTTATCTATCTATTTAAAAAAAAAAAAACAAATTAATTTTTTAACTAAAATAGAGATAGGAAAAGATTTTGCACCAAATTTAATAAATTGTGTACAAATCTTAACTTAATCACTGAATGTTTAAAAGAATTTGGTTGTTACAAAGAAATTTATTTTCTGAAGTTTTTAACTCTAATAGTCTACAGAAAAATTAAAATTTGTACTTCGAAAACAAGAATTTTTAAATTACTCAATATAAAGAAAGCAACACATCTACAGCATCTTCCTGAAATGTATTGTAGTGATTCAAAATATCCTAACTTGGATAGATTTTTGTATTTTTATGCTTATTAAACTGAGAAATTTTTGCTAATTCTTGTAATTTAAATATTTAATTTCTAATACACATTTTAATTTAGTAGATAGAACGTTTCAGAAAACATATTCAACAATTTAAAATTGAAAAAAATTGAATTTTGGTCCTTTAAAAATTGTATATCCATTAAATGAATAAAATAAAACATGACTATGAACCTTTGAGGTTCATATTAAAAACGAGTAACGCAAATTCTGTATAGTCGGAGTATCTAAAAAAATTATTTTATTTTCACCTTCCATTCCTATCTCCACTTAAACTTAAAAACTTATTAAGCAGCTATGATATGCGTGGTACTCCGACTACGGTTTACTCAAAAGCAAAAAAAAAATAAACATCACTACAGTAACAACTTAAAACAACTAAATAAATAATTTAGTATTATTTCGTAACATATAATAGAGAATCTAACATTTATAGTGTTCATAACACTGCACAAAAAAATCCAACTTCTTGAACTCATCATTATTTTAGACAGTGGTCGATTTCTCAGCCGACATTAAAAAATCACTAATTTTATAATTGAAAAGTGAAGAAAAATGTTTTGGGTTTTGTTTGTTTTATATATATATCTATATATATATATTATGGATAAAAAATCGACTCCTGTACCTATCCAATTTTTTAATTTGTTATATTAATAAATCTATTAGTCTAAAATGGGCAGCTAGCCTACTTTAAACTTGTCCCAGAATCTTGTTGGGTATTATTGCCAACCTGAAAGCAGAGATAAAAATAATTTTTAAACTATCCTGTTCATTATTAACAGAACAAGACAAACTCCTGAAACTTTAAAATTACTATTAACAGATTTTCTGTCAAAAATACTTTTATAAGGTTAAAATTGTTTTGCTGGTTTAGTTAGGAGTACGTTGCACTCAGCTGAAGAGATACATTTATACTTGCAATTTAGTTACTATAATAAATTAAAATCATAATCATTCTAATAATTAAAAATTTGTCTTTTACCCGATGCAAATGTAAAAAGCGCACTCTTAAGGAATCTTCAACAACAGCCAATTGAACAAAACTAATAGGAATTAAAAAAAAATGATACTTACCAAAGGATGTGGTTGATCTTGGGAGGAAATACCCCCGCCAGAACCTTGAGAAGGTTGCTTGATTTTATCGCAGTAATCGCTCAATATATCTCTGAACCTTTGCCAACTCTTTTCAGGTACAGTAATAGCTGTTCGGAAATTTGTTTTCACCTCAGAGATACGCATGTATACTCCGCGATTGTTTTGACCTATATAAACAAATAATGTTTACTCATATTGGCAAATATTTTAGGAAAACAACTCTATTATTCATTAGGTTACATTTATTCAAAATCTTGGAAGGCAGTAATGGTGATCTCATTTCTTTTGCGGCGAAATTGCAAAAAATTAATTCATTTTAATGCTACATAATTAGTGTCTGGCAAATGTAACGATTTGATCTGTACTCCTTAGATTATTTCTTAAAAACCAAATAAAATTACCATCCTCTCAGTATACAACAATACAGTAAAAGTAAATTAAATTACAACATTTACAAAAAAAAATCTGTTTTCCTACAACTGCTATGAAGAGTACCGTATTTCTCATAGCTTACTTAATTTCAAAACCATGCATTTCTCATACTGTGAGAAATGTTTTTCCCACACCACATACATTTATATGAAGTCAACAAAAATATTTATCGAGACAAAATTTCCAACAATCATCAAATCAAAATCGATATAACAATTATAACTCCTCTAATTTACAAACATTTAATGCAAATACTCCTAAAAATTTTTTCAGGAGACAAAATAAGTTTCCATCACAACCAATTCAAATAAATCCAAGACCGTTTCAACCAAATTTTCCTAGAAACTCGTAAACTTTGTCTTTAGGCCAAATCCAAACGCTAATTTACCAAGATCCACACCCATGTCTTTAAGTACACGAGCTACACCAATTAATAATCAAATTAACCCTATGAATAAAAGACCACAATCTTCTACAAATAATTTTAGAAACTGCCGAAAATAATAATGCTCCATATCAAGATTATGCAAGTAATAATAATTACTATTCTGATCATACTGCTGATCAAATATATTTAGAAGATCAAAACTTAGATAGTAACGTAGATTTAAGCCAGCTAATCAACAAAAAATTAGTTATACTTTTTAATAATGTCAAATCAAGTGAGCTACCTTATACTATTTTTCCCGAATATAAACTTAAATTTTTAATAGATACCGGATCAAGGCGATCATTCATCAACCTAGAATTATCATTTAAATATTATTCCAGTAAAGTATTTTGTTGATATCCCAACTTCAAATATTTTCAATCTTTTAATCCAATAAAATTAAAATTTTATCTTTTTAAATTTCATAATGTCTTCGATGGACTCATTGGATTAGATAATTTAAAATTATTAAAAGCAGAATTAAATTTTCAACAAGGATTTCTTATCACACCTTTTAGTAGAATAAAATTACACAATACCACAAAGTTAACAATGACCTTAATCTTGTAACAGTATTTCCTAGAAGTCAACAAGTTGTTAAAATAAAAACAAATAGTGTCTCTCATGGAGATATCATTATCCCTTACCAAAAAATATGCAACTGCGAAATTCCACAATGTATTAGATTGTCCGATTTGGGACTTTTTTTTAAATTTCGTGTTTTTTGATGAACTTTTTGAAAAATTTATGCAAAAAATTATTCATCATAAATTTGATTGTTTTTTTTTCATTCCAAAGTTAGAACAAGAATTTTAAGATTGTTTGTATCCTTCAATTTTTTTTTAATTGTCAAAAATTCTACTCTTCAAAACACTAGTTCAAAAATTTTCGTCCATTTTCATGCCTTAGAAATTTATGTCTCAATATAATTGAAAATACTATTCTAAGCCGCAAAAATGATATCGTCACAAAAGGAGTTATTATAAAAGAGCTGCAAATATTTGGTTTGCACTGCATAAAAGCTGCAAAAATAAATTTTAAATTTTGCCTATTAGAAGTATAGATACGAGGTGTGTCGTGCTAACTTTATGTCAAGTTAGCAAAACCGTTCATAAAAAAACTAAAAGTGCTGCAAATTTTTTGGTCTGCACTGCATAAAAGCTGCAATTACTGCAAAAATAAAATTTAAATTTTGCCTACTAGAAGTAGAGATACGAGGTGTCGTGCTAACTTTACATCAAGTTAGCCAAACCGTTCACAAAAAAAAAACTAAAAGAGCTGCAAATTTTTGGATTGCACTGCATAAAAGCTGCAATTACTGCAAAAACAAATTTTAAATTTTGCCAAAAGTGTTGTGCTAACTTTATGCGCGTCACTTGATATAATTAAACCTACAATATCAAGATCTAACAGCTTCATATTTAAAATAAGCAGAAAAATAATCAACTGATTGTAACGACTAATTGTTTAAATAAATAATACATCTACAGAAAAATGCTTACCTATATCAAAATAGAAGTTCTTGTTGTCGACGTGCATGTGTCTACCTTCAGGCAAATCGGGCTTATAAGCATGTTCGTCAGTACTGTATTCATCCAACAAATCAGTTAAAGCATCTCGGAATTCGATCATACCCTGAGCAGGAATGGCTACTTGGCTACGAGGTCCTCCTCTAGTTATCATTTGTGAAACTCGCAAAAAACGTCCTCTAGAATTTTCCTTCAGGTCCAAGTAGTAACGACGATTATCCTTAATCATCATTTCACTTTTAAGTTTGCCATCTTCTGGGACGTTGTCTGGATTTGGAGGGCCTAAAATTTGGTTATACCAATTCAAATATAAAAAAATAATAATAGTAGACTAGATCTTTGATAGTTTTGTTAATAAGTCTTCTTTTCGCCAAGATTCCTCCATCCCCAAATGCTATTTGGGTCTAAATATTTCTAGTATAACAAAAGACATAATGCAAATAACTGATGGTCCAAACAATACAAATTTTCGAGCCAATTTTCTTTAAAGAATCCAAGATAATACATATTTAGCTCTTCAAGATCTAAATATTTCTAAGACATAAAAGTACAGTGTCTTTCAAGAATAATGTTTGACTAGTTATGCTACCTGAGGCAATCTCATTATGTATGCCAAATTCAGCCATAAACATTCCAGATTAGTCAACATTAGATAATAATTTGAAATAGGCATAGCAGGTAAAAATAAAACTTTTTTGTTCAAAATTATAAGTTTTCATTTCTTGCAAAGTCTTCAGTTGTTTTTAAATACCTAATACATTGCTAATATGCTCTATCATTCTAATAAATAAGAATATATATCTATAAAATATTAAATTACATAATTAAAGAAGGTAGCTTAAATGCAGTCGACCATTTTTCTTGAAAAACACTTTTTTAATAGTTATACTATATTTCTATTTGACTTACCTAGAGACGAATAGAAGTCACTAAATGCAGAGAGATGGTCTCTAAATTCAGCAGCAGTTGACAGGGCAAGAAATATTTGGGAACGTCTCCCATCTGCACCAATCTAAATAAAATTAATAACAATAATGGATTCCACAATAGAAAAAAAAAACAAATAAAAGCAGTTAATACCTCTGCAACCTTAATAAAACGTCCTCTACGATTCTGTTTCACATCTAAGTAGAAACGTTTACTCTGTATCTGTAACATTTTGGTTGCGAGCTCTTGCTCCATCTGCTGCTGACCTAAAATATAAAAAGGGAATAAAATATGATTAAATAAGTGGTACAACTTAATGGAAAATGCTACTGATTTTAATAATATTGATAACAAGTTCCAATTATACAAAGTTAGTTTTGTATTAAACCTGTTTTTTCTTTAAATTTGAAAATTAAAATATCTGAAAAACAAAATAATTCAATAAAATTATTTAAATGGAAATTAAGTTTCCTTATGTTATTAGAAATGACATTTTTTTAAGTAATGACAATAAGAAGAGACAGTCTTAGTCACTTGGTCATTTTTTGGTCTAGAACAGGGAACTCCAAGCTTTTTTACTCAAGGGCCACATTGCATATTTTTGGGGTATAGGTGGGACAGAAATATTTCAGGGTTGAAAGCCAAACCTCTCTCTATACATCCAGAAATTTTCTATAAGTGAGAGCTCAGTGGTGGTTTTTGAGAGATTCTTGCTTTCGTTTTTTAAGTTTCTTTTACTTACTATCGCTCAAGTATTGATCACTACTTATTTACAGTTAGTTTTATACTATTTAGAACAGAAGTGGTAAGAGATAAGTGTTGTTTTTAATTAAAGGTAAAAGTGCTTAAAAGGAAATATATTACCAGATAAAAATAACTTTTTCTTTTCAGTATGCTGTTTTTCCACAGGCTGAAAAAAATCTGTTAGGCCAGAAGTTGGAGACCCCTGGTCTTGGACAAAATAAGGTTAGAATATGTCAATAGTTTTATTAACAACAGCAAGAAATTTAAATTTTGAATGTAAATAGGAAAGTAAGAAAAATTCCAAACAAAAATGTAAAATTAATTTTAAAATAGATATTTTAAATGAATATGCATGAAAAGTTTTAATTGGAAGGAATGTCAACAACCTAAAAAAAAAAATAGGAAAACCAAAGCAATTTTAACAAAAGAAGTTTTTTAAAGAGTAAATTTAGTATCATACCTACATCTACATTGAGTTTAGCAAACACTCTATATCAGTAGCACTTACCACCTAATAAATATGCAAGGTAGTACACAAAATAATAATTCTAAATGATTTGTACAACTACTGAATAATAGTAATCAGGTCAAAAAGTCACATACTGGGATCTTGCCAATATTGAATTTTTCCCAAAGTCCAGTCACTTGAAAACATTTTTTTATTAAATTTTTTAAAAAAAGTAACACAACCGGTAATGTAGTCGGTTTAACTAGTTATGAATCACAATTGATGAGAATTCTATAGTAGTAGAAGTTACTATGAGTTTCCTGGAATGCAGTGAGTCATCACCTAAGAACTTCATTCATATTTTTGAACTGATAAAGAGTTGACTGGTGTGATTTGATACTATGTTTGTAGATATAACAAATATTTAAATTTTGCGTATTGATATTAAAAATAAAAAATTACCTGAATCATATTCACTTCCCTGCTCCATGCCTTGATGGTATTCTGAAAAATTCAGAAATTATATGTACACAGCACTGTATATGTTATATCATATTAATTAAATCTCTATTTTCACTTCTACAATAACATTAAGTAGATTTTTATTAAAATTGATCAAAAACATCAAATTTCTTTATAAGGATCATTTTCCAATGATTTGACGTTCGGTTAAAATAAAAGGCAACCAAATTGACGTTGGCCAAGGTCATTAATAGACTACGACAATATTTAACTTATGCAGGTCTTTTGCAGTCATTTTGACATACTTTATGACCTAATTCTTCGACAAATAATTAAACAATATTACGACTGATTAAGTCTCCTTTTGTAGAAGATGTATCACATACTTAATCACTAATTTAATGAAAAATTGGAGAACTTTTAAAGAGACAATCGAATCGCCATTTTGATAGACTTGTCAAACTCGAATATATGATTTGGAGAAAATCTACTGGGAAAGGGGATAATCCGATTTTTTGTACTACTTAGAAATCTCGCAGTGTTACATTTGGCAGAATTAATAATTTCAAACACTTACTTTGCGAGCTTGAACCCTCATCACCACTTCCTATATCCGACATCGCAACCCAACACACACACAGCCTTCACTATTTGGGAAAACGCGAAATGTTACTAAAATTTCTGACATTTACATCGAATCCAGATACGTCCGTTGGAGTGAATTTTTCGTCTACATATTTATTAAATAATCATTTAACTTAATTAATCAACCTATTTTTTGCTTAGAAAACATAAATTGTTTGTTAAATGCAAATACAACTTTAAAAAATTCCGCGAAATTATTATAGTCATGAAACTTTTTAAATAAACGTTAAAAGAACTTTACATATTTTCTAGTGATAATAATTAAAGCGGGATATTTAAATTAGTATTTTTGATACGTTAGATTATAAATAATATACATAAAAGTTTGGAAATTTATTTAACTCTATACTCTGTTCATTTATTACTTAATGACAAATGTTTAAAAATAGCGCAAGTAAGATTTGTTGGATCTAAATATAGAAATAATTTAGTTTAATCAAAAATTATATCATATAACTCAAAAAGTATTCGATGTCAGGTTCAGCGTATTCGATGAACGCATCCAATTTGTGAGCGACATGCGCAATGTGTTGTCTACGACGAAACAGCGAGGGGAACAAAGATGGCTATGGATCTATCCGCCATTTTCTAAAGTGAGATAGAATAAGTTGTTTCTAGCAATTTATAAGAAAATTAAAGATTAATTTGAAATTTTCACTGATGGAAAAGTTAAACTCCTAGTTTTTGAATTAGTATAAACTGTTAAAGTGCACCTTACATCTTAAGTGAACATATAAAAGGCCATTGTGAGTACGCGTCTCCCAAGGAAGATTCATTGTGTGAGAGAAGGTATACAGTTTTCTTTGTTACTTATACTTATTTCATTTCATTTTATCAGCATCTTTGTTATAAAAAGAGATAAATTTTGAGTGAGAAACTAGACATTTGAGATTTTTGTTTTGACTGGATTTTCTAGTTCGTTCTTCTCTCAGCTTTTTAAGAAAAATAACCAAGAGTTTGCCGCACCCTTCAATTTTAATATGCAAAACCATTTTAAATACAAATTTTGGCAATTATACTAAAATTCAATAATAATTTCAATATTTCTGTAAAAAATTTGCTATTTTTCTATGATAGGATTAAAACCTGCCTACATTTTTAAAACAAAATAAGCTTGTAGTTTCATTTTCTACAAATAGGTAGTCTCTATTATATTTTTATAGTATTAATTTAACTTATTATTTTTCCTAGTATCTCCAGTTTAAGTGATGAGTTATTAACAGTAGTTCTGTAAAAATACCTACTTGGAAATTACTTGAAAAAGTAGGTGCTATACATATAACATATTACATACATATTACTTAAATGTTTTCTTTTAAATCATTTTTCACAATAAGATATTGAATTACCTTTAATTTTTTTTTATAAAATTATTCAAATAAGTTTAGGTTGTATGATATTTGCGATTAGTAGTTTAGCAGCATAAATTAGAATTGCATTAATTTAATATGAAGAAAAAATTAACAGATAATATTAATAACATAAAATTAAAAAAAGTTCAAATTAAATAGGTATGAGTTATTATTAACACAAACAATTATAAATGGAAATTAAATATCAATTCATATTAGAGCATGCGCAAAGTTATTTACATACCTTCAATGATTTGCTTTGAGAAACACATACAGGGTGCGCCAGATAAACAGTTAATTAAAAATATTTAGTAGTAATGGTATATTAAGATATTAGGAGGCGATATTAGTTGAGGGAGTTTTAAAATTAAGATTGAGAAATTATAAGAAGAGTTTATTTTTGAATGGGGGTCCAGGATTTAGGGATGACAGAAGAATTTCCAGACGAGATTAATATGGATTTAAGTTAGATTTTAACTTCATGTGGACGTGGTTACAGAGTTGTGTCTCTATTATTCAGAAAACCGCTAGGTTAACTGATAGACCTCCGGATCTAATTAACAAAATTGGAACTTTCTTGTGTTAGGAACTAGGGATGGTCTAAAAAGTTTCCAACCTCAACGTGAGGACGACAGCGCTAATGAATTTTGTTGTTTATTTGTTGGCACCAATGATATACTAATAACAAGTCAAGAACGATAAACATTTACCTTATCGTTCTTGATAACAAGTATACTGACCATTGACTCCAACATTAGAGAGAGTGAGAACTGTAGGAGAAATTATACGCGCAACAAAAATAGATACATTTTGGTAACGTGACATAGGGCAACAATTCGAATTGTTACAAGGAATTATATACATAGTGAAATTGAAAAAAATAATCATTTGTTCAAATTCCAAGAGAAAAATTAGAGTGAAGCTTGAAAATATTGAATTAATACTATATTAGAACTACTTTGCTATTTATTGTAATTGAATTAATAGCTTGAAATTGTAATCCTATGCCAGTTACCTATAAACTAGTTAGAATTAAAATTTTGTTCTTTTAAAAATTGAAATTTTAAAAAGCATATAATAATACACAAATTGGAGTTGTATGTTGTTGTTAATACTATATTTAGTAACCTGTACTTTTTCTATTCAATTAATTTAATTAATTATATTTACTAATTTAAACAAATATGCGATTATACGATTATGAAGAAAGGGTGAATAAAACGACAATATACATGTAAAAAAGTGTATTAATGATGTATAAATAAAAACAATTTTAAATATTTGTATCATCTTCAATTGCATTTAAAGTTTTTAAAACTTTTGTCAGGAACTTATTGAACTGCAGCATAATTAGTGGTCTTCTTGAGAAATAGCATTGGCAAATTAACTGTGTACATTTAGATCAATTAAAAATAATTAGGTTAAATCATAATAAAAAAAATCGTTGCAAAATTCCGTGGGTAGCAATTTACCATTGACCCCAATATAAATCTACTTGTTGCTGCAGGTACTTTAAAATATAGGTAATTATTGTAAATTTCTGTCAATATGCAAATCTGTTTAAACAACCAAGACTTGTATATTATGCTACTATTTACACATTTATTTTTATGGTGATAAAATAACATCTTAGATCTATCAACTGCAATAGAATATTATGAAGTATTCATCTAAATAGTAATTTAATTATAGTAAAATCCCAGCAACATTACTTTTTTTTTGTTATAGAAAACATAAGGTGTAGGTAAAATTTTCAGTGCTTTGAAATGTATTTTCAGCTAGACTACATATGTATGTTACATAGTGTGACCGTTTTTCAGTTACCAGTCTAAAATTAATAACAAAACCTTGTGGAAGAAAATGAGTCACACATAGTTTAGAATTTGTCCCTGGCAGAACATTTTTCGTTTTCATAGCTATATGTCCATTTTCAGTGAAATACAAATAAATATGTACTGAGAGAATAAATCTTTATTATCCATTGTCCTGATTAATTAGGTTTAAGTTTAATGTGAGTGGAATACTATCCCATCTCTCCACTGTTGCCAGTTGAGGTGTATTGTAGCTCAACCCTAGAGATTCTATTCCTTTCCCCATAATCTGACTATCCACTTATAGGACTCTCTAAGACGTCCATCTGGCCTCATTTTCCAGTAAAATATGGAGAGAATTAAGACCCAATCATCTCCATGGCCATCGTCGGGGTAATTGACACAAGCTAATCTCTGAAGTCTAGACAACTTAGGCAAAAATTGTCACTTTTGCAGGAAAAGAAATTCCTGTTTCATCAAGACAGCAAAACGTCTCACATTTTTATTCCTTAAATACTTGGTCTAGTGTAAACACTACTTAGTCAACATCAAATAGTTATCTTATATAATAAAATGTAACTACTATCTGATGGTGTATTGTATGAAATACTGCCATAAAAAGTGGGAAAAAGCCTATAACTAGGGAGTTGGATAGTTCATTTTTTTCATTTTCATTTTTTTTTCCTAAGTTTCATCTTGGCACTGGCGGAGCCAATAGGCCAGCTATATTTTGGGTTGTTATTTCAATTAATTTTGTATTTACATTTATATCTTTTTTGTATACATGTTTTTACAATTGTGTTAGTAAGTATTTACCTAATAATTTTTATTTTTTTTATTTTTAACTCATGTTTTTTAAATTCTTTTTTTTTAGGTGTATTTGTTTTTGTCTTTTTTTTGTGTTTTTTTTTTAATTATTTTATGTATGTTTTTTTTTATTTTTGTATATTTTTTTTTTAATTTTTTTTTGTTATTTTCATTTTTTTTCTTTTTTTTTCAGGTTTACAATCTACTTTTTATCGTCGCATTGTTGCTTACAAAATTATTTTGTTAGTTTTTACATAATGATACAATATATTATATATACTATTGTCCTTGGATAGTTCATGATACATAGAATTATTTATTGAATAATAAACCAACAACATGATCATATGGATTATAGAGTTCACCAAGCATGTGCGTTTTTTATTTACGTTTACCTTTTTTTGTTTCAGTTTGTTTTGACAGTACATACTGTCAACTTTGTATTTTCGATGATGTTCGATCCTAATGCCATAACAACCCAACAATCCCAAATACAGTACCAGCAACCACAACAGAATGAAAAAGACAAAGATCAAGGCCAAAAAGACACGTTTGCACCGTTCTGTTACGCAAACGTAAATATGATTCATAAGATTGCTCCAAATACCACCCAAACCCATAATTCAACTGTAAACATGTCACAACTTACAGATGACAAATGTTATATAACTCAACCTTTCAGCTACAATTATACGCTTGTTAACCAAAATTTGCTTACGCAGAACATTACTTTTAAATGCGATGTATGCGGATTGATGTTTGCGCATCTTTCGTTACTCAATCACCACAAGAAAGTTCACCACGGACAGAATGATCAAAGTCAAGGGCAGCAGCAACAGATTACCGTTCAGGTAAAAATCAAAAATCACAAACTTGCACCTTTTTTTAATATCTACGATGTTTGTTTATTAAATAGATTAATGTTAAGTAATATTTGCAAACATTTCAGGTTCAGCAGCCACCTCAACAACCAACGCAGATTCAAATAGTATCCGCAGATCGTATAAGGTTTTCCTGCGAGGAATGCGGTTTAACATTTAATACTCAACATGATTTAAAAAATCATAAGATTCAGTCCCACCAGACACAAAGTCAACAACAGCAAGTAAGTTACCTACTATTACCGATTTGATATTTATAAATAAAATCAAACACCACATTGTATTAAAGGACAGAGTTATATTAGATTTTTCGTTGAATTATTTACATAATTATTTTGAGACTTAATAATGTTAATAATGGTGATAGGTACACTGCAACCCATAGGATCTATTGTGTCCCCCTTGCTTGCCATGGGTCTGATGTTTTCTCAGACCTATAGCAGCTCTTCTAGTCCTATTTTCCTAAGAAAGATTAGGATATCATCCGGCTTCAATTTAGGTAGGTTCTCCTCTTCTATTTAAATACTACTTAGGCTGGCCCTATGGTACCTATATGTACATATCCATAGAGAAAAAAAAGGAATAAACAGAGTTGTCCCGTTGTTGTAATTGTTGTAATTCGGCTGTTTGAATTTACTTACATCACAATAAGTTGCTAAATGAACACTAGCAACTGTGATTTTCTTTTACCCTCTTGGTATAGGTTCCATTTTGTCTTTTGAGAAGACACGGATCCTTGGAGAGATTCTTGTGAATTCTTGCACTGGCAGGTATGTCAGATATACTCTGGCAGAACTTTCTCCACGATTCTCGCTTGGCTCTTCTTATCTCTTTGTTATTGACTTTGTACACTTGAATTAACATCTCATTTTCTATTGGTTTTTATACCAGCTATAAATGCTAAAGCATTTTCAGGTCCAAACCCAACCACAACAGAATACTCTAAAAATAAAGAATTGTGAATCATGTGGGGCACCGCTTCCTCAAGATAACAACAAAAAGAGAGCAGTTATGAAAGTCAAGTGTGAGAACTGTCTGAGTGCCGAAGCAATCCAACCACAAATATTCGTAGTAGCTACCGCTCCAGATACGGCAGTCAAATATGAAGAGAGTACAGGCACACAAACACAGACTCAAGCTCTTGGTCAGTACTTTTATTGTCTATACATTTTCCTATTCATAATTTTCGTTACCAATTTTATATTTTAGGTACTCAGAATACAATACCGATAGGAATTAAGAATAACCATCCAGTTAAGAGAAGGGGTGTAGCTAGCGTTACCAAGTGTACTAAATGTAATGGTAGCGGTATTATTTTTATTGGAGGCTCAAAAAATCAGCAAAACAATGTAGATAAACCTTTTCATTGTAACATTTGTAACGGTAAGTCATATTTCTTTAAATTGGAGTCAATATGTTTGCTCCTACGATTTCCAATGAGCTGTGTATACATTTTCTCTCTATTTGCCACTAACATTTTACAGGGAAACTTTGTTCGACTACTTTTTTTTACAATGGAGTGTAAAACTTAACAAAAACATGTTTTCTCAATATTAATAGTTAGTGGTGGACAAAATCATAGTAGGGAATCAATTATTTCTAATGTATTTAGGCCCAGTTGCACAATACCGACTTTAAAGTAACTTTAACTTAAAGTGCACTTTAAAGCGGCTTTAAAGTTGACGTGTTTCATAAACGCCAGCCTACAGAACTTTACTTAAAGTAAATTTTTCTACTAGAAATTTATGTTGGCATCCATGAATAGCCCATGTTGTTTACTTCACTTTAATAATTCTGTCATATTTGATGTTATCTCTGCATATATGTCATTATTGTGTTTGTATGTGTACAGTCAATTGTACCAATAACTCGGTGGAAACGAGCAATTGCATAAAACTGCTCAGCAGTATGGGTCATTTCAACTAAGGTTTCACACATTTTGATGTAGCGTAGTCGTAACGAAGCTATTGCGTTGGATACGCAAACGGTAAATAACTATTAATTTGTACAAGAAATTGAGTGCACACTAACCGATTTGTTGGTAACCTAATTAAATGCTCAATTTCTGCCAGTACATTTACTGTTGTAGCTTTCGTTAAACGAAATCTATCAAAGAATTCTGTATCGTTCCATTTATTTAAATGATCAATGCGTGCTCGATAAACCTTAGGCCTTCGTTCCACAACTTCATCTTCAGAAGAACTTTAAGAACTGATACTCGAAGCCAACATTACTGCTTTTGGCTTTTTCACATAAACACACGCAAAAGATTGCAATTTGTGAATAGCAAGCAACACACGTTTGACGTTTAATTTGTTAAAGTGTGAGGTTATGAGCCCACTTTAAAGCGGTAAAGTGATGGTATACCCGACTTTAGCTTAAAGTCACTTTAAAGTATCATTTAACTTTAAAGTTGTATTATGAAACACAATTTCTCACTTTAAAATTACTTTATATTTAAAGTTGATTATGAAACCGGGCGTTATTCTCATACGGTATTTATGTCGATTTGAAAATTCAACTTTTGGTTGATTTAAATAGCTCGCCTTTTGTGCTGTAACTATGGAGGATAGAAGGAAGGAGAACCAAATCAATGTATTAAAAAGTGTCCATAGAAAGGAAGCAAATTGGTGGCGCCACAGTAGCAAGAGTAAGTGTCACAGCTCACTTCACTCTGTTTATAACCTATGGAGTGTTACTGACTTCACGTTGTCTTTTTCTCCTTCTACTACTCCCGCGCCATCTAGTCTAGTCGACATAGGACAGCAATTCTGTAGTCTTCTTTTTTAAAATTCGTCTGACTTCTACTATACAGGCACGGTTACAAATTTTTTGTGAGGCGTTCTAACTGTTGTGTTCGCGCAATATGATATACAAGATTTATATGATTATGACAGTATTTCAATTTAAAAAAAACTGTGGAGGAAAGCCAACTAAACTTCTGTAGTCTTCTTTTTTAAAATTCGTCTAACTTCTACTATACAGGCACGGTCACAAATTTTTTGTGAGGCGTTCTAACTGTTGTGTTCGCGCAATATGATATACAAGATTTATATGATAATGACAGTATTTCAATTTAAAAAAAACTGTGGAGGAAAGCCAAATAAACTTCTGTAGTCTTCTTTTTTAAAATTCGTCTGACTTCTACTATACAGGCACGGTTACAAATTTTTTGTGAGGCGTTCTAACTGTTGTGTTCGCGCAATATGATATACAAGATTTATATGATTATGACAGTATTTCAATTTAAAAAAAACTGTGGAGGAAAGCCAACTAAACTTCTGTAGTCTTCTTTTTTAAAATTCGTCTGACTTCTACTATACAGGCACGGTTACAAATTTTTTGTGAGGCGTTCTAACTGTTGTGTTCGCGCAATATGATATACAAGATTTATATGATAATGACAGTATTTCAATTTAAAAAAAACTGTGGAGGAAAGCCAACTAAACTTAGCTAAAAAATATTAACACGATGCTTTTAGTTTTTCATAATATTGAAACGTCAAGCTCCTGTAAACTGTAAACATATACAAGATGCAAAACAATCATGTATTTTAAAAGTTGTTCAAACTTCAAATTAGATTGGCCTTTTTGTAACTGGCTATTAGCTATAAGTTCATAAAACATCTAAATAAGAAAGTGGCTTGCTTCATATTATGGAGGGTGGAAGGAAGGAGGACCAACTCAATGTATTAAAAAGTGTCCATCGAAAGGAAGCAAATTGGTGGAGCCACAGTAGGTGTCACAGGACGTTACAAATAGTAGAAAAGAAAAAATTTTTCTGTGATCAGCTATGTCAAAGTTAATTGTTAGAGTAAGAAACGAAATTAAATTACATTTGATTACGTAAAAATACTGCAAAATATTTAACTACATAAGTTTAGAAACATATAAAATTTTTCAACCCAGTTCACTTCACTCTGTTTATAACCTACGGAGTGTTACTGACTTATTATCCTTCTGCTACTCTCGCGCCATCTACTATTTGCTGCTTCCGCTGGACAGTTTTTCGACATTATTCCTATAGAAGTTGGTCCTCCTTCCTTCCTTCTATCCCCCATACTTCATATACACGTAAGTGACGTATCTGAGTGAAAGTTGCAAACATGTTGGAATTCGCAATTTCCAGTTTTCTCCTCAAATATTAGATTCAAAAAATTTTTAAATATATTTTTGCAAAGTAGTACTAGTATACTTTAACAAAATAGCAGAAGCCGGATATCCGTTTAACATCTCATTGATACACTTGAATAATGTGTTCTCAAAACTTTGTTTCCTCCAGCTTTTGTAAAAGTTTTCAGTTCAAGACCTCCATGCATGGTACAATGAGTAAATTTAATATTGAATTCCAATTTTGTAACTTTTATAAGTGATTTCCTAAAATTTTAACAGATAATCATGACACAGAATTTAAATCAAAAAGAAAAAACTTGGGAGTTTTAAAATTTTCTCATCATATCAGTACTTGCATACAAAAAGGTGATTTAGCTTTAAAGACTATATATCGAGCACGCCAAGTCTTGGGAAGATCAATGAAAAAGCTGTTGTGCAACGCTCTAGTTCTAGCACCTCTAAATTATTGTTTTATTTAATTCCTGCATATTTATTTAATTCCTGCATAAATTGCTTTGATATTAACACGATACACAAATTGCAAAACTCCAGTCTTAGACTTATTTTCGGAATTCGCAATTAGGAGGGAAATTCACTCACTATTGGTGTAATAATATTAAGCGTTGAGCGTCAATTTGTGATATGATTTAAATGTTGAGAGTGAATTTATAAAAATATTTATTTAACTTTTAATAAATATCAATATGCATAAAAAATGTAATTTACAATAAAACAACTATTAATCTTAATTTCGTCTTTAATTAGTTGTAAAAGATATTTCAATAATTAACAAAATTTATAAATGTTTACCACAGCAAAAATTATGATAGTTAAATACCTCGGCTAGGGGTGAGTAAGTTCATTAGCTCTGACTATAGTATAATATTTATTTCTTTAAGAAATAATATGGGCGCCTCTGAAATATTTTTATTTTTTATGATACTACTGAGGAAAGTTGTTTTAAGTTGAGTTATTTAAATAAGTATCATAAGATGTCAGAAAAAACTGTGTAAATAGATTTCCTTGGTGCTAATAAGAATGAAGTTGATAATAAGTGACATAAGAGTTCTTATAGAAGTTATAGATAAATATAAATTTAGATAAAAAAGAAAAATACGTGAACAGTAAACTTGATATATAACAATAAAACTTATCTTTTAATACCAGTTGACGATCCTTCGCCGTACCTTGGGGTCGCTACGGCACTGTCTAGGTGGTTCAAAATGTCTATGGATGATAAGTTGAGGGATGATCAATTCTTAGAGATGTTCAAGTTAAAAATGTTCAGGTTTAAATAATGTTCAAATTTACGAGATCTTCAAGTTTACTGTATAATATTCCAACTTTCTGAAAATTACCAGTGTCAAACACTTGTTACATTTACTTTTTCTGGCACAAAAAGTACAAATCAGCATCGTCCGAAATCTACAGTTAGATGATAACGTATTACAATAGATTACAAAAGATACATTCTTACATTAGATTTACTTTGTAACAACCTTACATATTAATCAAAATTCCAGAAATGTGCTTTCACTAGCCATTTTATAAAAAATTATCATTAATACTTTTAAATTACCATAAAAAGATTCTTCGAAATATGTTGAAATTCTCATCTGATATAATAAAATATAATATAATTTTCGATGTTTTATAAATATTTTAACAAAAAGGAATTATAAAATTGGGAAAAAAACATACCTGTATATGACAGCAAACCAATCGAAGAAATGAGACTGGAGATAATTAAAACCCTTGAACCCGATAATGGCAACTCATTAGCACACCTCGTAGTGTAGCTACTTTGAACTTCCAATTATAATTATAGAGACCGTATTCATTATTTTATTATTAAGAATTCTTTCGGAAAGATGGAGCTCGCAGTACTAATTTAATTTAATATTTAGGATACCAGGTGCTTAAAATGTTACATGTTTTACTTTAAAATTGTAAAAGAAATCTCCACCATATCCGGAATAATATTAGTTATAGAACTGATGTGCTTAACTTAAGACATAAGAATACCCTAATTATAATTTTACCCCGCCATAGGACGCAATCATTTAAACGTTCTCTTTCATATTGTGTGGTTAATACTTTAAATAAGCTGCCAGTCTGGTTTTACAGTCTAAATGGACATAAACTTAAAAATGAATTTTTCAATTATTATTTTTTAATTACTTAGCTATCAGTGTTTTTTTTTCTATCAGTGTTTCTCAGTAAGATCAAATTGCTCATACCATGATTGTATAGTTGTAATTGTTTTGTAAAAGAATGGACTAGTTTAGTAGGATCATATTAATCAAAATGATAGCAATATATATTTAGGATAAGATACCTACTTACTTATATTGGTATTCATTTTGCAATTAATTTTTCTCATTTCGTAAAATTTAGCAATAAATAATTAGTAAGTTTTATACGTAGCGCCAACTAATAACCAATAATGAAGTGTGTTTAAAAGTCAACGTTGTCACATTTTAGCTACGTTCGTTTCAAGTATTCTCAAAGAACTGGCGGCACAAAACACCGTGTTCTATGACTAACTGATTATACCAGTTGACAAGATATATGACAGGAGAGAAAATCGTGTTTATCTGTAATAAATAAACAAGACCCCTATTCTTGACGGTGATAGAATAGAACAGCCAATAGAAACTGGGCGTGGTTCTATTGAAAATGCCAAAACGGTATTCTTGAAATTCGTTCTCTCACTGTACCGATAGAAGGGTTGTTCCCCGAGAGAACAATTACTTCTATTGGTTATTTTTGAAGGAAACGCTATAACACCAAGAGAAGGTGTTAGGGATTTTTATTTTCGAACCAAAAATAGTATAGAAGTATTTTCTTTCATAAACCAAACACAACCAAACAACAAATTAAACTAACGAAAATGACAGAATATTTTGTTTAGTGTTTTACTCCTTATTTGATAAAGTGTCAATCAGAGAACAAAAATATCGATATGTTTATCTCTTTTTAATGACAAAAAATAAGAGAGAGAGAGAGAGATAAGTTTCTCGGTTAATATTAAAGCATATCGACAACATCGCAAATTTTCTACCAATCTTATTGAAAAACGTCACTTAACACTTATGACGTATGTAACCATTAAATTTAAATTTCAAAAGCCGATTATGGCTAGAGGATTAATTTTATAAAAATTTTATTTGTACAGTTGAACCACTAAAAACCTATTTTATAAGATGCAAATATAAAAAAAATCACTAAACTAGTCCATTGTCCACTTTCTCACTTTTTTCATTCTGTCATGTCAACTGTGTTTTGTTTGGGTTCGGTGGAAGAGCAGACGGGTGTTGGTACTAATATAAAGCTATCTATAGCACCGGTACTGAATCTCGCCCTAATATTGTAACAAACTTTTTGATTGTGTAGTTTATATGTTAATAAAGACATTTATCATTATTATTTTTATTACAGAATGTACTATTTTTAGGTTCATTTAGTAGATACTCATCCCTATGGTCTCACAAGCGTTTGCATACAGGTGAAAAGAATTTCAAATGTAATATTTGTGGTTTAGCTTTCGCAAAAGCAGCTTATCTCAAGAATCATTCCAGGATACATACGGGAGAAAAACCGTATAGGTAAGTGACATTGTTTCATGTCCTTGCAATGTCAATAAATAATGACGGTTGTTTTTTGTAGGTGTAACGTGTGTGGGATGCAATTTTCTCAATCGCCACATCTTAAAAACCACGAAAGGATACATTCAGGGGAAAGGCCATACATTTGTGAAGTGTGCGACAAATCCTTTGCTAGGCATTCTACTTTATGGAACCACAGGCGGATACATACAGGGGAAAAACCTTATCGGTAAGGGGACTTGTATTATTGAGTAATACGCTTTGATGTATTTAAAATTTTAAACCAAAAATCGTAATAGTTCATCAGCGATGTAGATTTATTTTATTTTACATTAGGTATCTGATCTTTTGGTTAACCTTATTTCTGCCGGGCACCTGGTAATTTCAAGTTGTTTATAAATGTTTTTTTCTTTCAAATTTTTCAATACTGAGTGTTTCCTCTTCTGGCAGTGATAGTAGTTTGTAAACGACGTGGCTTGCTCTCGATTAAATTTTGGATTACATTCTGCGAAAGATTGTCCCATTCCTGCACTAGTATGTTACAAAGCTCCCTAATATTTCTGGAGGCCAGCACATGTCTTCGTAAACGCTTTCAATCTCGTCCCAAACATGTTCAATTGGGTTTAAATATGGACTGAGAGTAGGCCAAACAAATCGATTTATTTGTACCTTTTCAAAATACTGGATAACTGCTTGAGCAGTGTGGGGCCGTTGATTTTCACACATAAATGTTGCGTTATCTCCAAGAAAAGGTTTGAACGGTAAAACATGGCGTTCTACAACCTTTGTCACGTACTATCGGCTTCAGAATAGCATATACATTTTCAAACTCAAATCACTTACATTGAATTAATTTTAAGGATGGCCTATTTATTGTGTATAACCAATCAAGGTTTAAATAATAATAAATTTGAAATCAGTTAAACAGTTGTCCACGCCCACATCTTTAATGTTTGTAGGATAAGGTATTTTATTGACAAATTGCCTGTGTATTATACAGTACGGTTTTATTTGTTTTTTATTGCAACCTCTCTACTGATTCCTTTTTTACTTCACTTAGTTTGGAACCCTCGATAATAAATGTTTGTTTGGGATTAAAATCCCTTTTTAAAACATTTTTTTTATTATATCAGTGCAAAAATGCGAAAAAAACCCATTTATTCGGAACATGACCGACCCTTTTAAATAAACTTAATCCCTAAAAACTATTTAATGTAGGCGTTTTAAAAATTGCCACTCCTATGTTGTTGAAGAAGGGCGTTTTTATAACTTCGGTAGGCAAAGGAAATTCAAATTTAACATGTATATGCATATCCCTCGCCTGGTCGTCGTCAATCTCTTACACAACTTACACCAACTTGCTGAACGGGGCCAACTTCTTGTGGCAACAACAGAAATGATATTCATTGCGATACACTGACTTTGATAAAAATACTGAAACTATATTAAAACCAATAATGATTGAGAGTAAAGCGCGTTGTCATATCTAAATTTTACGTTGCCAGTTTATAGCAGAATCAAAATATAGTAAGCAGTATAGTCTGTTCCAACGGAGAAAGGGACATAATAGTAAAATTGACAATCGTCGCACAAAGCCAAAAACATCGTTGCTATGGCTACAGTTCCGGAACGTTTAGTTCAGTGCAATGGGTGGGAAAAGTTTTTTTAGGATCATGTCAATTGATTTTATTTTTAAAACTGAGTTATTGTGAGAATCTAATCTAATAATTAGATACATAACAATGTTGTAGTTCATCTGAAATGTACTCAAAACAACTGAATTAGATATATTTTACCTAGAACATCCCAGAAAACCCTAAATTTAGATACGTTCCTATAATTTTTGGAATATTTTATTTTAAGTAAATAAACTGTTGATTCAAATAAGATTTAGTGTTATTAATGACATTTAATGAATATAATTAATTTTAAAACTTAAAACTGTTGCCATTTTACGGTACCATTCTCCCGTGGAACAGACTCTAGAGTTGTAGATTGTGGCAAATTATAGATAGTACACAATACTAGTACGATTAAAAAGTATTATTTTTGACAAAAATCAGTAATGAGTAATACTTGTACATTTCCTGATTACTGATCAGTTAAAATTCATAATTTTCTGTAGTGTTATTAAAACTAGTGGCAACGCTGTACGCAACGATATTTCTGTCTTTGTCACTTTACCGTAACTTCCATTACATCGTCGCAGGTAAAAGTAATGTAAATGCAAGCAAGAGCGTATCGTTGGTTTGTGAATTATACAGTATGAATTGTACGTTTTACAGGTTAGTTAGTCAGCATTGATATGTTGTGTTAACAATTGGTGAAAGTAATAGTGCTAATAAGTGTTTAATTGGTGAAAATAATAGTGATAATAAGTGTTTAAGCGTCTACACCGTCCTCAAACTACTCATAAAATGGGAAATAATTGTACTAAGAATTTTTCTTTCATTCTTAACCCTCTCAAAACTTAATAAGCACCCCCCGATTTGCTGTCGACTGGGCCTACTGCTGCTCTCAATCATTATTGGTTTTAGTTTACTTGAAATGGACAGATAAAACAATAAAAACAAAAACTGTGCCTATGATTTTGGGAAACGAAACCGCAATAAAAAACTTGGTGATGACTGAATGGGTTCCAGAGGGTCAAACTGTAAACCAGTTTTGACAACGCTCCGAGAGCGACTTCGTAAAAACAAATGGTGGATCTTGCACCAGGACAACGCACCTGCCCATAACGCGCTGTCTGTGAAGCATTATTTAGCCGCTAGAGGCATTCCAGTGTCCAGAGTACGCGCCGTACTCGCCTGATTTAGCACCCTGTGACTTTTTCCTGTTTCCGAAGATCAAATCTGCCTTAAAAGGAACCCGGTTCGAGTCGATGGAAGAGGTGAAAGGAAAATCGGCAGAGCTCCTAAATGCTCTTACAAAAGAAGACTTCCAGCATTGCTTTGACCAATGGAAAAAACGAATGGAACGGTGTGTGGCGAAGGAAGGGGAGGATACGATTGTAGAATAATTTTTAAAATAAAACTTTTTCATAAGCAATCTCGTTATTTAATAGCCAGACCTCGTATTTCTTCTTGTAGTGACGTTCTTTTGTATGGTTTTATATCTTCAATGCATTGTCAGAGCATATCAAAGCCAACCGTATCTAACCGAACCTAACCTAACATAACCTAATCTCGTAAAGATCTTAATCCTTTGCCATAATTTTGGAATGCATCTCCTGTCACACTGGCTATACAGATCTTACTCAGGTGTGGTTTGAGCACTTATTGTCTCCTTTATAAGAAAGCAGGGTAAATATCAAATTAACCATGACATTATATTTGTAAATTTGGAATAATATTTTCTTGGAATTAATGAAAACTTATTTCTTTGTAAAGTATAATGGTAAATTTCATGAAAGCTCTGGGGTGCCACAGTGGTCTAAACTTCTGAGCTTTTATTTTTATTGTCTCAGTAGATACCCACTTAGAGTTACAGATCAAACTAACTTTTCATACACATAGGAACAGTAAAGGAAGTTCCAAAAAGATATTGGTGATATTATAAAATAGAGTCAAGATAAATTTTTCTTTAACCTAAAAAAATGTGATTCTTTTTCAATATCATATGAATGAAGTAGTACCAAAAAAATAAAAAATACGGAATATCTGAGACCTGGAATGTAACAGTTGGAGGTGGTAAAGGGGCTTATGACACATGAAAAAAAAATACATTAACTATTTCAATTATGATCAATGGGGGTGAAATGGGGATAAAAAACTGAAGTATTGCTGTTTGCGGCTAAAATTGACGTCAAAATGAAAAGTGCCCAATAGAAAAGTTGTAGATCATGTAAAAATCTAAAACTTTTCTCTTAATAATTTTCTCACATAACCTCAATTTTTCGAGGAAAATGGAAAAAAATGATTTTTCGTTTTTAATTTTTAATTTTCCAACGGATTCGTCAATCTTGATGAAACTTGGTGAAAACTTACCTTTTTATGTCCAAAATAACCTCGAATTTTCTCAACCTTGTAACATAATAATTTTCTGAGAAATTGGATTTTTCTGGAAAAATCTCTTTTTCTTCAACTGTAAAGTTTGCTCGGAATATATTATTGGAAAAGGTTTTCCTGGGGCTCATTTTTTTCGTTTTTACGTCTACTTTTACATGAAATAAAAAAAATACACCTCTCATTTAAAAATGTGCTCAAAAATGAAAAAAAAAAACAAAAAATGAATTTTGCAACAGCTTAATTTGCAATAATTGTTAAATTTTTGTTATGAAATATTAAAAAAATGCAAAAACCGACTCTTGCATTACATTCTATAGGAAAAATTACAAAAGAAAATGTATGTCATTATTTAGTCGGATTTATAGTTCATTTGCAATATTATTGTAAACACTCAAGTCTATTAATGAAGTTAATAATCCGAGCGGGGATTTTATGGTTTTTACTATTGTTGTATGCTGATTTGTTTATATTATAAGGTTTGTTAATATTACAAGGCCCAAATATCCTTCCCACAGAGTCCTATAGCCCAATTTTCATCAAAATTTCAATTTTCTTTGACTTTTTGGAATAATTTGTTTATTTTTAATATATAATCGTTCGGTTTTAAGTAATTCGTAATTGTAATTAAAAAAAATATTGAAAAGATAATATTTTGTTTGTATACTGAAATGTTGCAAGGTCAAAAAGAAAACACAAGGCCTAGGCCCATAGGCTAATTAGAGTTGTCATGTCTATACTGTGATGCTGTTGAAAGTGACTTCTATCAAGTGTAGTAATATATTTTTGGTATTTGGTTATGAATATTACTTTTCTGTAATTGTGAAAAAAATAACGAAATATAGGATTTTTACGATAAGTTGACAATGACGTCAGAGCATAAAATTTTGCGGTGTTGTCACGCAGAGTTGTTTTTCCTTCATCTAGGTTAACTGGTAGTGCTGTGCTAATTCTAAATGTCAAACGTGTACAATACAATAATGACGCGTGGCTATTGGCTCGTGGCAACAGCGCGAATTGTTACCAATCTGTACACTTTTAATTTTCCTAACTCTTACAAGTAAATCTCATCTACTGTCAGTTATTTTTAAGTTACTTTGTTGGCATTATAATTAATTAGGAATGACGTCATGGTCAACTTATCGTAAAAATCCTATATCAAACCACTTCCTTCTAAAATAAAACAAATTTAGGGTAAAAAACTTATCATATTTAGTATGAAATCCCTTTCAGCTCAACGTATAAAATTTTCTACCCGTTCGTAGAACAAAAATTGCCAATCGATTTGCAACGAATCACCAACGGAGTGTCGGAGTTTGATAAATTTCCAATCGATTGGAAATTCCTTTCTACGAACAAACCTAATAATTCTATTACAACTCCGGCAATTAAGTAATTAATTAGGTTACTGTATCTTCACCTTCTATGTATTATTAATGTTTGTGTTTTTTATAGATGTGATATTTGTGGTTCTTGTTTCAACCAAGCGACGCATTTGAAGAATCATGCCAAAGTCCATTCGGGAGAGAAACCATTCAAATGTGATATTTGTTCTGTAGGATTCTCGGACAGGTAATAAATTTAAAAAATATACTTCAATAAAACGTTACGAATACATTTTTTTAAGGTTCGCTCTAAAGAGGCACCGAAACATCCATGAGAAATACGGCAGAACCAAACCTCAGATATCTTCAACTAATAGCGACGACGCTCAAAATAATACTTCCTCCGATTCGCTAACTTCCTCTGCTAATCTAGCGAACGTGGTGCAAGAGGCAGATCACGAAGAAATCGTAGAAACCAAATTCGAAAACGTCGACGGCAGCGACATGGAAGAAGACATGGCGGATATATCGGAGTTGCAAGTTCAGTTGCAATAAATCTTTATTAGATATAAGACTTACTTGTAATCAAAATATCAAACTTTATTTTTTTTATGAAGAAAACAATTAATTGTGTTTAAAAAATAGTATTCGAATGTATATTTTTTGCGATGTTCTTATTGCTGAAGGGTTAAAGTGATGGAGTTTTATAGACCAAGAACATAAGAAGCAGTTTTGTAGGGTCTACGAAGTTATAACAGCAAAATAAAAATCGATTCATTTAGTTGACAAAAGGATTGATGTAAAACTATTAAAACTAAAAATGTTCCCCAGTATATTACTGGAAATTGTATATAAACAGTGCCATTAAAGAAGTCCTTTTCCCACTGAAAATGTTTTTTATCCACACCAATAGTTCTTAACTTTTTAAACTGTACGTATCAACTTTTAATCGGTTTGTTTTTATTTTAAAATAACGTTAACTGCATTGGTTTGATTACAGATATTGTATTTTCAGGAGTAATTTATTAGAATATTTCACGAATAAAGTTTCTTAATTAATATAAATACGAACAATGTATGACAGTCATAATCAAATTATTAAAATCGTCATTAACAATTGAGTGAGTAATAAGAGATAGAATTATGAGAATATATTCAGAACAGGGGCCCTATTCTTGAAATCGTAGGAATCGATTCTCAGGAGAAATTGATGTCATTTTCTCTCTATTTTGCAATAGGTCTATTCTTGAAATATTTCATAGGAATCGATTCTCCACAAATTCCTCATATCATTTGGTGGAGAAAATTGAAATTCTCCTGAGAATTTGAGTTGTCATCTGTCAATAGTGCCTGTTTTGCATTTTGTAGTAGTTTGTTTATAATCTAATTGTTGATGCTGAATATATTATTTTTTGTGTTGTGTTCAATAGAGTTAAAATGAATAATTTTGTTCTTCAAGCTGTTGTCTTAAATAATTTAGAACAGGTTGAAATGGAAAACGCTAATATTAGACAGAGACGATTGACGAACCGAAATACTTATGAAACGTTAAGTGATGAGTTATTTAGGAAATATTTTCGTCTATCTAAAGAAGCGTTTGACGATCTAATGGACCATATCATAGATTAGAAAATATTGAGCAATACAATAAACAAAACAGCAAAACACTAAAAAAAGGTATAGGTTATATTCACGAACTATAAAAATGTCCAAAATGTCAATTCTGCCAACTTAATAAAGGAAATTATAATACAATATACGAATATTTGATTGGTTATGCAGTTGAAATACTTGAATATAGTTCAGACATACGTCACTTTTCCTAATTCTCTAGAAATTGAATTCCAACACATTCAAGAATTGGACTGGCAGTTCTCAGGAGAATTTTTTTTGGAGAATCGATTCCTACTATTTCAAGAATAGGGCCCCAGCAGGTGCCATATTCTTGAAATCGTAGGAATCGATTCTCAGGAGAAATTGACGTCATTTTCTCTCTATTTTGCAATAGGTCTATTCTTGAAATATTTCATAGGAATCGATTCTCTACAAATATCGAAAATTGATTCCCCATGTCATTTGGTGGAGAAAACTGAAATTCTCCTGAGAATTTGAGTTGTCATCTGCCAATGGTGCCTGTTTTGCATTTTGTAATAGTTTGTTTATAATCTATTTGTTGATACTTAATATATTATTTTTTTGTGTTGTGTTCAATAGAGTTAAAATTAATAATTTTGTTCTTCAAGATGTCTTTGAAGCTCCCGGTATCGAATTTAGATGGAGGCTTATCACTCCCATCGCTGCTGAGCCTTCTTATGCGTAAAACTACTGGAAAATTTACCTTTTAAAAGTTCCGTGTCAGTTTCAAAATATTCGTCTATGTATTTTTTCTGAGCTTCGCTCATAAAATTTCTTTTCGCCATAATAGAGGAAAAAAATACACGCCCATTATTAGCAATACAATAAACAAAACAGCAAAACACTAACAAAAGGTATAGGTTATATTCAGGAACTATAAAAATGTCAAAAAAGTCAATTCTGCCAACTTAATAAAAGAAATTATAATACAAAATCCGAATATTTGATTGGTTATGTAGTTGAAATACTTGAATTTAGTTCAGACATACGTCACTTTTCCTAATTCTCTAGAAATTGAATTCCCACACATTCAAGAGTAGGACTGGCAGTTCTCAGGAGAATTTTTTTTGGAGAATCGATTCCTACGATTTCAAGAATAGGGCCCCAGAGCGACGCATTTTGACACAATCAGGTGCAATTAATATTGATAGAACTGCCAAATTTTGTGTTACCATGGTTTCGTGTTTGAAAATACCGAAGCTGACTCTCCAATCAGAATTGAAAGACAGCTGATGTTATCGCGATAACACAAGTTGTCTTTGGTTTGCGATTGGTCAGATTATGTGAGAATTTTAAGATGAGTGAAATAGTCAGTAAAATATTCAAATGTAGCAGTTACACTACTGTGGAAACTGTGGCGGCTTCTCCTATGAGGCAGGTAAGGCAGTGCCTCACAAATAATTTTCAAATTAAATAAATCACAAATTTATATTATTTTACTATTTGTTTTCATTATTATATCATTTAGAATTATTATTAAATTAGTAAAATACGGTCCTGCCCTCTATAAATATCATCAATCTCATTTTTGCTTTAGGTGGTATATGGATATAGGTTGGCCTCTCTGCGGACGCCGCGTTTTTGTCTAGCGTATTACAATTGTTCTGTACTGTACGACACAGTCGAATCTAGTTTTACATAGCGCGTAAAAACTGTGTTTGAGGCAGGCCTCTCCGTAAATTTAATAGTCGACACGAAAATTAACGAAAACTGACCGATTGTCTTTCGGGGATGGGGCGTCTAATTTATTTTTAGAATCGTTCGTTATGCCGGCTTTTGCTACATGCTATTTTTAGATTAACAGGTTGAGGGTTAAAAGTACACAGTGCATTTGACTTTGACTCAAGAGATACCATCGTGCAGCGCGACTAGAATTTGGTCGAAAACATCAAAATTGAAATTCTAACCAGTGGGGTCACATTCTCTTCACGGACGAGAGCCGTTTCTGTGTACATTCCATCGACGGTAGGGAAAGATTGTATCGACGTCAAGGAGAACAATCTGCACCTTTTAATTTTACTACTGCTGTGCCTCAAGAATTAAAATTATGAAATACATAATAGAAATTCAATTTCTTTTATGTATTGCGGTTGCCTATCTTGCTGTAATGCTTTTCAGGTACATATGTCACTTATATAGTTAGGCAACCTCAATACATAATGGAAATTGATGTATGTATTTCATAATTTTAAATCGGCAATTTCTATTATGTTTTTCATAATGGAAATACCGGTATTAAAATTATGAAATACATAATTTTAATTCTGTAAAAAAATAAAGATTATTTTTTATTCTTGCTTATTGAATACCAAAACGGCACGCCATATACGACTGTAAATTTGGTAATGAAACACATTATTGAAATATTTTGGAGAAAAAAATAAAGTATACCTACTATTATTAACACATACGAATGTTTTTTGTATGTCTGCATTGGCATATCTATCTATAGCACGTTAATTATTTGTTGCTAATTCGCTGTAGAGTTTGCTTAAATTTTATTAGATAAATTTGAAAATCCTCAGGTAGGTACAAGAAATTTCTGTAGAGTCGTGTCTATAACATTCGCAGATCTATTTGTTCTAAGTTCTGGTTTTCCGTGATATTATGTGCATTTAATTTGTTGAGAAATTCATCACTCTTATCTGGACAAATACTACTTACTGTGAATTAGCTCGTATTTCCTGTAATCCTACATAATACTGAAGTGTAAATAAAAATCTGCGTATAATTTATTTTAAAATTGTCAGGAGTAATCAACAGATAAACAATGAATTCGCACAAAAAAATAAGTAAGTTTAGTAGATGCAGATATTTATCTCCGGTAGATATTACCTAGATACTTTTGAAATTTCATGGCTAATAATTTGATGGTTCCGAAGATTTGAGTCGTTTTCGAAACAGAGACGAAAAGTGCTCTTTTATTTGAAAATTAGAAGATCTTAATTTATAAATAGACGTTTTAAAAGAATATATATTTGAATATGTCGTAACCTTAGACAAGGAAAGAGTCGTAACCATAATAATTATTAAAAACATTGATAATCAAAACTGTTGAGTAGGTAGTGTAATTCGTAGTTTTGTTTGCAAATCCCGAATTTCTATTTTTTATGATAAATTGTTTTATTTTGTACATATATGTATTTTAATCAGATGATTTAAAATGTAAATAAATAAAAATTTTTCCTGTATAAATTATTGTACAAACTAGTTCCTACATTAATTGAATCTTCCATTTGATTGGTATGTAAATAAAAAAGTCATTTTATAATATTTTTTTCTAATTCTATTTTATACTACCCTAATTAAAAAACTAGTTAGGTTCATTTTTATTATAATTTTAAGCCAATAGAACATAGTACCTATATTACTTAATAAGTGACACATTTTGTGCCAGTGTGCAAACATAACTCATAAATTCACTTCCCAACGAGTTCTATACCCTATTTTTCTACTACCACAAATGATATAAAAAATTCTAGATTTTTATAGGTACCTTTACATTTAGAATAAGATGTTTGTATAGTATAATAATAGTGCGTCCATCATGCACGTTCGTATATGACAAAATAAGTAGAAAAAATATCGGTTGGTTTTGTTTCCATTACATGTACGTGGCATAATATAGTATTATTTAATAACCAAATGATTCTATTTGAATTTAAAGTTTTTAGCTGGTTAATTTGGTAATCTATCATCTTAGACATTGTATACTAATTAATTATTGAATGATTACACCTAAATACGGCTCTGACTATCTAATATAACGTGGTGTCTTCGATTTCTAGAGAACTTTTACTTTTCGACGTTTGTTTGTTGGCAGTACAGTGTTTCATATTTTTCATTGAACGTTGGTGTATTGACATTTCCGAAAGAATCGTCTCTGCGGTATTTTTGTAAAATGTGTCATAATAAAACTAATATTAATATTTTTTAAATTATGTGTTAGTGTAAACAACGTTATTAGCTTTGTATGTTCGGTGAGAGGAATAAATTCAGCACAAAATGGACGCCAAAAGGAAATTATCGTAAGTATATTTTCACTTCATTCCTATATTTCTAAAGGTATCGTTATTTCCATATAATCCAAGACTTAAGTAATTGTGTCCATTTTAACATACATCCCTTTTAAAAGTACAATTTTTTACGACGTTCTAGAATATTTATAATGAAGAAATTGGTTTTTAAGTTATATATTTGTAGGTGTTAAACTTGTCAAGGGTGAGCTGCGGCTAGCTAATTGATTTTTCTGCTCACCATATATTTATCTTCAGTACCAATCGACATGAATTATTTTAAATATATGTTCCACTTCAATCATTATTTTGACCATACTTAGTAAAACCAAATTAAACAGGTTACAGCCTATCTTTCACTAGATATTAGTTTGGGAATTTTATAAACTACTTTTAATTCTTGGTTATTACATTTTTCATTATTTTGTACCAAGATAAAAATATTACTAGCAGTCCAAATTACGTTTTGTAGTTGTATACTAATTTGTGGCCAATAACCACTAATTTAAGATATTTACACAGTATTGCTGAGTATTTCAAATGCATTTTTGTATCATACCTTAGTAATTCCTGTGAAAATTCTTTACATCTAGATAATATGATTAATGATTAAATTTTGTTAATAATAAGTAGGTACCCACTTATGCTTTGTTCTACAAAGTGAATTATGAATGTTATAATATATATTAACCACACATATTTAAAAAAGGTATTGCAAAATTAAAATTAGACAGTTTAAATTTTTACATTTGATGAGGATAATGTGTATACCCTTTATATTCTTACAAAATGCCCCTGTTTTTTGACATCTAAGCTTTTCTGATATGAATTATAAGCAGATTGTATTGTGACTTCTTTCAACTATGGGTTCTAATCCAATTTCATTTATTGGAATGTTACCTATTTTAATTAAATTTTAATTAGCAAATAACATTTTTAGTTGTTACTTATCTCAATTATTTGTATTCTAATTTAATATTAGAGGATTTTGGATAGTGTGGTATGTTTTTGGTGAACAATTAACCTCACAATTAACATATAATTAATGGTAGTTGTCTGTTTGGTTTTATAAATAAAAAAAAATCAAATTGTTCTGAAATTAAATATTAAGAGGTAGATATTATTTATATGCAATGAAATAACAATAATAAATAGGTATAAGGTGAAGGAGAGAAGTACAGGAATATTCAGTTAGACTTAGTTGGGTAAATTGTTTATTATTATTATATTTATAACTATTTTTACTAAGAAAAATCATTCATGAGATTACCCAAAAGTTAATCTAATCTACGAGTTGTTATAATGAGAGTTTAGAATTAGTCCATGTTGTAACAATTTTTATTATATTTATTATAAATATACAGGATAAAATACTTGTCAATACTTGATAATTGTGAGTAATCTAACATAATAAAAAGATAATTAAATTTGTTACATATTTTTTAGTTGAGTACACTCATACCGAGACTCATACCTACCTCACTGTATGGCCTAAATAAATTCCACAGAACTTGATGGCAAAGTGAAAAGCTGTACAAGGAATTAATTATTCTAATACAACATCATACATATTAAATGGGATCTGTTCCAAATTTGTTAAATATGTAACATAGTTTATCATTTAAAATATCTTTTATCTTTTTATTTCCTTTAAATCAAAAGTACATACATAAGTAGAGTAACAAGTACTTAAATTTGTACATAAAATAATAACAGACCAAAAAACAACTTCATGTTACATAAAATATGTGTTTTTATGCTTAGGTACATATTTCATATTTGTTTAAAATGGTTTAATAGAAGGATAATGAAAAAATATAGATCACTGTTGTCTTCATTTTTTGCTGGTAAGGATAGGTCTTGCTTAAAACAATTTTTATTGTCATCATAGCAAAGCATTTAAGGCCATACATTGAATACTTTCCTTAATTGACCAGGGCTGTTACAGCCAAATTCTGTAGACACAGCAATCATATATCATGGTAAGGGTGTACAAGAAATTCTAATTTAATTTATTTTAAGCCATTTTGTTTCTATTTTCTGTCTGAGTTTATGATTTCTGTAAATAAAAGGAAGTAAGTACAGCTTTTTGTTGTACATCACTGATTTTATTACTTTATTTGTTTAATTTACCTAGGACAATAATATTTAGATTTATAATCAACCAAACCTAAACAACTATTGATTTGAGAGTTGTGCTCAGAGTTGTGATTAAAAAATGTTTATATATACAATAGAGTACCTGTTTTAGGAATATTGTTTTGCTTTTATTAAAAGTTTGATTGATTGAACAATAGAAAACCATCAAATGCTAATCAGAATATAATGAAGGATCAAGTAGAAACATAATATGAAATTTAAAGTTAAAGAGTTAAATATTTCAATCTACATATAGATTGAATTGATATAGTTTAATGTCTAGTTTAGTTTGTAATATTATAGTCTTAACTAAGATCCAGGATTAGAAAAATATTACCTTAATCTGTTAATTAGATGAAACAGTATTTAATAAACTGTTTTCAATATTATGAATTTATAAAAAAAAACCTCTGCCACCCTAAGCCTGCTGCAATTAATAATAATTAATTAATAATGATTTTTACCTTTTCACATTATTTACATGCAGTAAAAATCTATTTACAAATTATATAGTTCAAATAAAACCTAAGTGGATTTTATTTTGGATTGTATATCTGTTACATTTTCTTTTGGTTGTATATTTATTTCTTTTAACTTAAGAGGTGTTAGAAATAGTAGAAAAGGAGTATTTGTCCTGTGATTGGCTATGTCAAGTTGAATTATTTGTGTACGATAGAATGAATGGATGTAAATTTTTTCACCAATAATTATGAATGTAATCGGTTTAGGGTGATTTCCAATTGTAGGTCCTACCTGAAACCTGTAGAAGGGGCTCTATTGATATAAATTCAAAGTCCATTTCATCAATCCTGTCTGGTCTCTTCTTCTATCCAGTTCAAATTTTCATTATAACATGAGAGGCTAAAAATCATAAAGAAATTAGTTAATAATTAATTAATTGCCATTAATTGCTGCAGGTTTAGGGTGGCAGAGTTTTTTTTATAAATTGATAATATTGAAATAAGTCTATGAAATATTGTTTCATCTAATTGACAGATGAGGGTATATTTTCTAATAACAGATCTTAGACCATTATAATTAGTGTTCAGTGATGTTAATGCATACATTTATTTTAAATTTTTTAATAATATTAACAATAATTTATTCAATCAGGTAGACTTATTGCTAATGTACAATATAATTTATTATCGTTTTTATTTTTTATCTTCCTTAATATGGTTTCACCTCACCCACTCATATTCTTATCTACTTGAAATAAAAAAAGTTTTATCAACATGTTTATTGTTACATTGTGTGATTTGGTATTATTTATTCACAAGATCCAAATGCAACAGTTACTTTTGCTAATAAATATATTCTTGATCCGTCATTTTTACTAATATTTTTCTTATATACTATAGAAATAATTTGACAAGTTATTTTGACGTTTTCTTGACATTGAAACAAAAATGAGTTTGAGGGGCACTAAACCAAAATGCTGATTGGTGGATTTCATATAAATTCTAGCATGTCAGAAGTCAGACTCAATGCCAATTTTCAATATTAATTAAAAGTAAGAACCTTTAAGTATAATTAGTGATGAACCAATACTCAACATACTTTATTTATCCATAATTCTCACACTCCATGTAAGAAATACCTTTTTAATGCCTAATAAGATGGAATTATGTTGTTTAATTAAAACTCCCACAATTATCTCAGAGAATTAAAATGTTTTTAAATCCTTGTTGATTAAATTGTAAGTGAGGAAATATCTTGTTAATCAACAAGATGAAGTATAAATCAACTTTTTAAATTTCTTTCCCAAATCAAAATAGAATGAACAAGGTTAAATTCATTTTTGAAATCATGATAATAAAGTTTAAGTTCTTAAATTTATTAAAAGTTTAATCTAAGTTGTAAGAAGTTATAATTAAATCATTGCATACATTTTTCTAAGAAAAATAGGAGTCTTAGCTTAAAGTTATTTATTTTTGGATACTAGTTTCTTCATTTTTACCAATGCTTCTCAAAAAATTCTTTTCCTTGAATTGATCTTGTGTCTTCTAACAATGTCTGTTATTTTTAGGTCAATAATTTATAATTTATGTCAAAGTCATATTGCTTTGATATATGGTTATTGGCAACAAAGCACGACAGTAAATATTTGTAAATATGTATGAAAATATTTATCAAAAATAAAAATGACAGAGGCAGTTGAAGAAAGTAGAAGCACTGTATGAGTACTGAGCCATGCAGGCAGTCAAACTGATTTTCTTCTGAATAGGCTAGTGTAGTGTTTGGGTGAGCTGAGTGTTTTAGAGATATATATTGTCTTGTTTTGTATGGAATTAAGAATCTGAAAGATCTGGGACCTACAAGTGCAAACTTAACACATGGCATGCCATGTCATTCATATTTGAATGAAAGTGACTTTTACCAGGAGGCCGCGTCATTCATTTACGAATGACAGTTGGGGAAGCAGTTTGAATTCCAATTTTCATGAACTACTACTACTATTTGATACCTAGTTTATGATTTGATTTTAATACACATTTAATTTGTTGCGGGGGGTGAATCACTCCGCGAAATACTGTCACAAATTCGGTCGCAATCCCGCGAAATCGCACGGAATCCATCGAAATCGCACGGAATTTATCGAAATCGCACGGAATCCATCGAAATCGCACGGAATTTATCGAAATCCCGAGGAATCTTGAAACGTTTAACGCCGTTTAACCACTCAAAACCCTTAATGAACTGTTACATGATGTCTGAACCTGTTTTTTGCGTGAGCCGTTTTTTCTGTTCTGGCTATTATATAAATAGTTTTTCACTTTTACTATTGCATCTTGTTTTTTAAGTTAGCTACAGGTAAAGATTGTATTTGCTTATTTTTTTTAATGTTTATTGTTATAAAGTTTTGGGAAATGTTTCTGAAGCGTTTTCACTTATTTCAATTTTAATGTTAAGTGTTAAGTAACTGAGTGTAATAAAGTATTTAAATAAACCAGGGTTGGGCTGAAAAACCAAGTGATTATAATCACGACTAAAATCATGATTTAAATCGCTTTCTTTTTACAATTAAAATCATTATTTAAATCAATTTTTTTCTATTTTGTTCAGAACCAGATAACAACATAATATAACAGTTTTTTCAAAAACAGCAAAAAAGAAGTACATAATTCCAAATTTAATGGTCTTAGGTGTTTACCTGTAAAAAACATTTATGAATGTTTTTAGCAGAACGTTTTGTGTTTGCCAGAGAAAGAAACAAGAAGCAAACACGGAAACATATGTTCCAATAGTCGAAGAATTACATAACGTCATAATAAAAGCCCGAGGTAATGCTATTAAAGATTGTAAATCACTAGGAATAAATTTGCCAGAAAACCAGTGGGAAACAGCTTTAATGGTAGTCTATTTTTCAAAACTTGATACCTTTGACATAACCCCAAGGAAAACAACTACTTTCAGGATAGTGTGGCAGTCTCATCTGCAATACAAAAGGAAAAAGAAGATGTATTAGAAGCTGAATTAGGGGCTAATGAAGAGAACTTACAAGATTTTAACAAGAATGGAGAGATTGTACTTAAATACCTTAAAAATATTAGACATTAAAGATTTAAGCGGATGTAAAACAGCGGCATCAGACACATCATTACTTACTGTCAATATTAATAACAAAGAAATGGTGGTTAAAAAATCTACTTCAGTAATCAAGCAACAGATTAATTCGGTGCAGAGCTATAAGCGATTCAGCAACTACTGCAAAGAGAAAAACAACCACTGTAACTAAGAAAATTCCAAAAAAGGACAAAATGTGAGGGATAAAAATAAGGAAAATCTTAAAAGCAAACGACAAAAGAAAAGTAACATTTCCGATTCTGAAACGTCATTCAGTGATTCTTATTCCGTCTACAGTGTATGAGAATGAAGGCTCTTCAGAACCAGACAACATTTTATGTATAAAAAAGGAAGAATACTATGCAGTTTGTTATGAAAGATGGTATATTGGAAGAAAAATAAACGTTATGGATAGCGAAAACAAAATTTTTAAAATTAGAGCTTGATAAGTACGCCTGGCCAAGAGAAGAAGACAAACAAATTGTCGATAATAAGTTTATTTTTTTAACTCCCAGTTCAAATAATTGGTAATGGTCTATTTCAGCTACTGAGTAGCGAAAAAATAAAACAAATGTTTAAGGGTATTAAAAAGCAATTAAAAGATTATATGTACAATTTTATGATTTTACCGAAACCGTTTACACTACCACTACACCAACAGGTTAGTTTGTAGACATAGCTTTAGTTTACCTTTGGCCTCTGAAGAAGATAACTTGGTTATCGAAACGCACGTCAAGCAGTTAAAAAAGTGTGTGTTGGTGTAGTGGTAGTGTAAACGGTTTCGGTATCAGTCTCGCCAACGGTTCCAGATTCAACATTTTAATTATGATTTTATTTCTTATACATAAAGTATATTTTTAATAAATGTCAAAATTACATGCAATGTCAGCACTTTTGACAAATAAATAATTTTTTATGATTGCATAAAAGTAATTTTTTATACTTACTAAGAAAATACCCTGTATAAAATGTTTGTATTTGTGTTAAATTGTTTTTACTTAGTAAGGAAATACTTGTCTATTTTTTTTGTTGGTTGTTTTTCTTTGTTTAAATTAAAATTAGTCGTAGATAAAACTGTTTTATTACTCTGTGCAATCCCGCGAAATCACGCGCAATCCTGCGAAATCACGCGCAATCCAGCGAAATCAAGCGTAATCATACGAAATCGCTGAATATTACGCGAAATCCCAAGTTTTCCGCAATACTGTCAAATTTTCCTCTGAGTGATTTACCCCTCGATTTGTTGTTATTCAACGAGTTACAAATCTACACCACTGGATGGTAAATCAATTATTACTGGTTTCTAGGTCAACGTAATTTTTTTCGCAGATAAGACTGGCTTCGTTATTTTTACGTCGTCGACAAGTTTCGAAAAGGAAACTAAAGAGCCCTTTTCTATTGTTCAACTTATTCAAATTAAAATTTTAAGATGAGAGTAAACAAATACTTTTAAGTGCCGCCAGGGAAATTTCTTCCTTTTATAATTATCCAGGGAAAGGTTTTAGTTGAATTGAGTTATATTTTTTAGCCTATTGTTGAATTATATTGTTTGTTATATTAAAGATACGTTGATCAGAAAGAAGCTTTGTTATGCTCCCAGGCTCCACTAAAGTAGGATAGTTTAACAGGTCGGCTGAAAAGTTCCCGGTCTACCATAGTAAAACACAATAGTTTGACAAAATTCATTTTTTTTATTCAACATAGTTGCCTACAGCGATTATAGCGACCTTCCAACTTTTCGATACCATTTTTGTAGTACTCCTTTGGTTTGTCCTCAAAATAGGCTTCAGTTTCGGCGATTACCTCAGTATCAGAACCAAATTTTTTTCCCGCGAGCATTCTCTTCAGGTCAGAGAAAAGGAAAAAGTCGCTGGGGGGCTAGATCTGGAGAATACGGTGGGTGAGGAAGCAATTCGAAGCCCAATTCATGCAATTTTGCCATCGTTTTCATTGATTTGTAACACTGCATTGTCTTGATGAAACAACACTTTTTTCTTCTTTATATGGGGCCGTTTTTTCGCGATTTCGATCTTCAATCGCTCCAATAATGCACAGTAATAGTCGCTGTTGATTGTTTTTCCCTTTTCCAAATAGTCGATGAAAAATATACCGTGTGTATCCCAAAAAACTGAGGCCATAACTTTGCCAGCTGACTGTTGAGTCTTTCCACGCTTTGGTGGCGGTTCACCGGCCGCAGTCCACTCAGCTGACTGTCGATTGGACTCAGGCGTGTAGTGATGGAGCCAAGTTTCATCCATAGTCACATATCGACGCAAAAAATCGGGTTTATTACGACTTAACAGCTGCAAACACTGCTCAGAATCATCAATTCGTTGCTGTTTTTGGTCGATTGTGAGCACGCGCGGCACCCATTTCGCACAGAGCTTCCGCATACCCAAATATTCTTGAACGATATGTCCAACACGTTCCTTAGATATCTTTAGAGTGTCAGCTATCTCGATCATATTCACTTTACGGTCACTCAAAATCATTTTGTGGATTTTTTTGATATTTTCGTCGGTAGCCACCTCTTTTGGGCGTCCACTGCGTTCACCGTCTTCGGTGCTCATTTCACCACGCTTGAATTTTGCGTACCAGTCAATGATTGTTGATTTTCCTGGCGCAGAGTCCGGAAACTCATTATCAAGCCAAGCTTTTGCTTCAACTGTATTTTTTCCTTTCAAATAACAATATTTAATAAGCACACGAAATTCTTTTTTTTCCATCTTTTTGAAAATAACAAAAGTTGCTTCACTAAAAATGCAATATCTCACAAACTAATAGTCCGACAGCTGTCAAATTTTTACATGAATCTTTTGAAGGTTGATACTATCTAAAAATGAAATGGATTTAATTCTAGTGTCGTCATCTATAGGTCAGACCGGGGACTTTTCAGCCGACCTGTTAAATGCAATCGTTTCTGGAGTGTGTAGAGGTGGTGACTGGTGACTCGCTTAGTGTGTAGCCAGTCGGTGTATTTTTACGTCTTTTCTAATGCATTGCTGCTAGTTTAATTATGTGTTTCCATGAGCAATTAAAAACTTTGTTTTTTTGTTATTTGAGCCATCATTTTATGAAAAGAGTTCCCGTTTTTCTATGTACAGTTAAAAGAAAGTACTTTTTAAATCCTTGCTTCTACTTGAAACTGATCCATATGTAAATCTTTTTCAGAACTCAAGGCGACTCTTTGTACGAAGTATTGGCGTTACCTAAGACTGCGACCAGCGAAGAAATAAAAAAAACCTATCGGCGTCTAGCACTTAAATACCATCCAGATAAGAATCCTAATAATCCGGAAGCTGCGGAAAAGTTTAAGGAAGTAAATAGGGCCCATTCCATACTTAACGATGCTACCAAACGAAATATTTACGATAATTACGGTTCTTTGGGTCTCTACATAGCCGAACAATTCGGCGAGGAAAACGTCAATGCCTATTTCGTTGTTACTTCTACGTGGTGTAAGGTAAGTTGAACATTTTTAGTGTCATTTAGGTATGCAGTACTGAATCGAAGCCCGGTATTACATTGGGGAAAAATGCAGCACGAGTGCGGAACCAATGTGAATTTTACAAACCATTGGAAACTGTAGGACAGGACACTTTCTGCTCTAAGTGCAGAAAGTTCCGCACAAGGTCTCGTGTTCGTGCGGCACCAGTTTCTAGAGAAAATTTGGCGGATAGAGTAGAATTGTATTTTTTTGCTGATTTATGTTTTGTATTTTAATAATTTTATTATTATAAAAGAAAATTTAAATGAAAATAAAGAGCAGGAACTATTACTGCTTGTTTCATCATTGCTTTCTTCAAGCTGTGTCTCATTTTTTTTAAGAAAAGATAGTCGCTGGTTGTGGACGCTGTTTTTAAATATTTCTCAGACATAATGTCTTAAATTGCAGTTCATTAGAGAATATATTTTTACCCTATAAACAAATATTAATAATCGAAAATAAATTTGTTATTTTTCAAAATAATCCCAAATATTCGTTTATTTTTAACATAGTAAACAAAATGTTGTAAAACAGCCTTTCTTCGCTAAGGTTGAGTCTCACTCTGCAATTCCTACTAAAATTTTCCATTTGTATTTTTTTGTGATTTATCGGGTTTCGCTAAAATGAAAATAGTAGCGCGATGAAAAAATGAAGACTATTTTTAATTGATAGAGATAATGTAGTTTTAAAAATAGAACAAGAACGATTTATCTGTAAACAATTAAAATGTAGATGAGCGAATCATAAAATCAGTGAGTAAACAAGAAGTATTAATCATCGCATTATTTATTAGGTGGGTTAAAATACAGTACTTATTGTAATCTATATCCTCAATGACGTAAGTCCTTTTTGTTATTAAGATATTTTTCTGACGACATGTCTTTAACGTTAAAAAGATGTTAAAAAGAGATAAACTAAATACACCATTTAGAGGTTTGTTCAGAAAATCACGTGAATTTTTAATATGAAAATACATTATACAGTTCAGAAAAAATATGGTCATTTGAACATTTATACGTGAATCAGAAAAACCTTACAATTTCTTTGGAAACATATTGTAGCAAGTCCGTTCCTGTGTGCTGCTCACACCGTCTGGCTACCAAACTAATAGAAGGACCGCGAGCATCCTATAGATGGAAAAAATGATATAAATATTCAGAGTGGTCGTTACGTAAGAGTAAAAACTCTCAGTTTTTGACAAATCAGTCATGGTTAAGGCTGGGCATTGGGAGTGAGAAAACGTCCCTAAAAAGAGAGCGAATAAGTGTACCCGAGAGGTGCTGCCTCTTGCAATGACTTTCCGCGATAAACGAAATAATATTATATTCATTCTTGGAGTATATCAGTTTCCTTTAAAAATTTCAGGGCTGGATTAATTTTAAAACAAACATGTTTGATTTTGTTAAATATGAATTGGCTATTTGTATTTACATTAAACGATATTAATTTATAGATTTTACACAATATTTTTATTTATATATGTTTTTTTGTTCTCAAATCAAAATTATAAATAGAATATTTATTGGGGTATTATTTTTAAAAAGGCAATCATTCAAGTTTTTTCAAGTGTAAAATGTTATCATTTGTTTATCTTAACTAAGCAATAACGAGTAGGTAAGGACCGAACAGCGAAGGAAAATATTTATACTACATACCGGATGGTCATTAAAAACTCACGATATACATATTCATATATGGCAATATTTTGAAAAGCTCTTTAAAAGGGAAAAAAGAAGAAAACAAGAATTAAAATTTACCAAAAAGCAGTTGAGCGGATTATTTTAAAAATCTTAAGTGTTTAAATATATTCGGTTACCATTACCTATACATATTCATAAAAAAACTGAAATAGGTTCCAAAAGTTCAAAGTAACGAACTGGAAAAACTAAAATTCGATTAACAAGTTTTTTAGTAAAGAAATTTAAGAAAATGATGCATAAACTTAAAATAAATGTGTAGCAGCAGTAACTACCAGTTCATTTTAAAAAATTAAAAGGAACAAAGTTTTACCTTTTAAATGGATTAAAAAAATTACACGATTAATAGATCCACTAAGAACTAATATTCGACCTTTTTATGTTTTTTTTTACTTATTAATCCAAAAATCTAGTAAAGGACTACAGTAAAACTCCACTAGTAAAAACATCGTCCAAAGATATTCTAAGATATATTCTATGGACGATAGTGGCGATCTTTTGCTTAATATAACATGGAAAGTCATTGAAAAATATTGAAAGTTTTCAGGAAAAAACTTACGAAAATATTTCTCCTATTATAAAAATTGATCAACGGATTATAGGAACTTGATATCAGAGAAAGGAAATGCACTGGTTTATGTTGGTGGATATTTTTTACGTAGATGTCTCTGTAACATTCATGTCAAACTTGTTTACAATATTGTTCATCATCCGAAATAGACAATTCTACTTCATTTTGTGAACTCAAAGGTTACAGTCACAGTAAAAATATTTTTGATGGCTTAACAGTACCTCCCAATAATTTTTCAGAGTATTTAATAAGATCAGAGAATATGTTTGTTTTGAATTTGAATAATTATTGTATACAGGATGGTATAGGAAACATATTTTTTAAAGATTTTTCCAATGCAGAATTCTCCCTCCCATATGGCAGTAAAGATTATTTACTTTCATTGTTTACAAGAGTTCGAATCTACTATACAATCAAATTTGTAAACCGACAAATAATAGATCAACCTTTAAATAAAGAACATCCGAAATATAAAATTTTGCAAAATATGTAATAATTGAAAACAATGATAATAGTAAGAGTTTGAGATTATGGATGTCGATATCATTTGTTTTTATGAAATAATTGAAGATTTTATTGCACAAAAATTGTTACTTTATTTTAGAATAGAGTAAGCAAGTCTACCTGAGTTTTATTACTGTGTTCGAGTACCCTTATTCTTACTACAAAGATAAACCCTTACAAGGTTTGCAACATGTTTACCAAATGTTAAAATAAATGGAAACTTTCACTTTTTCAATCAAAATAATCTTAACTTTAAATAATATAATATTTTAACAGAGATAAACTATTGTACATGAAATCAACATATTTCAACATAAGCAAATAAAGAGCCTTGAACAATGTGTCTTTTCTCTGAATTCCCTTTTTAAGTATTTTACCCTTTTACCTGTCCCAATTTAAGCAATCAGGTAGTTAATGTTAGTTATTACAACGAAAAGTTTCTTCATTGTTGTTATTAGAATATTATATGTAATAATCGCAATAAAAAATAATACAAAAATATAAATAATGAATGTGATCAAAACACCCCAAACACGCTTAACCCTCGTAGACACACTTTCGAATAAACATACCCCATATTGACCCTCGTATAACGTATTTTTGCTATTGTACCGATGATTTACGGCCGCTCACAAAAAAAGCGACAAATTTTACTACATCAAAGGAGTTACCAGACTTGTTAGAATATCTTTGGACCATGGTAAAAATACTTATAGAGGATTAAAATTTGACTAGAAAAAATCGCAGGTACTTTACTTTGTTAGAATGGAATGGATCTCTGGCACAAGTGTCTTTCTTTTCGTTATTATAAAATCTATCTTCTACGGTGTTTCAGAACAAGCAAAACTTTTTATCAAGAATGACATTTTTCACTAAAACTAATAGGTATTTAAACATTTTTCACCTATAGGATACCCCATCCGTGGACACGCTGTATATTAGTATTAATATTATAGTATATTAAATTAAATAAAGATTTGCTAAATTCCTAATGCGGACCTGATAAATAAGATTTAATAGATGTTCTATCACAACGCCCTCAATTACACAATGCTCACACTAATTTGGGAACAATTTTTTAAGATTCCTTTTTATATGTGACAAAAGAGTTGCCTAAATTTGTAAAAAAATGGCACCATTTCTGATTTCTTAAAAATTACTTTCAAAGAGCTTTTAAGGAAAAAAACGAATTTATTGTAATTTTTAAAAACACTGACTTATGAGTAGATATATCATCTATTCAAAGAAGAAATATTTTTAAAATCATATCACGTTTAAGTGAGATATTAATCATTTTATGAAATGTAAAAATAGACATATTTCGGGATTTTTTTCTGGATGATTCCTTGTACTCTCAAGCTTCAAAATTCTTTATTGAATAACTTTATATATCTAGTATACTACTGATTTTTTTCAATTTTCATTGCCTTATAGTTTTTGCTAAAAGCTCTTTGAAAGGACGTCGCGTTTGCCTATATTAAATACACTGCCAATGCCCGGCCTTAACTCACAATAATTATTGGAAATCCTTAAAATTTCTACCAAAATTAATACTTTGATGAAAAAATCAAAATATCTATAAGACTGACAACTTTAGGTATAGGAAGCAGTTCATAAAATTTGAAGTATGACAGTACTTTTCGATATTGATATAAAATACAGGGTGTTCTATTTAAAATTACCAAGAAAATAATGTACTTGCATTTTTACTTACCCTGTATATGATTTCGAATATTATGAAAACGAAATGTTTTATAATTACTAAAAATTATTAAAAAACTATGGTTGCAATAGATTAATGTTCCAATATTCCTTTTTAATTATACAGGGAATTATTAAACTTGATTTCAGGTAATATTGGTTATAACTACTTACTTCACTAAAATTGGCACCATAAAACTTTTATATTACAGTTTAGTTAGACAGAAATTAGAATATGCTTCTATAATTTGGTGTGGGGAGTATAACACAACATTAAAAGATGTGGAAAAAGTCCAAAATAAGTTCATAAGATTTTTATATTGCAAAAAGCACCATATTAGACCAGATTACAATGTAGTAAGATCTTCCCATTTGCGATTTGAATTTAAATTACTGTCACTGGACCGAGACCCACTGGGATAATCAAATATTCGGATAATCGGAGTTTCTTTTTTTTTAATTGCCATTGGAGAGAAAAAAAGCTACGTTTTGATATTGCACTATTTTTTTTATTGAATTAAATGAAAGAAACATGATATTTTCACATGTTTTAAATATAAATAAAATGTACTTATGTACAAGTTTAGAAATAAAAATCATTCACTAGCTGATGGTTCAGCGTCTACTTCAACATCAGCAGAAAGTTCTTCTTCCACTTTAACATCAAGGACAATGGACTAGTTTAGTGATTTTTTTTTATATTTTGTTTTATATCTTATAAAATATGTTTTTAGTGGTTCAACTGTACAAATAAAATTTTTATAAAATTAATCCTCTAGCCATAATCGGCTTTTGAAATTTAAATTTAATGGTTACATACGTCATAAGTGGTAAGTGACGTGTTTCAATAAGATTGGTAGAAAATTTGCGATGTTGTCGATATGCTTTAATATTAACCGAAAAACTTATCTCTCTCTCTTATTTGTTGTCATTAAAAAGAGATAAACATGTCGATATTTTTGTTCTCTGATTGACACTTTATCAAATAAGGAGTAAAACACTAAACAAAATATTCTGTCATTTTCGTTAGTTTAATTTGTTGTTTGGTTGTGTTTGGTTTATGAAAGAAATTACTTCTATACTATTTTTGGTTCGAAAATAAAAATCCCTAACACCTTCTCTTGGTGTTATAGCGGTTCCTTCAAAAATAACCAATAGAAGTAATTGTTCTCTCGGGGAGCAACCCTTCTATCGGTACAGTGAGAGAACGAATCTCAGGAATACCGTTTTGGCATTTTCAATAGAACCACGCCCACTTTCTATTGGCTGTTCAATTCTATCACCGTCAAGAATAGGGGTCTTGTTTGTTTATTTCAGATAAAGACGATTTTGTCTCCTGTCATATATCTTGTCAACTGGTACAATCAGTTAGTCACAGAACACGGTGTTTTGTGCCGCCAGTTCTTTGAGAATACTTGAAACGAACGTAACTAAATTGTGACAACGTTGACTTTTAAACAAACTTCATTATTGGTTATTAGTTGGCGCTACGTTTAAAACTTACTAATTATTTATTGTTAAATTTTACGAAATGAGAAAAATTACTTGCAAAATGAATACCAATATAAGTAAGTAGGTATCTTATCCCAAATATATTGTGATAATTATGCTCACCTACTTAATTTAATTTATGAAAATTAACCTTTAATTTTAAACTTTTTCAAATTAAGGTAGGGTTCTATCAAAATTTATCTTTAATGTTTTTTATATATTTTCTTTATAAATAACCAAATAAATTTATTCTTTCTAACTAATTCCTATCTAACCTATCTAACTTATCTATTGCCCTAACAAACTTATCTAATCTTATCTACCTTAACTAACCTTAACTACCGCAGTGTCCTTTTCTCTTCTATTCTTCCTAACACCTTTTATGCCAAATTTCCTTGTACCTCCCAATCATTTGACCTCTAGTTGTTTTTATCTATCAATTTTAGCTTCTTTCTCCTCACTGCACTCCACTCGGATAATTAATAAGACTTACTGATTTTAATTCTTCTTTTATGTTATTTATTTTTTTTATATCTTTAAATAATTTCTTCTACATTACCAAATAAAGTAAAATTTTTCTTGTCGCCTTTTATAATAGTCAAATAAAAATTCTTCTTTAATTCTTTCTGACTTTTTAAATCAATTACCAACTGTCACTGCTTTTCTATTTTAATAACTTTTTATAATTGCTTATTTTCTTTACCATTAATATAAACTTTTTCTATTCGACATTAACTTCCTTTTTAAATTATACTTTTTTTATTCTATTGGCTTCTTTTAAAAATTCAAATTAAATTTCCTTCCTTCTGACTTTTTCCATCACTCGCTGTCAAACTTCCATCCCCTCTGGCAACGAAACTTCTCACTCTCTCACTTGCACTACTTATCTATCCTTAACCTAATACAATATTTGTTTACATTACAGAAATTTTTTTATTTTATTTTACCTAATTTATATTTGACATAAACTTCAAATTTTGACATATCTCCGAAATTAATAATTAAACTAAAATAAATTTTGATTTCACCCTGAAACATACCTTCACAATATATTGCTATCATTTTGATTAATATGATCCTACTAAACTAGTCCATTGGAGTTCTACAGTATATCAAAATGTTATGAGTTTATGCAAAAAAGCTAATTTTATGATGGTATAGCCATATTTTAGCTATTTATATTAGTATTGCCAATTCCCAAAATAGTACATGTTATAGTTTATGAGGAATCTTTTTGTTCACCGTGTATAAAAAATTGCAAATTTTAAGTAATCGTTAATTTGTAATCATCTTCAACCTTTGTGAAGCAGTTTGTATCGTCGGACGGACGACCACACGACAAAACCACACATCATGCATAACATTGAATACCAACCAACATGCGTTTTCTTTAAAATTATCTCAGGTTATCTCCGTATCATTTAAACCTCATAATAGTGGTGATTCGATAAAGAAAATTTATTCGACTTGACGATATTTATTTTTACGAAATACCGTTAGTGATATTTCAATGACCTTTTAACACCAATCAGAAAATTCGATGATATGTGTTTGTGTAAATCGTTCGATTTTAATCCATTATTGTGGATATATTATTACAATACCATAAGATTAAATTGGGCGTCTCAAGTAAGAATACTTCAGTATTATTAGGTGATGTATATAATTTAAGATTGTATTTTCCAATGTGAGCTGAAGATCAAAACGAAAAATTGTCATCATCCTAACATTTTTTCCAGCTCAAGTTTCCAGATTGCTTACACAAAGTCCTTTAGAGCTAGAGTTTAGGCTTTTCCAATTTTCGAATAGGTTGGGATGTTCCTTTTTAACCATTAACAACACTAGTGTTATGTTAATTCTGTGGTTTATCCCTTTCAATTTACGTTCTGTCAACTACGACTTACGTCTAAATTTTTCTCGTTGTTTCATGCTTGACTTACATCTTACAAGTTACTGTGTTTCTTCATCTTATATTGTGCAGTTCACGTGGCTTTGTTTTATTTATTGTGTTATCAATTTTGCCCATGGGTTATCCCATTGCCTATTTTTATGTTTTTTAACATTGCCCTTTTCTTTTACATAATCATTCCAATATTCTCTATGTTAATTTTGGAGAATGTTAGTTTGTAAATATTTCACCGAGAATACTCTCATGTCTTTAAAGGAGACTACTCGGTTTTATTAACTAAAAACCATAAAGTTTCTTGCTGTAATGGTGTCTTTATGTTTTCTAGGTCTTTAGAACTTCTCCTAATGTTGGAGGTAATTTCCCCCTATCGTTGGAGTACTTTTCATTATGATCACCGAATTAATTCTTTATTTTAATCAACTCTTTTTCTTCTCTAACTACTAATTAATTATTCCCCAATAACTTTATTGTGTTTAATACAATTTATTATGTTTTCTTTTTTCTTTGATGTCACCTTAAAATATGTTCAATTTATAATTGTTATATAATTAAACCCTAATGTTTTAATTCCTCCCTTTTGGACAAGTTTGTTGCTGCAACACATTCAACAGTTTTTTCTGATTTTTTGTAATATGTACAGGTAATATTAATTAACTTACCATCCTGTTAAGTCTAATTGTTTCCATTTGGTATTCTTATTTTTAGCCTGATGATGGTCTTTAACTAGACCGAAACTAGTAGCTTTGTAACAGCAGTATAATTTTTTTTTTTATATCAATAAATACTTGTGTGACATTGACATTGGTCTTTCCTTTCTTCATTAACAAAAGCATTTTTTAGCAACAAATTTTTTTTTCACAAACCGTCATAAATTGTACTACCCCATATATTACAAAACAATGCTCATAAACAATGCTTATTTTTACCAATTTCTAAAACAATGGTATTAAAAAATAAAAACAATTTATACTTTATTATTTTTTAATCTTAAATTTTGGAGTATTTTCGATTGAAAATAAAAATTGGAAAATTTTTGGAAATTTTTGAAGTTTTGACGTTCAAGCCCAGGTTTCGGTGCACCAGGTGCCAGTGGGGTGTTTTTCGATGCCGGATTTAGTTTCAGCTGGCCAAAAAACTCCCAAAATGATTTTTGGTTGACCTTCTTTGATTGTGTCAGGAAAACCCCCGGAGATGACGCACTTTGGGCTGCAGCAATGCAGGTGGGAGGGAAAATCTACCCCACCACATTTTGTGATAATCGTTTTTCCGACAGTTCGCAGGCGTTGACGCGACTAATACTTGCAATCCATTGTTTAACTTGAATTATATGATCCACCTTGTATATTAGATTATTTTATTTACATTCGTTAATTTATGTAATAATATTTTATCTAAATTACAGTAGATATAATGTTGTAAATAACCACATTTTTGTATTAATTGTTATAATTAGCTTGATATCAATTTAAAGAGTTAAACACAAAAAGACATGACAACTCCTTGTTTAATATCGAACACTTAGTTAAGTCCTCTTTTTTTCAATATCAAAATTCAAGTGGATCATTAAATAACAAGGTACTATCACGCATTATCATTTATTAAAAATAAATCTTTTAAAAATAATTAATGATTGCCTTTCATTAGAATATAATATAAATTTAGTTGAAATGTTCCATCAGTGGTTCGCTAAGTTTGTGTCAACTGCTTGCCGTTTTCTAGCAAATTGTGATAAGGTTTGGTTAATTTATCATACAAATTAAATTTGTTGTAGTAACTCTTACTTTTTGGAAGTTCATCGTACTAAGAATAATAAAAAACTCTTCGTTTTAACTTCCATTTTTAATTAAAAAATAATTTTTAATCACAATAACAGCCGTTTCACTAGAATTAGCATGTCAGATTGACATATTGAAGTTACATTTTGTTTGTTTATAGATAGATACCTGATGTTGATTAGGTAGTTATAAGGCTAGACCAAGTATGGAAGTAATAAGACATAAGATCAGTATAACTGTGCAATGATATAGAAAAACCAGGAAAAAACTACATCATGGTGATCTTTACAATAACTTAATATATAATAATAACTTCTTTAATTTAAATGGGACACCCTATATATTTTTACAGATTTTGAAAGAGCTTGTTATTTTGAATTCATACATACTAAGTTTAGTATAAAAAATTTTTAAAAACGAGGAATATAGCACTTTAACCAACCTTCCTTTGAGTTTTTTGCATTAGAGCTAAAAACTATTTGGATAAACTAATTGATGTTGTTTGTATGCATAGTAATAAACAAACAAGTACTGTTTATTACGTCTTTTGTTCTTCAAGTGTCAAATTCTAATAGACGGAAATAAATTGCACAATTTAGAATGGTTCAATTAAGTGAAAAAGAGCGTGGAAAAAATGTAGAATTCGGTGAACTCTCCGATTTTCATAAAAATTTTATGAGGGGTCTAGGACACCACAATTATTACGAAAATGAAATTTTTTTCCGCGGAAACAACTAGAATCAGTAAAAATTGCTAAAAATTTCAACCCAAAATAAACATAACCTAACGCTTACCTTTTGTAAATAGGAGAATTAATTCATATTCAGCAGCATCAAATGGTTTCTAAATACATTATTTTTTATAATTACATCATTTTTAAATTCAATTAAATTTCCACAACTTTAATATTTATATAGTTTTAAAATAAATAAATTCCATAATCATTGACTTCATTTCGGACATATGTCAAAATAGTAAAAATATCACCAACTGATGTTGCCATGTTGCCAGACTAAAAAAATATATAGCTATTCTTGTGTATTATATACAAATGTTGTAAAATGTAGTCTTTTCAATAGTAATTGCTCAAATCAATTTAAAAGTGTCATACAGACTACCAGTCTAGAGAGAGCTGGGTTACGACGATACAGAGTGGATGTTTAACGGGAGAAATATTTCGTTTTCATGCCATTCTTTCTACTTTGAAGCCTAGTAAACTAAGTATGACACTTGTAAATGGATTTTAGCAATTAATATTGGAAAGACTATACCTTATTATATAGCATATTATGCTTGAAATGTGTAGGAAATATTAACCTATCGTACAATACCAAATATAATGCATTTATGAATAATAAAAAAACATTTTTTAAAAGTAAAATAAATAAAAGCAACAATTCTTAAACAAACTTCTAAACTAGACATAAAGAAAACAAAAACATTTAAATCCTCTTCCCGACCAACTGACACAGATCAAAGTGTATTATAAATTACTATCGCTCACCTTAATATCTGAAATAAAATAGTGAAAAACCCAAATGAAAAACTCTAAATACTTAGTTTTATCCCAACAGCAACAATAGATAAAATAAACATAAACAAAAAATAAGTCGGAAAATAAATGAAAAATAAACCTTTATATTTACAACATATTTGACAAAAATCAAAAATTTCAAAATAAACCTTCATCATCAGAAGAACAAATTTCTGGAGATTGAATTTTGTTTGGATCGTACAGTTTTCCTGCTAATTTTAAAAAGGCTTCTGTACGATTCAAAGAAAATTCTTGGCAATGTTTATAGAACATATACCTAGCTAAATTACCCGGTATATGTGCTTTTTTTCGGCCATTGGATGTTATTACGGCTTTTTTATGCCTCCATTAACTTTCAATACTATTAGTATTGCAGTCAGTTTCATTTTAAACGCAAGTTCAAAGTTGAATAAAACCAAATAAACGTTATTTATCACTTAACGGTAAAACCAAACTAACATGAAAACGACTGAAATTCGACAATAAAACAATACGAAAAACTAGCTATTCAAAACTAAAAAACCAAAACTTAAATTTTGAAAAAATTAAAATCGACTGAAAGTATATGTATAGTAAATCTTGGCAACATTGTCAAATCATTTGAAGTTTTAACCAAATTGGCCAATAAGAGGTTTTGACAAAATTGACAGTTTGTTAAAATAAACAATAAAGTTAAAGATTCTGTGTAACAAAATTAATAAGAAAATAAGTTTTCAAATAGTAATTTTATGTTTTTTGTGTTTTAAATCATCTTAAGAATGTTTATTTAACACGAAAATGGTCTCAAGCTTAATATAATTGCCACATTTACAACTGGTAAGTGATAGGTTATGTTTACTTTGAACCTACATTTTTAAGAATTTTTACTATTTCTTAGTGTTTCCGCGGAAAAAAAACTTTATTTTCGTATTCATTACAATGTCCTAGACCCCTCATAAAATTTTTATGAAAATCGGAGAGTTCACCGAATTCTACATATTTACCAAGAGCGTATTGAAATTTTAATGATGATCGGTTATGGTGATCGTGTTAGAACTCATGAAGGAATGTGTCATATTTTTAATAATTTGCATCCGGAAAAAAATCCTATAACACGCTCAACAGTAACTAAAACATTACAACGTTTTAATACTACTGGGATGGTAAAAAATTTGCTAAAACCTGGAAGACTGCGGACTGCAACGAACGAAACTGTTAAACAAAATATTGCAATCGATTTAGAAGAATCACATCAAACTTCCACCACAAATTTGGCACTAAACCATGGTATCAGTCGACGTTCTGTAGGAAACATATTAAAAAGTGAAAATTATCATCCGTATAAGGTACAGTTGGTTCAAGAATTGTCTTACGATGATTTTGACCGACGGCTGGAATTTTGAAAACGGCTAATGGACATCTGTAATGTCGACGAAAATTTTGCTTCTAGCATAGTTTTTTCCGATGAGGCAACTTTTTGTTTAAATGGAACAGTTAATCGCCATAACTCAAGGTATTGGTCAAATAAGACTCCTCATTGGATTCATGAAGCACATACCCAGCATCCACAGAAGTTAAATGTTTGGATGGGAATTGTCGAAAGTAAGCTTATAGGCCCATTTTTATGGACGGAAACTTGAATGGTGACAAGTATTTGGATCTACTAAATAACGAAATTATTCCTGCACTTCAACAGAATGGGCAATTACCACAAAATATTTGGTTTCAACAAGATGGAGCACCTCCCCACTTTGATAGACGTGTTAGGGATTTTCTGGATGCGAATTTTCCAAATCGATGGATTGGACGTAGAGGATTCATAGAGTGGCCTGCTCGTTCTCCGGATCTTGGCCCGTTAGATTTTTTTCTTTGGGTCATCTAAAATCACGTATTTACGTTAGACGACCAACAAACTTACAGGAATTGAGACAAATAATTATTGATGAATGTGAACTAATACGTGGAGAAGTCTTGGAAAGACAACAATTTGTTAATAGGATGGCATATTGTCAGCAAGTAAACGGCGAGCATTTTGAACATTTGAAGTAATTTTGTTTCTCATTATTCTAAAATAATGAAATGTACATCTATTGTACTACTAACAGTGAGTTATTCCTCGTTTTTACAAATATTTTTACACTAAACTCAGTATGTATGAATTCAAAATAACAAGCTCTTTTAAAATCTGTAAAAATATAAAGGGTGTCCCATTTAAATTGAAGAAGTTGATGGCATTTTCGGTTAAACCGGAAGTATATTATTATCAAAATGTACATCAGATGCGTTTTGTTCCATTGCACTTACCTGCAAATTTTCATAAATATCGTTCTTTTCGTTTAAAAGATATTTACTTGGTTCCATACTTTATCCCAACCCCGTATATGCTCGTATATAAACTGAAGACTCAATCAAAGTAAACAGTTTAATAGTGGAGAACTTCCAAGGTTTATTTGTAATTAACAATTTTAAATTGTGGATCTGATAGATGTTTTTTTTTTAATTTGAAGTTCCTTCAAGTGTTCATTGTGATTTACCTATATATAGTGCGTCCAATTAGAAATTCCCAAAACAGGTCAATTATTGATTTTAATTTACTATTGTTTCAAGTCATAATCTAATATATAGGGTGAACCACTTTCGTTTAATGACGTCATCACCATTTTTTTCAAATGGAACCCCCCTTTTTTTCAATTTCCAAATTGCTTTTGCTGAGCTGATTCCAAAAATGTATAATATGTTGTTTCAAATTGGTACAGGGTGGGCAAAAATGCAAAAGAAATATGAAAATTGTTTATGGAAAGTAACACGTTACTGAATGTAATAAACAAATTAAATGGAATTATGTAGTTATGCATTTCGAAAAAAAACCTTAAATAAATAACCGTTTGATATATTTTCATACTCATTTAAATAATCGATTTGAAAAACTAATGGAATCGTCATTTTCACAATTATAACAAGTATAAAATGTATAGTCATGTTTTTAGCAAGATTTATTAATAAATGACAGATTATATTGCTTAAAACTAACGATTAGAATAGTTTTTTTTTTAAATTGCTATGGAAGCAATATCTTTTTAATAACTATGTTGTTATTGCAAATAGAATCGACCTAATTATACTATTTAAGTGTTGATTGAACAGCTGTCACACATTTTTCTGTTTGGAATGAATTACGAGGTTTGCCTTTTATATTTCGGGATTTGGCAACCCTGGTGTTGTAATCTGGCAACTGACAGCTCTATCGTAAAGTTGGGGATTTTTGAGGTTATACGTACTCAGAACGTTTTGTCATAAGACCGCTTATTTGTATTGTTTACAGTAACTTAAAAGATTTTCCTCGGACCAAAAATAGAATTACGTGCGATTATTTTTTATAACTTTCGACGTGGATTAACTCAGCAACAGTGCATGGATGAACTTAATTCAATTTTTACCGATGAGGCTCCATCAAGGACCACTGTTTATCGATGGTATGGTGAATTTAATCGTGGCCGTAATTCAGTCCAAGACGTATTTTGTGCAGGTTGTCCAACATCAGTTGTTGTTCCGGAAACCATTGATGCTGTGCGCGAACTGATATTGCAAGATCGTCATGTGACCTATCTTGACATTGAGACAACCTTAGGCATTAGTGGGACCAGCATACATTCAATATTGCATAAATATTTGATTTAAAAAAAAATTTGTTCCCGTTGGATCCCACACAATTTGTCAATCGCTGAAAAAAAGGCTCGTGTCGATTGGTCGAAGGAAATGCTCAAAAAATACGATCGCGGTGCTTCGAAACACTTCTATGACATCGTGACAGGTGATGAATCGTGGATTTACGCGTATAAGCTCAAAAGTAAACAGCAATTGACTGCACCGAATACGGAACTACGAATAGAAATGAAAGCAAATATACTCCCGCCAAAACTTATTAATATTTTTAACACAACCATAGGATGGCGCTGATCATTGCGTCTACTCATTTTAATTGTTCTATTTTTTTAATTTAACAAATCTGTATCAATCTGTATTTGGTGAGAAACATTTTTAAGAAAATTAAGAAAAGAGACAGTAGTTCTGAGAATCAGGAACAGAGCAGCAGTTTTGTCTTCAGTTTTTTAGTTTTGTTGGTGTATATCAACAAAATAATGCTTCCAAATAATTCTGTCCCTAAAATGGATTCAAACTATCAACCCCCCTTGTCTAAAAAGAAATGTTGTGTACCTACATGTACAACTCGTTTTCATCGTTTTCCTAAAAAATGAACCAAGTGTGTTTAGTGAGTGGATTTTAAAGATACAGCCTTTAAATTATAAAGACTTGTCAGTTGAAGACATTTATAAAAAATATGTATTTTATGAGGAACATTTTTCTAGTAACTGTAAGGTTTTAAGTACCAAAGGAGGTCTTATAAGAACAGCAGTTCCAACTTTAAATTTACCTGGTAAGTAAATAAATCAAATTGTAATTTATAAAGAAAGAAAACCTGTACTAGCAGATCATGCAAACGTTTTTATGCTGAAAGGACTGTATAAACAGTGGAAGCAACCATTAGCTTTTACATTTAGTGAAGGACCTCATAAATCCATGGCATTAAAAAATTTGCTGAAGGTTCTAATCTGCAAATGTCAAAGTATAGGTTTGAAGGTAGTATCGACAGTTTGTGACCAATGTGAAAATAATGTCGGAGCTATTAGACTGCTAATGAGTGAAACGAAGGAGGAATACTTAAAAAGAAAAGAAGAGAATAGAAATTTTGGTTTTGTGATCAATGACCAAGAAATTATTCCCATATTTGATGTCCCTCATATTTTCAAGTGTTTGAGAAATAATCTTTTGAAACATGACTTGTATTTTAAGCAAAATAAATAAATAAATGATCATTTTTTGATTGTAAACATATATTATATTTACTTTAGTTTCGTTGAAATGTAGCTGTCTATTTTATCGCAGAGTACTTCTTATTGACAGATAGATGGCACTAGATATAAATTTAAGGAATCTGTATTATCGACAATACTTTTTAACACAACCGCTGCTACTCGATGTCGCATACGGATCTAGACAGTAACTAGGTTCTTGCCATTCTATTCGTAGTTCCGTATTCGGTGGTTGACTGACTCTGAATATAGAAGGCAACCATTGTATATGTTTCTTACTGGACAACAATATAATAATATCTATGCAACTGAATAATCTCTTTAAAAAAATACGGAAAAAAAACTTGCACGATTAGATATTTAATTGTTTTTTATTTCAGGCACTATTCTTCGTCTGCGGCATCATAACCGGCTGTTACTGTTGTTGTTGTTTATGCTGCTGTTGCAATTTCTGTTGCGGAAAGTGCAAACCTAGACCGCCTGAAGATACGGGAGATTATCATACATTAAATGTAAGTAATTTTTTTAACGATGTTGGATTTTTTTACATTTTTTGCACTTGAGCTTAGTCGTGAGTAACTCAAAGTAACAATCGAATTTGTTCTATCTAGGACTATCTAGTTTTAAGTAAAAATGAGGTTGTATTTGATAATTTTATGCTGGTTAAATTTATTCTTGATATCTATATTTAACAAATTGGATGGTTACTGTTACTTTATTTGGATGACAGGGGCGACCGGTGAATAACAGGGTTTTTATAAAAAAATTGGAATTATTTAGAGGATAGTTAGTCGAATAATGAGATGAATATTTAGGTTTTTCAAATCCTTCATAAACATTATAGTGTATTTGAAAATCAAGAGAGAGTAAATTCCCAGAAATGTTTTGCAGTTATTATTGTTAAAGGCAGTAAACCATAGACGTGCGTTTTTAAAATTAAATTAATATGGAAATAGAAATATTTCATTTATTTTAGTTATGTATACCTAGATTACCAATTTTAGATAGATAAACATAAATCGTAAGTAGTAATTTAATTTGGGTAAAATAAAGAAAAAGTCAATATTGTTTTAGGCATATGATTATTTACAAAATATGTATATAATATGTACAGATAATTACAATTACTTATAAATTAATATGAGGAGCTAAAAAAACAATTAAGTAGGTATATGAGAAAAAAAAACCAACCGCAAGTATAAAATTTGACGAGCAACATGCAAAAAATACGACAATATTAAATCTTAAAAAATAAAAAGCTAAAAATAAAATTAAAGTACATAAATTAATAATTTTAGTTATGGTTCCTCGCACTCTGTGTCAGAAGATTCACCATCTGATTCTAGAGAAATTACAATGGGCTCTATAGTAATATCAATTATGTTATCTAGCTCCCACATTTTTTTTCTATTTCTGTAACGTGTCTAATACATTTTTGCCAATTTTCACTTGTTACTTCAGATATTGCCTTATTGGAGAGATTTTTAACATCTGATAAATTAAAAGTAGTGCTATTTCTGGCAACATAACCTTTAACTTGAGCCCATATCAATTCTAGCGGATTCAGCTCACAATGGTAGGGTGGTAAACGAAGGATTTCAATTTCTCGTTTTTTGGCTATCTCCTCAATATTATATTTTTTATAATTTTGCTTATGTTTTTTAGCAATAGTTAATAATTCTGCCCTCAGTATTGTATTGTCAAAGGCTAAATTTTTAGAAGATAACCATTTTGCAATTTCATCCTTTTTCCATTTAGTGGTTGGTAAAGGTTCAAGTAATCTGGAGTGGTAATTTGCATTGTCCATTATAATAACCGATCCTTTTGGTATGAATTGAATCATCCCTTCAAAATATTCCTCAAACACGTCTCCATTCATTTTTTCGTGATAATCAACGGTTTTTTTTATTCAAATAAGAGTAAACCATTCTCAAGAAAACCGTTTGTACTGCCTATATGACAAATAATTAATCTTTTACCTTTTCCTATAGGTTACTTAAAACCAGTAGTATATTCTTCTAAAAAAGCTTGATGGGATGATTTTATATTTTTATCTTTCCAAACTCTTCCTACACAATGTCCTTCATTAACCCATGTTTTATCTAAATAATAAATGTTTTTATTTTGAGCTTTAACTTGTTGTATTCTTCTGAGGTACTGTCTTCTCTAACATACAATTTCTTCAGAATCAATTAGCATTGAGTGTCTGCCCATTTTTTCAAATTTAAAGTTTAACTCATGTAACGTTTTCCAAAGTTTATCCCGGCTTATTGTGGGTAAATCAACATCATTCGTAATGGCTTGCAAAACTTTATCCAAAGTTGGTATTTGCTTGTTTATAAAAAATGAGTGAACAAGCCTACGAATAGCTAACTAACCCAAATACAATAGAAACCCTAGATAACATTAGTCTGCGACCTTTTCCTCGAGGAGCATTTAATCCTGTTAAATATCCCTCCAAAAATGCCTGACGGGAATTTGAAATATTGGTTTTAGAAACAGTGTGTCCTTCATTCAACCATGTTTCATCTAAATAAAAGATAGTTCATCCCTCGCTCCGAAACTTTTTAAAACTTCTTAAGTATTGTGTTTTGCAGCAAATAAATGGTCTTGTTTACAACATTTTACGATTTAATGACTTTTTTAGCTGTCAACTTCAAACAAATAAACTATAGTTGTTTACTGTTCTTCATAAGATGGACTTTCACTTTCAGTAGGGGTTAGTATAATAAATTCCTAGTGGGAATATAGTTTATCCTTTTTCCAGACACAGAGCACCTTCTTAGTATGACCCTTTAAATACCCCTTAAAAGATTTCTGGGTAAATCCATTGATATTTCTTAACACGTTCGCGACGACGTTGTATAAGGTACATCTCACCCATGGCCGAAAGTTATATTTTAATATATTACTTTTGCACGACGTGCTCTACCGGTGGTACACAGGCATATATCGGAGAGGCCGTCGTGCTTTATTCTGATTCTATACTTTGTCAAATCGAACCGTCTTTAGTGAAACCTGTAACTGCCTGTATTATTGGGTTTACGGCTGTAGAAATAGCATATTTATATGTGTGTACCACGGGTGGCGCACGTCGGTTATTTGGAAGTATATCTGTGTACCACCGGTGGAGCACGTCGTCGTGAACGTGTTGGTAAGTACAGGGTGATCAATTAAGGGTAGCGAGCGGCCTTATCTCATAAGATATTGGTCGTATATATTTGAGAAAAAAATATCATGATAAAAGTCGCCAAGAGAAATTGCTGTAAATTATTTTCGAGTTTGTCAAACGTCCGCTAGAGGGCGTAACAACCAACACCAAGTAGAAAAATAGGATTTGTATAGAATTTTGCATAATGAAAGTATATTGATGATATTATTTCCATATTTACCGACCATTTCTCCATATTTTTTGTCTAACACGTTTTGTTCTATCTATCAAAATAAAGAGGTGGTGGAAGTTCAATTTTTTTTAAAAACAAACTTAGATTTCTCCCGTTTCTTTTGACCGATTTTAGCAAACTTAGGCTCATATGAAAGAGCATAATTTGCACTATAAAACTTTTATTTGGTTTTGAATTTGTGACTTATGCTGTCGCCGCTAGGTGGCGTTAACTGAATTGATAGCAAATTTTTGAGCTTTTTTTTAAAAAAAAAGCAAATGTAGTGGTATATTAACTTTTGTATATTTTAAAAGAGGATAAATTTCTCTATAATTTAATGAACAGAATTGATCATCTACCTTTTTTCGAACCGTTGATATTGACCAAAATATAATTTTGTTACATTAAAAAATGGCACGCCACTGTTTTTTATCAAAATAAAAATCAGCTTTTTAATCTCTTAGTTGCTAACAAAAAGAACCTCTTGGTTTTTTCTCGTTAGACAAACGGATTTGGATTGAAAAAATAAAATAAAAATAAATTAGTATGTTTCGAGATATGGGCGTCCCATGTAAACCTATTTTATTTTTTCAATCCAAAACCGTTTGTCTAACGAAAAAAAGTCAAGAGATTCTTTTTGTTGGCAAGTAATAAGAGATTAAAAAGCTGATTTTTTTTGATAAAAAACAGTGGCGTGCCATTTTTTAATGTAATAAAAATATATTTTGGTCAATATCAACGGTTCAAAAAAAGGTAGATTAATTTTTTTCATTTAATTTTAGAAAAATTCATCCTCTTTTAAAATATATAAAAATGAATATACCATTACATTTAATTTTTTGAAAAAACTCAAAAATTGGCTACCATTTGAGTTAACGCCATCTAGCGGCGAAGACGAAAATCAAAAAGTCAAAATTATGTAAGCGTTTTGTAGTGTAAATTATGCTTTTTCATATGAGCCCAAATTTGTTGAGATCGGTCAAGCGAAACGTGAGAAATCTTGGTTTGTTTAAAAAAACAATTGAACCTCCCCCACCGCTTTATTTTAATAGATAGAACAAAACGTTTTAGACAAAAAATATAAGGAAATGGTCAGTAAATATGAAAATGATATCATCGATATACTTTTATTATGCAAAACTCTATACAAATCCTATTTTTCTACTTGGTGTTGGTTGTTACGCCCTCTAGCGGACGTTTGACAAACTCGAAAATAATTTACAGCAATTTCTCTTGGCGATTTTTATTATGATTTTTTTTTCTCAAATATACACGACCAATATGTTATGAGATATGGCCGCTCGCTACCCTTAACTGATCACCCTGTAAATAATTTAGAAAAGTATTGTTAGTGTCAAAATATCTACCCTATTATTGCACCCAGTCAGTCTTTATACGCATCATTGATTGGGAAGTGATTTTTTTGTTTCGGAGTTTTATCAGGAAATTTAAAATATTTGTCTATTTATTCGACTGATTATCCTCCAAAATCCCTATTATATATACCGAACCCGATTAATATTTGTGTTATCTACCCTCATTTGCGTGTTATTAAAACCTCCAAGGTAAGTCACTGATAATAACCAACATTAAAAAAACATTATTGCATAATTTATTGATTACTAATTACCTAATAAATAACAAGATTATTTCGAAATTTTCTTCTATCAATCAAATGTTAATTCTACAAATAAAAAGATATTTCCATGATTAATCGTAATGTCAGTGACTTATTCTAGGATGATCACAGGCTTTGTTATGTTTAATTTAATGTATGTAATGTATGTAAGTTCCATTCTTTTTGGTTCCAAACAAAACGGAGGTAAGTTTTCATTGCTCTTAGACTAAAAATGGTTTGTAGTTGTATATTGGCTTTAACCTTCACGGCAAGAAATATGGTTAAGGTAAGACTTTGTACTGTCCTACTGTCATCTCACCCTTCTATTAAATGTCCGTTTCTTCTTAACATGTCAATTGATTGTCTATAATGGGAATACATTCATGGTTATTAGTCCAGGCAACGAAGGAAAAATAGCGGAAATAATTCATGTAGAAGCCAATTTTTGCACACTTGTAAAGGAAGGCGTTCTTAACAACATACTAAAAGTCCTGGGGGGTGAGGGTGGAGCTAAGGGTGCAGGGGGTGTCTAAAGGTCCTATTTTTCAGTTTTTTGTCAATAACTCGTAAAATAATGCCTCTAGCAAAAAAATGTTGTCATACTAAATTAATCTACATAAAATTTGCTATAAAAAAGGTTCTATACACTTTTTTGCTAGGATCAATGCTCAAGAAGATATAGAGGTGGGAGGGGGTGTAAAATTTTGAAAAAAAGGCTTTTTAAAAAAAAATAAATGTTTTAAGTTAAAAATAAGATATTTATTGTTGAAAATAAAGTGATTAGTGAATTAATTATGTGTCTTGACAATTAAATAATTAATTTTTTAACAATAACAAAACGACAATAATAATATAATTCAAATGGAACCAAAACAATGCAAAGTTTTATTGGCACCAAATTCGGTAACATGAAGCAATCTAAAAAGAATGTGGTTTTGTCAATAGCCAGTATAAGTAACACCTTTAGACACTCCCTGCACCCTTAGCTCCACCCTCACCCCCCAGGACTTTTAGTATGTTGTTAAGAATACCTTCCTCTACAAGTGTGCAAAAAAATTGGCTTCTACATGAATTATTTCCACTATTTGGTATTTTTTGGTCTTCGTTGCTTGAACTATGTAGTAGTTTCATTACAATTTTAAATTTGTGTGTTATGCAATATTTAACTTTTTTTACATGAGAAACTAGCTTATTATAGAATAATAATGGTTGAACTAATTACGTAACCTAAAAATACTCTGGTATATACGGTTAAAATTTTTAAAAATTTGCCATTTGTTTACTGAGATTCATGCGAGCTTTTAAAATAATAAATCTGGATGGTAATGGTTCAGGGGTCTCCAACCTACGGCTCGTGGGCTACTCCGTCCCGCGGGAAAATAGCATGCTGAAGAAAAAAAACAAGGTAAAAAAGTGAGTTATTGTTGTCGAGCTACATTATAGTCCAATAAAATGAACATTTAAACTACGATTCAAAAAGAAAGCCTGCATTTTTGAATGTAGATTCGTTTTGACGTAAAATTGAAGTATACATAGTTAAAAACTGTTGAATTCTATTTGGGGGGTGAAAAACAATTAAAAACTACCCCCAAAATCACATTTTTTAAAATATCTCGAAAATATTCGAAGATATGAAAAAAGCTACACACTTCCTTGTAAACAAATGTATTGTAAAGTTGTCTTTAAAATTCAATAAAGTAAATTTTGTAGTAAATTGAAAAGATTTGGTTTTTAATCATCCGGTGTTACATATCTGTGAGCTGTTAGAGGGCCATTCTCTATTAAAACCAACTCTGTACGTGCTTCTGAAGTAATACCTCCCCAAACCATAGTAGACCCACCACCAAATCTACGTCTATGGTCAGTACAAGCGGGGGCGTATCTTTCTCCAGGTCTTCTCCATACTCTTCGACGTCCGTCTGGTACATTGAGGCAAAAACGAGACTCGTATGTAAAGAATACCTTGCTCCAATCGGCATCGTTCCATAAGTGATTTCGAGCAAAATTCAATCTTGCAATTCCATGCTGGCGGTTCAATGTTGGCCCTGTAGCCAACCTTCTGCAAGACAATCCACCAGCACGAAGCCTTCTTCTAACTGTCCATTCGTTTACATTAACGTTTCTAACCAATTGAAGCTGATTACGTAGCGAAACTACAGAAGATGTTCTATTCTGCATCTATCATCTCTTTAACTAGTGGCTATTTTTCGACCAATCCGGGTCGTCTGGTTATAAGACCATTCTCCTGGTAACATGAGTACACATTTTGTACAGCACAGAGGCTCTTACCAACAAATCTGGCACCAATGTAAATTTCATCGCCTACCTACTATTCCCATGATTCCCTGATTAGTTATAAGAAAACATAGAAAAAATTAACGCAAGAAATTTAACTCGACTTAGAGCCCTGAAATATTGCGGACCCGTCTATTCCCCAAGTATTTACAATGTGTTCCTTGAGTAAAAAAGGTTGGAGCCCCCTGGTTAACTTGGTTTCAAATTATTTTAGATTTTGTTGTCTTCAGGTACAGTCTGTTGACTTTCTCTGAAACTGTTTTTGACCTCGTAATACAGAATAATTTAGAATACTGAACAATTATTAATGTAATTATTTATAAATATATCTACAGTTTATTAACTTCCTTTTAGATTTTTTTCACTTTTTGTTTTGCTCTAACATTTAAGAGCTTACTGTAGTTTCCGCGTCTGCCAAAAAAATGAAAAGTCGAACTACTCAATCCTCAATTCTTATGCATAGTCTGGTTTACAAATACATATAGGTAATATAACAAATAACTACAATATCACTTTTGAACTGTTCAAAGTCTGGATTACATGTATGATTTTTCATAAATATTTTGAATATTCACCGAAAATAGTGTAACAATATCCTTCCAAAGAGGCAGGGCGCCAATTTGTAACAATACTAGTCCCAAAAAGAGACCCCGGCTATGAGACTCTCTCAAGGAGTGGTTTGACTCCAAGTTAATGCCTACTATACAAAGGAACTGCCGCGCGTTGGGTGCCGCGCGTTGGGTGCCGCGTTTGCTCACTTTGGATAAAAAACGTGTTCGAATGAACATTTCCAACTCTCTGTTGGCGCAGTTTAGGCGCAATAAATCAGAGTTTTGGCGCCGATTAATTACTGTAGATAAAACTTGGATAAACCATTATACTCCAGAAACAAAAACACAGTCAAAACAATGGACTGCGAAGGGGGAGTCGGTTCCAAAAAAAGCAAAGGTTGTTCCTTCGGCTGGGAAAGTGATGGCAACTGTTTTCAGGGATAGTCATGGAGTTATCTTAATCGATTATCTTCAAAAAGGAAAAACCATTACAGGAGCATTACTTGAAAATCTGAAGGCAGAAATTGCGAAAAAACGGCCACATTTGCAGAAAAAAAGAATTTTGTTTCACCAAGACAATGCACCGTCTCACACCTCAGTGGTTGCCATGTCCAAAAAACAACGAATTACGGTTTAAACTGCTTGACCACCCTCGTTACTCACCAGATATAGCCCCAAGCGACTTTTTTTGTTCCCTAAGCTAAAAGTTGCGCTCGGAGGACAGAGATTTTTGTCGAATGAGGAGGCCATCACCTTCGTAAACAACTATTTTGCAGATAAAGACGCCGAGTACTATTTGGACGGGTTGAAGAGATTGGGGGGGGCGCATCGGAAACTTTTCAGACAACCCTCGTGCATACTTACATTAAAATGATCTTCACAAAAGTACAAACGGGTTTTATTGTGTAATAGTTCGATATCTCTTTTTGCAATTTTGAACCAAGAGTTTCTCAAATCACTTGGCGCTCGAATCCACAATTTGTCCGGTGTTTTTAGGCTAGTGTTCTTGCATTCTAAAACAGCATACCAACGATAAGTTAAATAATTGTTAATTTTTTATATGAAAACATTTATGAATAAGATACAGGAAATCAGCGCATTTGTTTACGCAGCGAACTGACGTCACGACCACAGAGTACATAATTTTCGTCAAATTACGCACGAAATATGAAAACAAAAATTTTAAATGCACTTTTAGAAAAGTAAATAGAGAAAATGAAACATTTCAAAAGAAAATTGATTTTAATCGAAGACTAAACAACAATAATGAAACAAAGCCAAATAAAGTTGCATTGTAACCGAAAATCGTAAAGTATCTAATATCTCAAAAACTATTAGGAATTGATATAGGGACGTAAATATGAACTTACCTTATTTTTTTATAAGGATATAAATTAAAATAAAAAAAAATAGGGGTTGCTATTTGAAATAAGAAAGATACCTTCGTGTTTTTAATTTAAAATTTAACTCAATATTGTGATCACCCTGTATAATATTTTTTTATATACACTTTATTTACTTACAATTGAAGATCTTAAATGCAAAATTATACATTTACTTTTTAATTTAAATAATTTAGGTATTGAAATAATCATCATTTTATTAAGCGTGATTTCTGTCAAAATTTTCTAAAAACATTAAATTTCTCCTAAACGGTTAATTTTAAATACAAAGTACCTTACATAAACTAACACTTAAATTTAACGAACTAACCAAAAATAAGAAAATAAACAGGGTGTTGCATTTAAAATAGTGAAGTTGGTGTCGGTTTCCGGTATAACCGGAAGTGCGATCAAATTGAAAATATTTTAGTTAAACTCAGAAGTATCAAAAACCCTTGTATACCAAATTTCATTAACCTTGCGTTTTTCCTTCCCTATAAACTTCTAAGTGGCACTCGTCGTAGGACACCCTGTAGATATAATACTAATTAAATTAGATACAACTAACCTAACCTAATCTAAGCATATTTTTTGTAATAGTACATCTACTATCCAGTTATAGTCGGGTCTATCCGCTATGTTTTAAATAACTTTAAGGACAACAAAATCTAGAATAATTTGAAAACAATTGTATAAATTGAAACCATTATACACAGTAACAGTATAACATAAAGTCTGTCATTAATCATAATTTTAAACATCTCGTACAACCATCTCATGTTTATGATTTTTTTGCATCAGGTGGTGGTTTTTGGTTTTGTAATTTTTTTTTTCGAATTTTTTTTTGGTTAGTGGTTCTGACATGTAGTGATGTTTTCAGCGAGATCAGGGTCCAAGTTCAGCTCAACATGTACACACCACGCAACCAGGTAAAGCGGTAAGTATTTATTTTTTATGTAGTATTTTTTTAGTATTTACACCCAGTTGCCTAAAGTTAGCTTTGCAAAATTTTATAACAAAAAAATTTACACACAATCTCAATGACAATCTTTGTGACATACCTAGTTGCTACGACAAGTTTTAGAAAATATGCGATTCCAACAATATATTTACAATTTCGTTGTTTTCGTTTTGTGTTATCCCGATTTTATTAAAATTGAAACATTTTGAGTGACCTGCTTTGAGGGAGAAAATATCAAATCGGTTTTTAGGTTTCTCATTGTTCAAGATAGCTTTTTTAATGAGTTTAATCAAATTTAGTTCTGTTCAGCTTAAAAAATGCACTTATGCTTTATATGTCTGAATGATTGGTTTTGATCATATTTCTTCAATATACCGGGTGTACCAAAAGTTTCTGACCCATTTTAATGGCAAATATATCGGAACTTAAAAACCATAGAAAGGTGCGGTCTTCGAGGAACAATTTCTTTTTATAAAAAGTTTTTTTCAGTGTACATGTTTACATAGTAAAATCTTATACAGGGTGTTTAAAAACAAGTGTTTTTTAAATGCATAACGGAACACCCTATATATTTTTATTCTATCTACAGGGTGTTTCATTAAGAATTATCCATATAGTAACTGGAGAAACCTCAGCACTAAATATGAAGATTTAGGCCAAAACACTCAAATAAAATATTCCTCCTAACCGAGATATAGGGTGTTTTATTTTAACTATTCTAAATGATTGTATCCCATATTTTTGACACCTTCCAATAATTTTTGTTCATACTTGGCAAAAAGTTTACACATATTATGTTACTTTAAACAGTGGTAAATGATATTTTTTCTCGATTACCAGAGGCGTGCGGTAGGGATGGATACTTTCTTTTATCCCCCTACAATTTACACCACTGTCGTAATAATTGTTTCTGCATGTCACTTTCTACGTAACTATCATTCTCTTGTCTCGATACGATAGAGTGAGTAGTTTTCGAGTTATTTGCATTTAAAGGTAATGTTTAAAATATCCATTTTTGTTTTATTGCTTATTTAACATGAGATTCCTCAATAATCTAACCACCTTGACAACAAAATTTGTTAATTCTAATCGTAAATTCACATGAGTCAATAACTATTTTACTGAATAAATAAAATTTATTAGTTTCAAATGATTTTTCCATATTAATATTTATCAAAATTTCAGTTTTAAATTTACCTATAACAAAATAGAACTATGATTTTCATTACGAAATAACATGATGAATACATAAAATAAACGTACTGAAACAATTATTTATTTAGACTACTGTAAAAAAAATTCTAGTTAGTTAACATTATAGTAAATTTTCGAAGTGGCCTCCATTGACTTCAATACATTTATTAATCCTTTTGGAAAAATTTCTCCTAACCTTTAGAAATATGTTAATTAAATTATTAAGGAATTATTGGAATAAAATGGATATTTTAAACATTACCTTTAAATGCAAATAACTCTAAAACTACTCACTCTATCGTATTGAGACAAGAGGATGATATTTACGTAGAAAGTGACGGAGAATCAAAAAAACATGCAGAAACAATTATTACGACAGTGGCGTAAATTATAGGGGGATAAAAGAAAGTATGCATCCCTACCGCACGCCTCTGGTAATCGAGAAAAAATATCTTTTGCCACTGTTTAAAGTAACCTAATATGTATAAACTCTTTGTCAAGTATGAACAGAAAATATTTGAAGGTGTCAAAAATATGGGATACAATCATTTAGAATAGTTAAAATAAAACACCCTATATCTCGGTTAGGAGAAATATTTTACTTAAGTGTTTTGGCTTAAATCTTCATATTTAGTGCTAAGGTTTCTCCAGTTACTATATGGATAATTCTTAATGAAACACCCTGTATAAGACGAACTCTTTCCCTTTGAGAAAATGTATAATTTGTTAAAGTTTCGAAGAAAAATGAGCGAGTTATTTGATTTTTTAGGATAGGCTGTTATGTGGGCATCTGCGGGTTTCAATGTAAAAGTAGGCTTTGGGATTTTTATAGATTCAACAGACTGACAAAGTAATTCATTGCGATTTGTTTTCGACTTATTTTCAATAATGGTGCGATTTAGTTCACGTGAAAAATCAAAAACTGTGTTATTGTACGCTAATTATGAAGTTGTTACTACCAAAAAAACATTTCGTCAGGTATTTAGGAAACATCCACCTTCACACTGCATTTCCACAAAATGGATCTATGGAAAGGAAGAAATATCAAACACGTAATGGAGATATTTTTTTAAATAGACTGTAAACATTACAAGAACATAATAATCGGATATCTCTTCGCAAAGTATCATCCACAACTGGAATTTCAAAATCCGAAGTTCAGAGATATATGAAGGTATTGAAGTTAACTCCTTATAAAATACAGATACACCTAATAACCAGAATTGTTTTTTCTGAGACATTACTAGATTTAATTAGAGAAGTTCCTGATGTTTTATTTATAATGTCAGATGAGGCTGGATTTCATTTAAACGGGAGATGTAATAAACATAATTGTCGCATATGGGGTCTGAAAATCCAAGGGTAATTCAGGAATACCAAAGAAATTCACCAAAGTTGAACGTTTGGTGTGGCGTTTCTAAAGAAAAAATTTATAGACCGTTTTTCTTTCAAGAAACTACAATTATTAATTGCTGGTAATGTCTACACAGACATGTTAAAAAATTACCTATATCCACAACTGGAACAAGATGGCATCATAAATTCGGTTTACTTTCAGCAAGACGGTGCACCACCACACTATTCACTTGTGGTTAGAAATTCTTTAACAGAAACATTTGGAGATAGGCGGATTGGGAGAGCTGGACCAATTGAGTGGCCTGTTCACTCATCAGACTTGACGATTCCAGACTTTTTTATTTGGTCTTTTATCAAACTGAGGTGTAACATTGTCCGATCAATCCAAGAAATTACCCCAGAAATATTGCGAAATTGTTTTCAGAACTTTTTAATCTGGTTACAAAATTGTATAGACCAAAATGGACAACAAATAAAACATATTGTCAAATCAGTGATTTCGAGGTGTTTGAAATGTAGGATCGAGAAAAGCAAACCATCTCCACCTTTAATGGGTCAACTACCAGAGGTGAGACTAAAGAGAGGAGTGAGAGCGTTCGTCAACATCGGTATGGATTATTTCGGTCCCATTATTGTAAATATTGGGAGGCGACGCGAAAAAAGATGGGGTGTATTATTCACGTGCTTGGCCGTTAGAGCAATCCACCTAGAAATTGCACACAGTCTTAGTACCGACTCCACCATTCAAGCCATACTTAGAATGTCTGCAAGAAGAGGACAACCTCACGTAATATACTGCGACAATGGCACGAATCTGAGAGGTGCCTCAAACGAAATGCGCCAGGCTATTGAAGATCTGGATCAAACTAGGATTGTTGATCCTATGACCTCAAAGGGAATTCGGTTCCAGTTCATTCCACCAACTGCTCCTCACATGGGGGAAGTATGGGAGAGGTTGATTGGCTCAGTGAAAAGGATCATTGGAAAAGTACTTCACGACTCGTCCCTAAAAAAAGAAACTCTACAAACCTTTTTTGCAGAAGCAGAAACGATTGTAAACTCTCCGTTCCATTGACCAAGGTTTCGACAGATTCAGCTGACGAGGAGGCCCTCACTCCAAATCATTTTTTAATCGGTTCTTCTAACGGAGAAGGTGATTTGGTACCAATCAATCCTGAGGCAGATACTTTGAAACGCGAATGGAAGATTTCTCGTATGTTGGCAAACTCGTTTTGGAACCGTTGGACTAGAGAATATCTACCTACCTTGTCGAAACGATGTAAATGGACCAGTGATAGCAAGCCCATAAAACTAAACGACATGGTGATACTGGTTGACGATCAAGCCCCTCGTTATAAATGGAAACTGGGTAAAATAACTGGTATTCATCCAGGAGTTGATGGCAGAATTCGAGTAGTCGACGTGAAAACTTCCACATCTGAATTCAGGCGTCCTGTCACAAAAATATGTAGATTGGAGCTGGAGAAAAAGTAATCCCTCCAGCAGGGGGGAGAATGTGATATTTACATTTATTTATTTTGATTTGTTGCTATGACGGAACTGTATTATTGATAAAAAGGGATTTTTTGATAGTAGTCAAACGAAAATAAAAAGTTAATTCCGACTAAAAAGTAACTTTATTTAAACAATATGAGTTTGATAATTGAGAAAATACAATCTTGAGGATTTTTATTAAATTAAATAATTTATAAAATTAATTTTTAATAAAATTTGGTACATATCTTTCAAGTTTTTGTTTGTTATTTTCTTTTGTAATTTGTAAACTATAACAAATTATACATTTTCTCAAAGGGAAAGAGTTCGTCTTTTAGATAGAATAAAAATATATAGGGTGTTCCATTAAAAAAATCGACGATATTTACATTAAAAAACACCCTACATAAGATTTTACTAATTAAACCTATACAGGGTGTCCCACGACGTTTTGACAGTCCAATTTCTCGAGAACTGTTCATATGACATGTATGAAATTTGGCAGATATAAACAGTCGAAACTGATGCTTATATTCATTATAAAATGACTTCCGTTTTTCCTGTCATTTCGGCTCACGTGACCTCAACATAACTTTTTTAAATGGGACAACCGGTATAATATTACAATTTTGGATACATCATTTAAAAACAAATTCAACGATACCACACTTGTCATCATTGTATTGTGCAGTAATGATAATAGGGGCTTAGACAGATGACAATGTGATAAATATTTTGGCTTATCTGCAGGTGAATCCACACACCTCAATACGATTTCTTGAACAAGAATTACAAATAAGTAGAAGTTCAATACAAAGAGTATTGAAAAATCACAATTTGGGTTAACTTTTGGAAATAACGAACAGTTGAATTCCGATTTTTATGTCATATTTGTCATTTTTCGCCGAGCCTATAAAAAGGCCTGCACAATACAATGATGACAAGTGTGGTATCGTTGAATTTGTTTTTAAATGATGTATCCAAAATTGTAATATTATACCGGTTGTCCCATTTAAAAAAGTTATGTTGAGGTCACGTGAGCCGAAATGACAGGAAAAACGGAAGTCATTTTATAATGAATATAAGCATCAGTTTCGACTGTTTATATCTGCCAAATTTCATACATGTCATATGAACAGTTCTCGAGAAATTGGACTGTCAAAACGTCGTGGGACACCCTGTATACTGAAAAAAACTTTATACAAAACGGAATTGTTCCTCGAAAACCGCACCTCTCTATGGTTTTTATGTTCTGATATATTCGCAGTTAAAATGGGTAAGAAACTTCTGGAACACCCTTTTAAGTATTGTTAGGATTGCTATCTTCAAAATTAATCAAAAATAATTTGTAAACCCTTCCAGTTGGTAGAAAAACACTTATCATTTGAATAACTTATAATTTTGACAAAATAATTCACCAATTTGTTTATTCTGTATGTGTTATTACATCCGACGAAAATGTGAAAAAGGTAAATTCTTTTCACTCCTGAATCACCACCATATATTATTTCAGACATTTATACTTTCTATTTTACAGTATTTAGTATTTATTAATAGAAGGAAAGCCCTTTTTTTTCTAAAAATCCCTTATTTTTTTAGGATTTGATAGAATAAATAGCAATTATGAGAATCAAGAGTAATCTCACTAAGTTCTAAAGAATGCTACTATAAATTATATCACATTATATATGTAATTCAATCAGTAAATTTTTTATTTTAAATACTGCTTTTTATTTTGAGTGTTGTTTATTTAAAACATATTTATACGAGGCGCGTTCATTAAGTAACGGCCGTTTGGTCACAGAAAAAAATATACTTTTAAGAAACACATTTTTTTTATCATAACTGGTTAGGTACAAACTTATTTTACTTCTTTACATACTCACCGTTCACTTCTAAGCAGTTTTCCTAGTACCTGGACCAGCTTCTTTAACCCCTTTCCATATAAGCTGTTTAAAATAAAAGAAGAGGAAGAAAGCGCTGGGTGCAAGGTCGGTACTATAAGGTGGTTGATCAAAAAGTTCCCAACAAAGATTTGGCAGCAGGTTGAGGACGAGCGTTATCGTGTTAGGCCATTTTTAAAATGACGGCACTATTTTCTCAACTTTCCTCCAACTTTACGACGATCCTTTTGCACATAACAAAGGAATCATAGAACGCGGCTTTTATTCTTGGCACTCAAGGCAAATACTACAACTTCAGAATCAAAACCAATGATGGTGTAGTTTCGCAACTAGTCAGTAGATGGCACTACGGTAGTAAGATTGTGTTCCGAAGCGCCAATATTTAAATATAAGCAAACTTACTTATGAACACTCCTCGTATAAAGCTATTTTCTGAGATGGAAACAGGTTAGAAATTCGTTTGGTAGTAAACTATAGTTAATAATAATTAAAAACTATATTTTGTAGACTCCATTTTAAAGCAGTTTTGTGTTGAAAATAATTTCAGTATAACTGGTGTAAAAATGTGAGAAGTAGCTTGACATTTGAAATTCTTAGTTCCCATTTTCGTTCGTTTTGATTGCATAATTTAAGAATACATCAAAAAATACTCTTATTGCATATTTTCTTCGACCTCACACAGTTTTATAATGTTGTGATTATTTGGACATTTCTTTTTTTAGTTAAATAATTTTATATTTTTCCAGGATGATGGTTCTGATGATGGTCGAGGTGATACTTCTCCGGTGACGAGTCAACCATCACCTTCTAGAACTCAAACTGCTCCTGTATATGCCATGCCACCACCGTCGTATAATACAGTAGTACCCCAATCTAAGGGAGAGAGTTCGGCATTAAACCAAGGAGATATCCCAGTTTATACGCCAGGTGAGTTAGGCAAATCAAAATAAAACTACAGTACCATTGGGTACCAGCTCCTAAACGTAAAAATTGTTGAATTATTAATCTGTAGATAAGAACCTGAACGATCCTTCTAGTTAGGGGGTTTGATTAAACTTATCTTCTAGCTCTAGTTGCATTATTCCTACAGATTTCTTTTGGAGTGGATCCCTTTTGGACTTTCTCTAAGCCACATTTAGGTCTTAGAACTGTGTGACCAAATTTGTAATAGAATCGTCTTAACAGTTTCTAATTGTACCATTGCAAGAAGATGACCTGGAAAGTTGGTGGGAATAATATTGAATTATGTATTCCGGAATCTCTGTAGAAACTTTTTTTAGACACTCATTTGCTTTTTTTGATGTGTTGTGTGTGTTTCAGATCCTTTAATGAAAGTATTTCCCTTTTTGAAATGGTTTTTGTAGTTCTTTATTGTCATTGGACATTTTTTCCCTTCTTCGGAGATGTCGACTACCTCTATTGTCAATATTTGCAATTTGGTAGCATCTAAGTTATTTAAAAAAAATATATATAACCCTTACTTTGTCGTTTATTTCTGATATAATAAGAAGCTAGGAAAAGTCCCTATCCATAAAGACAAGCATTCCATGGGACAAGTCAAACTGAAGTTTACCAGATCCTTTCGAAATTGATTGTGTTAACCTCTACTTTTTGGAAGTTCATCTTACTAAGAACAATTAATAACTGCACAGTTAAACTAAACTTCCACTATTTATTTGAAAAATTCGCTTTAAAATCAATTACAGCTGTTTCGCTATCACTAGCATCGTCAGATTGACATATTGAAATTACATGTTGTTTGTTTGTAACTAGGTGCTTGATGTTGATAAGGAGTTAAGGCTAGACCAAGTAAGGAAGTAATAAGACATAACAATATTAAAGCCTAGATGTTATTAGCCCTAAGGGATTATCCTGGATGTATTTCCCTCTAAGATCAGTATAACTGTGCAATGATATAGAAAAACCAGGAAAAAACTATATCATGCTGATCTTTACAATAACTTAATATATTTATGTTATAATAATGTCTTATCTATGTATAAAATGAAGACTCAATCAAAGTAAACAGTTTAATAGTGGAGAACTTCCAAGATTTATTTGTTCATTAACTACTTTAAACTGTTGATCTGCTAGATGTCTTTTAATTTCAAGTTCTTCTAGAAAATCTAAATTTTGTTTTTTATCACAAATGTGTAGTATATGAATGTCATTGGTGTGTATAAGTGAGTTTGGATGTTCCAGTAGGTGTTTTGCATAGTTCGACTTATCTGGTTGTTGTAATCTATATGCTCTTAAGTGTTCATTAAATCTTACTTCAAAATTTCTTTGTGTTTGACCTATATATACTGCATTACATTTTGGACAATTAATTTTGTAAACACCAGATTTTTTAATTTTGTTAGTTTTGTTTTTACATTTAACAATTTTGTTCCAATACTATTTTGTGTTTTAAAATGATATTAATGTTGATGTTGCCGAAGATATTATTTTTGAAATTGCATTGGAAATATTTCCACAATATGTAATACTTTTATAGCTTTTAATTTCTTTAGTTTGTTTTGGATATATTAGTTCTAGTGACATTTTTTGTTCTTTCTTATTAATTAATTTATTTATCAAATGTATTGGATAGCCATTAGATGTAGCTATTTGTTTTATGATCTCAATTTCTTTATTAAAATTACTTTTGTTCATTGGAATCGAAAATGCTCTATGTATCATGGAATTATAAGCTGCTAATTTATGTGATAGTGGATGATTTGAATTATATGGTATGGTTACATCTGTTTGTGTAGGTTTTCTGTATATTGAATAATTTAATGAATTATTAACTTTTTCAATTCTTAAATCTAGAAAATTAATTGAATTATTTTCTTCAACTTCTAAAGTAAAATTAATTTTAGGATGCAAGGTATTAATATAATTAAAAAATATATCTAACTGCCGTTCACTACCTACAAAACCTGCTAACACATCATCAACTTATCTATACCAAAATACAATATTGTTTTTATAACTAGAATTAAAGATTTTGTTTTCTAAATTATCCATAAATATATTTGCTAATAACATCTAGGCTTTAATATTGTTATGTCTTATTACTTCCTTACTTGGTCTAGCCTTAACTCCTTATCAACATCAAGCACCTAGTTACAAACAAACAACATGTAATTTCAATATGTCAATCTGACGATGCTAGTGATAGCGAAACAGCTGTAATTGATTTTAAAGCGAATTTTTCAAATAAATAGTGGAAGTTTAGTTTAACTGTGCAGTTATTAATTGTTCTTAGATCCTTTCGAGTTCACATAATAGTAATTGGACATCGTCTTATGCTGTTCCATCTTGAAGTTAAGGGGACCTTTATTGTGCTTTCCTTCCACTTGTTCGACTAGTTAGTACTTACTATACCTGGCATCCAAAAGATATTTCTTAGTTTTACTCTTATTCCATCTTAATAGCATCAGAAAGGAGGAAGTTACTGGGCCATTAAGAGTTTTTTTCTTTTACTCTTAATTTCATTGAAAATAATAATTTTTTTAAAATCTGTTGGCTTCTAGATATAATTTGAAAAGTAGTTGATTCTACTCTAAAAACGTTCAAAAGGTGTTGTTAAATCTGTTATATAGATGTGTTAATATTAAACAGGGACACTTGAAAAAAAAAACTAAATAATGTTCAGACAGTTTTGTAAAACTACTTGTGTCAATTTTACGACAAATAAACATGTTTTAACATTTCATTTGACTCTCTTTGATAACAGTAAGTTATTTTTGCTAATTTCCCATTTTGTCCTGTGTATTATTAAACATAAAGTGAGGTTATGTTATGAGCTGTTTACGTTACAAGTTCAAGTTAAGATTTATTTATACATTTATATTTAATCGATTTCTTTTACTTTTTTATGCGAATCAAGTAAATATACCAAACAATAATTTGAAGTAAAACTCGATATTTATCAGCTAATGATAGATAATGTGTCTAATCAACAATAATAAATAAATATACTCATTATCAATATAATTACGGGTTTGGTGAACAAAGTAACCTCAGATATGATAATTTTTGTTCTTGTAGGTACTTATTTAAGGAATATTATATTCAAATACGGTTTTTATCTGTCCCCTTGCACATTAAAATTATATTTAATCACATTTTTGGTAAAATATTTGAATATTACTTTTATTAAATATATAATCTTGTTATACCAATATGACAGCTATGACAAAACTGTTTTCGTGCAGTTAATGTAAACAACAGAACTAAAATCAATCCTGGACTTTATTATTAGCCAATTTTGATCCGTATCTTCGATATGCAAGTATTGAATTTTTTATTGGATGATTATTATTATACAGGGTGTCCTGAAAAGAATAGTTATAAATTATACCACAGATTCTGGGGTCAAAAATATGTTGAATGAACCCCACTTACCTATATACAATAGTGGGGTTCAATCAACATATTTTTGAGACACCCTGAATAAATATTATAAATAAGTATGTGCAATGTTATCACTAAAACCCTATTTTATTGAAATATTGTTTGTTTATTTAATATTGTTACTGAAACAATGATTTTTTTGTAATTTTGTACAATATAATTATGAAAGTTCACCGTATCTGTACCTACAATTTATTTATCGAGAATTCATAGATTTAGTCTTGGAAGCAGATAAACATTTCAGTTGTAATAATTTTTAGTTAAACGCCAAGTTTTGTCCATTTTTCATGGTAATTTTTGTTTAATTGTTTTTTTAGACTTGTTCAGCAGACAATAAAAGGAATTACCAGAAAATTTAATGAACGGAAAACACCAGCTGTTTTTTACTTTATCAAAAACTCAATCTAGGGAATGAATCCAATAATATTTATTAAACAAATGTATCGTTAGAGAGATCCAATAAAAAAAAAGTTTATTTCACGAGTTTGTTACAATTTTCTGTGGACTGTTTATTTTTCTAACGAATATTACTCCCAAAACTTCCCATTATCAGCTAAAAAATAAACATTCCAAAGAAATAATATATATATTATTAAAAAAAATAGCTACTTGTATATTTAATATTAGTTACAAGGAATAATCTGTTTAGGTAAAATTTGTAAAATACCAGGTATTGTTAGAGCAGCTTAATTTGAATATTTTAGAGGGATGCCTTTAGTAAATGTTCACAGAATAAAATATATGTATATATTTAGTACTTTTATATATAGGACAATATACTTAATAAAAACTTTTGAAACATTTTTTATTTCTTGGTAGGCATTTTTTTGGCTATTGTCAAAATTTTTAATTTTATATTACATTTGGATGCTTACTCAATAGTGGAAAGTATGTATTAACCAACAAAAGAGCATTTTTCAAATATTTCTATCATTAAATTTTATTAAGAATAAAAACAGTTAATCTTTTCAACTTAACTTCCACTTTTTATTTAAGCTGTTTCCCTAGAATTACTATCGTCAGATTGATATATTGAAGTTACATTTTGTTTGTTTGTAGAAAGGTACCTGATGTTGATTAAGTAGGATTGATATAGTTTTTCCTGGTTTTTCTATATCATTGATCAGATAATACCTTGGAGCTTATAATATCTAGGCTTTAAGAGACTACTGCTAGCCTCTTCGGGTGTCATATTTCTAGCAGAATATGGACAATTTAGAGGTAATGCCATCCGAAGTTGCTCCTAAAAACTGAAAATGTTTATCAATAAATTAACCACATCTCATAATTTTCACATTTAACAATGTTTCGAAGCTCAGACAAAGCTTTAGCTTTGTTCAAAAAGTCATTTTAGCAATCACCAAAGTAAAATTTCGCCTAAAAACAAAAATACCTAACCAATATGTTATTTTATATCCTTATCTCTTTTTACGGTAAATAATTTTTTTGGAAAACACTTTCTCTTATACCTTCTTGTCGATAGCTTTAATTGGGATTTACCTCCTCTTCGGTGAACAGGTTCATTGGTTTTCTTTGGAGACATTTCAGATATTACCTGAATCGCCAAATTTATTAAGCACATTTTCATCTGTTTGTTAAAAAAATATTTACCTGATGTATATATTCGAAAGTAATCACAGAAATAATCGCAAAAGTCAAAAAATAACTAGCAAAATATTCAATACACAACCAACACACTAAAATGAATGCACCTACAATCCAAATAGATTGGTCAAGCCGCTGTAATATTTTAAACAAACCCTCTTCGACAATATACGGTTTATTCAGTAGTAAAATGTACACACCCCTTACTTATAAATTTTCTCCCTTGTCTCTCACCGCTGCCTCCCTCAGAAATTCGAGAACCTGAGTAATACTCTCTTAATATTGTTATGTATTATTACTTCCATATTGGGTCTAGCCTTAATACTACTTAATCAATATCAGGTAGTTACAAACAAACAAACAAGATGTAAATTCAATATGTCAATTTGACGAGGCTAATTCTAGCAAAACAGCTGTCATTGTATTTAAAAATCTATTTTTTAAATAAAACGTGGAAGTTGGAAGAGTTGTTTATTATTCTTAGTAAGATGAGCTTCCACAGAGTAAGGGTTAGTACAATAAATTTTGTCATAAAAAATGTTTTCTTTTGCGATTTAACCATTTCTTGAACTAAAACTCATAGATTGAATTTATTATCACAATTGAACATACAAAACCTCACTTTATAAAGGAATATAGTAATTTTAACAAATATTTTGTTTCTAGATCTTAAATAAACGAAAAGAAGAGGTCTACTTAAGTCTTTAAAAAGCGTCTTGATAGGTACACCCAAAAAAAACTGTCATCCGTAGAAGAGATTTGTGATCTTCTCTGACCTAGTCAAATTAAACAATTTGATTTTTTTCGTCGATTATTATACATTTATTGATTTATAAGTCTAAAATTTATTTAGAAAAAGAAATTAAAATTTTTAAATTTTTATTTTATTTTGGGTTACATAACGAAATAGGTGACTTAACGAAGTATGCTTGTAAGAAATAAGTGTGACTTTATTATAAATATATCAACATTGCACTTTGTTATTTGAACGTTCCAGTATTCTTTTAATTAGTAAGTTCGATTGTTAATGAGCTATCAGAGAGTTTTTTTTACTGTGTGGCATAAACTACACCGTTCTCTTCTGGCTCATTTTACACTAGATTTAATTTGGGCCATACTTTTGTTTTATTCACACCAGTGTGCAAGCGTATTTTTACGAAGTAAGTAAGGCGTTTTTTATTTTGTCTAAACAGGAACAACATTAATTTTTGTCTGTTCTTACAGTAATTGATAAAATTTTTTAAACAGCTGTCATTACATGTTCAGGAGTCTTGAGTAGTTAAAATTATTTTATTCTTCTACTGCTCCACAAAAATAAAAAAAAAATTGATTCTTTTAGAAAATATAACAAAAGGGGGCATAAAATCTAAAATTCTTCTTGGTACTTTTTGAAAGACATTTCTGTTTTGTGCCCTCTCAGTTGGTAAAATAATTGTGACAGCTGGAAACTTTAAAACGCTGGACTTGTCTTCTAAAAATAATGTTCACAGACTGGTCTGTTTGTATATATTGTTTTAACGGTGTGGTTAGGAAAAAGGCATTTTCAACCCATTGTTCAATAAATGGGGTTATATTGTATTAATTTTTCCACTGTTATGATGAATCGTTATGAGCAATGTTATCCAGTAATTATTAAAGATCTTCTCCTTAGACGAAATGTAATTTTAATATTTATTCAATGTACCATTGTTACTTAAGTGTAATAAATGAATATAGCCTAGATATTAACTTATCATTCTACAAATTTAACTTTCCATGTATATTTACTTAAAATAAAGCTATTCTGAATTGACTTGTATTTTTTTTCATAAACCTATTTGTTGGTAGTAGATTAATGCCCGTATTCACCAACAATATTGTTAATTATGGCATTGTGAAAGAGTTCATAGTCTTGCGTAAGATTATTTCCTAAATTAAGATAATAAGATATTGCGACAAGGTTTTGACTTCCAGCAGAAGCTTCTTTTCAAATAGAAATTGCACCAATGCGAAATACGACGACAAATTCAGCAATTTCCAAGTTCAACCAGATTTTTTCTAGGCTTGGATATCCCAAATTTATAATTTCAGGCAATGGAAGATAACTTATTACTTTAGAACTCCAAAATTACTGCAAAAGTTTGGGTATTTCACATGTTTACAACACCCTATCATCCCAAAACTAACGGTATTGCAGAAAGAGCTGTTGAAACCTTCAAACTGGCTATGTCAGCAAGTCGATGACTAGATAAAAGTCTAGATGAACGCCTCAATGGCTTTTTTGTTTTTTTATCGTAATACCACACAGCGTTCAACAGGAAGAAGTCCGAGCGAAATTATTTTTGGTCATCCTCTACGTATTGTTTTTGATCAACTAAAACCAGACATTATTTCTCGAAACATGGATTTAGAACAACAAAAACAAAAAAAATATGATAAAACCCGGTTTTGGTAAATAGACCAGTGGGTAATGGCTCTGCTGGAAAAATAGTCAAGCAGTTAGCACCATATTCATATACTGACTGTGTTTCGTTTCCAAAGTTGTTTTCGGTTTGCCATACTGTCAAATATCTCTTATCTATGCTGTCAAAGAAATATTTGCATATGGATGTCAAAAACGAGCGCATAGGAGTATCATTCGGTTCTTATAAATACTAAATTATTTAGAACACTAATTTTACTCACACACTTGATTGGTTGAAATGTATTAAAAATAAAAACCTTGATATAATTTTCATTTTTTTATTTTATTCGGTATTTCAATGGAAACCAAAATTAAAATGAGGGAGTCCTTTAGCACTGGTGGCTAGAAACACTCAACTAGATATATACCTAAAATCTAAAATCACTGCTGATGACATTTTTTCCCCCAAATTTAATTAAAAATCTTTATTTTGCAAAAGTATGTACTCAGGAAGGGCTTAAATTACTTCAAATGTAAAAATATAGTAATTCTATATAACACAAGTGAACAAAACGGCCTAGAAAACAGACCCTCCTTTTTGACCTGAAATTTTTGTAGTGGTACTGCTAAAGGAATCCCACATTGATAATGGACTAATTTAGTGATTTTTTTTTATATTTGCATCTTATAAAATAGGTTTTTAGTACAAATAAAATTTTTATAAAATTAATCCTCTAGCCTTTAGCTTTTGAAATTTAAATTTAATGGTTACATACGTCATAAGTGGTAAGTGACATGTTTCAATAAGATTGGTAGAAAATTTGCGATGTTGTCGATATGCTTTAATATTAACCGAGAAACTTATCTCTCTCTCTCTCTTATTTGTTGTCATTAAAAAGAGATAAAGATATTGATATTTTTGTTCTCTGATTGACACTTTATCAAATAAGGAGTAAAACACTAAATAAAATATTCTCTCATTTTCGTTAGTTTAATTTGTTGTTTGGTTGTGTTTGGTTTATGAAAGAAATTACTTCTATACTATTTTTGGTTCGAAAATAAAAATCCCTAACACCTTCTCTTGGTGTTATAGCGGTTCCTTCAAAAATAACCAATAGAAGTAATTGTTCTCTCGAGGAGCAACCCTTCTATCGGCACAGTGAGAGAACGAATTTCAAGAATACCGTTTTAGCATTTTCAATAGAACCACACCCACTTTCTATTGGCTGTTCTATTCTATCACCGTCAAGAATAGGGGTCTTTTTTGTTTATTACAGATAAACACGATTTTCTCTCCTGTCATATATCTTGTCAACTGGTGTTAGTCACAGAACACGGTGTTTTGTGCCGCCAGTTCTTTGAGAATACTTGAAGCGAACGTAGCTAAAATGTGACAACGTTGACTTTTAAACACACTTCGTTATTGGTTATTAGTTGGCGCTACGTTTAAAACTTACTAATTATTTATTGCTAAATTTTACGAAATAAGAAAAATTTATTGCAAAATGAATACCAATATAAGTAAGTAGGTATCCTATCCTAAATATATATTGCTATCATTTTGATTAATATGATCCTACTAAACTAGTCCATTTGCCTCCATATATGCAAGTTCCTTTCTGGATTCAAGGTCACTCCTTCCTGTATCTTTTTGTTCTAAGGGTGGAACGTATGACATACACTTGACAATTTTGACATTAAACCTAACTTCGCTTCGAGCATCTGTGAAGAAATTTTTAAAATGGCGCAATATTCAAAAAGTACAAAATAAAATTTTTATTTTTGCTCATAAAAATTATGTACCTATGCAATTAAAATAAAAAAACTAGTGTGCCGTTGTTTGCTCATATAGTACTAAGTATTTATAAGGATTATTGGCCTCCATATGTATGCTCCTTTCTAGACTCAAGGTCATTTTGCATATACTCCTCCGTTTCTTTTTGTTCCAAGATATCAATATCGACTGGGAAAGTGTGACGTCAAAATTTATGTTCTATGCTGTTAAACTGGGAAATGTCAACGAAATGATCCAAACTGCAACATAAGGTCTGTTCCAACCAAGCAAAGAACCGTTCTAAAATAGTAATTTTTGTGCGCAGTGGTGTACTGAGTTACGCAGTGCACTAATTTGGTCTCGTGAGTGGTAATATTACCGTTCTAGAACGGTTCTTTGCTTGGTTGGAACAAACCTATAATAAATCTCCAGAAATAACTTTTGTTTGAGTTATTTTGTTATTATTATACTTTGAAACATAACGGAAGTATCATAATTAAATACATATAAGCAAAATCTTTTCGAATTCGATTTTTAAAGTACCATTTTTGTAAGTATTCTTACAATTTATGACAATGCACAACTTTGAAGGTTACGTTACAATGTTTTTACGAAAATTGTTCATTTATCTACTTTAGTGATATGTAAATCTTATGAATGAACACTTACCAATGAAAAAACAGTAATTAACTCCCAAAAACTAGGAAAATACAATAAAATAGTTAATAACACCTATAAAACATACCATAAAAAAGTTGTTTGGAATCATTTGGTTTGACACATACGTCACTACTTTTCCAGTCCATTTATCTAGTGTTGACAGTTGACAAAAATTATTTTACCTACTCTTCATGAAATCCTCCAAAGTAAATGCATTGCAAACTTACACATATTAAGTGATAGGTTTCCGGATTTTCAGTTTAAATCCCCATGGTTTAGCTAGTTTCTGGGAAACAATGCCTGGATACTTGTGCAGATGAATAATTTTGCCTTTACCAATAAATGCAGACTATTAAATGATTCATATGTTTACTTCCTCTTGTCGTTTAGAAACAATTTTGCTATTGGTGTATATTAAAATATGTAAATGACACTGCAATTATTGGTAAAAATCCTGAAGCTCTGTAACAACTTCAAAATTTAGCAAGAAGATCCCTTGAGTCTTAAAATAACAATTGCATAAATATAGATACCTAATAATTAGTAGCAGGAAAAATGATTCACTACCAGATATAAAAATATGTGATGATTGCATAGACGAATCTGAGAACAGACAAACAACCTGTATACCTGCTGAACATTTTTTGTGTTGTTTAAATGGCTGAGCATATGCCTTGAAAGTACCTACTACTATTATTTTTAAGATAAAAATTTGAACCAGCTTTTCAAGTCACTTAACAATGATTATTAATTAAAAAAAATTTACTAGATATGTAATAGATTAAAAAAGTATATACAGCTGCAGATCTGCATAATTATAAAATGTCATATTTTCAGTTTTAAATTAATCACAATGTAAAATATACAATCTAATTGGCTTTATTTTCCTGATCAAAATTTTCTGGTACAACTTTAGCAACTTTTCTTGGTTCCTTAGCAAATGTTTTTGAGCATTGCATTTCTGTCCAACTGATTGGTACCATAGGATGACCATGTGCTGAATGGGCAATTACTACACCTAATTCATTCTCAGCTGTAGATAATTGATAGTTGTGAGCTTCTGTGATTGGTAACTAAAATTAGAAATATTCCAAACTAATCATTTTACAAGTAATTAATTAATTAATTACCACTCTAGCTAAGATAATATCTCCTGGTCTAACACTTTTGTAAATGTCTACTTTGTCCTTTTCCATCGCTCTAACATCTTCTCTTCTCAACACAGATCTAAAAGGTCGCCTTAATACTGTGTCTCCTACACATTTAATAAAACATTTTGCATACTGTTGAGTTATAACTGAAACCTGAGCTGTTACTATGTCTCCTTGAGCTGGGACTACTGTTTGTTCTCCACTAGTATGAACTTCTACAATTTTCACGCCTACAAACGTTTAACTCGTTATAAGTTTCATTTTGTAACAATTTACTAACCATCTTTTTCAACAATGTCTACAAATCCAGCAAGTTGTGAATAAATATATCCTTGTCTTTCATAAGTTCCTTGGCCAGATGTGTATACTTTGTCGCAAAGGCATAATCTTTGCCCTGGCAGACATATCAAAGGCTCTGACATATTTTTATAAAAAAAAATTATTTAAATTTAGGTAAGGTTATATGATGTTTTAATTTCTTCTTTTTCGTTTTACACTTCTGACTAGACTGATTTCTTTATCGTATATCAGCTAGTACTTAAGGACGGAATCCTTTTCGACTATATTATTAAATCCAATTTTTGTCTCATTTTTGGATAATATGATGTTTGAACGGTATAAAGTAAATCTAAAAAGTTAACCTTTTTTGTATATGCAGCATAGTAGTCTACTACCTATAGTAGTATATGTAATTTTCAATACAGTCTAGTAATGGTAGTTGCCTACTGTTATGAATATGATCTTAGATTAGGTATTGTCTATGAATATAAAACAGATCCAATTTTTGTCTAATTTTTGGATAATACGATGATTGAATAGTATAAAGTAAATCTAAACAGTTATCCTTTTGGTATATGCAGCATAGTAGTCTACTACCTGTAGTAGTATATGTAATTTTCAATACAGTCTAGTAATGGTGGTTGCCTACTGTTAGATTGGGTATTGCCTTTGAATATAAAACAGTCAGTTTTATATTCAAAGGGTATTGCATATGAATCGAAATTGATGCATATTTTCGAGTGGCCGTCATTTTATTGGTGCACAACATTGGTTTTGGTGCTAGTTCAATTTTGTGCAATTATTAAAAGAATTTTGAACTATTTTGTCTGACTACTGTATAAACTTGGTAAACTGCTCATCTTACAATTCTAGTAGTAATAACGGAAAAAAAGGAAAACGATATTTCATTTTACAGGAAAAAAAGACCAGTATGTTTTGGAACAGTTGATCAAACATAATTATTTTGTAAAAACTACGCATGCAAATGTATATATTTTCAAATATGTAACTCAGTGGTGTGATCGGATACGGATAAATTAAAACATTTCGACGAACTGCAGGAATAGCTTGTTGTTCAGCACCTTGAAGAAGATTTGAAGAACTATATAATTATTCTTTCAATAACTTAAATTTTATTATACTTTTATTTTGGGGTGATTAATTATGACAGCTTTTTCGACCTTTACTGCTGTAATATAAACTCTTTGCAATTAAAAATTATTTTCTTTTTTTAATAAAGGCAAGAAAATTTTTTTGTATATTAAAAACCGTAGGTTAAGTGTGTAAAGTTTACAGTCTTTCACTTATTTACGAGTATTTATTTCTTTTTTTAGTTCAGTTAGCAATAAAGCGTGTTTCTTAAATTTGTTATTTATGCTTGAGGTGATTTGCTGCTACTATGTACAACTATTTGGAAAAGTTCTCAGAATTGGATCTTATGATTAAACTGCTTTTTATTTTAATATTGCTTATCTGTATAGCACGAGTGATCCATCGGAAGATAATTATTGACCTTTGACATAGATTACACAAAAATATACATCAGTATTCCGTAAATAAAGATGAAAGATAAACATATAATTTTAAACTTTATTAGAAAGTCTGCTTGCAAATAAAACTAAACCATTTACAAAAATTTCATCATTCTTTTATGCCTAAATAATTTGTATCAAATTTTATTATGAAACCACAAAAATTATCTCATTGTTTATTGTCTACAAAACGTTTTATACGAGTTATTTTATGAAATGAGTTGTTGTGCCATACAACGAAATGAATGTAATTTAAGTAAAAACTAAGTACCTAATTAAGTATACTTATATATAGGTAGGTCTTATTTCAAAATAAAACGGTTTCAAAAATCATTAACAAATAGTTATTTTTAGTCATGTTTGGATTTTTAAATGCTAGAAGATGAGCTTCTTCTGCTATTTTTTTAATTGTCTTTCTTAATTCACATCTTTCATCTTATTTACCTACCCATCAGATAATCTTTATAAAGAATCACAATTATTTGATATTCGACAGATTTATTGCTCAAAAATATTATCATACATTCAACAAAACACAAAACAAAATGCAGTTGACTTTGTTTTCACACCCTTATTATTGTACTAGAAATTCAAATAAAATATATCAACCACGTTCCGAAAAGGAACACGAACTATTTAGCTCCACGTATTTATTTACGGCTTCCCGAAGAAATAAAAAAATTTAAAAAATAAAACCAATTTTAAAAAAGAATTAAAATAATGGATTTTGCTTCAAGATAGAAAATTGTTTACAAAACTTGTTAATTACGAAATTATATTTTTAAATATTACAAAACAAATTAGGTACTCAAAAATATCAATACACCCGATTTAGTTAAAAAAAAAACGATTGTGTCAAATATCCCAAATATGTCAGATACCTCGTTTATGTTAAAATTATGATTTTAGCTTATAATTTTATCACGATAATGTCAAATATTTTTAAACTATTATTTTAACTTTTTTTTTATCATTCCAATTATGTTGAATGTTTCATTAAAAGATGTCGTGAAGAATTTCACAGTAGATAAATCAAACTACAATAAGTTATTCAAAACCTGTTTGATTACAAAGAAAATGAAAAACGTTCGTTATTATTTATTGACGAAGTAAAAATTGATGAAAATGACTCATAAAATCTTTAATAGCAGCTGCACTGTGGGTGAACGACTCCTTAATATTTGTGGTGTGAAATTTGCTTAATAACAAAAGCCAATATTAACATTATTGTCTGCGGGTGTTTTATGGTTAACTTTTGTTGTTCTCAAATTACGATTTATTTCTCATAAACGTCATGGCGTGAAGAAAAAAAGGTTCTATTGGATGAAAATGTATGGTTTTGAACAAGAATTTTGTGACACGTATACTAGATGTAGTATAAAATTTTTTTTTCTACGATCGTGGTTTTTGTACTATTCATTATGACAAAAGCTTAATTTTTTGCACTAGTGCAAAAATTAAATTGATCTACCCATGCTAGGCTATTATTGTCCGCTTTGATAGCTCCACATAATAAATATCTAATGATGAAGGTGAGATACAAATTTTATAAAGTTTAAATAATTTCTAACAATGTAAACGCAAATATTTCGTTGACTTTGGTAACTGTTTTGTTACAGATAGTAGCAGTATTTGGCATTGCGGGTGCATGTCGCAGAGACGAGTTACAGAAAGTAACATTGGATGATATTAATGACATGGATTCCGGCATAAGTGTGAAAATACCTGATAGCAAAACAAACAAACCTCGATTATTGGTGATAGCAGGAAAAATTAGAAGTTTTAATTTTGCTGAAATGTATCGCAAATATAAGATACTATAACGGAAAATGTTCAGTACAACCTGTTGGTATAAATACAAATACCTTTAGTAAAATTCCAAGATCTTCTGCAACCTTACTTGTAGAATCGTGAGCAGACATACTAACATTAAAACAACGCCATGGAGGATGGAAATCTTCAACAGTGGCGAAGGCTATAGTCTATACAGAAAAGACAAGAAGTAATAAATCATTCATTTAAGTAGATTTCATAGACGTACCAAAATATATTTTAAGAGGGTATACCGTATTGATGCAAGTGTTGATGATATTGTTGAATAAACGGCTGCTATGTTGTGTGTTGCTAAATCAACAATTTATAAATTACTAAAAGAAAGCAAGAATGGAACTCTTTAACTCCCTAAAACCAATTGAGTCATTAAAACAAAGACTAAGGCGTAAAGTCCATGGATTTTACTTACGAAAGGAAATTCCAACACTTGACAAAATTATGACATCAGTGAGAAGATACGGACTATACAAAATTCTCCAGAATGACATTATGCAAACTTTTAAAAGATGTGGGTTTCAAAATATACAAAACATAATACAAAATCTCTCTTGATAGATAAACCGGAAATAGTTTTTTGGAGAAGAGACTATTTAAGAAGCATTCGACATGCCAGAGAACAAAATTTGAAAATCTTCTACTTAGACGAAACATGGATAAATGCTGGATATACAGTTTCCAAATCTTGGCAAGATAAAAACATTAAAAGCGGAAGGCAGGCATTCGTGGAAGGTTTGTCGTTAGGTTTGCAGCCACCATCTGGAAAAAGAAAAAGACTTATCATTGTCCATGTTGGAAGTTCTGAAGGTTTTGTTGATGGTGGATTATTAACTTTTATTTCAAAACGCACGGGGGACTATCACGAAGATATGAATGGGGATGTCTTCGAGGAATGGTTTGTTCAAATGTTGGATCTGATTCCAAAAGGAGCTGTTATTGTTATGGACAACGCAAGTTACCATTCACGGTTACGAGAAGCATTGCCCACAAGTCGTTGGCGTAAAGCAGAGCTTTTGGAGTGGCTTATTTCGAAAAATATTAAGTTTCCAAAAGATCCACTAAGGAAAGAACTTTACAGAATTGCAAAAATTAACAAGAATAAATACAAAACCTACATTGTAGAAGAAATGGCTTCTTCTCGTGGTATATCAGTTCTTCGACTTCCCCCTTATCATTGTGAACTTAATCCCATAGAATTAATATGGGCTCAGGTAAAGGGGGAAGTTGGAAAACAAAATACTACTTTTAAAATAAACGATGTTGTGAAATTGTTTGAGAGTGCTGTAAGTCATGTTAGTAAGGAAAATTGGACAAACTGTATCGAGCCTGTTATCAAAGTAGAGGCAAATATGTGGAAAATTGACAATATTTGTGATGATTTAATCGACCCTATTATTATTAATGTCAACAACGGTTCTCCTCTTCCGAGTCGGATATAGAATAAAATGTAAGTAATAAATGCATTCCAATAATTATTTCTTTTCATTTTTTATTATATTATAATTTAAAACGTATTTTTTTCCCAAAATACACACCACTGCATTGCGTCATTGCTTACCTGCTAATCCTTTAACAATGAAGAAACCCTAAACTTTGCTACAACTGAAACAAATACGGGGTCGATCTACCTGGTTTTTAGATTTGCGGAAGAAATGTGAAGAAGACCAAACCGGATATGAAAATAAAATTCAAAAAATAACTGGAAGCGAAGATTGTCCATCAATCACTATAGCAAATTGCGATATCAAAATTGAAATTACCTCAAAAAAGTAGATAACTAGTTTTATTTATAACATTAGTTGGTTTTCCATGTTCACTGTTATCGTTTATAATCAAATAATTTGTTTATTGTAATATAACTTACCAAACAATTTTCAAATAAATTTTAAACAAAAAAAATATTCGATCGTAGAAAAAATGTGTGCAACATGAATAAACAGCATCTTCGTTGCACTCAGCATGATTCCAGCATGATTCACTCTCTCTTTGTTCAAATTTTGATGACCACGGTTTGTTCCGTAATTATAAATCTGGTTACGCACTTCCCTTTCTGTTTAGGTACCTATTACGTAACTAACATTTAATAATTTCAAAATTATAATATTTACTATCTTTACATTCACTTTTGTATAAATCATAACAAAATTTCACTCTTCTAAAACATTTATATTTACTTCTATGTCACAGTGATTTAAAGTATGACACAATCTTCTATATAGGTATACTTACATTTATATTGTATAATTTACTTATATAGGAAGTACGTGTCTTTACATAAGGAAAATGATATAACAGGCTAAGAAAGTTTTGACTGTTTAATTAAACAAAAAAAAACATTAAAATTATTCTTGATATAAACAACGTAACGTGTTACACGCAACCAGTAGATAGAAGAATATAAATATAAACAACAGTCCGAAGAAAACGAAAGTTAATTAAATGTGATGAACTATTTAAGTACCTACCTACAAGCAATAGGTTTGGGTTGAAGAATAACTCTTTGTTTTGTTAAATTTTTTTCCTCACGTTTATTTCAACTTGAATTTATTTTTAACCGAACAGGCCTGGAGGCCTTATTACATGGTTAATAATCTACAATACACACTTGCATTTAATAATTATCCCTAACCTAAATAACTTAAAATCCATCCTATCATTGTACGAATTGCAGAGGCTTTAAATCAATTCACAAGTTTCAAATTTTATAAAGAATTATTTAAAATGTGGTTTAAGGCGAGCGGTTAAAACCCACACTGTGGGTACTTATATTTTTCGAAATTGTCCAAAAAAATTCCTTTTTATTACATAATAGTTAAGTAAAAATAAAAAAATACATTTTTTTACTTTTAAAAATTATTGTATCAACTCTTTTACATTTATTTTTTATTCTTATAAATAAATAGATACCCAGAATACAAGTTCTTTAATTCATGAATGGCTTGTAAACATTTTTAGTCCGTCCAAAATGTAAAACACGCCTATATATAAATGTTTCCGGTGTTAATAAATTTCAGTGTGGATGGCGCCACATTATGGATCGAAAAATACAGCGTGCAAAGGTTCAGCTGAGAGCTGATTACTACGTTATTTCTTAACTTTTTTGAAAAAAGAAAAACTTTGAGAATAGTTAATGGACGATACTAGAGATGTATAGAATTAAATTTTTCAAATTTTTTCTGATAACGGCGTGAACTGCATCTCAAAATACCTAATTTTTAACATTTTTCCCCTTAATAATAGCAATGTTAAAAAAAATTCTTTATTTTGTTTCTATAAATCCCTAGCAACACCTTTTCTCTTGTAGCCTCAACAAGCAGTTTTAAATAATTTAAAAAAATAAAGGTACAATTAGCAAAACCTCTGTTTTTGCTTAAATATTCAGCCGTAGGAAAATTTGCGACGGAAGTCGGCCATCTTGAAGCTCTTAGTATGACTTATTGTGTATGTTTACAGTATACTGTCAGAGCAATATTTGCATATAAATATCAAAAATTTAAAAAATTATTAGGCTCTGTTAAAAGGTCTATGCATTTTGCCTATTCCCAATTTTTTCTCGGTGTAAAATATTTATTTTTCACTACTAGTCTATATACCTAAATTTATTGACTTTTGTTAGTAAAGGAACTACTTGATTAGGACTAAATCTCATCCCATTTGACAGAATGTGAAGTTAACTGATGCAAAGACAAAATGGAACAACATTTTTTATTATGCATTTAATAGTTCACCTTCTTATTCAAAAATGAAAATCAATTCACTTATCCATCTATTTTTATAGCCATTTTAATACAACACGTATTATCAAATCAAAACAAAAAGTATTGGATACGTTATTTTTTATTGCCTTATCACTGTCATGTGACTGCTGACCCGGGAGTGACTGCTGACCCGTGCAAAATTTTTAATAGCCCTAAAAACTAATATTTAAAAAAATAGACTGCTAGCAGTGCAAAAAATGCTATATGAGCCACGGTAGAAAAGTGTATTATTGTCTCGGATCCATTAAAAACCTCGCGAAGATTCGCTTTTCGGTCTGTAATGGACAATAATAACTCGCTTTTCTACCTTGGCGCATAATTACTATTCTCAGTATAAATATTTATACTCAGGCTGTAAATGTCATGCTCAAATCGTAGACATTCCAAACTACAAATAAAAGCAGCTGATATATTATATTTTTTCTTAAACAAGGTTTAACTTACCAAAAGTCAAAAATTTTAATCAATTGTTAAACCGTTTCTACAATGCTATGTACAGTTCGTTAACTAATACGAAAACGTGAAAGAACCCAACAGTATATTTTGATGATTTATTGCCTCTTACAAATAGTAGAAATTTCCTATTGTAGGGGTATTTTTTATTGTGTCGAGAAAGTTTAAGAATGGGGGTCACGAACTATCTGAGAAGTGAAAGACGAGCTAGTTTCCGACGTTAGCAACCATTTTCATGTATTCCTATTCAAATATTTTAATTGATTAACTGTTAGACAGTACCTACATTTATCTTAAACTTGTCTACACATTAGAATTATTGCGATCAGTGCTGGGTCATACTTAGTTTTACATAACGCAAGTATTATTTTATTTAATGAAATAGCCTTATCTGAACAAAACTAGATACTTATTGTTGATTTTATTGTTTATCCATCTGCGATATATGTTATATAAATAAAAATACTAAAAATACAGCAATTTTTTTTTAAATTTAACTAATACATTAACATGCATTCACGTTCAAGCATAGAAGTCTAATTTAGCATTAAAAAACGCAGTGAGTAAAGATAGATACATAAGATATATATAAAGACAACTCAATACCAATATGGGTAACTTTTGGCGTGATCAGGTTATGTCTCTGAAACCACGGATTGTTTATTGTTTATTTAGCTAAGATATAAAAAGAAAAATATACCCTCTTTAAAAAGTGTACTTAAAAAATTGGGGAATTTCCATTCATAATTATAGCATTCCTTCCATGGATACAGCATTCACCCTTTGATGTGTTAATTCAGCCTTCAAAAGAATGCAGTCACCAAGTAATTAATATGGACAACTAGTTTGTTACAATTTTCAAAATACAACCAAATTGGGAAATTACTGTTACGTGAATGGCGCTCCGACGTCAGCAAAAATGGCGGAGAAGACGCGATATTTACATAAAGTTTAAAACTTATAGGCATATTGGTTAGTGAGTATTACCCAAATATATCAAATATACCTTGTCCAGTATAAACACTTCTTCCTTAAGATTTTTTTAAACTCTTATTACTTCTTAAGGAACATAAAACACATATATGTACTTGTCTATAGAATCTAAATATGGGAATACTTGCAGTATCCATTTAAAAAGATTTGTTATTTGCTATTCTCAAAATATAAATCCTATGTATATATAAGTATCAAGTTTTGATGTCAAAATTAAGATAATTCTATTTTGTTATCAATTCAGTAGGTAGGTACCTTCCATAACCTTTAAACTATCAGACATTTTTTAGACGTAATATCACCTCATTAACTAAACTACTAATTTAATGCATGTGTCTATTATACATAATTATAATCAGTCTTTAACACACTTAACAATTTTCAAAAAACTGAAACAAATTCTGTACAGAAACATTATAACTTCAATATGCGTAGGTATACTTGCTTTTTCGCAATGTTGATCTGTTAATAAATCTATTACTGATTAATATTGTAGACGCAAATGTGATTTTAAGGGAAACGGTAGCATTCATTTTTATTTGTTATTATAAGTATGGTATCGTTATTGCATTTTAAACATTTAGTATTATAATATAAATTAGGATCTAATTCCTTTTTTATTTGAAATACATTTTTTCGTATTAGACATCTTAACCTCAACAATGTGTAACCTGGTGGGGCAGGATCCAGAAAAAAGTAATTTTATGAGTTATCTTCACTTCTAAAAATTTTTCTATAAATCATTAATCAAATCTCATGTTAATGTCGTATCCCTCCTCCTGAGCTACACCTTCTGTCGGTGTCGATGTGCAACGAGACGAGAAGAATAGTCCTCGTTCGTCTTACGAAGAGGTGGTATTGGTAGTTTAATTCTAATTCACATTTTTTGTTTCTACATCTATAGGCCGAAATCACTTTCAGTTTCATTGAGTTGGACCACCGATAATTTTGTAGTGCATTATATAGTCACAATTTTTTAGTGTTAAACGTGACGGCATTTTTCTGTTTTAGTGTTGTGACCTTGTTGGAATCAATACATAACGTATATTTACATTTTATTTTTACTTTTTAAAAAGTTTTGCCTGCAGACAAAGAGTGCTACGAGGTTCTCGACTCGGTTCTCGACTGTTTTGATTGTTATTAGTGTATTGTTTTTAACACATAAGGTAAGTGTATATTGTACATAATTTTTCAAGTTCAAGAACGAAAAATATTGCCTAACCTATATCGTAATTCCCAGAAAATCCGCAAACGAAATACCTAGTTTTTATTGCGATTAGTTAAATGTTTGATTTATTGAATTATTGAACTATTTGAGGTTAATACATAAGAGAGTAGGAAGTATAAAAAATCATTAACGACTAGTTAGGTGTCATTAAATCTTGATTGACATAGATGCCCACTATTATTCTCTATAATAATATGGTTTAAATTGTGACCTCAAAAATAGTCTTTTAATGAGTTCGAGGTCAATAGATAAAAAGTAATACTGGTTAGTCACTATTATATAGGTATACATAGGTAACATAAATATGGAGAAGTAATTTTTTCAAGCACTTTAATCAAAATTAGTTGGAAACATTAATTTTTATTGGTATTTATTTATTTAATCTAGTTATATTAAATAAAATCAACAATAATGATAAAATTATGTATGAGCTTATAATAATTAAGGATATCCATCAAATTGATATTTGTATCTTTAGGTTTAAAGATGATTGTTGTGGTTTTAAAGGATTATAAATTACATATAATATATTTATCTCATAAATATAGTAGGTTTTGTGAAGAGGTATATAATTTAAATATTGATATGTTCATAGACAAAAAAAATAGTGAATGCTATGTAAGTGTGTGTACGTTATTGCGGAAGTTCACTTCCGCCTTATTATTACTAATTTTATCTGATATTGTTGAATTTGATACCTACAGGAATTAGTAAGTGCTGTGAGTAAAAAGTTGATATTAAATTAAAAAAAATTATCAAAGTTTGGCTAGACAGAAATAAAAAATAGATTAAAAATATTTATTCAAGACGATATTTTTTATTAAAAAAAATTCATAATTCAACTAGTATAAAATTAGGGTTAAATTTTAAATGCAAAAATGTCAGTGATGAATGAATTTCATTTATGGTCCATTTCAAAAAGGTATAGAGTAATAAAATGCGAAGTATCATAAACTTTCGCTGAGTTTGGGTATCATCCATAGACGTAGGCAGTGCCGATAATTTTTAAGACCACAACAACGGTAAATCAAGATAAAAATTGCAAAAGTAAGAAAATGTAATAAAATTAAGTCGTAGCGTAGGCTTCTAAGCACCCTCTCTTTTTTTAAATACTTTAGTTAATAACTGCGTTTTCTTAGATTTAGGTACTTCCATCTTGGTTTTTGCTCTTACTCCTTTGAGTTGATTATATCTTTGTAGAATTAGACAAAAGATAGGTACGAATGTTTGCCAATTATTACTACTGCCAAAACGATTACAATAGTGGTAGATTTAATAGCCTCTTTATTTATATTATACAAAATTAACACAAAAACTTGTTTCCCAAAAACTATTAATTGTTTTGGTAAAGCACGAATAATTTCTATTTAATAAACGCAAGGAACAGCCCAACCTACTACAAAGTAACAATATTAATACAAGTAAAAGAATAACCAATTTAATTTAATATTTGTCGAGATATGTGTTTTACCCTCAGAGTAATAAGTAAACATAGAGGTGCCACAACAACACAATAACATACAGTTTGTAGTCAATGGCAATGAACCTATAATTGAGAGAGATGGAAAATCTAGAGGTGTAGGTAAACACAGCCGTACAGTGGCGTGTAATTGGTTAGAGTTCACCGTAATACCTATATAAATGTTAGTTAAATAACTTAATTTTGGTAAGGAATTTATATCTACACTTATGGAATGGCACCATACTTCTAACATATTTTTATCGGAAGGAAATCTATATGTATTTCATTATTAATTTGATTTTCTTATGTCAATCAAGCTAGCACCCCCACATTGACTAAATTAAAAAAAAGTAGCCCATAATTAAGAGCTAATTAAAGGCTAATTTGTACCACAAAAATGAAAATTTGTACCACCGTGATAATCGAGAAAAATTGCCTTGAAAATGGGGGGTGCTAGGTTGAGGTCAAGGCAGCACCCCCGAATTCCTCTTCAATAACATCAAAATAAAGGGCATATTAAAGGCTAATTTGCACCACAAAAAGTTAATCTATATTATTATTTATAATGTCAAAAAATAAAATCGAATGCTGTAAATATCGCTGTTCTATAATTTTAGCACCCCCACTTTCGTCTATTCAAAAAGTGAACACACAATATTATAAGACTAATTAAGGGCAAATTTGTGCTACACAAGAAATTTTTATACTTTTCAATATAAAGCCGCCAATGGAATTTAACTCTTTGCGACGTATTAAATGGTGGCGAGCCCTAGTTGTGAAGACTGTAACTATTTCTGTATGTTGCCAAATCGGCCACTTTTACTCGATTTCTTGTTAAAAATAATCGATTTTAGGATTTCAAATGTGTAGTAAAAAAGATAGTGCATTTTTTTGTTCCTCTTATAATGTTGGTACAAACTCGTTTTGGAATATTTTAATTAATTATAGAGTAATTTCCACATACTAACATATTTCTCATATTGGACTTTGTATTGCCATTTTTTACTATATTACTTATATAAAATGTAGTCTCTTAATTATTTGCTGTATCTTTGAGCAGTGCCCGAAAATTGACCTTAGACTAGATCAAAAGTCAGCACTGTAACAATGATAATTACAAATACAATTCCAAGAACCATTACCATAATAATTATATTGTGACAAAAATATGCTATATAATTCTTAATTATTTTTACCGAATGGATATTTAATAATTTCCAGTGAAATATTTATTCTTTAGTTCAATAACATGATACAAAGTACACAAAATGCGTATGCAAACAGCCAATAATTTGTTTATAGCAGCAGGGTATTCACGAATTGTTTAAACGCTGGGATTATTGAGTTAAAGGAGGTTACTTTGAATCTGTTTAATGAAATACAGTTTATAGTGTTTGTACTGAACAAAAATGCATTTAAATTAATAACTTTATTAACATTGGAAAATATAACAATGAGTTTTTTTATATTTTGCACTTATAAAAATCTTCATTATAAAACGCATTTGCGTATCGTAATGTAACTTTTGCACACGCAAATTTTTGTTTTAAATGGTTGGCGACATGAGTGAAGTATCAAATGACAAGACTATTGACAATGACATTTGTGGCTAATAGCAATTTATTCATTTTATATTGTTCTTTAAGAAAGTATTTGTGAATATAAATATGATTTTTTACTTATATAATATATTATTATTGGTGTATTAGTCATTTTAAAATATTTTAAAACATTAACATTTCATAATTTAAATGTCAAAACTGTCAAATGTTATAAATAACACAGTGCTACCGACATACTTTTTAAAATCAAAATTTTCGGTATTACGTAAAAATAATAAATTAATTTAAAAAATGATAAAATAGCAAAATATAAAAAATATTATAAACAACTTATTTCATATGGCTGTTGTGACACTCGTTCTTTAAAAAACTCATCGCTTCGCGATTCGTTTTTTAAACTTGAACTCGTGTCATAACAGAATTCCATATGAAATGCGTTGTTTAATATACTATTGTCTGACGCTGCGCTGGTTTTGGATTTGTTATTCAACTTTGTTGTCGACGACTGTCCACATACTTGAAACCAAATTTCTCACTTCGATCATGCTAATTTCCAGGATGGGAATAAAAATCATTACTATAAAATTTTTCTTTCCTTTTTTCTAAATTAATAGACAATGTTTTCATAATTTAAAATATTTTTTAATCACGTATATCGTAATTAGGAGGAACACAATTAACATGTAATATACTAAGTGACATAAAAATCCGAACACCCAGTTTAAATGATTTTATTTTTATAAAAAAGATAACTTGAAGAAAAATTATTTTGCGAGAAAAAGTTACAAGGGTTTTGTGTAGAACTAAAGGAACGCTATTCAGAACTCTAATCAGATCGGCTAGAACTGGTAAAAAAAATTATTTTTAAATAAAATTACCTTTTAGGCACTTAGTTTTCAAAAATTGATTTTTCGCGTTTAATTGCTAGAACTATTAATATAATGGATGTAGAACTCTAGAACTATTGTAAAATTAACTAGAACTCCGAAAAAATAATGTATTTTCATGATACGGTGCGCTGCGTGAACTTGGCGCACCATTTTTTAAAATTCGATTTTTTTGTATATATTAACCGGAACTATTGAAAATACTTGCAGAGAACTCTAGAACTATTGCAAAGGATGCCAGAACTCTAAAAAAACTTTAAGATTTTTAAATATGGTGTGCCAAGTTCACGGGAATTACCTATTCGGATTTTTATGTCACTTAGTATAGGTCGAGGTATAAGTGAATTTTATTCACCTTAAATTTATTACTTCAAAAGTGAAAGATTTTTAATAACAGAAGGTGAATAAAATTTTGGATTATGACCAAGTTGGGTTTAAAAAGCATAGTTTTTAAAAAAATAATATGTTGTAAGATTAAAATTTATTCAATATTCTTTTAATATTTTGTTAACTTAAATTTAACTTTGTAAAGTAAAAATACTTTTTTCTCATTGTATAATTCTATGAATGGTGCTCAAGATCAAATAAATACTCAGGTCCCTACAACATTAAAGGGTCCGCCAATAAGATTAGCCTCTGTACAGATTATTCTGTTATACAAATTTATACACTTTTCTCCTTTGCTGATAAATGCCAAACCATTGCATGTTATAGTCTATATAGAAAGGACAAGGAGTAATAAATCATTCATTTAAGTAGATTTCATAGACGTACCAAAATATATTTTAAGAGGGTATACCGTGTTGATGATATTGTGGAATTAACGGCTGCTATGTTGTGTGTTGCTAAATCAACAATTTATAGATTACTAAAAGAAAGCAAGAATGGAACTCTTCAACCCCTTAAAACTCCTTCAGGCCGAAAACCAATTGAGATCGATGAGTCATTAAAACAAAGACTAAGGCCTAATGTCCATGGATTTTACTTACGAAAGGAAATTCCAACACTTGACAAAATTATGACATCAGTGCAAGAAGATACGGACTATACAAAATTCTCCAGAATGACATTATGCAAACTTTTGAAAGATGTGGGTTTCAGATATACAAAACATAATAGAAAATCTCTCTTGATAGATAAACCGGAAATAGTTTTTTGGAGAAGAGACTATTTAAGAAACATTCGACATGCCAGAGAACAAAATTTGAAAATCTTCTACTTAGACGAAACATGGATAAATGCTGGATGTACAGTTTACAAATCTTGGCAAGATGAAAACATTAAAAGCGGAAGGCAGGCATTCGTGGAAGGTTTGTCGTTAGGTTTGCAGCCACCATCTGGAAAAAGAGAAAGACTTATCATTGTCCATGTTGGAAGTTCTGAAGGTTTTGTTGATGGTGGATTATTAACTTGTATTTCAAAACGCACGGGGGACTATCACGAAGATATGAATGGGGATGTCTTCGAGGAATGGTTTGTTCAAATGTTGGATCTGATTCCAAAAGGGGCTGTTATTGTTATGGATAACGCAAGTTACCATTCACGGTTACGAGAAGCATTGTCGTTAGCGTAAAGGAGAGCTTTTGGAGTGGCTTATTTCGAAAAATATTAAGTTTCCAAAAGATCCACTAAGGAAAGAACTTTACAGAATTGAAAAAATGAACAAGAATAAATACAAAACCTACATTGTAGAAGAAATGGCTTCTTCTCGTGGTATATCAGTTCTTCGACTTCCCCCTTATCATTGTGAACTTAATCCCATAGAATTAATATGGGCTTAGGTAAAGGAGGAAGTTGAAAAAAAATACTATTTTTAATATAAACGATGTTGTGAAATTGTTTGAGAGTGCTGTAAGTCATATTAGTAAGAACAAACTGTATCGAGCATGTTATCAAAGTAAATATGTGGAAAATTGACAATATTTGTGATGATTTAATTGACCCTATTATTATTAATGTCAACAACGATTCTTCCTCTTCCGAGTCGGATATAGAATAAAATGTAAGTAATAAATGTATTCCAATAATTATTTCTTTTCATTTTTTATTATAGTATAATTTAAAACGTATTTTTTTCCCAAAATACACACCACTGCATTGCGTTATTGCTTATCTGCTAATCCTTTAACAATGAAAAAAACCCTAAAATTTGCTACAACTGAAACAAATACGGGGTCGATCTACCTGGTTTTTAGATTTACGGTAGAAATGTAATTTAAAGTAAGAGATTTATCAAAAATTTCATTGTGCTCCCTGTAAAGGTTTTGCATACTTAATTAGGGTTTATTACTCCTCGTACTTTTTGTACAGACTATAGCCATTTGATGACGCACCAACCGGTATATTCGTGCAGTTGAATTGCAGGATCCCCCACATCTGCGGGTGGAATTTATCTAGGTTGCACAGCACGCCGGCGATGCTGTCGATAACCCGGATTCTGTAAAGAGATGACAAACGAGGTAATCATAGCCTGTGGTCATTTTAAATGCGGCTACACGAATCTTGTCAAGTCTGACTTTCCCATTGGTGGCTTGAGAGTGATATTTTTTACCGATGCTTTTTAATTCCTTTTTTACTGAATACTTTGTTGCCGTGTAGGACCGACATTATTGTGTCTCATCAGTACGAGGTAAGTAGTTCTTCTCATCCCGCAGAGCAGGATGCAATACATAAACCGTAATAGTGCAAGGAATATACTTTGCAACGCGTTGTGTGCACAATTTTTCCTACAACCACAATATTTTTTATAATTATGAATTTTTTAAATACGCAACAGACTCTCGTAATAATATTGGTATGTATTACTAAACAAAAAAAATACCATTTTTTGAACTAGTACCGTAAAATAGACCCTAAATTTACACTCGCACGACCTTATTCAGTTAAAATTAAATTAAAGGAAATTTTATTAATGTAATGATTTTGTCATTACCAATAAAAGTAATTAACTATCTTTAAATTGAAAAGTGTTATTCTTGGTAATTAATATTCCACTAATTGTCGATAATAATCGGAATCGACACGATACATTTAGTGACCTTATCGTATTGCGTAATAATTCACATTAACTATTAAAAAAATAATTAATAATTTGCGTAATGGCTCACAGAAATATAGGTAATAAATAGTACATTGAGTTGAAACATTTTTATGATTAAATTTATTTCTGTTTAATAGCAGAATATTTTGTTTATTATAAATAAATTACCAGATTAATTAGATCAATTATTTTCTTAAACCGTACAAGCTTAGACTTCTCACTCCTAATTTCTGAGAGGATAAGAACCCTAAGATTTCTTTAGTTATACCTTTCTTAGTAAAGTATACCAGGTCGGCTGAAAAGTCCCCGGTCTGACCCATAGATGACGACACTAGAATTAAATCCATTTCATTTTTAGATAGTATCAACCTTCAAAAGATTCGTGTAAAAATTTGACAGCTGTCGTACTATTAGTTTGTGAGATATTGCATTTTTAGTGAAGCAACTTTTGTTATTTTCAAAAAGATGGAAAAAAAAAGAATTTCGTGTGCTTATTAAATATTGTTATTTGAAAGGAAAAAATACAGTTGAAGCAAAAGCTTGGCTTGATAATGAGTTTCCGGACTCTGCGCCAGGAAAATCAACAATCATTGACTGGTACGCAAAATTCAAGCGTGGTGAAATGAGCACCGAAGACGGTGAACGCAGTGGACGCCCAAAAGAGGTGGCTACCGACGAAAATATCAAAAAAAATCCACAAAATGATTTTGAGTGACCGTAAAGTGAATATGATCGAGATAGCTGACACTCTAAAGATATCTAAGGAACGTGTTGGACATATCGTTCACGAATATTTGGGTATGCGGAAGCTCTGTGCGAAATGGGTGCCGAGCGTGCTCACAATCGACCAAAAACAGCAACGAATTGATGATTCTGAGCAGTGTTTGCAGCTGTTAAGTCGTAATAAACCCGATTTTTTGCGTCGATATGTGACTATGGATGAAACTTAGCTCCATCACTACACGCCTGAGTGCAATCGATAGTCAGCTGAGTGGACTGCGGCCGGTGAACCGCCACCAAAGCGTGGAAAGACTCAACAGTCAGCTGGCAAAGTTATGGCCTCAGTTTTTTGGGATACACACGGTATATTGTTCATCGACTATTTGGAAAAGGGAAAAACAATCAACAGCGACTATTACTGTGCATTATTGGAGCGATGAAGAAGAAAAAAGGGTTGTTTCATCAAGACAATGCACCGTGTCACAAATCATCGAAAACGATGGCAAAATTGCATGAATTGGGCTTCAAATTGCTTCCTCACCCACCGTATTCTCCAGATCTAGCCCACAGCGACTTTTTCCTTTTCTCTGACCTGAAGAGAATGCTCGCGGGAAAAAAATTTGGCTCTGATACTGAGGTAATCGCCGAAACTGAAGCCTATTTTGAGGACAAACCGAAGGAGTACTACAAAAATGGTATCGAAAAGTTGTAAGGTCGCTATAATCGCTGTATCGCCCTTGAAGGCAACTATGTTGAATAAAAAAAACGAATTTTGTCAAAATATTGTGTTTTACTATGGTAGACCGGGGACTTTTCAGCCGACCTAGTATATTCATTCTTTATCCGAAAAACTAACTGTTTTTAAATTTATTGCAAAAATTAACATAAAAAAATAAAATATCTGATATTTACTTTACAACAAATAATGCATAAAAAAAGGATAGGGATAAAAGCGTATTCATGGCATTTATTGATTTGGAAAAAGCTTTCGACAGGGTCAAAAGGGAAAAAGTATGGGAAATATTATACAAAAGAAGAATCGATGAAAAGTTAATTAAAAACATCCAAAGCATATACAAAACAACGAAAAATTATGTGATCAGCAAAAACAGAAAATCTGAAATATTCAAGACAGAAGATGGACTACGACAAGGAGGCTTAAGTCCTATCCTGTTTATAATTTTAATAGATGAAATAATAAAAGAATGCGAACAAACTGTAAAGGCATTGCACATTATAGGATATCATATGATGGAAAAAGTGAAAATATCAGAATGCGCTTTTGCTGATGATGTGATCCTATTCGCAAACACGGAAAAACAATTACAAGAAAGCATGAAAAACTATGGTGTGAATATCAACAAAGAAAAAACTAAAGTAATGGCAGTAACAGAAAAAGAACAAGCAATTAAAATACATATAGAAAATAAAAAGTTAGAACAAGTTCATGATTATAAATATCTAGGAGTAACAATTGATGAAGAGGGGAAACAAGATATAGAAATAAATAAAAGAATTGACCAAACAGTTAAATGTTTTTATGCTCTAAACAAAAACTTTTTAGCTAGAAAACAGATAAGTAGGAAAACAAAAATAAACATTTATAAGGCAATATATAGGCCAATCCTAACCTACGGCTGTGAAACCTGGATTATGACCGATAGACAAAGAAGCAAAGTGAAATGAAATATTTGAGAAAGGTCATAGGAGTAACTTAAATGCATAAAATAAAGAATGACGTAATTAGGAAAGAACTTGATATAGAATCTATTACAGACTTTATAGACAGAAGGAAATTAAGTTGGTGGGGCCACGTACAAAGAATTAATAATTCGAGAACAGTAAAGAAAGTGTGGCAGGCAAAAATTCATGGAAAAAGAAAAAGAGGAAGACCAAGTTTAACATGGGATACTATAGTGTATTTGAAAATCAAGAGAAAGTAAATTCCCAGAAACGTTTTGCAGTTATCAGTGTTAAAGGCAGTAAACCATAGACGTGCGTTTTCAAAATTAAATTAATATGGAAATAGAAATATTTAATTTGTTTTAGTTATTTATACCTAGATTACCAATTTTAGATAGATAAACATAATTCGTAAGTAGTAATTTAATTTGGGTAAAATAAAGAAAAAGTCAATATTATTTTAGGCATTTTGTTTTAGGCATATGTTTATTTATAAAATATGTATATAATATGTACAGATAAATTATAAATTAATATGAGGAGCTAAAAAAACAATTAAGTAGGTATATGAGAAAAAAAACCAACCGCAAGGATAAAATTTGACGAGCAATATGCAAAAAATACGACAATATTAAATCTTAAAAAATAAAAATCTACAAATAAAATTAAAGTACATAAATTAATAATTTTAAAGTTATGGTTCCTCGCACTCTGTGTCAGAAGATTCACCATCTTCTATCGGATTCAGTTTACAATGGTAGGGTAAACGAAGGATTTCAATTTCTCGTTTTTTGGCTATCTCCTCAATATATTTTTTATAATTTTGCTTATGTTTTTTAGCAATAGTTAACAATTCTGCCCTCAGCATTGTATTGTCAAAGGCTAAATTTTTAGAAGATATCCATTTTGCCGAGCATTTTGCAATTTCATCCTTTTCCATTTAGTGGTTGGTAAAGGTTCAAGTAATCTGGAGTGGTAACTTGCATTGTCCATTACAATAACCGATACTTTTGGTATGAATTGAATCATCTGTTCAAAATATTCCTCAAACACGTCTCCATTCATTTCTTCGTGATAATCAACGGTTTTTTTTATTCAAATAAAAGTAAACCATTCTCAAGAAAACCGTTTGTACTGCCTATATGACAAATAATTAATCTTTTACCTTTTCCTATAGGTTCCTTAAAACCAGTAGTTCCTTCTAGAAAAGCTTGATGGAATGATTTTATATTTTTGTATTTCCAAACTCTTCCTACACAATGTCCTTCATTAACCCATGTTTCATCTAAATAATAAATGTTTTTATTTTGAGCATTAACTTGTTGTATTATTCTGAGGTACTGTCTTCTCCAACATACAATTTCTTCAGAATCAATTAGCATTGAGTGTCTGCCCATTTTTTCAAATTTAAAGTTTAACTCATGTAACGTTTTCCATAGTTTATCCCGGTTTATTGTGGGTAAATCAACATCATTCGTAATGGCTTGCAAAACTTTATCTAAAGTTGGTATTTGCTTGTTTATAAAAAATGAGTGAACAAGCTTACGAATAGCATTTTTAAAAAACTCGTCCACGTTGACTTTTAATAGTTTTTGTCTACCTGGTTTCGGCTTTGGTGAGGTTACTCCACCTGATTTTTCCTCCTCTAGAACTCTATATATAATAGATTTTCCATATCCCATTGCCTTAGATGTTGTTTCAACTACACTGTCAATAGTGTTTGAGGGATTTTGATGTTTAAAATAGTGGTACACATTCACTACAGCACTCTTTACATTGAGCGATAAATGGTCTAGTTTCAATTTTTTCACTGGCGTATACTCACAAACTGCTTCCATTTTTAGTCACTACTATTTGTCACGTTTATCGAAAATCAAATAACTGCACTATTTAAGTCAAAATATCTGTCATTAGAAGCTGTTGCCATTCGGAGGTCGTTAAATAACAATTATCCCTTTCTAATCTGGTTACGCCTATGACGCACGTTAATCCTCTTAGGCCTACTGTAATAACAATGAAAGATCATAAAATAATGTGATAGTCCAAGAAATTTAATAAATTTTGTATTGAAATTAACAAAAACAATTTAGAATGCATTACAAATATTGAAGTTTTACCACACGTACTATACTATAGTTTTGCATACCGAAGTTTTTATTTTGGGAATTTACTCTCTCTTGATTTTCAAATACAGTATACAATAGAGCACATTTTTAAAAAAAGAAAAATCACATGGAAGCAAGCGACAACACTGACGAAAAATAAGAAGGACTTATCTTAAAAGAACTTTGGTATGTTGTTTTCTTTATTTGAAAGAAAATTTTCGTGTAGGTATCTATCAAAGAACTTTTTTTATTAATATGCATCAATATTTTGCGCACCTTGACACGCGAAGGAAACTTGCGGTAATAAAAAATTGATTATTAAAAAAAATGTAAAAATATCGCATGATAGTTATTAGGTATATATTTTCTCTCCTTATGTCTAACCCAAAAAACGAATGAAGCAAAAATTTAGTCACGCGAGTGATATTCAGTAGCTAACCTGTTGATTTAATGATGCGTGCACTAAAGGCAGTTTCTTCTTTTCTATATTGTGTCAATAGTTATTTATCGAAAGCTACAATCTAAGTCCTTGAAACTGTAGATCCATGACAAGAGAAAAATAACAATGCCATCGTTAATTAATTAAATACGATGTTATGGAAGAAATTGCTACAAATGTAAAATCGATATTCCATGTTTAGTCCTGTTTAATACTAAAATTGTTTTGTGAAGTATTTTTTACATTTTAGGTTTTGAAACACTACTAGCACATTTCCATTTCAGTTTACCCACCGGAAAATTGTTTAGAAATTTGTCAGATAGCGGCGAAGTAAAAGTACCGCGTGAATTTTTTATTTTGAACATATTTATTTACACAATTAGACATTATTTGTTAAAATATATTCACAAAAACCCAAAAATGTGTGTACAAAAAATAGAAACAAATAAAAATATGTGAACGAATACCAAACATACGAAAAAAAAACAGAAAAAAACTTAGTAATTCGTAAATAATAAATAAAGGACCCCGCACTTTTCTTATGGAAACGGGAGCACCGTCAAATTGTCTGAATTTTTGATATGTACTAATATTTGATGTCCTGATCAAAAGTCTCCATGGGCCCAACCTTATCATATGGCTAGATTTTGAGATACAGGGCGTTGAAGTTCAAAATCACGACTTTTTTAAAACGGTTCCCAAAAATTTGCTCTTAAATATTAAGACAAAATATATACCTAATAGAGAAAATAAAATATCTGTTGTTTACAGGGTGATTCGTGCTTTCACAGACCTGTTAGGGTGTTTCAAAAAAAGGTAACACCGTCTCTAGGATAGGTAAAAAACTGAAAAATAATTGGGGTTTGTTTAGTAAAATTTTTTTCTAACGCCTTCCGTTTTCAAGATAAAGGGCGTTGAAGAAAATAAAAAAATTACACATTTCTTACGATTTTGCCGAAACTACTGGCACCATTGCAATGAAATTTTATACGAATATGTTTTGGAAGCTGATATATCCCATGAATTTGTTTTTATAACTAACTCTCATAGAGGGCGCTAGTTACACGATTCATACAACGTATTATTCAACATAACTTTTTTTAGGGTAGAATTATTAGTCAAAACTCCAAGTGAACATAAACATCGTTTAATTCTACACCAAAAAGGTACTCTTGGTAAAACTCGATATTATGTACCGTTTTCGGAATATTTTGATTTGATGTTATGTTCTTTGTCTTTATTTTAATTTTCTTATTGTAAGTTTTTTTAATTAATAAATTTATCATTATACGAGGAGCGGTTATTACTTCATAATTTTCAAATCAAAATATTCCAAAAACGGTACATAATATCGAGTTTTACCAAGAGTACCTTTTTGGTGTAGAATTAAACGATGTTTATGTTCACTTGGAGTTTTGACTAATAATTCTACCCTAAAAAAGTTATGTTGAATAATACGTTGTATGAATCGTGTAACTAGCGCCCTCTATGAGAGTTAGTTATAAAAACAAATTCATGGGATATATCAGCTTCCAAAACATATTCGCATAAAATTTCATTGCAATGGTGCCAGTAGTTTCGGCAAAATCGTAAGAAATGTGTAATTTTTCATTTTCTTCAACGCCCTTTATCTTGAAAACGGATGGCGTTAGAAAAAAATTTTACTAAGCAAACCCCAATTATTTTTCAGTTTTTTACCTATCCTAGAGACGGTGTTACCTTTTTTTGAAACACCCTGTATAGTGTAGATATGTCCTCATTAAAAGTTCTTATAGGTAAAATTAGATCCTATGACTACTTTTCTAAATATAGAATGTTTAGTCTGTAAAATAACATTTTTTGGTAAATTAGGTAAATTAGAAAAATTAATGAATTCAGAACACACTAAAACACAATTTACACAACATAATAACACAGTAAATACTCAAGTAATATTTTGCTCCTCGGTTTGTAAAACTATCAGACACCATTTTTTCAAATAATGAAAATACATTTTTATATAAGGGTTTAAAATATTGCACACCACCCCAATTTACTAATAACATAAAAGAAATTTTAGCCACAGATTCTGAAATAGCTTTGAGAACTAATTCAAATAATTTTATTTATGAAAAAATGCAAATAGCAACTCTTATTAGAGACATAAACCCAGATAAATTCTAAAATCAAAGTCAAATTATTAAAAATCACATTTTATCAAAAATAAAATAGATCAAAATAACCTATTCATTACAAAATCAAAAAAAGATTACAAATCTAAAGTGAATGATTTCATAATGTCATGTAATGTCAAAATTCTAAAGAACAATCCCACTCAAAAATTTTCTAATCAAATAAGAGAACATGTAAATGATTCAGATATAAACTGGTGTAAGGCAAGGAGACCTTATTTCTCCCTTACTATTCAATTGTGTTCTGGAGAAGATAGTCAGGGAATGGTCTGCTTCATTACCCTCCACATGTGGGATTCAGATTGGTTATAAAAAGGAGAACCTTGACATAAAGTGTTTAGCCTTTGCAGATGATATTGCCCTCTTATCAAATAACATTGAAGAAGCAACATTACAACTTTCTACACTTCAGACCATTGCAGCTAAAACGGGCCTTCAAATTGCCTACAACAAAACTGAATTCATCACCAATATGAAAAATGCCCCAAACCATATTAAAATTGGCTCGGAAAAGGTTAAAAGAACCAGTAAATTTAAATACCTTGGTGAATGGATTACTCCCAACAACTCTGAAAAGCTAGCAATTGAAAGTCGCTGTGCCAAACTTGAGGATGCCTATCACATTTGTAAAGACCTATATAAAAGTAGAAGCCTATCTCGTAACCTAAAACTGTGCCATTACAATACTGTTGTTAAACCAGCTGCCTTATATGCTTCAGAGTGCTTACATCTAACAATGAAGGGACCGTTACGAAAACTAGAAATCAAAGAGAGAAAAATTTTGAGAAGAATCCTAGGTCCAGTAAAGGAAAATGAAGAATATAGAAGACGACATAACAACGAACTATATTTAAACAATGAAGATATCATCACGTGTATGAGGAAGAGAAGAATGACATTCTTCGCTCATTTGGAACGAATGGATCATCAACGACTGTCTCACAGAATCCATTCCTCCATCGCTCACAAGTCTTCCTACTCCAAATGGGCAAACATAGTAAAGAAAGACCTACAGGAAGCACATATCGACTATGATTCCATCTACGATAGGACAAACTTTAGAGATCTAGTAAAATCTGCCACAACATTACATCCCTTAACAACTGCCACAGCACGACCCGCTGCGAAATGGACTAAGGAACGGAAAGCAGCCCATTCAGAGAAAATGAAGGCATACTGGATCAAAAAAAAAAAAAAATCTATGAGAGTTGAAACATCGTGGCCCTAGCTGGCCGAAACGGAAAAAAAAATGATTCAGATTATCTATTAAATTATTATCTCGATTATTATGATAAAAAATACATCTTCAATGTCCAGAATTATATGGAACTATTAAATTACATAAAGAGTCCAAACCGATTAGACCTGTAGTTTCGTATGTTAACACTCCTAATACTGTATATGTATATATAGGTCAAACACAAAGAAATTTTGAAATAAGATTCAAGGAACACTTAAGAGCATATAGATTAAAACAACCAGATAAGTCAAATTATGCAAAACATCTACTTGAACATCCAACCTCATTCATACACACCAATGACATCCAAATACTACACACTTGTGATAAAAAACAAAATTTAGATTTCCTTGAAGAACTTAAAATAAAAAGACATCTAGTACTTAGATCCACAATTTGAAATTGTTAATGAACAAATAAATCTTGAAAGTTCTCCACTATTAAACTGTTTACTTTGATTGAGTCTACATTTTATACATAGATAAGACGTAATTGTAACAGAAATATATTTAATTTTTGTGAAGATCATGATATATAGGTTTTTTTCTGGTTTTTCTATATTATTACACAGTTATACTGATCTTAGAGGGAAGTACATCCAGAATAATCCCTTAGGACTAATAACCTCTAAACTTAAAATTGAATCCAGTGAAAAGTTATAATAGGAGAATTTGTCTTCCATCCGGTTTAAAAATAATCATATTTTAATAAAAAAAATTAATAAAGATCATTACGAGTCTTTAAGTTTATTTAAACATTAAACACTTTTATATGTAAATAGATCCATATGAAAATATTCAGAAAAATATTATAATCATTTTTAATGATCCTTTTATTAACCTGTTTGTACTGGATGGAATAATATTAAAGATTTTAAATCCTAGTCACGATGACTACGTACATATCCCTATCAGCAATATTTAAATATTTTTTAGCATAAATGTAATTAAATTCTGTATAAATTAATATAATTAATACATTTTTTACTTCTCTTCGCCTTCATTTAAAGCAAAAACTTTATATTAGAATACAAAAATGTTCGAAATTCAATCTTAGACTCCAATACTAGCCAATTTGAACCATACTTGACTTGAAATCGTATCTTCGAGATGTAAATATTCAAAAAATTTAAACTCCTACTTTTTTTGCATTATTGTCTTTAATTTTTATATTTTCCGGCCCCTTTTGGAACCAATCCTTAAATGATCTACATAATATTCCGAATCAATTATAATAATAAATATGCTTTATTGAACATGGTCCAACTTTTCTTGTATTGAGCAGCCAAGAAAACATTTTAATGAAATTCTCTTTAGGTTGTTTGTCCAGTATAGGTATGAGGTCTTCCTTTATCGGCTCTATGCTTCCATTCAAAAATTTTATTTGGCTCTAAACTCTCTCTAAATTGCCCATTTCTTTTTTAATAAACGTTGTAATGTCGTCTACCTATAAGGAAAAGGTCAAACAACATATTTATTCTACTATTTAACTTTATCCGTCAATGACACCTGTTCCGATGTCATATTATTTGTTAGTTAATTTGTTATTATATTTGGAACTGCAACATCTTCTAGCAGAGCAAATTTTGCACTCTTTGTAGTAAAACATAAATTTTTTAAACTGATTAAGAGATTTATTATTAAATTATTTACTATGTGATTGATTATAAGAGAGTATATTATTTAAACATATCGAAATGTCAATTGTTATAAGCATCAAAGTTTATGTTGTACCAAATGAAATTAACATTCTCTTAACAACAATACTTCACAGGTCAAAGTCAATATCTGTTACGTGATTCAATTATTCATTACACATTATTTTTTATTTGATGATCTTATTTTAAATTTTTAATATCAAAATAAAAAAAAATATGACAGTTAAAGAAGTTTTGTTGGTATAAAAATTAGGGTATTCTGATTTTTTTATGGGAATTATTATATTTTTGTGTCTAACGTACAATATACAGTATTAAAAAATTTAATCATATACCCTAAATATATAACTTAAAGTTATGAAGGTCTTGAAAGAAAATACATGTTTCCACACTTGGTATGAAGATACAAAAAACATGATTTACTAATTCTCAAATTTTCTTCCCTAGAATTGTAAACATTGCAAGGTTAGTATTCACTTAAAATCGTTTGTAAAATTAGTTCTTTGAGTAAATTTAGAATTTAACAAAGTTTATGCTTCTTTTGCTGTATATCTGCCATTTTGTTGCTCATCTTTTCGTGCCAGGGATAATCTGTCTTTGGAATGTTACAAAACACCGGTGAGCGGACTGCTTTAATTGTAAATGAGGATTTTGTGAAAAAAAATTTAGAACCTCTTATAGTTATATCTAGTTTTTTTTATTTTTCGTTACACACACAGCGAGAGACGCTAATCAAATCAACTCGTTTTGATCTGAGATGATCCAAAGCGAAGACTATACTGCGACGCAGTATCGTGTGTGTTCTCGTCAAACTTTCAACCAAATTGTACAATCTTGACGTACGATTCTGTCGTACGACGCCGCAGTACCGTGAGTGACCAGCTTTAGCGTTGTAAAAACAACAAGCCTTATAACAGAAGACCCATTGGAAGGCCGCCGAAAAGGTGGAAAGATAATGTACAGTCAGCAACAACTGAATCAGAATAAGAGGTAGACAAACAGGAGTAATCCTAGTCGCGCGAAGAAGAAGAAGAATTACTGTTCTGTTTAAAACTAGAATGACCCTAGACTCTGGTTGGTATTAATTTTTAGTACTAGTTTTTGTTAACTGATAAGGTAGTCTTGTTGAAATATTGGATATTGATGTTTCAATATAAGAGAAATTTGAGATATGGTTTATTTTTGTACTTACTACTCGCACATTTTAATGATATTCACCTAGTCAATATAGCACAAAGAACTGATATATTAAGAATTAAGAATAGGTGATTTAAAAAAAAAACGTAATGATATTCACCTAGTCAATATAGCACAAAGAACTGATATATTAAGAATTAAGAATAGGTGATTTAAAAAAAAAACGTAATGACTTTTTTTATTTATGGGCGTTTACATTGGTTTATTAGATCTGACATCGCATAATTAAGATGTTAATAAGTTTTTTTTAGTGTTTTTGTTCTGATCATTTGTATAATTTAATTGTTCATTGTCGCTGTTACTACTACATTCATCATTATTTAATTGCATTGTCAGTAAAATTAAACAACATTTATATACTGTTATGTTGATGTTCATTCAGGAAGAAGTGACCGTCATCAACATATATATAAATGTGTATATATGTAAATAAAAAAAATAAAATGTATGTTAATTTGAAAAAATATCTAAATAACAGTCAACTAAATCATGAATTTAAAAATGATAAAATTATAAGCTAGAAATAAAACAAATAATGCCAGCACGATAAAAGTTGTGAGTAAAAAAAGTACCCCCCGTATATTACTTGAGTTATTTAATCTGTATATCACATGACCTGAAACAAGAGCAGTCAAGTTGTGACATTAAAAAGGCAAAAACAAAATCTCTGCCAAAACAATAATATGTAATTAAAGGACTTTATTAACTTTTGGTACACCCAGTATAAAATCCGTTCCACATAAAATGTACTGCTTTAAATATGAGGTTCGTAATTTTTAAGACATCGAACGATGCTTTCTTTGCATGGAATTGTAGTCTCGATAAATTTTAATTAAAAGTTTTTCCGTAAAAGTCATAATAGTTATAAAACAAGTTTTTTTATTATGTTTATTTTTACAACCTCAATGTTGTTGTTTTTATTTCAAGTTTAAGTAAACTGAAAATGGGTCAATGGTTATGCTGGTTGGTATAATAAGATTTATTTATTTTTCCATGGTTTCCAATGATTTTGTTTAAAATAATGTTGTATAAATTATAGGTGACTAGGAAGGAAGTTTATGCAATAAATGCAGCAAGGCCAATTGCTGGAAGAATCAATAATCGGTGTGTTACGCAAAGTATACATTTTTATTAATAATTCATGAAGAAATAGTTCCATTTACAGCTGGTATATAAGGCGTTTTAAGAAAATAACTACAGTATTTATTTAAATTTCGAAGGTTTAGTCTTATCTATTATTTTGATTATGTTTATTGTTAACTTTGTGTGACGCCCATACTTAATTTGTATTTCAAAAAAAAATCAGCTGGATTTGGTACTTTTTATAAATTATTAATCTTTAAATTACTTTATCTATGCTTGTTTACTTTCGAATTGATTTTTAAACATTATTATTTTAACTAAAACAACCATAGTTTTTAGATAAATTGGTCTGATTTCATAAAATACACTCCCCGGTAAAAAAACCGGCCACTACACTGGCCCGCGAACCGCTCATTTGATTTGAATGTCTTCTGTAGATTGTAGATTAACTTCTCATCAGTAATGAATGATTCAATGTCAGAAATTTTTATTCAGATTTGAATTTGAGCAACAATAAGACGAAGTTTATTTCCCGAAATTTGTAACACGCTATGGAGTGCAGCTATTGTCACGGAATCACAATGAACCCTGATCTTTTCTCAAAATTTAGTTTTTTTATTCACGATATTATTTGTTTTTACTGGGGATAGGTACACTTTTTTAAAGCGAACGCCTCGAAAAAAGTGTCCGCAGGCAAAAAGTATTCTTACCATAGATTTTATAACCTAAAATGGATGTGCCTTAGGCCGAAAACATAGTGAAGCGGCGAAAAGAGCGACGAGGAGAGCGGCGATTGAGTGTCGCGGTGATAAAAGAGATGCATGCACATAGCGACGCGATCAAAGCAAAGAGATGGATCTGTTGTTAACGGAAAATTCTTCCCTGAAAATGTGGTATTTTCTGAAAAATAAAAAGAGAAGTTGTAATGTACACGATATAAATAAAAGTAGACATGTACATGGTGAATTTCATCACTTGTACGAAGAACTCAGGCAGCATCCCGAGAAGTTTCAGAACTATTTCCGAATGAGTATTACAACCTTTGATTATATATTGAAAAAAATTGAACATAAGTTATTAAAAAATTGGACTAACTTTAATTGTAACCCTATTAGCCCAGTAGAACGAGTTGCAGTGACCTTAAGGTAAATATACATGACAACTTTTAATTTTATATTTTATTCAGAACGAAAACCCAAACTAAAATTAAAACACTAACATTCCTTATATAGCTGTAACCATGTAAAAATATTAAAAATCATTAACAGATGATTCTTCGGAAAAATTGGTCAAATAAGATCTAACTGATGGAGGATTTGAGTAGGCCCTTAAAGGATCCAATTCAATTAAATGGGATGAATTATCTTCATATACATCATGTATATTTTGAGTTTGATGATTAATTTGCCTTTGAGTAACTTGACTAGGCGGCTGATTATTGTAAATATAGTTATAAACAAGTTCCTGAATTTTTATTCTTAATAACATTTTTTTATGTGGAGTGAGAGGGCGTATATGTGGTAGAAGGCTGTCAAAAAAGCAAACGTCTTCATCAATGGTTTTTTTCTCGTTTTCTAGAATTTTGAGTTTTTGTTCTTCTAATCTTATAAGTTCAGCACCAACATCTGTGTCATTTTGCTTCTTTCGTTTTAATTTGTTAACAGTAGGTGTAATAGTTAAACTGCATTTGTTTTGCGACGAAACTTTCAGCAATGGTAATTTATCGGCATACGTAGAATCATCCAAATTTGGCTTATTTGGTTCTGATTGCTGTTCTGATAACTGGGAGTTTGAATCTTCATTGATGTCTTGTTCAGTTTCCGGCAAATTTCCGGTGCTTACCCGGGCAGTAAATTGATCTTTTAAAAAATAAAGACTATCAAAATATTGCCAAGATGATGTCCAAGAGGATGCCTCATCTCCTGATCGTTGTACTGGTTTTTTTTTAAGTTCTTTGCGAAAAGTGTCTCGCAAGTTTTTCCATTTTGCCCTCACAATGCTCCCTGAAATGAAAAAACATCATAATATAAGATTGAGCAAGTTTGTTTTTTTTAGGTTTTTGGCAACGGGATCATCTTTTAGAACCCTTAGTTTTACTTTTCGAATGGGTGCTGCGACGGTATCATCAATTGTGCGAGAAACAGTAAAAGCTATGTGGGACATATTACAACCTCTGCATATGAAAGTTCCTACCGAAAACGACTTCAAGGACATTGCAAAAGAATTTTACGAAAAATGGAATTTTCCCAATTGTCTGGGGGCAATTGACGGAAAACATATTCGTTTAAAATGTCCTCCTCATTCTGGAACTATGTACTATAATTACAAAAACTTCTTTTCTATAGTTCTGCAAGCTGTTGCTGATGCAAATTATAGATTTATAACGATTGATGTTGGAGGGTATGGCAAGCAGAGTGATGGGGGTACATTCCGATCTTCATCTCTATTTCATATGATTGAGAGTAAACGTCTTAATATTCCTGAAGATGGTACATTACCGCTCACTATGATCACTGTACCCTATGTTTTTATCGGAGATGAAGCTTATCCTTTATTAAATAACTTAATGAAACCTTATAATAGGAGAAATTTAGATGTCGAAAAAGAATATTAAATCGACCTAAATTTACTAAATTAATTCATTTTAAACATCAGTAAATAACTTTTGAATTTTAAAGTTTTTTGAATTGAAATTTAATTTGTCTACATATACAAATGTTGTATTAAACATAAATGTAATTATATACAATTACAAACAAAAGTAAAATGTGTCTATAAAAAAATTATCAATTAATTTACAATTTAATTGTAGAATTTCTACATTTATTTATGTTTAGAAAATGCAAAAATAAATATTTACGCGTGGAAAAAATATTTTAATTCATTTCCAAACCAAACTTCTTAATAACTTTATAGTAGACAAAATTAATTTGAATTTTGTATTTATTTTACATTGCCAGCTCGCGTATTTTGCCACCCTTCTATCTCCATGTCTCTCGCACTGCTGGTACGACACACGGTAGTATACGCTGGCTGTGTACTGATAGGGCACATCCATTTTAGGTTATAATATCTATGGTTCTTAGGTGTAAACAATTAAGGCGGCTTCGAGGGACTCACCTACAGATTTATTGTTTGTTGAAAACGGTGCCTTAAATGGCCATCGATATATCGAAGATATTCTCCAGAACACTGTTGTTCCCTACTCTCATTTTATCGGCGATGGTTTCGTATACTCGATAATGCGCACGACAATGCGCGACCGCACGTGGTACGAGTAGTAGAATATTTGGACGAATGGTTTGGCCAGCTTGCAGTCCTGATCTCAATCCCATTGATCATCTCTGGCGCGACGAGGCCACACTAGATATTAGCCTATTAAAATTTGTTTATTATTTTTGAAATCTCCATGTGTTTGTTACTTTTCTAATTAAATTTAAGTTTTGATGATTATTTGTTGTGTTTTAACCAAAATTAAACCGTCTGGATGGGTCAAAAAATGTTTAATAATAAAATTTGAGGAATTCGAACTGTGACAATATCAGTAGTTTTGTCGGAATATTGACAAATCACGGTGTTAATTGCATTTAGATAAAACAATCCATAAAAAAAGTATTAATCTTATTATTGCTGCTAGATGTTTATACGAAATAATTTTACATAGTTGATCATTTTCAAGGTACCAAACGCGATTATTTGAAGAAATATTTTTTTTTTATTTTTACGACCTTGAAAGTTTTACATCACCTAATCAATTTATAAAATTGTTAAATTATTAAAAAAATACACGGCATTGTACCTGTAATGTTAACAAAAAAATACAACGTTTTTTTATTTAATTATACACGCCTTTATAAAATAGAAAATTGCTTTTTTGACAAAGATATTTGAAAGTTTAGTAATCAGCTATCATTAAACTAAGTAGTTTTTTTCTGCTAAGCGTGACACATATATTGAGAGACATGAAACAGTTGAAACGCCTTTGCTTCCGTTGGTCTTAAATGTTAAAAAGTAATGTGAATAAAACGAATGTGATGTTTTAATTTCATTTAATCTAGACATATAAAATACCTACCGATGCCGTTAGGTGAGTAGATCTTGTATACTTTAGTCTTAAAAGTTTTTTTATGTATATAGGAAGAAACTAACGGTTTATGACTGGGTAAATACAAAAACAGTCTGTTAATTCAATTATAAATATCTTTTGTTTATAATTTGGTTATAGACCAGGGCCGAAGCCTTTAAAAATGGTAAAAAATGAAAACATTTAACGTAGGTAATCAGAATGAAGTATCTAAATTCAATAGTACAATTTACATGTATATTTATATTGTATGTATGAGATTTTCTATGACATAAATGTAATTCGATTTAAATAAATAAACTTTCTAAAAAATTTTTGAATTTGGGTTTTTTTCCATTTTTTTGCATTTTCTGAAAACATTTCCTATAGTGATGTGTTGGGGAATGGGAATAACTCTTTAAATAAAAATTTCTTTTTGTACATTTAATATATTTTATTTTATTTTATTAGATGAAAGATCTTTACTCTATTAAGGTTATTGAAGAACTGTTTTGAAAAATATTCTCGTTTTCCATTTCAACTTTTTCTTTGGTATTAATATTAAACAAAGAATGTTTTGTGGTTGGTCATTTGTACAACAGATGATATAATACTTAATTCCAAGAGTGTTATAAAATATCACTTAGTTTGGAACGCTCGATAATAAATGTTTGTTCGGGATTAAAATCCCTTTTCAAAACATCTTTATTTTTTATTTCCTTCTGCGGTATCTCATGTGGTATCTCATTCCAGACAACCACCAACTCCTCTCGAAGTTCTTCTAGAGCCTGAGGAGGACGTTGCAATCTCCTATCATCATCATATTCCACACGTGCTCAATTGGGGAGATCTTGGTGGCCAAGGTAACAATGTAACATCATTATGTTGAAAGAAGTCTATTGTGACTCTTGCAACATGTGGTCGGGCATTATCTTGTTGTAAAGTTGGATTTGCCGGGGTGTCAAGATAGGGTAAAAGATGAGGTTCCAAAACTTCTTGGATATAACGCTGCCCGTTCGTGTTACATCTGATGAAGATTAAAGGTGATCTCGAACCATAAGCTATAGCACCCCAAACCATAACTCCAACAGTTTGATGAACATGCCTTTCAACAAAAAAACCCTGGATTTCTCCTTTCACCACGTCGTCTTCTAAGCCTCGCTCGACCATCGTGCATGCCTAAACAAAATCGACAAAATCACTAAAGACAATACTGTTCCATTCCTGATCCCAGAGTGACCGTTCTCTGCACCACTCAAGGCGATTACGTCGGTGTTCTGGAGTTAAAAGGAGGACCCAGTGTGGTCGGTATGAAAACAGGCCAAAACGTGTTATTCGTCGGTAAACACTTCGCATGCCAATAGGTCTTCCGTGTTCTGCAAACCATCCATTTGCAATGGACTTGGTAGTGGAGAAATGGTGCCCTAAGGCCAAAAATCTTAGCCGGCGCTCTTCACGGTCTGTTGTTCTACGGGGACGTCCAGAGCCCCTTGCTCTTTGCGTATGGCCTTCTTGAAGCCATGCCTTACAACACCTAACCACGGTGCCCACATTTCTTTGCACTCTAGCTGCAATTTCCCGAAAAGAAAATCCAGCTTTCCGAAGTCCCACTATAATACGACCCCTATCAAACTCACTAAGTTGACGAAATCGTACAGGTTTCCGTACCCTAGGTATCTTAACCAATCGTAAAGAATGTCGAGAACCAATATCCGCAAAAATTTGGATCTTTACTACGGCTACAATATTCATTTTTGGATTGTTAGTGGATTTCAAGAAAAGCAGTATAAAACCCGGAATCTTCAACTGATAAGGCTAAAAATTTTATCAATTGATTATTTAGTTAAACTGTTTTTTGTCATAATGAAAAGTCTGTAAGATAAATGGTTGGACATATCCAATACTATTTTCTCAGCAGCCGCACATAAAAATGTGCAGTTTGCACTTTATTACTTTGCACAAATATAACAAATAACTTGATTGTGTTAACCTCTACTTTTTGGAAGTTCATCTTACTAAGAACAATTAATAACTGCACAGTTAAACTAAACTTCCACTATTTATTTGAAAAATTCGCTTTAAAATCAATTACAGCTGTTTCGCTGACGATGCTAGTGATAGCGAAACAGCTGTAATTGATTTTAAAGCGAATTTTTCAAATAAATAGTGGAAGTTTAGTTTAACTGTGCAGTTATTAATTGTTCTTAATAACAAATAACCACAATATTCCTTTTGAATGGTTAGTCTGGTTCAAATGTACGATTTTTTATAAATATTTTGAATATTCACCGAAAATTACGACCAAGGTGTCATTTCATCGGGAATATTATGTAAATCATTTAAGGAAATGTTCTAAAAGGAACTGGAAAAATAGTAAAAGTTAAAAATAAAGTAAAGAAATTAGGAGTTTAGATTTTTTGAATATTTGGAAAGATATTCAAGATTTTCTAATTGTTAAAAAAGATTTGAAAAGATCATTTAATTTACTGAAAAAAAGTTCCCAATCTACATATCCAATATGGCTGTACCCAAAACTCCCTCTGTATTTTGCTTGCGGTATTGATAATAATCAATGATGTCTTCTCCATCTGAATCTGAACTGAACATATAGAAAAATCAACTGACCTAAAATTAGTCATGGTCCGTGTGCAGACACCAGTTTGATACTGGTTGTAAACTTAACTGATTTCCAACTTTGTCCCAAAACGACTGCACATTGGACTAGGTTCTGATGAATTCGCTTGTAGGTATAATTTCTTTCTCCTTTCTTGCTTTGTTCTGTTTACACCGGCGCGTTGCTTATTCGTTTAGAGATCGCCATCTTTACGTTTCCCTGAGGTGATAAAAGACAATTAAAAAATTTAGCTTTACCTAAACGTGATAATTTTTGCCCAGCCTTTTTTTTCGGGTACAAATATCGATTTTAACAATGCGATCTAGATTTAAATTCCAATCAGACTTTTATTGAGGAATGACAGTTACTTGAGTTATGAATGGTTTTACTTTTATTAAATTTGTGTTGTTTTTTAATGGTACATAAAAATATGTTCATAAAAATCAATGATTCATTCCGACCGTTATCAATAAACAAAACACAAAATAAACAACAGTATAACTTTCACAATTTAAAGTGACTACGCATTACAAAGTATCATACTAAGAAATAGGAGTTCTATACTGATTTGAAAGGACTGCGAATGTCTTTTAGGGGAGGAAATACTTAAGATTAACAATTAAAATCGGAAGTGAAAATAGAAAAATAAATAAAGTAAGTTCTGCACGGTAGGCAAAAATATAACTTTATCTCTTCAAGCTTTTATTGATGATTTATCTGCTGGCTTAAAAACACGTTCAGAAAAGGAAGACTGCTATTGTTCCACATGTTATGTAATTATTAATAAAGTTTTCGTATAAGATGGTTTATTAACATTTCATTTAAAACGTACAGTTGATTATCATGAAGAGATGAATGCAGACGTAGTTGAAGAATATTTATAACAAATGCTGGACCTAACACCCCCAGGGTTCTGTAAATGTTACCGATAATCCAGTTCATGAAAAAACATAAAGAACTTCTACATTGCTTTCCAAAAATATTATCAATGAAAATGCAAAAATTGGTTAGGTTATCGTACTTTGACTTCCCCCATACTCATGTAACATAAATCCGATATGGGCAGAAGTAAAAGGTTATAGTAGTTTTTACAATAAATGGTATTGACTGATGGATTATAATAAAACCAATTAGACCCTTGAGTTGTAAAATCCGAAATGCACATCATAAATGTAAAAGGACCTGATTCAGGTAATTTTGTTTCTCAGAGAGGGATTGTAGAGGATTACAGCTTACACTTCTTGTTCATTTTAGTTAATGTATTTCATTGGAAGTGTTCACTTGTGTTATGACGTGCAATAATTTTATTGCATTAATTTTATTTTATTTATAATTTAACATTTATTTGTTATTACAGACATTAATAGAAAATATTTTATACCCCAACGTACAGAATAGGCACTATGTGGCGTCCGTGGATGAAAAGTAATAGTGCTTCTTCCAGTGGTTCGTTAAAAAAGAATCACTTATCTTGTGACGCGAAAATCATTATTAAAAATGTGTGTAGTTCCTTACTTCAGCAAGGATATAACGCGTGTGCTGCGCAGCAAGAGTAACCAGTAATTTGACAAAGGTGCCTCTTACTTCAATTAGACGAATAGTTGAAAACTCCATGGAATCAAGAAAAAAAGTCTAGACGACTGGGAAAAAGATTTGATAAGGCGAAAAATCTATACTATGTAAGATGAGCAGCTAGTCCCTACAATCAAAAGTCTGAAACAGCGGCTCATCAATGACGAAAGTCACATCAATTGTGGCCTCACTACTCTTTGGCGACCTCTGTCTGCAATGAGCTTTAAATATCGCAAAATTGACAAGAGACAAGTAATAATGGAATCCACACGTTTAATAAACTGGCGTTCTGAATATATAACATCAGTAAGAAAATACCGGTCTGAAAATCTGCCAATACTCTACCTCGAAGAGACGTGGTTTGACACGCATGACTCCCCTTCCAAAGGATGGTCTGATTCCTCTGATAAGCACCTTCAAGTAAAGGGAAGAGAATCACAATATTACACGCAGGATCAGAAAATGGTTGGATACCAAACGCTATGTGGCTTTCCACATAGCCACATTGCCAAAAATATTAAGGACTCTTGTGTTGATTATCACGAAGATACGACAGCAAAGCTTTTTGAAGGTTGGTTTAAAAATTGTCTGTTACCCAACATTCCACCAAACAGCGTTATAGTAATGGACAACGCAAGCTATCATAGTCGACAATTACAAAAATTTCCTGGCTCAAAGAATACGAAATTGGAGATTCAGAACTTCATGGCTGCAAATGACATATATTATGAAAAAATTATACAAAAAAATGTTTTACAAGTGCTGCAGTCATTTTCTTTAAAAAAAACGTATGTTTGTGATACAATTGCAGAATAATTGGGACATACAGTGTTGCGATTACCTCCCTACTACTGCGTGTTCAATCCGATAGAGGTTATGTGTCACCAACTTAAATCGAAAAAAAATTCTTCGACTTTAAGTGGTAGTATGATAGAATTAATTAGGAACTGTCAAGGGCGGAGCCAGGATTCTATATAGGGGGGGCAGATTAAATAAATCCTAGACTACACCAACGGACGTTCCGAGCGAAGTACTAAGTTAAGATTGACTGTTGATGACTGATGAGAGATGAGGATGAGCATTGGCTACTGAATCCAGTTGCCCTCTCTCTCATCCTGCATACGACTCTGCTCCTACGGCAGGTTTTTTAAAAGTAATTCCGTTACTTTTTTAGGTTTGACTTAGCGTTATTAGTGACATTGCTTAGAGGAAGAAATTATATAAATTTTTTATGTGATCACAAGCCCGTTAGACTCTTAGGTCTTATAGGCAGAGTAGCGAGCAAGCGAGCTATGGAGTTCATGAGCATATTACAGTTGACGAGCTAGCGATCGCTCTTCTAGGGGGGGGCAGCTGCCTCCCTCTGCCCGTACCTCGCTACGCCCATGGGAACTGTATGAATGACATTCCTACCGAGAGTTGGAAAAGTTCTGTTAGTCATGTTGTAAATGTTTAAAACTCATACCTTTCTGTAAAATTATAATTAACGTTAAAGTCTCAGGTATCCTATAATTAATTAAACCCTTCAATTAAGCTCATTAGTAATTCTTGATTTAATATTGCATTCGATAGCCGAGTGCTTTAGGTAATATTTGAGATAAGAGGTTATCTTATCAATACTTTTTTTTACTTTGGATAATCCCGTGAATAGACCTTTGTCATGAATAAACCATAGTCACGCATTTTACAAATGTTTAAAATAATAACAATAATAAATTTTCATTTTAATATTTATTAATAAACTTCACGCTTCAGTGCAATTTTATCCATCGCTATAAGGTTGAATTCATTTTGTGTTCTTAACCCTTTTACTATCACACCTAAAAATAATTGTTTTAAAAAGAATAATAAAAAACTCTTGTTTTAACTCAACTTCCAAGTTTAATTGAAAAAATTGGGTTTTAAATTACAACGACAGCTGTTTCGCTAAATAACTAGCATTATCAGATTGATATATTGAAGTTACATTTTGTTTGTTTTTAGGTAGGTACCTGATGTTGATTAAGTAGGTAAGGCTAGACCAAGTATGGAGGTAATAAGACATAACAATATTAAGACCTAGATGTTATTAGCTCTAAGGGATTATCCTCCTATTATCTAAGGGATTATCCCTCTAAGATCAGTATAACTGTGCCATGATATAGAAAAACCAGGAAAAAACTATATCATGCTGAAAAGAGTTTAAAAAATACTATGAATATTTCTTAATAAGTGCTTACTATGTTTACTGTCTCATTATATATAGGTGCATTGCCAGTTTCATTATATAAAGGTGTATTTTGGGTCTTATTAAACTGAGAAAAATGAGGCACTATAAACTATTGTGCATGCACACTTTTTTCAACAATCGTGCCTACACATAAAGTTATTCTGCCGTGGTGCACATAAAATTATGGTTCCTCCGCCAATTAGCGACGTCACAAACTTATTTGCTGCTCGCACTATAAGATATAGGTCAAGACATCATATTGTATAACTCTAATGAACGAAAATATAAAGTGCACTGTTTAAAATACGTAATTGACAGCATTTTATATTATAATGCATTCATAATCCTATTATGTGCCTTTGCAAATTTCATAGTGCTTTTTTAGCTGGGCATGATCCTTTTACGTGCCCTAGTATTTTTTTCCGCACTATTTAATATCGTGACGGGATTGATATTTTTCAGGATCAGCACTTAATCTCTACACGGTATTTTCGGACGATTAAATAAATAATAAAGGGTGTAAGAGACAACTTTCCGAAAACTTTAACAATGTCTTCAGATCATCGTCCTGATTTTTTGTGCGAAACAAAAAAAAAACTTTTGGCTCTTCATACGAACTGATTTGTTTTATTTGTATGGAGAGTCGATTTTTTTTTCGTTTTCGACAAAAAATTCTTGCTGTACGTTGTTTGGGATGATGGCCTACTAAAGACATTGTTAAAAATTCGAAAAGCTTTCCCTTACATTACACTCTGTATAATCAAATAAAGTGTTCGGAGAGGTATTCTGTGTCAGTCAGAAAAGATAGGTAAAACAAAAAAATTTGGTAGTTTTTTTTGACTTCACCGAAAAATACTCGTAGTGAACGATTTGTTTAAGGAGAGTCAAAAACGCCTGTTTTTTTGTGTAAAATTTTTTTTTGTTTGGACTATCAATTTTGACTGAAAATACCTACCTGTCCAAAGACTAATCTGATTATGAATATAATTTCACCGTTTAGAAACACCGTGCAAATATTTGTTGCTAATCCTAAAAAATATCCACACATGTCACAGTACAGTGCAGAAAAAAGTGCTGAAATTCACATAGTAATAATCTAATCACACAGAGTCTAGAGTAATTTAAAAAATCTTAAAATCATACAAACATTTATTTTCCATAAGAAAGTTAATCTTAATCTAGATTAAACATAAACTTAATTAAATATAACTTTCTCAGTAACTCGTCCATTTCACACAACACAACACAGCAAAATTTAATATAGAAGTATTGAACGACACTCACGCGCGGAGGTCACAGCACAGAATGGTGTGAGGTGTAAATTGGTCTTAAATATTATAATAGTATTTTATATAATGATAGCCATTAACACAGATAGCTTATTTTTTTCAAGGTTTAAAAATCTGTATTGTAATGTAATGTATTTCATACAGATTTTTCACCTTGATTAAGTGTATTATAAAACAGAAGAATAGTGTATTTTTAAATACTTACATCTTTCCACTGTTTTATTGTTTTAGGTGAATACAGACTATTTAATTTCGTTGAAATTCATCTCCACAGTTTATTTAATTTAAATAAATCCATAGGTTTCATCTTGCTGCCTATCAAAATTTATTTTTCTATTAGAAAACATAAAATATTCTTCTTGTTTTGTTGTTATTTTTTTAGCTCTGGACAAATTCAATTAATTGTTTGAACACAAAATTATTAAAATAAACCACAAATTTAACTATATATCACTATTATAGGTTGGAATTTCTTCTTTTTTGCTTTCTTTAAAATTAATATTTTTAACGGCCTTTAAAATTTAACGGAAAATTTACAGAATAGACCCCATAGTCTGGGTTTCTAAGTTTATAGGAAGTTTTCGTTGCAACACCGTGACATAATTTAGAACTGAAATTTTAAGTACCTACAGCAGTGGAATTTTTTCTTTATGTTTTGTTTTATTTATTTATAATGAATATTATACGAAATACTTGGTATAATTAATATATCAAAGGGGAAAAATGTAAAATACTACTTGTTAATTATAAAATAATTTATTTCTTTGAAAAGCTTTATAAAAATAACAAACAAATTTTGTTAAAATACGCTAAGTAAAAAAAAACCTGTCGCACAAACATTAAATTTTCCTAAATATAATCATGCCGAAGCATAACCTTTTAGAATATTCATATCAATTTTTTTAAACGTTTGTGGCACACTCTTTTTACCGTTATAAATCTTCATCAAGTCCAAATTAATGAGTATCACAGCTACCAGTAACTTTCTAAATTTTTTATTACCCATCGCTCGGATAAAAAAATTATGCCAAACACTTTAATCTCATCATTACACTCTTGAACACACTTGCTATAAGACAGTGCTACTAATTAAATATTATTTATTTTGATAGCACACGAACATTTATTAAAACCACAGCCAATAAAACGTCACTTGTTTTTTAACCATTTATAATGCATCAACATAAAATAGTATGAAGATTCTTTTACTTTCTGTTTTGAAATGCTTAAGATTTATGGATATTCCGTTAGAGAGATTGTCTGTAAAATTTGGAATAAGTTTTAATACGGTATTAATTATCGGAAACCATGGTCGGAGTAATAAGCATCGGTGTAAAACATCTATTTTTATATTATAGTAAATCAGAACTGCTATATTTGAGTTAAACATGTAAAGGCGGCATCCCACCGGACCGGAAAAAATACCATTTTGTAGAGAAGAGAAAATTATGATTTTTAGGATTTTTTTTTATTTCTTAATATTAAATTTAAACAATTGTTAATAAACAAAAACGTTAATTAACAATTAGAACATTTTTTGAAGAAAATTTTTTTTTTAAATCATGGTTTTTAATAAACAATAGAATGGCAAAAAAATTGTTGTTACGGGTTGATTTCATTTCATTAATTTCAATAATATTAGGAACTTACCAAAGTTAAAATGCAGATTTTCTTCATAAAACTCTCCTATTTTTCTAAGGTATAACACCAGGTAAACATGAGTAATAAATTTAATACACAAACATAAACAATAACCTCTTTATTTAATTGATGAGTAGAATTGAGTAGAATTCTGTGCTCAGAACTCGTTCTGCATTCAAGGACGTATTATTTGACCATCTTCTTAAAAATGGTGACATTATCTTTCCTTTTTTTTGTTAATTTGACCTTTTTGAAGCACACAAACAGAAAAACCCACTTTAACAAATAATAAGACTATATTACATAAATATTGCAATAAGTATTGTAAACCCTGTGGGGGATTTTTATGTAAAGTCTTATATAAGCCACCAACATCGGTAAGTCTGCTTTAACTCCTTAGTTAACTATAATTTCTGCTATTTTAGGCTTTTTCTTTTTGGTTTACTCTAATGTGTAGAGTGATTTCAATATTATTTTTACACATGTACATGTAGGAGTGCATAGAACTGTACCTGCAGCCTTATCTTTCTGCATAGTTCACTCTGTAGCTGTAATTCTGTCTTGCTAATACCTTTAACTGCATCTACATCTCCACCTGAAACCATAGAAAGGAATTATTTACCATTAATCAAAGAAATCATGGTTAGATTTTTTTTTAAATAAGTAAATAACATGAGATTATTTTACTAATTAATAAAATAAAATAATAAGATTAATACTTACCGTGTTGTAAACCTTATAGTACTACAAGGGAATCGTTATTTAGCTATTATCTTATATCTAAGAATATTTGTTTTCCATATATAATTGTAGACATCGTAACTAGAATAAAAGATAGTGCTTGATTTGTTAGAACTTTGTTTCTTTTATCTGTCTTATGAGCTAGCCAAATAAATTTCAAGCTTTGACCTATTTTTAAATACTTTTTAAAGGGGTGCTAAGGCTGAACGGCAATAAGTGGCGCCCAACGTGGGTCCCGTTAAGTTAAATAAGCCATTTGTATATAAAAATGTTTTAAACAATTGGTCACAAACATTTAAAAGTGGATTTATATTTTTTATAGCGTATTAAAAACGACTGTAAACAATTGTTTAAAAAAATTAAAATTTTTCACATCTAAAATCGCATTTGTTTACTTTGCTGGTTAATAACAATTTCAATTTTTAAAAATTTAAAAATTTTATTATGTAACTTTGTTCAGTAACTTTTGTGATAAAGGATTCCAAGGGTTAAAAAAATTCTTGTATTTTTATTTTACTCACACAGTAACGAATTTAAAGTTAGTAACAATGAAGATGTAATTTTTTAATTAACAAATAGATTGAAATGTGAAAAATAACGGAAAAAATTTTTTGACTGCAGAAATTTGTTCTCTGATATGTTCTGTTAGTGCTACAATTTTTTAATTTTTTTTATTAATATTTACTTATTGAAAAAAATGTTCGTTTTTTATGCCATTGTTGGAAATTTCCTGCCCTTTAAGAATCCGTTCAGGTTTTTGTTCTAGCTATTAAAATGTATGAGTTATTAGCAAAAATGTAAACCCCCTTTTAAAATCTTAAATTGTTAATAACAATAGGAAATTTTTAAAAACGGATTTTGATATTTAGGAACATTTTTATATTTGTTATTTCGAATCGATTGGCACCAAAATCAGATTTTTCGGATCGGTGTGATTCAAATCCGATTTAAATGACTTCTCGACCAGACTATTGGGTTAGTGCAAAAAATAATGTCAAGAGATATAAAAATTTTAAAAAAGGCTCATTTTCATAGTTACCTCCTAATTTCTAGTAATAGTTTTAAAATATTTTTGACCCTTTAGAAATAAGTAGAGTAACGCCAATGCGTTTCGTTTTGGTTTTGTTCATCTTATCTATAACTGGAAACTAATAAATGTTTTCATGATTAGGTTAAAGCTTTACAAGGACTGTAAATATTTAGCCTGTGTCAGTTGTAGTTTGTAGTTAGTGTTATAAGGTAGTTGTGTGCATTTATATATTTGTGTATTTCTATCCAAACCCGTAACAACTAGTGTGCAAAATTTGTGTATATAGTTAAATTTAGTTTACAGAAATTGATCGGTAAATATAACATTATTAATATAAAAGTTTTTACATGCATATCTGTTCTATTAATCATTTAAATACATACTACAGTAATTATAAATTATTTAATGTTGCGCATTTAAAAGTGGTGATAAATATTCATGAAGAAATTAAAAATATTAACATTCAATTTGGAAGTTATTTTAATTAGCAAAGAATGGAATATCTTTAGGAAAATTTTCGTTCAAATAATTAGTAATATAATTCTCATAAATATAATGCCGAAAGTATCAAAGTCTGTGAGGGGTTGGAGCAATAAATTCAAATAATTACCCCTCAAGGAATAAATAGCAAAGGTTTATAGTTCACTTAGCTCACGCTTAAAAAATTGATCCTGACTATATTGCTCAAACTTCTTGTATTTGATATATTTTTAATATGGTCACATACTTCTTTGTGCAAATAGTGTGAGTTTGGTTATGAAATAGTTGGTGATTGTCGTTTATTTGTTTCCATATTATAGGTGACTTGGAAACCATATAAACTCTCTTGTTGGTTTTATCTCAAAACTTTTCATTCATAAAACAATCATAATATATTCTATCACTCGTTGGTAATAGCACCTTAATGGTAAGCATGGGGTGTGCACGTACAAATTACATGGTATTCAATTTGTATCGGTGTAATGTTAATTAAATAACAGCATTAGTCATTTTATTTATTATATATTCAAAAATTATATCAAAAAACTCATCTAAACGTCGATAACAAACTGTAAATTATAATTAACTTTTATATTAATAATAAAAAATCATCTTATTCTCATTCCACTAACCAGAAATTAATTATAATGTTAAACTAAAATTTAATTGGATTTTAAAAATGCAAATAAACAATTATTGTTTGTAGAACAACATTTTTCATAACCTTACAAATGAAGTCATAAAAACTATCAAAGTATTACGAGGTTTGCTCAGAAACTCGCTCAGAAAATAAAATAAAAAATTTATTCATAATTATCTTAGTCTGATTTTTATACCTCTCCATCACTCGTGTTACTACTTATTTGGTAAAAAATTCTTTGATCAAATCATATCTTAGAGACATTGGTACCAACACAACAAAATAATTGGATATTAGAGTCTTAAAAGCGAAATTCAAAAATTCCCCTATAAGGTTTTAGATTAAGGTGTACTTTATTCAAGGCTATCGAGTTTCTGAAGAATATTTTATAGACGGCAGTATCTGTAGCTACAATTTATTTGTAGTGAATTCAAGCATATTTTATATTTTGGCTTATCGGCTTTTGACTTTTGTCACTCTCAAGTTGAAAAAAACTAGTTTGCTGCTGGAACGAGAGAAAACATGTACACAAAAAATAATGAAGAATAAAGATTATATTGGATGATAATATTTGTTATAGATAGAAATATTATAGTTATGTTGGTGGCAACTAAAATAATTTACCTTTTACACATAAACAAAAGTTTTCTCGCAATTTTCCACAGCCCAGGATATTTTTCGGGTATTTCTGTTTGCAGCCAGAATGTTTTGTAGTCTTTTTTAAATTTCACGTCAGAATATCTTCAAATTTAGTCATCATGCAGGGCATTTAAATGTTGAACGTATGTCTGAATATCCTCATCCAGACACTCTGCCTGTGACAAGTTTGGAAAGTGGGAAAATTCGCGCCGACTATTATTTTGCTTTAAAAATTTCAATTTTCCAAGGCCGAAACTACACCCTTTGTTTTTATTAAATTTTGGCTGTCCCCTTGTAACTGTAACACTGAACGAAAAAGTAGCCACTATTTAATTAAAATGTGTATTGAATCAATGTTTCTAGTGATTAAAACTCAGCCGATACGCAAAGTGATTAAAGCAATCATTTCAATGTAATTGACTGAACTCTAGGCATTGGTGCAATCACACAAAATTATTAATTTAATAACATAAGTTGATTGATGTTATCAAATACTAGTATTGATTTGTGGACGACTAAAGTTTAATTTAATTACTGAGGAGATCAACACAATATGAAAAAACATCAATAATCTGCAAACACTGATCACTGTTGTAGATCAATTCAATTATTTTGTTGATTAAATTGATCAAAGCAAGATTATCAAACTAATCACTGAATACTACTAAAATTAATCATTGTTGTAGATCAATACAATTATTTTGTTGATTAAATTAATCACAGCAAGATTATCAAATTATCCACTGCATACGACTAAATAATTGTCGTTGGAGTTAATGTTCATGGAATAATGGATAAATAAAATATTCTTTTTGTTACATTTTGTTTATTTTTTATTGTTTTTTAAGTATTCACAACAACAACAATCCAATTGTTTCTACGTTAAAAATATTTTCTCCTATACAATAAACAAACGGCTGAACACTTTTCTTTTTTTCCTTTAAACTAAACATGCAACATAATTTTCCAGTTCCTGTATTGTTTGTGCCAAAAATAAAAATGATTCCTGGGCCGGTATTCTCAGGTCCTCGCTTGGAGCGATATCGATGTCGTTGAATGCGAGGGGAGTGAAATTCACTGCCAAATCGATTCTCATGCCCTCTCCTCGCATGGATCGCTCCTGTCAAAGAGGAGTGCTTTATTTCACTCGCTTTCATGTGTACCAGTTGCTCGTGTTATAAATTTGCGAGCGGAGGGATACATGAGAATCTAGAAAAGCCATATCGCTGCCAATCAAATCACTCCCTTTTGTGATCGCTCGCTGTGAGAGGAGTGAGTTGAGAATACCGGCCCTGAGAATCACTAATGGTAAATATTGTTGTGGTGTTTTTTCCGAACTTGTCCTTTTTTACTATTTTGTTTGTGGGTACCATATATCCATGTAGACACCATAACAAGGCGACGTCACAGCCATCTAAAATATAAAATATTTTATTAAATAAGTTTCAGGTTAAAGTTCAAATCCACAACTGAAGGAAAAATAAGTATAATCTGAAAGAGTATATATGTTTTCCTCTCCAAAATACAAGAAAAATGATTTTCTGAGAAACGGTTAGAAATACTTACTTTCATTAGCTTCAGTCATGAGTTGATCCAACAATAATTTAATATTTTTATTCTTTACGTGTTGTTCCTCCCTGAGAAACGACAACATTGCTGGAAATTCCGCTCTCCATTCTGCGAGTAGATATCCCTTGCTTTTAAAAGCTGACTCAAAATCCATTTCAATCTGCAATAATAAATTATAAATATACTTAATGTTGTAAATTGCATTAATAACCTTTACCAAACGAAACCCGGAGGGTTGTCTATAAAAGGGCCATTCTTCCAATACAGCTGTTATTGTAGTGAACGTTTTTATTTGATGCAGCCTTAAATTGCTACATGCTTTCCATATAGTGTCAAATTCTTCTTAAGACAGATGACTGTATTTTAAAGTTTCAATGCAGCTTTGGGCATCTTCCTCTGGTACTAAAAAATAATTGATTATAAAATGAAATAATAATTATGTGTCATTTATTACCAATATCTTCCTGATATCGTAGCACAGCATTTTTGCCATTCATTTTTGCTATTTTTGGTTTTATTTGACTCACTGTACATTTTAAATGTTAATTTAATTTCTTAAAATTGAAAATTTTAAGTTATAACATTTGCTTACAATAATGATAATATTTCTCTGCCCTATTATAATTAATTTATTAGCTATTAAAAGACTTACCTCAAATTGCAGTAAAAATGATTATAATTATTATTATAATAGGCACTATAAAACAATACAGATCAGATCACAATCCGTAAACAACTCTATATTAAGAAAGAAAGCTAAAATGCTGCTCGGTCTCCAAAATATGTATGGAATAACCGACGTTTTTTACGATGTTGCCAATTCATTGAATTGATTTTGCAAGTAAGGAGGATAAAAATAATTTATTATGCTTAAACGATCTTCTATTTAGCATAACCTTTTTATCTTTTTACTGGATTTTTTTCTTTTTTGACAAAGCAATTAGGAAAACCAAACGTACAATAAGATGAACAAAAATTATAAATGTACCAATAGCCACCATAATACATTAACAGGGGTACATAGGTGTTTTTAAGTAAAGCTGACAATGACGCTTCTACAGGAAGTAAAGTATTTTAAAGTCTATCACCAGAGTGATTGTTTCAATGAAATAAGTTATTGAATTCTAGTAAATTTACGCGGGAAATTCTATCAGAGAGATTGTTTCAATTACAAAAAGTATTGAATTTTGATCTCCTCAGTAATCGTTTAGATTAGCATTGTGATGGAGATCAAGAAATAAGTTGTAACCAGGTTGCATGTCTATTGCAATTAATTTTACAATTTAAAATAAATATGTATATTCTATATTGTTTTATCTCCTTCAAAGTATTTATTTCCCAGGGAGGAAAAGGACGTCATAAGTGCCGTACCGTACATCAATGAAAGCACTTTGTTCCTTATTATACAAATAGCATTATTTCCATGCTGTTGATTAACTTAGAGGTGTAAAATAATTATATCATCTGTAAGGTGAATAATCTGTAAATATCAACTATCAAAGTAATCATAACAATGTCAGTACAGTAATTGTAATAGTACTCATTTTGATTAAATACATCAAATATGTAATTAAAATCGATCTCTCTGGTTTGATCACACATGATAATTAATTTTAGATTATTTTGATGATTTTATTTGATAATTTTAAACATCTAAACAATACTAAAATGTAATTGAGTTTTTCTTTAAACAATGATTATTAAACAGATTATTACAATTACTAAAAGTATCACTTCAATTATAAAATAATCATATTGATTATTTGTATGGTTGATAACTGTATACTCATTTGATTGATTTCAATTATCATAATATTAATATCAATACCAGTAAAATGTTTCTTTTAATAATAATTTTGATCAAATACATTAAATAAGTAATTAAAATCGATCTCTTTTGCTCAATCACAGCTGATAATTGATATAAGGTCCAATAATTTTTTCAGTGAAGTTAATGTCATTACATTTTTTGTACAAATCTATCAAATACGCGATGTCTGCTTTCAATTTGATCAGGTTTTTTTTTTAAATAGAATTTTTACTTTCCGGAAACTCTAAAACTGATTTAAATAGCCGACAACAAATTGCTCGTTCATAGTCCGCATCGTACGAAGAACCTTTTTTAAATTTTCTATGAATGTCCATAACAAAAGATGAGCAATGCCAGAACCAAACGCCAGTTGCAACTTGCGATGACATTCTTCTTCAAAATTATTTGTCCTATCTCGTCCATTCAATGTTCGAAAATAAACGGACCAAACTGCTGATGGAAACGTTGCTGGCGCTCTGGTTCCATTATTCCTATGTCGACCGATCTCATTTCTGGTAAACCATTCTAAAATTGGTTCTGATATTTCTGGCAACTCATTTTCCAATTTGGTAATGGCATTAATCACATCCTCTTCTGGAACAAATGCCAATGCCATTTTTGCTTGTAGTGCAAATTCGGGATCAGTATCATACATTCCTAGGAGATTGCAAGAAGATAAATGCTTTCGAAGATTTTTTCCCAGTGGAATGGGCATCCTCTAATTTCGGCTTCTGGGAAAACTTGTCTTACAGCCTGGTGAATTGCTAATTCAAAGTTGACACTGAAGCTTTCCGGATTTAATTGCGGCCAAAGAGATTTTACCATGTTAAACAATTTGAGATATGTTTCTTCCCTTTTATTGGGCAACAAGCAATATAGTACAGGAAAAACTGGACCTTCTCTTCATGTGTATCTTTTCTTGTCAGAATAACAAATATTTGAGCAAACAGTGGGGAACACAATAAGAATGAGCCGGCAACAAATAACTCTTTCATGCTTGCACTCCATGTTGCATGGTATATTCTCTACCAAATATCATAATTCCATGATCTCTTCCGGAATCTGCCAGCAAAAAATTCTCAAATTGAATAGGGCTGTAGTAATACTGCGAGTACACATCTGGGATGATTGTTTTACTAAGAGTTTCTGGATTGGCGGATGTTTTGGAAATGGTTACTCTAACTCTTTCAAAGATTCTCCGCATAACACTGGAACTTGGAAGCATTCCTTTAATCGCAACTGGGACATTCTCCAAAACTCGTCCTACCTTACTACACGTGTGTTCAAGTCGGATACGTTTGAAAGAACCATCCATAATATTAGTCCATATTCTTCCTTTGCATCCTTCGTGCTTGTTTTCGCAATGCCAAAATTGAATGGTGTTGTTCTTGTTCGTTTTATCCTAAGCCAATATTTTTGTTCTTTACTATCGAAACCAGATAAATTTTTGTGGACCCCCTCTTACAACTTGCCAACGTAGACCCCTGTCAAGTCTCCCGCGCACCCCTGGGGGTCCACCTGGACCACTTTTGGAATCACTGATATAGAGTATAAAAATTAATCCAATTGTTAATTTTTTTATAAATTATTAGCACTAAAAAATTGTTTTTTTTTTGCAGAAAAGAAACTATGGAGGAAGACAGTTAGCTTCATCCACTGCCCTCCGTCTTGCCAAAGAAGCCTTAACTAAAATAGTTTAACTGAGACCACAACGATTCTAAAACCAAAAAAATGCCAGCGGTGATATCGAAGTTTTTCGAAAAAGGCGAGCACACTTTCCAGGCGAACAAAAATGTTCTCTCAGGAGCGCTCATCGCTGTCGCTATTTCCACGTACGCCTACAAAATCGGTTACCCCTTAGTATATTCCTTTATCCATAAACCGAAGGATAACCTAACCTTAAACAACAACCACATAGTTCAGAAAGATTTGAGAAAAAACGGTTTAATCAAAAATAAGAAATTAAAAGGAAGGCTTAAAAATAGTATACCGAATTTAAATTTAGCTTTTATATTACAGTTTATTAAATTAATTAGAATAATGATACCTAGTTTGTTTTGCACGGAAAGTATTCTGTTGGGCGGTCACACTATTTTTTTGTTTTTGAGGACATTCTTGAGTATATATGTGGCTAATTTAGAAGGTACTATAGTTAAATATATTGTGATGAAGGAACCGAAGAATTTCGTTAGGCAGCTGGGTAAATGGTTTGCAGTTGCTGTTCCTGCTACTTTTATCAACAGTATGATTAGGTAAGTAATTTTAATTACGAAAAAAGTCCAATTTTTATTTTATAAATATGTTAAACCTGTACAAGATGATTTTATTAAGCATTTTGGAACTTTTGTATAAGTTCTTCTTCTGGTAACTTGCGTTATCCATAACAATAACAGCCCCTTTTGGAATCAGATCCAACATTTGAACAAACCATTCCTCGAAGACATCCCCATTCATATCTTCGTGATAGTCCCCCGTGCGTTTTGAAATAAAAGTTAATAATCCACCATCAACAAAACCTTCAGAACTTCCAACATGGACAATGATAAGTCTTTTTCCTTTTGGCTGCAAACCTAACGACAAACCTTCCACGAATGCCTACCTTCCGTTTTTAATGTTTTCATCTTGCCAAGATTTGGAAACTGTATATCCAGCATTTATCCATGTTTCGTCTAAGTATAAGATTTTCAAATTTTGTTCTCTGGCATGTCGAATGCTTCTTAAATAGTCTCTTCTCCAAAAAACTATTTCCGGTTTATCTATTAAGAGAGATTTTCTATTATGTTTTGTATATCTGAAACCCATATCATTCAAAAGTTTGCATAATGTCATTCTGGAGAATTTTGTATAGTCCGTATCTTCTTGCACTGATGTCATAATTTTGTCAAGTGTTGGAATTTCCTTTCGTAAGTAAAATCCATGGACTTTACGCCTTAGTCTTTGTTTTAATGACTCATCGATCTCAATTGGTTTTCGACCTGAAGGAGTTTTAGGGGGTTGAAGAGTTCCATTCTTTCTTTCTTTTAGTAATCTATAAATTGTTGATTTAGCAATACACAACATAGCAGCCGTTAATTCCAAAATATCATCAACACTTGCGCTTGGATCCTTGTTTTTTAATGATATATAAAAATTCAATATCAGAGTTTTTTCATTTAAAGATAATGGACCTGTTTTTGGTCGTTTAGATGGTCCTTGGCTTATCGACATTGTTTGATACTTGCACAATTAACATTCAACAAATGTTTTAAATATATTCCAACTGTTTACAATATTATGAAAACCATACAACTTCATACAACTATACTCAAAGAACTAATACTAAGTACTGATTTAATGTACCTACTTTCTTTTAAAATAATATTCCCGATAATGTTTCTAAGAAAACTGGGTTGTTTGGAAAATCCCTCTCAATAATCGAATAATCTGTAAATAGGTGTAATCGCATTAAGCCGATTACAGTAGGCTACTTGCCATTTAAAATATCTGAGAAAAATTCCCCAAACACTACATATAGGAGTAATACAAATAAAAAATATTTATTTTGCTTCTTTGAATTTAATAAAAATTGTAACGATATCTTGCTATCTTGACTTTAATTAATTTTTTAAAAATATATTTCATTGTAATTTATTTGTGACAATATTCAAAGTTTGAATTAATCTTCTGACAAAAAGAACAAAAATATATAAAATAATTATTGTTACAGATTGGTTTGTTTTCTGTTATGAATAAACTGTGTTGCCTTTCTTTATCAAACTCTATGTATCTCTATCACTTTTTTCTATTAAAATTAGTACATCCCGTTACCTCTGACCTAAATCGTATGTTCTTTAGCATAGCTGCAACTCATTCGTTCAATACAAAATGTACCTTACGGTATACCCTCTTAAAATATATTTTGGTACGTCTATGAAATCTACTTAAATGAATGATTTATTACTCCTTGTCCTTTCTATATATATTATAGCGCCTGCTTGAAAATTTGTTCGGGGTATATATCAAAGAAGAAAGAGAAAATTTACATCCTTATCGTACTCAGAGTTGCATCGACACCAGGTTTGTGAACTGCTTGTCTATTTTGATATTTGCTGTTTGATTATAGTATATTGATATAATCTTTCTATATACAAATTAATTTGGTATTTTATACTATATTTGTTTGAAGTTGGCAGCACAATGAATTCATTATAAATTCAAATCCTTTAAAGTCCAAGCAAGGGTGGTTCATGAAAAATGATTAAAACTATTAAAAATTTTATTGAAACATAATCATAGTTGTTATTTTTCATAGCGTCCACTCTGTAATTAGGGATTAACTAACCCAAACTCAATAGAAATCCTATAAGGTTGCAATAAAAACGCTTTCAGCACAAAAGGACCCTCTCCTAGAAATGTCAATAAAACTATAAATAAAAAACTTGTTTTAAGATTGCTAACTTTTAAATCTACATTAAATATATGTTTAAATGCTTGATTGGACGAATTGGTTTTAAAAGGAATAGCATAAAGTATACTTTTAACTAATTTCAATTACAGCATGCTTAATTTTAATATTAATTTTATTAAAAAAATTTGATGGTCGGTTTAACCAAAAATCTATGCTTTTGTGCAACTGATATTATTTGTAAACTGCAATCGTTCCTCTCTATCTGAATCAGCCTTATTTATATAGTTCATTCAGATATTGAGTATTTACTTAAATTATTTTCTTATTTTTCAGATATTTAGAAAGCCAAATAGCTTTAAGGTTCCGTACGCGACTAGTCGACCATTCTTACAAATTATACTTCAAAAACCAGAGCTACTATAGAGTTACAGTTCTTGACGGTCGACTGGACAATTGTGCCCAACGACTTACCGACGATATAGAAACTGTGGCGAACACAGTATCTCATTTATACGGCCAAATAACCAAACCATGTTTCGACATTCTGCTCATGGCCATAGCCTTAGCAAATCTAGTAAAAACTCGCCATTCAAATCTTTTGATTGGTCCAGTGTTTATTTCTGGAGTGGTGCTGTTTTCTGCTTTAATTTTAAGGTTGGTTTTTTTAACTAAAATGTTTTGACAATAGATGTACTAAGAATTACTTATATTCTTTATAGGTTAGTGTCTCCCAAATTCGGGCATTTGGTGGCCCAAGAAGCTGAAAAGAAAGGCTATCTGCGGCACGTCCATGGAAGGATTGTTAGTAACGCCGAGGAGATAGCGTTCTACGGAGGACATCAAGTAGAGGAGAGTCAACTGAGGAAAGCTTTCAAAGCTTTAGCCAAACATATGGAGCATATGTTCGGTGTTAAACTTTGGTTCGTGATGTTAGAGCAGTTTTTGATGAAATATGTTTGGTCTGGAGCCGGTAAGTCGACCATCACGTAATATTATAGTCTTTCTATTCTCAATGTAATGACCATGAAATAAAGCAATGTTGTCAGATATATTTTCTAAAATTGTTGGGCTCACTATACAAATGTCTCCCATTACTTCAGTAAACTGTTAGCTCGTGATGTTCTCAGATAGCTAATTTGGAAATATTTAAAAACAATACATAATATAAATTTATTAGTAAGCATTAAAAAAAGTCGCTCGAAATTGCTGTAAAAATAGAAATTAATTAAAACAACTTTTTATATGCCTACTATTTTTAAGAAAATTTTGTATATCTGACAACGCAGCACATCACAGCACAGGTGTCCGAGCTAATACAATCGTCAAGTTAAATATTGTCTATAATATAATGGAGTAACGGGTCACTTACTAAGGCGGACCACTGTAACATAAAAATATTTAGGGCGTGGCTTATACAGAGATATTAGTATTCAGTCTCGATTCAGGGGCGTGTGTGAATTTTGTTTTAAAGAAATAATTAAAATAATAGTAATATCTAATTTCTTGGTCGAGTGAGTTAAGTGAATTGATATCAATATAATATTTATTTGTTCGTGGACTTGAGTGAATTGATATCAATATAATATTTATTATTTGTTCGTGTAGTTGAGTGAATTGTTATCAATATAATATTTGTTCATAGACGTTGGGGTGAGTTGTTTTAAATATGTACGCGTGTTTGAAAAAAGAAAATTCTGTAATTTCTGATAATGCGGTTATCGCGAGAATTCACGAATTGACGAAAATCGGGTTTACAACGATTTACAAAGTAATTAAACTAGGCACTGTTACGGATCATTCTTTAAAGCGAAAACGTTCAAATCAAAAACTCCGTAAGGTTGACAATGCTACGAAACATGATATTAAACGGATTGTTTACGGGTTTTATAAGGACATTATGGTACCAACTCTAGAACTGATTCGCGATAAATTGCGGGATATTCCTGATTATAACTATCAATGTTTAGAAACACTGCGAACAGCTTTTGCCTAATATTCCGCCGAGCTCGGTAATTGTAATGGACAACGCGTCGTATCATTCGCGAATATTAAATAAAATTCCCAATATCACCACGAAAAAAGATGAAATTTTAAAATTCATTAGAACTAAAAACATTGATATTCCTGATAAGATTCCGGTAAAAAAAGAATTGATTGAAATGATAAAAAGTAGGAATTTCCAAAAAGAATATGTCATTGATAATATTTGCAGTAGGTCCGGTCATACCCTTTTGCGATTACCTCCATACTATTGTATCTTCAATCCAATAGAAATCGTTTGGGGTACAGTAAAAAGCCGTTTACGGAAATTTAATCAGTCGCCAACTTTGAGCGCAGTCGTCCTTGACAATATTCGGCAAGTATTTAATGAAAATTATAGCGGTATATGGGAAAATTGCTTGGCCCATGTAATAAAAACTGAAAAAGAATATACGGATTTACCGCCAATTGCGAACATAGCACCAATAGTTATTCATCTTGAAAACGATTCAACTTCAGAAGATTCTGACAATTCCGGTTATTCATAATAGTAGTATATATATAATTGTAGACAATCTTCTCAGATTGTCTGGCTAAATGAGCATTATTTAGAAAAAATTGTATCACAAATTTGATGCAGGTTAATTTTAATCCACTATATTAATTTGAATTACATTTAAAAAACATTATTTCACAATATTCGAATTTATAAAAAAAAATTAGGCACGCCATTGGGCGGCTTTTTTCTTCAAAGGGATTGAAAATATGGGTCATCACATTAACATTAGAAAGACTATACAAAAGTTGTGGTTACAATAAGTGTAATAAATATTTTTTTAAAATTAGCAGATGCAAAATACGGAAGCCTACTCAATAAAATTTCCATTTGTTTTTCTTAATAGGCGAATGGACATTTTTTTTAATTTATATTTAAATAATATACATGAATATTAGGCGATTTAATATTTTTTTTATTTTCCTTATTGATCATTATGAACTTTAAATCACCAATAAAGTCAAAATAATATTCAAACGGTCGAAATTTTGCCGCACCTTGCAAGTGACGTTACGATTTAATTAGAAGGGGAAGAGATCAACACTGTTGCCACTTGTCAAAATGAATCAGCAACTTTCATTAATTTTCAGGAAATAATCACAATTGATTCTCAGTTATTGATGTTTTGAACATTAATTGTGAAGTTAACTACTAAACTGTTATATTATATTCTCTCAGATACAATGATGATGTGCCCATAATATTCGATATTTTATATTAAGCATTAGGTGGTAGTTCGTACTTGAGGGCATTTAGCTTTATTAACGTGACAACATGGCAGCATACTTCTCAACCAAGAAAGAAAGAGAATAACATGATGTTGCCAAATTTCTAACGAATATTTAGAGAACGTTGTAAATGATAATCACTATTTTATGGAGACAAATTTCCGGTTAACTTTAATAGGTGATTTGGCAACATTGGATGTCAAGTGGACATGGAACATCAACAGACCAATAAGGATCCCCTTAGTAAGTGTCGGCCTGTAATGGATTGTTTAAAATAGGTTATAAAATTTCGTGATTTCGAACAACGAATAAGCTCATAAAGCCCATTTATAATTAAAACTTTTTGCAAGTCCATCTTACTAAGAATATAATAAAAACTATTCGTTTTAACAAAAATTCCACTATTTATTTTAAAAAATTACTTTTTAACTCAACGACACCCGTTTCGCTAGAATTAGCATCGTCAGATGCTGTGGTTAGTGCAAATCTACAAACTCTACAAGGTGTTTTTGTTGGAATATAGTGTTATCAACTGCTATTACATCCTAAATTACTTTTTACTTAGCCACAGATGATGTCTCATTTTAGTCGAGTGGTAAAAATTTAATCTCTTTTCACTCATACTTTTACAATATTTTCATTCTTACTTTTAGTCTGGCAACGTGTCCAAATTAGTTGAATTTCTTACAACGTTTAGATAATTATATCTTTATTGATTATGTATAAAACTAACGTATGGCACAGAAGCTTGAAATCGACGGATAAGAAGAAATATTCTGTAACTGAACAGCTTGTGATTTGCATAAAGAATTTGGGTTTATTTTTGTTTTCCTTTCCTTTAATTAGCCATAAACAGTTGAACTTGTTACACTCTCACTGCTATTATTTTTATTGTTGACATAACTGGACATTCCTTTACAAAAATATATATAATATGTATCAATATGTTGTTAATTAATGATTCTAACCTTATTAAACCCACTAGAAATACAACTGCACAAAAAATAGGCTACCTAATATTTTTCAGCTACCTACATTTTATTTACTAAAAAGGGTCCCTTCCAAGATTCTTGCCTCGGACCCAATTTTTAAAGTTACGCCACTGGTTATTGACATTAGTATTGCTATTTTTCCAAATACGAGGGTTGTCTGAAAAGTTTCTGACCTAACAAAGATACTAGACATTTTTTCTTCAAATTAGTTTTTATTTTTCTACATAGTTTCCTTGTAAGTCTATACACTTCTCCCAGCGATGCTTCCATCTCCAAATAGTACTCGGCGTCTTTCTCTGCAAAATAGTTGTTTTCTGGCCTCCTCATTCGACGAAAATCTCTGTCCTTCGAGTGCAACTTTTAGCTTAGGGAACAAAAAAAGTCGTTTGGTGCTAGATCTGATGAGTAAGGAGGGTGGTCAAGCAGTTCAAACCGTAATTCGTGGATTTTCGCCATGGCAACCGCTGATGTGTGAGACGGCGCATTGTCTTGGTGAAACAAAATTCTATTTCTCATGCCTAAATCTGGATTCGATATGTGACAAACACGATCTTTGGACATGTTTATCGCCTCTGCTATCTCTCTAATTTTAATTCGACGGTTGTCTAGCACCATTTGGTGAACTTGAGCGATATTATCGTCAGTGGTTGCAGTTTTTGGACGTCCCGAACGTTCATCGTCACCCAAGCTGGTACGGCCACGTTTAAATTCAGCAGCCCAAAATTTCACGGTGGTAAATGATGGTGCAGAGTCCCCGTACACAGCGTCCAACTCGTCTTTGATTTGCGTAGGCGTATGACAGCTCGATACTCGATTTTTTCCATTTTCATAAAAACACTCACATCGACTCACTCAAATGATTGTCAAACAACAACTGCGCGTCCAAAATGGCTGAAATTTTAGTAGGTACCTTTCAAAGCATGCGCAAACACATTCCCCAACTTTTGTTTACGAGTGCTGCCATCTTCATGTTGAGGTTGGAAACTTTTCAGACAACCCTCCTATAAATAGCACCCCTCCTAATTCAAAAAGCAGGTATCAATTATTCTGAAGCATTCATTTTTTCATTTTTTTTAAATGATCTTGTATTTATTTATTTATTTGTCTGTCCTGGTAGCTGTCGATTAGCTAAACTGGTTCGTTCTTTTGATAAAACAGGTATAGAACCAATAAATAATGTCGAAAAAGTTTTCTTTAAAGGTGCAACTTTTGATCCAAAGTCTTGCTATACCAATTGACCTTGAAATTAATAAATGACGTCTACACAATTAATTTTAATCATACGACAAAAATCAGAAGACGAACGTCTTAATTGTTTGTGATTTAAATAAAAATAGGAAGGAGAAGTAATCTGATTATCATATAAAAAAAGTAATTAATAATTAAAATTTAATGAAACACCGGTTGAGTAATGGGAGTTATTCCCATCTACTAATCACTACAGGTGATTATTAAATATGAAACGCATTGATAATTATGTGCAATTTTTTACAACTTCATAGTCTAATGGAACTACGAAGCAGATAGCCTGCCAGATACTTAATTGAAATTTTATGAAGTTATTTTAAACACCAGAAGATTCATCTCTTAAAAACCAATATCTAAAAAAACTTCTAGTAGCAATACATACATTGTTTGCTAATAAAAAAATTAATGTAATTATTAACATGAACGCTAGCAGCAATCATAATATGAACAGTTAATTAATTGTCAGTGACCTACAGCCTTGCGGCAATAAGTGGACTGACTACAAGACCGATGAGGTAAAATGTAAAAAAAAAACACTTAACCTTTGGTTACATGTTTATGTCTACTAATGTTTCGAGGTTGTTTTACATGTACCATTAGTCTGATATTAGTATTCGTAAAACTTTTCATACAAACTGGTTAAAAGAAAAAAAACATTGACTATGAAAAAAAAAGTATTCCAGAACATGATAATTTAACGTGTTAATTTGAATGGAATAATCATTAAAACGAGATAATAAGAATTTTTTATTGGTGTGTATAAATTTTATATTCAATGAATATTTAAAATATTGAATAATAAATTATTTCGACCGACACTTAAAAATTGAACACTCTATTAATATACTTTATTGTTACTTTATACAGGGTGTTTCTTAAGTAACCTAAAATATTATATGGGGCGCTTCGTTACTCAATTTTAAGACGAAAAGTTCATATAAACATGTGTGATAGGTGTTGTCGTTTATGAGATACAGGGTGTTGTACGTGAAATTAATTTTTCTTGGTGACGCTACTGATTTATATTTTTTTAATATTTTAATACAAGCAAAATGTGTTAAACATAAAGAAAAAATAATACATTTCAGAGCAAATGTTCAAAATGTCCACCTCCAGCTAAAATGCAAGAATCCGCTCGATGTCTAATGGATTGTCGAATACGTTCGAAGATACCAGGATTGTTACGAATAACATTACAGCCGTCTATGATACGATTTTGAAGATCTTGTACGTTTAATATCAGTGTTGTGTAAACAAGCGATTTCAAATATCCCACACAAAAATCCAGAGGATTGTGTCCAGGTGATCTAGGGGGCCACGGGTGTGGAGATCCTCGTCCGATCCAATGGCCTGGAAAAACATTATTTAAAAACTCGCGTACAATCACTGAAAAATGTGGAGGAGCTCCGTCATGCATGAACCACATGCGCCTTCTAATAATAATAGGTACATCTTCCAAAAGAAGTGGAAGTTCATTTTCTAGAAAATGTTGGTATGTCTCACCGGTTAACCGTACAGGAAGGAAAAATGGTCCAATTAAATAATCATCGATGATGCCAAGCCAAACATTGACCGAAAATGTTTGTTGAAATCGTTTTACACTTATGGTATGTGGATTTACATCTGCCCATATGTAGTCATTATGAAAATTCATAATCCCATGTCTAGAAAAGTGTGCTTCATCCGTAAATAGAATATTGGCCACAAAATTCGGATTGTTCGCGATTTCATGTAAAATCCATTGACAATACTGTATGCGTAATGGATAGTCAGTAGGTAACAAATGTTGAACACGTTGAACGTGATATGGATACAATAAATTATCTTTTAGAATATTCCAAACAGTTTTGTTACTAACATTTACTTCATCTGCAACTTTTCTTGTACTCGTTTCTGGATGTTGGTCAATAATTTGAAGAATCTGGTTTTCCAATTGGGGATTTCTCACAGTTCTGGGTCGTCCAATAATATTCATCGATTTAGCAAAAGTTCCAGTTTCTTGTAAACGAATATGTAACTTAGTAAACGTATCTGAACATGGTAAACGATTATTTGGATAACGCTGGGCATACGTACGTCTAGCTTCTAAGGCATTACCATTCGCTAATCCGTACAAAAAATGCATATTAGCCATTTCAACATTAGTAAACACTGGCATAGTTATTAACTAAACACAGAATCAATCAAATAAAAGTGTACGATTTTTGCGTTGGTTTTCAAATTTGACACTTGTCAACATTATTTCAAAGGCCACTTAGAATAAGCATGTTTTTGCGTATTACTTCTAAAAACCAGTAGCGTCACCGGGAAAAATTAATTTCACGTACAATCAGAACTGACTTATTACAATAAATTCAACACCCTGTATCTCATAAACGACAACATCTATCACACATGTTTATATGAACTTTTCGTCTTAAAATTGAGTAACGAAGCGCCCCATATAATATTTTAGATTACTTAAGAAACACCCTGTATATCCTAAATTAATTTGGTTAAATACAATCGTTTGTTGTATTTGGTATTTTGGTAATCAGTAATTTATGTTATCTGTAAAAATATTTCATTAATGGATAAATATATTAGCTAAGGACATGATAGGTACTACTTTGGTATTTGTTATTTTTATATGATAATAAGATTAACATGTTAACAAGATATCGATATAAATCAATCAATGTGCTTAGTCAGCTTATCTCAAATTTATATTATACTTATAGTCTATTTGAAAAAGAAAAGAGAATAGTAGAGTCTAATAATTTATGCAACCGTGGAACTTTTGTATAAATGTTTATATAGCTGTAATGGTTTTGTTTACTTGGCCAGTATTTACATCACCCTGTAAGGATACATTAAGCGTCACAATACAAGGGAAATCTTTCAGTCCAGGGTAGTATTTATTTAACTAGGTTTAATTTCATGTAAATAATATGTTTTTCTATTTTTATTTCGGAATTTCATTATCGAAGTATTTCATCCTCCATCACACACTTTCTTTATCCTCTCTAAAAAATTCAAAAATAGCCAAATTAAAATACTCCTGACGAATCTTGAAAATAAGAATAAAATTATTAAATTTATTTGGGTAAAAGCTCATATTGGTATAAGAGGGAATATGAGCATGTGGACGATATTGCTAAGATTGCAACTACTTCTTTTAATGTGAATCCTACAGATGATAGAATCTGTGTTTCTGATGCATTCATTATCTCTAAGAAAAATGGATGGAAAGCTTATTGGAATACATTTTGTAAGCAATCAACAACCCAGTATACCTTAATACAACCCTTTATTTCAAAATCTTATAACCACTTTGATGAGATTAATATTCGGACATGCTTGTTATCCTACCCATCTTGCGAAGATCAACATCTATAATTCTATGTGAATTTGGTAATGAACAAGCAATTTAAGGGGGGGGGTAAAGTTAATTCGTTGAAAAAAAGGAATGTTTTTATGAATTTTTTGTGAGGAACCAGTTGAAATTTCTTTATTAAATCCAATGATACATTGAAGTATCACATTTGAAGAATGTTCTGTAAAATTTTCACAAAAAAATATTAACAAATACGGTAATGGCAGCAAGTATTCCGACGTGCCTCGAAAAAAAGGAGAATTGGACATCATAACTTGGTGCTGGATCATCTGAAATCAAAAAATCAAAGTTCATTCGTTAGATAACAGTTTTCCCCAGGAGGTGACGTGGGGGTTTTTCGAAATTTAAATTTTTCACTTTTTTGGAGTACTTTGAAGGAAAAAACGCGATTTTTCGTGAAAAAAGCCCCCTAATTTGTTATTGTAAAATAACAATTATCAACAAATTTGAAAAAACTTTTCGTCAGGGCCTCTTAAATGATGGACAGAAATAGTGTTCAAAATTTCAAAACGATCGGTGCAGTAGTTTTGAAGTTATAATGTCCACCGACTTTAAAAAAGTGACTTGTGGGAAAAACGCTTTAAAGTTTTGAACACTAAAAAATCTTGTATAAAACGTTTATAAGCAAATTTTATCGGCTTACCTCACACTGAATCATCAATGCCAGGTCCATAAAGGATGTTGCTATCATCCATGATGTCTAAAGCATCTTTTTGCGCCTGTCTACGAAGAATCCTGCCTTTGGTTCGTCTCTGAGCTTCCTGATCGGCTCGGCTTATACGTATGGAGTCAGTTGATCGCGCCCAGTCATGAGCACTTGGTCCACTATTAATTCCCATGCCTTCCATGAAGGTTAGTAAAGCAAAAGAACCTTCATTGAAGACACTGGCTGCCACCTAAGCTGCAATTTCAACGATGACAGAGGTTCCACTTAAGTGCTTTGGTGAGATTTTCCAAATAAATTGGTTCAAGCTTTCATTGTTGTTCTGCGTGAAGCATCTTTGCTCAGATATATAGTATACAGTATACAAAATATACAGTACAGCCATAAGGACGTTTGTACTTAAGTCGGAATTTCTATAAATAGAACTGGGGGGAAAGAAAAAGTATAGTAGAGAGCTAAACATCTGCCAGGCAACAATAGAGCGCTCGATTCGAGTAGGGATTAAAATCCAACAGGTATAAAAATATTCGTAACTTGGTCAATTTTACTCCGATCCACTTGAAATTTTGGGACAATATTCTTAAAGTATTAAGCATTCATTTAAAAAAATTAATCAAAAAAAAATTTTAAATACTTTACCCCCCCCCCCCTTAAAGACTGAGACTGCCTCGTTGACAGTGCCGGATTTTTACCGGCTAAAACCCCTCCACGTGTCAGTGGGCTCCCCGGAACTACCGTCAGGCATTACTTCAGTGGGGACGACACAGGGTGATGTTGCTTGTTTTTCAGGATTTTCCGTCTGTTTCTCTTCACTACTTCCTTCCGTACTTTCTTTTTTATTTTTTCTTCCATTTACTTTTCACGCTTCAATTTCGCTGCGTTTTAGATTCAGCACACGTAGAGCCATTTTATCAACTGCTTCCCAGTTAAGTTTACTTTGCAACATTTTATTTATTATATTTTCCGGAGTTATCCGACCCAGTATCCTTTCCGTTTCATTTCTCTCATCAGTCCATCTTAGGCATTCGAAGAAGGTATGTTCGGCTGTATCCGTAAGGCCGCAGTAAAAACATTTACTGTCTTCGCTTATCTTAAAACGATGGAAATAGGCGTTGAAGCAGCCGTACCCTGTAAGGAATTGCGTCAGGTAGTAATTTACCTGCCCGTGTTTTCTGTCCACCCATGGTCTAATGTCAGAGTCTTCGGGTCCAGTGTGCTGTCTTGTCATCTTGTTCCCATCTTTGTTGCCATTGATTCTTTGTTGCTCTATTGTCGTATCCTTGGCTTAGCATAGTTTTTTCCTGAACTATTAGCTATCACTAATAGTTCCTTGGTCGACGTGGTCCTATATGCGCTGGCGATTCTGATGGCAGTTTTTATCTGTAAGGATGTGAGGATGTTTCTGTAGCTTTGTTTTTTCATTGTCCCTTGCCATATTACCGCTCCATAGAGTACTATCGAGTTTACCATCGCACACAGGATACGTCTTGTACTTTCTTTGGGGCCCCCTAGGTTAGGCATGATGCGTCCCAGGTTGGCGATTGCTTTACTAGCCTTTTCTGCTGTTTTCCTTATGTGGTGGCCCATGTACATGTTTCTGTCTAAATAGACCCCTAGATACTTCACAGTCTCTTGGCTCCTTATTTCTGTGTTTCTGTGATGTTTTTATTTTCCTGCCTGCTGCAAGAAGGACTACTTCCATTTTTTGTGCCGCTATTCTCAGTTTTTTCCGATCCATCCATATTAGTATGTCCGCTATCACTTTATTTGCCATTCTCTGCAATAGTTCTGCTGTTTTTGCCACCACAAGGATGGCTACGTCGTCTGCATACCCAATAAGTGTGACCCCATAAGGTACACGGATCTTGAGTACCCCGTCGAAGTAAAGGTTCCGCACTGTTGGTCCTATCACGGAACCTTTGGGAACGCTACATGTCATCTTCATTTCTTTACTTCTGACGTATAATATTCGGTCTTCTAAGTAGCTGTAAATGATGTTATGCAGGTATGCTGCTACCTTTCTTCGGCGTAACTCTTTTAAGATACCTTCCCACGTAGCGGTATTAAAGGCATTTTTACGTCTAGCGTTATTAGCACGTATCTTTTCCTCCCTACCCTTTCGTTAGCTTCATCTGCTATTTCGTGCACCCTTTTCAATTCGTGGACCGTCGATCGTCCCTCCCGGAAATCGTATTGCTCAAGAGCCAGGCTGCCAGTTCGTTCTATCTCGTGTTTTAGCCTTTCTGTGATCGTGTGATCATCTGTTCAAACAATTTAGCCATTACATTTAGCACGCATATTGGTCTGTAGGCTTTGTCGTTTACATTTGGGCTATTTTTTTAAATAAGTACTAGTCTGGCCTGCTTCCACGCCTCGGGGAATCTACCTGTGGCCAAGAGCCGGTTTAGTATGGCTAATATTTTTTGTGGACTGCCTTTTTGTTCTTTACACGCATGTTAGCGTTCTTAAACACTTTCTAGGGAGAATACCGGAGTTTCTTCGTCTTCTACATTTATTCGGTCCCACTTGGTCATATCATTTGCTATTTCCATTTGTGTTTCATCGGATAGATTTGGTACCCTTTGCCCCAGACGTCTTCTTCCACTTCGTCGATCACTTGTTTCCAAGCTGCATTTTTGGCATTTAGGATGGCCTTTTTCAAGGCTCTTCGGCTGTCTTTAAATGCCTTTCAGTCTTTTCAATCAATAGAGATTATTTTCTTTTTTGTTTTTAAAATTTAAGAGCCTTGTATACGTTGAGTTTTCCGTTGATGAACCAACCAAGTAAAATTTCTTTGCGGTCTGCCAGGTACCAGAAACTGCACACTGGGGCAGAACGGGATATTCCTTACAACAGAGCATTAGGGCATGGACATGACTGAATCTTTCTCTTTTATATCTGGCGAGTGGAGTGGCTTTCAATTAAATCGGTCAAAGTGGCAAATTCTACTTTACTTTTAGAGCCTTTGCAACTGACTGAGCAAGTACTTTATCTTGACACCACTTAATGATTTTCTTCAGGGCAGCGGTTGAATTGCGGTCAGACACAACAAAAAAAAACAGTGCCAAGAATTGCTATGACCATAAATATCGTCACTATTCAAAGAAAACTCACTATAGATAAGAATTAAGCACTCTATTAGATAATAAACCTGTGTAACAATTTTGATTTACCTCTTCTGTTACTTATATTTTGATTATTTCCCTTTTTCAGGTATAATAGTAGTGTCTTTGCCGATTCTCTTGGCTTCGAACAACAAACGCCACATTGCAAAGAAGAATCTTCTTTCTATCCCTAGTTTTTCGTCTAACCAAAACGATAACTCATCTATTGATACCTCAAACGATCAAACTGAAGACAGCGTCTCGGAGAGGACTCATTACTTCACAACTTCCAAAAATCTTCTTATTACTGGTTCCGACGCAGTCGAACGTCTTATGAGCAGTTACAAACATATCGTAGAATTGGCAGGGCATACTGCTAGAGTGGCAAATATGTTTGAAGTCCTAGAAGAAGCTAGTAATGGAATCTATCATAAAACGCTCGTTGCAAAGAAAGAGAAATTCACCGAATTCGAGATCGAATTTAATGGAGATCAACCTGTGGCTAAAGGTAATAAAATTAAGGACAAAAGTATCAGTATAAAAGTATTAGTAGTCAAAGTAACTTTTAAAATAATATTTATATCAAGCAGTTAAGAAGGATAAACTAGAAGGGCTACTTAGGTTTACCTAAGTTTGAATTTATTAATATTTATGTAAACAGTTTTGCTAGCTGTTGCAAATTTTATAGTGTTAATTCGTAAACTTTATTATTCTTTTCATGTTTGAGTAGTGTTCAACTTTTTGAAATTTCAAATATTTATCAAGACTTCTTAAACTACCAACATGCCTATACAGAAGCTTTAGTTGGGCTAAAATATGGTCCTTATTAGTTTTAGTATTCAGATAAGGTCTCCTAAACCCTTAGTTGCGATTTTTACAAACAACTCTATCAACCTGCCAGTTTGTAGTCGCCAGTTTTTTTGCCAGGGAGTGTATTTATTTGGACTATGTAAATTTTTAACATCTTTTTACAGATATTTTAGTTAATTTTACTTTGTCATTATTATTTGAGGACACAGATATAGTTCCCAAAGCTTTAGTTATGATTTTTTTTGGAAACACCTTTAACAGCATTTTGTGAACTATTTCATTACTTTTTCTACAAAAAATAATCAGTTTTTCTTTTTTGCTATTTACAAACTTTATTTATTTCATGCTTTAAAACTCTTAATGTTTTTTAATACAAATTATCTATAATCTCTTATTCTTGTATCTCTAGCTCTATATTTAGCTTTCCAAAGTTAAATTACTGCTAAAAATGAAAAAAATGCCAACTTGAGATAAATAAAAATAGCGTTTGTATAGATTTAAAAACATTACATCACTAAAAGCTCTTCAAGTCAAGAAATTATTATTTTAATGTTGTTATTGACAGCAAGAGTATGATAAAGTACAAATTTAAAATTAGTAACCTCCTCTTTAACATAAAATATGTGATATTTTTGTTAGTATATTATTAAAAACTGTTAAAAGCAATGTTTAATTGTCAATTAGTAAACTTTTTAACATATAATTATGTTATTGCACGGAAAAATATAATTATTTAATGGGTAATAGCTATGATGTTAAATACAATTATTTATGAGATACTGTTTTTATTGTAGTGTGTGTGTAAATAATTCTAACAAGTTTTACTACCGATTTTAATTTACAACTTTGCAAATAAGCAGTGCTTTTTAATATCTTACATCAGATAATGAAAATATAAATATTTATGACCTAAAACTTTTTTTTATGGTACATTGTCCTACATTGTGGACAAGGAATTCAAAAAATTTCCCAAATTAAAACGTACATTATTGTTATATTAGTAATTACATACTTAATTTTTTTCGGTTCAGTTAAACCTTAAAAATATATAATTTTATAACTGTTTATAATTTGTACTAAAAACTGTATTTTGCATATAAAACATCATTAAAAGTTATTTTGCTTTGTAATTTTCAGGTAAAATTATCCAGTCGGCTAACAACGAGCTCATACTAAAAAATGTTCCTATCGTTACACCAAATTGTGACATAGTATGTCCTTCTTTAAGTTTTGCTTTAGCACCTGGACAACATTTACTAATTACAGGTCCAAATGGCTGTGGAAAATCTAGTTTGTTTAGAATATTGAGCGGACTGTGGCCCATTTATGGAGGTGAACTTCATACACCTAATAATTCCATGTTCTACATACCCCAAAGGCCTTATTTGGCAATAGGTACGTTCCACTTACATATGTATAATATTCAATTATTAAAAGTATTTTCGTTTATTGTGGTTTCCCGTAGGTAATTTAAGAGATCAGGTAATTTATCCAGACACCAGTGAAGATATGATGAAAAAAGGTATAACTGAAGATCATCTATTGAAAATAATGACTATGGTACATTTGGATCATATTGTTGAAAGAGATACCTTTCATGAAGTGAAAGACTGGACTGATATTTTGTCTGGAGGAGAAAAGCAGAGGATGGCTTTAGCCAGGTTGTTTTATCATCAGTAAGTTTTAAGTCTCATCTAAGATTTTTTTATTCTGACAAATAACTTAAATATCTTTCAGGCCTAAATATGCCCTTTTGGATGAATGCACGTCAGCCGTATCTATCGATGTAGAAAGTTTTATTTACCAGAGTGCCATTGATATGGGAATCACCCTTCTTACAATCACTCACAGGCCTACATTGTGGTAAGTTTTTATATCATAATTTTGAATTTAAAACTACATTTACTTTGAAATACTCTCTTTTTATGAACATAAATCTTATTCATTCGTAAAATAATTTGTTGCTGTGGCTGTTAAACGTGCTTTAAATTAAATAATTCCATGTATTTCCAAGTATTTGACGAATATTTATAAGATCACTATTTGTTTATTTCTTAAAAAGTGTAATTAATTAATATAAAATCAGTTTCAGGTCATAAAAATGCTCTGTTCTAAATAAAATGAATCCATTACACTTTCTTGAAAAGCATTATTCTACTTTTTTTTCTAATTCACCAAGGAATGTCTAGTATTTTACAGTCTCCTATTTTGTGGCTTTATTTTCCAACCAATATAATAATATATAGGTACATAATTAAAGCTGGTGGTATCAGTTACAACATTAAAATTATCTATAAATATTGATCTACATAATCAAATCACATTTTTATGCTTAACGTGTTTATTGGTGACGTAACTAATAAATTTGTCCTTGACGCTTTACAATTATAAAAAATAAATGCTGTCTATTGTTATATTTAAAATTGGTGGACAAATGATTTTATTTTAAAATAGATTAGAGAAAGATGATAAAATTCTTCCACTTTTTAAAAACCAACTATAAGGATACCAAATAAGCGAACCAATACTCCAATTTCGAGCGAGAGTAAGAAAAATAGAGTTTGAAGATCAGTGAGTGATATATGATTTATAAAATGGTTTTCATTAAGGCTACAGTCGAATTCAAATGTGTTGTTTTCCTAGATTATGATACCACTTAATATTTGGCAGCGTTCAATATTAATTCGTGTACTTACAGAGCATCACTTATTAACTTATTCAGATTGGAGTTTAATTTAAGCAGTCAATCACATCAGATATGAAGAGAAATATTTGCATATCTATTTTATTTATCTGTATGTAGTTCAAACACATCATTATCATTAATAAATTAAATAAATAATAATTACTAAGAATATTAAATAATGAAACTTTTTAACAAAAAAATAGCTTTTTTAAATTCAATGACTGTTGTTTCGATAAACTATCATCTGCATGTTTTTTAATTCAGAAGTAAACTATGTAAAAAAGATGAAATATTCTCGCATCCATAAGTCCTCTTGTTTTTAATTGTGTCAACCAAAGTTATATCCTTTCCAGTTCATCCAGTCTTACTTCATGTTCGCTGGCTCTCATAACAATATTTTTCCTGCATTGTTTGAACTGATAATCGAAAGAAATGTCATTTGATTTCTAATCGTTACGAAGATGTTTCTATTTAGTTTCAGATTATCTCCAAACATTCCACTTGGTATAATTTCTTTACAGACTATTGAAATATTTTAAGAAAGGTACGTTTTATTGTGGGATTTGATAAGTAATTTTGTTTTTAGGAAATTCCACACGCACATTCTGCAATTCGACGGCACTGGTTCCTGGGAATTCAGTAAACTAAACCACAGCAACAGGTTGAATTTGAAGAAAGAAAAAAATGAGCTGCTAAAAACTTTGGACAGTGAAACGCGTAAACAAAGATTGATCGAAATAAATAAATTACTTGGAGAAGATGAAACGTAATTGTTTAACGATATACACTTAGAACAACGAGATTAGATCACGTACATGAATTTTTTTGTAATTCAGTTAAGATTTAAAATGATTGATTCGTTAGCGCCCTGGTGATAGTGCTGTGATAATTCCAAACAAGCTTTTGATGCATATAAGAATAATTTGAATATAAATTATTAGTTCATTTAAAAGTTAATAAAATGTCTTTACAACTGCAACTTGCCCAGTGTTAATTTGAAATAACTATTTTCTAATTTTTCTTATATCTCACTAATGTTGGTGTTAATTTTACTTCAGATGTGTTTGAAATTAAAACAGCATATTATGTATTTTGTTTAATGTAATTTGGTGTATGACATTTAAAATAAAAGTAGTTTATTTACTTGTCGGTTCCTGCATTTTTGGTTGAAAACCTCACAAATGCTTTTTTAGTTGCACTATAAGCAGTGTGTTCCATTAATAACTATGTTTTTTTATTTGGAAAATTTAACCATAGGTATTACATCTAAATGTTCACTTAAGTAACATTCAGAACTTCAGTAACACACTGTATCGTATAAAACGTGATTTTATTGCATGCCTGTCAAAAAACATCAGTTTTTGTAAATATTTATGACTTATTTTAGGTTGACATGTTGAATTTGTTGGAAATAAATTTTTTTAATGACTAATATTATTTTTACTTTTACATAAGCATCAAAGATTTTATATTTGGCGTCTTGATTTATGTTAAGTGGGAATGTAAAGTGAAGGTGAGTAAATCGAGCATAGCTGCGATTTTGCATTAAGATCTCCAAGTAGAAGAATAGTGGTAGAATTAGCAGTGGTCCTTAGAAATGCATTCTGTTAGAGTGTCTACTGTGTAACTGTCGCTTGCGACCGGTAGGTTTGTGAAATGTAGCAAGATTAAAGAACGAAATAAACCAGGTTAATCTTAACTAGCCCTTTATTGCTGACTATCCTATCTACCTTTATCTTTTTACTGTCAAAATAGACCCCGACGTTTGTGTTTTTATCTGTGCCCCATGATTCCCCAAAGACAAATTTTTTGTTTGGTTCGCTGACAACAAGAATGTCGACATTTTCGGCACAGCATACTGCTGTTCTTGAGCGCCTGCTGCGACTTTTGTTCCGACAACAACATCAATACATCCAACCAATGAACATTCCACTACTGAGCCGCTTGTAAACGGGGTCCTCAACTACAAACACACTCTTGTGCAGCCATTTTCTTGAATGTTCAGAAGGCTTTCAACTATATCAAACTGGTCAAATGAATTTACTCATACCTACAAACCGCACAATCGGTATCAAAACCCGCTTCTGAATACACACACACAACAAACAAGCACCTCACCAAAACCCCACAAACCCACAAAAAAGTGGCCCTGGGGATATCTATTTGAAAATAGCGCTCCAACTGTCTGAAATTCTACAGCAAGTTCTTCCCAAACATTATGTTTGTTTATTTTATTATAATCTTTGGGATGTTTTGTATCCCATAAAATGTCTTTATTACGATAGCTATTGATGAAATCTAGGGTAGTTTATTCTGTACTAAGGAGGGTAGAAGTAAGGAGAACCAACTCATGCAGCGCTGTTCCTAGCCCTAAAAAAATAGTGCCAGATTTAATTTGGAAAAAGTACTAGAATTAACAATTTAGTACTGAATTTTGCTTTTTTTTAATTTTCTCTCAGATATGGAGATTTTGTAATAGTACTGATTTTCACTAAAAAGTACTTTGGTACTGATTTTCTTCAAATAGTACTAGGTCTAGTACTAAAGTACTAACTGGAACAGCCCTGAACTCATGTATTAAAAAGTGTCCATCGAAAAGGAACAAATTGGTGGCGCCACAGTAGCAAGAGTAAGTGTCACAGGACTTTACAAATAGTAGAAAAGAAGAATTTGTCCTGTGATCGGCTATGTCAGAATAGACCAAGAATGATAAAAAATTTACCAGGATTGCTTAATCCCATAAGACGTACGTTCGCCAAAAAATCGATCACATGTGACGTCACTGCAGTCCTCGGCCGTATTAAAACGATTTTATGGGAATATTTATTATAAATTATAAGTGTTTAATCTTAAAAATCCAAATAGTGGTAAGTTAGTACTACAGAAATCATAAAAATACTGTTTAATTTCTATTATTTCCATGCATTTATATGGTAAACGTTATAATGAAGGACTGCAGTGACGTCACACAGCTGGCGGACAAATCAGCCCGATTAGGCAATCCTGGTAAATGTTTATCGTTCTTGAGTAAAAAATTAGAGTAAAAATAAAAAACGAAATAATGTATAATTTTTAACTAAACAAGTCACGAAAAATATTAAGATTTTCAACTCAATGTATTAAAAATTTTAATACATTGAAGCTTCTCCTTTCGCTTATAACAATCTCTTAAGAAAGTAAATAGAAAGTGAGAAATTTTTCTAAGAATTTTATTTAAAAACACACAATAATTTATATTCAAGATTCTTTTTCAACACTAAAGAGTTTTATTTAAGTTTTTCCAAATTATATTTTGCCAAAATAATTTTGGTTTTGTTCTTTGTTGACACTTCTGACGTATACGCGTAGACATATGTGTATTCTTGTTTCTTGTAATGTAAATATTACTCATATCCAGCAACTTGTTGATAATGATATACAGTGAAAATTATTGGGCGTGATAAAATTCCTATTTTTGAAATGAGTGGTGAAATTGAAGTTCCTGAAACTCCAAATTGGCTTCAAGAACTTGAAGCCAAAAGGGAAAATAGAGTAAAAGCAAGATTAGGACACGAAGCTGGGGCTGGTGCGCCTTGTTTGAAATGCGGGGATAGTTGCCCAGGTAGAATTATATTTTTAAGCATTATATTAACATATATAACTAAAACTATTTAACAGAATTGGTTCAAAAATAGTAGATTGTTTTGTGTGTTACGTTTAGTATGTAAGCAAACATTTTTAAATAAAAAAACTTTTTGGATAGTATAATTTAACTTTTAGGCCTTGATTTGCACTTTTGGAGAAAATGTTGTAAAATCTGCAAGTGTTCAAAAGAAGAACATGCAGTTCCAGATGATGATATATATGGATGGGCCCAGTTTCAACTCTTGGGTAGTAAACCCAATAAAATTAAAAGAACCATTGGTAAGTATTATTTACAAATTAAATTGTATATAATTTTCATATGATGGGTAGTTGGCTTGATAATTTTAATGGTGTTTGAAAGATGTTAATTATATCTATAAGTCTTCTGTTTTTAGTTTTACCAGGAAAGAAAGATGAAATTGCTTTGGAATGGGCTCCTAAAGGACACAATGATACTGTAGATAAATACCTAAAAACATTACCACCTGAAAAATTACCAGTAAAAGGTTCTCAAGCAGCTCAAGACAGAAAACAACTTCTTCAAAAGCAAATTCCTATTCATGACATAGATCCCACTTTGTGCCATGAACTTACTGAAGAAGAATTGAATAAAATGAATGAATATATTGCTCATGTTAAACAGAATAGTGTTGGGGTAGGTCAGATTGTTAGTCTGTCTAATATAATTAAAGGTAAACTTCATATGCTTAATCCTGCTGATGCAACTATTTTATCTAATAGGTATAATAAAGGTGTTCCTATGTCTGAAATTGTTAAATTACAAGCACAGAACAAGACAGGGTCATTAAATCACAGTTTAGATAAAATGTCACTGAAAAACAAAATTCTTCCAGTAGTCAATCCTAATTTTATAAACCAAACTGAAGATAATTTAAATCCTGTTAGTTCTATGAAAATCCATGATAAAGATTATCCTTTATATAGTACTGATATAAACAGATTTACACCTACTGCTCAATTTTCTGTTTCCCTTGGACCTAAACAGTTTGATAAAAAATTAATCAACTTTGATCCCAAAAATAAACCTAGTCACTTTGTAAACCCTTCTTCACAATACATTCAAGATGTTCCTACTGATAATTCCTCATTTGATAGACATCCTTTGGATCATAACTCAGAAAAAAGTGCTTTTGTGCCTTACCAGAAAGTATCATCTGTGACAAAATCAGAGAATCCCAGCCTGGATGATAATTTATTAACTGATCCCCATTATGTGAAAAATGTACCTGGATATGCTAGAAACTCCAGTCCTTCAATTGGCAATAATCCAAATTACCAAGGAATTGGGAATAATGATCAAATCTATGAGAATCTACAAGATTTAAAATCTACACCGAATTTACCAAATTATGCTCCTGGAAAGTATAATACTTTCTCTGAGATACAATCTCCTATTCAGGTACCAAAAAATGTTAAGGATTTAGTATTTAGTGTTTATGGTTCCGATCCAAATGCTCCAAGAGATAATCAAAATGAAGATAGTGGATTTCGCTTTGGAAAATACAGACAACCTGGTTCTTATTCCGAAGAAATGCCGAAAAATTCCAACGGATTTAGACCTATTGAAACTGGGAATAATGGAACATCATTATTAAATCAACAGATTGATAAGGAAAATGCTAAATTGGAAACTTTTAATCCAAATTCACAATTGAGTAGCTCATCTTTGGGTAAATTTAGCGGACTTCCAGCTTATAGCATGCATCTTCATCCATCAAATCTTTCAAAATTAGATAAATATGGAAATTTTAGAGCTCCCAATAGTAATCTTCAACAAAGTGATCTACACAATCCACAGTTTAATCCTCATGTTGATTCTAAATCTGGTTATATAACTGAAGATACTGGATCTTCAAATTTGCATAATTTTGAAGGTGTTTCTAATACCCCAAGATATGATATTGGAAACCCAGCTATTAATTCTAATTCTGGTTCTAAAGAATTTTATCCACAATTACAAAATGAAAATTCAGAAGGAATTAATAGCAAACCAGGACAATCTGATTTAAAACTAGGGAATGTTGGATCCAATTTAACATCTTCAAATCCTAATTCATTTACCCCAACTTTAGGACTGAATTTTAATGAAGATCCACAGGGTAATTTGAGAAGAGCTCCAACTAATAGCCCTTTGAAACCAGGAAAGAATTTGTCCCAAATGCACCCTAGTGACTTGAAAGTTAATGAAGATTTTCTGAATCCAAGCCATGTAAATATTGGGATAATTAAGGATATTCATTACCCTGATATTAAAACAGCTACACATGAAGTTGGTGACTTGTATGAGGAATACAGTCCTGATAGTATTAAAGAAATTTTAAATAATGTTATTTTGCCAGATTGCCATTACTGCAAGAAACCATTCGAAGAAAATGAGTTTGCTGTTTCTATAGAAAGAGCTGATGTATTGTTTCATTCTGGTTGTTTCAAATGCGCTGGTTGTAATCAGATTCTAGCTGATAATGTTTACTTTTACCATAAGGAAACTGATAATGTGTACTGTTTGAGAGACTACGCGAAGATTAGAGGATTCCCTAGGTGTAAAGCTTGTGATGAACTGATTTTTACCAAGGAGTATTGTTTGGCCGAGAATTCTACATTCCATTTAAAACATTTTTGTTGTACTGAATGTGATATGCCTTTAGCAGGCCAAGATTATACTTTAGAAGACGAAATGCCTTATTGTCTGCCTTGTTTTGAGCAGAATAAAGCTAGTAAGTGCAATGGTTGTGGTAAAGTTATTAAACCGCATGAAAGGGGGTGTACTGTAAAAGATATACACTTTCATGCTGATGATGTGTGCTTTGCTTGCAAAGTTTGCAAAACGCCTCTGATGGGAAAGAAAATGTTGTTGAGGAATGACAGATTGTATTGTTCTCATGAATGCTTTGGAGTTGATCAGTAAAGTAAAAGTCAAATGCAGCTAAAAATAAGTCATTAATTAAGCAAATTGGTAGATTTAATTAACTATGAAGCTAAAATTTATATTTTTAAGCGATTTATTGATAAGCTTACATAAGTGCCAATATATTTAGAAATTTTATATATTTGATATACACTAAATTATTTATAATATTAGGTGTTTTAAATTAAGGACTTATTGGTAGAAATAAATGATTTTGTACATTTTATTAATGGGTTTGAAATTTATGTTGTAAAATTATTCTTTTTAATGAAATCAATAATAATGGCAAAACTTCTAAAATATTTATAAATTCACTAAATCAACTTTTGAATGTATTGGCTTGTCTTAGGCTTCTCTACACTTCAACTAGGTCGTTTATACCTACCTTAATCTACTAAATAGAGGTCATATATTATTTTTATGGGGAATGGGGAGTGAGAGCCATTCCTTCCTTTTCACACTTTTGAGGCTATACCTTTAAGGACGTTGTCCAATAAGATAAGAAGAAGAATCTTTGCTCTTTAGGAGATATTATTTGTAAAGTATGCTATGCCAACTCTATGGCATGTCGACGGACATACATCGTAATAAAGTAATACAATTATTTAAAAGAGTTTTCTGCTTTAATATTTTTTTTGTAAGTTCAGTGATACTTCGGCCACCGCGTTATTAAAACTTCACATGGTAGCAGAGCGTGGTTTTCTCACGGGGAGGTGGTACTCGGTGCATTTTAGCTAGGATGCAGGTTTCGCAACACGGTAATGTTTTTGAAGCATCGAAGTACAAGCCAAGTAGATTTTGATTCTGAAGTGTCATCGTTATCATTGGCCAGGTTGTTGCACTCATGCTTGCTTGGTTTGATGTAGTAGAGACCGTCTTCTTGTTTTTGAGCAGTAAGAGTTATTCCAGCTTTGGGATTGTTGACTGTCGCTTTGTTTTTAGTAAATAGGACAGAACAGCCGGCATCTGTCATCTTGCTGACAGAGAGTAGGTTAGTGCATAGACTATAGGTACGTACTCTGGTATAGTGTGCCTTTACTCTGTTGGTGCAATAAGTTTTTATAACTACCTGTTGCAAAAAAATCTGTTCCCTTTCAAGCAGTAAAGCTTGTACCATGCTCTATTGTCGACTTTTTCAGAACCTGTAACCAAGGTGTAATGGATTCTCTTGATGATCGCTATATTGGTCTTTCTAGTTCATCTTCACAACACATGCTGTATGTCCAAATCGGTTTTAATACTGCTCTGTTGATTAGCATTTTCTTCTCTACTGGCAGATTACATTTTCTTCCAATAATTCCAGTTTTATTCTTTTCTTTGTTTCCAGTTAAGTTTACTATCAATGCGAGGCATAGATATTATACTTGGTATGTCCCAATTTGGTTGATGCTTAATATTTTTTTTCAGTCATTAATCAATCTTTCAAGTTTAGATGCTTAAAGACTATTAGAGGAAGCATCAAATATCCCAATATGTATTTCATTGGTTGTAGGTAAATTGTATGTATAATGAACACTAAACAAATACATTACCTTTGCAACAAAACTTACTCTACTCAACAACTACTTTTTAGTCAAATAGTGGAAGTTTTGTTACAAAGTTGTTTCTTAGTGTTCCGAAGTTCACACAATGTCCAATACATATTTTTTAAGTAAAAGTTTGTACAGCAGTGACTCTAGAATACCCTACTGTGACACACCAGAGGGTTACTCTTTTTCAGTGCCCTTTTAACGGATTTAAATGAGCTGTTATCAAAAGTCACTATATGTCAATAAGTATAGTGTTTCTGGAGTGATGTCTCATTTAATATTACTCTTTTTATGAACATTGTTTTGAAGTTTTTACAATAACCTTTTAATTTTAATAAATGTACATAAATTATTTATTTTTACAAATATATGGTGTGATATTGTTGTTTATTTATTCAATGTTTCCTGTAAGTGTTGCCTTAAGCAAAAGTAATAAGCATAAATAGTAAATCTTGTATTGTAATTTGAAAAGACTGGGCATAGTTTTGTATTTTTATAAAATTTTGTAATACTATTTTTGTCTAAAATGAGATATTTTAATATACACATTAATTAAAATGGTATTGTTGAGGTAGCTATAGATGTATACATTATTATTTTACTTTTTAAAATATGCAAAATAGTGTAAAGCAAAATATTTGTTTGTTTGAAAATAGTTTCCCTTTAAGTTAACAGAACTGTTAGCTTGCTTTTGAAACAATGTAATCATATGTTATACAAGTTCTGTTGTTTTGCCATTTGGGTTATTTTTATGATATTTAGAGTTAGTTGGTTGTAGCAGTTTTTTGAATGAATGGTTTTTACTATTGTTTAAAATATTTTACAAATTTTTGCAGTTTGTAAGAAAATTATGCTATAATGTGTGCCATCCTTTTTGGGATAATGCATTTTTTATGCAATTTATATACATCCATATAAATAAATATATATTGATATTGAGATGTGCATTATTTATTTTTGGTGAATATTATTTTGAGCCTTATAAGCCAGGCGGAGATAATGGCGAGTTTCCCATCTCGGCTAGAGGTTCGCGAGCCCGAGACAAGACCAAGACTATATATTGAAATTGAGTGGGTCAAATTCCAGGGACCGTCTGTCTCTTCCAAATGGTGTTGGATCTGTAGTGTACACTAGAAAAAGCTGACATATAAAGAACCTAAACTTTTCAACAAAAAAATGATTATGTCAGGCAACTTTAAAGTTATTGAGCTCCAACTTGTTGAATTCTAACCCTGCTCTGGGTTCCTGGGCATAAGGGGGTGAAGGAAAATAAAAAAACGGTCAATTTTTTAAAAAGAGGTGATAAATCCGAGTTAATTGGACCGAAACCATTATTTGGTTTCACAAAAGAGGACTGAGATATCTATAATTTTGAAATAGACTGAGAAAACTGCAAAAATATCCCTGGTAGAGCTCACCTAACCTAACTTTATAGCGTTTTCGGCTTGATGCTCTGGGTCGCTCTCAGAGTGCTCCGAGAATGTTCAGTTGGCCTGATTGTTCATCGAGCATGGTCGATTTTCTTGTTCGACTGATCGACTGGATCGCTCTCTGGTTGATCGGAGTTGATTGAGATCGAGGGTCAGATCAACAGATGCAGAGCAAATATGACGGGTAATGTTCAAATAATAGCGAAGAGTTTCTTGCTTATGAATTTGCTATCGTCTTCAGAAGGTAGTGACGATGAGTTGGGTTTCCTTATTTTCAAGGAGAGGAGGAAAATAGTAAAATTAGAAAATTTTAGAGGTACTGGGTACCTACATTTTATATTCTGCAAATATCTAGATTTTGGCCATAATACTCTCTAAATTAGTTTTAAAAATTTATGAAATCTGGAAATAATTATAGAAAATATTAATATTAATTACAAAATAAAAAATTTAGCAAAAGCCAGCTCATGTACGGGTAAGGGTATTAGCTTGTAAGTATAGTTGGATTGTATTTTACATGAATTTGTTGTAACAAAAGTAGATAATTTATGGAAACGAATAAATATTGAAATATAAAAGGAAAAATGAATAGGAATTTCAGTTATGTCCAAAACTAGGGAATTTCCATTATATTGCGTATTTCAGGAAGAGAATAGTTTATTGTGCTACATTGTGATACAAACATTTTCATATATTATGACAAACATGGTCAACTGAGAAAATATAAGAGCCCTCCGCTGATAAAATACTTAAGATACAATGGGGATGTATGGTCGTAGTGGTAATAAATTTCTTTTTTCCTGCACCCTTATTTTCTTCACAAAAATATTTAGCTTCTCCCCTTTGGCGAAATCTTGTACGCGACTTTGATAAAATCTTTTTTACGTAATTGGATTTAGAAATAAGGATGATAAAAATAAAACAAAAAATATAAGTTAGGAATTTATTGGTTTTCATAATAGCTACAAATATTTGGCCAAAAACCCAATATATTTCACAACCACAGTTACGTTTTGCGCGTTGGTATGTTAAATTATGCAAATTTTAACATACAAATACAGATTAGTTGAACCAGATTATGTCAAAATCAAAATAAAACAATCTATATAGGTACAATATTCCATACATTTACGAATAACTGCAACCTCTAACTTTCCTACTAGAGAAACATAAGAATAGATCGGTTAAAAACAGTAAAGGTCATCTAGTGTAACTAATCTGTACCTAGGTTTTAATTTCGTATCAAAAGATTGTCGAAACATACTTATTATTGCTAAACAATTAAATAAAAATACAAATGCCCAAAGATTATTGCTAGGTTTTATTTTTTTTTGTAGTTTGAGCCAAAATGACCACTGAAGACTTAAAGCTGGTTTACTTTGTATGTTATATATAATTTGATTTACAAAGTCCTGTTCAACATTAACGAATCACTATACATTTTGTAGGTAATTGTGTCTTTCTTTGTCTAATATATTAGTCTACTTAACTTCAAAAAAAATAATGATTCCAATTTACAAAAACAAGGAACCATCTATGAACAAATGGGGAGATCGTAAAATCATAAAATGATTTTCCAAGTCTGCATTAGTCTCACTAGAGTTTCATCTTTGAATCTACCAGTCATCAACAAACCACTATGCATGATCTTTACCTTTTACTGGAAAATACACTTATAAATCTGACGCATCTCTTGCCTTGTTTCTCTTTTCCTCTTTTTTTTATTAAAATTGACTCAAGGCCATCCGAAGGGGGTAAGGGCAACAAAGAAAGGCTGTCCCAAGCGCAGGCTCAGAGGGGGTGTTGACAGTTGCCCTTCAAACTAGCCTATAAAGGAGGATAAAACATATAAAACCAGCAGAAATAGTTCCAGGGACAAGAAAAAATTAAAAATATTCACTAGTGTAATTTGAATTGTATAAGTATTTGCCATACGCGAATATTTAAGTATAGTTTCAGAAAAATGGAAAGCAGCAGTAAGCCCGTTTGACCCACTACGCTCCGAATTTTGCGAACCACTTTACTTTTGTCTATACTTATCGTTCGAAAAGGAATCATGGAAATAACATGAGCTTTTATTAGAGTTTCACTCGGGAAGAAACTCTTCTATACTCAGCTCGGGTATAATGAACTGCGGTATTTGCCTTTCCCATTTGTTGATGAGTGGACTATATGTTGGGTTTTTTGAGAAAACCTCTTTTTGAGCATCAGATCTAATAATTTGCCATTCCACCTTTAGGTACTGTTCTTACTAGGATGGTCTGAAAATTTTTTGGACTCGACGTAAAGGTGGCAGCAACAAAAACTAATAGGTAAAACTAAAGCATTTCGTTGTTCATCTGATGATAATTAAAACATTAAAACTGGTATTCGCGATCAAAAATCATGTAACAACTAAGGAGCAAACATATTTGTTAAAAACCTAAAGTTTTTGACGTGGTACAGTTCAACTCATAGATAAAGAAAAAATGTATATGGTTTTGATTTTTATCATGACCAAAAAGATCTCCCAGTTTTTTACAGGGAGAAGAAAATTTTATTTTATCTAGAGGAAAAATCTTCTCATATTTTAGAAAATACATTGATTTACATTGGATACAACTCGGGTTAAGATCGAGATATATTAAAAAAATTAACCAGATTCAATTATTGAACGGAGACTTTAATATTTAGTTTTCTTTGCTCGCGGGTTGATTTCTATTATCCATCGGCTCAGTTATACTATGATCTAGCAAATTTACCAGTACTCCGAATACTTCAGACGAAGAAGTTTTGTCAAAAAAGTCGATTTTTTCTAATTTGATTAGATTTATTATTTTCTTCTGAACAGAACTAGTAGAAGATCTATTTTAACCAGTGGCGGATCACCGCACAGGCGCATGAGGCGCTCGCCTCGGGCCTCGCTTCAGGGGGGCCTCAGAATTGATAAAACTAATAGGTTTTGATGATAATATAATTTAAAAAAAAAAGGTAAATTAAACATAAAAACTAAAAAAAATGCGTTGATTTTTTATTATTATACCTTTTTTTACTGTTATATCTTGTATTACATGTTTTAATGCCAACAATAAAAAAATACAATTTTCCATCCCTTCCATCCCTTTCTTGGCACGGCCAATGGGGGGGGGCCTCCAAATGAAGTTGCGCCTGGGGCCTCGGAAAGCCATGATCCGCCACTGATTTTAACCTCAAATACTAAAGTCGTATATCAGTTTAACATGCAATCGGTCTCAAAATTCGTAAGAAAGCCCTTAAACCTGCTGAGAACGCTTACTAAAGGTTAGTGAATACCTAATATAAATTAAGCTTATCGTCTTGCTTAGAAAACTTGTCGGCCTGATGAAGAAATATGTTAGACAAGAAAAAGCTGTCCACGTCTAGCTCATTCTAGACCAAAAACGTGTTCTAAAACGTTTGCACCGCTGTTGGCGCAGTCAAGGAGCAATAAATCCATACTAAAATTCTAAATAAGACTACATTTTAAACAGTGGACTACAAAAAGGTAGCCACTCCAAAAATAATGCTCCAAAAAACTGTTTTTTGGGATGGGAAAGTCACGACGGTTTTTTTTTAATCTTCAAAAAGATAAAAAATACAGGAACAAACTAGGCAAAATTCCTTGACAAGCTGAAGGCTGAAGGCCAAAGCACCATCCCACCCCTTAGTAGCTGCCATGGCGAAAATCTACGAGTTACTGTTTGAAATGCTTGACTATCTGTCTTGGCAGATTTAGCTCCAAGCGATTACTTTTTTGTTTCCTTGTCTAAGCATTGAGCTCGATGTACAAATATTTTCGTCAAAGAAAGAGACAATCACCTTAAGGAACAATTATTTTACAGAGGAAAACGCCGAATAATTATTAGGAAGGGTTACAGATATGGCAGCTTCGCCGGGAGAACAGTTAGGGACAAGGAGACAGTAATCAGAAGATATGTCTTGTATCTTCATGATGTCGAACTTTTTAGACCACCCTCTGATATAAGATCGATAACACAGTTTTATAAAATGTATGGTTTCTTCTTCAATTACGAAGTAAACAAAATCTTTGATGTTTTTAGTGACAACTCTCAATTAATATTAGCAGACACTAACTTAAATACTTATTTTACAAGTCATCGCATTTGAAGAAGTGAACATTTACAGTTGTATAAAGGAAAAAGTTGAGGTTAATCTCTACTTTTTCAAATAAAACCAAAAGTTTTTTTGTTGAAACTAGCTTAAAGTCATTCTAAGTATTCAAAATATTCTTAATGGCCGATCTCATCACAGGTCTTATAATATAAGATTATCTTAAATCAGTAGAAATTTAAGTGTAGCTTTACCAATTAAGAATGACTTTAAAATAAGTCCCCAAAAAAATCTTAACCTAAAAATTAGTTAAAACTTGGTCAGATAAAGAAAATTTGCATGAGAATATCACGGACCTTGATGGAAATTATTATTTTCTTCATGTTATCATATAAGATATTATTCAAAATGGTTTTCCGAGAAAGTTTATTTTAGAATAAAAAAATACAGAGAAAAATATGAATTGAAAATACCACACTAAAAATCAAGCAAACGGAAATAAAAGTTATACTGATAACAATAAAAAAGTATTGCTTATAAAATATTTTAAAAGAACTTCCTACTGTCAAGTCAATAAACATATAAGCAGCTTGCAAGAAAGTTCGACAACTTTGGGACGAAAGACTGGAATATGCGTGATGTGTTAGGTGGAGGATGATGAGGGTCATGTGTTTAGATGTTGGAAGAACAAACATGAGTTTCCCATCTCAGCCCGAAAAAAAATGTGATTACACTTTGCCGCTCTATTGCTAAAGATTTTAGTGGTCTTACATTAAATCGGGGCTTAAATTTAAGCTTGTCTTTCTTAAGTTTTGTTTTAAGATAGGTCGGTGAGATCAGCCATAAGTGGTACTATTCATATCTCGGAAACTAGCAACACATGACAATAGCCATAATCTGGCAACACCATAATAATGTTTAACGTTTTTTAGCATAACCTCATTAACTTTTTGATGTACAAGTGTTATTTGTTTTGTTTATAGTGAGAAAATCAATTTGGCCAAAAAATGGAAATTTCAAGAGAAAAGGGTTCCTTGCAATTCGGCCCACTTCAATACTTTGGATTTTGCCAGAAGACTTATAGTGTAAAATTAGTACGTTCATTACGTGGTTAAGGAAACTCTAATTTTTACAAATATAGTATAATAGAATACATTTATAACGAGGTGCCGATAAAAAGTGGCCGCAAATACCTTCAATTATCATTCAATTTATCGAGTTTTAAAAGAAAAAATTCGTTCATTTGTTAGTGAAATACGATATCATCCATTTCACAACCGTGTATCTAGTGACTTTGAAATTATGAATTATATATCAAATGGGGGAGTCCCTTCATGGTAGCCAACCTAGAAAAACCACTGCCTTTTTTTTGGGAATTATTCAACTTTAAATGTATAGTTTTTGCCACATTCAGTATACTGTAAAAGTTTTTCGTGTCACGAAGGTCTCATTTATTAGATATTGAAAAAAAAAACGATTTTTGTAGGATATTTTCGTATGTTATGTTTTCAGTAATGAATTGTGACAATTGAAAATTTTCATTCATGCCATCATTGTCAATTTTGCTATTTTGATTTTTACTTAGAACAAAAACTATTTTATGTTCTAAGGATTTTTATTTGTTCTGTATTCTGCTTTTGTTTGAATTTCATTACATGATCTGGATAAATTGATACCGAAAGAAGTCAGAAATCCAATAAACTAAGTAGACAAGACAATTTTGGTTAAAAAATGAGAATAATTCAATAACTACTTGCTGATTTCTGCGAATAAACTGAATCTACAAAATGACCTTAACCACGAATAAAAACACATACAATTAACCTCCAAACATCCACCGCTATAGTGTCAAAACGTTGATATATTAGACATTTGACAGACAAAGAAATAGGAAATGACATATGATAATGGTTTCTATTGGTTATCCTTTAGTGAAAACATAACATCCGAAAATCCCTACGAAAAACATTTTATCCAATATCTAATAAATGAGGCCTTCGTGACAAGAAAAACTTTTGCAGTATACTGAATGTGCTGAAAACTATACATTCAAAGTTGAATCATTCCCAAAAAAAAGGCAGTGGTTTTTCATCTATTTTTTCAGGTTGGCTACCATGAAGGGACTCCCCTATTAAAGCCACTTTTTTCCGCTAGCACTACCACTACAAAATTTTTAGGTCAAAAATGAGGGTCTATTTTCTAGGCCGTTTTGTTCACTTGTGTAATATAGAATTACTATATTTTTACATTTGAAGTAATTTAAGGACTTCCCGAGTACGTACTTTTGCAAAATAAAGATTTTTAATTAATTTTGGGGAAAAGCAGTGATTTTAGGTATATCTAGTTGTGTGTTTCTTGCCACCATTTATATTAGTTAAAATTGACAGTTACAGTTAGTTCTCATTGGTCGCTATACTATGAAATTTCTGTTTGCACCAATAATAGCGACAAACATTAAGGCCCATATGCACCAACAGTCGGTTCCAATTCAACCCACGGTTCAACCGCCAAAAACTGCAAATTTGATATGCACCAACCCAATCAGTGGTTAAATCCAACCGTTAGTTCGGATCGCCCATATTCGGCTGGTTACAAATTCAATCGACGTTTCATAACCTCAATTTAATTAATATTGTCTTAGTTTTTTAGTAGTTATATGATCTGTGGATATTGTAAATATATATGTTCCATGTATTTCTCAAATTAATGTTTTTATATGGTATTTATATCTCCTAGATAAATAGTATTATTGGCACAAACCACTAACCTAGGGTTAATTATAAAACTACGTTTTACATTGCAGGTATATTAAAAGTAATTTAAATTCTACGTCTTCTTCTGATGATGATGGTATCGAAATTATAAATGCGTTACCAGCAATTCGGCATATAAGACAGAGAGTAGACTTATATAATATTTATTCAGAACTTGAATTTAAGCAACGTTATCGTTTAACAAAAGCAACAGAAATGTGATTATTAAGGCGGTTTGCACATAATTTAACTTTTCTTCAATAATTTCTACCCTTTCTTTTTCTGCACCACCACACGTTCACTCGCCATTTTTAAGAAATAAAACAAAATTTTATAATTGTAGTGGCTATACTCACAGAACATTAATAGTGTAGTGGCTACACTGTTGGTTTACGAACCGGATTGCTATAAAATGTCAATAAATTGCTATAATGTTGGTGCATACGAAGTTTGTTATCGTTGGTTGAAATCATCGGTTAGAGGCCAACCGTTGATTATTCAACCAATGGTTGCTACGATTGTTGGTGCATACCCGCCTAAGTTTCAGTTTACGTTGTCAGCTATTATTCAGATTCATTTTCTGTGTGCATCTTGATTTTTTCTTTGTTGTTTAACAGCCGACCAAATTTAATTTTCAACGTATAAATTTATCGAAATTGAACCTGTTTGCACCTGGCGGCCAAGAAGTTGGGGCCAAGTGTGGAACGACTTTTCAAATTTAAAGCCGGCTTCACACATGCCAGTAAATTAGGATGCCAGTAAATTAGGAAAGTAGCTGGCATGCATGCCAGTAGCTGGCATGTACTCGTATGCACAAAAACATATTGGCGATCCATGGAAAGTATTCGGAGTGAATTAAACAAGCAGGTGATGCTTACGGTCACACATATAGTTAGAAAAATAATAATGAAACTCGGACGAAACACAAAAAAGAGAAAAATTTGGGTGAGGGATTGGAATAGCATGCAGGAAAATTATGGTGCGCAAGTGCTTGTTTTCTCAGGAAGATGAGACTTGAAGATGTATGGTGTTTGAAACCATTTAAGAATGCTCCTTGAAAAGTTTGATGAGCTGCTTGGAAAAGTTGATCTAAGATTTTTTATTTTCGATTTTATCTCTGTAATAGAAATATTTTCACCCATTTCTTCCTGTATTTTACTGTAAGCATTTCCACAGGCAATTTTATTTTTATAAAGGCAAGAGTTAGAGGAGTTCCACAGACACTCTAAATCTCCTTTTCTTACTTGTGAGCTCTTTTGAGGACTCACAAAAAAGGAACTCCTATCTTGGGAACAAGATCGACTACGATCTAACTGGATGAAAACGTCAGGTTTGAGGCAAGTTAAAAGGTTTGTAGGAATATCACGTAAAAGAGTAAAGTACCTTCTGGAAATGAGCAGAAAAGACATAAAATTGATCGTAGGTCCTTTCACTAGGCACTGCCGTTTGAGGCCAAGCTTACCGCAGCTTCAGCATCTCATTGGAAAATTGGAACCCGATGTAGCTACCTCTATTATCTCTTTAATAGAAATATTTTCACCCCTTTCTTCCTGTATTTTACTGCAGGAATTTCCACAGGCAATTTTATGTTTATAAAGGGAATGCTTGTAACTAGCAAACCAGTTGCTGCACACACTTGCTTTTTTGGGCACAGTAGCTCGTTCATGCTAGCTACTCGTATGCCAGTGTGCGAGCTATTGGCATGTGTGTAGCGGGCTTATTTACAAATATTTGGAAAAATTAGATTTTGAATATGATGAACGTACTAATTTTGCAGCCGGATCTTAGACTATTATTAAAATTTGCTATTGTTGGATATCGATCGCTCAAGAAAATACTTGCGTTAATTGGTGTAAAGAAATGCCAAAAAAGTTCGACCCTGGTGTTTCAAACTCGTATATTAAATTGAGCCAGGTAAAGAATCATAGATATATGCGTATGAGCCGGAAACAAACCAGCAATCGACCATGTGTGTGTACCAAGTCCAACAAAATTTGTTGGACTTGGACTGTTTCTTCGGCTGAACGGGTCATATGATCACTGTTCCAATTGAGCAACATAGAACTATCAATTCTGAATAGTCACAACCATTTGAAGAATTTTACAAAACCATCTAAAAGCTAGTCAAAATTATCATTCCAATGTGACCTTTGGCACACATAGTCAAACAGGTGAACTTTTGATCAGTGAAAACATTGTATTGATAACTGATAACTTATCCTTTGTATAGTCCTGATTTGGCACCCGATAACTAATTGTTATCTTGTTTACAGGCGCCAAAGAATCAGTTGAAATTTTGAAGGTATCTCAAGAGTAATGGGAAACTGCTATGACAAATGGTGTGAACGAATGCAAATGTTTAAAAATATTTGTTATTATTTGTTCTCGAAATATAAATAGTACACTATGTATTCAATATTAATACAAAAAATCATTTTGTAATAAACCCCAAACGTTCATAAATAAAACAAATAAATTTCAAAACAAATCAAATAACGATACACTTATTCCTATCCAGAGCTTCTTGTATATTATCTAACATCGGACTCTGGTCTCTACTACTCAAATTATCAATCATATTGATTAATTCTTTAAACACAGCTACGACTTTCCAATTGTATTTAGCGCTACATTCAATATAACCAGATTTCCAATGTTTCTTTACTAAATTTACTATATCTCTACGTTTTTCATCGATGCTACTCGTTATAGCCGGCTTGGAACTGTTACTGGCACCCTCCTCAGGTACTATTAAATCTTGTTTATTGCCCACGACTAATAGAGGAACATTCTGCATATTCCTCGATTCACATATTTGTTCCCTAAGTGTTCTTACGTATTGAAAGGTGTCTATGTTAGATAGATCGAAGACCAAAATGTAAGCCGTGGCGCTGCGCAGACCGTAGTATCTGTAGTTGGCCCATTCGTAGTAAGAATTAACCGGAAAGTAGGGGATGACTGGAAGATCTGAGATTTTTATTTCGTACAGGCGTTCGTTTGTGATTACCGAAGGGTAGTAGGTGTGTTTGCGATCCGTGGGGATGTATTCCTCGCAGAAATCGTTCCAGACGAATTGCTGCAAAGAAGAAGGAAAATTAATAACAATGTAACTATTTTTAGTGGGTTTCCTCATTTTATTTTGAACGGTAATACTTATAATAATGTGTATCCTATATTTGCCAAAATATAGTAATATAATATTTTTTTGTATACAGGGTGTTTCTTAAGTAATCTAAAATATTATATGGGGCGCTTCGTTACTCAATTTTAAGACGAAAAGTTCATATAAACATGTGTGATAGGTGTTGTCGTTTATGAGATACAGGGTGTTGTACGTGAAATTAATTTTTCTTGGTGACGCTACTGATTTATATTTTTTTATTATTTTATTACAAGCAACATGTGTTAAACATAAAGAAAAAATAATACATTTCAGAGCAAATGTTCAAAATGTCCACCTCCAGCTAAAATGCAAGAATCCGCTCGATGTCTAATGGATTGTCGAATACGTTCGAAGATACCAGGATTGTTACGAATAACATTACAGCCGTCTATGATACGATTTTGAAGATCTTGTACGTTTAATATCAGTGTTGTGTAAACAAGCGATTTCAAATATCCTCACACACAAAAATCCAGAGGATTGTGTCCAGGTGATCTAGGGGGCCACGGGTGTGGAGATCCTCGTCCGATCCAATGGCCTGGAAAAACATTATTTAAAAACTCGCGTACAATCACTGAAAAATGTGGAGGAGCTCCGTTATGCATGAACCACATGCGCCTTCTAATAATAATAGGTACATCTTCCAAAAGAAGTGGAAGTTCATTTTCTAGAGAATGTTGGTATGTCTCACCGGTTAACCGTACAGGAAGGAAAAATGGTCCAATTAAATAATCATCGATGATGCCAAGCCAAACATTGACCGAAAATGTTTTTTGAAATCGTTTTACACTTATAGTATGTGGATTTACATCAGCCCATATGTGGTCATTATGAAAATTCATAATCCCAGAATCCTAGAAAAGTTGGCTTCATCCGTAAATAGAATATTGGCCACAAAATTCGGATTGTTCGCGATTTCACGTAAAATCCATTGACAATACTGTATGCGTAATGGATAGTCAGTAGGTAACAAATGTTGAACACGTTGAACGTGATATGGATACAATTCGATGGCTAAGAGGACAAATATTGTATGTCCATTTTTGTTATAAATGAGATACGTCGGGGTCTATGCTGGTCGAGATGAAATCTTTATTGTGCTCAAATATTGAGTAATGTATAAAAGAAGGGTGTAACATGAACTTAACTGTAATTTAATTACTTTTAAAATAAGTAGGGTTTGTCACGGTTAACGCAAACTTTTTAATTGATTTTACTGAAAACATCAATTTTGGACATACAATATTTGTCCTCTTAGCCATCGAAATTATCTTTTAGAATATTCCAAACAGTTTTGTTACTAACATTTACTTCATCTGCAACTTTTCTTGTACTCGTTTCTGGATGTTGGTCAATAATTTGAAGAATCTGGTTTTCCAATTGGAGATTTCTCACAGTTCTGGGTCGTCCAATAATATTCTTCGATTTAGCAAAAGTTCCAGTTTCTTGTAAACGAATATGTAACTTAGTAAACGTATCTGAACATGGTAAACGATTATTTGGATAACGCTGGGCATACGTACGTCTAGCTTCTAAGGCATTACCATTCGCTAATCCGTACAAAAAATGCATATTAGCCATTTCAACATTAGTAAACACTGGCATAGTTATTAACTAAACAATCAAATAAAAAATGTACGCTTTTTGCGTTGGTTTTCAAATTTGACACTTGTCAACATTATTTCAAAGGCCACTTAGAATAAGCATGTTTTTGCGTATTACTTCTAACAACCAGTAGCGTCACCGGGAAAAATTAATATCACGTACAATCAGAACTGACTTATTACAATAAATTCAACACCCTGTATCTCATAAACGTCAACACCTATCACACATATGAACTTTTCGTCTTAAAATTGAGTAACGAAGCACCCCATATAATATTTTAGATTATTTAAGAAACACCCTGTATAATACAAAGAGTCTAAAGAAAATTTAAATTGTAAACATACTTTCTTTAATTTTTTAACGGTGATATATCACAACAATGTATCATAAAAAGAAATATAAGCAATGGGATAGTCATCAGTTTCGGTAGAAAAAGGTATAATGTTTGCAAGGGACAGAAAACAATGTTATTTATGAATTCTAAATTCAGATGATGCACAAAGTATCAATAAACGAATTAGTATTATATCGACAATAAAAAGATTATTTTTATATGACTCCTAGAAAACAATTAACAGTAAATGCTACAAATAATAATATAATAGTAATAACCCACACAAAATAAACTAAAACTATAAATAATTTAATTCTTTGCAGAAACAAAAATTAAAAAAATAAAAATAACAACGGAACAAAAATCATTTGGTCCGAATCCGACTCTTTAGACAAGGCATACCCCACTTTTCTTACAATTTAAAACATACCTCTCATAGTTATGCTGTAGAGCGTTTAAAAATTGGGATAGGGTAGATATCTCAACTCTGGGTGTTAGAATTTTGCGCCTACACTCTTAAGTGTTCGTTTTCCAAATCTCTTTCTTCTAGCTCTCTTTTGAGCTCGGAAACCAATAACTGGCTTAATTTCTTAACAGATATCCTCGTTTCTTGTACAAACCTCACATTTGACAACAATTTATAACAGACTTGGGTAAGATTATTAATAGAAAAAGTAGGATACAGCGGTATAACTTAACTATATTGTCAAAATTCTGTTACGAACAATAGAACCTTCCATAAAACTCCAGACGTTGCACCACATAACCGAAAAGGGACAGATTCAAAGAGAAAGAAAAATGTAATCTCATCTTTATAAAACTGACAACTATCACTTAACTCAAATGGAAAGAATAATCTAACCTAATAACTAACATGACTCGAATTAAAATGTTGAATCTGGAACCGTTGGCGAAACTGATACCGAAACCGATTACACTACCACTTCACCAACACGGTTTCGGTATGACTAGAATGGTCTCTTAGTTCGTAGTTTCCCAAATGTATAGTTAAAATATTTATTAAAAAACCACATAGATTGTCTAATTAAAATCCAGGATCCTCTAAAACCAATAAAATGGCAGGATTTATAAATATAGCTTCATCCAAGAAGTAGAAAAAACATTTTCCTACATAGATCGTCATAAAAAAGCACTTCACTAATTCTTAAGAAGTTCTGTATTAGCATATCGTTTATAAAGGGTCACCTTGAGAACCATATCGATACCTAGATGTTGCAAGGATCTAGAGACAGATACGTGAATGTACTAGTACCATATAGATATCGGTTTCCAGCGGCAAGGCCGAAGATCGTAATTTTGGGAAGACTTCTTCTTAAATAATTAATTGGCAGGTAATTTTTAGTTGTATTTATTCATGATAGCTGCCATACACTGCGGAGCCTTTGAAATCATCAGGTCTATTAATCGCGTTAAACACTACGGAGACCAATTCAATACTGGTCTGGAAGCCTTTGGCAGAAGTGGGCAGCAACAACAGGCTCACAATTGCTTGGGTAAAAAAATACAAAAAAGGAATGAAAAGGCGCAGTAAAGCCTCTAAAAGACCTTCTCTGTGGCTTAACAAAAACAACAATAAAGTTACACATGAATAAATGGACAACAACCAGGAATGGGGTCACCAGGTATGAGACAGGCGAAGAAATTCATATCAGATTAAAGCACAAAAAAACATAATACGAGAAAACTCGTAGGTATTTTAGCAGTGCACAATTAAAACTTTGTGAATGTGAAGGTTTTTCAAGACAGATTTCTAACTATAGGCGAAGAAAAACCTACGGCTAGAAGCTACGAGGAGGAATCATTGTATAGTTTAATGAGTCTTTTAATAAAAACCAGACAACCAGATTCTGTAGAGTAAAAGAACCGCTATAATAGATCTAAAAAGGTCGAGGTGAAAAGTAGCTACATAGTCCTTACATAATCTAAACTAATCTAGTTGTAAGTATTTATTCTTAGTATGTGAAAGCACAAAGGAATTTACTTTTCTTCATAAAGTAAATTCCTTTACTTTCGACCGACGATGACACTACAAAGGCCAAAAGTTGAAATCTTGGCATTATTATTTTCGGTATTTGTAGTTTAATTTATTATTAGCTTAGAAGGCCAGATATATTTTTAGATTTTTTTCTTTCGTGACCAGTGCTCGGTAATATACTAACCCAAGGCTTTTTTTCTGAAAAAACCTCTATTGCTGTTGATAATATTTATGCAACAAACTAAAAAGACTTTTTCCATTGACCTACACAATCATTTTCTTCCCCTAAACCCACTATGGTATCTTGTTAAGAGATATCACAATAAATAAATTTACTTATGTACTCGCATCACACGTGCCAGATCTAAATAAATTTCATATCCAAATTTCATGTCCTGAAATACATTCGTGCCTTGATAGAATTCTCACTCATATATTTCAACGGAATGTTGACCTAGATATGCTTAAAAATATATATGTAGTATTATGATTTTATTAATTTTTATTGTTGTTGGGTTCTTATGTTTTCTTTTTTTGTTTTATTATTTTAATTTTTTCTGATGATTGAATGTTATTTTAGTAAATTCACGTTAATTGTGGCATGATATTATTAGTGGTTTGTTTTTATTTGATTTGACGTAATTGTTGAAGTTTTTTACTACAATAATAATGTTTTTTAGCCCCTTAAATAATATGTTGTATAATGATGACTAGCTCAAATAAAATTAAATGTTTCTTGAAAATAGACACTATCGTTAATCGAAAAATTATATCTCAGGTCGTACAGGTTTCACCACAGATTTACGCTCAAACAAATTATAAATTTTCTATCAAAATGAAATTCAAAAATCTTTACAATAAAGTAGTATAAATGTTCTCTAGCGACTAATAATTATTATCGCTATAAAACAGTTTATACGCACACTTAATACAAATCAAATAACGGTACCTTTTTTAACTTTGTCTCTCGAGTGTTCGCCATTCACATGTAGGTGTCGCTGGAACTGGTGGTCTATCTTCTCTTCTGGTAGACACGTGGGATGTAGAACTTCCAATGGTTTAATTAAAGACAGAAACTCTTACGATGTAGAATTTATTATTGTTTATTTGTGGATTTGTTTATACAATTTACTGGTTGATAAGACTCCCTTTTTACAAGTGGTGTGTTACAAAGTTTTATACTAGGATTATTTCTGATATAAGGTAAGTCAAGCTTCTTATATTAATTTAATACTAACTTTTGTATCATTAAAATTACAGTTGAAACTGTTATATTATAAGATTACTCTGCTCGATTCAACAAACCTATTTTCGATTCAAAGTCGAATACTGTTAACTTATAAAGTTAATAAAATTTATGACTAATCAAAGTCTTTTTTAAAATGTAGATTACGAGTTGAATATTATAATAACTGTTGTTGAATGTTTTGAAAAAGAGTCTTGAATCTTTTTTGAAATTAAACTTGAGTATTGAGTCGTGAAAGTTTTTTAAAATTAAATCTTAAATGTTTGTTGAAAAATTTTTTTAAAACGAAGCTTTAATGTTTGTATAAAGGGTCTTGACTCTCTTAAAATTAGGCTTGAATCTCCTTTATTCTTTCTGACTGGTTCTTTTACGTAAAGACTGAGATCCCTCTCTCATTATTCTCTGACCAATAAAAATGCTTCATGTAAAAACTCCACGAGAACCAATCAGAAGGAACTATTTCTTAATTTGCTTATTTCTAGCTAACTACTTATATTTTACAAACAATTTTTTTACATAATATATACAATAATCATTTTAATGTTCAATAATTTTTTTTATAATTTATTATGGTCGGAAAAACTCTCAAATTATATTATCACTGAGGCTTGAAGTCATAAATTCGACCGATATACTTCCGAGTAACTCATACGTCACAACGTGCAGCTGCTATTCTAAGCTCTTGGAGTTCGAGGAAACTAAACATTTCAAACACGCGATGGTGTGTACAAGCACTCGTAGTTCTGATAATTTGACGTCACACAGGCACAGGTGCACTTCTAAAGTTTTGGAGTTCATGGAAACTAAACATTTCAAACACGCGATGTTGTTGTTGTGTACGAGCAGTCGTAGTTCTGATAATTTAACGTCACACATACAGGTGTTATTCGTAGAAGAACTTTTTATACACTTTTGTAGATCTTTGAAAATCCTTTTATATATTTAACAGAAAAATATTTTACAAAAATTTATAATTTGTTCGTTTGTTTTATTTTACATTTAGAATTATATTTTCATTATTATTTATTTTTTTAATGGTGATTTTGATTATTTTTATGTAATGTGATTACTTTTTTATTATTTATTTTGCTTTTAATTGACTTAACGATTTAAATTTTTGATTTAATCATCATAATACATATTCTTATTAAAATTAAGCTTTTCTTTAATGAATAATTTTTTTATGATAATAAAACTTCGTCTCAGTAGTTGCATTAAATTGAATGTATTTCAAGTCTTTGGAATAGACAAAAATTACTTTATATATTTTTTATGGAAATTTACATACAAACACTGTTTTATTGATATTTAATGTTCTATGCAAAAAATACATTTTTTTGAAAGTCCAGCAGAACGACTTAATGAGAAACTTGAGCTTGCTTTGAATTAACTGTAGAATGTCTTGGTTGATTTTTGTCAAACACAAAATAATATCATTTTCCAGTGCCAAACGATTTATTGATTTGGTTTTTAAATTCACCATTGTGGAAAATCCTTTTTCACAATTGTAAGAAGTAGAAAAAGGTATCAAAATCTTCAATGCTACTTTGGTCAATTCTGGGTATTCCTTCTTTATACTTGGCCAAAACTTGTCGTGACAAACATCGTCAAAAGTTAGTTTCAATGACTGATCCCTTGATATATCTATCAGTTCATCGTGGAGGCCAGCATTCAATTCAGCCTTTTGAACAGCTTTTTCGGAAAATAGTTTTGTTATCCACACAGATCCACTTGTATCTTTAACAGGAATATAATAATTCAACTGCTTTATCAAGGCTTCAAGGTGTGATGATGTGAGTAATGAGAGATGATGTGTCAATGGCTGTGTCACCAATACTTGAGACATACTCCTTGAATTCTTGTGTAAGTTGGAAATTTTCAGTCTTCATTTATTATTCTTGTATTTCAAAGAGCAAGTTTTCTTACAAATGCATTTACTCGGTCTTGAGCATACAAAATAGTTGTTTCTGGTCCTTGTAGGGATAGTAAGCAAGCTTTATTAACCATTTTTCATCGCTGAAAAAATGGGAAAGTTCATGTTTACTGTCCATTAAAAAAAGCAACATTTCTGATTTCAATGAAAACAGCCTACTCAACACGTTGCCCCGGGACAGCCATCTCACTTCGGTGTGGAATAGCAAATGTTTGTGCAGAGCTCCTACCTCTTCACACAAGTTTTCAAGAAATCTACTCTGCAATAGGCGATTCTTGACGTAGTTAACAACTTCGATAGCCTCAGCCAAAACTTGACGCAAGTCAGTTTTGAATAGTGTTTTTTTTATGTTTTTTAAAACTAATTGTTGCTGTCTTTTTGCATACAAAGGCTTACTTTACGATGTTACAAGAAGGGGGTCGCCAAAATTCTCAAACTAAAAAGGGGGTCGCAGTGTTGAAATGGTTGAGAACCCCTGCCTTAAAGCATCTATAAAATAAGTACCTAGTCAATTACAAACACAGTAAAATTAATCTTTTCTATATTAAGAATATTAAAAATTAAACATTCTTAAACAAAACTTCCACTATTTATTAAAAAAAATTGTTTTTTTTAAATACAAAAAACTAGCATCGTGAGATTGACGTACTATTGAAGTTTTTATCTTCTATTTGTCTAAATATATCAGAATATAATAATAAATGTATTTAATATTTTCCAGATTAATCTACGTTATTTTTATGTAATAAAGTTAATTATTTAAACATTTAGAATATTTTTATTACAAAGATACTTTTTAAAAATACTTATGAAGGTGTTTCAACTTGTAGATATAATCGAAACATATAAGAAGATACTTTTTACTTGTTCTGTAAGTTTAATTTCACTTAAATCTATTGACAAAACCCTTTTGAATATTTAAAATGTCCTATATTTCAGTATTCAGTATATTGCGCTAGAAACCGACCACTAACATTAAGTTAATTACTAAAAAACAACTAAAATGTTACCGAAAACCGTTTACACTACCACTACACCAACACACACTTTTATATGCCTGACGCGCGTTTCGATAACCAAGTTATCTTCTTCAGAGACCGAAGGTAGTTTACCTTCGGTCTCTGAAGAAGATAACTTGGTTATCGAAACGCGCGTCAGGCATATAAAAGTGTGTGTTGGTGTAGTGGTAGTGTAAACGGTTTTCGGTATCATTTTCGCCAACGGTTCCAGATTCAACATTTTAACTAAAATGTATCTGACTACACTATGGCGTTCATTCCAAACCGACATACTTGAAATATCTTTTGTAGATTAGAGCATGCGTCTAACAGTATGCGTATACGTTATTATTCAGCCAGTTAGCGATTATATTTTTGAAAAAAATGTTTCTTATGCTTTAACAAGCAAAATATCCGGGTAACATTATTATTTAATTGCTGTACTGTTACTATTAACAAGAATTATAATAATATGAAGTAATTAAATGTTATACAATAAAATCATCAAAAATATCTATTGTTGCTGTTGTTCAAGTATTATTTATAATATTATTAATACATGTACACGTAGGTTGTAGGTAAGGTAGTACGTAACTCGGGCTCTAAAGCATTTTACGCACTCACGGAATTATGCCGCTATGCGGCTTCGTGCTCAACTTTTCCATTCGTGGGTAAAAAGCTTCTTAACGCACACATTACGTAATATACTATTAAAGCATTACATTTTGTCTTTGCATCGCAGTTAACTACACATTCTGTCAAATGGATTGAGATTTAGTTCTAATCAAAGTATGCTCTGTATTTGTCTATCTTGGTTGCTAATGAACAACAAAAGTCAATAAAGTTAGGTTCAGAGGCTAGTAGTGAAAAAAATAAACTTTATAGTTGTCATTTTCGGAAAGGAATAAAATTTATCTGCAATTTTCAATTTTAATAAAGAAAAAAATTACTTTAGAAAAATGAAGGAGTGTTAAGAGAAAATTACGATAATTAAATTAAAAAATTAAAGATTGTGGGGTTAAGTAATCTCATTTTAAATTTTTCTCAACCAAATAAACCACCTTAAAATATAACTTAAACAAATTATTCCCTAATTAATTAACAAGCTTTCCTTTTTAAATAAATTGTTTTTTAATTTTGAATAAACTCTTAGGTTCCGACTTTCTTAGGGGGTCAAGTTTTCTTGAAACACTATAAATAAGCGTATATAAAGTTGGAACACTGAATAAAACATATAATATAAGATAATATAATATAATATAATATAATATAATATAATTATATATAATTATATATAATTTATATGCTCGCGTACTGGTCAATTTTAATGCTATAACTTTTCTATTTGTTTATAAATCAAACGTCTTAAAGTTTAACTACAAACAAAATTCAAGCAAAACTTTTTGGGGAATAATTTAATTTCCAAAATTGGGGTTAAGGAAATCCGGATAATTTAATCTGGGAATGTTTCCGAGATTGAAGTTTAGAAATGTGAAATGTTTTAAGTACACATCAAGGAAATACATCCTCACGTTTCACGTTTATTGCCAGATTCAGAATCGACATTTAAGTTTTACGAAACTTATATTTCACGTTATTTGTATAACACAATAAAAAGAATGTTTGCAACACACTGAAAATTGCAATAATAATAGAAATTTGCCATTCAGATCTTTTCGTATCATCTAAAATAATTATGAACGCAATTAGAAGATATGTTAAGAGCAAAATTTATCACCACCCGAGTATAATTCTGTACGATAAGCAACAGTTGAATTAGTGCTATAAACTATCGTGGACTTTGTTAAAAAATCCCACTATTTTTAAAAAACATAACCTAAAAATAATAAATTTTAATAAACAATTTCTTCTAAATAAAACATGTCTACAAAAACACAATTTTAACCATAATATTAAACTAAATGTTCTAAGTGTTCACCGTTAACATTATCTCAATAACGAATTCGTCCACCCTGTATACAAAAGGGAAAATAATTAATATTTAATAGAATACGGTGATATTGTATCATATTACGAAACTCTAGGCAAAATACATTTTTTTCCTCAACGTACAATAAGATACAGAGCATTGATTTACCTACGATTTTCACATAAACATGCCCATAACTTCTGAAGGACTCTGTATAACGTATCAAAACCTTATATCAAAAGCTTCAAAAAAATGTGAGCAGTCCGAATTCGATATAATATACAGGGGTTCCCATTTAAAAAATCATATGTTTGGTTTGTAACGGAGTTATACAATACGCTGTATAGTTTAAAGTAATTTCAAAATATGGACCCTAAAGGCATCTACTATTTTTGTTAATAACATTTTATCATATCTCCTAAAACAACCCATATACCGAACTTTGTCGTAAAATTGGTACACCCTGTATGATCATACACCTCGTATATTGGATCTTATTTGTACGTGTTGGTACAGGGCTTGTTTTTTAATATACAGGGTGTTTCAAAAAAAGGTAACACCGTCTCTAGGATAGGTAAAAAACTAAAAAATAATTGGGGTTTGCTTAGTAAAATTTTTTTCTAACGCCATCCGTTTTCAAGATAAAGGGCGTTGAAGAAAATAAAAAATTACACATTTCTTACGATTTTGCCGAAACTACTGGCACCATTGCAATGAAATTTTATACGAATATGTTTTGGAAGCTGATATATCCCATGAATTTGTTTTTATAACTAACTCTCATAGAGGGCGCTAGTTATACGATTCATACAACGTATTATTCAACATAACTTTTTTTAGGGTAGAATTATTAGTCAAAACTCCAAGTGAACATAAACATAAACATTGTTTAATTCTACACCAAAAAGGTATTCTTGGTAAAACTCGATATTATGTACCGTTTTCGGAATATTTTGATTTGAAAATTATGAAGTAATAACCGCTCCTGGTATAAACTAATGATAAATTTATTGATTAAAAAAACTTACAATAAGAAAATTAAAATAAAGACAAAAAACATAACATAAAATTCAATTAGAGTAAATCTTCAAAATGTCCTCCGTTTTCACGAATACACAAGTCTATCCTTTTTTCTAAAGAATCCATTAATCTTCTTAACGGCTGGGGATCATCTATGATGTCATTAAAGTAACGTTTAATTCTGTCTATTAATTCTTGACGAGAATTTTTCTCTGTAGCATAGACTTTTTCCTTAATATACGACCAGACTGTGTAGTTCAAAGGATTAAAATCGCATGACCGAGGGGCCAATGAATCGGAGCTTCTGCACCTCTACCAATCCATCGATTCCGAAAATTATTACTCAACCAATTACGACACCTTCTATCAAAGTGCGGTGGAGCTTTATCATGCATAAAAAATAATGATGTTCGCTCATTTATGGATAAATCTTCTAATATCTCAAATAAGTGATTATTTAGAAAATCAAGGTACATATCACCACTTAAATTTCCAGGTAGAATATGATAACCTATTAATCTGTTACCTAAAGTTGCTGCCCAAACATTAACTTTAAATGAGTGTTGGTAATGTGATACCCTTTTGGCTTGTGGATTCTCATCACACCAGTAGTGTGCGTTATGGGAGTTAAACATACCTTGTCACGTAAAGGTGGCCTCGTCCGTAAAAAGAATACATTTTAAAAAATTTGGATTAAGGGCTGTCCTTTCTCGCAATGTTTCACAAAAATCGACTCTAACCGGTAGATCGTCCGGCAAGAGTTATTGAACTTGTCTGTAATGGTAAGGATGTAGCTGCTGCTCTTTAAGTATCCGCCAAGTAGTTGAAGAAGATGTATTTGTTTGTCTTGCCATATTCCTTACACTTAATGTTCGATTTTGATCAACTAAATTTAAAATAATATTTTCTTTATTAATTGTTCTTGTTGTTCTTGGTCTACCTGAATTTATTTTCTTTGGTCTTACATTCCCAGTTTCTCGACAACGTCGTTCAACTGCTCTAAATGTTTTTTTACTTGGTAAGTTTCTTCTAGGAAACTTTTGCTGCACTAGAGTTTCCTAAACACTCGCCTAAAGTTAATAACATGTCGGTGTATTCAACATTTGAGTACATTTTGTTTAACAATATCTAATTTTACAAATAACAAGGTTTCAAAACTCTATTTATTGTTAACTTATTGTCATAACAATCAATAAATGTCAATTTTACATGGCAAACTTAGAGAAAAGCGAACTTTATCATTAGTTTATACCAGGAGCGATTATTACTTTATAATTTTCAAATCAAAATATTCCGAAAACGGTACATAATATCGAGTTTTACCAAGAGTACCTTTTTGGTGTAGAATTAAACGATGTTTATGTTCACTTGGAGTTTTGACTAATAATTCTACCCTAAAAAAAGTTATGTTGAATAATACGTTGTATGAATCGTGTAACTAGCGCCCTCTATGAGAGTTAGTTATAAAAACAAATTCATGGGATATATGCCAGTAGTTTCGTCAAAATCGTAAGAAATGTGTAATTTTTATTTTCTTCAACGCCCTTTATCTTGAAAACGGATGGCGTTAGAAAAAAATTTCACTAAGCCAACCCCAATTATTTTTCTGTTTTTTACCTATCCTAGAGACGGTGTTACCTTTTTTTAAAACACCCTGTATATAATATACTATTGCTCAACAATTGTGGAAATCAGAAAACATTGATGTTGGGTCAAAGTTTGAAGTAAAAATAGTCAAATATGTTTAGCCATGTTAGGCAGTTAAAATCATATTTTAGAATGATCATCTTCAGAGGAAAGAGATATGCCATCAACTTCCAGAACTACAGAGCCAGGTGCAATAGGAGAACAACAGTTATTGTCAGGGCCTTCTACTTTAAAAATAACAGGTAGAATAAATTGAAATTTTGAGTAATTTTACTTTCCTTCAATACAAACATCTTTTAAGTATCAGTTTTTAAATTTTTAGATGATTTGTTTATTGAAAATGCAGCAACAGAAAATGGTCACCCATCATCAACATTGATACATCATTTGCATGGCTCAAAGAGAGACATAAATTTGGATTAAAAACAATCAGGGTCGAGCTACTTGTAAAAAACAATTTTACATTTGGATGTACAGTACTACTTTTAAAATATGCTGATATGTTTGAAAATTTAGTGAAAAAGTGTATTTTCATTTTTCTTTTAAATATTTATTTTATATCGTTAACTGTTGTGAATTCTAACAATTTGTGTTTGCAGAACCTTATTTAATTTTGTTTTTCAGAAATAAGGTTATGCTACATAACAGTTTTTCTGAATTTATCTTATTCTTTTAAGACTGTAACTCCCTTCGGAATAATTTTGTCGTTTAGAAAGTATTTTATTCTTAATCAAATTAGTTAACGATATATGATTAATCAACTAGTTTTATAGGTATAGTCATAGTCTTATCATTTTTACTTATAGATATATCAGTCAGTACCTTTTGTGCAGGCGGTCGGATCGGTAGTACACAAAAGTTATTCGGAAATTAACGTATTTTTACGGATTTAAGTGCGCGTATATATACAGATTTTTCTTCTAAATATTGTTTGTGCGGGAAAAAAGTGCCGGTTAGTGGAAAACTACTGTAACAAATTATTTTACAAGTAATCACTATATTAAAAATATGTAGGTAAACAAGTACCTATTATCAAAAGAACGGCCGTGATTCACAACTAGACTAAGGAATTCGATAACAAAAAGTAGACTGTATGAAGCCGGTACGATTATTAACAGTTGGTGTGTTGACGAATATAGATCGACTGCAAATTTAGTGTTTTTGAGTAATATATTTCGTTTAATAAGTATAGAATTATTGAGTTATATTTATTACAAAGCAGCGGCGGGATTGTCTCCATCGTTTTTCCGATAATATTTAATTTAAGCATCGTTATATAAGTTATTTAGTTATTAATTGTGTTATTTGGGTAATTTAATTATAAGTGTTTTTCCGATAAGTATAAATTAAAAATAGTTTATGAAAATGGGCAACAGAAAACGCAGGCACAGCTCTTCATCAAGCTCGAGTAGTTCTACGACTTCGAGTGGCTCTTCAGATAGAGACTGTGGGCGTTATAGAAGAAAAGACAAACACAGAAAAGAGGTAAAGAAAAATATAAGTTCTAACTCAAGGAGTTTTACACCAACTAAGGAAAAAGATACTAATTCACGAATGTCTCGCAATCCAAGAAAACCTGACCCAAGAGAACAGGCTGCAGACGCAAACGTTGCGCAAAGCAGTAGTTCAAAAAGGCATACTACGAATGAAATAAGTGACTCCCAGCAGAGAATAAAGCATTTAGAAGAACTTGTAAATCAGTTACTTGAAAATGACGGTGAGCGAAACGTGACACGTGTATCTATCAGACCTGATTGCATTCCTGAATTTGATCCTGGGCGACAAGGAGAAAATTGTGAGAAGTGGCTGGACAAAATCGACCAATTAGCTCAAATAAATCGGTGGGACGAGAAAACTACGGTCTATCATATGCAGTCACGCCTAGCAGGTTTGGCCAAAACGTGGTACAATAACCTGGAAAATTACAGACACACATGGGCGGAATGGAAATGTATATTGATACAAGCTTTTCCAAGCCACCAAGATTTTCCCACAGCTCTCAAAAAACTTATTCGCCGTTACAAGTTACCTGATGAGACATGGACGGCATATTACTTCGACAAGATGCAGCTTTTGGGTCAGTGCGATATAACAGGCAAAAACGCTGTTGCCATGCTTATCGATGGTATCCAGGATGCTGCCGTACAATCGGGTGCAAAAGTAGGTAGATACACAACACCTGAAGAACTATACAGAGACTACCTAGCTACCCTTACTTGTGTACTTCCACGAGACCACATTAAACACGACTCTTTTAAGAAACCAGAAAAGAGACTGGAAAATATTAACAACCGCTCCAACTACACAGACCAGAAAGACAGACGAATTGTTAAAAGGGGAAGGTGTTATAATTGCAGAGAGTTCGGACATCAATGTTCAAAATGTCCAAAACCACGGCTGGAATGTAAGACTTGCCAAAAGCTAGGTCATACATCAGAAACCTGTTATAAAAACAAGGCAACTCCTCACAAGGCTTTTTTATGTAATACCAAGGTCAAGCATGGGAACAATTCTGGAAAAGACGGATATTATGTTAGCTGTTCAATAAATGGACACGACATGGAGGGCTTTGTGGACTCAGGATGCGAAGCAGTGATCATAAAAGAGAGTGATGCCAGAAGGGTTGGTATCGCTTGGACGGAAAGCAACATATGTCTAACTGGATATGGTGGAGGCATGTCTAAGATATTGGGAACTGCCATGGTCAACCTGAAAGTGGACCTTTTTGAAGCTGTACTAAATGTCTTTATTGTTGCAGACAAATTACAATCCATGTCAGTCCTTATAGGAAGGTCAATTCTAAACCGACCCAATGCTATCACCGTTGTGCAAGATGGAACAGCCAGGGTCTTTAGCTCCGAAATGACTCAGTTACCTCAACTTGAGAGATTACCACCAAGTAAAATCACTCTTTTAGCCAAAGAATCTAATGATATACCTCCAAACCACATTGGACTTATAAGTTGTAAATCCAGCGTCAGTGATTTTATTGGCGATGTTTATGTGGATTTAAGGTACTCATATGAGCCTTCAAAAGAACACCTAGTTCCGAGATGTATAGTGTCGACTCCTGAAGCTATTGTTCCCGTTCTAAACATCTCAAACAACACCATTTGTGTTAACCGGGGCCAAGTAGTAGCAAGAGGATGCCCTTGCTTCCCCGACGATGTCCCTGAGGTATGTGTTAATAAAATTACCATAACAAAATTACGTGAATTCTCGATATTAGATTTGAAAGATCATGTTTCGGAGGATATTAACGAAGTTGATTTGTTAAAGTTGTTATCGCTTATAAATAACTATAGAGATTGTTTCGCGGAAAACATCAATGAATTAGGTTGTATAAAAACTGCTGAAATGACCATTCGTCAAACCGATGACAAACCTGTAACTTATAGGCCCTATCGACTTTCTCTAAACGAAAGAGAGAAGGTTCGCGAGATAGTAAACGGTCTTCTATCCGCTGGTATAATCAAAGAATCCAATTCCCCATTTGCTAGTCCGATAGTCTTAGTTAAAAAGAAAAACGGAGACACCAGAATGTGTGTGGATTATAGAATGTTAAACGCTAAGACTGTAAAGGATTGCTATCCTTTACCGCGAGTAGACGATCATCTAGAGTTGCTAAGAGGATGCAAATACTTTACGACCCTTGACATGGCTAGTGGATATCATCAGATACCTGTTGCATCCGATTCCACACATAAAACTGCATTTGTAACGCCCGACGGACAATACAAGTATCTACGAATGCCTTTTGGGTTGGTAAATGCTCCGGCTGTGTTCCAGAGAACCATTAATCAGATCTTGGGTTCCATGAGGTTTTCGACAGCATTAGCATACATGGACGATATACTAGTACCATCGGCAAATTTTGAATCCGGACTCATTGCTTTGGGCGACGTATTCGAAACTTTTCGTAACGCTGGAGTCACGCTAACGTTGTCGAAATGTCAATTTTTTCAAACCAAAATCGACTACCTTGGTCATGAGATTAGTGCTGACGGTATAAGGCCCGGCACTGCAAAAATTAAGGCGGTTGAACAGTTTCCGAAACCCAAAACTGTTCATCAAGTCCGACAGTTTATTGGACTATGTAGTTATTTCCGCAAATATGTAAAAGGTTTTGCTCAAATAGCCCGACCCTTAACTTTTCTAACCAAAAAGGACACCCCCTTTGTTTGGGAAAAAGCTCAACAAGATGCGTTTGAGAGAATTAAGAAAACTTTAATGGAAAGGCCAGTTCTCGCTATATATGACCCGAAATTAGAAACTGAAGTCCATACAGATGCTTCCAAATTTGGTTTAGGTGGCATTCTACTCCAGAGACAAAAAGATGAAAATCTTAAGCCTATTTTGTACTTCAGCCGACAAACAACAAAAGAAGAACAGAAATACCACTCGTTTGAGTTAGAAGACTTAGCCGTAGTTAATTCGTTACAACGATTTCGAGTTTATTTATTGGGCTTAAAATTCAAAGTTGTAACAGATTGCAGTGCATTAAGAACAGCGATGACAAAACGGGACTTAATTCCTCGAATAGGTAGGTGGTGGTTGATCACCCAGGAGTTTAATTTTTCTGTGGAATATCGTCCCGGTCCTAAAATGGCTCACGTGGACGCGTTAAGCCGAAATCCAGTCGAAGAGCCATTCCGAGAAAGACAGCCGGATATCTTACAAGTCGATATTACTCGTGAAGACTGGATCTTAGCTGCACAAATGAATGATAAAAAATGTAAATACTGCCTTGAAGTTCTCGCTAGAAAACCCCAAGATGTTGAGGAAAAACAAATACATGCGGACTATGCTATTAAAGATAATAGACCTTATAGAAAAACCCCAGACGGATTAAAGTGGTATGTTCCTAAGCAAGCTAGACGAGTAGTAACGATGTATCATCACGACAGTATGGGACATTTTGCAACCGAAAAAACTCTGAAGAATATTTCAGGTCAATACTGGTTTCCTAGGATGAGGAAGTATATTGATCGTTACATCAAAGCATGTCTTGCATGTGCTTATAACAAGACTCCCTCAGGAAGAAAAGAAGGGTTTCTACATCCAATAGACAAAGTATCAGTTCCAATGGATACCCTCCACATAGATCACTTGGGACCTTTTGTAAAGAGCACAAAAGAGAATTCTTACCTTATTGTAGCTGTGGATGCTTTTACGAAGTTTTTGTTTGCAAAGGCAGTGAAAACGACACAGACCAAACTAGTGATGAATTTTCTAAAGGGAATTTTCGAGACGTTTGGAGTTGCTAAGCGAATTGTGTGTGATAGAGGTGCTAGTTTTACGAGCAATTCCTTTATCAAGTTCACAAAACAGTTGGGCATAAAAGTAGTGTTCAATGCAACAGCAACACCTCGTGCAAACGGGCAGGTGGAGCGTTATAATAGAAGCTTGTTACATGCTATTTCGACTACCCACGACGATGAAAGAAAATGGGATCAGTCGATCGGTTCCATTGTATTCGCCATTAACTCATTGCAGAATAGCACTACTGGGAAAAGCCCCCATGAGCTATTATTTGGGTATAAGCCTAAAGGAATGCATGACTCCTTCTTGCATATATGTGTAGCTGATGATGGAGTTATGGAAAGTATTGAGAAAACTCGAGAAGATGCCGAGTCACGTATAAAAGAAAGTCAAGTAAGGCAAAAGGCATACTTTGACGCTAAGAGAAAGAAGTGTTATGAGTATAAGGTAGGGGACTTGGTTGTTCTAAGAAGGACCAATTTGGCCAACGATGGCAGAAGCAAGAAGCTGCTTCCAAAGTATACTGGTCCCTATCTTATCAAGGAGATACTGCCTCATGACAGATATGTAGTAGAAGACCTACCAGGGTCTAAGCGCGCGAAAAAGAGGTACCATGGTGTCAGCTCTGTTGAGAGAATGAAGCTGTTTACTCCGACTTACGATAGCGGAAGTACGGACTCTGACAAAGAAGTTGTCAATAATGATAAAGATTAAAAGAAAAGATAAGGGGAGCCACTAAAGATGACACGGGGTGTGCGCAGCCTTCGTGCTTCTTTAGTTCCCAGAATTATGTTTTGTATGATGTTAATGTTGTATGTTTTCTTTTGTAGGTCTGTAATTGAGAGTTTTCCGAGGACGGAAAAATTGGTAGCATGGCCGACTGTAACAAATTATTTTACAAGTAATCACTATATTAAAAATATGTAGGTAAACAAGTACCTATTATCAAAAGAACGGCCGTGATTCACAACTAGACTAAGGAATTCGATAACAAAAAGTAGACTGTATGAAGCCGGTACGATTATTAACAGTTGGTGTGTTGACGAATATAGATCGACTGCAAATTTAGTGTTTTTGAGTAATATATTTCGTTTAATAAGTATAGAATTATTGAGTTATATTTATTACACTACAGTGTTTTTTAAAACTGAAATATGTGAATGGGGACAATGGCAGTTTAAAAAGTGATGGTTGAAAAGCAGATGATGACTGGCCAATCGGTGAGTTTATTTAAGATATAATGTTTTATTTTTTTAAGAGGAAAAAGTTCGTTTTTGTTTGAAATAATGTGGAGTACATTTTTCGTTAGAAATTGAAGAAATTAATTCAAATTAATTTTCTAGATTTAAGAGTTGGAAAAATTAATGATTGCATAAACTATTCTTAATTATAAGTTACTGATTTGCCGGTATAAAACAATTATTTTCAATTTAATATATTTGTATGGTTAAAAACCTTATTACTTAGAATATAACCATTCTTTTTTTTATTAGAGGTAAAAATTCCATAAAATGTATTAAAAAACCTTCCATATCGACTATTGTCTTTTTATAGTTGCACATTTCATTTATTAAACTCGTTTTAAAATAAATATATTATAAATTTCTTATTTGATAAGTAACGTATATGATACGTATTAAGCAAACTATGCATCTATCGCACATAGAGGCCCCTAAGGGGGTTATTTCCTCAGCAGGTGGACTGTTCATATTTTGATTGTTTAAAATATAGTAACTAATCATATATTTTTTTTCTGCAATAATTATACCTAAAATTACAGTAAAATAATATAAGAGTGAGTTATCTTCGTATACAGTATGATGCAAATGTATAGAATAAATTTCAGAAACAGACGACACCTGAAGTCCTCGAAAACGTTAGGAAAGAATTTACTGCTCGTCTTTCTCATTGTATCATTGCTGAAGGTCGGCAATTTGAACATATGTTGTAATTTAATTGTATTTAAGTAAACATTTATTCTAAGTTAATTGTATTAATAAACCAACAGTCTTGGTTAACCCTGTAGAAATAAATAATTACATTGTTGCAAAGGCGATAAGGAGACCTTTCAAATGAGCTGTCCATGACGTCATTACGCCATCACTAATGATGTAATGTCCAACTCATCTATAGCAGTTGATGGCCATTCAAAAATTAAAATTGTCGTGTTTTAAGATTTTTTTTTAAAAGTCGTCCGTTTCTGAAATAATGAATTTATTCCATACATTTGCATCATACTGTATAAGTAGTTAAGATTTCAAGTTTTCCCTTTTTCTTTTAAGTTACATTTTCCCAGTCAAATAAATTTCTCGCCTTAGCGACATACAGAGTGATCATTGAAAAATGTTAAAACTAACATGATTATAAATCTTCAATTTCTGTTAGATATATTATAAAATAATTTCATTTTGTTACAAAACAAGGTTATCCCATCAAATAAATGTAATACCAACTTGTTTATTTTAAAAATGGTACCTACACTTTTTATATTTTAAAATTTTGCTAATTTTACTTTAAATATATCTCTGCTAAAAACCTTGCAAAACATACATTCCTGATATAATTTAGGACACCTTGTATATATTGAAACAAAATTATCTATGCTAGTTTTAATTCTTAGTTCTTATTTCTTACAGGTGAGTATTGAAGAAAATTTCGTCAGATCTTCAAACGGCGTTCTTCACGATCATCAGTTGGACTATTTTTTAATAATAAAAGGGGTAAGTGATATAAATATATATTTTATAAATTAGATACACTGTTAAAATTATAACCATCAAGTTTTTCATAGTAAAATAAATACGCTGAGGTCGAAAATAATTTTCTATTTAAACAAATTACTATCGGTTTTATAATATTTTGAAAATTATTTAGTTAGAACAGATGATTTTTACATTAATTTAGATTGATTTTATCCAAATTTAAACTGATACATTTTTATTAAGTAGCCCATTCAGAACATTTCAACCCACAGTTATTAAATTAGGAAAAAATAGTAAAATTATTTCTCTTAAAGTACCTCAAAACTAATATACAACAATTTATAATAACAGTACTTAAATCTTAACTCATATAAACTAATTATTTCTTTCTTTTGTTACAGGGTAAGTCTTTAAAAACATTTACTATCTGTATCGATTTACGATGTACTTCAAGATCGTCACTAGAATTTGTTTTGTTTTTCAAAAGGTAGGAGCAATTAAATGATTTAATTGATTTTCTGTAGTTATTTTTACTGCAATAATTTTGTACATTTCCATATATTAATAGTTGAGAGCCTGTAAAAGACAGTTTAAAAATGCGGTGAAAGTTTTTTTTTGTATACAGGACAGAATTTAATTAGAAATTTTGGATCAATTAAAAAATAAGACTTTTCGAAAAGGTTGATTGTTTACAAAGTAAATTTGTTTAAAAATAATTATTTTAAGGTAATTTATAAAGAAAATATATTGTGCGTTTTCTAAAATTATTAGTTCACTTAATATATTTTTTAAATAGAGTAAAACGTATATTTTAGAAAAAAAATATTATAAAATTTAATCTTTATTTGACGGATTAATAAAGATCTGTTTTATTAATGAAATATTTTATCTTTTTGGTCAATTTTTGAAGCATTTTAATAACCAATATTAAAAAAATTACGTTTTATTTAATGTTCTATATAATTTTGTGAATATAGCTAGATCAATATTAATTTATACAATTCTGATATAGTAATAGCGCTATCAAATTATTCATGAAACTTTAGTATTGATTTACTTCAAGATCGTCACCAGAATTTGATTTTACAAAGGTAAGTGAAATAAAATGGGAATTTAAATGATATAATTGACTTTCTGTGATTATTTTTATTCAAAATGTTTTTTTTATTGCGTAAAAATGTTTAATCTGAGTTATTTATGAGAAAAAATTATTTTAGGTTTTCTAAAACTATTATTTTACCTAAGATATTTTTTTTAATAGAGTTAAACGTATATTTTAGAAAAAATATTATGAAATTTAATTTTTACTTGAAGATTAATGAAGTTTTTTTATATAAATGATATATTTCATATTTAAATTCAAATTTTGAAACATTTTAATAATCTGTATAAAAAAAGGATATTTTTATAAAATATATATACACCTTATATACAAGGTGGAAACAATTAAAAAATAATACCTTTGAAAAGGTTGTAAATTTCATTAAAAATAAAAAATTATAGGCGTTTTATAAAGAAAATCCATTATGGCTTTTTAAAATTATTATTTATATAACGTATCTTTTATAACAAAATATTATACAAACACAATATTAAAAAGTCATTTTCATTTATTGTTTTATATAATTTTTACATTTTTGATACAACAATAACACTGTCAAATTATGAACAAAATTTTTAAAATTTGGAAATTTTTTTACGAATATATTAATAATAATGGTTCATATTTTTTTATGTCAAACAAATTAGCAATCAATAATGATAATACGGAAATAAAAAAATTGAAATAATCTATTACAAAATTTTTTGCAAACTATCAATGCTTTGGCAGCATAAATTCTTTTTCGTAATAGTTTCAATTTGATCATTAAAAAGTGTCCTTAAAATCTAAGTAGCACATCACCATTATCTCTTACGACAATATCACTTGGTCGAACATCATCAGCATTAATTTTGTCCTAAGAAAAACTCACCCTTTCAAACTGAAAATCTATTCTCACCCGAACTGCAGGATTATTCCTCATAAAACTCATTTCCTCCGCCTCTTAAGATGAACCCAATCTGCAAGTTATCCATACTTCTTCTGGTAGAATCTGAATTATTCCCAGTCTCATTTCTTCTACTGGTTTACTGTCATATACAGTTGGAATATAATTCAGTAAACTAGAAGCATCTCTTTAATTTAAAGATTCAGTAAACTTAAACAGCTTGTAAACTTTAAGCTCTCGTATGCACGAGCATTTTTAACTGGATCATCTCTACAGTTTGAGCAGTTCATCCCTCCACTCGTGATCTTCCATAGGGGCGGTCGACTTTTTCTACACAGAAATACGACAGGTACCACATTGTGGGAGAAGTACTATAACTTAAGGTGTCTGTTAGTCTGGCTTACAAACCCAGCAGTCACCCATTGAGTTGAGTACGTATAGTATTTTCTGTTTCTGGGAAATTGTCGCCTGATGGCTATTAAAGAACCGCCGGTGGCTTCTTCTTATAATCTTTATTTTATCCTTTATTTTACCCTTTATTTTACATACAAAGTATATTTAGTCTACAAAAACCTTAGGTTACCATACATCAAAATCTATTCCCTAAAAATATCAAAACTTAACTTCATTTTACCCCACAACATCTTCCAAACAATATTCTTCTGGTAGAATCTGAACATCATTTGGAGACTTGTTTGGCAAAAGGTAATAAACAAAGACTTTTCTGGTTGATAATCTAGAGTGAAAAAATGTTTGCAGATTATGAAAGCAAGAAAGAAAATTGAGGATACTGTTATATCCTGCGGAAGAAAATTGGACTAGGACTAAGACATCGAAAACAACATGAGGCAGAATCATTGAGTCATATTTCTGCTAGGTATCATAGGAGTTCTCTTGGGAAAATGCTTCAGGTAAAATCAAGTAAAAAATTACATTTTTCATTGATCTTATATATTAATTTGTAAAACAGCTTTCTAGAATTTTACAGGAACGTCTTTGATTGGATATATCCAGACATTTGAGTCTGGTACACTTCACCATCTTGTGATTTCTTTAATTTTCAAAATATTGTAAGGTATTAAGTATCAAGAAATTAAGGTTTTAACAGAAGAATGATTGTTCTATAAAAAGTAACTTTTTTTATTGCAGGTTTTTACATTTTTATATGACGATAAGAAATTGCAAACAAATGTTTTGATTTATAATTTACAGGTCTATTATAAGGAACATGGAAGACATTATTAGGTATCAAGAACATAAGTCTATATGAAAAAATCTTTATATTTCTATACAAGGTAACAAATCTAAAGGTTTCACCAAATAAAATGAAAAGATATTAAACTATTTTTGTTGTTTTTAACAGTTGCAGATCTATTATTATAAATATGGAAGATATTCGGATGAAACTGAGTACAAGATGAATGCAGACCATTCTTTACAAATGTACCACTGCGTGCCGAGCGCAGCGAGGTTCGCATAAACCAATATAAAGTACATCTCTATAAAAAAAACACTTTTATCGATTTATACAAGGTAATTTTTCTTAAATGCATGTTTTTCTGCTTTGATAAGTTTAAAAATGGTATTGTGGAGCTTGGAATGACGCAGGAATGTTGGTGGGTATTAATCTGGATTGGGAAAATATATAATTGAGGAAGCATGTACTTTTGTAGTATTGAGATAGTAGTTCTAATACTTTGTATTGTATATATATTATTTGTTGCAATATTTATATAATCGTAATATTTTTGATTATTATAAACTGTTGAGTTGTTATATTACAGGTACTGTTAAGAAACTAATTCTTCGTCTTAAGACTGTTTTTCAGGAGGTAACTGCTTTGTATTTGTGTATAGACTAGACTACAGAAGTTTTGAATCCAAAGTAAACAACCCTTGAAGGTTAAAAACAGAAATTGATTGGTCTATTATGAAAAAATTAAACGAGAATAATTTGAAAGATGATTTCAGGTTAAAAAGTTGGCAGATGTTACTAAATGATTGATAGATTGGACAAATAATTGAAAATTCGAAGAAAATAGTGAAGAAAAGACATCCCGATATTTCTGATGTTTGTTTTTGATGCAGATGATTTCAGTGTATCTAAAGGGCGGTTCAAAACGGCCACTTGGTCAGTGCTTGCACTGACTAACGTCGTTTATTATCAGGGTGAGTACATAATTAATTTTTGTCCAATTAAAATTCCGGTTAAATGTATATTCATGAAAAATGGATTTTTTTTTCAAAATCTTCAAAATCTTCATAGGGGACCCTGTCCTTTCCCCTCAACACTGTTTTGAACCCCCATATGCCGTATCTCGAGGGTTACAAGAGCTGTGATATAGGGGGCCCCAAAATAGTTCCCTAGTATTTCGGAATTTTTCAGGAAAGTTGAGTTTTCTACGTTATTATTAAAGTTTTCTTAAAAATAATATTATTTTGGCATTTTTTAGACCCGATAAATATATTATGCATAATTTTTTGAGTTACTTTATTATGGTCCCAGTATTTGTAAATCTGGCTCAATTTCGTCTAAGTCTAAGGTTCCTTATGGTATAAAAGGGGCGGTCGACTTTTTCTACACAGAAATACGACAGGTACCACAATGTGGGAGAAGTACTATAACTTAAGATGTCTGTTAGTCTGGCTTACAAACCCAGCTGTCACCCATTGAGTTGAGTACGTATAGTATTTTCTGTTTCTGGGAAATTGTCGCCTGATGGCTATTAAAGAACCGCCTGTGGCCTCTTCTTATAATCTTTATTTTATCCTCAATTTTACATATATTTTAATCACAAGTTATGGTAATAGCTACAATAATGATTTAAGATATTGTGGCCTGCACCGTTCTTCTGGTGGAACCATTCCTTGCGATTTTTTCCTGTGGCCTCTTAACGTGTTGAAATTCGATTTCTGCAAGTGATGTCAATTATATGAAAGATAATCAGTAACCTTCCGGTATGAAGTAAATTATATCTTCTTCCTATTTGATACAGAGACATTTCAGAACTTCACGTACTATTTATAATTTCATGTAAAAAAAGCAGCCCTAGGTACAACTGGTGGAAGAGGAGGTGTTTTTAGCAGGTAGGTCACTGGAATTGAGGCCGGCGGTGCTCGATGTCTTCCCTAAAGGGGGAGAACGAGTGCTGCCGGTCTTACTCTGGTGGAATCCTGCACACCTGGGATACGCTCCCAGATGTCTTACGAAGATTTTCACCTCAGGAAAAAAAAAAAAAAAAAAAAGGGAGGCCTTTTGATATCTCTTCACTATATGCAACTAGTTATATAAATAGCAATTTTGGTTGGAAACATGGTAACCTAAAAAGGGTTTTTTAAAGCTTTATTTTGTAATTTATATATAAAATTTATATTATTTTTTGTTGTAGAGAACCAAGCTGATAATAAATATATTAAATTACTTTGAATGTGTGCATAGTATATTAAATACGCAGTTTTTTAGATAAATCTTCCATTCTTTTAATGAGAGGATATTTTTGAAGAAACATTACCTATTGAATATGGGTATACCAATTTAAATTGTTATCAATGAAAAGCCCTATATATTTTTCTTCCTTAACTTCTTTAATTGTATTATTATTAAATTTAATTATCATATTCCTTAAATAATTTCTTCCAAATTGAATAAATTAGTTTTTTGAGTATTAAGCAATGGTTTATTGTGAGATAACCATTATTCTAAAATTTTGAAATCAGCGTCAAATTTTTGTCTATAAGGCACTGGGAATCTCCCAATATACAGGGTGTTTCAAAAAAAGGTAACACCGTCTCTAGGATAGGTAAAAAACTGAAAAATAATTGGGGTTTGCTTAGTAAAATTTTTTTCTAACGCCATCCGTTTTCAAGATAAAGGGCGTTGAAGAAAATAAAAAATTACACATTTCTTACGATTTTGCCGAAACTACTGGCACCATTGCAATGAAATTTTATACGAATATATGTTTTGGAAGCTGATATATCCCATGAATTTGTTTTTATAACTAACTCTCATAGAGGGCGCTAGTTACACGATTCATACAACGTATTATTCAACATAACTTTTTTTAGGGTAGAACTTTAACATTAGTTTATACCAGGAGCGATTATTACTTCATAATTTTCAAATCAAAATATTCCGAAAACGGTACATAATATCGAGTTTTACCAAGAGTACCTTTTTGGTGTAGAATTAAACGATGTTTATGTTCACTTGGAGTTTTGACTAATAATTCTACCCTAAAAAAAGTTATGTTGAATAATACGTTGTATGAATCGTGTAACTAGCGCCCTCTATGAGAGTTAGTTATAAAAACAAATTCATGGGATATATCAGCTTCCAAAACATATTCGTATAAAATTTCATTGCAATGGTGCCAGTAGTTTCGGCAAAATCGTAAGAAATGTGTAATTTTTTATTTTCTTCAACGCCCTTTATCTTGAAAACGGATGGCGTTAGAAAAAAATTTTACTAAGCAAACCCCAATTATTTTTCAGTTTTTTACCTATCCTAGAGACGGTGTTACCTTTTTTTGAAACACCCTGTATATGTAGTTACAGTTGTACACAAAATTTATATACCATTGTATGTAGCCACTCATTACCATTTCAATCTCCTTGTTCATTTAAATACAATATAAAGAAAAATAAATTTAATATTATTATTATTATAAAAAAGTAGAAAGTTGTTTGTCTAAATGAGACCAGTATTTTTGCTGTTTAAATTGGTTAATTTATTTACCAAGCTAAAACAGTCATTTTCTATTTTTTCTTAAAAATGTTTTATTGGCAAAAATGATACAATCCGTGCCTAATGTAGTTAATTTAATTTTCCCTTTTCCCTTGAGTCGGTCGAAAGCAATATTAGAAATCCTACCTCGAGTATCGTTCATCTCCACAAAAAAGTAATCCTTAACAGCTTAACTGCAAAAAGGTGGCAATTTACAGATAATGACGGACTCTGCTTTTTATTATTTTTTATTAAAAAATCTCTGCGGTGTAGTTTCTTCTTTTTTGGTTTGTTTTATTTAAACAGAGAATTTATTACAAAGCCTATGAATCACATCACCAAGAAAAGTCAACATTGGGATAATTAAATCGACGTAGAGGATTTAACAATTTACGTAGTTGGATTTGATCAAAAGAATTTTTAATTAAATGAATCGTCAGCTGGCTTGACAGTATATAAAGTAGAAATCATTTAAATTTATTTGAAATATGTTTAAAATGTTTATTTTATCATATTTAGGGCAAAAAAATGTAGGTACGTTTAATACTGACAATGTGGTTTTTGGGGGAAACTGACCTAAAATGACATATCACCCATTATATATCAACCATTTCTCCAAAGGGTAAAACTGTACAAAGTATCTAAAAAAATTATTTTGTAGTCGTTATATCAATTGAGTTTAGAGCGTATGTGTATTGAAGAAATACGTAAATAGATATTTTTACAATTCGCCTTGGCAATAGACTTCATTGTAACACTCAACGGGGTGTGGAAATGAAATCTCTTTCCACACTCGTCTAGTTATTTTTTGTCACAGTTGGTAATTGTGTGTATTTTATTAGACAATTTTGAAATTAACTAATATTCTTTCATTTTACTTTAGATTTAAATTTAAAAATTGGAAACATTATTTCCTACAAATTATTTCATTGGGCTTCAGTCTTGTTAAAATTATTAAGGTACCTACACTATTACAGCTGAATGACAGATTATGATAAATAAATAAATAAAGTTTATTGTTCTATCGCATATAAACATAAAGAAGGAGTTCTGTCAGCAATACATTATAATACATAAAAGTACTTATATTATACATAACTATAATTATAGAAAAAATATTGGAGGATAATTTACTCAGCTTGGGAGACATTCTTTTAAGTTTTATGATCGGTTATATTTTGGGCTATTTCTCTCTATAGGTGAAACATTTTCTAAAAAAGATGTCAAATAAACATGCAAAGATAATAAGAGAACAGCTGTTGTCAGAAATTGTCATTTAACAACTTAATTCATAATATAAATTTCAAAGGTCATAAATTCCTATTGACATAGAAATAATGTGCTATTAAATGTCTAGTTTTATGAGGAGATAAAAGATTGCATCTTTCCTTTATACAGTGAGATGCACTTTATTTGTACGGCATTTTCCGATAGATAGGATAGAGCAAAATGGCTTGAAGGTAACTTAATCTTTAAAAGAAAATCATTATTTATTACCAACAGAGTATTACTCTAAAATATTAGAAAAAGAGGTAAATAAATATTTTTTACTCTACAGGGAGTAAAACTAGAGTGTTAGTCCCACATTTGCGGTACTAAAGTGCAACTTTTACTTTTAAGGGACTAAAATAAAAACCAAATATAAAACGGCCAATCCAAAAACTAATATGACAATTACAATAACATCAGAGCTTTCTATAAAATAATCGTAACTGTTTCGTAAAATATGAAAGAAGGGGCGGGAAGCCTAGCGCAGTGGAATAACTGCTTGCCTCTCACGCAGAGGGCTAGGGTTCGAATCTCATCCATAACATTTTTAAAAATTTTTTTAATAGTCGTAAAGGTAGGCGGAAAACAGTTGTGTGCCAAAGGTGCATTAATGCATTAGCACCTTTTAGCTGGTATTTGCATCAAATGCCCACTTTCCGCCGTTGTGAAACAATATAATATATATGTATGAAATAAATTAAGATAAAGCTTTTAATATAGTAAAGTAAACACACTTCAGGAATAGGTAGAAGGCAAACTATTATACATACTGGTAGTAGTGACAACTTCGTAAAAGATAGTTTTTGTAGTAAAAATGTAGTTATCTGGGAAAGAATATTTTCTACACCTAATACCTTCACGTTCTGTAATCGTTAAGGACATTTCTACCTATTATTTTCAAGAAAATGCGAAAGGTTAGCTACTAGGTTATGAACAAAAGCAGATATAATTTGGTGGCTTTTGGTAAAATAAATAAACCTTAAAAACAATTTGGTAAAAGAGACGTTCTAGCCAAAGTCCAGGAGTAAAAATACCGCTTTACCAAATATGTTGGTGGTGGTGAAGCATACTAGCCAATTAAATAAACATCTATATAACTTGATCAAAAATTGCAAATTATTTTCAAATTAGTGAGATAAACTCAGATTTTAACTGTGTGTCACAAGTATTCTAATGAGAAAAAAAAACAACCAAAAATTATGTCTAAAAAATTTTTTTCAGAATAAATTACTCTCAGCCTAAGCGACTGTGACTTTGATGAATTATAGCAGATGCATACCGAATTTTAATTCAATTTTTTCCAAGAGTATAAAATATGAACCGGAAAAATGCTAATTGTGGTAAAGTTTTATATAAAATGGCTGACGTAAGAAGTAATTCAAAATTTTATGATACCTACATATATTCAAAACGTGCACCATGGCGTTTATGAAGATCCTTAAACATATTTAGAAAATGTGGTTGCTGCAAATGTTAAAAATAAGTTATTATTCTTTGTCGTAGTTCTCCAAAAGTTTCAGGCGCATTTTCCGAGCAAAATATTTAATACAACATAATGTAGTGTCAAGTTTGCAACCAATAACAAGTATACCTTCTATTTACTAAAATACACACTTAAATTAAATAATTTATATGCACATTTAATATATACTTAATAATTTGTATACACTGGGTATATTATATCAGTCCTAATTTATATATACTACTCTTATAAAACACTATTTATTGTAATATTTAAATATTCGATAATAGTATAATGATCATAATATCTCCACAAGTTGTTTAATATTATCTTAATCAAATAACTTTTATTATTTTATTATATATTTTGTGTATTTGTAAAAGAATTTTTAAGTTAGAAATAATTTTTATTATGTAATGTATCAATATTATATTTTGTACATAAATATGTTATTTAAACCTACTAGAAACTTCGCTAAATTGATTATATAATGTGTAAAAAGGAGACAGATATATTTTTACTATATTGTGATCTGGAAAGATCGACAGTAGACGAAGTGAGTATGTCTAGTTATACATAGGGAAGAGAGAGATACACATATTATTCTAGAATGACTAACTTCATAGAACCATAAACGAAGTTTCTGGAAGGTTAGCAACCTATAAAAGGACTTGATCAGAGGTCGTTGGGAAGTATCTGATTAGAAGTCAACCGTAGAAGATCGGTTATAGTGAACAGTCAGTGAACAAACAGTTTTTAAAGCAAGTTAAAACAATCAATAAGTAAAACAAAATGGTAAAAGTGACATTAAGAACTAATGAAAAGTGTAATTAAAAACATTTTCGGCGTATAAATAAGGAAGAAATTATATGTGTACTTACTATTTATAATATTAAAAAAACTATAATCTAACAGTGAACCATATCCATAAATCGAATTGGAAGAACAATTTTAATTATTACACAAGAAACCAAACGTATACCTTCGTTGGTTTCCGTTTTTCATAGAGCGACTACGGATTTTTTCCACCAATCAGAAAGCAGGACTCTACATTAAGGTCAGATAACATTGTAAACAATTTGAATTTTTGTAGTAGTTAGTTAAGTTTTATAATTTAAAAACAAAAGAATTTATTTGATATTCAATAATTACTTTATTTCGATAATAACTTATTTACCATTACATAAATAACATTAATTGATTTAGCACAAATTCAACATCAAGTAAGTTCTTTTATAGTTAATATAAGACCTTTCTTTTTTTTCTTATTTTTCCTACTATTTAGTTTCATTATTAAACTTTCAATATTACTGTTTTAACTTAACTCTTTTTATGTTACACGGCCAAAAATTCTTACGAAAAAATATTGGGAGTAAAAATATTGAAGGTGTTCTAAATTCAGCGATTATTATTTTTCTGTCAACAAGATTTTGTGATTTGTAACCCACAGAACACTAAAATAATATGTATTATAGTTCTGTGTATAAAAATATAATGTATTAATATAGAAAGAAAACCACGAAAAATATTTAATTTGCTCAAGTAAACGTAAAAGTAGTCACGTATTAAGATTATGGATCAAACATCTGCTACTAAACTAACATTGCTTAAGTGCTTCGTATAAAGTACGCCGAACATTTTCGGAGCAATTCCAACAGTAATACAGAGTTTATAAAAATATTGGAAAAAAATTTTGGAGCATTTTCGGCATTACTTTTTACCTTATAAAAAGGTTCTTCGTAATCTTTCTTAAGAACCAGTTATATTAATTGTAGATACCATGAGGGTAACAAATAATTTTTCATTAATTGTAGGTGGAAAAACGGAAGTAAGCATTAAAAGTAATTTTCTCTCGAATTCGCATAGCAGGGGAAACATTGGAGACCGGGGTCCTCTTTTAATGGACGAAACATATTTCTAGAATTATTCAGGTGTAGGATCCACATTTTTTTCTGTGAAATGAATTGTCATGTTTTTTAATAATCTACACACCACACAAAAAAATAACTGGAAATGGGTTACAGAACAATATCTGTTCAAGCAGCAATTAAATGTAGTTTTAAACCGTTTGCTACCAAATTTGGCTGCTGCTTGAACAAACCTAGTGTCCAAAGGCACGGAATGGCGCGAACGGTGAGCTGTTGCTAATGGGTGAGTTCTATACAAGGAAAATGCTGCCAGCAATACGAACATAAAAATACTGAAAAAGGATAGTCCCATAAGGAAGTGGATATTCCAATACATTTTTGGTTTTTCTTATATATTTTGGAAGTTATTTTTAATTTGGAGTATTTTACATTTTACAGAAGAATAAAAATTTCAGAAACACAAACAAAACCAAACAAACCAAGCTGTATAATGAATAATACCACCCCAATACCTTAACGATACGTTTATGTGTTGACAGCTGACATTTAGCTTTTCGTCAAGTAAACATTTATTGGAAAAACCACTTCCCAATGGGACTAATTTTTTATTCGTTTTGCATTTCCCTTGTATAGAACTCTTCCATTGTTGACGTTTTTTTATTTGTGGTTTATGGCCTCTACTCGCATGGCTTACGCAACAAATCGCAAAGTCGTTTATCGATATAAATATGATTCAAAGTGGTCATACATGTCAAACTAATTAAAAAATAGGTAGTTTTTAAGTCTATGGCGGTAGGTAGGTAGACTGAAGTGAACATTGGTAGATCAACCAAGAATTTGGTAGATATAACTATGATATGACATCACTGTCTCTACCAAAAATTCATAATTTCCCCTCTTTAAGTTATTTCTGACCAATGTCCGTTGGGGATTATAGCCCAGGAAGTAGTTGTTTTTTCATAGAAAACGGTCAAGTTTGGTATAGAACTCAGAGTAATAAGTAAACATAGAGGTGCCACAACAGCACAATAACATACAGTTTGTAGTCAATAGCAATGAACCTATAATTGAGAGAGATGGAAAATCTATAGGTGTAGGTAAACACAGCCGTACAGTGGCGTGTAATTGGTTAGAGTTCACCGTAGTACTTATATAAATGTTAGTTAAATAATTTAATACGCATATTTTGGTAAGGAATTTATATCTACACTTATGGCATGGCACCATACTTCTAACATATTTTTATCGGGAGGACATCTAAAAAGATATATTATGTATTTCATTATTAATTTGATTTCCTTAATTGTAATAAATTTTAATTGCTATTGCTAATTGTACGCCAATGTAGTGAATAACTCACCGGTGATAGGTTAGATTATCATTTTGCGAAGTACCACAAATTATACACGCTTTTTGGGGGTTTTCACCATTTTCAATATTGAAAATAAATAAAAACACTTTATAAAGTTCACTTCAATACACAAAAATTCAGGAAAAATCGAACAAAGCGCTAATCACCTACGTCCTATTCCCAAGTAGGGACGAATGGAAAGGAGGTGCAATCTCCTTCTCTGGGTCCGACTGCGTTGTATACACGGATGGCTCGAAAAATTCACTGGGTGTGGGAGCCGGGGTGTATAGCAGAAATCCGAGAGTTGACATTTCAATAAACCTTGGTAAGTACGCTACTATCTTTCAGGCGGAAACGTTTGCTATAGATTTGTGCGCAAGGGAGTTGATTGCCCAAACCCTGGTAAATAAATGCATACACCTAATTTCGGACAGCCAGGCAGCGTTAAAAGCACTGAATTCTACCCGGGTTGATTCAAAGCTGGTGTGGAGCTGTATCGAATCCCTTAACAACCTTGGAGCAAATAACAGAGTAACGCTACTCTGGGCTCCAGGGCATGCGGGAGTGGAGGGCAATGAAAGAGCCGACACTCGAAAGCGTTTATATCTCAACCTTCGAGCAGAAAAACAGCACAGCTCCTGGAATTGAGTAGAAGTAACCTACGCATTCTTACTGGACTGTTGACTGGACACTGTCGTCTGAGAAACCACCTGAGGAAGCTTAGTCTGAGCAATACGTCGGACTGTCGCTACTGCAGTGTGGCAGACGAATCGGCAGAGCACATTCTTTGCTATTGCCCCGCGTTAGAAATGATCAGGCTCCACTCGTTTGGCCTCATACGGCTAGAGCCTACCGACTTTAGACAAGTCTCGCCAAAATCGATCTTGGACTTTGTTAAGAAGTGCAGACTGGATGGCGAATTGTGACCCTTAGGGGTGAGCCACAATAGGCCCTAGTTTGGCCGCAGTGGAGGGGTGGGAAACGCCCCGCTCACATTGAACCTAACCTAACCTAATCACCTCTAGACAATTACAAACAAAGGCACTGATGCCAAATTTTCGTAGTGGGTATTTGATACAATTGGTCTAGAGCTTTTTTATCAGTATTAAAGAAAGGTAAGAAAGTGAATATTAAAATGTATTAAAGAATAGTTTCTCTGAATAAAAATCTTCTCTTAAAAGTAAAATAAATTTGTTGTAAATTATATTATTACGTTTTTGTTTCCTACTTTGTACTTACAAAACACAACGTCTGGCAATGCTCTGCTGGTAAACAAATCTGTCTCGACGACAAGTAGTAGGGAACATGCCTACTCTGTTTACTTATTACTTTGAGGTATAGAAACTGTCAAGTTTGTTTACCCCGGGTGCAGGTGGAAACAATTTTCTACTTTTTCAGTCTTAAAATATGTCGTGTCAAACACAAAGGTGCACTAAAATAACTCTTGGAATTCTATTTAACTGGAAAACAATGTACTCAGAACTGATTTTTAACGACTCTAAATAATCAGAAAACATTTTAGGAGAAATTTTAAAATAGGCAGGTGTTCTTTCCAGGATAGCGTTAGTGCATTTTTTATGTGGATTTATAATTCAGAGACAATTTTTTATTCTTCAGTATGAATTGGTTTATATTTTATTTCATACTCGTAATTTTATAATTTTGATATTAAAATGACAAGTATGATTTAATTAATTATTCTTTTATTGATTTGTTTTATTTGGGTAAATTTTTGAATGATTTGACTTTTAATAATATTACCTCGATACCATACATCTTATTATCCAGATTTAAAGATTCATATTTCATTTTTATATTCTTTCCTATTGCTGAAAGTTCTTACTATTGACTGGAGTAAAAGGTTTGTCTAGTTAACTTATTGTCCAAAGACCCTAGTTCGTATTAGTATTCTGGGGAGAAGGAATATAATTATTCACCTAGATCACGTCGTTTGGTGGAGTTGTCTCAAATTGAAAAGGGAATTATGTAGATAATAATCCATCCCATACTATAGGGTAAGGATACAGGAAGTATTCTTTGTATGTAACATGGTTATTAAAAAGATTTTGCTTTCGTAGTAAGTTTTGCAAAAAGTGGTGTTCTAATCGTTAGTTTTAAGCAATATGATCTGTCATTTATTAATAAATCTTGCTACAAAGCTGATTATCTCAAGAAGGTACTTTTTATACTGTTATAACCATAACAAGGTGACAACATTGTCAAATGTTATTTTGTCAAATCGATTTTATATAAAGTATGAAAATATAGCAAATAAGTATTTAGTCTTTTTTTGAAATGTATTTTATTTTTAGAAAAGTTTTAAGATTAGAGTTCAAACATCTAATAGACACATTTAGAACTCCCTGAATATTAATTTACAAAGCTTTTCCGATTAAACAAAAGAGCATGTCTTGACTTAATAGAAGAGTTGTCTCAATTTGTGGAAGAGGCAACAAGGAGGAACACCAGTCCTTTTCATCTACAAATGTTGCATTATAAACATGCTACTGCAGGTTACATTACTACTTCCTGTTCAGCTTTACTTACTATTTGCAGGAAATATTATTAGGAAGCTTTAGATTTAGATAATGAAACTGATTATTAACTAGGGGTTTGTCACAATAATTATAAATACAATTATTTTTAAAATATCATTAAATCATAATGATAATGTACTAGCCACTTTTTTAAGTGAACTAGCTATTTCATTTGACCTCTGGGCATATAATTCTGCTTTTTTATTTTGCATTTTGATACTATATACCCCTGTATAATTTTGCCTGTAGTTAAAACTGCATTTTTTTTTAAACAATTTACTATATAAATCTATTTATGTTTTAGAATTTTTTTTATTTTTTATTTGAATTTATTTTGTATTTTGTAGGTTATCGCGCAAACACTAACCTCACATTCTTCTTTTTGATCACAAAATGACAAACAGTAATGATTGCAGTGTTGTCAGTTATAAAATTAGAATTTTAAATAATAACAAATATTACTATTACGGTCCAAACGGAATAAGAATTTAAACTACCATATTGTTATTGTTTAAAAGTTTTAACAATATGGTTACGATAACAGAATCGACCTGAATATTTAATAACTAATTGTTGTTTATTATTCCTTTTTCGATTTGGATACTTAATGAATTTTATTCGAATATTTTGTATAAATATTGATAAATAAATTGTTATTACCTATGTACCCTTTATGAAATGTTCAATTAACTTTACTTTTCAGAGGTTCTGCTTTTTAATTACTGTTATCCTTAGTACTTGAAATATTTTGTCTTGAACTTATAAGTAAACTAACTACTTCTACTAAAAATCTTGTACTACGTTGACACATCTACATGTAATTTTAATTTGTGAATAAAATACCCTATTATAAGCTCATTATTAAATAATATGGTAACATTAAATAACCTGTCATATTTAATGAGAAAACTTTCCAAAAGGAAATAAACTATAAAGCATATGAAAATGGAGACTCTGCAAACATTTCAAATAACGTAAAATTATCCAAGTCCTTATTAAAGTTTTAATAACATATAGTTATACATTTCCGCTGTTAGGTATATGAAATGTGTTAGGTACTGTTAAAAGTTTCTTAGTTAAGAACGTTAGAAAAAGAACTTTTTAAAACAACTTTCACTGTTTATCTAAAAAAGGGTCCAAGACCCCTAAAAGTTGTAACCATATTATGACGTTGGGCGTCAATTTGTGATTTGATTTAAATGTTGAGAGTGAATTTATAAAAACATTTAGTTAACTTTTAAAAAATAACAATATACCAAAAGAAAAAAATGTAATTATAATAAAACAACCATTAATCTTAATTTCGTTTTTAATTAGTTGTAAAAGATATTTCAATAATTAACAAAATTTATCACAGCAAAAAATATGACAGTTAAATACCTCGGCTAGGGGTGAGTAAGTTCATTAGCTCTGACTATAGTACAATATTTGTTTCTGTAAGAAATTATAAGGGCGCCACTGAAATCATTTTATTTTTTATGATACTACTGAAAGAATTTGTTTTAAGCTGAGTTATTTAAATAAGTATCATAAGATGACAGAAAGATGTCAGAAAAAACTGTCTATGAAGTAAAAAAAATGAAAATGTACCAACAGATAAAAGATAAATAGATTTCCTTGGTGCTAAAATGAATGAAGTTGAGAATACGTTACAAAAAAATAATCCGCAAACAGTTTTTTACAACTACTTATTCTAATACAGTTGACGATATAGATAGATATAAACGGAGATAAAAGAGAAACAAATATGGGAACAGTAAACTTGATATACCACAATAAACTTATCTGTTAACAATAGTGGACGATCCTTCGCCGCACCTTGGGGTCGCTACGGCACTGTTTAGGTGGTTCCAAATGACTATGGAAGATCACGAGTGGAGGGATGATCTGCCCAAGTTGTAGAGATGATCCAGTTAAAAATGTTCGTGCATACGAGAGCTTAAAGTTTACAAGCTGTTCAAGTTTACTGAATCTTCAAATTAAAGAGTTGCTTCTAGTTTACTGTATTATATTCCAACTTTCTGTATATGACAATAAACCAATACAAGAAATGAGCCTGGGAATAATCATTAAAACCTCTTGAACCCGATAATGGCAATTCATTAGCACACCTCGTAGCGTAGCTACTTTGAACTTCCAATTATAATTATAGAGACCGTATTCATTATTTTATTATTAAGAATTCTTTCGGAAAGATGGAGCTCGCGTTGCTAATTTAATTTAATATTTAGGATACCAGGTGCTTAAGATGTTAACAGGTACTGTTACAAAGTATTGACCATAAAAATATGAAAAAAAAACAAATAATAAAACTTATGATAAAAAAGTTCAAATAAACAATTACAACAAAAATTAAAAAAGAAGAATAGTATATTGCAATTAATTTGAAGAGAAAAGTGTTCAATACCTGTATACCCCTCGTCATGACTCGCGGTATGGAAACAACTACACTTACCATCAAATCAGCCAATAAATTTAGAATAACAGAGTCATTGATGTTAAAAGTAAATCTTAAAGACTATATTACAAACAAAGAGATTAGGCAAAAGAATAAAGCTGAATATGTCATAGCACGTATAGCTCAGTTAAAGTAGAGCTGGGTTGGACATGTCGCCTATCAACACAAATCAAGGAGAGAAAAAAATGGAGACTACACTATACGAAAGAAGAGCTGGTAGACCGGAAAAATGCAGGCGCAGACTGAATGATATCAAAGGTGGGATGGGTATAGCTTGGCATCAGATAGCACAGAAGAAAGATAGATGGAAATTGAAAGGGATTGCCTATATCCAGGAGTGTACTGCAAAGGACTGTCGAAAGAAGAAAAACCAACAAATATCGGTGTGAAGTTGTAAGTCCCCATATATATCATCTACTTCGGACACAAAACACGAAACTATCTGAGCGTCAAGGCACCATTGCCCCTTCTAATACCATTTGTTATTTTAAAAGACACTTTTATGATAGTCCCTATCCTCCATAGGCTGACATCAACTTATCAACATCTTCAAAAATATCCTTAACCTTAGATGTACCTTGCAGAGGAATCCCCTTCTTTGCTACACTAATAATTTTATTTAAAAAAACATAAATACAGGCGAATTATAAAAAATATTGTGTAAAACTTTAGCCAAAATGACAATTTATACACTGCTTTGCAATTTTATCGAAAAAATTCCATTTAATTAAGATTTAATTAGAAAATATCGGAAACAATCTCTCGTTTTCCAAAAATTTATATTGGATAAAAATTTTATTTGTTAATTTTTTTTGAATCTCGCAAAATATATCTAATATAAAAATTAAGAACTATAGATTTATCGATTTTTTATATTGAATATCTCAGTAGACAAGTTAAATGATTTTATTTCTAAATAACTATTGGATACCTAAATTATAGTTACACAAAGAGTACACATTTTGGAAATATATACAGTTAACAGAAGCAAACATGCCCTGGGTGGGCGTGTCCATGTCTTTGTAGTAGTATTTCGTAGTTAGAATCGATATTTTGAATCGATAACCAATATACCATAAGTGTCATCACTGGTATCTGTCAAAAATAAAAATTATCCAAACTCACTATTAAAATTATTAGAGTTTGTCAAAGTTTCCAAAAGTAGTGTTGTCTAAATACAGTCTTCGAGCCTAGTCAATATGAAAAATCCCCAAAAACAATACATTGATAATATCATTATAATAATAAATAATAGTTGCGATAACCTTTCTTTTAAATCTATCGACAAAGTGCGATGTAGTGGTGGAAGCAGAAATCTGAAATATCGCGATACATTTCCACGGATTACAAATAATATTATTATTTTGAAACGAATCGACAATCGACAAAATATTAGTTTTTATTTTTTTTTAAACGGGAACCTAATATAAAAATCTAAAACGTACAGATTCTTCGGAGTAATTAGGGTAAAAAATTGTGGCATTATGAATTCTCCGCCATTGGGTTAATAAACAATACTTTCCGCCCTATTTTTGGTGTTCATATGATTGGATTTTCGGGAAGGTAGGCGGATAGATACATTTTTAAGTCTGCTATGCCAACGTTTGTTCTCTTTGTTCTGAGGTTGAGGCAGTTAAGAGATTTCTGGTCATAGTTCCCCAGTAGTATCTTAGATTGCCTCAGTCCTTCCAGCTGATTCCAGTACTTGGATTTTTCCTTCTCCATTTCTTCCCTTAGTTTTCCTAAGATTACTCTACTGCTGATCCCACAAGATGGTTCTAGTCCCAAATGTGGGGTTTCAGCTCCTTTTTTTGTCAGCTTATCTGCTGTTTCGTTTCCCTCTATTCCTATGTGTCCCGGGACCTATAGGAGGGTGACAGTGTTCTTCTGGCCCAGTTCATTTAGTTTGCCTAGGCATTCCCAAACCATCTTCGAACTGATTATATTTGAGGTCAGCGCTTTGATGGCTGCTTGACTATCTGACATGATCACAATCTTTTGTCTGCGGTAGTTTCTTCCAATATTGAATTCCACACTTCTTCGATGGCGCGAACTTCTGCTTGAAAGATGCTCGGGTATGTGCCCAAGCTTTATAAGTATTTGGCTCTCGGTCCAAAAAATCTTAAACCAGTTCCCTCGTCTAGCTTGGAACCGTCCTTATGCCACTTTATAGCATTCTAAATTAAATTTTGTATGGTGTCTTCATCCCATTCTGATTTATTACTCAACTTTGTGATGAATTTTCTCACAAAGTTGAATTTCTTTGGCATATCATCTTGGGGCATTTCCCAAGTTTGATCAAATTGAAGTGATCGAGGTTTTTCCCTGATAATTCCTTCTTTGATCATTCTATATATTGTTTTCTTCCTTACACTTTCTAGCAGAATGTGCAGTGGAGGTAAGTTTAAAATCACCTCCATTGCAGCAGTGGAGCAAGTTCCCATTGCTCCAGTGATACATGAACAGGCTAGTCTCTGAATCTCCGAGAGATTTTTCCTCGTCGTACTCAGATTAGCCCTTGCGCCCCAAGCCACTACCCCATATGTGATTAATGGTCTAACTATTGCTGTGTACATCCATTGCAGAATACGTGTGTTACATCCCCAGTTCTTCCCTGCAATGTCCCTACACACCATGAGGGCCTTGGTTGCTTTGTGTATTACTTCGTCTTCGTGTTTATTCCAGAGTAACCTGCTATCTAGGATTAGCCCTAGATATTTTACCTCTGTTTTTTACTCTACGATATTAAAAAAAAAACCATATAACACGTTTAATTCGCAATTTCACACATAATGAAATATTCATCACACTTTGCAACGGTTACAAACTTTTATAGCCCTAGACAGTTATTTCTGCCCGTGATTTGTTTGTCTGTTGGTTAGGCGATTTATTATAATTTCTTTTATCTCTTTTTGTTATTTGGAGTCATCTACATTAATATCACTTGATAAATTGATACGGTCAAGTAGAATTCTTGAGGGAATTTACTAAAAAAAAACAGAATACAAAATCAAGTCGAACAAACACAGACCTCTGATATACATTTTAGATTTTCTCCAAATAAAAAAAAAGTTTCAAGCTCTCAAAGACAAAAGAAAGTTTTATATAGTGCGATATTGCTTTTAACGGTCTACAGTAAGTATTGTAATTCCTGTAAATAAATACTTAAACAACTTTTTTAAATCAATTCATTGAAAATGGAATCCGATGATAACAACTAGACATTATTATTCCTCTAATAAAAATTTATTCAAGCTGCAAAATTTACCAATTGTACCAAAAAAGTAAAAAGAAATCTTATTGAAGAATTTACTGACAAATGTTTGATAAATTTCTTATTGAATATCTTAAAATAAACAAATAGCTCGATTTATTAGTAGGGCTTGACACGAGACGAGATATAGGGCGAGACTAGAAAATCTCATCCCGGTCTCGTCCTAAAAAAATTATTCTCGTTTAAATCTCATCCCGCTACCAGTTGTAGTCTCGTCTTCTTGAATATTATGATACAACAATTTAGTTGTACTTTTAACTTGAATCTTTTCATATTTGAAATATAATATATTACAGAATGTAAACAGATTATATATTGAAAGGAATTGATTAGAGAGCAATTTTAAACACTTCACTATAGATAACTAAATTATTAAAATTAAAAGATATCATAACCTTAATAAACTTTAACATCAATGGTTATGTATTAATAACGACGATACGGATCTGGCCGAAAAAGGGACACTAGTCGAAGAGATGATTTTTGTTAATGTCAAGTTTGACCTTGAGAACCTTGAGAAAAATACGCCCCCGCTCATTTTGACTATAGACGTACATTTAGTGGTGGGTTTATTATTGTTTGGTGAGGTATTACTTCAGAAGCACGTACATAGTTGGTTTTAATAGAGAATGGCTCTCTAAAAGCTCAAAGATATGTAACAGAGGTACTGGAAGATCGTAGTGTAACTTTTATGGTCACTATGGACGAGCAAGGCATTTTTATGCACGATAATGCAAGGCCACACGCTGCCAGGATTGTCAGTAAATATCTAGATTAGGTAGTCCAGATATGAACCCCATCGAACATGTCTGGGATGAGTTAGGGAAGCGTATTCGAAGGCATAGACCAGCTCCAAGAACTACCCAGAAGCTAAGAGAGTTCCTCTTGCAGGAGTAGAATAACATGGATCAGAATGTAATCCTTAATTTAATTCAGAGTATGCCTCGTCGAATGCAAGCGGTCATTACTACAAGAAGGGGTAATAGACATTGTTAGTTATATTTTTATTACTTATTATTATCAATTTTTTAATAATATAAGAATAAACCATAAAAAAATGAATTATGTTTTCTGATTCTATGTTTAAAAGCTACAAAAATGCTTTTTTTTTTTTTTTTTTTTTTTTTACCTGGGTTTATGGCTTTGGTGATAACCAATTAGCCAGACTTTTTTATTTATTTGTTTTTAGACGCTTGCTCTCAACAACTCACTTTCACGTTATTAATTTTATATTTTTAGTAATAAAATCTGTGCTTTGATATATGTATGTTTATTTATTCTTTATTTATTTTTTTTTATATATATATGTTTTTTTTTTATATATTTTTTTGTATAAATGTGTTTGGTCTCTTTTTTTTATTTTTTTTTTTTTTTTTTTTTTTATTTTTATTTTTTTTATTTTTTTTTTGCACTTACAGTTGTTTTCACTTTTAGTATTATGGTGTACAGTTTTGTTAGTAAATTTACATTTTATATTTGCATCTTTTTGTATGCAAATATGTCAGAAAAAGTACAGTTTCATTGTGAGAAAATCTTAAACAGTCTATATTTATTGGGAATGTTATATTAAGATCAGCTAGTTCTTTGTAGAGTATATCTATATTGTGTTTTTGGGTGTTACATTCCAAAATTATATGACTTAGGTCTCCATATTCCCCGCATGTACACAATGGGGTATCTGACAAACCTATCAAATTTTTGTAAGATGGATACATTGCGTGATTACTGCGTAGTCGATTCAAAGTGACTATATAGTCCCTATTTGATGCTCCATGAAACCATTTAACTCTGGGAATTTTTGGATAAAAACTTTTAAAATTACGACCGGTGACGGATTTTTCATATTCTTGTTGCCAATACAAAAATGCAGTAAATAAATTTACAATCTGCGAATACAAGTTGATACATTTAATTTTTTAAATTGTTTGTAATTTTTTAAATAATTTAAAGTGACCTAAATTTTTTGCATGACAGTGTAGTTATTTATTGGACAAGACGATAAAATTGTACTTTATCTTCGAGAGCGTTTTTCCAGCGTCGAGACGTCAGTCGAGAAGTTAATTATGCTCGAGAAGATAATGCGATTTTATCATCTCGTGCATTACAACATTTTTTTCTATAGCAAGACTTCAAGTTCAGGTGAAAAATAGAACAATTAAAATTACATTAATTTAATTAAATTGAATATAAATTACATACGAATTTTATTAGTAAAAAACAACCACTTATAACAAAAACATTTTTTTACTCATTTGTTTGACAAAGGGTTTTCGGTAGAATAAAATACCTTAATTTAAAAAATTTCAAGAATCATTGTTGGGAATTCTTATCATTTTTCTAGTATTCATTGATTTGTTTTATATTTTATATTATATACTGTAGTTATAGTGATATGGATGAGAGAAATATAGTTGTCAAATAAATTATTTTGAAGGTGTCAAAAAACTCAATTTAAAAAGCCTTTAAACTAATATATCAGGAAGTATCCTCTATTTATTGTCTATTAGACGAACGTTCAAGTACCGGGTAGGTGTTTGTAAGTAAAAGTCATAATGAGAAAAACAATAATCTATAATTTAAAAATTCTGAATTCAATACCTAATTGGCTTGGTTGTTAAAATCGACATCTGGATGTCTTGGCTGCTTGTTAAATTTAATTTCTTGGCAAAAACACGTAAGTTGTAAGTTTTAAAATTGTCAATAAATGGGTAATCTGTAATGGATCGAATTTGTTACACTTGAGTGGACAATAATCATAAATATTATTAGTTAAAACCATTTTCCACGACTATGAATTATTTGAGGTTTATTTGAGTTAATTCATTAATTAATTTTAACATGTGTGTGCTTTATAATACGATTGCATTCAAATAATGTGAACATAAATATTCTCCTGGCTTTTCGGCTGCCTGCTGTCACTATCCGATGTTCCACAGCTGGACTAGGGTGACAATATATTACTCTTGTTACTAATTTTTAAATCTTAAATCAACAATAAAAGAATTATCAAATATGAGTAATTTCATGATAGGGCATAGGGGAAGTAAAAAAATATGATTTTAAATAATACTAACTAACAATAATTAGTTTGAGTAAAACTTTATCTTATCTTACCCATGTAAAAGTAATTTAAACAATGATCAATGCCTTTTTATGGCATACATCTAGATATTTATTATTTTTGCCACCGGACTATTTTAGTTTCTGTTCTGGTCCAGGAGTTCTCAAACTATTTGTCGTTTCAGTTCATGCATATTTATACCTTGATTGATCATAATCGTAGCAGATGTGCCTGTGAAGGCATGCATGTCTCCTGTATTTATCCAATTAATTCCCAATTCGTGCCACAGAGCGTTTACCAAATTTATTAAATTCTTAGTTTATTGTACCAACCCCTTACTTTGCGTCTATTGTATTACGAACACTAAGTAAATAACAGTCATTCATTTAGTGTTTCTCTTAAATTATTATTTATTTATCTAAATAAAAAAGATTAATTGTTTTGTATCAACTCTTACTTTGTGGAAGACTATCATATTACGAACAGTAAACAACTAATCGGTTGAACGGAACTTCCACTATTTATTCGAAAAATATGTTTTTAAAATGCATTACAGCTGCTTCGCTAAAAATCAGCATAGTCACATTGACATATAAGTTACATTTTGTTTGCTTGTAGCTAGGTACCTAATGTTCATTAGATAGTATTAAGGCTAGACCAAGTATGGAAGTAATAAGACATAACAATATTAAAGCCTAGATGTTATTAGCCCTAAGGGATTATCCTGGATGTATTTCCCTCTAAGATCATTATAACTGTGCAATGATATAGGAAAACCAGGAAAATACTACAATCAATTTCAAGACTAGCAGTCTTTTTATTTCAAATTCTTCAAGGAAATCCAAATTTTGTTTTTTATTACAAGTGTTTAGTATTTGTATGTCATTGGAGTGTAAGAGTGAGGTTGGATGTTCAAGTAGGTGTTTTGCATAATTTGACCTATCTGGTTGTTTTAATCTATATGCTTTTAAGTGTTCGTTAAATCTTACTTCAAAATTTCTTTGTGTTTGACCTATTACATTTTGGACAATTAATTTTGTAAGCACCAGATGTTTTTAATTTGGGTAAAATTGTTTTTATATTTAACAATTTTGTACCAACATTATTTTGTGTTTTAAATGATATTAATGCTGATGTTGCCGAAAATATTATTTTTGAAATTGTATTGGAAATACTAATACTACTAATACACAATATTATGTAATATTTTGGGTGCTGGGGAGACAGAAAATAGTTATGACGATTGCGGATAGAACACAGTAGTTTAAAAAAATATGTTTTGGATTTTTTTAAATTTTTGGTTCTTTTATAAAATCTAAATTTTATTAGAAATATGTAGTATTTATAAGCGTTCTTTGGATTTTGTGATTGTTGTTCCAGTAGGTGTTTCTAATGTGACTTATCTAGTTGTTGCAATGTATAAACGCTTTTAAATGTTCATTGTATTTAGCTTCAAAATTTCTTATTGTTTGACTTATGTATACCGCATTACATTTTGCACATTTAGGGCCGGTTTATTCATCTGTTCAGTAAAGTATCCGTTAGTTATTTGTTCACTAAACTTAAAGGTCACCTGTAAGCAATTTGTGTTTATTCAACGCATTTTATTCGTTCAGTAGTTACTGAATACTTATCACTACGGGAGATAAGGCAACAGTGTATTTTCTGTGGTTTATGAGACTGAATTTACCTTAGAACAAAAAGATCTTTTTGTTCTAAGGACTTTACTAATCAGTTCTATAGTTTTTTTGACAGATGACATTTTACTCTGCATCAGCTGTGTATCTTGTTTGGTTTTTTCAAAATTTTAAAAGATTATTAGAAGTTTTTAGTTAAATCTGAGGGTTAACAAAAGCTGTTGCAGTGACGGAATCGGATTGTTTCTAAAAAATTTCATTATTTCCGAAATGGTTTTCTAACATAGTTTACAATAAAATACCTTTTAGATTGGTGTATTTCTTCTATGAAGGCTAAAGTTTGTGCAACAGATTTTTTTGTGAAACGAAATTATCCCAACAGTTTAAATTGTCCCATTGGTGAAATCTGTTTTGGCTATTATAAGGTCGGCGATCGTTAATATAGTCAAGAAAAATATTTATTTCGTCAATAAAATCCATTTAAAAAAATTAAGTAAAAAGACAAAACACGCGAAAAACACTTTTAGGTTAGAATCTCCTCTGTAATTCCTTAATGACAGGTCCAGTCGATCTGTAAGTTAAAGTCTTCAGTAGCTTATAATTACTGAAAACTTGGCGTTACTAGGAGATGAATAAACACTTACGGACGACAATCTTCTCAGTAACGCTACCAAACACTTTACTGAAAGGTGAATAAACCGACCCTTAATTTGTGTATGCAAGATTTTCTTTTAGGCATTTTTGCTTTTATATTCAATAATAAGAAAATCTGGATTAAGTTGTCTGGCAACGAATAAAAAGTTAATTTTTTGCACGATTTTTGACTGTTTACCGTGACGTTATAAGCATGTCGAACGTTGAGGGTAACCGATCTCAGACAATAATCATCTTCGATAAGACCCTTACCGTTCTCCATATTTAATATACTATTTTTATATAAATAGTTGAACCGTTTGTTAATCTGTTGTTTATTATGTTTGTTGTGTAATGGGTTGCTACAAAGTAAGGGTTGGTTCAATAAATCTTCTTTATCTACTCCTATTAAATTATCCATTAATTATTCAACTGCTTTTGAGGAATTAATAGTATCCATAAACAAAAAGCGTGAGTTATAATAACTCTCTAGTGAGTTATTACACCATACTGTCACAGTAACTATATACTGCCACGGAATCAATGGCGGTTCGATCCCCTGTGCCTACCAAACTTTGTTTTTTGTTTTATTCATTGTGTTTATTTTTTACATAAATGTCTACTCAATCCATAGAAATAATTAAATTTTAATTCTAAATCACAATTAAAGAACCGAATACCAAACCAAAGGTGGCCGATTCGATGAAACGGAATAGTCCATTATTGTAATTGAGGGGAGTAATGTCAGTTGATATTTTTAAAAAGATATTTTGACGTTTTCAAATCTGTTAAAAATTATAAAGGTGTTAAGAAAGATGAATTCAGAGAGTGAAGATGAATTATTATGTACACCTCCAGAATTGAGGCAAGTAGCTAATGCTACAGTATAAAATTTATTACCCGAAAAGTCACAAAACAAAGCGGTCAACAAAAATTTTTAAAATTGATGTATCAGTAAGAATGTAAACTCTTTTACAGAAAATGTTCTTTAGGTATATTTTAAAGAACTGAGCAGTAAGTATAAAGCATCTCTGTGGACTTTCTACTCTATGCTGAGAAGCACACTCAATTTAAATAATGAAATAAATATAAAAATATAGAAAATTATTGGAAATTACTTGCGTTTGTTAAACGTCAATTAGAGAAGCATGTAGCTAAAAAGGCAAAAACATTTACACCAGAATTTAATAATTTCATGAAAAATATCTGGCGACAAAGGTACCTATCTAATAGATTTCACAATAATTCAAACGTTTTAATCATCTATTTATTGTTAAAGTCGTAGATAAAGTATAGTATTCAACTTGCGGTAATGGTCATAACTCGCTTGATGAATTACAGCACTCGCCTGCGGCTCGTGCTGCAAACTTCATCTGCGTGAGTTATGACCTACATTACCGCTCGTTAAATAATATACTATTATGTCCGCAAAATAGTTGGGAGAGTGTAAAAAATAGCAATCACCTTAAGCATAATAGATCATCATGAACAAATAAAACAGAGGCAGCAGCAGAGATAAACGTACATTACTTTCCGAGCGTGGCTGAATTAAAAAGCAGTATTTAATACCGAAAAAAACCATAAATTATGGCAATAAACAGGTTTTAAAAGTTTGCCAAGTGTTTATTGTTAGATGCTCTCTCAGTTTTATATAAAAAAATAAAGTATGATCCTTTGCAAACCATTAAAAACTAAGAGCTACTGAAACGAAAAATTCTTTATATATTCAGTTATATAAATTCAAATGTGATTTGGCTTAATAGAGGATCGAACTTACTATTAGGGCAATATCCATAGCTCCAAAGAACTTAAATATGTAATATTGAAGTTTCCAGCAGTTCAATATATTAAATAAAAAAAAGTTTTCGTTGTATTTGGAATAGTTGCAAAGAATTTGGGAAAATTATGTAAAAAATTGGCAAACTGCTGATTGTCATTATACAGGGTGATTGATTAGTGTGAGGAAGCTCAGTAGATCTGTTATAGTAAAAGTTACAAAAAAAACATTATTAACAAAAATTGTAGGCAGCTTTAAACTCCACATTTAAAAATTAGTTGAAATCTTACAGGGTGTTCCATAAGATGGTGGCACACCAAACTTATGTTTTTTAAATGAAACACTATAACAGCTTCCTCACACTAATCAATCACCCTGTATACAAGGTGTTGTATTTGAAAAAACAAGGTTGTTATTGGCCACGGTCACATGACACACCCTGTATTAAAAAATTTATAAAGAATCAAACATACTAATTCAGGGTGCGAACGTTTTTTCAAGTATGTCCCATTATTAGGTGTATCTGTTTTCGAATTTACTACATTTGGCTATTCCACATAAATAGGCATTGATAATATAGATTTTATCTTACAATTCTTTCGACATATCTACATTTATTATTTCATAAAGCCTTCGGTGGTTTAGTTTCATCGTGAACGATATAATAGAAGTAGAATGCGGGAAAACGCGCTAGTAGAGAAAGCTCGGAATAAAATATCAATTGATACTCATCCGTTAAAGTAAAAGAAATAAGAACTAATTTATTGCAGAAACTAAGAAAAAACTGAATTTAATAAGTTAATAATAAATTTAGTGCACCAAGCAACAAATAAAAGGACTTACAAAAAGTTACCAATTAAAAACATTAAAACACATAAAAGCATTTCACTGTCGCCGTTGATGGTGATTTTTGCTCATAGACTGCTGCAGCCTAAATGAATTTAATTTTTTTGCGGTTTGCCTTTCGTAGCATCGTTCGTAGCAGAAGCAAAGAGCCAACTTTTCGCTTGTCACATAATGTTGACAACTGACGTCAAGGGTTATTTTTCTCTTATTTGTGTTAACACGTTTAGTTTGAATTGGTTGTTTTGAGAGTTCTTTTAGATTTTTTGTCACATTTTCCATTTATAGTGTTACGTTATTAGTAAATATTTTTTATTCGAATTTTTGGTTTTATCCTCAATTTCTATGCTCTTTTTTAATTTTCTGTTTGGTTTTTTTAATACTTTTGCCTGGAGTAATGGACCATAGCTTGGATTCAGAAAATTCCGATGTTACAACCTCACATCTGTACTTCTTTCCTACTCTGGATTTCATTGTTTAAACCTTTTCACAGTATTTTTCTTTTTTTATTGAAATTGCTCACACAACAAGGCATAATGCACCCATTAAAAACATTTCCTTTATAATCCGAAATATTGTTTTATTCTTTTCAATATAATGAAAACAAAATAAAATTATAGGTATAATATAACTAGGAAGCGCCAGCAACGTCAAGTTTATGAATAGGTGGAATTTTTAGCATAAGTCGGCTGAAAAGTCCCCGGTCTACCATAGTAAAACACAATATTTTGACAAAATTCATTTTTTTTATTCAACATAGTTGCCTTCAAGGGCGATACAGCGATTATAGCGACCTTCCAACTTTTCGATACCATTTTTGTAGTACTCCATCGGTTTGTCCTCAAAATAGGCTTCAGTTTCGGCGATTACCTCAGTATCAGAGCCAAATTTTTTTCCCGCGAGCATTTTCTTCAGGTCAGAGAAAAGGAAAAAGTCGCTGGAGGCTAGATCTGGAGAATACGGTGGGTAAGGAAGCAATTCGAAGCCCAATTCATGCATTTTTGCCATCGTTTTCGATGATTTGTGACACGGTGCATTGTCTTGATGAAACAACACTTTTTTCATCTTCATATGGGGCCGTTTTTTCGCGATTTCGGTCTTCAATCGCTCCAATAATGCACAGTAATAGTCGCTGTTGATTGTTTTTCCCTTTTCCAAATAGTCGATGAACAATATACCGTGTGTATCCCAAAAAACTGAGGCCATAACTTTGCCAGCTGACTGTTGAGTCTTTCCACGCTTTGGTGGCGGTTCACCGGCCGCAGTCCACTCAGCTGACGTCGATTGGACTCAGGCGTGTAGTGATGGAGTCAAGTTTCATCCATAGTCACATATCGACGCAAAAAATCGGGTTTATTACGACTTAACAGCTGCAAACACTGCTCAGAATCATCAATTCGTTGCTGTTTTTGGTCGATTGTGAGCACGCGCGGCACCCATTTCGTACAGAGCTTCCGCATACCCAAATATTCGTAAACAATATGTCCAACACGTTCCTTAGATATCTTTAGAGTGTCAGCTATCTCGATCATATTCACTTTACGGTCACTCAAAATCATTTTGTGGATTTTTTTGATATTTTCGTCGGTAACTACCTCTTTTGGGCGTCCACTGCGTTCACCGTCTTCAGTGCTCATTTCACCACGCTTGAATTTTGCGTACCAGTCAATGATTGTTGATTTTCCTGGCGCAGAGTCCGGAAACTCATTATCAAGCCAAGCTTTTGCTTTAACTGTATTTTTTTCTTTCAAATAACAATATTTAATAAGCACACGAAATTCTTTTTTTTCCATCTTTTTGAAAATAACAAAAGTTGCTTCACTAAAAATGCAATATCTCACAAACTAATAGTCCAACAGCTGTCAAATTTTTACACGAATCTTTTGAAGGTTGATACTATCTAAAAATGAAATGGATTCAATTCTAGTGTCGTCATCTATAGGTCAGACCGGGGACTTTTCAGCCGACCTGTTACGAATAGAACTTCGTCATGCATAAAGAAAGAAAGAAAATATTTTTATTTTGCTTTTTTTTTAAACGGCAATATTTTCGCTGAAATGGTATTTCAAATTTTTACCCTCCTGTAAAACGTTATTATATTTGAAGAACTTACTTGTATTATGGAAGTCTTGCCAACGGCAGGTGCGCCCAATAAAATAACCTTAATTCTATCGACGGATTCTGGACTGATCTCGATTGGAGAACGCCGATTCTGTTCTTGGCTGCTCTCCTGACCGCTTGTTCCCGAAGTGGCATTCTGGCGGCGCTCCAGGAAATCCAGATCCAACTCTAAAACATAAAGGATCCCAGTTATAATAGCACTTCTTAAGCATCGACCCTGAATATAATAAACCGACATCCCTTGAATTTAATTTAAGATTAAATCGTCATTAATTGAAGGGTTTTCATGGTAGACATGGGGTTGTTTTTGGCGATTTAGAGGATTTAATAAAGGGTAGAATATACAATGACATAAAGCAGCAGAGAAAAAATTTTAGGTAAGATGACTTTTTGTTTTATCGTCCTTTTAACTGGGTTAGATTAGAGTGTAAGGAAACTGGCTGGCGGTAGCGATTGATTTCATTAGTGCGCAGCTTGCCTGTAAAGGTAAAAATACTACATTAAATATTAATTTTTCTTTAAACCTTTACAATAATATATAAATTAAATATCGAATAAAAAATTTGACAATAACTATCAAAACGACAAGCCTAGAACAACGTACTTTACATAAATATATACACAGTCTAGGGGTGTTAAATCCGGTTTCCTTTTGGTTGTTGGTACGTAGACTTTTTTCTATTTTTTTCAATGTTAGTTACGTAATTATGATTTAATTATAATAAAAAGCGTGCTTTCGAACACGTGGCTTCAATAATTTGTTCAAGGTAAGCTATTACTTTTAGACAAAAGATAATAATTGATTAGTAAACAGCTGGGAATTATATTTTCTGTAAGTTAAAAACATAATTATTGACAAATTTTAAGTTCATAAAAATCTTAGAGCGTAGTCTTCAACCACGTTATTAAAACTTGCTAGAGTCAAACTATTAATAATAATTATTAAACAAAAACCACTTAATATATTTAATGTTATAAAAAATCAATTTTTCACAAGCATGCACTTAGCACAAATACAGGGTGTTTAAAAAAAAGGTAACACCGTCTCTAGGATAGGTAAAAAATAAAAAAATAATTGGGGTTTGCTTAGTAAAATTTTTTTCTAACGCCATCCGTTTTCAAGATAAAGGGCGTTGAAGAAAATGAAAATTATACATTTCTTACGATTTTGCCGAAACTACTGGCAACATTGCAATGAAATTTTATACGAATATGTTTTGGAAGCATCAAAAACTTTTTCTATTGGAGCAAAACTCTATTTATTGTTGACTTATTGTCATAACAATCAATAAATGTCAATTTTAGATGGCAAACTTAGAGAAAAGCGAAATTTATCATTAGTTTATACCAGGGGCGATTATTACTTCATAATTTTCAAATCAAAATATTCCGAAAACGGTACATAATATCGAGTTTTACCGAGAGTACCTTTTTGGTGTAGAATTAAACGATGTTTATGTTCACTTGGAGTTTTGACTAATAATTCTAACCTAAAAAAAGTTATGTTGAATAATACGTTGTATGAATCGTGTAACTAGCGCCCTCTATGAGAGTTAGTTATAAAAACAAATTCATGGGATATATCAGCTTCCAAAACATATTCGTATAAAATTTCATTGCAATGGTGCCAGTAGTTTCGGCAAAATCGTAAGAAATTTGTAATTTTTCATTTTCTTCAACGCCCTTTATCTTGAAAACGGATGGCGTTAGAAAAAAAATTTACTAAGCAAACCCCAATTATTTTTCAGTTTTTTACCTATCCTAGAGACGGTGTTACCTTTTTTTGAAACACCCTGTATATGATTGTTTCAAAGTTTTACTAAAACTAGTGTTAAAACTTTCCAGTAATTTATTAGAACTAGTTATATACCTTTTTTACTTAAAACACATTAGTCTAAACACAATTTTTTTGCATTATTAAGAATAGGACCGTCCTGTGCATCAATAATTTTCAATTCTGTTTATTTGTTTTTTATATTCATGGACGCTGTGTTGGAAAACTTAAAGAAAAGACAATTTATTTGTTGAAATTTAGTAATTTGCTGTCCTATCTGAAGTCTGTCCAATGCCAACGCCCATACCTCCATGATTCCTTCTCATACACATAAAAACTTTTAGGAAGATACAACCCGCTAAGTTGGAGATAAGTTAGAGCCAAGCTTAGGCTAAGTTGGAAGATAACGCACGCCCTTGTTGAAAGCATCCTTTGGAGCTGATGTTGAGACCGCAGAATCCTGAATCTAAACCACTTCTGAGTCGTTAAGAAAATCAATACATCTTAAGCTGCCAGAACCAGTAGATAAACACCCAGAAACTTCCATCCCTAATTCTCTACGAAGAAGCTGAAGCCGCCCTTCTAGATAGTACAGAAACCTAAGTTAAGTTGAGTCCACTTTTTACAATTCCTTTCTGTTCATTATCGTACAGTACAGTTTCAATAATTAATCAATATTTAAAAAAAACCGTTTCATTTATATACCTTAGACTACAAGTCTTAAGGGTGTGGCGCCCTTATTACTTATACATCCCAATACGTTTTATAGTAAGCATTAACTTGGAGTCGAACCACCCTAACCTTAACCTAATCTAACCTAACCTAACCTAACCTAACCTAACCTAACCTAACCTAACCTAACCTAACCTAACCTAACCTAACCTAACCTAACCTAACCTAACCTAACCTAACCTAACCTAACCTAACCTAACCTAACCTAACCTAACCTAACCTAACCTAACCTAACCTAACCTAACCTAACCTAACCTAACCTAACCACACCCTGGAGAGGGTCTCTTAGCCGGGATCTCCTTTGGAGAGTTTTGTAGTTACCAATTGGCTCCCTGCCTTTTTGGGAACTGTTCAACAAACACTAAGTATTTATAATCAACTTATATTAAGTAAATTAGATGATGTATTTTTTAAATATGTATCTATTTTTTAATATACAAATCTTTAAATATAATTTCTATTTCTATACACTAAAATATGAATAGTTACTTTAGCTCCAGTGCACTCAGGTTACACAAACGAACAGACCTATGGTCTATTCGTTTGTAGGTCTGTTCGTTTGTGGTCGAAATATTTTATGTTGGTATATTATTGCGTCACTATTATGGACATTAGTAATGTGGTTTAAAATTAACCCCATAAAAAGTTTAATCAGTGTTTTTGAGAGCACTTTTTGTGTCCATTATTTTTGCTTCTTTGAATATTTGCTTCAAGAAGTCAAAATATAAGAATGTAAGATTGTTCAATACAGAATTAAGAAGACTTCTTACAGAATTAAATAAGGTATCAATTGGAATTTTTTCATTTACAAAGTGATTGATAACGTTACTACAATACAAAGGCGTTTTGTCAGGTAACATAACCTTAGTTTTAAACCTCTATGGATATTTTCTCCGTTAAGAGATCGTGGCTTTAAATAATAAAAAAAAGAAAATGACTCTAAGTTATAAATGAAAGCTACTTACTTAATTAAAAAGAAAGGAAAATCTCTGGTGGGTATTTTTTTAATTCATTTTATACTGCTAGTCGTTTTACATCAATCTTCTTTAATATTCGCTAATGGAAATGATCTGTACGTTTTCCCAGAAATAAGCATCTAAAAATGACCTTTAAATTGGAATAACTCGTAAAAGCCGAAGCGTTTAAATAAAAATATCGATCCCGATTGCATCCTTTATCATTCCTGTCAGTCTAATTACGTATGATCCACTGTACTGATAACGGGTTTTATTATCCCATTAATGTATCTATTCAATGTTGTTCGACAATGGTAACTTTGAACGAGATATCGATTTACAGGAACTTAAGTATCTAATGAACAAGTAAATTGCAAGTTATAGTAAAGAGAGGAAATAGCTGCTTAAGTGGTTCGTTGACCGATAATATTTAGGTCGGTTATTGTGATCGACGAGAAAAAAATTTTCACATTTATTGAAATTTTCACCTACCTAATAATTGAGTTCATCGTGCTTTTCATTGTTATTATTATAAACCATCGGTATTGCATTGTTTTATCCATAGACTAATTTATACATTTATATAACAGACGCAACCTCATAAGCGATTTTGTGCTGCAAAATGATGTTGGCGACTTATAGCATCTATTGTGTCCCCCCTTACTTGCCAAGTTCTGATGTTTTTTCAGATTTATAGCAGCTCTTCGAGTCCTATTTTCCTGAGGAAGTTTTGGACATCGTCGGGCTTCAAATCAGGTAGATCCCCTTCTTCTATTTCATGTGCTCCTAGGTATCTTGCCCTAGAATTCTGCAAGGCAGAGCATTCTGAGAATATGTGTATTGAGGTTGTATCCTCTTCCTCACAGAATCTGCACTTTGCTTCATCTGCCAACCCTAGTTTCTTCATGTGGCTTTTTAACCGGCAATACCCGGTTAGTATTCCCGTTAAAATTCGGAGCCTTTTTTTACTGAGGTTGTGGCAGATAAGAGATCTCTTCTGGTCATGGTTCCCCAGTAGTATCTTAGATTGCCTGATTCCAGTACTTGGATTTTTCCTTCTCCATTTCTTCCCTTAGTTTTCCTAAGATTGCTCTACTGCTGATCCCACAGGATGGTTCTGGTTTCAGCTCCTTTTTTTGCCAGCTTGTCTGCTATTTCGTTCCCCTCAATTCCTATGTTTCCTGCGACCCATAGGAGGGTGACAGTGTTCTTCTGGCCTAGTTCATTTAGTTTGCATAGGCATTCCCAAACCATCTTCGAACTGATTATATTTGAGCTCAGCGCTTTGATGGCTGCTTGACTATCCGACATGATCACAATCTCTTGTCTGCGGTAGTTTCTTCCAATATTGAATTCCACACATCTTTCGATGGCGCGGACTTCTGCTTGAAAGATGCTCGGGTATGTGCCCAAGCTTTCTGAGTATTTGGCTCTCGGTCCAAAAACTCCTATCCCAGTTCCCTCGTCTAGCTTGGAACCGTCCGTATACCATTTTATGGTATTCTGGTTTAAATTCTGTATGGTGTCTTCATCCCATTCAGATTTATTACTCAACTTTATGATGAATTTTCTCACAAAGTTGAATTTATTTGGCATATTATCTTGGGGCAAGGTTGATCAAAATGAAGTGATCGAGGTTTTTCCCTGATAATTCCTTCTTTGATCATTCTATATATTGTTTTCTTCCTTACACTTTCTAACAGAATGTGCAGTGGGGTCAAGTTTAAAATCACCTCCATTGCAGCAGTGGGGCAAGTTCCCATTGCTCCAGTGATACATGAACAGGCTAGTCTCTGAATCTTCGAGAGATTTTTCCTCGTCGTACTCAGATTAGCGGAGAGATGTCGCCACCCGTTCATTTTTCTCTAGAAATTATCAATTTTATACTGACCGTAGTAGGAAATTTTTAGATTGTGACTCGATTATTTTCCATTAAGTGTGTAGTTAATCTAGACATATTTTTAAATATGATGTATAGGTATTATATTAATTAATAAATATGTTTACATTAGAATCCATATTTAAATTGTTTTCAGATTTGAACAGATCATAAGAAAAGTGTTTTGAATATTTTTATGAATATAATAATTTAGAGATCCTGCAGATGGGAATATATTTAAACATGGCGCAGTCAGTATAAAGAACTATAACAAAGCTTATTTAGAAAATACCTGCATTATGCGAACCTCTAGAAAGACCAACAAATCTCGAAGGTTCAATGTCTTTAGAAACAATAAACCAAGTTCTTCGAAGTATAGAAAATTCCACAGCAGACAAGATGGAACAACAGTTATCACAAATACAAAATTTTATGGAGTTAATAGCCAATGGAAATATATTTCCAATGAAAGTAATATTCCTAGTGTGGAAAATGCAAGTATTGTTGATATTGGCCAAATTAAATTACCTACAAATGTGCCAATTCCAGAAAAACTAGACGACTCTAGAAGCTTGGGACAATTTACGGACTGGAAAATTAAATATGAAAACTACATATCTTTTCAAGGATTAAAAATGGAATATAGTGGACAAGTATCAGCCTTACTATTATCATTTTTTGCACAAGATATATTAGACGTTGTTCGATTTATTTTGAAAATTAAAGATTTCAATAAAATCAGTGCAAAACAAATCTTGGACCAACTTGAAATAATAGATATATGGTTCCATTGGAAAAGTCACTTTACGCACGTGTTAGGTACCCCATTTTTTTCTACTAGCGTGCAGAAAAGTCCAATTTTTTTGTGTTGAAAAAGTCACAAAAAGTGTTGGGGCGAGCCGCACGCTATAGTAGAAAATATTTTTAAAAACGGTGAAACATTTTAATAATATATTCAAATCTACCAGAAATAAAATCGTACTTCATCTCAACAATTTTAAAAATATTCTACTGGCTTAATTTTAAGATTGTACTGAAAAGAAAATAGTCATAAACCTTACAAACTGCTTTTAAAAATATGATTGATGGGAGGAAAATTCTGAAGTAAATGCGATGGAAAAGTTTACGGTGCTACATCTTTCGAAACTGACATGTAAAACTCTTAGTTGTATTTTGCTTCTATTCAAGGAAGGATTAAAACATACAAAAAAGGTCAAGAGAAATTATAACACGTACTTATTGTAGTACAGTTGCTAAAACAGAACAAATGTGATAGAACTCAAATTTTAATCTAAATCGTACAAACCCGAATGGCAGGTAATTCGTGCTAAATGCCAACTATTTACCTGACAGTAACTAACTTACCTTTATTTCCTAAAACTAACAAAAAAATACATTGGTTAGCAATAAATGATCATAAGATTTCCCATTAAATTTTATAGTGACTTGCTATCAGCCGCACAAGATTACACAGTGTTTATAATTCTGTACCAATCGTGATAGGCAGTTCCTGACATTGATAAGCTATAGCGTGTAATATTTAATATTGGGGGTTGTATGGAATAAACACTTTTACACTAAAGACATTAAACTATATTTACAATGACTGGATTAGAGTACAACACTTAATTACTATAAATAAATTATATTAATGCTGTATCAGCAACATAGTGAACTTGATCATGAATATCATACATTGAACCTGTCGTCTATGCCTTGCTGTGTATTTATTTCTATCTTTTGTTTATTCAACCTTACTCGCAGACACGATGTGACCTTGAACGTGCCATACTATAAACAAACTACGGTGGTCTAGGCCATCGATATTTCTAATAAACAATTTAATTAAAAATACGAAATATACGGGGTGTTCACACCACAAGCGGCTAGCTCTTTTTCCATGGCTTCCATGGCTTAAAGTTACAGAACAAGTAAAAAGTATTTTATGCGTTAAGATTGTATCTACAAGTTCAAACACAGTATTTTTAAAAAGTATCTCGGTTTAAAAATATACTAAATGATTAAATAATTAACTTTATTATAAAAAAATAACGTAAATTAATCTGAAAAACGTAATTAAATACATTCATTATTATATTATGATCTATTTAGATACATTAAATAAGTGGGTTTGATGATACTTCGTTGTGACCACCTGTAGTATCGATTTTTGTTCCGTATTTGGTATAGTAAATGCTAAATAAACAAATATGCATCTCATATATTGTTTAAGGTTTTATTTACTTGGGTGTTCGATTTTCAAAATCTTAAACTCTTCAATTAGGAGGTAAAGGAATTGATTTAATTATACAAACTGATTTTTACATATTTGATATATTTACACAGTTTAGTTCATGTAAAAAATGTATTTACCTAAGTAAATAGTGGTATTATGCTAGAAGTATTTATTTGCTCTTTATCAAATCCGAAAAATTAATAATTTTTTCTTGTTTATTAATTTACTGAAAAATACAAAACCTCAAATATATATTTCAAAACCGAAACAGACTTTTTAAAAATTAATTTGTCAAATACAAACGTTTAGAATAATCTCTTTACCAAAACAATTAAAACAGGATACGAATAAGCATAATAAAATATTATATTTCTTTCTATCTTGCATTATTGTCACCTCGTAACTCCCCACAAAAGTTAAAGGTGGATAATTAAACCAAATTCAATAATTATTAATAAACTGGAAAAAAAAACATTAAATGGAAAAATAAAGATTATTTATTCACTCAACTTTTAAACATTTGTATACAATATAATAATGTTTGTTTATATAATTATCATAAAACCATTTTATTTGCATACTCTACCCTAAAACATACCTTTACGTACTTGATTTCTAGATATTATATAACTATTCTACTAATAAAAACTCACTTAGGTTTCAAACGTTTGAATATACACTTATTGAAATTCAACAGCAGAACAATAAACATAACCTACTTATTTACTAGATTAATATTAACTGTTATATTTCCGTTTCCAGGAATGAATTGATCTTGAGCCATTTCGTGAAAATCGGATAATGACAGTCGCTGACAATTTCATATATATTAAAAAACAATAATATGATGTTTCTATGGTTACTAACTAAATGTCAGCTATCCTGAAATTGAATGCAAATTTCAAAAATAGCAAACGCCGATAAAAATATTTATAGTTTTGTCGTATACTTCTCGTATACTATTTCTTTATTAATCAGGATACCAGTAGGAGTATTAAATATACATTCCAGTTTAAAAAAACTTAGCAAATCTTTTAATAATTTATTAACAAACCAAACAAACTTTCTTCCCTCTCATTCTTCTTTTTTTAAGAAGCGTGTTATGACTATTACCAAATAGGTACCTACCTGCGTGTACTCAACACAGAACACAAAATAATTTTGTACGTCATTTTTTTTTCACTGTTCTTTTGTATTGTACTTACCCAACTAGTAAAGTAAATATCTATTTTTTAAAATCGGCATGTAAAAGTCGACATATTGTTAATCTAATAACTTAGCAATTTAGGGCTTTGATCTAAATAACGTTCCTCTCTAGTACACGAATTAAAAGAAGTAAAGAAAAAAAACTGATTTACAAAAATATTAATTAGTTTCAATAAAAAAGAAAAATATGAAAGCGCTTTTAAATGTGTTTTGAAAACGTTAGGCTCTTTTGCATACTAGACTCTTTTAAAACGATAACTGTAGACGGACTCAGTTTTATTATTAGTATTTCACTTGAGCCATACGAGATATGTGTATCGCAAAAGCGATAGAAAAAATATTCGGTCTTGGGTCGCAGATTTGAAAGTCAATTGCAAGTGTATTATTTTCTTAAATAATATAACTTTAGACAGTATTTTTATAGTTTATGCCAGTGTTTAATTAAAATAGGTTAACTTACCCACACTATCAGCCCGGTATTATCATTTCCTGGAAATACGAAACTTAATTTTACTCAAGATAGTCTCAAGAAGTCTACTTGTACAGTAGGTAATAGCTCTTCATCCGTTGTAAACTAAATTACTTTCAAATAATAATGTGAAGGATAAGCATCTTATTGCAGTTGTTCAGAAAGTTTTTTTATAAGCTTTAATTTATCATATTGCAGTGTTTCTAATGCTTTTTTACTAAAAATATGTGATAAAATACCATGCATTTTTTCATTCGAACCTGTAATTTTAAGGACAAAAGGAATTTTCTAAAGTATGTGGGAAAAATATAGTAGAATAAGCTTAGAAATTTCGTTAAACCACGAAGCTGAAAGCATTTTAGCGTCTCTGGATTAACGTGTAAAGGGCTACCATTCTCTGGCATAAATCAGAACTTTACGTTGTTAGTATAAACCTATACCTTTTTTGGTAAAAAAAACAAAAAATGAACATACTAAGAAAACTAGTTTATTTGTGAGAAACATACATCAATAAAAATAAAAAAAATATGTTTGGTGTTTTAATTAAGAAGCAGAGATTTCAGTAGTTTAATTTTTTTTTATATCAACTTTTTTTACAAGAGAACGTTTTTCATTCATGCAAAATAGTGGTCAGTCTCATTATAGTAGAATCTGTTTATGTTGTTTTTTTGTTACCAAATAACAATATATGTAAGGGTTTAAAATATTAATTGAAGTATATTCTTTTTAGGTTTTCCTAATATTGTTATTTATATTCATCATGAGATTAGTAAAGTTTTTCCGTTAATTGAATTTTGGTATTTTAAAGAAACTATAAAAATAAGCTGATCGTTGTCGATTAAATATTTTTTTGTTGCTGTGCAGCATTTTTATCTAGAAATTATTTAATCGTAGTAATAAAACTCAAAGTCTATCCACAACGTTTAATAGTAAGGTTCAAGGGTTTCTGTAGAAACCATATTCTCAGTAACGTTTTCTTCCTTAGGATTTTTCAATTATAAATTATTTGCAAATATTAAACCATTGCTTACTGTATTCACCAAAAACTGATTTTACTTATCAGTATTATTTACTAAAATTTATAAGTATTCACCATGGTCCTAGAAAGTTTTCTTGGCATTGTAGGTATTCTTGGCATTGAGTATCATTTAAATTGTTGTGCATTATTTTGATCTAATGTTTCATGAACGGAGGATGGAATGCCCCAGGGATCGGTACTGGGACCGACCCTCTGGAAGTGTATTTGATGAGGTTTGTGGGATAGTATGTAGGGATGGATGTAAGATTGAGGTCTATGCGGATTATGTGTGTCTGGTGTGTACGGCAAAGAAAGAAAGACAAGGGAGGCTGGCGTGATGGTAAAAAGTAAGAGGAGTAGGTGAAATGCCTAGATGTGTGGTTCGATAACCAACCACACACCAGGGGTGTAGATGAGAAGTTATCGATAGGACGATTGAGCGTAAGTGTGGGGTGAAAGAGCGGGGATCCATGCGAGGATAAAGCCACTACTACAGGGGCAGAGGGGGATTTTGTTGAGAGTGGTACAGACACCCGTTGGTGTCTTTTAATTGATCTATTCTGAATCGCCCTTTTGTGTTAATTGTTTTGAATTCATTCAGATTTTTATTGGTTTCAATAACCGTTTTTACTAGTTCTGTGTTGTATTGCCATTTTTTTTCTTTTTATGATGCGGAACATGTCTTTCTCATGGCTTTTTCTAGCTTGTTTATGTCCATTTGGTTTTGCAGTTCTTTCTTCTTTTTGCGATCTGACTTAGAATGAATCTCAATATTTGCTCTTATTAACCTGTGATCGCTTAAAGTGATTTAGGACGGAGACATATTTTACTACATTCTTTTTGATTTGATAGTATCTAGTCTAATTTTTATAAATTTAATCAAAATTTAAATTTATGATTTATTTCTGTAAAAAATATAACACCAATATTAGTGCATACAAGATTTTAAAAAACCATCCAAACTCATTCACCGATTTCAAGTGTATGTACATGATTCAAAACTTAGTCAAAATAGAGAATCAAATATTCAACACATTATATGTTTTAAATAGCAGCTCTTGTACTATTGATAATATTAAAAAGTATTAAAAAAGAAAATTAAAACGAACAAACATGAAATAAGCTTATTTTATTTTATTAAGAAAACATTAAAAGTTGAAGGAATAAAACAATGAAATATCTGCGAGCTTAGTAAACAAGAATTGCTTTTAACTTAAAAGGTTGAATTTTCTCTTTTCGTATTGTTAATTGAATTAAATTCTATGCAAAAATTTTGTTCGTCTCAAAAATAAATTAAAAAAATATATATTTTAGTTTAAAGCATGGAACAAAGAAATATACCAAACTCTTACTTTATAATTACCTATTTATATAATATATTAAAAACAGTAAACAACTTAACGGTTGAATGAGAAATCTCATTATTATTCCTATAGATATTAAGGTAAATAGAGACGAGCTCTTCTCCCACATGAAACTTTTTTTTCGGGCTGAGATGGGAAATTTATGTTCGATTGGTCTTTATCCAGAACCCAACAGTGTTGGACTCACCCTCGAGAGGATGCCTACTAACCAAACCAACCTCACAACTCGCCGTTACCCCTGCCTCGGAATCACCACCGTGGCATACGGTAATATACTAAAAAAAATTCTAACTTGCTGTCACCAGATGTAATAACCGAAAAGAAGTTTCTTATTTGCTGTCACCAGATGTAATAAGCGTAAAAGTTTTTAATCTTAATTTTTAACAAACTTTAGCCTAGCCGAGCGGATGTTAGGCTAAAGTTAGGGTTCGTAGATTCGGCCTCCGCAGTATTTGGTGTTGGGAGGTCTTACTTCGGCGGTCAGGAAGGACGGGATTTGTTGCTGGGCTCTGAAAAAGGTCTGGAGTCTAGAGAAATGATACACAATATTCTCGGGAGAATCTAGCAAATTTATTAAGCTCTAAGTTTGATGATACAAGTATAAATTTAGATGAAACTCTTGCGGAATGCTATGTGCATCTCCCAAAAAAAAAAGAAAAAAACAAAAAACTTTCTTTAATTTAACATTAACAAGATTTAAAACTAATCAACAAAAATAATTGAAATATGGTCTGATGGACCCTGGCGTGATATCAATTTGGTTACAGTTTAATTCTTAATCGTTACGTTATGTATGACTTTTCCGGAGGACTCAGTTCTCTGACGGAGAATATTATCTACGTCCCGACAGTGGAGACCCGGTAAACTCTATATATCCGGTTGAGGATAAAAGATACAATATCCGTCTGAACAATTAAGACGATACAAATTCGCTTAACGAACAAATCCAAACTCCCATAAAATTTCTTAGTTATTAAGGGTTAGTAAAATCTAAATTGACTCACCAATTTTCCCTGTAACGAGTTTAGGTTCACTCACACACTCACTTATGTTATTAATCGCCCCGGTAAAATTAATGTTGTGATTTATCACTTGGATAAAATTTCACTGATTATTATTATTACAAAAAGATTATTACTTCGTTTCCGCGGCCCGGTGATCGATTATTTAAATTATTATACTTTAATTATTTTATTGAAAATTAGCACTTGGCTCACTTTCCAAAAAAACCACTTAATTTTGCCCTAAACGCGTTTGATTCGATTGGCATCTAGCCTATGGAACGCTCCAAATCGAATTCCCCCCATGTTCTCAACACGGAGGATTCGTTAGGCATCTAGCCTCTGGAGACGTCCAAATCGAATTCATTGATTCTTCGTTTTTTGGTCCCCAGCAAAAGTCTTTTTTCCCCCTAGTACCTCATGAGACCACCCTTTCTCCCTCATTCTGCTCACTTGTCTCTTTACTATTGGCTAGCAGCCCTGCTACCGGCACTGCTTGGGTACGCTTCGGGAGCTGAGCCAGCAAAATTTGGCTTACACATCGCGGCTAGCTCCTACGTGACTTTTTTTGTTTTTTTCAGAACTGCAACTTCTTTAGTTGCAAATTCTTTAGTTTCGTGTTCTACATTTTTTCAAATACATTCTTGTGAAATAGCTTTTCGCTGACCAATGTCCTGTCGCTATTACGCAAAGGTTACTTAGTTTAGTTTAATAAAGAACCAGAAAGCACCAGGGGTTGATGGTATTACAAAGAAATGATAAAGCTGGGCAGAACTACAACAATTGAGTCGATCAAAATTTTTCTTAATAAATGCCTGACACTAAGTATCATCCCAGAGATATGGTAGAATGCTTATAAGTAATTCTATTATACAAGAAAAGTTGAAAATAGAAAATTACCGACCCCTAAGTTTGCTCCCACATCCATGCAAATTATTGACAAAGATGATAATAAAAAGAATTACCAACAAGTTAGATGCTTACCAACCTCCTGAGTAGGCTGGGTTCCGTAAAGGCTTATTAAAGGATCATTAATAGAAAAATGCAATAAATAAAACGTACCACTACAAAGAACATTAAATATAGAACTTTTTAAAACAAACTTTCACTATTTATTAAAAACATTGCTTCTTTAAACTCAATGACAGTTGTTTTGCTAGAAACTTCAATATGTAAATCTGACGATTATAGTTATCATTTATTTTAATAACCCTCTTCTTTTAATAATAAAATAGTTAAATTTATATTTCAGCCATAATACGAGAGAAAAAAGTAGCTAATCAAAAAAGTATCAAATACTTTACAATTATGACTTCTAAGGTTATTAATAATTTTTAAAATATGCGGTTAATGAATCTATTGTGTTTTGGCTGAACTGAAAAGCGTTAAAATATATTTACATTGCTTTTATTTGCTATTAAAGCTTTTTTTATTGTAAATGGATGTTAAATTTTTTAGTGGCCCGAATAATCTCAGGTTTTACTGTTTCAAAACTGTAAGCAATTTAGGTATGTCAATTTACAAGAGAACGTTACTTTTCAGTAATGCTAAAACAGAATATCCTCGAGGATTACATACGACATAAAAAAGGGCGCTTTTAAGGGCTTAAATGCAAAATACTGCTTATTTTAGGACGATTGCTACTATAAAATATTTTTCCGTGCGACTGCGTGCCAGCTAAATATTCTACTACCCTGGTTGTCTCGTTTTAAATCACGAGAATAATAACAGATAGGTATTTCTACAAATTTATAAAAGTAGTTTGAATATATTAAACAAGTATTAAAAAAATGTAATTTTTTTTATGCTGTACGGTAAAGTGTCATTTCCCGGACACGTTTGAGTTTGAGTTTTGTATATCGATTCAACACTACTGATGAGACTGTCTACCATCATGGTCCTAAATCAAAACAATGGGAGGATGTGTCCAAACATCAGTCCTGAACACCTAAACATAATATTAAAAAAAAATCCGTTCTGTAATACATTGCATTATGAATCTATTTTTTCCTCTGACGCTTGGCCTATAATATACGAGTATAGGGAAGCATTGTACAATTAAATATTCATACTGTTCTGGAATCAAGTTTCACATTTCTAACCTAAATTAGTGTAAATTAAATTTCCCTAAACCTATATTAACGTGTTCCTATCTTCACTCTAGTGGATGAATTTAGATTTAAATGACTCTGCTTACCCTAACAAATAAAGTTTATAAAGCTAAAAAAATGTAAAACTTTTTTAAAAACAAAAAAAATGATTTGAAACTCACTGTATGCATTAAGGCAAGCTAGGAGTAGACCCACATAATATTAATTTTCGTGAAAGGACTTTATGAACTGCGCAGTAAATAATTTTTAAAGTTTTTCTGTTTTATTGTAACTGTTTTTTTTCATAAAAAACTTGTTCTTTATTTTTTGGGTATGTTGTAACGTGAATGAATAAATATTAACTTATTTTATAGAATTTTGATTTTTTATTAACCAATAACAAAAGAAAATTACATATTTTTGTAACATCCACTTCAATTGTTGAGCCATTACTTTTTTGTATCGTTTTTGTTGCTTTTATTTTATACATTTTAATGTAAGTTCTTTGGCTTTGATATTTAACTTTTGTTGCAATGCATACTCAGAACTTTATAAAATGCGAATTCATTCATGAATATAATAAATAATAACGGACTTGTTGAAAACAAAATGATTTTTTTAGCAATTATATTTAGACAAATGAAATGTAATTATAATTTTGTTACAAAAGTCAAGTTGTTAGTAGTTTATTCAAATAAATATAAAAACGGGTTGTCATGAAGTTAAAAAGTAAAGAAATAAATATTTTCCACATTTGGCGTTCGTGAAGTGTAATTATGGAATCCCTTAGGATGTATGTCGTCAGAACTTCTACTGACCTTAATAACTTTTTGGCGCATGAAAGTCCCGACGGAGAAAAAGTTATTGAACTTATGAGACTTTTGAAAGATAAAGCCGGAATACTGTTCGGCTTAGCTGATAATATTGGAAGTATTTTTTAATAAACAACGAATATTATCATTTGTCAAATAATAAACAGGAGTAAAATAATAAAAATCTAATGTAATACATGATTTTAATTAATGTTATTTACAAGTTATTTCAAATCTGCTACGTATGTAGAATACACTACCTATTAATTATTACATGTAATAATTGAGTAGTGTCTGAATGATTACTGTCAGGGTATTTGTTGTTGCTTTTTTGACATAAGTAGAAAAGTTTTTCTAGTTAATAACTCAAAATGAATAATTACAGTTTCTCAAAAATGGCTGATATGCACTTCTTTAATTTTCTAATTAGGTGAATGTGAAGGAAATGGTGCGGTGGCTGCAAGGCGCTATGCTGATAAGTTCCCTAATAGAAATGTACCAGATAGGCGAATTTTCCTGATTATTGCTGTCATCAAAAACTTGAAAACGCCAACAAAACATTAAATATTGAACCTCTTCACTGGCTTAACTAATCTTCCTGACCTTGTAACATAATTATCTTGACTTATTGTTGTAGTATTTTTTTGTAGTACATTTTTCTCTCCGATAGTTACAGGTTCTGAGTGATGTTCTGTCAAAGGAATGTTATTTGTTTCACTATTAGGTATAACTACAGCTTATTTTTCTTTAATTCAATCTTGTGTAGTACTTCTGTATTTCGTCTGTATAACTCTCCATCATCACTTTTTATAATAACAGATCTTGGATTTTCTTCCACCTTTGCTTGAACAAAAATTATTGTTGACTGGTAAAACAGTAATTCACCCTTGGTGGCGTCATTACGACAAATCTTTGCTTTTTACTTAATCACAATTGGGCTGAATATCATTTGCCAATTTTAGGCTGACTGCACTTCACTTCACATCGTGTTTCAAATTTGTGTCTCTTCCCTGGGAAGACTCACTACCTCGCTCTGCGCGGTGTTTATGCGAGACATATACTTATGTTGCCATTTGCATGCACTGAGAAATTATCGTATTTCACATATGACCTTTGTTCTTTGTGTGTGCCTTGTTTTACGATGACACTGAAGCACAACAGTCACAATGCTATATACCATTTTACCTTTGCCTTTGCCCAAAATACTTCTATCGTTTTATTGTTTTACTCAGGCTTTATCTCTATTAATAATTCTCAGAATCATTTTTCCCGGAGGAGAAGGGGTGTAACATGTTGATCTCCATGCTCCCCTACTTTAGATTACCGTGGCTACGAATCTAATAATCAACCCCTACTCATCGTATATTAGACATTCCCTTCCTACAGCAGTGAACATACCCCTGGAACGCACCTGAAACAATACTCTTAAAATGAACTCAACCCAAACCGGAAATCAAGTCAGAATATTGACAACCTTCACCTTTTTCTTGCCGAGAACTTGACGCAGAGTCTCCGCCCTATCGTAAATTATAGTATTCTTTTGGCTGCTTAATATCTGTCAAACTGAAAACTAACGTCACTAAAGCGGTTTCCTAGCTCGTAATAATATTTTCATTATTGCAGTGGACACTTCAGAATGGTTGTTTGTGTTATATATTAAGATTTAATTTTACTTTAATTTTTTATATTTGATTTATTATAGTTTATTTGTTAATATCCCACGTTGGTATTGTCAATTTATTATGATTTAAATTTAATGATTATTATTATTTAAATTGTTTATAGTTAATTTATCAATATCCCGACTTAGTTCTATTAATTTGATATGTTTTAATTGGTTTGATTATTATAATTTATAATTTTGTTTTGTTTTATTGGTTTTGTCAAATATTTTGATTGATTTTAATGATTAAATACTATTTAATTTTATATAAAGTTTACTTGTTCTTCTGTAATTCTATGGTTGGGCGCCTTATCAAAATTTTAACTAGCTCAGACTATTTGTTTTGAAATTTAAATTTAAAATCTGACTCTTATCAGGGTAGGATTCAAATTAAAATATTATTTAATAATTAACACACAATAAATTTAATGTCAAGTATTTCAAAGAAATTTTACAAAAACTGTTAATTGGTTTTCGTATGTTTAGTACTGTAGTGTCCTTTTATGATGGGCACTAATTAATTCCTGCTAATTATATAATAAGTAATACAATTTATTAACAATACACCGGTTCTCTGGTACAACACCGAATCAATCAACATTTAGTCGCCTACCAGCCAAACGGTGAGTAATGTGATTATCACACTTACAGGGGTGATACTCTACATCCCTTCCTTATTAAATATATAATATTTTACAAGGTATTGGAAACCTAATTAAAACACCCGTTTAATGTTTTACTATTTAATACATCTAATTAAGTTTTCCCAATCCCATACATACATATATATATATATATCAACATTAAACATTACATTTATTATAACTGATAATAAACTAAACCCATTATATGACATCATACTTACTAATGATATGTCTTAACAATTAATTTTATAAACAATGAATTTACTCTACAGTATTATCATGTTCATCTGATTTATTCATAACCTTCCATTCCCCTTCAACTTTTTTTAAATGAACGATATTTCTGCGATATTCTTTTCCAGTTTCATTATTTTTAATTTTAATATCGCTACCATTTTTTTCCATGACTGTATGTGGCACTGCATCAAAATTTGGGGTTAATTTATTTTCTTTTATCATGATTTTTACATAAACTTTGTCTCCTATACCAATCTCGCTTTCTTTCGCTTTTCTTTTTCTATCACAGTATTCTTTTCCCATAAATTTTTTTAAAGTATCTCTATCTTTGGTTTTTCATCTAATATGCTATTTTCCACATTAGTTAAGGTGGGAATTTTATCTCTGAATTGTCGTTTGAAGAAAAGTTCTGCTGGAGTTTTACCAGTTACTGAGTGTGGTGTAGCATTATACATCATAATATAATCTTGCAGTTCTTGTTTCCAATTTGATTTCAATGCTTGACTTATTTTGAGTCGTTTCAGTATGTCCCTGTTTTGTCTTTCCACCTCTCCATTTTGTGAAGGCCAGTAAGGAATGGTATTAAAGATTTTAACTCCACAGTTCCTACAAAAATCTTTCATTTCTTCCGAGATAAATTGTTTGCCATTATCTGCTGTAATTGATTGTGGAAATCCCAATCTAGTAAATATTTCTTGGAGAACTGAGATTGTATTATAAGTAGTTATTGTTGTCAAAATTTTTACTTCTTTGTAGCGGCTGTAATAATCCACTATAACAAAAAGATAATGACCAGTTGGCAGAGGGCCTTGAAAATCTATAGCAACATCAACCCAGGCTTCTGATGGGAAATCGCGCCTTTTCATAGGGTTGGGTGCATTTGGGGCTGAGACTAACGTACAACCTTTGCAATTTCTTACCATTCTTTCCGCATCGAGATCTATTTTAGGCCACCATACTTTGGTTCGTAATCGACTTTTCATAGCCACTATGCCTGGATGACCCTCATGGGCTGCTTTTAAAACAGCTTCTCGTAATTTACTTGGTATAACAATTTTATTTCCTCTTAGCAAAATATTTTCGTAAAAACATAGTTCTGATTGAAATGGTTGAAATTGTTTGATCGATTCCACTTGTTCATTTTTGTACAGCCACATCCGTACGTTATTAATTTCTTCGTCTGATTTGGACACATTTATAATTTCTTTTAGTGATACTGCTACAGGCCTTGACCAGTCTACAAGTTGTTGAACGTGTTCCTCGGTGTCAAACGAACTCTTATTTGTATTATTAGTTATACAAAGTCCTGAAAGAGCATCGGCTATATTTAACTTTCCTGATTGATAGATTACTTTATAACTGTATGATTGTAACCTTAGCACCCATCTCTCAATACGGGCGCACGGCTTGGATTTTTCTCCAAATATGACTTCTAAAGGTTTGTGATCTGTTATTAAATCAAATTCGCGTTTGCCGTAAAGGTACATATGAAAATGTTCTACCGCCCAAACTAGCGCTAGCGCCTCTTTTTCTGTTTGGCAATAACGTTTCTCGCAATCGGATAAACTTTTGTTGCCATAAGCAATAATTCTGGGTCCTTTCGTATCATGCTGTATTAGGACAGCACCCAGTCCAACAGGACTGGTATCTGCAATGACTTGAGTTTTATCATCAGGGTCATAATATCCTAACGATTTAATCTGACAGAGGGCGTCCTTAAGTTTGTGAAAAGCTATATTTTGAGCCCTTTGCCAAAATTTATTTATGTCTGCATTTTTTCCTAGTTTTAGTCTGAGTATTTTTCTTAAAGGTTCCGTAAGTGTAGCTAAATTAGCTATCCATTTTCCTACATAATTAACTAACCCTAGGAAACTCTGCAATTCCTGAATGGTTTTAGGAGAACGAAAGGTTTTAATAACTAAAATATATTTATCTAATGGTTTTATACCCTTGGTTGATAACTCATGCCCCAGAAATTGTATGACTCTTATATTAAACATACATTTTGCCTCATTTAACATAACATTGTTGTCCTTTAAAACCTTAAGTACAATTTTTAATCTATTATTATGTTCTCCTTCGTTACTTCCAAAAACAACGATATCATCTATAAAATTAATTGTTCCCTCGCAACGGGATAGAATTCGTTCAATAATTTTTGGAACATTTCTGGGGCGCAAGTTATACCAAAGTTTAACCTTTTATACCTAAAAAGACCTTTACTTGAGATAAAGGTGGTTATGTATCTTGAATTCTCACTTATTTCGATTTGATGGAAAGCGTCTTTGATATCTAACCGAGAGAATATATTAGCTTTTTTCAATTTGGGAAGTAGCTGATCCATTGTTGGTAATGGGTGATTCTCTCTTAAAATTGCTACATTTGCCCTTCGCATGTCGATGCAAAGCCGTACTTCTCCATTAGGTTTCAATATAGGTATCATTGGCGATACCCATTTTGGAGGTTTATCAACTTCATCAATTATATCTAAATCTAGCAACTCTTGAATTTTTGCATTAACTTTACTTTCCAAAGGTATTGGAATTCTACGATATGGTTGAATAACCGGTTTTACTGTATCGTCAATGGGTATCGTTACAATAATATTTTTAACTTTTGGAAAAGTACAAATTGCATTGACCTGCGATTGTGCTTCAACACCTATTCGAAGAACTCCTAAAGATTTCGCCGTATCTCTTCCTAGCAAATTTTTAAGGCCATGCTTTACAACATAGAAAGTTGCCATATTTGAAATATTATTGATTTTAATATTGGCTTTGAAACAACCTAAAACTTCTAAAGGTTTATTACTAGCATATGCCATAAAAATTTTATCTGGCTTCCGTATTTGGTCAAACGCCACGACTTTCGAAATCTTTAGATAGTTCCAAGTATTTTCGTTTAAAATATTACACTTACTTCCTGAGTCTATAACAAGCTGTACTGACACTCCTCCAATTTCACATTGTATTTCACAATCATTATCAATGTGAAAAACATAGTTAACATCGTTGTCATCCTCTTTATCGTATCTTGTCCTCTTAGATGGTTTCATCACAGTTGTAAATCTCGACTTAATTTTTCTGTTCCTACAGTGCTGGCTAGTATGACCCCTTCCGCTGCAATTTTGGCAAAACGATTTTTTGTCTGGGCAGGCATTAGCTAAATGATTCGTTGACTCACATCGAAAACAACGTCGCATACTTCCAAACTTAAGGCTCTGTGAGTTTTCTGCCGTCTTAGGATTTCGTGAGGTATCTGGTTTGTTCCTCTTAACCGACATATTGTTTACATTCACTGAAGACTTCTTTTCTTCAAACTCTTCCATTTGCCTATTAACAGATTCCATAGCATTGGCTTCTAATATAATTGTATTCAATTCAATAAAATCTCCTAGTGACAAAACTTTTTTCTAAGGTCGGATGAGTAGCACTTTTCCACCATTTGGTCTATAATATTTTCCTCTGAATTTGTAAACGAACATTTTGCAGCTTGTGTTCTTAAACGAACTAGAAATTTTTCGAATTTTTCATTTGGTTCTTGTTTGATTAGCCGAAATATATGTCGTTCGTATAGTTTGCTTTGCTTCGGAGAAAAATATGCATTAAGCTTTTCTATAGCTAACTGATACACATCCATAGTCTTTTGAACTCCATCTCCTTGGGCTCCAGGTAGACTGTAAAAAATTTCTTGAATGCCTAAGCTACCAACATGTAACAATGTTGCTCGTTTTTTTACTGGACTTTCAATGTTTGCTGCCTCCAAATATATTTCCAACGCTCTTTTCCATTTTTCCCATTTAATCCCCATTGATCCAGTATCACCTTCGCCATCGAATGGCTCTAGTGGGATGAGGTTAGACATTGTTACTTAGTCTGTAACAAAAACGTTATGTTATCTACTCATGAATGATCAGTTATGATTGGTATGAAGACATGTTTATAACACACTCCTGTCCATTTAATTTTTTGTTATATAATGCTTATAACGCATTAAAATACCATCTTTATAAATGTGGAAGTGTTTATAACACACTCCTATTTGTTGCTATCTGTTGCTATTTGTTATTTAATGTTTGTAACACATTAAAATTACCATAGTTATTAATGTAAGAGTGTTTATAACACACTCCTATTCATTTACTTTTTGTTATATAATGCTTATAACGCATTTAAATACCATTGCTATGTGGAAGTGTTTATAACACACTCCTATTCATTTGCTATTAGTTATTTAATGTTTGTAACACATTAAAATTACCATAGTTATTAATGTAAGAGTGTTTATAACACACTCCTATTCATTTGCTTTTTGTTATTTAATGTTTATAACACATTAACATTACCATAGTTATTAATTTCGAAGTGTTTATAACACACTCATATCCATTTACTTTTTGTTATCTCATGCTTATAACGCATTAAAATTAAATGGCGGGGTGTTGATGACACATTCCTTTATCTTATATTGAAAAATTTTTTTGAAAGCCCAGACAGCAGAGTAACTTACTTATATTTTTTGTTAAAAGCATGTGCCACTCCATATATTTCAAATAATTTGTATTAGAAATTTATTCAGTAGTTTGTGACTCACGGATATTAAATATCGACAATAGATTGTTTAATTTAAATTGTATACATTTTCATTCTATTTAAATTTTAAATATTTCTTACCTTATAATCCCATCTTCGTCGCCACTTTGTAGTGTCCTTTTATGATGGGCACTAATTAATTCCTGCTAATTATATAATAAGTAATACAATTTATTAACAATACACCGGTTCTCTGGTACAACACCGAATCAATCAACATTTAGTCGCCTACCAGCCAAACGGTGAGTAATGTGATTATCACACTTACAGGGGTGATACTCTACAAGTACAAATGAATAGCCTTATATGAAAAGAATGGAGATGATACATACAAATAAAATTAATTTACAGTCACAAAATAACAAATACACAAATACTAAACATTAACTATGACACGTACCTTTTATTATAAAGTTCGTTCTCTAAAAATTGCTACTGTCTAAATGGAATGGCACGAAAAATTCGGATCGGCTTCTCGTCTGCCTTCGGAACAGTAATACCACAATATGGCGGCTAAGGACCAGTGGCAGAAAGAATGCTCAAATTTAATCTTTCAAATTCTTTTGGAAGCAGTCTCTTATTTGACAAATTTATTACTTTGGTAAGTAATTTAATAATGGTTGATTACTTTACTGTATATATTTCTAATGTTACATGTATTAATTTAACATAAACAGCTTTTAATTAATGCAAAAAATTTTCTTCTAGTTAGTAATCAATTAATACATACGATGTTAATTGCTCTGCTACCAAAATCAAAAGAGAGTGAATCATCGATTTTCCGGCCTTTTTATAGGCTTCCAGGAAAAATGACAAGTATGACATCAAAAAACGAAATTCCATTGTTTAAATGCAAAATTCTAACCAAAATTCTTGAATATGAAGGTAATGAAATTACAAAAATAATAGTATCTTTGTTAACTTATAGTGAGATCTCATCCTTATATTTACCAAAAAAATTTAGTTCTTTAATTTTAAATAGACTTTTTCCTTGTAAATTTATTATTAAAAAAAAATAAGCAGTTTGCTGGAGCTGTCATATTTTCTAGACTTTAAAATTTGAAATAAAACTATCAATTGTACTTAAAATTACTATAAATCAATTAAACTAATCCTATCTTAACTAACAATTACTATTTTTAAACCCTAACAACTAAAATTTAAACTTTTAAAAGATTTTGCTATTTGTATCTCTTACATTTTAAAATTTATATAAACACCTTACTCACTTATCCTACATACATTTTGTTACATAAAATGTCCTTTGTTAATGTTTATAAACTAAGTTTTTCAATAGTTTTTTCACTGTGCACTCTTTAAGTGTTCTATTAAAAAAATTATGTGATTAAGACCAACACTATTGATATGAGAATTAGTTTACTATATTTCACCACACCTGCTACATGTTTTTAATTGTTCTTGTGTCTTTTTTAGGTACTCATGATCTATTGGTATACTTGTTTGTACAATATCGAAGACTATAATTTGTCTTTTTATATTTTTGTAAGTACTTCCTTTTTATAATATTAATTTAAATACTTTACTAACTAAAATTACATGTTGATTTCTTAAACATGTGAAAACCATTAATACTTTTGATTTTTATTTTCTTTTTATTGTTTCAGATTAAACTTAGAATTTTAAAAGAGAACTAGGACAAAAAAAAAATTGTTATGTAAAAGTGTACTTATTATGGATTGGAAATATTTAATTGTTATAAAATAGCAAAATATGGATCCTATTCAATATAAAATGCCCATTACATTCTTTGTTTATTTTAAATGTATGTCTTGTGAAAATTATGAACTTGGAAACTTTAGATGTACAAAAGAAAAAGTAAATGCTGATTCTATAAAACTTATTAATATATCTTTTTATTGTAAATTATAAGGTAAGTTCTACTTATTAAATTTTTAACTATTAGATATCTATCTCAATATCTATTTATTTATATCTATTTATAGGGTTAGTAGTAATGATAGTTTATTCGCGAATTAGTGCTCTCGAGATGCTCCATCCTTGTCACTACATAAATCTTACTGCCGCTTTCTACCGATATTACATGGGTATCTTATTAAGGACTTTTTCTACATTCCCGTTTATCTGCCTTTAATATAACGCGAGTATCACGGCTCTTGTTCACTCTTGGATGCTTTTATGTTTCAAAATTTGTCCATAAAATATAAAGTTGATTTCATCATATACTTAAACCATTCTTTTCATATGTTATCTATTTTTGCCACTTATCAATTTTTGAATTTCTTCCTGTATGACACTTGACTCGTCTCGTCTCGCTTAATATGATACAGGGATTAGATAGAAGTTTTTTAAAATTTGAAATAGGTGAATTTCACAGACTGTGAACAGATTTTATATTTTGTTATTTTGTGCTGACTTACTTATTTTTATAAGAAATATTCTATAAAAAAGATTTTACTACACTCAACTCTCAGGGTGCACCATATGTAGTTTCAGTTTCGTCTAATTTGTCTTGTTCTCGTCTCTCTTTTACGAGATGAGATACTAAAAATCTCGGTCTCTGTAATATCCGATATCTTGAGACAGTTAATAAAATTAAAAAGAGTCTAATAAATATAATATCAACAGAAGTTGTTTTATATTATCTCAATCTAATAACTGTTATTATGAATTTTGAGTATATTGTAACGTAATCAAATGGCCTTATTAGAAAATTAAAATATTTAACAAGAAAATCTTAGTAATTAATTAGAGGAAGGGTAGTTTATTTAAATTTAAACAGATAAAGGAAAGTAATAAAATTTAAATTATATTTACATAAATTAAAATTGTCAACAAATCACCTGATATATATAATATAAGATTTAACATATATATAACAAATTATTCAAAATTAGTACTTATAGAATTTCACTGAAATTTTGCTCACATCTAATTATACAATCTGAAAAATAAAGAAAAATAAACAAATAATGGGGTTATGGATTAAATGACAGTGACAACAATTGTCACCTGATATAGGGTAGCTTCAAAGAGATGTTTTGATATGTCAACTATGACAGAAGAAAAAGGTTAACGTAATCTGGATGAATTAAATAATAAAAGATAAGACACAAACAATTCAATTTAGAAATATAAGATGTAATGTTTCCTATTCTCAAAGCAAAGCTTTATTAGATATTATTAAATTTATTTATAAACAACCATAAGGTTAATTTGATTGGACAATGAATGATATAAGAATAATTAGAGATATAGAGGGCGAATTTTAAGATAAGAAAAAAAAAGGAAAATCGGGGTTGTTATTGATTTTTGAAAAAGAGTTAGAGAGTTTTTGGTTTTTTTGAGAATAAAAGGTTTTTTTGTTAAGAAAAGTTGCTAGAAACAGATTAATCAAAATCATAGATAAAATTTGTTAAAATTGTGATTAGAAAGTAAAATAGTGATTTGTGACCATTGAAAGTTACCTTTTACACGTTATTAAAGTTAAAGATGATCCTGAGTGATCTTCTACAAAGCAATATAAAGGTATTCATATTGTTTTAAAACATTGAGACAGTATCAACCACTACTAGAAGAAGTATCAAAAAGGTATTTAATGAATTTTTGTTAAATAAACTTACCAGTGCGTGAGAAACTAAATTTTCAATAACGTTGAGTAATCTATCGTTCATTTTGTATAACTGTAATTAGAGAAAGGACTACCAACTGTAAAACTTAAAACTCACTCATAGTGTTATGTGAGTTGTATACTTAACTGTAATAGGATTAGTTTCATTAGCGTGAATGTGTGATGTATGAAAGAACATTTAAGAGTCAATGCATGAAATTTTGGGCGGGAAGCTAAAGGACAGCATATCGATGCGAGCAAGACAACCTACGAGTAAAACTCTATTCATAAAAAACGCTTGTACACACCAAGTCAAAAGCAGGTCTAGGTATGAGAAATTCAGAATAGTTGCATTATGTAGTCGGTCAGTTGTATAGCGAAGCTTTCTGTTGTGTATCCTTAACGTAATACCGTTGTGCGACTATTGTTAGTACAACAGAATTAATTTAGCGGACCACATACAACTCGGTTATGAACGTCACTCACAGCGCATATCTATTCAGCTGACTAGCTCCAACTAGATGCCGATACGGATTTCGCTATTACTGTAGTGAAACACAAAGTAAGAGAATATGAAATGTTATCAAAAAAAAATAGAGTTCATGAAATTTTATATATCGTAGGTAATTGATCTATCCAAGTTTGTAAGATTGTCGTTTGCAACGCAGGTATAAAAATTGAATCTTTTTTAGGCAGAAAGCCATTTATTTATGGTAATCGGTATCCGATTTCAGTATTTATCTTTTACTTTGGTCATACATATTTTTTATTTTATTTTCTAGGTCTGTATTTCACGACATTTGAATGAAATAATATAAAAACAAGTAAGATTATTACAAATTTCAATAAAAAAATGAAAAAAAAATAAATTATAATAGTAGGCCTTCGGCTCGTTTGGTATTCTGGTTAATGCTCGTGTATTAATAACCATTACATGAGAGTTGCATGGGTACACTGTTTTTTCTACAAATACACTACTTCAATTTAACATTGTTTTATTTTTTTTTTAATTTTTGTTACATTTTTTGTAAACAATAGCAAATAAAATATGAAAGAAATAATCAAGTAATCACTAAAGTTCAGATGGTGTGCATGAAAAACTATCTAGACATCTTTTTTAAAAATAAGGACCTTGATTACTGCAAAAGATCAAAACTGAAGCACACAAATCTCTAAGAAACCTTTACACTTTCTACACAACTAGATATCTACTAGATATTACAAAATGTAGGCTTTAGAGGTCAATTTTTCAGCTCCATAATGAATACCAGTATTATAATGAGTATCATTATGAAACTGAAAATTAGCATTTAATTACCAGCTTATAGTATGAATAAAAAAAAATATATATAGTCAGATTCAGATAGGGTTCTGAACGTTAAATAATAGTATATTAAACAACGCATTTCTTATGAAATTCTGTTATGACACGAGTTCAAGTTTAAAAAACGAATCGCGAAGCGATGAGATTTTTAAAGAACGAGTGTCACAACAGCCTTATGAAATAAGTTGTTTATGATATTTTTTATATTTTGTCATTTTATCATTTTTTAAATTTATTATTTTTATGTAATTACGAAAATTTTGATTTTAAAAAGTATGTCGGTAGCACTGTGTAATTTATAACATTTGACAGTTTTGACATTTAAATTATGAAATGTTAATGTTTTCAAATATTTTAAAATTACTAATACACCAATTATATAAGTAAAAAATGATATTCAAATTCACAAATATTTTGATTTTAAAAAGTATGTTGGCAGCACTGTGTAATTTATAAAATTTGACAGTTGTGACATTTAAATTATCAAATGTTAATGTTTTAAAATATTTTAAAAAGAATAATATACCAATAATAATATATTATATAAGTAAAATATTATATTCATATTCACAGATACTTTCTTAAAGAACAATATAAAAAATGAATAAAATGCTATTAGCCACAAATGTCAATGTCAATAGTCTTGCCTTTAGATACTTCACTCATGTCGCCAACCATTTAAAACAAAAATTTGCGTGCGTAAAAGTTATATTACGATACGCAAATGTGTTTTATAATGAAGATTTTTATAGATACAAAATATAAAAAATAATTTTATTTAACGTTCAGAATACAATGGACTTCCACAGAGTAAGAGTTCATACAATAAATGTCATTCAGATAGGGTATTTTATAATCTCTGTTATATAATATGAGGTAAAAAAATCACATAACTGTTTCCTCATGTTAGTTTCCCAAAACTGATCAAGCCTTTCAATTTTTTCCAGATGAAAATTAACCACAGTTTTTTAATTATTGTTAAAAATTATAAAACATATTCGTTTTTATAATATTCGTTAAATTAAATACAGGGTAAGTTAAAATGCAAGTACATTATTTTCTTGGTAATTTTAAATAGAACACCCTGTATTTTATATCACTATCGAATAGTACTCATATCATTCTTCAAATTTTATGAAGTACTCCCTATACCTAAAGTTATCCGTTTTCTAGATATTTTTATTTTTTCATCATTCAAAATGATCTCCCAAATAATAGTAAAGAATTTTTATTGCATTCCCCTAATATCCAGGTGATATCTATAATTTCATCAGTAGCTACATTTATTATTACTAATTTAAATTAAATTAATTACTGAATTACTAAATAATAATTGTTGCTAATTAACGGTGTACCACAGATTAATTTAATAAACAATAATGTCCAACTGTCAGTTTCTAACAAACCAATCATGGCCAACTCATAATAATTATTTGTATATATTAAAATATCTACCAAATTAATACGTCCATAGAAAAATAAAAATATCTTGAAAACTGATAACCTTAGGTATAAGGAGTACTTCATAAAATTTGAAGTATTAGTATTTTTCGATAGTGATATAAAATACAGGATGCTGTATTTAAAATTACCAAGAAAATAATAATGTACTTGCATTTTGACTTAACAAAAATTATGAAAGGAGTATGTTTTCTAATTTTTAACAATTAATAAAAATCTATGGTTTCAATAGATCAATGCTCCTACACTGCTTTTTAATTATACATGGAGTTAAACTTGATACGATTTTCAGGTAATATTGGTTATAAATTTTTAAATACCTAGTATAACATAGTAAAACTTTACATTGTTATGATGTGGAAGTGACACAGATTTCGAATTTAAAATAAAATACAGGGTGTTCCATTTAAAAAACATAAGTTTGGTGTGCCACCATCTCATGGAACACCCTGTAAGATTGTAACTAATTTTAAAATGTGGAGTTTAAAGTTGCCTACAAATTTTGTCCACAAATTTTTTTTTTGTATTTTTTACTATAACAGATCTACTGAGCTTCCTCACACTAATCAATCACCCTGTATATATACATAAATACACCCTATATAACCAATATTTGTATTTGTTTACTTTTCTTTAATAATATATAAACAAGTTTAAAATATTTGTCCAAATGTCTTAATAATATATAAAAAATGTCCACAAATTTAAAAATTTTACTATTTAAAAACGCCAACAAACAATAACAATAGAACTGCAATCTTACAATCAATAAAGCTTGCATCCCTAAGCATTACACCCATCGGTTGGCCAAATAAATTATTAACGTATATTCGTCTATAATAGTTTATTTTTCCAGCTGGTCCGCTAATTCTTACAATTCAAGGGTTCACGCACATCGGCACATTAAAACACTTAAGATTTGTGGAGTGTACAGGAATTAATCTGTATGAGGGCGCTTTTATCAGTAGTTTAAAAATTTGAATTTGATCTCTTCTTTGGTACCGTTTTTCTCCGTTAAGAGAAGACATATTTGGATAAAATTTTAAGGGCATATTACTGACAGCTAGTTGCAGAAGCTATGCATGTTTAATCTTAACTTTTTTTTATTTAAAATAAAATAATTACCATTCGTAATCAATATCAACAATATTTAAAATTTAAATATGCATAGCTTATTCGCTATCGTGAACAACATACGTCATGAAAATTTGGTAAATTTTCATGCAATATTAACAAAAAAAAAGGACAATTTTTCATAGATTTGTCCAATTATTTTACTTTATTTTGAGGTCTATTTGTGCAAGTTCACGTATATTTACTTATTGCTATTAATTATCAGCAAGTTTTAAATATATAAACATTTTATTAGCTGATATTTGATAAAATGTTTAAATGGTGAAAGCGCTAATGCAGCATTGGCTCTTAAACAATTTGAATTTGTATTTGTATTTGTATAATGAAATGTGTTTTTTGAAACATTTATGTAATAAAACACTACATTGAATTTGATTGATCTGTTTTTCATATACTAGTAAATTTAATAATTAAAATTTTTTATTTTTGAACATAATAATAATAATAAAATAAATTAACAATTGATATAGTAATTAAAATAGTAAAATAATAATAATTCATAATACATAGAGCCTAAGAACCCACAGAACCCTGAGAAAGAGAGACATTATTAGTTTAATAAGACAAAAGTTATGTTAGTGTCTGTAATAAAATCAATTATTCATATAAATTTAGATTCATTATAATATTAAAAATCATACATACGCAGACATACATAACAATATGTTTACTATATTGTATATTTTAACCAAGAAATAATTTTTATTGTGTAATTTATCAAAATTATATTTTGTACTTAAACAATATATAAACATACTAGAAATTAAGGATAATAAAAAACTCTTCGTTTTAACAAAACTTCCAATATTTATTAAAAAATTGCTTTTTTAAAGGCTCAATGACAGCTGTTTCGCTATGAAGCATCGTCAGATTGACAATTAAGTTACATTTTGTTTGTTTGTAGCTAGGTACCTGATGTTTAGGTAGTATTAAGGCTAGACCAAGTATGGAAGTAATAAGACATAACAATATTAAAGCCTAGATGTTATTATTAATTATGTAATGTGAAAAAAGAAGTGGTATATAGGAAAAAGAGAGATGCATATAGTGTTCTACAACATGATTAATACCTAGAACATCAAGGAAACTTCTGGAAGCTTAGAAGGGTATAAAAGGACTTGAGAAGAGATCATTGGAAGTAAGTGTATCATTGGAGGTCAACCATAGATCAGTTTATCAATAGTGTGTGAAAAAGAAAAAGTCCTTAAAACAGTTCTATTGCTGATTAAGAATATAAATAGTGACAGTGTATTAAAACGTAACGTGTGTACCCACCTTCCAAATAAAATTAAAAAAGAGGAACTGTAATAACATAAAAAATCACTAAACTGTATCCACGGATCAATTGGGAAATACAATTATATCCCAGAATAAAATATAAAAATCAGTTATAGATCAGGTACAGATGAGAAACAGCCAGTACAAAAGTTAAGGTCTGATAACTTTGTAAAACATTTTAAATTTTGTTGTAGTTAGTTTAACTTATATAATTTAAAACTTAAATACATTACTTAATAAGTAATGAATTTCGATAATAACTTTATCAGCATTGCATAAATAACAATAATTTATTTGACACATCAAAAAGTTATTTTCTGGTTCATAAAAGGCCTTTTTCTTATTTTTACTACCAATTATTTTCTTTATTAATCATTGAATATATTACTTTTTGAAATTATCCTTTCATAATAAAATTGTAATAACTTACCAATATTTCATTAATATACCTAATAATCCAACTAGAAACTTGCAGAACATAACCCCCCTGCATTAAAATAATATCAAAAAATGTATCAATCTAAAAATCTAAAATTTATAAATACAAATTAATTAATCAATAAATAATCATTAAAATCATATATATCTGAAATATCCGTTCTCTCTTTATCTTTGTTCTTTTCTTCAAACCAATTCTTATTTTTCTCATCACCTACTAATTATGTCTAGTAGTTCGGGGCAATATTGCAGGTACTTTTTTGATTTCAGAGCCTTGTTGAACAGTTTCTGGTTTGATAAACTGTACTTTTCTTACTAATTTATTTTTATACGTTTTTATTTTCCATCTATTTGCCTATTCCTTAAAAACTATCCTGATATTATATTACACAAACTCGTTCGATTTTTGCGCCTTCAATAATTATCTAATAATTAAATGAAATATAAACCACTTGACTAAAATGGTAAAATTTTCCGTTTCCAATAATTACATTACACTCTCGTTAATTAGAATTTCACAAACATTTGTATACATCATTATTAGTTGACTTACGTCAAGTTAGTTTATTGTACAGGCTTTAATTAAACCAGTGTTGAGAAATTCAGTTAAGGGAGTAGAACCCTTAAAATAATAGTCAATAAGGTAAAAGTTTTCCTAATGGGGTACAGGAACTTAACAATTAAGATAATGCAAGCCTTTGTATTTAACTTACTAGTCACTATATGCATACCTGCTCTGGTTATCTTAATTAAGTTTTGACAGCTAAACATTAAGTTTTATTAGAGTGTTGACGCTATCCGGAATTAGCGATCGTTATTAACTATTGATACGATAAGTATGATCAACATCATTCTAATTATAAAGCCGCAGTCAATTAGATTTATTTTCAAATAAAGACAAATGTTTCAAACCATCCTCAGGTGCAACCTTTTACTTTTAAATTTCACGTATGTACAAATAATCTTACTTACTGCAATTTTTCTAAACAGGAGTATTTTCATCAAAGGGCTTAAAATTTTCTTTACAAATTTTTTAAATGCTAAATTGTTAAAAGAACTTGTTGAAAATGAAAATAATTTAAAACACCAATGTTCCTTTTCCTTAAGAATATTTCACCAAAATTCAAAAATAATTAAAAGAAGGCATCCTTTCAGCACGCTCATTTAATCAAGTTTATTTCTAGAACACTAAAGACAAATAATTTAATAATTAATAAAGTCAAATAAGGAAACTGTTTAATAATTAAGAAACAAGGAATTACATATACAAAACTGAGGTTTTAAAAAGAAATATACCAAGTGATATAAAAATCCGAACACCCAGTTTAAATGATTTTATTTTTATAAAATATATAAAATGATTGCATTGCTTTAAAGCCCTTTTACCTTTAATAATGTGTTACGCATTCTCCAACGCGCCTAGGCATGCTTCTGATCAGGTGGTCAATGTCCTCCTGTGGTATCTCATTTCAGGCAACCACCAACTCCTCTCGAAGTTCTTCTAGAGTCTGAGGAGGACGTTGCAAATTGAGCAATCTCCTACCCATCATATCCCACACGTGCTCAATTGGGGATAAGTCGGGAGATCTTGGTGGCCAAGGTAACAATGTGACATCATTATGTTGAAAGAAGTCTATTGTGACTCTTGCGACATGTGGTCGGGCATTATCTTGTTGGAAAGTTGGATTTGCCAGGGTGTCAAGATAGGGTAAAAGATGGGGTTCTAAAACTTCTTGGATATAACGCTGCGCGTTCATGTTACCTTTGATGAAGATTAAAGATGATCTCGAACCATAAGCTATAGCACCCCAAACCACAACTCTAACAGTTTGATGAACATGCCTTTCAACAAAAAACCGTGGATTTCTCCTTTCACCACGTCGTCTTCTAACCCTCGCTCGACCATCGTGCATGCCTAAACAAAATCGAGACTCGTCACTAAAGACAATACTGTTCCATTCCTGATAGGTCTTCCGTGTTCTGCAAACCATTCATTTGCAATGGACCTGGTAGTGGAAAAATGGTCCCCTAAGGCCAATAATCTTAGGTGGCGATCTTCACAGTCTGTTGTTCTACGGGGGCGTCCAGAGCCCCTTGCTCTTTGCGTACGGCCTTCTCGAAGCCATGCCTGACAACACCTAACCACGGTGTCTACACTTATTTGCACTCTAACTGCAATTTCCCGAAAAGAAAATCCAGCTTCCCCAAGGTCCTCTATACGACCCCTATCAAACTCACGAAATCGTACAGGTCTCCGTACCCTGGGCATCGTAACCAATCGTAAGGAATGTCAAGAACCAAAATCCGCAAAAATTTGGATCTTTACTACGGCTACAATTTTATTAATTGTTTTTGTCAGTAAAATAAATAAATTCATTAATTAAATTGATTGTACTAACCCTTATTTTTTGGAAGTCCATCTTATTAAGAATAATGAAAAACTCTTCGTTTTACCAAAACTTCCAATATTTATTTAAAAATTGCTTTTTTAACTATAATGACAGCCGTTTCGTTAGTCTTAGGATCGTCAGATTGTCATATTGAAGTTCCATTTTTTTTTTTTTTTTTTTTTTTTTTAATTTGAATATGTCAATCTGACGATGCTAAGTCTAGCGAAACGGCTGTCATTATAGTTAAGAAAGCAATTTTTTAAATAAATATTGGAAGTTTTGGTAAAACGAAGAGTTTTTCATTATTCTTAAATTCACCAAATTAAAATAGTATACTTTCCAAGGAATGATGTTAGATGATACAGACACTTTATAAAGATGTCGTCAATGATTTTAATTTTAATTATAAAAAATTTACTATACCCAATCCTCCAATAGTTAGATTATACCCACCATAAAACAGATTTACCTATAAGACCTGTTATTAGTTTCCATAATTATACTCGTATTTCATGCTTGGCTTCTTTTCTTAATAAAATTCTATCTACCATTAAAAATTCTACAGATTTATTTAATAGAATCATAATTTTTTATGTTAAATTTGGTTTCGTTTGATATAAATAATCTTTTTACCAATGTTCCCAGCATGGATATTATTAGAAATCTCAATATTATCAATCCTACCACAGTGAATCAATTAACGGCTCTGCTTAAATTTTGTTTGTCCCAGTATATTCTAGGAAAAACCCTGATGATGGCCTTTTAGGCCGAAAAACTCTCGTTCTTTCAAACTACAATTACATTTCTGTCATTAGGGAAGGATATAAGGTTCTGCAAATATTTGTCTAGGTAGTAAAGTATATTTTTTAAGACAGTTGGCGGTCGTTCTAAACAAAAATGGCTTTCAATAATTTTAGAGCAGGAATTAATAAAATAAGGCAAATTTTTATGACATTTTTTTACATTATTGACCTTTAAAGAGTTCTTCCATGGAGGTATATTAATTAAATCTTTTGTGGAAAGAAAATGCTTATTTTCTTTATGTCAAATATAATTTGGGAAATTAAAATAAAATTTGTTTGCAAGGAAGATACCAATAAAGAAGGGTCAAACCGTGAACTCAAAGGGAATTTAAAAAAGGATCTTTTGAGATGCAGAAAGCTATGTTTATTTATCGTTGTAAGATTGGGAACATCTTAAAGGCATTTTAGAACAAATTTTATTTAAACATACCTACAATCAAAGTCAAATTTATTTTTTACAGATATATAAAACCCGTTATAGCTCCATATTTTTAAATCAATCAAATTTTAAAAAATGCTGCCCAGTGTCATTTTCACCATTTTCACGTGCAGTATTAGTTTTAATGTATAACTTTTTTTTTAATTTTCGATTGTGGTTCACGAATGCACCTGCTATATTTTTTGCTTTGCTAAAAACTAGCGAAACAGCTGTAATTGAATTTACAACGTCCGTTTAGTTGTTTACTGTTCTTAATAAAATGCCTTTAATTCAGTTTTCTCCCAAAGCTCAATTTTTTTATATTAACAAGAAAACCGAAATTGCATGAGATTTATCTTGTGTAGAGTCAATCAGCCAAGAAAAATATTTTTCTGTTAATATTTCCATTAAAAGTGTACCCAAAACTTGGTTTTCCATTTACATATCCGAATCAATTCTTCGCATGTTGCCGAAAAAAGATATCAGGTATTTTTTGTATATCTTGATATCATCATTGAGTTTTTTTTGACACAATTTGCCGACCTGGTCAAACATATTTACCGTAATTTATGAATTTTTGCAATTTCATTTCATTTCATCACAAAGAAGGCAAAACAAGCAAGAGGAAGACTAGCCGGACTCATGGGAAGAAAATCCAAACTAGCACTGAAGACAAAGATACATCTAATACACGCAATCATCATTCCGATCATGTTGTACGCCTCCGTAGCCTGGGAGCACACAGCCAAAACCTACAAAAAGAAGATACAAGGCAAGCAGCAGACGCCCCATGGTACATAAGAAATACACAACTATACAGGGAACTAGACCAGGAGAAGATAGAAGAAATCATGAAAGCCAGAGCCAGAAGGAGATTTTAAGAACTCAGGACACACCCGAACACAGCACTTAGAGAATTAACAAACTACACAGCAAAGGACTATAGGAGAGATCCAAGACCAAGGAAACAGCTGGGCAACTAAGAAGAAACATCTGTCAAGAATTAGGCAGAAGAGGAACCACCTATAAAAGACTCTGCACATCCCTAGGGAGATGCGCAGATTCTTGAGTAGGGACAGCTTTAACAAGTGGATCCATTTTCTAAGGTTACCTTTAGCTGCAGTTCGACTTAGGACTAACTTTTTAGAGGCAGTGAAAAGCACACACTCTAGAACGCCTAAAAAGAATACAGGTGGAGCAAAGCACCATTCCGGACCAAACAGAAGGCACCTGGAAACTATTTTCGAACCAAGATAGTGGAAGGAAGAGCATAAGCCCGAGAACTGATGCTCTCATCGGCCCCTATATCTAGCCCGCTATTGGTTTACGTGAAATGTCTGCGCTCTCTTTCTTTAAAAATTACTTCCATCACCATAACTCTGCCCTGCCATGGTGGCCAATATTTTAATTGCGGAATGAATATGTAGTATTTTATCAAATTAAATCTTATTGAAGTTACTTCACAAACTATTTATTTAACAATTGCCAAACTCGATAAAATAAAAATAATATAGAAAGTGATATATTAATCCAAAAATTACTATCTCAAAAACAGTCGCTATTACTTCCAGCCAAAAAACAGTTCTCTGATTGAACCACTGTTTTTCAGCTTCTGGCGTATAATTGTGGATCCAAGTGGATCCCTCTTTCTCTAATGCATTTTCACCCCAGGAATGTACAACACCTTTTTATTGGAATTAAATATAAATGATTTGTATTGTATTCTGTTGTCAACTTTTTAGCTAGTTTTGTAATTTTTTTCAATAAAAGTTTGTCTCGAAATGTGTAACGATAAAATATATCAAAATCATTCTGCGCAAAAAAATTAATCACTCCAAATAGATCTTGCCTGTTACATAAAACATAAACGCAGACATTGCAAGATACTTTTGTTAGATTGAAACAACCAATTTTTAAAACAATAATTAATTACACTACTGCGATGATTTATTTACTTGTTTATTTAATAAATTTAATTTAACTGGGGGTAATGAAGCAACATTGAAAATATTGTAGAAAGAGGTGGTTTGTTTCCATTACTGAATTGCTTAGACAATCAGATCAGTCACAAATTTAATTACATCCTTTGAATTTTCCCTATTCGCTTGACTTGATGATTCAATTACGACGTAAGGGAGATTTAAACAACATCGAAGGATATAAATCGAAAAAATAAGGTCGATTTGAGATAAAATTAAACTTAAGTATAGGTACACTGCTCAACAATTGAAGTGGATATCAGATATCAGATCATTGATGTTTTGATGTTGATAATAAAACTTTGTAACATTGACTTGGATATTTAATTTTAAAAATAAAGTAGCTAAAACTTTTACTATAAAATTTTTTGATGTATTTACCAAAAAGTAAAGGAAAATCAAAAAAATTTCATGTAAAAAATATTTTGGCTACCAATTTTTGTTCAGGAATGCAATTTAATGAGACGATTTGTTTTAACGAAATGAAAACATAAAATTAACAAAAGAAAATGAATATATTAGAAGGAACATACAGAAGATATTAAGAAAAATAAGATATATTCACTTTAACTATTGAACAGTGTACATTGGAATAATTAACAAATCTGCATGGTTTATTATTTATTTTGCAGATAGGTAACTGAAAACAGCAATCGAATTTAGAAAAGTCGGAAATATCGAATTAAAATTTAACTGGGACATTTTATTTTTTATTTTTTCAAGCGATTAATTTTAAAAAGGGACATGTGTGATGCATCATTCAAAAAGCAATGCGGTATTTAGTAACATGATTGATTGAACACGTTTGCAGATATATTTTTTGAACGACCTGGGATTTTTATAAAATTGAATATTGTAAGTCACCGAATTTAAAAAAAAATCACGCATAATATTCGAAAATTTTAGAGAATACAGATAGTGAAACTATGAATATTTATTTAATTAAAACAATAAAATAATTTGTTATAAGCGCTGAAAATTTTTATATCAATATGTTAAATATTTTGGTAAATATTTCGGATACAAAGGAACAACAGTTAATTAATTTATTTAGCCATTAAATTTAAAAAATTAACTTTATTTGCCATTGACAGCTATTTCCATTGAACATAAATGGGCATATCGATATTGCATGTAGTTTTACAATTTGCTATTGACAACTGTTTTCATTAAACATAATTTCGATTTAAATATAGATATTACATAAGTACTATTTTATAAAGAATAATAAAAAACTCTTCGTTTAAACGTATCTTCCAAGCTTATTTGAAAAAATTATGTTTTAAATTACATACAATGACGTTTCGCTAAGAGTAGCATCGTCAGATTGACATTTAAGTTACATTTTGTCAGTTAATTTCCGCAGGAGTTCAATATCATTATTTTTTTACAGGCAAAATCACCTCGAAAATTATTTAGATACTTGAAAAGATGTGATTGTGACAATTAAATCTTTCAAAGTGTCAATAAATACACGACTGTAGCTATAGCAACTAAGCACAGCCGATCAACTTCTGGTTTTTATGGTACCAGCAGTAATTATAACTCTCAAAACCAAGCTTCTTCTTCGTCTTCGTCAAAGACTCCTCTACCTGCGTTCTCACTGGAGTACAGTACGAGAATGCCTCTTTCTCCAAATTATTCATAACATTGTCCAAGTTTTTTAATATGTAAACATTAATATAGCTTATCCATGAACTTACCTTTTTTTATTTCTATTGTATGGTTTTGTAACAATGTCAACTTTTATGTGAAACATTTGTTTGAAGGTGACGACATTTTAAGATTTCATAGACGCTTTCAGTTTTCCGTTTCTTAAAAATCTTACTTTCTTCCGACCTTTTCGTTTCTTCTTCCGATGAAGATAGATAGATGTTTAAGAGGTGGCCAGAAGCCTATTCCACTGCGACCTTTTCAGATCTATTATGGTCCTCGAATAACTAGATTACATCCCCCAGTCCGACTCTCTTAACTTCCGATGAAGACTTGTCTTCCAAAAATATCATCATAGCCAAGTCCAAATCATGCATTTTTTGCTTTTAATACAGAAAAACCCTAACTATTGTCAAATAATGCGAAACTAAACACAAGATATAAAACAAACTATAAACACACAAAACGAAAGCATATATACAAAAATGGATTTAGGCGGTCAATAACGTTAAACTCTTATTTAACATGTGTGCTCACCGATAGCGGCCGTCTTGAACGGTCGTCAAATTACGGCCGCTTTATTACAGCACCGCTATCCTAGGAAACCAAAGTTTTAGAGTTTAAAATAATCCATGGCTGCTTTATTTTTCGGTTTATATGTTTAAAAGACGCAAGATCGCAAGACTCCTGCAGGCTTGGTCTTGGTCTTGGCCATCCACTCCAGGGGCTTTCCTTACCTTGATGCCTCTCCACTCACATGTTTTAATTGAGATGGAAAGAATGAGTGGTAATCCACACTAGTGAGTTTGTCATGAAAGCATCGACATTTTCGCAATTCCGACTCCATTTTGGTTTCTACGGGGTCGATTTAGTGGGTCTGGACTATTTTTCTGCAAAATTTCAAGTTCAAAATTTTTCGACAATAATTAAAGGCCAACATTCATCTACGTTACTTATAATAAAAAATATTTTGCTTTAGAACTGCTGGAAATTATGTAGAAAGGGGTTTTCTGAGACGCTAAATCGACTGGTGAAGTCTAATAGCATGTCTAGAACAATCTACACTAGTGAGGTTGTCATGATAGCACCAATATTTTCGCAATTCTGATTCTATTTTCGTTTTCTACGGGGTCGATTTAGTGGGTCTGGAATATTTTTCTGCAAAATTTCAAGTAAAAAAATTTTTCGATATAAATCGAAGGACAACCATTCATCTACTTTTCTCCTACGTTTCTCATGAGAAAAATTACCCCCCTATAATCTCCTTCTTCGACTTTTCTTCTAGCACCACGTTTCTGCTTCCTCCCATCATTTTAATCGCTATTTCATATGCCTTACTCCACGGATTATGTTTCAGGTCCCCCAGTAACTCCTCTCACTGTTTTCTTTTCCCCCTTTCCACTTTTCGCTCTAGATCCTTCTTCTTATCCTTATATCCCTTTCTTCCCCTCAACATTCTTCTCCGATCTTGTATACATTCGAGCCCCCTTTCTGACTCCTTTCTTTCTTCTTCATACTCTCCACTTCTGCCTTTGTCCCACTTCTCTTCTGGCACCTCAATCTTCATTTTCTTTATATCCGCCTCCAAGTACCTGTGTAAACTCAAACTATCCTCTTCCTCTATAACTCTCCAAATACTGTCACCATCCTCCTCATTTCTTGTTTCCCCTTTGTTACCCTCAGATCTTCCTACAACCAAGACATGCTCCTCTCAAAATCCTACAGGCTGTTTTATAAGCATCCAGCAAAAAAATATTACAAAATGGTCTATGAAAATTTTGCAATAAATGCTTTTTAAGTTTCTCTCAAAAATAGAACTTTTGAATATTCTTAGTAAGATGGATTTCCGAAAAGCTGCCTCCCAAAGGCTCTTGGGACCCGGCAGTCTTGTCAGCTTGCCGGCATCAGCGGTGGTTGACCTAGTAAAGGAACGCTCCCTTGACAAACTCAGGGGAAGATGGGACGAAGAAAAAGGTTGCATACTATCCCAGGAACTTCTGAAATGTCCAAATAGCGGAGCAGCCAAGAAATACGTGGCCATGACCAGAAAGGACCTGCGGTTGGTCACAGGTATACTTACTGGCCATTGTCACCTACGAAAACATCTGAACAGGTTGGGTTTATCGGACAGCCCACTATGTAGAGGATGTGAATAAGAGGATGACAGTTGAGCACGTCCTTTGTGACTGTCCGGCACTCTAACAAGACTTTCTGTGTTCGGCGAGAACTGGCTAACACATGCCAATTTGAGGGAGCTGCCTACAGGCGACGTTATCACCTACTTTAAACAGGTAGGATGGTTGACGAGCCAATAGTTTAGGCTCAATCTCAGAAGGAAGCACAATGGACCAAATGTGGCCTAAGTGCAGTGGGGCGACCCATCCTTCCAGAATTACAGATACAGAAGATGGACTTCCACAGAGTAAAGGTTACTACAATCAATTTCATTTCTCAGTTAAAACAATATAAACAAATATTCAAGCCATTTTTTATAACTTCAATAACATAAATTATTTCTATCGTTATGTTGCTTCGGTTTAAAAATTGGGGTTTCCAAGACACATCTTCGTGACCTACTTAAAGGTGCCTTTTACTATTTTCAGAAACCGAAGCAGACGTTATGGCGCTACGATATACTTAACAAAACATTTATTTCAGCTTAAATTATCCGTGAAAGCAGCTCGATATATTCCATTTATCATACAGAACATTGAATCTTGTTGACATTATTTGACAATGTGTTTTTAATGCATAATATTACTGGAAACAAAAAAACACAATTTAGGATTGAATTTTTAAGTGATTTTTTTGTTTAATATTTTCTTACAGTTATTAAATTGAAAATAAATGTAAAAGTATTGTATCTAGTAAACCAGGTAGGTAAAAGCGTAAAAAAATAGATAAAATTATGAGCAAGAGTTTAAAAGCTTTAAAATTACAATCCACATCGATTGCACGATTCGTGTTTTTTTGACTAGTATACCTTTATGTTGAATGGTGAATTGTCGTTGTTGAAGTGACAGTAATCCTCATTTTTGCATGATGACACATACAGAACACCTCTGAATTTATTAAATGACTAAATGCATGGGTTGGATCATTATTCACTGACGGAACTCTCAACGAAACAATTTGTTATTGATCTGCTAATAACTGAAAATGATAAAAACATTTTAAAAGACGAGCTAACACTCAAAGAGGACGGTGCATCTTTAGGTACATTATGATATGCTCGTAGGACAATTTTTTGATTTTGATTGATTAATATTAGATTTTATTTAAATCTTTTAAAGTAGCAAGATCTTCTTTTTCTCAAGGGGTTATGTTCTGCAAGCTTCTAGTTGGACAATTAGGGAGGTATATGAATGAAAAATTGATTAATTATAATTACAAATTTATTATAAAAGAGTGTAATTAAAACAGTAATAAATTCAATCAGTGGGTGAAATTAATTGGAACTTGAGAAATGTTATGTGTTAGTAAAGTACCTAATTTGAGCATTTTCATTTACGTTTTACTCCTGTTGTATGCTCCCCTAATGCCCCCCAACGAACTCTGCTCAAGTCCATTTATAGGTTTCTAACCTTCCAGAAATTTCATGAATGTTTTAAAAATTAACCATTTTCTAGGACACTATGAGCATCTCTCTCATTCCTATATATAACTAGACATACTCACTTCGTCTACTGTCGATCTTTCTAGAGCACAATATATATAATAAAAGTTATTTGATTATTTCATTGATTTAAATGTTATAATTTATTATGAGTTGAATTAGCAGAAGGGATCCAATAATGTGGCCGGTTAGACCACCAGATCTCTCTCCTTTGGATTTTGTTAGGTAGAGACACCTTAAATACATCAAGAGACGAAAAAAAAAGAAAATTTCTGCACATAAATAAAGAACTACATATTTTTTTAACAGGGGAGTTGATGAAAAACTTTTTATTAAAAGAAAATTGCAGAACAGGATTTTTAAACCATAAAGAATAAGAATTAAGAATGAGGGGAGAATGCAGAAAAATAAATTTATAAATGTGCACGCAACCATAAAAGAGAAAGATGAGAACTTAATTATAATATGTCGCTCGACATGAAAATCATTTGAAATTTTAATATAACGATTGGGAAGAAAATGCTTACAAATAAATAACTAATGGGGTGTGAAATATAAATAGCCAAAGAATTAAATTAATTAAATGTGTTATAGAACATATTATGCGAATTATGAGTACATATTTTGAGCGTTGTAAGGATATCCAAGTTTGATATCGACAGATTAAAAAAAAAAATTCACTTAAGAAAATGGCAAGGCTGATACCTTTGAATTTGGTGTCTTTAAAATTTGGTCAAAATCTAAATTATGTTATTTTTGGTAAAAATGGTCTAGAACCACTAATTGGACCACGTAGAATACGAAAATGACGTTAAAATTGCAGATAATTTGCCGATAATTTCCAGCAAAAATGGCATCCTTAGGGTATTACGGCATCACTTTCCCCCTAATGCAGATTTAACATGGTTTTAGACTTGCTATCCAAAAATCAACAGCATCAGTCGATTCAGCGACTAAAAAAACCATATTACCCATATTTTCAAACATTGCAAAGAAAAAAAAATCACTTAAGAAAATCTCAAGGTGTCTAAAATTTGGTCAAAATCTAAATTGTTATTTTTGGTAAAAATGGTCTAGAACCACTAATTCGACCAAGTAGAATACTGGCGTTAAAATTGCAGAATTGCCAATAGTTTCCAGCAAAAATGGCATCCTTAGGATATTTGTATCTCTATCTGTAGAGTAGGAAGGGTGAGTATAGACCCACAGCACTTAGGCCACAATAAGGCCCATTGTACATCCTCCCAAGGAGTCGCCCTCCTAGGACATTGTCCATCCTGCCTTATCCAGGAAGGAAGACAGGTCACTATGTCATCTGCATATGCAATTGTGTAGAAACCATTATTGTTGAGGTGATTAATCAGGGTATCCAGGACTATGTTCCAAAAAAGGGGTGATAAGACCCCTTCCTGCGGACATCCCCTCGTGACAAGTCCTTTCACAGTAATGTCCTCTACATTTATACTTATTGCTCTACTAGAGAGCATCTTGTTACTGGGTGATTGTTGGGAAAGTCGTTTTATCGAACGCTCCTTCGATATCTATAAATATACCCAGAGTGGATTCTTTATTATCCAGTGATCTCTCGATTCTTCCAACCACTTGGTGAAGGGCCGAATCAGTGGACCTTCCCGGAGTATATGCATGCTGATTTGGATGAAGTGGTAAATCACAATGGCAGCTGTTTCGCTATAAACTAGCATCGTCAGATTGACATATTTAAGTTAAATTTTGTTTGTTTGTAGCAAGGTACCTGATGTTGATTAGGTAGTATTAAGGCTAGACCATTTTCATAGACATTGCTGGTCTATCTGATATAATACCTCCGTTAATTAATGAGAGATTGTTACTGGAAGTAAAATCTAATAGGATCCGACCTTGTTTCCACTCTTATTTCCATACTTAATTAAAAATATTAACATTTATTTGCCATATCTACCATTTTTCCTTTCTTTTACCTCCACCTGTACATTTAATATACAAAATATTTAAAAGTTTGTTAATTAAAATATATTGATTATAAAATTTACCGCTCCTGCTTTGAAATACAAAATCAATCAAATCAATTAATCACTGTTGAATAATGTATGTCATCATAATGGAGGAAACTTATGAATAATTTATATATTATCTAAAAGTCGTTAAACAATGGTAGGTATGTATGAAAATCGCTCCGCTTTGAGGGTCCTTATATAAAGCGAAGTTCCTGAAGAAACGGAAGTTTTCAGATTAATTTATTATATAGAGATTAAGCAGTGATATGAGACTCCCACAGTGACATTTTGATGAATCATTATCGATTATTCCGATTAATAAAAAACTGTTAGGTTAGCTGATTAATTTTGATATATCGGTTACCAAAGGCCATAATTATTTAATTACCCTTAACGTTCGACATGCTTATAACGTTTTTTGCCCGACTGATTCCATTGTAAATTATAAAATTAAACATTTTCGTCATTTTGACTAGTTTCATTCATTTTATCAAGATAGATACTTTGGTTGTTAGGTAGTAACTAAGGTGCATAACAACAATAGGGAATTGAGTTTTATAGCGGTAATTACACTGCGAAAATTGCACGTCGCGATAACAGCTCATTTGAGATAAGTGTCAGATAGACTTCAAAAATGGAAGAAAATGTTGCATTTTGATGAAATACCATTCAATAGTATTGTAATATTATTTGTGCGTTGAGCGACAATTTGTAATATGAGTTACCTGTTGATAGTGAATTTATGAAAATATTTAGTTAACTTTTTTGAAAAAATAACAATATACCAAAAGAAAAAATGTAATTTACAATAAAACAAACATTAAGCTTAATTTCGTCTTTAATTAGTTGTAAAAGATACTTCAATAATTAACAGAATTTATAAATGTTTATCACACAAAAATTATGATAGTTAAATACCTCGGCTAGGGGTGAGTAAGTTCATTAGCTCTGACTATTGTACAATATTTATTTCTTTAAGAAATTATAAGGGCGCCACTGAAATCTTTTTATTTTTTATGATACTACTGAAGAAAGTTGTTTTAAGCTGAGTTATTTAAATAAGTATCATAAGATGACAGAAAGATGTCAGAAAAAACTGTCTATGAAGATAAAAAAATGATTTGAAAATGTACAAACATATAAAAGATATTAAGATTTCCTTGGTGCTGAAATTAATGAGGTAGAGAATATGTTACAACAAAATAATCCGCAAACAGTTCTTTAAAAATACTTATTCTAATACAGTTGACGATATAGATAGATATACACGGAAATAAAAGAGAAAAAATATGGGAACAGTAAACTTGATAGATCACAATAAACTTATCTGTTACAAAAGTGGACGATCCTTCGCCGCACCTTGGGGTCACTACGGCACTGTCTAGGTGGTTCCAAATGATTATAGAAGAGCACTAGTGGAGGGATGATCTGCCCCAGTTGTAGAGATAATCCAGTTAAGAATGTACATACAAGAGCTTAAAGTTTACAAGCTGTTCAAGTTTACGGAATCTCCAAATTCAAGAGATGCTTCTGGTTTACAGAATCTTCAATTAAAGAGTTGCCTCTAGTTTACTGTATTATATTCCAACTTTCTGAAAATTACCAGTGTCAAACACGTGTTACATTTACTTTTCTGGCACAAAAAGTACAAATCAGCATAGTCCGAAATCTACAGTTAGATGCTAACGTATTTTAATAGATTACAAAAGATACATTTTTACATTAAATTTACTTTTTAATAATCTTACACACTAATCAAAATTCCAGAAATGTACTTTTACCAGCTTTTTATAAAAAATTATCATTAATACTTTTAATTACCATAAAAAGATTCTTTGAATAATAATGAAATATGTTGAAATTCTCATCTGATATAATAAAATATAATATAACTTTCGATATTTTATAAATATCTTAACAAAAAGGAATTATAAAATTGGAAAAAAAAACATACCTGTATATGACAGTAAATCAATAGAAGAAATGAGACTGGGAATAATTATTAAAACCTATTGAACTCGATAATGCCAACTCATTAGTACACCTCGTAGTGTAGCTACTTTGAACTTCCAATTATAATTATAGAGACCGTATTCATTATTTTATTATTAAAAATGTTTTATGATAGATGGAGCTAGCGGCACTAATTGAATTTAATATTTAGGATACCAGGTGCTTAAAATGTTAACAGGTACTGTTACAGTATATATGGCGACAGTTTATCTTATGCAAATTGCATTCTCTTATTTTATTATTCTGTAAAAGAACCAAAATATGAAAATAAACTATTGCAATCTTTTGCTTTCTTGCAAAATAGTCGGTAATTTTTATGCACTCGTGCAAGTATAACCGAATATTGTTTTTTTTTTTTAATTTGATCAAATTGTTTTTTTAATTGATATTAACAAACAGGAAACCATAACAAATTGTCGTCCAAATGTGGGATCCAAATAGGGGTCTTATAAAATTTTGAAATTAACATGTAATAAAAAATAATTTTGATATTAATTTTAATATAAAACAAGGTTGGTAATTTTTAAAAAGTTATAGGAAAAGATTTATTTATTAAAAAAAAGAATAACAGGAAACATAACAAATAAAAATGAAAAAAATTACAGAAGAAAAAAGTAAGAAGATAAAAAAAGGTTCTGTCTAAAAAGAAGTTGAAAAAAAAGTAATTCGAAAACAAAGAAGATGAGATTATATTTAAAAAGTGTAAAGATCTAGACAGTAGAAGTCAAATTAATAAAAAAACTCGAGGTAAGATTATTTTATGAGTAAATATCCCAAATTAAAGAAATAAATTAATACATAAAAAAGTGCGTACAATATTAAGAGGATATAAAAAAATTAAATGCCAATTAATTTTTTTTATTAATTATTTTATGAAATTTATGGTACTAACCCTTACTATGTGAAAGTTCATCTTATTCAGAACAATAAACAACTAAAAGGTTGAATTAACTTTCACTATTTATTCTTTGAATACTTTAAATGCAATGACAGCCGTTTCGCTATCGAAATAGCATCGTCAGATTGACATATTGAAGTTACATTTTGTTTGTTTGTAACTAGGTACTTGATGTTGATAAGTAGTTAAGGCTAGACCAAGTAAGGAAGTAATAAGACATAACAATATTAAAGCCTAGATGTTATTAGCCCTAAGGGATTATCCTGGATGTATTTCCCTCTAAGATCAGTATGCAATGATATAGAAAAACCAGGAAAAAACTATATCCTGCTGATCTTTACAATAACTTAATATATTTGTGTTATAATTACGTCTTATCTATGTATAAAATGAAGACTCAATCAAAGTAAACAGTTTAATAGTGGTGAACTTCCAAGATTTATTTGTTCATTAACTACTTTATATTGTTGATCTGCTAGATGTCTTTTGATTTCAAGTTCTTCGAGGAAATCTAAATTTTGTTTTTTATCACAGGTGTGTAAAATTTGAATGTCATTGGTGTGTATGAGTGGGTGTGGATGTTCAAGTAGGTGTTTTGCATAGTTTGACTTATCTGGTTGTTGTAATCTATATGCTCTTAAATGTTCATTGAATCTTATTTCAAAATTTCTTTGTGTTTGACCTATATATACAGCATTACATTTTGAACAATTAATTTTGTAAAAAATCTGGTGTTTAAATTAGTTTGTGTGTGTGGCAAATATGTAACCAAGCCATCCCACACCAATCACCCACATATAGTTTTTCCCTTGTTTTTGTATCACTGCACAGTTATAGGAACAGGAAAATATATCCAGGTTAATTCCTATTAATATCTAGGCTGGAATATTGTATTGTTTTATTTCTTTTATACTTGGTCTAGTCTAAATAATATTTAATAAAACATCAAATAGCTATCTCATAAAACAAAAAGGTTACCTCAAGTTACTGCGACGATGAATGTTAATTCGAATCAGCTGTCATTTGCCAAAAAGTTATTTTTTATAATAAATAGTGGAATTTTTTTATACTGCCCATTTTGTCTTCTGCAAAATATTCTGCAGAAAGTTCTTGGGGTAGAAATAAAAACAAACTATCCCTTTAAATAACATAATATTTTTATTGGTAAGTACCTAATGTTAAAATAACTTTTAATTCAGTTTTCTTTTACGTTGAAAATATATAGACTGCAACTTATCAGAAGAGTTAAATTTTACCCAGTCTTAATTTATTTATAAAAATAATTAAGTTTGTTGACCTTGGTTCACCATAGTATAATATTTCCTCAATCTTTATTTACAGGAGGTCGTAACTCCAAAGAAATAAGGAAGTAAATTGTAAAAAAAACATTATTTTGGCCTCCTTCTTGTTCTGCTTACCAGGGCTTTATTGATTTTGCTGTTTCTTTCCTTATCCATTTCTCTATTCCTTATATGCTGGCGCCTCTTGTCTATTAAAATATAATCTTTATACAAGTTATTATTTCACCTCCATTATTTTTAGTATTAGTTTTGAGAACTATATTTTATTTTATATCTTTATTTTGTATTTTATTAAACACGGTAACATTTCAATTCTCCTACTTTTAAAGCTCTTTTTTTGATCAGTGTGTTTCAGTACTACATGTCATTGATAAAAGCATTCAATATAAAAGGGGATACTACTTTTAAAACAAAAATTATTGGATACAATTTATAGGTGTGGTTAAAGAAAAAACTTAACATTATATATTAAATTTCCCTGGGGTACTTTCACGGATTATTCTTGTGTAAACAAGTAATGTCTAAACTTGGGAAAACACATTTATAATACCTTTATTGTTCTCCAGTGTGCAGTATACAACATTTTGTTAGACGCTAAGTAATTTGTCAAACAAAGGTGACAATGGTTATTATTTATATTGTATAGAAACTTCATAACAGGCTTTAAGTTTATGTTAATGTGATTCATATTAATCAATAAGGTTATCAGAAGATTGTATGGATATTTCTTTCATCTAATAGCCTGGATGTTTCCCAATTCTACCCATAATATAATAAATTCGATATATTAATGTTAATGAATGATAATTTTTGTTTTTAGAATAAAAGCCATTTTATATTCAGTTTAAAATAGCTTTATTGATCATTCTTTTCATTCACCGCCACTGGTTCCTATTAAATACAATACGGGGTGTAAATTACATATTTATAATACTTTTGTAAGTATGCAGATAGGCTATCAGAATATGGAAATAAAAGTGGTTTGTGTATATGTCAGAAGATTGATTAAGAAGGCAAACCAATAAAAACTTGAATGAATTTTATTTTACTAATCCTTACTTTGTGGAAGTCCATCAGGTTAAGAACACTTATCAAATATCTTTGTAACCTAACCAATTTATTGTCGTTAGATTAATAAGCGTTTGAAATGTTATTTAAACACGTTCAACTATCAGGCTATTCATTATAAATTACCCATCCCCTTTCATAGTTATGATTGTTAAAAACAAAAACAATTTTACTTAAAAGTTGTTTCATTAAAGGTGAATTTTGTTAATATTATCACAAAAGTTCGGTAGAGTGCCAATTTAAGGGTATGATTTAATTTGATTTAGAAAATACACTTTTCTGTTTGTAAAATACTACATTAGGCAAACTATGAACTTACCCAAGTGCCGTTTGGAGTTTGGAGTGATGACGGAATCTGAACTTTGCGCCACCTTGTTAATAATTTTAATTGCTTCTTAAATATGTATGTCTATGTATTCACAAAGTGTTTCTAAAACCAGCAGCCCAGCACCTACACTTTTCTATTTAGTCCTCCAACTTGATAATTAAAATTCGAAAGTTTATAATCAAAGAAAATACGTCTTTAGAATATAAAAAAGAACGTTAAAATGTAAAATAAGTAATTGTATGTACATTTCAGAGTGGGTACCTTTCTCAACAAGATTCATATAAAATCCGTAAGGAATTTTATATAAACTAGTTTTCTAGAGTTGAAATATAATAGAACACCTAGTAATTTAATTTTAATTCAATTCAAAGTTGCTTAAAGCGAAAATACATTTCAATTAGTATATTTTGGTTGGTAACGTCCAAAAGTTCATTAATTCAATATTCACATAAATGAATCGAAATTGTAAACACATTTCAATAATTAATCAAGCTACAGTTAACCAGTAAATTAATAGTTTTTTCCAAAATGTATAAATCATTTAATATAAATAATATTTACTGTAAATATGGCGATAATAATTAAGCATTAATAATTTTCAGCAGCATAATGTATTAAAACAGTTGAATTTTTAATTTTTTTTGTTTCCTGACGTAACTGCCTTTTTTACTTTATAAAAATTTTTAACTTTTATTGTTCCCCAAGGTTTAAACTTCCATGAAAAATTAATTTATTAACTATTTGACAAAATACTATAATTTTTAACAATAATCTTCTTAAACGTTATAATACTTAATAATCATAATCAAGAACCAAAAATTAAAGACGAACAATTAAAGACCAAATATAAAATACTGATAATCATAATTGTAGCATGGGACAGGGCTTCAGAAAAAGATGCCAGTAGAAAGAAAAGGGAGAGTTAGTTCAATAAATGTCAGTGTTATGAGATTTACATTTTACAATTTGTATTTCATATAAAATAGTTAATAAACGTTTCTATTTGTTAACAACCATTACAAAGCTACATACTACAATAATCAAAGACCTAAAATTAAAGATATTTTACAACACAAAATGTGACTCTTCATAATAATTCATAATCTTCTTTACTAACATCAAAATTAATAAACACAATGAAAAAAAAAATGAAAAATATTGTAAACAAAATCATTAAGACTTTTTACTAAATAAAATAAAAAAAGCTTTTTAATTGAACAAGCAAAAACGTTATTGCGTTTTAACTTAAAATATATTTTATTCTTCTAAGACTGCAAATGCAATATAAACCAAGTCGTAGGAATATTTAAATTTTGGGAATAGCAAATGTTGTCTACCTAGTAGACATTGTCTTGTTCTATGAAACGTATGGTTCTTTTAAATAATGCAGTTGGTATTAGGGACGAAGTTGCTAACGTGCACCGGCCGATAACCTTATTGTTTTTATGCCATGTTATAAGCAGAGAGAAATATATTCATTGTTTGTTGAAGCCTACAATTTAATTTTACTCATACAGTTAGTTTGGAATACGATACAAATAATAACAAAAATGTAAAAGTGAAATGGAAATTAAACAATTTGTAGATTAAGTATTATTTCCCAAAACAATTGATTTTTTAAAGTATAAAATACATTCAGCGTACACCAATGGTAAAAAATCGGTGAACCAATTTAATATTGATTGATTATTTCATCTGGGATGAGTAAAGGGAATACTTCAGCGTGAAGAGTTACAGCATATACTGGCGTAACATTAATCAAATTTCAAACAACGCAAGCAAAAAAAGGGTTTTTCATTCAATTATGTTTTCTTCGCATGTCTTTCAGAAATATCCTTATAATATCATTACCAACCTTTTACTTTAAATTTAATTTTTATTACTTAATTAATCACAAACCGTTTTAAATTTATTATTTTAATTCCGATAATATAATGGTAGTATACAGTGTGAAAACCACTTATGGAATAATAGTATATTATTCAATAAGCATATAATAGCCATTACATGTGAGTAGAATACTATACTTTGTTCACGACTTTCATATAAAACGTTCAACTTTTGAGGATACTGAGTATGTGTCTCATGCATCCAATAAGGATTCTCCGCTGTCTGTTTACTTTCCCGTTTATCGGAAAAAAGAATTGTACAAAGAGCTATTTCATTTCCATTCAATTTATTCATTATTAATTCGCATAAATCCATTTTACGATCTGGATCGTCTTCTATTAGTGCTTGCACAAAAGTCAATTTTTATGGATAAAGTTTTTCTTTATAGAAACCCCTTAGGACAGTTGTGTCCAATGTCCAAGTTCTCTGAATTGTACATGAATTTTAGACACAGCCGTTTCGCTAGTTCTTAGTAAAATTAGAAGTAGTAGAAATATTGATAAATAAAATTTAGAAAATATATCCCCTTCCTTGCACACCCCCAGATTATTTTGCCAATATATAGGGGCTTCTTGCTTTTCCCAAACTTTTATAACTAGTTTATTCATTCTTTTCTCAATTATCTTAAGTGAAAACAAAGAAAATAAGTAATACATGAGATAAAGGAAATCCGGAAGATATTTAATATATTTATTGATGCGACAATGGAACTGTTTACGAGTTTTTGTACTTCGAGGGAAACTTTTATCGTTTTGATATAGTGTTGTCGTGAGATTCCTGTTTATAGCTCAATAATTGAATGCGAAATAATGAGATTGTGCCCAAAGTGCAACTTTCTGCGAAATTGCTAACCGCTTAAAATGAAAGCTGTGCTTTAGTCGAATACAATGACAGTTATCGTGGAGTGAAATTGAATGAGTTACGTCTATTCATATAACGAGAGAAAATTAAATTAAAGTGTCCATGACGCTTTTGTTAAATGCGTATTAAAGTTTCAAATTTTATGTTCTATGTCTTATTCTTATGCTACTGCAATAAGAAATTATTATAATTATATACATTGAAAAGGTATATTAAAGAGTCATATCAAAAATTCATTTTAGCTTAATTAGACATAGACTTTATTGGCAGCATTTACATACAATAAGTACATTTGGAGCCCTTATAATGTAATTATAATATTATTTAAAGTGGAAGAAATTTGTCAAATACAAATAACAGATAAATAGATAAAATGTTTATAGTATAATTTATAATAAAATAAAAAAATCTAAAATAATTAAAAATTTACAAATTCATCAATACTATAAAAACAATGTTCCACAAGAAAATGTCTGGATAATTTTTTATAGACTTTAAAGACATTTGCTGAACGTTTCTTTCTTTAAATACACAATGAAATTTGTTGTATAATCTCAAGCTAACCTTATTTTTTTGCGACATACAAATTCTTGAATATGAATCTATCAAACATCCACCAAACCTTGTATTGTGATCATGAATATCTGAATGCTTTTGAAAATTGTTCAAATTCTTATGAATATAGAGTATGGTAGTTTGAATGTATAAACATGGTAGCGGTAGAACTTTATATTTCTTAAATAGTTCTTTACAATGGGACCTATGCGGAGCACCATCGACAATACGCAGGGCTATTTTTTGAATAGAGAATATCTTGTTTACTAAACTAGCATTTCCCCATAATAGTAGACCGTATGACAAATGGCTATCTATAATTGCGTAATAAACTGTGGTCATAATTTTGTTGCAACTTATTAAAGGACGCAGTTGCCTTAAAACGAATAATTGAGAAGAAAGTTTTGAGCAAAGATTTTGGATATGACAAGACCAGTTAAGTCGGGAATCTATAGTGACACCAAGAAGTTTCACAGGCTTAGATAATGCAGCTAATTTGTCCGAAGTAAAACGGATCGTGTGCGTTTTATCAACATTTAATTTCAACTTATTAGCTGAAAACCATGTTTCAGCACGTTTTAAGCTATCATGGGCCAAATTCTTAATTCCCTTTGTTAGCAACGTAGAATCATCTGCAAATAAAACTACCTTACCAGTCTCATGAAGACAATGGGGCAGGTCATTTATATATAATAGAAATAAAATTGGGCCCAAAAATTGAACCTTGTGGTACCCCATTTTGTATTTTGATAGGCTAGAATTTATATTGTTATAGCTAACATATTGAAACCTATTATTAAGATATGAACCAAACAGTTTTAGCTCATTGTTTCGAAAACCATAAAATTCCATCTTTTTAAGAAGCATATCCACCCTAACACAGTCAAATGCCTTAGTAAGGTCGCATAAGATAGCATCTGTGCAATACCGTTCATCCAGTCCTTCGACCACGGTTTCTACAATAGAAATAAGTGCGTCTGTAGTTGACTTGTGCTTTTGGAAACCAAATTGAGATGGCGACAATATAGAACGGTAGTTAAGGTAGGATACTAGTTTGTCCTTAACAATATATTCGAAAATTTTCGAGATAGTTGGGACGATTGATATGGGTCTGTAATTGTTAACTATGTCGAGGTCGCCCGTTTTGAACACCGGAACTACTTTTGACAATTTTAACTGGTTTGGCCAATTTCCCTCAGAAATACATACATTAAATAAAATTGTCAACGGTTTTAATAGTGAGCCAAGAGATGCTTTAAACATTAATATGTTTAATTTATAAATATCTAAAGTAGGCTTTGACTTTAGTGCCAAAATTGCCTCACTGACGTCTGATTCTACTATAGGAGTCATAAAAAAAGAGTATGATGGTTTAGAAACATGTTTAAGATAGTCTAAAAAGTTAACATCTGGAATACTAATCGTTGTCAATACCGCTTCTGAAATAGAAACAAAAAAATTATTAAACTGATCAGAAGAAATAGAAGAACATGCCGGATAACTTTTTGCGTTTCTTTCATGATTTATTATATTCCAAGCTGTTTTAGATTTATTTTCGGCTGTTAAAATCTTATGTTCATACGAGTTTCTTTTTGCAACTCTAAGTGCTCTCTTATAATATTTACGTGCTTCGCAATAGTTATACCAATTAATAGGTGAATTAGACGCTTTAAATATTGATCTTAATTTAAAAACTTGTTTCCGCATAGTTCTTAGCTCACTACTGAACCAGTTTACTCCACGAGTCTTACCCAATACAGATTTCATAGGAAACGATTCGTTTGCAGCATTCATCATAGTATTCAAAATAATATCAGTGCATTGATTTGAGGCTACATCAGATAGACCTAATGAAGTCCAATCAATTTCATCTAGTTGAGAAGCAAATGTCTGCAAAGTACTGCTATTTATTATTCTTTTTTTATATTGGAAATTTTTAGTCACAGATACAGATCGATAGAATACATATACAATTACTACTTTCATAGAAAAGTTTATTGTCAAATTTAAAAAAAAAGTTAACAAAAAAAATTCTTTGTAATGTAAACAATACTTGTAGTGGATAAGAAGTGTAGTGTTAGTGATGAAGAAGGTTTGACAGAAATGGAACGAATGTTGCAAAAATTAATAAATAATCGAACAGAAATTCGAGGAGATATATGAGAATATAAAAACAAATGATGAAAATAAAGAAGAATTAAACAGGAAACTACCTGAAATAAAAAGATTTAGAAAAGAAATTGGATAAGAAATTTTTGGATGTAGAAAAAAGTTTACTCAGTTGACGACAAAAATGAACATAGGCATGGAAGAACTAAGAAAAAAACATGAAAACAAGGAAGCTAAAAAGGAAATAGGAGGAATTAAAGGAAAAAATCAAGATACAAAAGAAGAAGGGTGAAATGAAATGATAGGAAGGTTGTTTGAAGTAGAAGAGAAACAATCGAGAGAAGTTGATATAAAAGTAGAAATAACAGAGAACACTGAGAAGATAAAACACAGAAAGGATCACAAAAATGGATAGACAAAAATGAAGACAAATAAAACTATTCAAGGAATAGAAGTAAATATTAACAATATACAGAGTGAAACACATAAGTTAGATGGAAATGTTATTGAAAGCCAACCAGCTAATAAACAAGAGTTGGGGATGGCAAAAGTCAATGAATTTGAGTAAGAGGAAAAAGCAGAAGTAAAAATTCAAAAGCAACAAACAAGAAAGGATATAAAGAAAGTAAAACAGAGCAAAAAAAACAATTAAAATAATTCAAATTGATATTGCAGATGCCTGAAAAGTTTATGAAAATGTACAAAGAAATGAAGACAACAAGAAAGTAAATTCTAATAACGATGATATTAATGGAAACAACAACCAGGAAAATGTAATTATCTAAATATATGTGGAAGAAACAAGAATAGAAAAAGTAATAAGGAAAGCTGAACACAAAGTTTTCTCTAGTTAAAAATTAACTCAATGTTGTGACCACCCTGTATAATTAATTTCTTATTTAAACACTATAACTTATAATTTAGGCCCTTATGTGCAAAACAATCTAATAATTTTTCTTTTTGTCATTTTGTTTCAAAAAAACTTAAATTTCTCTAAAACTGTAAATTTTAGGTACCTGGTACTTTACATAAAGTGGCCCTTAAATTTAATCGTCTAGCCAAAAAAAAGAAATAAAATGTAGTATTCCATTTAAAATAGTGAAGTTGGTGTCAATTTCCGGTATAACCGGAAGTGCTATAAATTTGAAAATATTTTAGTTGAATTCAGAAGTATCGAAAACCCCCGTATACCAAATTTGATTCATCTAGCACTATCCGTTCCCCATAAACTTCTACGTGAAGTTCGATATGGGACAGCCTGTATATCCAGATTACAAGCAGGCTTCACAGCCCTGCTCTTCTCTTGTAGTTTATTAACTATGATAGTTGCCATTGCATTTAACCTGCTGCTTTTTCTCTCCAAGTTCTAGAAATACAGTCTTGCCAAGCCTTCACATTGGCATAGGACGTGTATTTCTTCCTTTTCCAGACAAAACCGCCATAAATCTATCTCTGGATAACCTATAAGACTCATGTAGGAATAGTGCCCTTTGAAGTATTACCTCAACAAAACGGGCAAATCGGAAGCAAAAACTGTCGCTGCTGACAGAAAATTTACTGTGGATGTATAGTATTATTTTACAAAATTTTACAAAAGAAGTTGCTCTGAATCCCATCAAATTAGAAAACTGGTCAGCTTCGCTAGAACCATTGGCGTTCTAGAGTTTAAGTAGATTAAGAGAGAGAAAAAAATTTTAGTAAGTAGAAGTGCCATTTTACATTCGCAATAAAATTATTTTATAAATTGGTTGTAAACATTTTTTAATAACTGCGTTAATATTAGGTTTGTTCCAACCAAGCAAAGAACCGTTCTAGAACGGTAATATTACCACTCACGAGACCAAATTGGTGCACTGCGCAACTCACTACACTACTGCGCACAAAAATTACTATTTTAGAACGGTTCTCTGCTTGGTTGGAAAAGACCTATTACTATTTAAGTTTAATTGGCCTACAATAATATATAATTTTAAACAAAGTAAACCATCAATATCTAAAATGTGACTAATGGGAAACCAAATGAAAAACGCCAAGTCTATGTCACAGAACTTTATTCTTTATATTGATGGAAAAACAATAATAGTAACTAGTTTCGGCGTGATGATGGCCTTTGAGGCCATCATCAGGCTATAAAAAAGCTTATTTTAGTGGTACAAATTAAAAAGAAAAGAAAAATTATACCTTAGTGTAAAAATTAATACAAGTATAAATATAAGGACCAGAATTAAAACATAAAATATAAAATTACAAACATTTTCAAACGAACCAACAGATAAAAAAACATTTAAAAACTTTCCAGTGTAACTGTAACCCGACATAACAGAGGGCAAGAAGAATAAGTCACAGGAAGAACAAAAGGTTTGTGAGGTTATGTTGACAATAACAATTAAGATTAATTTAAAATGAAGATAAACAACCTAGTAAAATGTACGAAGCTAATTAGTCACATTAGAAAGAAAGCAAAACAAATTATTGAAGAAAGTGGACAACTGAAAACAAATAAGGGAAATATGGAATACAAACTAAAATCTGTTACAAACATATACCATTAAAAGGGAAGACTAAGAAATATGTAAGACTCCTTTGTTCTCAACTGTTCATTCAAACATACAACTGCACTGTCTCTTGATGCTTCATTGATCTCTAACATTTCAAGTAAATTCATCCTTTAAAACATTTATGTAACCTCAAAACGTTGGAATTAGAAAAAGCGTGATTTTCAGCAATCATATGGTTGGCAAAGGCAGATGGTGAATTAAGTGGGTCAAAGTCTTTATAATTTTTAACATAATTGAAAAATTCTTTTATTCTAGTATCTGAAATTGCAGTCATCGCAGTGTAAATTATAAAAGAAACAGAGTCTTTAGTGTTGACCAAGAAGAATCTCAAGTTATTATTGGCTTTAAAACCAAATTCAATATCATATTTCTTAAGAATGTTCCCAAATTTGTAAGAAATAGTACCAAAGAAATGTAAGGAACCAACAAAATCTTTAACTCTCCAGCTTCTTTCCTTAATAATTTACTTAGAAAGATCACCAATTTCAACAACAAACTATCCATTAAGAATTCATTTGACTTGTGTAATAAAGTTTCTAATATTAGAGTACCAGATAATTCCTTTTTATTTTCTTTAGATGTTTCTAACCTTTTCTCAAGTTCTTATATGGTTGATGATGTTGTTTCTGTGTTAAATTTGGTTCTTGATCAAAACTTTTTCCACTTCAATAATAAGTATTACTGGCAAACAACTGATTTGGCGTTGTGCCCCAATCTGAGCCCCTTACTAGCTGAGATAATATTTGTATTAATTTTTACAGGTATGATTTTTATTTTCTTTTTAATTTGCACCACTACAATAACCTCTTTTAGAACCTGAAGATGGCATGGAATGTAGGCCGAAACTAGTTGCTATTATTTTTTTTGCATCAACATAAAGAATAAAATTTTGTGACATAGACTTCGGGTTTTTCATTTGGTATTGTATAATTTTGTTGGGTTAAACAACCTACTGCTATTTAATTTTGTTATCACAGTTAAAATAATTTGAAGTTTAACGATTATCGAATTTCACCTGATGTCTAAAACCGACGATCGAATTAAATTAAATTTAATTTTACACAAACAATGGAAAACTCGCAAACGATATGCACACGTGATGGAAGCTCAATTTTCGAAACCGGCAAAGCTTTCACAACGGGATTCGGAGCGTGACTAAAGCTTCGGCCGTTGCGTTTGCTGAAAATTGAAAGAGCCAACTCGATTTTCGTTCCTGCCATCGAAAGTAAGCGCATTTCGCTAGTTTTATCTCGTACGCGTTCGGAATTCATTTTTTTTTCTTTTTTCCTTTGAACGGACTCGAGATTAAATTCCTTTTTATATCTTTCTGCATTATTTTTTTAAGGAAACTGGAAAGCTTAACTCGAATTGCCTGCAATATTAGCAAATTGCTCATAATTTTTAATAGTACTACATTGCTATCAAGGAACGTGACATTTTTCACACGAGTGGGAAATATTACAGTGTAAAAAGTGTAATAATAGTATATTAAACAACGCATTTCATATGGCTTTCTGTTGTATTTTCCCATTTTATCATTTTTTAAATTAATTTATTATTTGTATGTAAATTACGAAAATTTTGATTTTAAAAAGTATGTTGGTACAGCATTTGACAGTTTTGAAATTAAAATTATCAAATGTTAATGTTTTAAAATATTTTAAAATGAATAATACACCAATTATAATACATTATATAAGTAAAATATGATATCAATATTCAAAAATACTTTTTTAAAGAACAATATAAAATTAATAAATTGCTATTAGCCACAAATGTCATTAGTCAATAGTCTTGTCATTAGATACTTCATTCATGTTACCAACCATTTAAAACAAAAATTTGCGTGCGTAAAAGTTACATTACGATACGCAAATGCGTTTTATAATGAAGATTTTTATAAGTGCAAAATATAAAAATGACTTTTGCCCATTTGTGACAGTCTATGTTTGAATATTGTTTCTTGATTTTGATCGCCAAATAAACTACCTGTTTTTAAATATTTAGGTATCTTTGTTTTGTCGTGCTTGAGATTGGTTACAATGGTTTTAAAGTCAGCTGACAACGTATCGAAAGTAATTTCTTGCTGATTTTTGCCGGATTTTTGGTTTTTTTCTACTGTTTAGTTGGCTTTTATGTGATTCAAAGATTTTGCCTGGTTGCCCCGCTCTCTACCATCGGTCACGTCGCCACCACAACGCTGGTGTATTTTTGGCATATAAGTCTTCAGCTATTATGCCGTTGTTTATTTCACTCTAATATTTATAAAGTGCCTATTCATAGCAGAGCCTTAACTCATAAGGGAATTATGACATAAACAAAATAAGAAATATGAATAAAAAATGTCTGAAAAAAGAATGTGAAACCTATCAATAACGGCCACTAAAAATGAAAGAACTAGGGCTCCGAAATCAGAAGGATTGGCAGTGGATCAAGTTCCTAAATATTCTTTTATAACTCACTTTAAATAATATCAATTCCAACCCCATATCCGGCCAACTTTCGCGAACTTAAAGGCAAGCAGTTTGGAGATGGAATATTTTGTAATGTTTAAATATTTGACAATAGTATAATGATTGGAAAATATCAACAGAAGTTGTTTAATTTAACGTTTAAATCAATAATTTTTATTATATTGTATTGTTTTATTTGGACGATATATTTTGTGTATTTGTAAGAGAATTTTAAGTTAGAAATTATGTAATGTAACAATATTATATCTAGTACATAAATATGTTATTTAAGACTTACTAGAAATTTCGCGAAAATTGATTATATAATGTGTAAAAAAAAGACAGATACTATGTAAAAAGGAGACAGATATATTTGTACTATATTTTTATTCTGCAATGATCGATGATAGACGAAGTAAGAATGTCTTGTCATAAATAGGAAAGAAAGAGATAAACATATTTTCCCAGAAATGACTAATCTCTAGAACAAAAAAACGAAGCTTCTAGAAGTTTGAAACCTATAAAAGACTTGAACAGAGGTCGAAGGAAGGAAGTTTATTATTGGAAGTCAAACAGAGAAGATCAGTAAGTGTGAACAGTCAACTAGAACTAATAGTGAACAAACAGTTTTTAAAAGTGGTTAATACAAAGTATTAAATAGTGACATTAAAAATACAAATTAAAACAATCAAAAAGTAAAACAAAGTGACAAAAGTGACATTAAAAACTAATCAAAAAGTGAAATTAAAACATTTTCAGTTGATAAAAAAGAAGAATATAATAGTACTTACCATTAAAAATACAATTAAAGAAACTGTAATCCACACTAAACCATATCAATTTGGAGGAACAAAGAACGATAATATCACTCAAGAAACCAAACGTCTTACAAGACGACATTTTACCAGATTCGCAAATTCCACGTATCACTTCGTTCGTCTCCGTTTTTCATAGATCACCTACAGATTTTTCCACCAATCAGGAAACAGGACTTTACATATCAAGGTCAGATAAAATTGTAATTTTTTAAAAAAATTTGTAGTAGTTAGTTGAATTTTAGAATTTAAAAAAACAAAGGAATTTACTTGATATTTAATAATTAGTGTATTTGATAATCTTACTTGCCATTACATAAACAACATTGGTTAGTTTAACTTAATTCACATCAAGTAAGTTCTTTTATAATTATTAAAGGCCTTTCTTTTTAATATTTTTCTAATTAGTTTCATTATTAAACTTTCAACATTACTGTTTTAATTTAACTATTTTATAATAATTTTGTAATTGTAATTAATCAATTTTATTCAAATACCTTCTACCTAATAACCCAATAGAAACTAGCATAACCAAACACCCCCTGAGAAAAAGATCTTGTTGCTATTAGTACATTTAAATAAGTAACATCAATCTAATAAATAAATCAATCAAACAATAAGCAATATTTAAAATTATAATATTCTTTACAATTTATTTTGCCTTTTAGCGCCAAACGTTTCCTCTTTTGCGACATATTTTTATAGCAAGTTAAGAAACTTTCGAACAAGGAGAATGCTTTAAACTAATGAAATATGTAGGTATGTAACAGAAAGACCGACCCATTAATAATGCAGATCATTTTAGGCAGGTAGATACCTATTTAAATATCTAATAATATTGGGTATTTCCATCAACAAATAGACTAAAATATTGGGCTTTAAAATGGGCTTTAAAAATTTGAGATTATTTGGCCGCGGCCGCATTATAAAGGTGTCCGTAAATACCATGGGAATTTCCATATAATCGGTTTGGGGAATTTTGAAACTGACCGTTAGCACAGGTGGCCGCTTTTGACAGGTGGCCGTTGACTCAGTTTTTACTGTATATCCCAAGCTACTGTGTGTATTTCTTTCAACTAAATTCTACTTTACTTCTTACTAATTCTTACCTTCCAACCTTTTTGTGTATAAATACGTCCAATTCGGGATTATAATTATATCCAACATCGCCAATATGTTAGGAAACAAAACATGGAAATGACAGAACTATAGAATGTATATGTTGGATTTTAGTTCTACACTTTGTACGTTCTTTTGACATCCTCAATTATCGTGCAGGTAAACATTGAACCTTTTAGTATAAATTACTAGCTTTTAATAATTAAATTGTATTATTTTACCATATTTAAAACTTTACCACTAAAATGATCTACAAAATAAATGAATATATTGAAAACAAACTGAATTACTTTATTTAAAGTTTATATACTTTATCTGATTGTATACAGTGGGTCCATATTTTGTCGATAATACTTTGAATGGTCAGATATACTTAGAATTTTTACAAAACGATTTTCCACCCCTTTTAGACGATGCTCCTTTACAAATTCGAAAAGACATGTGGTTCATGCACGATGGAGCCCCCCCCCCACTATCTCATTGATGTACGAAATCATCTTAATAACATTTTTTCCAATAAATGGATTGGACGAGGAGGTCCAGTTCCATGGCCAGCTCGTTCCCCAGAATTCAATAGCATGGATTCATTTTTTTGGGGATATCTTAAAAGCTTGGTTTATTCAACTCCGGTGCAAACAAGGAACGAAATGGTGGATAGAATAAGGTTTCATTGTAAGGTTATAAAACAAAACCAGGGAATGCTCTACAAAGTACAAAGAAATATCCTTCGTAGACTCAGAAAGTGCGTCGAAGTGCAAGGTGGTCAAATCGAACATTTATTGTAGCAGTTTTAGGTTTTGGTTCTTATTTTCTTACCATTGCATTGTGAAGTATTAAAATTTATAGGCAACTACAATGGCCTAACATGTACGTAATTGTTTTACTGCTTTTAAATACTATCTTAAGGAATTTTTAATTATAAGTTGTGACAATTATTGATAGTTCTCTTCAGAATGTCTGTCCTTACAAAATATGGCGATCAGATCTAAAAGTTCAAATTTCTCTTAAAACCTTAATTTTATCGAGTTCAAACAAAAGTACGTTTTCATTAGTAAATGGATTGGAAAATTTATTTTTGGAATTTAAATATTATTATTATTAAAATTACGGATTATTAACCAATGGGCACAAGCCGTCTCTGCTTATCTGTACGTAATGTAGATTCATTTATACCGTCAAACACAGGACATGCATGTATGCAATCCGTCACTGGAATTTTATAGTATTCCAATGTATAGTTTAGAAATTATGACAAAACAAAGGTTTTTATTTCGAAACTTTAAAGGTCTATAACTCGGAAACGAAGGCTCGTATGACAAAAATTTATTTGAACTTCTAACATTATTTTGACCTCTTCTATTTGCTCCCGAAGTTTTGGCATTAAGTTCCTGGACACCCTGTATATGATTGTATATATTAAAAATGGTATTGTGAAGATACTGTTTTTTGTTTAAGATACATTTTCACTCATTTATTATTAAAATTATAAGCTCGAGGTGATTAAAGAGACTACGACTAGCTGCTTTGATATCAGAGACCCAATGTTTAATTAAAATAGAACAAAAGCAGCGAACACAAAACCAGTTTCTGTTCATATTTTAGCTTGACTTCACTTCGAGATAAAGCAGACAATTAAATAATTCCTATTAACAGAATTTATACTCCTGTTTGCTCTATATCTCTTTAAAGAGTGGGCAAAAGAAATAAACGCCCTCTGCGTTCAACAGTAAAAGCCGAATTACGTACGTTAAATAGCTGTGGACAACGCAATCAGAAACAATTATTTCTCTTACAGCTTTTGTATTGTTATTAAAATCTTATTGACAATAAAATAGAAAAAAATATATATTCTTTAAAAACATGAAGCATAGAACTTTTAACACAACTGCCAGGGTTTATTTAAAACACAATAAACAAAGATAAATATCTCAAGCTTTTCAGTAATTAAACACAAAGACTGAATAAATAATAGTGATAATAATAGTAATAATAATTAAAATATGAATGTCTTTATTAGCTTTAAACATTATGAAGAGGTAAATTTCTTGGCAGTCGCATTTAAAAATTTTATGCACTTTGAGTCTTTTGTGTTATAGCTTAAATGAAGATTTCATCTCGATTTACTATGAAGCAGAGACCAAATTATAAAATCTCAGAACTCTACATATTGCAAGCGTCAGATGAATTTGAAAATTATAACTGTGGTTTCTCATAAAAATATTTGCAAAAATTTGAGATATAGAAATTCATAGGAAGACCTTTATTTTGTTACCAAAAGTAAAATAATTTTGATGTATAAGTATACATTAATTGTATCTGATATTTAACCGTTGGAAACTATATGTTTTTTGTTTAATGTTTTAAATATAATGGCACTTCATACAAAAAGGGTTGGTACAATAAATTTTATAGTCTTTTAATAATCGGGTTTTATTTATGAAAACATCAAAATATATAGTTCTTTAATGATACCGTTATTCTTTTTTATTTCACTTATTATCCAGCTTTTTTTTAGATTTAGGATTAGAAAATATTGACACTGGAGAAATTTCTCCATTGGGATTCTTCAATTACTCAATTTTTTTGTGTCTCTGGAGTTTTAATTGCTATACTGTATTTGAAAATCAAGAGAGAGTAAATTCCCAGAATAAAAAATAATTCGGTATGCAAAACTATAGTACAGTACGTGCGGTAAAACTTCAATATTTGTAATGCATTCTAAATTGTTTTTGTTAATTTCAATACAAGATTTATTAAATTTCTTGGACTATCACATTATTTTATGATCTTTTATTGTTACTATAGTAGGCCTAAGAGGATTAACGTGCGTCATAGGCGTAACCAGATTAGAAAGGGATAATTGTTATTTAACGACCTCCGAATGGCAACTGCTTCTAATGACAGATATTTTGACTTAAATAGTGCTTAAGTTTCTAGAAATGCAGTTATATGATTTTCGATAAACGTGACAAATAGTAGTGACTAAAAATGGAAGCAGTTTGTGAGTATACGCCAGTGAAAAAATTAAAACTAGACCATTTATCGCTCAATAAAAAGAGTGCTGTAGTGAATGTGTACCACTATTTTAAACATCAAAATCCCTCAAACACTATTGACAGTGTAGTTGAAACAACATCTAAGGCAATGGGATATGGAAAATCTACAATATATAGAGTTCTAAAGGAGGAAAAATCAAGTGGAGTAACCGAAACCAGGTAGACAAAAACTATTAAAAGTCAACGTGGACGAGTTTTTTAAAAATGTTATTCGTAAGCTTGTTCACTCATTTTTTATAAACAAGCAAATACCAACTTTAGATAAAGTTTTGCAAGCCATTACGAATGATGTTGATTTACCCACAATAAGCCGGGATAAACTATGGAAAACGTTACATGAGTTAAACTTTAAATTTGAAAAAATGGGCAGACACTCAATTCTAATTGTTTCTGAAGAAATTGTATGTTGGAGAAGACAGTACCCCAGAAGAATACAACAAGTTAAAGCTCAAAATAAAAATATTTATTATTTAGATGAAACATGCGTTAATGAAGGACATTGTGTAGGAAGAGTTTGGAAAGACAAAAATATAAAATCATCCCATCAAGCTTTTCTAGAAGGATATACTACTGGTTTTAAGGAACCTATAGAAAAAGGTGAGAATGGTTTACTCTTATTTGATTAAAAAAAAAACCGTTGATTATCACGAAGAAATGAATGGAGACGTGTTTGAGGAATATTTTGAACAGATGATTCAATTCATACCAAAAGGATCGGTTATTGTAATGGACAATGCAAGTTACCACTCCAGATTACTTGAACCTTTACCAACCACTAAATGGGAAAAGGATGAAATTGCAAAATGGTTATCTTCTAAAAATTTAGCCTTTGACAATACAATGCTGAGGGCAAAATTATTAACTATTGCTAAAAAACATAAGCAAAATTATAAAAAATATAATATTGAGGAGATAGTCAAAAAACGAGAAATTGAAATCCTTCGTTTACCACCCTACCATTGTGAGCTGAATCCGATAGAATTGATATGGGCTCAAGTTAAAGGTTATGTTGCCAGAAATAACACTACTTCAATAAGGCAATATCTGAAATAACAAGTGAAAATTGGCAGAAATGTATTAGACACGTTACAGAAATAGAAAAAAAAAATGTGGGAGCTAGATAACATAATTGATATTACTATAGAGCCCATTGTAATTTCTCTAGAATTAGATGGTGAATCTTCTGACACAGAGTGCGAGGAACCATATTAATTTAATTTTGAAAACGCACGTCTATGGTTTACTGCCTTTAACACTGATAACTGCAAAACATTTCTGGGAATTTTTTCTCTTTTGATTTTCAAATACACTATAGATGGTTTTCTTAACGGGAGATCTTCATTAGAATTAATTTAACTGTAAAATAAATAAATATCTTGTTTATTTGAAATTAATGTTACTATTGAACTTATTTTATAGCATATAATGACGATTACAGGAAACTTGTTACTTATTTACAACTTTAAATTACTATAAAATTGATATGGATTTAATAGAAACTTAAAAATATACCGATTTGTCATTTTTTTCCTACCCATTAATATTAAAGATATAAGGCTATAGAAAAGAAATTCTGTTACGATTATTGGGGTTACGTAAAAATCTTTCGAGTTCAATAAGTTATTTTCGTTTATAGCATCTCTATCGCAAAAAGAAGTCATAAAAGTTTTAGAGCAATACAGAATTTGAGAATTTGCATACAAATATCTAGGTAACTTCTCATGGAATCACAGCTGCTGGTTATTGCTAAATAGTCTAGGGGGTAGGGAGATTTCCTTGCCTGTGAAGGTTCTCTGAAACATTGTTAATAGACTTATTAGGATCTGAATCCAAATTTTGGTACCGTTTTGGCGTATGAAATAGTTTTAAAAGTTATTAACAATTTAGTTGTTTTTAGTTATGGAATTGTGCTTATTTTAAGTTAATAAAAAGTTTTGGAAATTTCACAACAAATAATGATGAATTTATTCATCAGAAGCTGAGATATGGCAGATTATAGCGGCTATAATCCAAAATATAAAACTTCAATTATAAACAATTTTAGTAAAAAAATTGAAAATAGATACGAAATAAAATTATAATGAGGATTAAAATGTTCTGCAAATTGTATCTCGTTACAGTGTTTTTAAAGCAAAATTTACGCTTTTGCTGCATAATATAAAATATACGAAAGTTTTTGTTTGTATTAAAAATGAGATTTAGAAAATCGTTCAACATAAATTAATATGTATGAGGTTTATGGAGAGAAATATAAGGGTAATCTGGAAAATAAAATAAAAATAATTTATACACTATTACATACAAATTACTTTAAATTTAAACGGGTTTTTGTAAAAAAAAAGAAACCAAATGTGGATAAATTTTATTAGTATTAATTACATTCAATTTTTTTGTTTATAGTACGTTTGTTTAATTTTTTTATTTTATATTAAAGTATTTTCATTAATTTGAATCCAGAACAAGCAGCTCAAATTGCAACCTGATTTTAAAATGGACGGTTTTAGAAATATGTTACCTAAGGTATGTTTCTTAAGAAGGTTTGAAAAAACTGGATGTTACAATAGAATACTAAACCAGTTGATGATAGAATATTATTCCCCACTATAGATTGTTTTCATTAGGTATCAGTACAGAAAACATTGGCATTGTTTATTTACATCCAATTATTGTGAGAAACGCAAATTAGAGGATAGTCCAGAACAAACGTTATGGGAAACAGAATGAAGTAGACTATGGAGGACACTATCAAGCCTTTAAGACCTGATCGGAGATTGCTTGGATTCAAGACCCAACACAAAAAAGGTGGTTTATTTTTAGATAGTCGATATACTTTGTAATTAGATAATTTTAGGAAACTTTTTATCTTTTTATTTTATTTAATATTAATATTTCATTAATCCTAATGGTGTAAGTTTGCAAAAATAAATAAGTAATTTCAATTATCGATGATAAATAGAAATCAATTTAAATATAAAACTAATTTATACCATAATAATAGTGATAAAGTATGATTTAAGTAATGTTGTTATCTCACAGTACGTAATATTTTCTATAGTTCTATATTATATGGTGAAAAATAGTTTTAAAATTATTCTTGGACAATAATATTATTATTAATTAATATTATCAACACACATAAAAATTTTTGTTTGTAATAGTATATTAAACAACGCATTTCATATGGAATTCTGTTATGACACGAGTTCAAGTTTAAAAAACGAATCGCGAAGCGATGAGTTTTTTAAAGAACGAGTGTCACAACAGCCATATGAAATAAGTTGTTTATAATATTTTTTATATTTTGCCTTTTTACCATTTTTTAAATTAATATTTTATTTTTATGTAATTACGAAAATTTTTATTTTAAGAAGTATGTCGGCAGCACTGTGTAATTTACAAAATTTGATAGTTGTGACATTTAAATTATTAAATGTTAATGTTTTAAAATATTTTAAAATGAATAATATACCAATAATAATATATTATATAAGTAAAATATTATATTCATATTCACAGATACTTCCTTAAAGAACAATATAAAATTAATAAATTGCTATTAGCCACAAATGTCATTGTCAATAGTCTTGCCTTTAGATACTTCACTCATGTCGCCAACCATTTAAAACAAAAATTTGCGTGCGTAAAAGTTACATTACGATACGCAAATGCGTTTTATAATGAAGATTTTTATAAGTGCAAAATATAAAAACAATTTTTTGGATACTACAATATTCAGTTAATTAGTTGGGTAAATTATTTTTTCTAGAACACATATTTTTATAGTGTATAAAAAAAGACAGATGTATTTGTATTGAATTTATTCTAGTAAATTACAAAAATTAGAAATATTAAGGTAACTATGTATGTGTAAGAAAAAGATGGAGACATTGTTTAAAGTAATTTTTTTGATATACGAAGTTGGGAACAAATCTAGGAAGAAAATTAAAGTGCTAATCTAGTAGTTAAAAAGACATTTATCATTAAAACCTGCAATAATTAATTAGTTAAAATAGCTAAAAGTACAGTTAACAGAAGCAAACATGAACCCTGGGTGGGCGTGTCCTTGTCGCTGTAGTTGTATTTTCATCTCACTTATGCAGCCACTAAAATTGATATTATCGTTAACATTGGCTCGTGATTGGCTGATTGTGATAACCTTGAAATTAGTTGGCATATTTTCCGCGGACCATGTTTGCTTCTGTCGACTGTATAAGCGGTGACAGTGCAAAGTCAAATAATATTTTCCGAGTGTATTAAAGACATAAAGTGTACTCACCATTTAAAACTAAATTAAAAACTATAATAACACACAAAAACACCGAACTGGGTCTATATATGAATCTGAAAAAATAATAGTGTGATCAAATGACCCAACTTTTTTCATTAGATCTTAGACCAACGAAAATTTATCCTTCATCGAAATCCGTTATTTTCATAGAGTACCCTCAGATTTCTTTTAACCAATCAATAACAGGATTTTACAGAGCTACATAAGACACATTTTTTGTAAAATAATTGTATCAATTGTAATAGACGGTAAGCTTAAACTAGTTAACAAATAAAGATTTTATTTGGCTTTTAATTGTTTATAAAATTCAATATAAATTTAATATTTCTCATTATCCTTTTAATAATTTGGTTATATATACTTTATTAGACCAAATTAGTTCTGTTTTGTTTATTAAAAAATCTTTATTAATTAATTGATTAATATATAAAATTATAAGGATTTTTTTTCTTTATTTAAATTTTAAATTTTTTCTTACTGAAAATATTCTTATAATTAATTTTCTATTTAGCTATTCATCCAGCAGAATCTTTTTAATTCAGCCTGCCTGAGATAGAAAGGAGCTCATGTTAAATTAGAACCATTCATTAGTACAAAATTAAATTTATTATCAATTAAACATACTTATTATTACAAAATAAAATTAGAACCAATATAATGATCAAAATATTATTTATACTTTGTACCTAATATTTATTCTATGGCTTTTTTGTGACATAAAATGAAGAACTAGCATATATTTATAAATGGAAATCACACGTAGTTCCAATACGTGTACTCTGAATGTTAAAAATAAGTAGCAAACTATAAAAATATTGTATTAGGAATTTTTAATTGAACAAGGGGACATTACTAATAAATTAGATTTGACAGTGACAATATAAGTTTAACTTAAATGTATTTCTTCGACGACCTAACTTTGAAAGAACCTCATTGAAGACGATACGACTCATCTTTTGGAAGAACCTAAATAAAAAACTAATAAAAAACTCTTCCTTTTAACAAAACTTCCAATATTTATTTAAAAAATTGCGATGAACGAAATAAGCGATGAACAACAGCTGAAAAGAGTTGCTGAAATATTACAAACTACATACTTTATTTCAGTTTAAAGTAATATCCCACTTGTATCTATAGATTTTAAATATTTCTAAGAATATTTTGAGCTGTAATGACTTTCTGAATATTTCAAAATGTTGTTCAAAGAGGATATAAGTTTTAGAACACTTTTTTCTTTGGGAAAGACCCTGCGCATTTTAATGAATATTTTACCAAACTTTGAAGTTTACGCATCAAAAGTTTTCCGTCACTTTATTGTAGAAAAGTGAGATATAAAGAAAAATCCCATTCGCTAGTAATCTTGAAAAATGTGACTTAAACTTAAAGAGTAAAAATAATTTACTTAAATTAATTAAACATATTCAAATTCAAAAATAATAGCAAGCATTACATAACGTAGATTAAATACACGTGAGATGGGGAATCTCTAAAGGATTGTGGATAACCAAAAAAGAACAAAATAAAAAATAAAAAAACAAATCGTAGCTAATAAATGACAGAAATAAAAGCTAGTATGATTACAAAAAATATCAGACACAGGAGACTGCCACTCAAAGGAGGTTGAAGGTAGGGATCAAATTTTCACTCTAAAGAATATCAATTTATAATGTAAATTTGACGAGTTTCGGGATTTTCTATAAATATATACAGTAACCGAAATAACAAATTAAGTTCATATGGCTTTTTCATACTGTATATAAAGGTATAGAACTCAAAAATTATAAATTAAAAAAAGTCCATTATATGGTCTTCACATATAATTAATGGTAAACTTGTTTTAATATCAATTTTTCATTTTGAAATAGCTATAATAAATTTAGGATTAAAGATATAGGACAACTAAAAACCTGCTTAACAGCTCAGGTAGAGAGTACAAATTAAAATGAGGAAATGAGGATAAAACACATTTTCACAAAGTAAAGTAAGAGTGTTAAATAAAGTTCAAACTCATTTTAAAACGCGTTTAGACAGAAGCAATGCTATTTAATGTTTTACTCATTGTATAATTTTGGAATATACGGCTTATATTGGGAATAAGTGAATGTATTTTGTTTTGAACTGTAAAATAGTTTATTATAAATTAATCCACTCTTTAGTAGGTAACGTTGGTTCAGGTTATAATGCATAGTATCATTAAATATAAGGTACAGGTTTAGAAACATTCTGTTCTTTATTTTAAAATCGAAAGTACTGAATAGTAATATTATAAAAATTTAATACAAGAGTTTCTTTTTAAATTCCTGACATTTTATTTTATTTATCTCCTTTATAGAGAATAGTTGTTATAAATGTCGATTAAAGGATAAAAGGGTCTATTCTTACTTTCTGGTTTATGCTCTTCCTTCCACCATCTTGGTTCGGAGATAGTTTCCGGGTGTCTTCTGTTTGGTCCAGAATGGTGCTTTGCACCTCTATCCTCTTGTCTTCTTTTTAGGCGTTCAAGAGTGTGTGCTTTTCGCTGCCTCTAAAAAGTTAGTCCTTAGTCGACGAATTGCAGCTAAAGGTAACCTTAGAGAGTGGATCCACTTTTTGAAGCTGTTCCTACCCAAGAATCTACGCATCTCCCTAGGGATGGAAGAGTATTTTATAGGTGGTCCCTCTTCTGTCTGCTTCTTGATAGATGTTCCTTTTTAGTTGTCCAGCTGTTTCCTTGGTCTTGGACTTTTTGAAGCTGTTCTTACCCAAGAATCTACGCATCTCCCTAGGGATGGAAGAGTACTGAATAGTGATATTATAAAAATTTAATACAAGAGTTTCTTTTTAAATTCCTGACATTTTATTTTATTTATCTCCTTTATAGAGAATAGTTGTTATAAATGTCGATTAAAGGATAAAAGGGTCTATTCTTACTTTCTGGTTTATGCTCTTCCTTCCACCATCTTGGTTCGGAGATAGTTTCGGGGTGTCTTCTGTTTGGTCCAGAATGGTGCTTTGCACCTCTATCCTCTTGTCTTCTTTTTAGGCGTTCAAGATTGTGTGCTTTTCGCTGCCTCTAAAAAGTTAGTCCTTAGTCGACGAATTGCAGCTAAAGGTAACCTTAGAGAGTGGATCCACTTTTTGAAGCTGTTCCTACCCAAGAATCTACGCATCTCCCTAGGGATGGAAGAGTATTTTATAGGTGGTCCCTCTTCTGTCTGCTTCTTGATAGATGTTCCTTTTTAGTTGTCCAGCTGTTTCCTTGGTCTTGGACTTTTTGAAGCTGTTCTTACCCAAGAATCTACGCATCTCCCTAGGGATGGAAGAGTATTTTATAGGTGGTCCCTCTTCTGTCTGCTTCTTGATAGATGTTCCTTTTTAGTTGTCCAGCTGTTTCCTTGGTCTTGGACTTTTTGAAGCTGTTCTTACCCAAGAATCTACGCATCTCCCTAGGGATGGGAGAGTATTTTATAGGTGGTCCCTCTTCTGTCTGCTTCTTGATAGATGTTCCTTTTTAGTTGTCCAGCTGTTTCCTTGGTCTTGGACTTTTTGAAGCTGTTCCTACCCAAGAATCTACGCATCTCCCTAGGGATGGGAGAGTATTTTATAGGTGGTCCCTCTTCTGTCTGCTTCTTGATAGATGTTCCTTTTTAGTTGCCCAGCTGTTTCCTTGGATTTTCTTCCTATGAGAACGGCTAGTCTTCCTCTTGTTTGTTTTGCCTTCTTTGTGATGTTTTCCACGAGTGCTTTGAAGGTTAGTCCTTTTTCCAGTATCACTCCTAGGTATTTGGTCTTGTTTTTCCATTGGATCTCTTCTCCTCCTATGTTAATGTTTTCTTCTGGTTTTGTCCTTTTTTTAGTAAAGTAGACTGCTTGGGTTTTTGCTGGGTTTATTTGGATATTCCATCTTGTGCACCATTTGTCTATTTGGTCCATAGCCTGTTGGAGCCTTCTTGTCACCATCCTTGGTTGAGTACTTCTTGTAACGATAGCCGTGTCATCTGCATGGAGGACCATCATTGTGTTATCTGTCTTTGGAATGTCTGCCCTGTATATGTTTAAAGCACCGGTGAGAGGACTGCACCTTGTGGTACTCCGGCTTCTGTTGTTCCTACTTCGGATTTTGCATTTTCTATCCTTATCCTGAATCTTATTTTTTTCAGATAGCTGAGTAGTAGTTCTGCTTCTCTCATCTTGTATATCAGTTCTTCGTACCATACTCGGTCGAAGGTTTTGCTGATGTCCAGGAAGTTGGCTCCAGCTGATTGATTGCTATTGTATCCCTCTGTTGTGTATTGTACTATTTAAAGTACTTGGTTCAATGCGCTGTGTTCTTTTCTGAATCCGAATTATTCTTGTGGCAGTATTCCTATTGCTTCGGTTTCTTCGTTTAGCTTCTTGAGGATGACTATCTCGTCTATTTTGCTCATCGCTGGTATTAGGCTAATGGGTCTGTAGTTTTATAGGAACTTGGGATCTTGTCCTGATTTCCTTAGCATCACTATTTCTGCTTCCTTCCATTGGTTCCTTTGTTCTTAGTATTCCGTTTATGATCGCTGTCAGGAATACTATCCCTTTTCTTGCATTGCATCGTGCATTATTGTTGATGCCATCGTATCCGGGAGCTTTTTTGGCTTTCCTTCCTTTTTTTATGTGGGCTACTTCTTCTGGTGTTGTGAATTCCAAACTTCGGTCTATTATTTCTTCGTCGAACTCTTCGATTTCGTCTTCTACTTGATCTGTGAAGTCCATGTCTTCGTGCGGGTGCTCATTCAGGGTGAATTGGCGCTCCATAGTTCTCCTGAAGGATTCGGTGTGTTTGGGTCCAGTTCTTCTATTCTTAGGTCCCAGTCGTTTGTGCTTTGTTGTTCCTTGACTTCTCTATGAAGTCTGTTTGTTTCTCATTAAATCAGTAGCTAATTTCGGATATTTAAACAATAAACTATGCTTTGTATTTTTTTTACTCGAATGCTCTAGTAAATGATGATCGATAATCTCAGATCACATTTTTCATTTAATAACCGGCTCTTTGATCCAGTCTTTAAGGATAAGATAAATGACCTGTCTGGACAAAATAACCACTATTGTGCGGTCATCGATCGACCTTGCGGAGAGATGTTTTGGAGTTATTACTGGCTGCAGGACACCAGATATCAGTGTTTGAGTTGTAGGAATTAATCGATATCTCTTTATATAGTTTAATCGGATTACTACGAGCAATAAAAGAGTGATCTTGCTATTAATGCTATGGCTCAGATTACCCTTACACGGTTTTATTTTTGATGGCTTAAACTTAAGATTCCTCAAAACATTAAAACAGATCTTTTCGTAAACAAATATATGTACAGAGAGGGCCATATTTGCAATAATCTAAGATGATAAGTAACCAATCTAGTATCTATAGAAATACTCTTTGCGCACCTGTTTTAGCTAACAAAACTCGTGTAAGTACTAGACATAATTGTTAATGTTAAGGGTATATCTTAATAAAATTAATTGTATTGTTAAATTAAGACTTTAACAATTATATTCCAAAAATGTCAACCCCAGACTTGGTATACTCGGAATTTTACAGTCTTGTAATGACGTCATTTTTGTCTATCCTTGTTTAACTAATGTAAAATGACAATGACAAAAAATTTTGCCTAAATGTTGTTGTCGTGGCTAAATTTTACCTGAAATGCTTGTCAAGTGATTGTCAGTTTTGAAATACTAACATTCGCATTTTTTAACATGTTAAAAATTTATTTTCGATATCTTCAGTCGTTTAGGCTGTGCGTTGATATCTCAGTCAGTCAGTCAGTTAATTATGACTTCTTCTTTTATTAAGACCTATAGATTTCTTGTGGAAATTGACTTAATTATTATCAAAAAATGCTAAAATATTATGTACACCACTGTATAGTAAAAGTCATACAGGTAATTAGTCAGTTACTTAGCAACAAATAAATTTAATAGGACAAACGTTTTTTCCCACGAAAATGACGTCATTACACGACTGTAAAATTCCGAGTATAGTATCAATTGAAATTAAAATGTATCCAATAGGAATACAAGCCCTTTCAGTTTTTTTAATTTAATACACCTTGTGATATCAATATCTTAGTAAGCAAAAATGATAAGAGGTAAGTTTTAATTTGTTTATTTCCTGGTTTAATTTTCTTACAATTAATAGATGCTGATTTACTATCTTGTGACAATATATTTTAATAAACTGTAACGTTAAAAAACAGAGCTAAGTATGTCCCACCTTTATTAATGTATTCTTTTCATTGTTACAAGACCTGTTTTAAATGGTATTTTGTGTTGCCTATAAGTGATATCCACAATTAGAATAAATAATTAAATTTTTCTACACTTAATTTGAATACCGAATATAAAAATTTTGATTTCGATTTTACTGCCCTCCCATCGGCCTTCCGGCAGCTTGGAAGATGTGAGATTTCCGGTTGGACTGGACATTTGATTATTGTGGTACCTCGTGGTAAAAGTGAGCAAGTTGCTAGTAATAAACTTTATGGCTTGTATGCCATTCCTTTATGGGATTTATATTATTGTAGCAATTTATTTAGTACAGAATTATCGTTGTGGTTTGGGGCATTTTGTCTTGTTCGTAAATTCTGTAGTAATTTCTTCTTGGAAGGATTTTTGCCGCTTTTCACGATCGTTCCAGTTTTCAAGTATAATATCAGGTATGTAATTCGTTGTTTCCCTTATTTAATTTTTTTTATTATTATTTTCCTATAGACAGGGTATTGTTATAAAGTAAAAAAAAAACTAAACTATATTAATTCTGATAATTTTGCAAAAAATAATATCCTTATTGTTTTTTTTTGTTTGTTTTTTTTTGAGTATTAAGGCTTTAAAATCATTCTTAAAACTATTAAATTTTAAACTAAAAAGTGTTTAATATTGTCAAAGATTTATAATATAAGTTATTTCTTTCTTTTAGAATTAACAAGGCCTTAAACCACATTACACTTTAAGGGGAAGGTACACCACCCTCATCTGCGTGAGATTTATAATTGTTAAGCCTACCCTAAGGAACCCCTTGGCCAGGGTAAGATTTTATTGTATCTAACATATTCTTTTGGTTACTTCAAAATACCAGTTACGACTTAGCCCACCTCTACAATCTGGTTTTGGTGTGAAATTATTTCTATGCTTTATCTTGATATTTTGATTTTTTGTTTCTTATTTTGGAATTCGTTTAAAAATGAATCAAAAACAGCCGTTTCTATTTGCAAATTAAAAGCAATTTTGGGTTCAAATTACTGAAATTTATATTTTCTTTTATTTCATTAAAAATATTCTTTTTATAATTTACAATATCTTGGTATTTATCATTTAATATTCTACGTTTAAGTAAAGTTACTATTTTATAAAGGCTAGTTTATTAGTTAAAAAAAAAATTTAATAATAGTTCAGGCTGTAAAACACGTTTAATTATTGATAAGTTTTTTTTTGAAAAGGGTTATATTTGCAGAAAATATTAATATAATATGTCAATATCTTCGTGCAGTTAATAAATTATATAAGGATAGTAACTATTGATTCTTTTACTAGGGTTTCTTCCACCGTTTCTACGTTTCGACATTTCCACGTTTCACCGTCTCTCATTTGATCGTTTCTTGGAAAAACCCAATTTCCATTATTCGATTCTCACTTCTGGGATTTCTTGGTCGGCTGTGTCACAAGAAGAAGCTGTGCTAGTTCCTCGACGATCAAAGATTCACGCAAGTTTTTGTTTAAAATAGTAATTTATATTAGGAAATCAGCTAATTGCTAAATAACTGGAGCCGTTATTAGATCGTAACAGTATTTATTTATTCACTTAGCCCAGTGCTAATAATTTGCTTGTTTTCTTGCGTAGCTCACTGCTTATTATTAGGTTGCCGCTTATTGCTTATTACTTATTATTTGTAGCCATTTGCTGTAGTATACTAGTCTTTCCAGGTTGAGGTATTATTATTATGTAAACTGATACTAAGGTTATGGTATTACTTAATAAATTAACAGTATCCTTGCGCATGCGCCTGAGCTCAAGCGGTGTGGTATTTTTCTTTTAGTCAGTGGGGCTGTGCCTCTTCCCACCTTAGTGACCAGTAATAGTGAGGTAATATCGAATAGTGTATAAAAATATATCTTAAGGGACCGGATTCAGCAATCCTAGTCTCTAAAATATTAGTTTATTTTTTGTAAATTATAGTGACTTAATACATGTTTACTTTCGTTGCACTATCATCACTACGAGTAAATAAATTATAAAATTTGAATTCTAAGTTGTTTCTTGTGTGTGTTACATTTTGACTTGTTCGATAAACCAATTGGTAAGTTGATGGTTTATCTAGTTTCATTGGGATACTGGTGCTCAATTTACCTGGCGCCCAGTAAAGAACATTTTTTTGTGGACCGCACGACCGTCTCCACTTGAGTTTTAGCCGCGAGTATCTCCGATTGTCATCGTTTAGTTACTTGGTCGATGTACATCACAACTGTAACCGTGTTGTAATAATTCGCGTTACAAAACCAAATACATAAATTGTATTTTTATAGATCATTCAAGAAAGGAATTTCAGAAAAAGGGCTTTATTATAATTATTATACATTTTACTTGGGGAAAACTACTTCTAAATTATAATGACTAAGGGATGCAAATCTAAATATCAAATTTATATTTTCTTGTCAATAAAATTAGTATGTAGTAGCATACTAACAGTATTTTTTTTGTAAAATTGACATTTTTTGGTGTCTATTCCCCTGTAAATTTGTTTTTTGTAACTAAATCATTACTTAGACAGTATTTGTCCTTGGTTTCACGTAAGAGGCTGTACTAGGACATTTTAGAGAAGTGTTGATGCTATCTTTTTTCCTTGGGACCATCCTTTGTCTGCTTTAACAGCCCAATTTATAGTAAGACTGACAAAATTTGTAGGTATATAAGTAAAATTATAAATAATTTTATATTTTAATTCCAATCTTTTATTTTTTAGAACTCCTTCAAAAACATCTGGACCTATATAGAACCCATGGCTACATCAATATGGAATTCATTTTGATGTTGCCCACTGTTTTAAATTATAAATGTTTATTTTAGGGTTCAACTTCATTTTAAAGATTCCCAAATAATATTTGCATTTTATTTAATAAAGAGAAAATATATGTTTTTTGTTTTTCTATTTTATGTCTCATTTTCTCATTTATATGTATATGTTATAAGTTCACAATAATATAGATAGATATAAATTTAATTCTGACATGCATATGGAACCCGTTTGTATAAATTTTGTAAACTTCTTTTGTTTTGAGGATATGGTGTAAGTAAAGAAAATAAGATGATATTGCCATGGACGAATAAAGATAACAGACAACCAGTCTCTGACCCAAATTTGTAGCACAATTTAAAAAAAAATGTTTCCTTTTTATTGTTAGTTTTAAAACTTTTACTTTCTAAAAGAAACCTATTATATTTATACATATTCAACATGTCAAACCTATTGTAGGTACAGTTGATAACACTTTATTCAAACAAAAACACCTTGTAGATTTTGTAAATTTGCACTAAGTAATTGTGAAAAGATACCTTAAAAAATGATTTATATTTTCTAACATAAAACGGTAAGATGGTTAGGTTACGTGAAGTCTAGTCATAGAACACAAATTTAGTTAATAAATTTTGAATTTGAAGAAAAAGACCTACGTCTCGAAAAAAAGCGCCACCAAAACTGTTGAACTAAATTGACAGGTTCAAGCAATGTTCAAATTTTGCGTTCAACAAATCTCAAAAAATATACCTTTTTTTAACTTCATGTTATGCTAATGGCATTCTCTATGCTTTCTTTCTCTTAAACATTCAATACGTAATTTATTAGCTTTCTTTAGAATTGTTTACTAAATTATTCAAATTTTGGGTACAATTCTGGCTACTTGTTTTCAGATGTCACACTTTGGACGCCCCTCTTAGCACTCTTACGATTTGAGAACTCTTTTTTAATATTTGGTCCTTTAATCCCCGATATTGAATTAGCTATTTTATTAATTAATGATGAATCTTTGTCCGATGTTCAACGTCTAGTATATTTAAAATGGACACTAAAAGGTGTATTTTTCAAATTAATTGAATTCTTTGAGGCAACTAACGACAGCTTTTCTATACTTCCAATTATTTTACAAAAAAGATATGAAAACTTTATGGCAACAATTCGAAAAAACTTTCTTGTATTTTCATTTGTTTCATTAATTTTTTTAGATTAACAGATCATAGATAAAACGTAAGATTAGTCAGGCAACTCAATATACTCAATTTAATAGAGTAGATGATCGTAGGAAAAATATAGCACATTACTTGAACGAATAGTTTACATAAGTACAAAAACATGCAGCTAGTTATAAAAAAATTAATAACTGCACTATTTTTATTAAAAAATTGTTAATTGTTAATTTTTGTTTTTTAAATGCATTAAATAACAAAAACTTACCTTACAGCCACAGTCTACCCTGTCGAAATTTTTGCCCTACAGACACTGTAATTGAAACTTCACTTGATTTATATTTGATTACAACTTTAGTTTATTTAACAGTTCCTCTATGGTCTCAAATAATTAATAATATTTATATTCGATCAACAATAAACACCAAAATTCAAAAACTAATAAAAACACGACTTGGTACAAAATATTTCAATTCTCACCGAAAATTTGTTTGTATAAAACACGTCCAACAAAATATAATTTGCAACAAGTAATATATTGATAAAATTGAGCAAAGTTATGAGCACTGTTCAAAAAACCCTAAATTATTCTGAAAACTACAGCTCTAGATACAATTTTTCAATTTCAACCGGGTTAAAACGCATAACTAACTTTATTAAAATTGCAACAACAACAATTTAAACAAATTTTCATTCAATATTTTTATAAACTAACAAGATACAACAATTTAGGTTAAGCTTACGATCATTTGTTTGCTAGCATCTCTCACAGGTGATCATGCTTGTTGCATTAACGCTGAAGATGGCGCTAGTTGATCGAGCGTAGTAAGTTGCCTAATATTGATTTTAATTTCAAGCTTAGGTCCGCCACTCCAAGGTTAGCGAGAGCGGAGTGCAAAGACATTACGAGGGGCTAGCGAAAAGTATGGTCTTGATAGGATTAAAAGGAAAATATAATGTAGTATAGAAGAAAGTTATAAATGATCTTTATCTGAAGCAGTTATTTTACTTTAATTTAACTCATATAGATGGTGTCATAGATGGGTAGCAGTAATTCCCTAAGAGTGAAAAATAGTTTACGGTTTATATTTATAAGAAAGTAGTTCTGACTTATTTTGAGGTTATATTTTCATAAAAATAGTTATTAATCTTTAGAATCATGTTTATTTTACTATTACATCGTATAACGACGTTATAAGAATGTCATTGGTAAATTTATCTGTAGAACATAAAATATTGAATTATAATAAAAATGTAACCGAGGGTTAACACATCTTAAACCTTAAATGTTTTCTGGATGGATAGTTATTCGGTACATGCTCGAAAGTCGGTAAATCTTCAGCACTATTTGTTTATCTCCCAGGGAACAACGAAAAATGTTGTACAATACAATGTATTAAAATAATTATTAAAATCTTAGACATTATAAACTATTGATGGCAAAAAATATGCCGTTACAAACGTCGCCGAGTCAGCTGGATTATTATTATATTATTTTCTATATTTGATTGCTTACAGTGATTGGCTTTTCAACTCTCCATACGTAAATGGGAAATCTATCAGAAATCTTATCTACAACTTTTTAAGAGATATATTTCGGGATTTGGCAACCCTGGTGTTGCAGTCTGACAACTGACATTTCTATCGTAAAGTTGGACATTTTTGAGGTTATACATACTCAGAACGGAATTAAATCGTAAACATTTTCGTGCCATTATTTTTTACAACTTTTAACATGGATTAACTCAGAAATTGACATTTACATAGACATTGACAATAAGAAATTGTCTCTTCTTCATAAAACATCTATTGCACATTCTTTAAAATAACAGGAGGTAGAAAAGTAAGCAACTTTAAAATCGGGAATTAATGTAAACAAAAACAGTGTTATCAATATTTATTGTAATTAATTAACTTTATATTATTAACTTGTGTTATAAGATAAATAAATAGGTATAACTATTTTTGTAAACTAACTTAAAATCCATTCTTCTCACCATTTATTTATTTATTTATTTTACTTTGTGCAATATGATATACTAAGAAAAATTATGTTACATTAGTCAGTTTTAAAAAGTGTTATTTTATAAGTGAAATTAAGTTTTCTTTGCTTTGTTACATTTTCCAACCAATAAACACATTTTGTGGTAGATTGATATCACATCAGATTGAATCGCCAGCATTAGGAATAAAAATGACTGCATAACAATAATTATTATACAAGTGTATTTATTAATAGCGTTATTAAAATATTCCCCTTCATTAAATTAGATGAAAAGAACTTTCAAAAATATAATTATACAATCTAAGCTATAAGACACGTACGAATGCACAAACTGTTATTTTTTTTTTCTTAATCTTAAAATGTATGTAAAAAATGCCAAATTATTTCCAAATTACTGCAATTTCAGTAAAACATCAATGTAAGTTAAAACTGATTAGCCCTCAACTACAATATTTTGTTTTTATCACTAAAATTTTTCTAAAATGTTAAACTTACAATTTATTTTCTATTTACATCTAGACTTGCTCTAGATGTCCCACACAATTATGTAGTCTTGCTCTTATTAGCAAATTTGTCTCATGTAGTCACCTTTTGGATGTTTTAATAAACTTGTTTTTATCCTATAGTCAAAGCAATCGGTTCATGAACACCTTACACTATTGTTAGAGTTCAACAATTTGTTAAATTTGTTCTTACCAGAAATATGTAAATTATTCAATTTTTTGGTGTCTGCCAGGCGCATTTAATTCAGTAATTTGTGAAAATGTTCTTGTCCCCTTTGCAGGCTTTTTTTTTGAATAAATAAGGGTGAAGAAAAAATTACACATATTATATGTTTTAAATGACTGAAGGAATTTAAAAAATATATGCCAGAAATAAGAGGTCAAAACTCCCTTTTGATCATGTTTGTAATTTCAAAGGACTCCTTGTAGGAACTTAAGACGTTTTTAGGAACAATGCTGAAATGTCAGTATCCAGTGAGAAGACAAATATTTTTGTTTAGATAATCTAGGCATATTTATCAAATGAAATGTTTATTGATCCTGTTCTCAACGATGGAGTCTCTTTTTGGCGTAGGTAGTTAATTTTCTGTGTTGGCTCTTTTTTTTAATACTTTCTACCAAGGAATTATTTATCTTTTCGGCTTTATATTGACTCATAAGTAAAATGACGATGACTGAAGACTGAAATTGAGTGGGATATGTTTATAATATAAAAATAAAAATAATATTCTTTACTCTTTTAGTTGAGAGATTGTGTAATTAAATTAAATAATTGGTCAATAATTTGGAGATAATTTAAATATTAGTGGGTTATCACAATATCTTTGTAGAGTTCTATAAGATAATAATAATTACTACTAGATAAATTAAACCAATTTGAGCAGAAAACGGCAATCAAATTGAACAACTATTATACCTGATTAATATACATAAATATAATTTAAATTCAGTAACTAATAATTATTTAACTAACACACTCTATTGTTCGAATTATTGGAAACACAATGAGTTAAAAATAAATAAATTATTACTACATGTCTACTTTCTTTTTATTATGCCACGCTTTGTTAAGTCTTGCTTTAATTATAGTCCCTTAATTTTTAATTAGATTAATATTTGGAAATCTATTTAGTTAATCTGATTATGATTAAATGACTTGTAACAGATGTCGTTGAGAAAAAAATTAAAATGAAATTAACAGTAAAAGTTTTCCCTTGGCAACTGGGCTAATAGTATTAGTCCAGGCGTGCTGTACTTTTAGACGGAAATTCTGGGACCTGGAATGTAACAGTTGGAGGTGGTAAAGGGGCTTATAACACATGAAAAAAAATACATTAACTGTTTCAATTATGATCATAAACTTTTTGGGGGTGAAAAAGGGTGAAAATAGGGGATAAAAAACTGAAGTATTGCTGTTTGCAGCTAAAATTGACGTCAAAATGAAAAGTGCCAGGGTTGCCACAACAAGCTAAAGAATAATATTAGATGGGAGACAAAAAGTGGAGTATATACAACCAAAGCGGAGTAGTACTTTGTGTTCCGAGGATATATTTAGTCAACTGAATATACACGTGTTAAGAAGTCTTTGTTGTTAAGGTCATGTCAATATATTTTTTTCAAAATTCTTTTTGAAGGTTCAAATTGGTGACAGTGGCCAGTGACAAAGTGTAGACATGACAACTCTAACTAGTCTAGGGGCCTAGGCCTTGTGTTTTCTTTTTGACCTTGCAACATTTCAGTAAACAAAATATAGGTACTATCATTCGTAACAAACAAAATATTATCTTTTCAATATATATTTTAATTACAATTACAAATTAGTTAAAACCGAACGATTATATATTAAAAATAAACAAATTATTCCAAAAAGTCAAAGAAAATTGAAATTTTGATGAAAATTGGGCTATAGGGCTCTGAGGGAAGGATATTTGGGCCTTGTAATATCAACAAATCGATTTATCGCATGGAAAACCTTATAATATAAACAAATCAGCATACAACAATAGTAAAAACCATAAAATCCCCGCTCGGATTATTAACTTCATTAATAGACTTGAGTGTTTATGATAATATTGCAAATGAACTAAAAATCCGACTAGATAATGAAATACATTTTCTTTTGTAATTTTTCCCGTAGAATGTAAGGCAAGTGTCGGCTTTTGCATTTTTTAATATTTCATAACAAAAATTTAACAATTATTATTGCAAATTTAGCTGTTGCAAAATTCATTTTTTGCTTTTTTTCATTTTTAAGCACATTTTTAAATGAGAGGTGTATTTTTTTAATTCATGTGAAAGTAGACGTAAAAACGAAAAAAATGAGCTCCAGGAAAACCTTTTCCAATAATATTTTCCGAACAAACTTTACAGTTAAAAAAAATTGGATTTTTCCGGAAAAATCCAATTTCTCGGAAAATTATTATGTTACAAGGTTGAGAAAATTCGAGGTTATTTTGGACATAAAAAGGTAAGTTTTCACCATGTTTCATCAAGATTGACGAATCCGTTGGAAAATTAAAAATTAACAACGAAAAATGGTTTTTTTTTCATTTTCCTCAAAAAATTGAGGTTATGTGAGAAAATTACCAAGAGAAAAGTTTTAGATTTTTACATGATCTACAACTTTTCTATTGTGCACTTTTCATTTTGACGTCAATTTTAGCCGCAAACAGCAATACTTCAGTTTTTTATCCCCTTTTCACCCTTTTTTACCCCCAAAAAGTTTATGATCATAATTGAAATAGTTAATGTATTTTTTTTCATGTGTTATAGTTATAAGCCCCTTTACCACCTCCAACTGTTACATTCCAGGTCTCAGATATTCCGTATTTTTAATTTTTTTGGTACAGCACGCCTGGACTATATTACTACTGAATCTATTTGCTAAATATATATCGAGCAGGGAAAATACTTAAGAAAAAATAAAATGAATATACAAATCTAAATAAATAAAAAAAATCTTTCTAAACCCTCGATAGATACCAGTCAACATTTGACATGCACCATCAATACAGCACAATGTTTATGAAAAGTATACTAAGGAAAATAACTAGGTATATTAGTTCATTTCATAGAAACATGAAGATCGATCAAAAATGTTGGTGTCTTTTAACAATGAAAAATAAACTACAAGGAGTAAATAAAAGTCTTACTAGATCTGTGAGGTAAAATAAATAATAAACTAACCCTATAGATATACAGGGTTATTATTACATGCAATAATTAATAGGTAGTGTATTCTACATACGTAGCAGATTTGAAATAACTTGTTGTGAATAACATTAATTAAACTTATGTATTACATTAGATTTTTATTATTTTACTCCTGTTTATTATTTTATAAATTGTAATTTAATAATAAAGATGTTTTTAATATTTCTGAAAATGTTGTTTAAATACTCAATATTGAAATTGGAATTTTAAAGGGTGGCTGTATCTTCCATAATAAAATATTTGCAAAGAAATTCAGAGAGTTTAAGAATAGACATTTGATTCCAGTGGCAATTGTTTTCAATTTATTGGGTATTCTCTGCTAGTCTTTCCAATACATTTTCATACATTAACGTTAAACCGTTTTAGAGTAATGTTAAAAAAAATATTTAAATTTTTAATTTTTGCACCCTCTAACTTTTTTTGTGAGCACTATTGTATATAGGTAAGTGGGGTTCAATCAACCTGTTGTTGACCCCAGAATCTGTGGTATAATTTATGACCATTCTTTTCGGGACACCCTGTATATGTGAATCATTTATTGTATGAGTATACAGGAATAGGATTAACAGATAAAAGTCCTCTATATTTTGCTGGTCGACTGGTATATTCGTACTGGATAACTGACAAACATTAATTGATGTATATTCATGAGCAGAGTGAATAAAATTTAATTGCATCTTTTATGTAAATATACAAGTTTTAATATTATTTATTAATAACGACAAAATATTGATATTCTCCTATACTTTTTTACATGTTCTATGTGTAGTGTCCTTTTATGATGGGCACTAATTAATTCCTGCTAATAATATAATAAGTAATACAATTTATTAACAATACACCGGTTCTCTGGTACAACACCGAATGAATCAACATTTAGTCGCCTACCAGCCAAACGGTGAGTAATGTGATTATCACACTTACAGGGGTGATACTCTACATCCCTTCCTTATTAAATATATAATATTTTACAAGGTATTGGAAACCTAATTAAAACACCCGTTTAATGTTTTACTATTTAATACATCTAATTAAGTTTTCCCAATCCCATACATACATATATATATATATCAACATTAAACATTACATTTATTATAACTGATAATAAACTAAACCATTATATGACATCATACTTACTAATGATATGTCTTAACAATTAATTTTATAAACAATGAATTTACTCTACAGTATTATCATGTTCATCTGATTTATTCATAACCTTCCATTCCCCTTCAACTTTTTTTAAATGAACGATATTTCTGCGATATTCTTTTCCAGTTTCATTATTTTTAATTTTAATATCGCTACCATTTTTTTCCATGACTGTATGTGGCACTGCATCAAAATTTGGGGTTAATTTATTTTCTTTTATCATGTTTTTTACATAAACTTTGTCTCCTATACCAATCTCGCTTTCTTTCGCTTTTCTTTTTCTATCACAGTATTCTTTTCCCATAAATTTTTTTAAAGTATCTCTATCTTTGGTTTCTTCATCTAATATGCTATTTTCCACATTAGTTAAGGTGGGAATTTTATCTCTGAATTGTCGTTTGAAGAAAAGTTCTGCTGGAGTTTTACCAGTTACTGAGTGTGGTGTAGCATTATACATCATAATATAATCTTGCAGTTCTTGTTTCCAATTTGATTTCAATGCTTGACTTATTTTGAGTCGTTTCAGTATGTCCCTGTTTTGTCTTTCCACCTCTCCATTTTGTGAAGGCCAGTAAGGAATGGTATTAAAGATTTTAACTCCACAGTTCCTACAAAAATCTTTCATTTCTTCCGAGATAAATTGTTTGCCATTATCTGCTGTAATTGATTGTGGAAATCCCAATCTAGTAAATATTTCTTGGAGAACTGAGATTGTATTATAAGTAGTTATTGTTGTCAAAATTTTTACTTCTTTGTAGCGGCTGTAATAATCCACTATAACAAAAAGATAATGACCAGTTGGCAGAGGGCCTTGAAAATCTATGGCAACATCAACCCAGGCTTCTGATGGGAAATCGCGCCTTTTCATAGGGTTGGGTGCATTTGGGGCTGAGACTAACGTACAACCTTTGCAATTTCTTACCATTCTTTCCGCATCGAGATCTATTTTAGGCCACCATACTTTGGTTCGTAATCGACTTTTCATAGCCACTATGCCTGGATGACCCTCATGGGCTGCTTTTAAAACAGCTTCTCGTAATTTACTTGGTATAACAATTTTATTTCCTCTTAGCAAAATATTTTCGTAAAAACATAGTTCTGATTGAAATGGTTGAAATTGTTTGATCGATTCCACTTGTTCATTTTTGTACAGCCACATCCGTACGTTATTAATTTCTTCGTCTGATTTGGACACATTTATAATTTCTTTTAGTGATACTGCTACAGGCCTTGACCAGTCTACAAGTTGTTGAACGTGTTCCTCGGTGTCAAACGAACTCTTATTTGTATTATTGGTTATACAAAGTCTTGAAAGAGCATCGGCTATATTTAACTTTCCTGATTGATAGATTACTTTATAACTGTATGATTGTAACCTTAGCACCCATCTCTCAATACGGGCGCACGGCTTGGATTTTTCTCCAAATATGACTTCTAAAGGTTTGTGATCTGTTATTAAAATCAAATTCGCGTTTGCCGTAAAGGTACATATGAAAATGTTCTACCGCCCAAACTAGCGCTAGCGCCTCTTTTCTGTTTGGCAATAACGTTTCTCGCAATCGGATAAACTTTTGTTGCCATAAGCAATAATTCTGGGTCCTTTCGTATCATGCTGTATTAGGACAGCACCCAGTCCAACAGGACTGGTATCTGCAATGACTTGAGTTTTATCATCAGGGTCATAATATCCTAACGATTTAATCTGACAGAGGGCGTCCTTAAGTTTGTGAAAAGCTATATTTTGAGCCCTTTGCCAAAATTTATTTATGTCTGCATTTTTTCCTAGTTTTAGTCTGAGTATTTTTCTTAAAGGTTCCGTAAGTGTAGCTAAATTAGCTATCCATTTTCCTACATAATTAACTAACCCTAGGAAACTCTGCAATTTCTGAATGGTTTTAGGAGAACGAAAGGTTTTAATAACTAAAATATATTTATCTAATGGTTTTATACCCTTGGTTGATAATTCATGCCCCAGAAATTGTATGACTCTTATATTAAACATACATTTTGCCTCATTTAACATAACATTGTTGTCCTTTAAAACCTTAAGTACAATTTTTAATCTATTATTATGTTCTCCTTCGTTACTTCCAAAAACAACGATATCATCTATAAAATTAATTGTTCCCTCGCAACGGGATAGAATTCGTTCCATAATTTTTTGGAACATTTCTGGGGCGCAAGTTATACCAAAGTTTAACCTTTTATACCTAAAAAGACCTTTACTTGAGATAAAGGTGGTTATGTATCTTGAATTCTCACTTATTTCGATTTGATGGAAAGCGTCTTTGATATCTAACCGAGAGAATATATTAGCTTTTTTCAATTTGGGAAGTAGCTGATCCATTGTTGGTAATGGGTGATTCTCTCTTAAAATTGCTACATTTGCCCTTCGCATGTCGATGCAAAGCCGTACTTCTCCATTAGGTTTCAATATAGGTATCATTGGCGATACCCATTTTGGAGGTTTATCAACTTCTTCAATTATATCTAAATCTAGCAACTCTTGAATTTTTGCATTAACTTTACTTTCCAAAGGTATTGGAATTCTACGATATGGTTGAATAACCGGTTTTACTGTATCGTCAATGGGTATCGTTACAATAATATTTTTAACTTTTGGAAAAGTACAAATTGCATTGACCTGCGATTGTGCTTCAACACCTATTCGAAGAACTCCTAAAGATTTCGCCGTATCTCTTCCTAGCAAATTTTTAAGGCCATGCTTTACAACATAGAAAGTTGCCATATTTGAAATATTATTGATTTTAATATTGGCTTTGAAACAACCTAAAACTTCTAAAGGTTTATTACTAGCATATGCCATAAAAATTTTATCTGGCTTCCGTATTTGGTCAAACGCCACGACTTTCGAAATCTTTAGATAGTTCCAAGTATTTTCGTTTAAAATATTACACTTACTTCCTGAGTCTATAACAAGCTGTACTGACACTCCTCCAATTTCACATTGTATTTCACAATCATTATCAATGTGAAAAACATAGTTAACATCGTTGTCATCCTCTTTATTCGGTTTATCGTATCTTGTCCTCTTAGATGGTTTCATCACAGTTGTAAATCTCGACTTAATTTTTCTGTTCCTACAGTGCTGGCTAGTATGACCCCTTCCGCTGCAATTTTGGCAAAACGATTTTTTGTCTGGGCAGGCATTAGCTAAATGATTCGTTGACTCACATCGAAAACAACGTCGCATACTTCCAAACTTAAGGCTCTGTGAGTTTTCTGCCGTCTTAGGATTTCGTGAGGTATCTGGTTTGTTCCTCTTAACCGACATATTGTTTACATCCACTGAAGACTTCTTTTCTTCAAACTCTTCCATTTGCCTATTAACAGATTCCATAGCATTGGCTTCTAATATAATTGTATTCAATTCAATAGAATCTCCCAGTGACAAAACTTTTTTTCTAAGGTCGGATGAGTAGCACTTTTCCACTATTTGGTCTATAATGTTTTCCTCTGAATTTGTAAACGAACATTTTGCAGCTTGTGTTCTTAAACGAACTAGAAATTTTTCGAATTTTTCATTTGGTTCTTGTTTGATTAGCCGAAATATATGTCGTTCGTATAGTTTGCTTTGCTTCGGAGAAAAATATGCATTAAGCTTTTCTATAGCTAACTGATACACATCCATATTCTCTTGAACTCCATCTCCTTGGGCTCCAGGTAGACTGTAAAAAATTTCTTGAATGCCTAAGCCACCAACATGTAACAATGTTGCTCGTTTTTTTACTGGACTTTCAATGTTTGCTGCCTCCAAATATATTTCCAACGCTCTTTTCCATTTTTCCCATTTAATCCCCATTGATCCAGTATCACCTTCGCCATCGAATGGCTCTAGTGGGATGAGGTTAGACATTGTTACTTAGTCTGTAACAAAGACGTTATGTTATCTACTCATGAATGATCAGTTATGATTGGTATGAAGACCTATATATACATTTTTTTTTTGTACAAAATGTTTATAACACACTCCTGTCCATTTAATTTTTTGTTATATAATGCTTATAACGCATTAAAATACCATCTTTATAAATGTGGAAGTGTTTATAACACACTCCTATTTGTTGCTATCTGTTGCTATTTGTTATTTAATGTTTGTAACACATTAAAATTACCATAGTTATTAATGTAAGAGTGTTTATAACACACTCCTATTCATTTACTTTTTGTTATATAATGCTTATAACGCATTTAAATACCATTGCTATGTGGAAGTGTTTATAACACACTCCTATTCATTTGCTATTAGTTATTTAATGTTTGTAACACATTAAAATTACCATAGTTATTAATGTAAGAGTGTTTATAACACACTCCTATTCATTTGCTTTTTGTTATTTAATGTTTATAACACATTAACATTACCATAGTTATTAATTTCGAAGTGTTTATAACACACTCATATCCATTTACTTTTTGTTATCTCATGCTTATAACGCATTAAAATTAAATGGCGGGGTGTTGATGACACATTCCTTTATCTTATATTGAAAAATTTTTTTGAAAGCCCAGACAGCAGAGTAACTTACTTATATTTTTTGTTAAAAGCATGTGCCACTCCATATATTTCAAATAATTTGTATTAGAAATTTATTCAGTAGTTTGTGACTCACGGATATTAAATATCGACAATAGATTGTTTAATTTAAATTGTATACATTTTCATTCTATTTAAATTTTAAATATTTCTTACCTTATAATCCTCGTCGCCACTTTGTAGTGTCCTTTTATGATGGGCACTAATTAATTCCTGCTAATAATATAATAAGTAATACAATTTATTAACAATACACCGGTTCTCTGGTACAACACCGAATGAATCAACATTTAGTCGCCTACCAGCCAAACGGTGAGTAATGTGATTATCACACTTACAGGGGTGATACTCTACACTATGCATTTTTTCTATTTTTCGGCAACTCTTGCATCAATAGCTCTCTGAAGAAGTACTTTAACATCTGATAATTTGAAAGTAGTATTCTGCCGAGCAACAAAACCTTTTACATCAGCCCAAAAGAGCTCAGTGAGATTCAGCTCACAATGATATGGTGGTAGTTGCAAAACTTCTATATCTCGGGCTTGGACCATTTATCGAAACAATATTTATTAAAACGAGGAACATATTGCTTAGCATGTTTTTATAATTCTGGTTTTATTAAGAAAATATGAAGATCTACATTTTTCTTGTGCAGCCAATTTTGGACTTTCTCCAGGCATTTTTGGGCAACTGTTCCAGTTTGCGACTTTGGCAAGGAGCATTGTCCACAACTATTGCTGAGAAAGGAGGTATATTGTCCAGAATTCTCTTTTTCCTCAGACAGTCAATTCTTTGTTTTAGAGTCAAAAAGAAGAAGTGCATTATCCATAAATCCATTTTCGCTACCGATATGCAATATTATTAGACGACGTCGTTTTCCAGCTGGCATTTTGAGACCTGAATAACAATCTTCCATGAAGGCTCGTCATGAACTTTGAATATTTTTATTCTACCGAACTTTTCAAGTAATGTGACCTTCAGTAACCAATGTTTCGTCCAAATAACAAATGTGTTTTCTTTGTTGACGTCTTCTATGCACCGATCGTCTCTGCGTCAACAAATAATGTTCTCTCTTTCAATGACCATACTTTTTCTATCTGATTTTTCATCAACAAAATTCATAACTTTCAGGACTCTCCACAACATTGATTTACTTATATCTGGCAAATCAGGATCTTGTTTTAAGTCTTGAGCCAAGTTTTTCACAGAATTTTTACTAAATTCGTCAATTATTATTGTCGATTTTTGCCAGGAGGTTTTTTTGATTTTTGAATTTCCCCCTGTTCATTATTTTACTTTAAAATTTTTAAAACAGTGGTTCTGCCAACCTTCTTATATCTACAATAAATATCAACAAGTTCTATCTATAATTTACTTTGTAAAAGGTAAATACAATAAGCATTAAAATTACAAATCTACTATCGTATTAGATAATCAGAGAAAGCAAAAACGAGATTTTGGAAAAAATATCAATGGCATTCCCTGTTTGGGAATTAGTTGCCACAGCATCTTGTTTTGTTTAGGTTCGTGTTTCTATGGAATAAACTATAAAATTTAATTTATCTGCTAATATTTCTAGATAAAATACTATTTGTATTTGCGGTTTTATATACACTAATCACATTGCAATTAATAAAACACTTAATAAAATATTTACTTAATATTTAGATTAATACTGATGACTAGTTTTAAAAATATATTAGTAGTCTCCAACAGTTTTAAAAATTACATCCTATTAATTCTTCCTTACTCTTCTTTGAACTTTAAAACATCTTTCAGGTACTTATAATACAATTATGTAAGTAGTAAATTCTTTAGCAATTTATTTAAGTTGTACCAACACCATGAAGTAGGTAACTACAGCGCCAAGCACCTGTAACCAAACACCAACTTAAATTTATGTAACGTTACACATGTAATTAAATTAAACGTGTTCGCACGAAGCATATCAGCAAAAGACCGAAGGATTATAGGAAGAAAATAATAACCTGGATATACATTAAAGAGGCAACTAAGTGGGAGCAGCTAATAAAGAAGTAGGAACAAAAAGAAAACGAAAACATTTGGACTAACTTATTTATTATAATATATTTGGTTCAATTTTCAAACTCGTGTGTTTACTTACCGAAGCAAATAAGTCCAATGATATGGTAAAAAATTTAGCACCAGAAATTGACATAGCTTTTTGACATTGCTGACATACAATTTGAACGAATGTCTTAGCTTCTTCCGATCCGTCGTACCAATGACAACTGTAAGCTGCTTCCATAACTGATGAGCTCTAATAAACAAAATTCGATCAGTTTATTATACTGTCCAATAACTGAACCTAAATTTTGTCATTAAATTTTTTTTGTTGATAAAGAATAACACATATTGGCTGACCGAAAGTTAGGAATTTGAAGTTTTTCATTACTTTGTTTAATGGCACTAGGTCATTTTTTTCATTTAGATATCTAAGTATTACGGATAGGAAAATTAAGGTTAGTTTTAGTATATTTAACAACAATAATTTTATATTTTGACATATTTTTTATAAAAAACAAAAAACATGTATGGTTTGAAATATATAAACAAATATTTGAAAAAAATGGAATGCTTGAACGGTATTCCTTTTTCCACCTCCTAATTAAATTAATTTTTCTAATAAATAAATTTGTAAATAATAGTTATTTATTGTACAAGGCGATAAAATTGTTCTTAATCTTGGAGAGCGTTTTTTATGCTCGAGAAGATAATGCGAAAGTGACGTTTATATTTTTAACCATTTTTTTTGCTCTTGCATAGGTATATAATGTTTTTACGATTTTAAATTATTAATAAACGCAAACAAGAATTATTTTTATAATTAGAATACAACTTTTTATTTAATAAATATATAAATTAAAAAATTAAATTGGATTTAAAAACCATTTTTATCTAGTGCCCAGGTTTCATTAGTTTGACGTTTCTTGTGAATTGTTAGTTTGCTCTAGAAGAGCTCCGATTCTGAAAGTGAATTAGATTACAGTCATACACCCAAAGAAATAAAAAATCAAGCAGAGGAAACTTCATTAGATTTACTACCAATAAAATCTAAAAAAAGGTATGAAGAAATATATACAAAATTTATGGAATGGAGAATTGAAAATCACGTAAATTCATTTTCGGAGAATGTGCTGCTTGCATATTTTGGATTTTTGGCGAATAAATTTAAGTCATCGACCCTATGGTCTATTTATTCTATGCTAAGAACCACATTATCAATCAAAAATGATATCGATATTAGTTAATATCTGAAGTTGCGATCGTTTTTGAAACGGAAATCTGATGGTTTTAAGAGTCAAAAGTCAAAAATATTTTCATCCGATGAAATAAACACTTTCTTAAAAAACGCACCCGACTCTAAATACTTAATGAGTAAGGTAAGTTATAAACTTTTTTATTAAGACAATAAATTCTCATTATTAAACATTTGTAGGTAGTCTTAATTTTTGGAATTTCGGGAGCTTGCCGGTGCCACGAATTAAGAGATTTAAAAATAAGTGATGTTAAAGATACCAGCAATATACTCATAGTAACAATAGGTAATACAAAAACCAAAGTATCCCGATCCTTTCATATTTCTGGATTATTTTACGAGCATATAAATCTTCAACCACAAGATATGAACGAAGTTAATTCCAGATTCTTTATAAACTACCAGAACGGAAAGTGTACCAAGCAGGTGGTGGGTATAAATAAATTCAGTAAAATTCCTATGCAAATTGCTCAATATCTAAAATTGTGTGATTTCCAAAAATATACTGGCCATTGTCTACGTCGAACTTCTGCAACGCTTTTAGTCGATGCAGGAGGTGATTTACTTCAATTAAAAAAGCATGGAGGCTGGAAGCATATATTGACCAGTCGGTTAACAGTAAAAACCAAATAAAAACCAAAATTTTACAATCCGTAGATAACGCTATTTATTCTCTCTAATAATGACACATCTTCATCTAACGTGACCTCAGTTAATAACATAACAGATGTAGGATCATCTTCTTTGATAAATAGAAATCTACATTGTAATACCCCTATTATTTTAAATAATTGTTCAAACATAACCATAAATCAATATTTAAATCATAAGTAGATATAAGGATAGTATTTAAGAATTATGTTGTTATTTTTAATTGAAAATAAAATTTAGTTTCATTGTGATTTTTTATGATAATTATGATATACTCTGGGTTGTAGAAAAAGTATAGTGTTTTACTCGTCGTAAGTATTTTTTAAAGCTCAAGGATATTACCAACCGAGGCTACGTCTGTTCTTTCGCTTCAAAAAATGCTACTTTCGTCACTCGTTAAACAATATACTATTTTCTATAGCAAGACTTCATTTTGGACACAAAAATCGCAATTAGGTATGTTGCTCCGTTGCTAGGGATATGAATTACTCTGTCAACAAATGTCCAACAAATGTTACGTTTTGGTTTTTGCTGGGAATATTGTTGGGTTTTGTGTACAAAGTGAATAAATACGAAATGGACGGAAAATAATTGACACAAGAAAAGAAAAACCTGCCATCAGATGTAGTAAATCCAGTGTTGCAAGCAGACTCTTTATTATAAAAAAATCTAGGATGATGTATAAGAAGGAATACCAACCAGTCTTTTAAAAAGTGTTTGAATTTGTAAATTTTATTGAATAAAAAAAGGTAAAACATTTTATCTATCCTTGCTGTTAAACTGTCACTTTATCTACTCAAAAAAGTTGTTACAGCAACTCTTTAACATTAGCTATAAAAAAAACATTATCCTCTTTTTTTTAAATAAATGTGTTCTTAAAATATAGTTTTTCCACCAGTTTGTTACTGAAATATTAATATTATTTGGAGGAGGACGAATTTTCTTGTATTAACCAACACTTTTTTTGGCCAAGTTTTTTTGTTTGATGTATTATTTGACAGGTAATTATTGTCTACGATCCAATAAAAACCAAGAAGCTAAGTCACTTTTTTTTTATTAGTACATTAAAAAGTTTTATACTTACTTCTTCAATAAGTCTATTTCCAAAAATACAGAAATGAAATACTTGAGCCAAGGCATACACTAAATATCCAATTACGCTTGCAGCATACGGATTGACGCCATTTATCTAAAATTATGAAACTATTTCAGTACTTCAACGTAACCTAAAAATATTAGTTCCTCTCTCACATTATTCGTTTACTGTGGAATTACTTTTCACCGTTATAATATATCCTTATATTTTTATCGAAACCAAGTTAAACATATTGAGCCCTTATTCTTAAAATTGTAGAAAAATAAATTTTGACAAAAACAAAATAAATACTAGCCTTTTACTCCCACAAATTAAAGAATAACGACCCTCTTACGGATATGTTTTATTCAAAAGAATATTTTTTATCTCACGGAAAATCTTGCAGCTTTTCTTACAAAAACACGGTTGACATTCGTATTTTAGGAAGTGACATAAAAAGATTTCTACACATCCACATTTTACAACTTTGTTACCAAATGAAACGTCAGACCAACTTTTATTTGTGAAATGTTTCCGTCGTTCCTGTTTGAATCTAACTTATTTTGTGAGTTTTATAAAAAAAAATAAGATACGGAGAAAATAACGTTACAGAAATACAATATTATGTTATTAAGATAAAACGTGCTACCTTTTTTTTGACAAGCAATTGATTACTTTTACCAGGCGAAGCGTAAAACATAATAGTTCACCAAATGTAATAAATTATTAGAGAGAGAATAAAAGTTGGCAACTTTCTTCTTGTAAATACGAGAATTAATTCATATAGGATTTTTACGATAAGTTGACCATGACGTCATTCCTAGTTAATTATATTGCCAACAAAGTAACTTAAAAATAACTGACAGTAGATGAGATTTACTTGTAAGAGCTAGGAAAATTAAACGTGTACAGATTGGTAACAATTCGCGCTGTTGCCACGCTTCATTATTGTATTGTACACGTTTGACATTTAGAATTAGCACAGCACTACCAGTTAACCTAGATGAAGGAAAAACAACTCTGCGTGACAACACCGCAAAATTTTATGCTCTGACGTCATTGTCAACTTATCGTAAAAATCCTATATTTACAGCATCAATTGATTTCCAAATACATTATTTTATATAATTACATCATTTTTAAATTCAATCAAATTTTCACAACTTAAACATGATATTTATTAAATTTTAAATAAATAAATTCCATTATTATTGACTTCATTCCGGATATATATCAAAATGGGAAAAATATCACCAACTAATGTTGCCATGTTGCCAGACTAAAAAATATATAGCTATTCTTTGATAATATAATATAATATATGCTTCAAATGTGTATTTATAAAACATACATCTTGCTAAATTTTCAGATATATGGGCTTTTTATAACAAAACAATGCGAAAAATTAGCTACAAAACTACAAAAACTACAAAAAACAATGCTTAAAATTTGGAAAAAGTAACATATATTTAAAGTTTTAACCAGATTGGCCAATAAGAGGTTTGACAGTTTGTTAAAATAAACAATAAAGTTAAAGATTCTGTGAAATAAAATTAATTAGAAAACAAGTTTCCACATCGTAAATTCAAATTTTTTGTGTTTTAAATTATCTTAAGAATGTTTATTAAAATATTCTCAAGTTTAATATATTTGCCGCATTTACAACCAGTAAGTGATGGGTTATGTTTACTTTGAACCCTACATTTTTAGCAATTGTTAATATTCCTAAGTGTTTCCGAGGAAATAAAAACTTTATTTTCGTATTCATTACAATGTTCTCATAAAATTTTTAGGAGAGTTCACCAAATTCTACATATTTACCCATATTTCATTTGATTAATTAGTTTACTACGATTAACAGATACCTTTGCTCACTTATCTTGTAGTCTTGTATTGACCACATGAAAAAATATGGTCTTAAGTATGCACTTAGTCCATCGGTATTAAGTTTTCTATTGAAATATAATTCAATGTTCGGTGGGGTGGGATGTATAGCCCAGGAAGTTTGAAAGTTATTAATATTGGCAAACTTTAGAGTAAACTTGGTAGTAAAACAATTACCTTTGTTGCTTGATATGCCAATAACGTCAGCATGACAGTTGACGTTAACATGTGCAGCAAAAGCGCAACTCCATACGCATCCCCGATTGCAGTTACCAACCTAAAAACATATCATTAAAATTAAAGATAATCTGCAATCTTCCAAAACCTGCCAATGTCTAGTATGGAGCAATTGGCTTCAACTAGACATTAGATTTCTTAATTAAACTGATAGTTTTAATTTCATCAATTTCAATATATTTTTAGTAGAACTTGTGAAAAAAACACCTTGTAGTTTAAATGACATTGCTTGACCAATAGACCGGAAAACTGTGACGTCAAATGTCAGATATGTAATCCAGATTTCTAATAAAATTTTATCTATACTTATCTCCCTAACAACATTTATCTACAGTATATTTGAAAATTATCGAAAATCGATATCATATTTTATCCAGATAAGTTTTATAAAATTAAAAATAGAAACTACTGAGAAAAGCTATAAAATCCAAATAAACTATTGTGGAAAATAATTGAGGCTATGTAATTTTAGAGTTTACCTACTCGAGTATTTGAGATTAACTATTCCTTCTGTTTGTACGTTTGTTTCTGAGATTTGGATTTTAAATACTCGTAAAACTTTCAGCATGCAGTGGAAAAAGAATGCCACAGTTGTATCCCCCAAAGGTATATAGATCAACAGAGAAAGACTTGACTGCACATAAAATCGAAGGATTCAAACCCAAACTGAATATATTTGATGGTGAAGTTGGATTTACATGGCTCTTGTCAAGCGAACCTGACGAAATTACTGAATATCTTGAAGTTGGATTGAGAATATAAGCAAATTCGTAATCAATTCGCTGGCGAAGTGGCACTTCATCGTCATGCAAGTCGGCACAAAATTTTCCATTCACCATAACTTTAAAGTTTAATACATGTGCGAACGTACCTAAATAATTTTTCTGATTCCTTCAAAATATGGTAAGAGACAACCCTTATGGTTGAAGCATAATTTGGATTTATTTTTTATAGCAGTTTATACCGGAGTTTAGTCAAAATTGGCAACGCGGATAAGGGTACAAAATGTCAAATATCTCAAAAAACAAATAACAAAAATGAATGCGCATGTCCCATGGCCGACACGAAGTGCAAGTTAGCAGCTTTGCCAGAAATTTCGACGACTTCAACTTCAACTCTGATGCAAAACTGCGCTATAAACGATTACACTGAAACATATTTAGCTTGCGTACCGAAGTGCCACTTGGCCAGCGAATTGATTATGAATGTAGCCTAATATATCAAGTACAAAGCATAAAACCATAGTGAGACGTTCAGTCCACTAAAATAAAAAAAAAATGGTAATAAATCTGACATAACCTCACTTCACTCTAATATGTATTTATTTAAATTATATAACTGGTATTGCCTGTCTCTAATTTTTGTATGAATTACTGAGCTAGACTTCACTCCAGAATTACATCAGAATGATTTTGATTTTTACTGTATAAACGACATACACATTGAAAAATTTACTTATGTAGATTTATATGCAAATCCAATTTCATTGGAAACATGTCAGGACTACCAAACTTACAGTTGACGTCAAGACTTTTATACTTTTCGGTAATAAGTAAATAAGTAAAAACTAGTTTTTTTTATTGAGTTGGAAAAGATACTCTTAATTATTTTCATTCATTGTGAAAATAAAACTCTTCGTTTTAATTTATAATCATTAATCAAAGGTAATAAATACCACGAGTCCTTAAAATTTTATCTACAAGACCACATTTGCCTGTAGGCATATAAAAGTTTTAAATGCATACAGAACCAGGAAGCAGGTTAGTTTTAAAATAACTACATAGGTATTTGGTTTTTTGTTATCATTTAGATGAATTGAATTTTGATAATAATAATAACAATAGTATATTGTGCAACTAGTGCTGCGTGTGCTCGTGTGCTGCGGCACTCGCCTTTCAGGCTCGAGCCACAAACGCACACTCGTGAGAAAAATAGCTTTTTCCACGTGTTGCACACTATACTTTTTCTACGACTGCAAATTAATAAATAATTTAACAATTTCAAAGTAATATATTTCAAGTAGGTACTTATAGACTAATTGTTATGATAACAAAACATTTTCAGAAAACGAATTCACTTTTGAAACTCTTCTCCAATCCATAAATTTTGCATAAGCCATTTCATATTTATTTCTTGAAATTTCAGCTCTAAGGTGACATTTTCAGCTTTTGCTGTTATTTCTGGGGATGTGTTTTCAAACTCACTGTCGCTGATGTCCATAATTAGGTACCTACTTATTTTTTTATTTTTAACACAAAATTTAGTTGAATAAAACTAAAATTAAACACCTTCTCTCTAAATTTATGGTACTAACCCTTACTATGTGAAAGTTCATCTTATTCAGAACAATAAACAACTAAAAGGTTGAATTAACTTCCACTATTTATTCTTTAAATACTTTAAATGTAATGATAGCCGTTTCGCTATCGAAATAGCATGGTCAGATTGACATATGTCATATGTTGAATTAACTTCAACTATTTATTCTTTAAATACTTTAAATGTAATGACAGCCGTTTCGCTATCGAAATAGCATCGTCAGATTGACATATGTCATATGTTGAATTAACTTCCACTATTTATTCTTTAAATACTTTAAATGTAATAACAGCCGTTTCGCTATCGAAAAAACATCGTCAGATTGACATATGATGCTATTTCGATAGCGAAACGGCTGTCATTACATTTAAAGTATTTAAAGAATAAATAGTGGAAGTTAATTCAACCTTTTAGTTGTTTATTGTTCTGAACCTTCTCTCTACTTTCATAACACTAACATTCGGGTACTCTGTACTTTTTAACGTTTGACGTTTTATGACAGTAGTCCAAAGCATTTTATAATCGAAAATTGTGTTGATTATTTCTCTATGGTACCGTGGCCCAAGCCGTGGGAAAGATTTTTTCCCACGTCTTGGGCAACTTTTCCCATGGCTTAGGAAAAGTGACACTTTGTAGTTTCGTAAATTGTGGGAAAAGGACTATTTTCCATAGCAGTCGTAGAAAAATATATTTCAGAATATTTAGATAATATAAATGAATGTTGATTTATAGTAAAGTACTTATAAACAAGAAAATTGATTGTGCAATATTGATTTTTGACAGTTCTATAATTTTATCAATACTGGTAAAACGACTAGTGGTTTTATCCTTAGAACAAAAAGAAACAGGAAGGAGTCTGTCATATATTAAGTTTAAGGAAAATTTGCGACGGAAGTCGGCCATCTTGAAGCTCCTTGTATGACGCATTATTTATGTTTATAGCAATTATTGCATATAAATGTGAAATATGAGCGCATAGGCGTATGTCGGTTGTTATAACCACAAAATAATTTACAACACTTATTGTATTCACACACTTGAATGGCTGAATTTTACTCAAAATAAAAACCTTAATATAATTTATATTTTTTTAAGGTACGTCAATGGAAACGGAAATTAAAATTGACAATTGGCCACCATATGCAAGCTCCTTTCTGGACTCAAGGTCATTTTGCATATACTCCTTCCTGTTTCTTTTTGTTCTAAGGTTTTATCACTATAAAACGTAATGATTGGCTAGCATTTAGCACAGAACATTAAAGATTAAGCGTTTTCATTGGACGAAATCACAAAACCGTGATATTTTGACAGGTGAAAAAAATAATCAGTGTAAAACGGAATGATTGACTAGCATTTAGCACAGAACATTGAAGATTAAGCGTTTTCATTGGACGAAATCACAAAACTGTGATATTTTGACAGGTGAACAAAATAATCAAAATAAATCTTGAAAATTTAATTTTACCTAACAACATGCTTATGTCTTTCCACCCAGTATTTAATGGCGGACCTAACCATGAGTTCCTGTTTCTTAGTTAGCCCATTCGGTCCCACACCACCCCCTCCTTGACCAAAAGTTTGTAAAGCTCCAGACCTAAAATTAATTCCCATTTCTTGCCTTGTATTGTATATTCCTTTCAGGTTTAACTCATCGTTTTTAGCGTTGTAATCTAAAAAAAAGAAACAAGAAATGTTATTATTTAACTATAATAATATTTTAGGGGGTTAATATACCTACCTAACGAAATAAAAACGTTATAATAATATGAGTGGATAATCAAACAATTTATTATATTAAATATCCAAATAAAATGATTATAAATTATTTTTTCTAAAAAAATCTTTTTTTAATTAAATAAATTGCTAATAATATGGATAATATTATTTTAAAGATACTTAAAACAAAAATTAATTTGTTACGGCTATGTTAAAGAGAAGATAATTATATCTCCACCTGTCCCACTAAAAACTTTTGTACTTTCTTCCCTCCAATTACTTACCATTCTCAATTAAGTTGTCTTGAGAATTTGCGCTTGGAGCTCTAAACAAGTCAGCACTTTTGGGAACGTAGGTGTCTAATGACGCAGATAGTTCCTGAAATTAAATTAATCATTTGAAGAAGTTCTAAAACGCATCTATTCGAATTATTGGCTGATATTAATAAAAATGAGTTTGTACTAAGGGGATTCGTAAGTAAAAACTGATATTAATAAAGTTTAAGTAGGTATAAATTGATACTTAAAATTAAGTTTTCATAAATTTGTAAACCTGGTTTTTTATGTGATAGCAGAAAATATGTACCGGGTGTCCGAATAAGAACGGCTCTCGGCCATATATCAGTAACCATTGATAGTACAGCTTCGGGAAAAAACTTTATGATAAAAATGGCCTCGAGAAACACCTGGAAATTATTTACAGACTCGTAGGTCTACCGCTAGAGGGCGTAATTTAATACTAAGAATTAAGAAATCAAAATTTTACAAAAATTGCCTTATTAAAGGGCATTTTTAATGCGATAATCAAATTCTACGAACAATTCTGCGTATTTTTGGTCTCAAAAGTTTTAGTCTATCTTATCAAATATAAGGTGGGGTAGAGTGGGAACATTATTTTAGAAAAAGGTCTGTAAGTCCGGTCCTGTTTAACCGATCTTTGCAAACTTGGTCTTGTTTATAATAGCTTTCTTCCACCAATATTATAGTTATCATTTCCAAACAACCTAATAAGTGACGTGCCCCCTAGAGGGCGAAACTTTTTTTCTTTTTTTAATCTAGTTCTCTTTGAAAAATATTAAATAGAAGCATGCAATTTTAACCATGAATTATAAAATTAGACCAAATTAGCAACAAAATGGTGAAAACCGCATGTCAATATCTTTTTCCTATCCCGAGATATCTTAAGAAACGTGTAAATTTTAAGTATTTTCCTTTGAATATTAGAGTACTCTGGTTATACAGAACGGTACTTAATAATTTTGGACTTCCCAAAATTGAATGTTCTTGTCCTCTTTATGATGTTTTTAAATATTTCAATATCACTGTTACTGTCACCGGTAAACGCCTGTAAGGTAGTTGAAATGGAAAAAATATAAAAATAGTAGTGGGCCATGGAAAACAAAGCACGCAGACATGTGTCAAATTATTAAATAAAGTAAAGTAAAATTATTAAATGCCGTTCAGTATAACCAGAGTACTCTAATATTCAAAGGAAAATACTTAAAATTTACACGTTTCTTAAGATATCTCGGGATAGGAAAAAGATATTGACATGCGGTTTTCACCATTTTGTTGCTAATTTGGTCTAATTTTATAATTCATGGTTAAAATTGCATGCTTCTATTTAATATTTTTCAAAGAGAACTAGATTAAAAAAAGAAAAAAAGTTTCGCTCTCTAGCGGGCACGTCATTTATTAGGTTGTTTGGAAATGATAACTATAATATTGGTGGAAGAAAGCTGTTATCAACAAGACCAAGTTTGCAAAGATCGGTTAAACAGGACCGGACTTACAGACCTTTTTCTAAAATAATGTTCCCACTCTCCCCCACCTTATATTTAAAAAGATAGACTAAAACTTTTGAAACCAAAAATACGCAGAATTGTTCGTAGAATTTGATTATCGCATTAAAAATGCCCTTTAATAAGGCAATTTTTGTAAAATTTTGATTTCTTAATTCTTAGTATTAAATTACGCCCTCTAGCGGTAGACCTACGAGTCTGTAAATAATTTCCAGGTGTTTCTCGAGGCCATTTTATCATAAAATTTTTTTTCCCGAAGCTGTACTATCAATGGTTACTGATATATGGCCGAGAGCCGTTCTTATTCGGACACCCGGTACAAACAATTAGGTACATAATATTTTTCTCTTTTAACCAAGTCACCATTCCGTCGTCATTTTTATGTATATTCATCTAAAATATTCTTAATTTTCATTTTAAATTCAAAAATAAATAAAAACCGATAATTAATATTCTAAGCAATGTTGGATTGTTAACGTTAGAAAACTTATACTAAATGTCAACGTCGAAACGGTATATTGTCATAAAAATCATGGTAAATTTTTAGTTCCATGGGAAGAAATAATTCTAAAAGTGTGGTTAATCAATGGTTTATTTAAATTTATTGCTATAATAAAGTAAATAAGCATATTAAACTCAATTATCCGCATAGAATTTGAGTTAAAATATTATAAATAGTAAGTTACTTTAATTTTCAAATTATTAAATTTCGAAATTCGTGTGTACCTATTGTTCACCGGAACCATCTGCTGATCTCTCCATCCAGGCAAGTCTTTTGAATTTCCTATCATTCTTTCAATTATTAAAATAAATATTGTTCTTTAAATTTTAATTAATTGTGTCTTAACATCTTCTGTGTGTTCCTTGTAATGTATCCATTTTTTTTGTTAATTTTTTGCGTAATTAAACCATTTTGGTCCCTAACTGACACCTCCGAAAAATTTTACAACTATACAATCAAAGTTTGAGACTACAAAATTTTGGTTGTCAAATTTTAGGTCCATTTACAATAGTAAAATGTGAATAACGTATTATTCAACGAGCATATAACGTTAGTTATTATTCACGAGCCGTAGAGGAGTGTTGTAAATCATCTGAGTGAATAATAGCCATTATATGAGAGTAGAATACTATACTTTGTCCACGACATTCAAATAATTTACTAGTAATTATAATAAATCAGCATGATAGCACGTACACATCTGATATACACCCTTACGTAATATGTGTTGCCGATAAATAAAATAATATTTACAAAACATGATCTTCGAGCTTTTCTGGTCAATTTTTTTTATCTTTGTAGTCTTTTTGGTTTATAATTTTGAAGTGCTAAATAGTATTCAACAAAATAAAATCCACATTTATAGAATATAGTTGATGATAGCGAGTATACCTTCGTATGTATTTAAGGTTAGATTTTATTTTAATTCATTTAAATTTCTTTTTATTAGATTAAATAAATTTGGCACTATAATAATAAATATAATTTTGTACTAAAATATGTGTAGTTATATAAAAACTTTAAAATCAAAGAATACTGTGTAAAAAAAATTTATAGAATATTCTCATACCAAGTTTAGACATAGCTGCTGTTGTGACGCCATACATTGGGAAATGGTTCATTATTCACTAGTGAATAATAGGTAACATTATACTAGAGGAAGGCTATGTATAATTAAGGTTTTATAAGATTGTCGTGGAGAAATTATTTTATTGTACAATTCTAACAATGCCATAGTCCACTACGAATGAAATCCAGTTAAGATCATGCTCCATGATCGGTCACTTTTTTTGTGATAATTAATTTTTTAAGTGTCTATTTCGACACTATTTTTTGTTTTAATATTTTTTTTATCGTCTCTAATAAATAAAAAGGGAAGAGCTAGTTGAAATGCAACAAACTGAATTATTTTTCTATTTGCAGTTTTTAAAATTATTTCGGCCTATTTTGAATTATAGAATATAATTATTTCTGTCAATAAATTTCGATATCCTGATTGCAACATCGTGCATGCATAGTCTGGTTTACAAATACATATATTGATAATTTTTTTTTAATTTTAATTTTTGGCATATTTCCGATTGTAAGTAAAAAACTGGAAAATGCATGTTTTTGAAACAGGGAACTATTTTTTAACCTATTTATAATAATTCGACGAAGTAAAAAAATCACAAGGCTTTAGTTCAATAATTATCGAGGTTTTTCGGTTAATATTTACTGTATAAAAAGTTAAATTTATTGTACCAACCCTTAATTTGTGGAAGTCGATCTTACTAAGAATAATAAAAACTCTTCGTTTTAACAAAACTTCCAATATTTATTTAAAAAATTGTTTCGCTAGAATTGGCATCGTCAGATTGACTTCAATATGTTGGTAAATGGCAAAGACTTGGTTAGACTTCTTTTTTCTTAATATTTCTTCCTTGCCGGTCATTCTTCTTTTTCTTTAACTTCATAGGTTAGGTTTGGTAATTTGCCACTAGTGCATAGACTTCCTTATTTTCCGTTATATTGACTATAATATTTCTCGCTTCGTTTTGTTCAACTTCTTCGCTGCTGTATTAGAGGCACCGATTATTGTCTAGCTCTTCTATTTTTTGTGTATGTCCCAAAGGAATTCTTACATTAAATTCTCTTTGTTATAATTTTTATTATTTGTTACCATTTACCACTTTTTGAAATGTTAATATTAGCAATACTGTGTCTGTAGAAATTAGTGATGATTTTAATAACTTTTTAGGTAAATTTTCATTAAATATCTTTCACACAAGTAAAATTATATCGCGATATACATGAATTACTAAACTTTCATCAAGATGAAGTACATCCACAAAGTTGTAATTATTATGTTGAAATTTGGTACTTACCATAAGTGGTTTCATAATTTCCTTCAAATGTTGTAATTGTTCGCAAGCAAAAATGAGCCACGAACAAAATAGACTGTCCAGTAGATTAGCGTGCATTAGAGAAAATAGGACATAATATATTTGAAAAACTAACGTTATGTAATAAGTCATTCCAGACATCGCGTTCCAAGGATACCAAGATTTAATTAATAGTCTTGGAATTTCCTCGACGATTGTATCGTTTTCGTTATCTGGATCTTTAATATTATGCACGCTTTCACCAACAAAAGTGATACCAGTCCATGCTAAAACAAATCAAATTTAGTATCATCAATGAGTTTATGTATTTATCAAATTTTTACCTGCTGCAGATAGAACTGTTGCAGCTACGACACAAACAATCAAAGTTCTCATTTTTTTCAGTGTTAGCGCATGGTATCTGTTGTTCGATTCTAGAAATAATGGATGACTATTTGGCTGATTCCAAATGCCTAACGTCCTAAAAATTATTTCATTCTAAAAACAAAAGAAAGCGACAGACAAATTAAAACTTACCTATAAAATAGTTTCGATCTTAGTGCAAAATAGACAAATTTGGTTATACAATGAGAAAAGAAAAGGACTGTGATGGTATTGGCAGCTAAATAATTTACATCATCTTTCTCCTTAACCAAGTTACCAAAAGTGCAACTGAAATTAAAAAAAATGTTAAAATTGAGAAATCGACTGTTTTCAAAGCGAAAGATTCAAATTTATAACTAAAATAAAAGATGCAGATGTAATGTTTATAAACATATTCTGGCTTAAATGTAACAAACACATAGAATAGTGGCTATTTGAAAGAGCAGTTACTTCTGTTTTGACAACTTATGCAGGGTTATAGTTCCCGAGGGCTGGGTGCCTACCGGGCGCGTCCCCAGGTGGCGGATAGGGGATCCCCAGGAGAGCCGCTGAACTGCTTAAGCAGGTATAACACTGCAATTTAGCAGGGAAGCGGCGAAGCTGGGGGTGTGCGTCTATACGGGTGGCACGGTCTGGTATGAGCAGCTGATAACTGCAAGATTGCCAGATTGGTCATTCCTAAGGTCGCACCGCGGACCAACCCCCCCAATTCCAAGGTGTAAGGTAACGTGCCGAAGGATGGATGGCCGCTGGGGTATAAGCGGTCGCAAACGTTCCCCTGGGGGAACCGGGCGAAACCCCTTGTATGTAGCCTTGCTCTGGCATGCGGGGCTCTGCCGGAGTGGACCGACATTCCCTTGCTACTCGTGGGAACAACCATGGTAAGAAAAATGGCGGGAATTAATATCGCTCAGATAAACGCCCATCACGCCAAGGGATCATCGGCGGTTATTTCAAGGGCGTTTATCAGAAACCAAATGGGATTAGTATTGATCTAGGAACCATGGGTCCGTGATGGTCAGGTGAGAGGACTCGCAAGTAGGGAAGCCAAACTGATATACAAAGTGAGTAATGTAGACATACCCAGAGCATGCATCTTGGTAAGTAACAGCATTGATCACTTTTGTGTGTCAGAGTTCATGACGAGAGACCTCGTTCCGATTCGAGCAAACCTCGAGTTCGAGAATAGACGTCAAGAAGTCATGATAGCATCATGCTACTTTGCAGGGGACGGGACTGCACCGCCCACAGAACTGCAAAGGCTAGTCGAGTACTGTAAACAGAAGAAGCTGCCGCTTCTCATAGGATGCGACGCTAACGGTCACAATACCATATGGGGAAGCACAGACACCAACGATAGAGGTGAGAAAATTTTAGAATTTATACTTAATAAGAATCTTGTTATACACAATATAGGGAATACACCTACGTTTGTAACCAGAACAAGAAAGGAAGTACTAGATATAACACTAAGTACACCGAATCTTCAGGATAGGGTGAAAGATTGGAGAGTATCGAACGAACCATCCCTCTCTGATCATAGAATGATTATGTTCAGGTTAGAGTGTAATCCTCCTGAGCCAGCACTCAGGAGAAACCCCAGGAAAACTAACTGGGAAAATTACAACACTAACCTGAACATAAATCTTGCAAATCTCAAGAATAAAAGAAATGCCAGGAATCATCTGGCATTAGAAAACGATCTCATAGAGCTGAACGAGGCAATACTCGATGCCTATGAATCCAGTTGTCCCCTCCAAAGGACTAGAAAAGCAAAAGATGCGATATGGTGGAACAGTCATCTGTCAAACCTAAGATCCGAGACGCGACAGCTCTTCAACAGAGCCAAACGTAATGGAGATTGGCAGAGCTACACCGAGAAACTTACATCATATAACAAGGAGATTAGAAAAGCTAAAAGAAACAGCTTCAGAAAATTCTGCGAAGAAATAGACGCTACACCCTCTGCAGCAAGGCTACACAAAGTCTTGGCAAAAGGAAAAGTAGACACTGTAATGGCACTACGGAAGCCAGACGGAAGCTTCACAGAAAGCGAAAAAGAACGAGCTCTGCTCCTATTAGAAACTCACTTTGCCGGAGGAATTGTCCCTTCGGGAACAACAAGTGAGAAAAATAAAAGACCTACCAGGGAAGACACTGCAATGGCAAAACACATATGCAGTGAGGAACGGCTGAGATGGGCTATGGACACCTTCCAGCCGTTCAAAACCCCTGGAACGGACGGAATATTTCCTGCCCTACTCCAACAGGGCCAAGAGGCAATAATTCCACACTTGATTCGAATTAGTCGGAGCAGTCTTGAACTGGGATGCATACCAGAAGCGTGGAGAAGGGCCAAAATCACCTTCATCCCAAAAGTAGGGAAACGGGACACTACGCACCCCAAATCCCTTAGACCGATCAGCCTCACATCGTTTGTTCTAAAAACGATGGAAAAAGCTGTAGACAACTACATTAGAACAGAAATCTTGGAACAGGTGCCATTGCACCCTCGTCAACATGCGTACCAAGCGGGAAAGTCCACGGAAACCGCTTTAACACAATTGACGGACGAAATCCAAGACGCACTGAACAAAAAAGAGACCGTGGTATGTGCCTTTCTAGACATAGAAGGGGCCTTTGACAATACGCCACATGAGGCAGTCAAAAAAGCATTGATTGAGAAAGGAGTAGATAGAACGACTTCCAGTTGGATGTCGCAACTGCTATCTACAAGAATCGCAGAAATGGAGGCAGGACAAGACACTATCTCCATTAATGTGACCAGAGGCTGTCCACAGGGGGGAGTTGCATCCCCGCTTATGTGGAGTCTCACTGTGGACAGTCTGCTCTGTCAATTGACTAGGGAAGGCATACCATGTCAAGGGTATTCCGACGACATGGTTATCCTGGCAAAAGGGAAGTATGAAAACGTCCTCTGTGATATTGTTCAAAGAGGATTGAACATTGCGGAACAATGGTGTGACTCGGTGGGACTCAGCATCAACCCCACCAAAACCACACTAGTAGCCTTTACAAGGAAAAAGAAACCTAATCTAAAAATCATAAAAATAGGGGAGAACATCGTCGAGTGGAAAACAGAGGTAAAATATCTAGGGCTAATCCTAGATAGCAGGTTACTCTGGAACAAACACGAAGACGAAGTAATACACAAAGCAACCAAGGCCGTCATGGTGTGTAGGAACATTGCAGGGAAGAACTGGGGATGTAACCCACGTATCCTGCAATGGATGTACACAGCAATAGTGAGACCATTAATCACATATGGGGCAGTGGCTTGGGGCGTAAGGGCTAATCTGAATACGACGAGGAAAAACCTCTCGAAAATTCAGAGACTAGCCTGTTCATGTATCACTGGAGCAATGGGAACTTTCCCCACTGCTGCAATGGAGGTGATTTTAAACTTGACCCCACTGCACATTCTGCTAGAAAGTGTAAGGAAGAAAACAATATATAGAATGATCAAAGAAGGAATTATCAGGGAAAAACCTCGATCACTTCACTTTGATCAAACTTGGGATATGCCAAAGAAATTCAACTTTGTGAGAAAATTCATCACAAAGTTGAGTAATAAATCTGAATGGGATGAAGACACCATACAGAATTTAAACCAGAATACCATAAAGTGGTATACGGACGGTTCCAAGCTAGACGAAGGAACTGGGATAGGAGTTTTTGGACCGAGAGCCAAATACTCAGAAAGCTTGGGCACATACCCGAGCATCTTTCAAGCAGAAGTCCGCGCCATCGAAAGATGTGTGGAATTCAATATTGGAAGAAACTATCGCAGACAAGAGATTGTGATCATGTCGGATAGTCAAGCAGCCATCAAAGCGCTGAGTTCAAATATAATCAGTTCGAAGATGGTTTGGGAATGCCTAGGCAAACTAAATGAACTAGGCCAGAAGAACACTGTCACCCTCCTATGGGTCCCGGGACACATAGGAATAGAGGGGAATGAAACAGCAGATAAGCTGGCAAAAAAGGAGCTGAAACCCCACATTTGGGACCAGAACCATCTTGTGGGATCAGCAGTAGAGTAATCTTAGGAAAACTAAGGGAGGAAATGGAGAAAGAAAAATCCGAGTACTGGAATCAGCTGAAAGGACTGAGGCAATCTAAGATACTACTGGGGAACTATGACCAGAAGAGATCTCTTAGCTGCCTCAACCTCAGTAAAAAAAGGCTCCGTATTTTAACGGGAATATTAACCGGGCATTGCCGGTTAAGAAGCCACATGAAGAAACTAGGGTTAGCAGATGAAGCAAAGTGCAGATTCTGTGAGGAAGAGGATGAAACCTCAATACATATACCTTCAGAATGTCCTGCCTTGCAAAATTCTAGGGCTAGATACCTAGGAGCACATGAAATAGAGGAAGGGGATCTACCTGATTTGAAGCCCGACGATGTCCTAAACTTCCTCAGGAAAATAGGACTCGAAGAGCTGCTATAAATCTGAGAAAACATCAGAACATGGCAAGTAAGGGGGGACACAATAGATCCTATGGGTCGCAGTGTAATCATCACCCCTAACTCATTCATACATTCATTCATTCATTCAGGGTTATAGTTGTAAATGTAAACATTTCATCCAAAAACCTTCAGAACTTCCAACATGGACAATGATAAGTCTTTTTCCTTTTCCAGATGGTGGCTGCAAACCTAACGACAAACCTTCCACGAATGCCTGCCTTCCGCTTTTAATGTTTTCATCTTGCCAAGATTTGGAAACTGTATATTCAGCATTTATCCATGTTTCGTCTAAGTAGAAGATTTTCAAATTTTGTTCTCTGGCATGTCGAATTCTTCTTAAATAGTCTTTTCTCCAAAAAACTATTTCCGGTTTATCTATCAAGAGAGATTTTCTATTATGTTTTGTATACTTATCTGAAACCCATATCTTTCAAAAGTTTGCATAATGTCATTCTGGAGAATTTTGTATAGTCCGTATCTTCTTGCACTGCGCTGATGTCATAATTTTGTCAAGTGTTGGAATTTCTTTTCGTAAGTAAAATCCATGGACTTTACGACCTAGTCTTTGTTTTAATGACTCATCGATCTCAATTGGTTTTCGACCTGAAGGAGTTTTAGGGGGTTAAAGAGTTCCATTCTTGCTTTATTTTAGTAATCTATAAATTGTTGATTTAGCAACACACAACATAGCAGCCGTTAATTCCAAAATATCATCAACACTTGCACTTGGATCCTTGTTTTTCAATGATAAATAACAATTCAATATCAGAGTTTTTTCATTTAAAGATAATGGACCTGTTTTTGGTCGTTTAGATGGTCCTTGGCTTATCGACATTGTTTGGTACTTGCACAATTAACATTCAACAAATGTTTTAAATATATTTTAAGTGTTTACAATATTATGAAAACCATACAACTTTACTCAAAGAACTAATACTAAGTACTGATTTAATGTACCTACTTTCTTTTAAAATAATATTCCCGATAATGTTTCTAAGAAAACTGGGTTGTTTGGAAAATCCCTCTCAATAATCAAATAATCTGTAAATAGGTGTAATCGTATTAAGCCGATTACAGTAGGCCACTTGCCATTTAAAATTTCTGAGAAAAGTTCCTTAAACACTACATATAGGAGTAATACAAATAAAAAATATTCATTTTGCTTCTTTGAATTTAATAAAAATTGTAACGATATCTTGCTATCTTGACTTAATTAATTTTTTAAAAATATATTTCATTGTAATTTATTTGAGACAATATTCAAAGTTTGAATTAACCTTCTTACAAAAAGAATAAAAATATATAAAATAATTATGTCACAGATTGTTTTGTTTTCTATTATGAATAAACTGTGTTGTCTTTCTTTATCAAACTTACTAAAATTTATGTACCTCTATCACTTTTTTTTATTAAAATTAGTATATCCCGTTACCTCTGACCTAAATCGTATATTCTCTAGCATAGCTGCAACTCATTTGTTCAATACAAAATGTACCTTACGGTGTACCCTCTTAAAATATATTTTGGTACGTCTATGAAATCTACTTAAATGAATGATTTATTACTCCTTGTCCTTTCTATATAGACTATAGTAAATGTCACCTACTGACGTAAAATTGTCACGGTAAACAGTCAAAAATTATCAATCGTGCAAAAAATATATTTATGCAGTTTTATATTCTTAAACTGGATTTCAGCTAATAAGGATTCTGTAAAGATTTTAATTTGTGCATCAGAACGGTTCATATCTCATCAACCGTATAGATACACAATTAATTAAAAGATATTTAAAGGCTACTTACCCGTATTGGAATAAACAAAAGATCAAATGCATGCAGGAGTAAGCAACTCTTAAAGTATGCAGCGATCCAGAGTTATCTGCGTGGTAATTAAACATAAAATGACCAGAAGCTTGAATTAGTCTTATGTTAGGCAACAAATCGGCCACTAGACCGGTTACCTTAAATTTCATCATCTGTAACAAAACAAAGAAGTGGTTAAATATATTCAAGTTTCTAGAAATTATTATAAACTTTGTCTTTCAATATTATTGTTACAACCAATTCCATATACCTAAGTCATCTAAGAATTATATCCTAAAATAAGTAAAACAAGAGTGAAGATAGCATACACAGTTTCTTTGGAACCTATCAATATTGTTGAAAATATTTCTTCCCAAACTTTTGACAGTAGTGAAACAGAGCTGTTAAACAAGAGTTTGAATTTTGCTGTGCCTTCTCGTGGGGACCTGGGTGAATTGATTGGACATATTGAAAGTTCTGTTCAATATCTCTCTCATGATGCCAGGGTCTATGTGCGGGAGGCTTGTAAGAATCAAATTTCCAAAAACATTTCAAATAAGAACAAAAATGTACAGGGAATTAAGAAAACTAGGAATATTGTCAAAAGTTTGAGACAGAAGGAATGTTTTTACTTAAAAGCTGACAAAAGAAACAAGGTTGTTATAAAGGACAAACAAGACTATTTCGAAAGAGTGGATCACTTGATCGAGAATGGTCCTTACGTTAAGATTCCAAAAAATCTCCTAAATAAAATGATTTCCACGGTGAACAGCACTCTTAAAAGTTGTAAGAATCTTGTCATCGATTCGTTAAAGTATAAATTAACTGTTAGTAACCCTACATTGTCAAAGATCTATTGTCTTCCTTAGATACATAAACCTGGGAAGGCAATGAGACCTATTGTTTCAGCTATATGTACACCTAGTTATAAGATTTCAAAATGGTTATCGAACGAGTTTGAAAATCTACCCATAAAATGTAACAGTTTTTCAGTTAAAAATTCATTAGAATTTCTAAAGAAAGTTAAAGATGCTGTCTTAGAAGATGGGGAAGTTTTAATCTCGTTCGATGTTAGTGCTTTATTTTCTTGCGTACCGTATCCAAAAGATTTACTCATCTTGAAGAATCTGGGTGTTGAAGTTAGAACTGAATACCTACGATTAGCTAAACTATGCATGGACCAAAATTATTTTCAATATAACAATCAGTTTTATCAACAATATGAAAGGAACAGCAACGGGTAATTGTTTATCACCATTTATAGCCAACCTTTTAATGAGCAATTTTTAAACACAGATTAGTCAAGGGCTCGAGTATTTCCAAAGGGTATGGTATAGATATGTGGACGACATTTTTGCAGTTTTCAATACGAAGAAATAATCAGTAGAAGATTTCATTTCAAAATTAAATTCAAAATTCACGAGCATAAAATTCACATTTGAACTAGAAAATAATGAACAGTTACCATTCTTGGACACATTAGTAATTAGAAATAATAACAAGTTGGAATTTGATATTTTTAGGAAAGACACCGCTACGTAAAGATATATTGCGGTAATTTCACTGTAATGCCGCAACGGCAAATAATAATAATAGCCGTCCCTCCCTCCGCAGAAATCTGTGACTTCTGGAGGTCCAGAGGGGGTGGAATGTAGGGGTACTATTATTATTATTATTAATTAACACAAAATGACCAGTTTTTATTTTTTTGTTCATCGATTAATTAATTTTCCCTTAAACTTTAATTGAGGATATAGCTGTACTTAATGGATATGATAAAAAACTAAAGCTAATCAATCGCCATAGATTTAAGAAACCTCTTTGTGAAACCACCTTTTTCCAGCGAGAACACAACGATATGAAATTCATTTCATTACCATTTATTCCTCGGTATATCAAAGGATTAAATAAAATTTTCGGCACGGTGGGATTAGGTTTAGTTCATAAAACTAGTAGCACCCTGAGACAATTGTTAGGAAATCCGAAGAATAAGAGAGAAGATCTGGAAAAAAGCGGTATATATGAAATAAGTTGTAATGATTGTGATAAAAAGTACGTTGGGCAAACAAAAAGACCGGTTAAAACTAGATTTAAAGAACATTTAGCTCATCTAAAATATGACCTCATAGAAAAATCTGTTATTGCCGAACATGCTTTTACCGCTAAAACTTTTTATCGCTAAAAATGTTGTATATAAATAATTGTAGACATAGCTTTAGTTTACCTTCGGTCTCTGAAGAAGATAACTTGGTTATCGAAACGCGCGTCAGGCAGTTAAAAGTGTAGTGGTACTGTAAAGGGTTTCGGTATCTGTTGTTTCTATTTGTTTAGTCCTTGTGTTTCCGCTGTATATGTCATTATTGGTCGGATAGCTGTTTTATATATTCTAGACTTGACTTCCGTCCTTATAGAGTCGTTAAATGAAATAATAGTGGGAGTACGGAAACTAAAAGGTTATAAAATAGGAAACAAGGAAATCACAATACTCTGCTAAACATGATCTGCAACGACTCGTACAACATTTCAACGCCATAGCAAAAATACTTAACATGACATCCACTAATAAACCACATCTAAAACACCAGTAAGATGCAAAATTTTTATAAATGACCAAATCTATTAATTTTGTATAACATAAAACACGTTTCAAGAGATAAATTTTAATTGGTGAGAAATAGAAAATAGAAAATACGATTAAAATTCGAGGAAACAATAACATTATTTGTCTAGGTAAACGCACATTCAGGTATTCAGGCATACCTAATAAAAACACGATATAGCTACCTACTAAAGAAAATATGGCCAGAAGAAAATGTTCCATCGATTTTTACATTTGATGAAAGATCTAGTTTTGCTGAAGATACTTTTTATAATAAATAGTGAAAATTGTATGCACAATGTTGTGTGACAAAAACATCATACAGTGAGTAAAAGCCAAATGGAATAGGTAAATTCATTATTTCGGTTACTGTACATATTTATAAAAAATCCCGAAACACGTCAAATTTAAATTATAACTTGACATTCTTTAACGTGAAAACGCAACCCCTACCTTCAACTCCCTTACAATGACAGCTACAACCCCCAATTTTTTAAATGGGAAGTATAGGCTTGTGATATAACATTTGAAAGGTCTCTTCATTCTCTATTCAAAAATGTTATTGTTTTTAAATTTATTGCAAAAATTAACATAAAAAAATTAATATCATGTTGTTACTAAAATGTAATGCAAAACGTAATAAAATGTAGAACACGAAAAAGAACTATGAATGTTAATGAAGTAGATGTTCAAAATGTTCTCCGCGAACGTCTTGGCAACATCCTAATCTCAAATAAAACTGTCTCTTAACATTATTTAACATATCAGGTGTGATCGACCTAATCGCAAGCGTTATTCGTTCTTTAAAGTCATTTAAATCAGAAGGTTTAGTTTTGTACACATGGCTCTTCACATATCCCCATAAAAATAAATCTAATAATGTAAAATCAGGTGATCGCGCTGGCCATTCAATCGATCCTCTCCTCCCTATCCACCGATTGGGAAATATTGTATCGAGGTACTGCCGGACATTAAGTTGGTAATGTGGTGGTGCTCCATCCTGCTGAAACCATATCGTATTCGCTGGAACTTGAGGGTTACCTGGATCAGGATATAAATTTGCCAACGTTGGAATGACATCATTTTGAAGTAGTGCCAAATAATTGTTGCCATTCAAGTTGCCCTCAATAAAAAAGGGACCAATGATATTGTTCCCTACAATCCCTACCCAAACATTAACCTTTTGAGGGTATTGAGTGTGTTCTTCTCTCATCCAGTGAGGATTTTCCGTGGACCAGTAGCGGCAATTTTGCCGATTAACGTGACCGTTAAGTAAAAAAGTACACTCATCAGAAAACATAACGTCTTCTAATTGGATAATATTGTTATCCAACATGTCCATCATTTGCTCACAAAAAAAAGTTCTCCTATCAAAATCGTCTTCCGTGAGCTCCTGAGTAGGTATCATCTTATACGGATGCAATTTATTTTCTTTTAATATGTTTGCTATCGATGTATGGGTAGCATTGAACGTAGTGGATGCCTGTCTACTCGATGTATGTTGGTTTTCCTGAAACTCAAGCAACACATCTAATTTGAGATCATCACTCAGTGCATTGGCAGCTGCTTTTTTTATCTGCCTTACATGACCAAACTCGCGAAACTGCTTTTCTATTTTACTTATTGTTCCTTGGGGTATAGGCGGTAAATTAGGAAATTTCTCATGAAATAGGCGAGTTACTTCCTGTTGTGTTCGGATGTTATCTCCGTAACCAATCATTTGTAAAACTGTTATTTTATGCATTTCCGACAATATAACCATTTTTCAGAATTGAACAAACTTTATACTTAAATTACAACAATGACAACTTAAATAAAACAATTTACTACTGCTTGTTAAAATATCGTTGCCACGGAAATTCTTTAAAGTTTTTTAATGATTACCATCTAAAAACCACATTGCTATGGTTTTTGTTCACTTTCTCATTATCAAGACCTAAACGGGAAATAAGTTTTAAGTATATTGTAATAAGTTTCGAGTATATTTTAGCGAATTTCGGTAACAACATTATTTTAATTTTTTTTATGTTAATTTTTGCATCAAATTTAAAAACAATAACATTTTTGAATAGAGAATGAAGATACCTTTCAAATGATATATCACAAGCCTATACTTCCCATTAAAAAAATTGGGGGTTGTACCTGTCATTCTAAGGGGGTTGAAGGTAGGGGTTGCATTTTCACGTTAAAGAATGTTAAGTTATAATTTAAATTTGACGTTTTTCGGGATTTTTTATAAATAATGAAATAATGAATTTATTCCATTTGGCTTTTATACACTCGTTAACCCGTTATAAGAAAAAATGGATTAAATATATAATCATCCCCACTTATATAGTATTTGACAACAGTTCTTCTAGGTAATTTATTTCATCATGGCAGAAAATACTGACAAGAATGAGACGCACTAAAAGCAAACCTGTCTTTACACAGACGATCCTAATAACGCAGTAAATAAGAAGAGAGTTTTATAGACTACATTCTTAATTTTATATTCCGGTCCAAAATTAATCTGTAAAATAAATTGGTTAGAAATACTACCCTAAATGTTTTTCCGGCATATAACCAGTTTCTGGCTTCGTGATTAACCCTAAAGCCAAAGAAAAAGTAGACACTTCAGTATATATTATTGGCAAAGAAACCAAAAACCACTAAATATTTTGTTCGTAGCCAAAACTATATTACAAAGAATCATTTTAAAGCTGTCAGTTATTTAAATTTTTTTTTCTAAGCCCTATCTTTAAAGTACCTTGTATTTCACTAGTTTGTAGCTCTTAAAACGGCTGTTTATGGTGAGAGTGAAAAAAAGTGAAAAAGCGTTAAAAAAAGTGCCATAACGTTAACTTTATTTCACGCTTGCCATAAGCCGATGCAATTGAATAGTGCAATTCATCCACACCTTTACTGGAAAAAATATCAAGTTTGCTTTGACTTTGACAGTACATGAACTGTAACTCATTTGACGTTAGTTTTTATAAATAATCCGATTTGTCTAAGAGAATTCAGTAGTTGTTCCTATTATTACAATGGATAGTGAAGATTCCGACTTTGAAATAATATGTACCCCCGAAGAAATTATAGAAAAGGCAAATGTGGCCACATTAAATTTGCTGCCGGAAAAATCCAAAGAAAATTATATAAAAATGGAGAAACGAGAACAATATTCATAGCTTTACAGAGCGAGTACTGTTAGCTTTTTTGAAGAAAGGTCTAAAAAATTTAAGTGTTCTACATTATGGTCCAGCTATTCCAAACTAAAGGCAACCTTAATTATTAATGATAACATAGATATAAGTAAATACTCTAAGCTAATAGCATTTTTGAAACGAAAGTCGGTTGGGTACAAACCTAAAAAATATAATACATTCTCAAGAGAGGAAATGAACAGATTTTTATTGAGTGCTCCAGACGACAAGTATTTAATGTTTAAGGTAAAAGTTTTAAAAAGTTAATTTGTTTTTTGCTTACATTATTTATAAATTTGTAGGTAACATTAATATTAGGAATAGCCGGAGGTTGTCGACGAGAAGAGTTGTATAAAATGAAAATCGATGACATTGAAAATAAGGGGGAATTTCTACTCGTCACGATTCCAGATTCAAAAACTCATACAAGTCGACGTTTTACAGTTATTGGAGAATCCATTACAAACTTTAATTTTATACATTTATTCCAAAAGTATGCTAATCTGAGACCGAAAAATGCAACCAGCAACCATTTCTTTTTATCATATAGAAACGGCAAATGTACAAAACAAGTAGTTGGTATAAATACTTTTTCGAAAATTCCATCGCTAATTGCGAGGTATTTAAATTTACCACATCCAGAAGAATATACAGGTCACACGTTTCGACGAACTTCAGCATCGCTTCTAGTCGATTCGGGTGGAGACATTCTTCAATTAAAGCAACATGGAGGATGGAAATCTACTGCTGTTGCCGAAGGGTATGTGAACAATTCTCTCAATGCAAAAATGAACTGTGCATCACGAATTTTACAAGGATCTAATGTCAGCAGTTTTTTTAACCTACCTTCAACATCCAATGAGAATCAAGCCGACACGAATTTGACTCTTCCAAATATTCACTATTTAAATGAGAATCAAGCAGAGATGAATTTAAATGTTCCAAATATTCACAATTTAAGTGAAGCTTTATCAATGAATCAAACGGAAACAAATGTGACGATCAAAAATTCACATTAATCAACCAAACAATTGCGTTTTCAATATTCACATTGCGAAATAATACTAAAATACAATATGTAGTTGTTAATTCTTCTTAATTATTGTGCACTTTTTCCAATTCATTCTGCATTCATTAGTTGTAATTTACTGAAGGAGTTTAATTAAATTATTTCAAATTTCTATTTTGATTTTATTATTTGTATAGGGCTGTAGAAAAAATATTGTATGCAACATATGCATAAAGTGTCTTTTTTTTACTCATGGAATTTCCGCACTCGCCTGGCGGCTCGTGCGGACAACTTTTCCATTCGTGAAAAAAAGTACCACTTTATGCACTTGTTGCATAAATTACTATTTTCTATCAGCATTTAATGGGAAATTAATTAAAAAAATATTAATTATTAATAACTATCACAACTACAAAAAAGCTTGTTGCGATTTTCAATATAATGGTTTATTAAATATTACCTTGATAAAATATTTTAAATTTCCGTTATAGTTAAATAAAGTACCAGTGATCACACTACTACATTCACAATTTTTTGACAAAAAGTCCCCGTGACATTTTAAACTCACACATTACCGCACCGATTAAAAATTTCAAAAGGTCCAAAGTCAAGTTAATGAAACAAAGTGGGTCTTAACTTACATGCATTTATCTACGATAGTTAAGATAGAATAAGACCAAAATTATGAAATGTGATTCTTCATTCAGAATTAAAACCTCGTGTACCAATCAGATTAAAGTTAATTTATAAAAATAGGCGGAGCGAATAACGTGACCCGTTATTGAGAAGGTAGATCTGCCCTACTCGGTGATAAAAGAGGTGCTCTATAATTTTATTCGAACTTCTTTAATAATTCAGTGCATTTAATATTAATGTAAAGACAATGGTTCGTTCTAAATGACAATCCGATGGAACTTTTTTTTTAAATCATCGGTTAGCTCCTTCGTAATGTTGGTCAAGCTATAAACTACCTATTTTACGTATCGATTTTCAGTTTAGTATCTATTAGTTGAACTTTTAATTTTTTGCTACGTTTTATAAAACGAAATCAATATTATATGGAATAATAACAACACTATTTAGGCCTCTGTTTTTAGTTCACAAAATCCAGCTAACAGTGCATTTTGTTTTTGAAACGTCCACATTGTTGGATTAGGTATCTAATTTAATGGATGAAGTTAAGAGAAAAAGTTTTTGATGTGACATTTTTGACAGTCTGGGAATACCAATTTTGAACGTACTAACTTATAACATGTTTCCTTTATATATCACTTTTCACTTAGTCCACAAAGAAAAAAAAAGCCTGCCCCATGACCATCAAACCGATAACCAACATTCAACCCAATGGGAAAGGAGGATCCAACCCAAAGGAAAAGGAGGATCCAACCCAACAACAATTAAAACACGTAATTTCACCAAAATGGTCTCTTACTTCGTAAATACTGCCCCCTCCTTAGATTTATTCCTCTTGTAATGATGCTGACCTTGACCCCGTTCTGGAAACATACCATGTTAATTTTTCAGTTGTTGGTACTTGACAAATGATGCCAAATGATCATAATGGACTCTGATGAGCTTTCCCCTGCAAACCTTTGACGATACAAAAGATGCCGTAGTTAATTTTTTTTTTTATAGTCTATGGACCCTCCCAGTTCTGCACTGTAGATTCTGATGTGCCTTTTTTAAAAGTTCTCATATTATTTTCTCTTGCACAAACAGGTAACCTCTTGATAATTAATCTTCTCCATTCGGGCGTTGTAAAGCCTCTTTATCCAATTCCTGTTCAATTGCATTCCTTCGTGTTACTTTAGTATGGGCTGCAGAGGCGGTAATCTGGTCATATTCCTTGAGTTCCCCAAGCAATCTCGCTACCTGGTCTTCCCCTTTTCTAAAGCTTAGAAGCCACCTCCAACTGGTGTGGTCGGTGATACTGACTTCATGGATTTTAGAACTACAAATAGTTCCGTTCTTGTAACGCAGTACTTGTTACAAACTTTTTATTTACCATATTGTTGTTGTGACAGGATGGTTTTTATTTCAACATTATTAGTGATTTTCCTTCTGATAGCGGATAGCCAAGACTAGGAGCTGAAATATACTGTTTATTTAATAAATTAAAGGCCTCTTGGCATTGTTTGTCGCAATAGTCTGTTCGGTTGATAGTGTCAAGGGTTTGGCAATGTGTCTAAAACTCTTAAGATAGGTCCAGAAAGCTTCGAAGTTGATGTTTGTCTAAAGTAATCGGACATTCCTAAAATGGGTGCAGAAAGATCTATTAAAACCTCGATATTTGTAAATTGACATCATTAATTATGTACAAATTAATAGCTCAACACAAATCAAATGATAAATAAGGTATTTTTTTAAAATTCTTTTATTTACGTTTTAATGAAAAATATCAATTATTTTCAATAAAAAATTAATGAAACTGTTGTAATATATTAATATACAAGGAGGTGCAACAAAAACTTAACTTCCATCCAACTTTAAAATGAAAAGGTGGAAAATCGCTTGGACCCGTAAATTTCTGATTTAAGTTGAAACTACTTTTCCGCTTTTCGCAACTTCAACCACCTACCGTGGTGAGTACAACCCTCTAATTTTGAACAGGGATGTTGCGATACTTCATTTTGAGGATTTTATCGAGTACTATCTGATTAAGAATAATAAAAAACTCTTCGTTTTAACAAAACTTCCAATATTTATTTAAAAAATTGCCTTTTTAACTTTAATGACAGCCGTTTCGCTTGACTTAGCATCGTCAGATTGACATATTGAAGTTACATAATATCTTCGGCAACATCAGCATTAATATCATTTAAAGCACAAAATAATATTGGTACAAAATTGTTAAATGTAAAAACAAAATTACCTAAATTAAAAAAATCTGGTGTTTACAAAATTAATTGTCCAAAGTGTAATGCTGTATATATAGGTCAAACACAAAGAAATTTTGAAGTAAGATTTAACGAACATTTAAGAGCATATAGATTAAAACAACCAGATAAGTCAAATTATGCAAAACACCTACTTGAACATCCAACCTCACTCTTACACATCAATGACATCCAAATACTACACACTTGTAATAAAAAACAAAATTTAGATTTCCTTGAGAACTTGAAATAAAAAGACATCTAGCAGATCCACAATTTAATGTTGTTAATGAACAAATAAATCTGGGAAGTTCTCCACTCTTAAAGTGTTTGCTTTGATTGAGTCTTCATTTTATACATAGATAAGACGTAATTGTAACACAAATATATTAAGTTATTGTAAAGATCAGCATGATATAGTTTTTTCCTGGTTTTTCTATATCATTGCACAGTTATACTGATCTTAGAGGGAAGTACATCCAGGATAATCCCTTAGGGCTCATAACATCTAGCCTTTAATATTGTTATGTCTTATTGCTTCCATACTTGGTCTAGCCTTAAAACTACCTAATAAACATCAGGTACCTAGCTACAAATAAACACAATGTAACTTCAATATGTCAATCTGACGATGCTAAGTCTAGCGAAACGGCTGTCATTAAAGTTAAAAAAGCAACTTTTTAAATAAATATTGGAAGTTTTGTTAAAACGAAGAGTTTTTTATTATTCTTAATAAGATGGACTTCCAAAAAGTAAGGGTTAGTACAATCAATTTAATGAGTACTATCGGATTCTAAAATATCCTTTCAAAATCTACAACAAAATTACAGGTAAAAAAAATGAAAGAGTACTTACGTTTGTGATTGGTTTATGAAATGCTGGAAATGGTCACTATTTACTTCCATGCAGTAATATAATTTAAGTTTTGCTGAAAACTCGATATTATGTATTCATAATTCGAGCTTGTGGAAAATAGCTCCCTTGATTCTATCTGATTCTTAAGTTTTGCTTCAAGCTATCCATAGTTAATAAAACAGCTACTGAAAGAGGCAATGTGGAATTTAGCTCAAAAATGTATCCGTATCCGACGCATTTCAAAGGTAATTCAAAGATAAATTAATTATTTATCCAAAGCGATTATAAATTTGTAATAGAATTAATGTGGTGTATTTCGTAGAAAAAAGGGTGGAAATGATAAAATTATATTTTAGGAATAACGACCCTGCGCTAGCAACAGCGGTAATGTTTAGTCAACGAAATCTTGGAAAAAATGTATCCGCTGCTTACTAACTGGTTACCAAATTTGACGCTAGTAGTTCCGTAGGAAACGAAAAGAGAGTGCATGAAATAGAGAAAGCGAGGGATTTTGCTGTCTTAGGTCATGTAGCATTGGATCCGACCTTGAGTACTAGGAAATTGTCCGATGCATCTGGTGTTTCACGCACAACAATCATGAGAACCCTGAAACAACATAAATTCCATTCTTATATTTTTTTTATTGGGTATAAATCGGCTAATCTGTTTACTTAAGAACTACGATAGATCTTATATTATGACTTGATGAGCGCTCTTCCAATGAAGAGAACTCCTTAATCTAACTAGAGATCAGCTGGCCATCTTCTTTTAAGTCTTTTTATTACATTGTTATGTAGAAGAGGTTTAAGTAGAGGGACTTCTTTCACTATAGAGATTCCTAGATCTTTGTGCATCATTTCATTTGTGACATACCAGGGAGCGTCAACAATTGATCTTAAGATTTTTGATTGGCATTTCTGCATGATTGCAATATTCGACTTGCTGGCGCATCCCCACAGTTTGATGCCGTATGTACATACAGACTTAATTATTGTTTTATAGAGTAATAATTTATTTTCGGTCCATAAATGCGATTTTTTCCCTATCAGCCAGTTCATTTCTCTTAGTTTAATGTCTATTTGTTTTCTTTTTTTGGTAATGTGTTCTTTCCAATTTAGTTTATTGTCTAAGTGTAGTCCCAGGTCCTTAACTGTTGTGGATTGAGGAATTTCTATAATATTTATGTACACAGGTGGACTTGGAGTTTTACGTAATATAAAGGTAACATGTGACGATTTTAGTTCTTTTATTTTGATTCTCCATTTTTGGAGCCATTTTTGAAGAGTGTTTAAATATTCTTGGATATTTAGCAAGGCTTCGTCAATGTTTGTGTGAGAGGTAAGAATTACAGTGTCGTCTGCAAATGTACCCACTACGATGTTATCTGCTGTAGGAAGATCTGAAGTAAATAACAAGTATAACAGCGGTCCTAAAACACTTCCTTGGGGGACACCTGAATTAATGCAATGCATGGAGGAACCTTCATCCCTTACTCTGGTTCTGAATTTGCGACTGTTTAAGTATGATTTTAGCAGCTTATAAAACGTGGGTATATATTTTTTGATTTTATATAACAATCCCTCATGCCACACCTTATCAAATGCTTGGCTCACATCTAAAAATACTGCAGGGCAGTATTCTTTATTTTCTAAGGCTTTGTTAATAACATTTGTTATGCGGTGGAATTGCTGAATTGTGGAGTGAGTCTTTCTAAATCCAAACTGGTATTGTGGAATCCAATCCTTAGATATAAAATACGGATCAATTCTTTTTAATAGCAGTTTTTCTAGGAGTTTGGAAATTGTTGAGAGCAAACTAATGGGTCGATAAAATGTAACATTTTTGGGACTTTTACCAGGTTTCTGGATTAAGATTATTTCTGTAGTTTTTAGTTTTCCTGGCCAATAATGCCATCGAAATATTGCGTTAAATAGAGCAGAATAATAGCTTTCCGAGGTAACTCTTTTAGCATTTTTACAGTAATTAAATCCATACCTGGAGCTTTTTTATGATTTATTTTCTTCGATGTAACTGATACTATAGGCAGACTTTCAGGTATTGTTGATTGTAAATATTCCAGAATTTCATTATCTGGGTCATCATTGTGAGGAAGAAATACTTTATCTTATCCAGTTCTCTTGCATGTATTGGAGCATACATATGATCATGAAACGATCATTTTCCAACAAAATGGAGTACCACTTAGAAAAGCTAATAATGCTTAACTGGACTTTTTTCTATATACCCAGCCTGAGTCATTGGATGATTTAAAAGGTCGGATCTTTAATAAATTCCGTCAAATTACACCAGAAATATTAAGTAATCCACGTCAACGATTTTAGAAAAACTTATATTACTGCATGAAAGTGAATAGTGCCATTTCCAGCATTTATTAAATTAAACAAAAATGTAAATACACTATTTTACCTGTAATTTCGTTATCGATGAAAATTTTTAAGTTAAATTTAGGAATCAGATAGTACTCGATAAGATCTTCAAAATGATGTATAGCAACACCTCTCATCCCTATTCAAAATCAAGAGATTGTGCTCACCCCTCACCGTAGGGGGTTGAAGTTACGGTAATGTAAAGAGCGGAAAAGCAGTAAAAAATTGCCAGGCTGGAGCGATTTTCCACATTTTCATTTTAAAGTCGGAAAATCGAGGTATTTAATTTTCGTTGGACCACCTTGTATGAAAAGGTTGCTCGTAATGAAATACAATAACAAGTGCTTGTGACGCATGAAAATATATTTTTGAAGTAAAGGAAAAAAATTAAATTCAGTGTTTATAGTTATGAATATTTTACTTAAACAAATTTATATAAATATTTAGCACTCTTTCTCAATAAAATTTATACAGGGAGTTTTCAGGACACTTTGAAATGTGTGTATTAAAAATCCCTATTTAAGTCAACAAGTTTGTATGCAGGGAACTTTTCATCACAAGGTGCTAGATCTGGAAAATCTCTAGGTCATCTTTACCCTATCCATTTGCCGGGAAATATGTTGTCTAACCTAGCGGGTGCTAAAATGGAGCTCGTCGCCTCTTTGATGACAAATTGGTCCCTTAGACCTCTCTACCCGCATAATCATATTTTTATATTTACTTATGTTTAAAACTGAATGCCATACTGGAGCCGTGTAGAGCTTCTCTCTTTTTTGACCTTGGTCCACTTATATTTGGCATAATTCTTACTAGCGACCCTACAAGATATTCTGCCCTTTTGACAACCATTTTTATATGCTCCTTGTATTCTCGCCTCTCGTCCAATATTACCCCTAAGTACTTAAGATGTCTTTGAGGCTTTATTGATTCGCCCAGGCACTGAAACTGAATATCAGAGCGCTTCTGCTTATTTGGTGCCTTTAAGATGATAGCTGCTGTCTTATGAATAGCTATTTTTAGTTCGTGTTTATGCATCCATTTTTCCACAGTCCTTGTTGCCTTGGATGCCTTCCATAATAGGCCGCTCTTTTATCCTGCTGTTATAAGTAGTGCTAGGTCATCTGCGTAGGCTATTGCCTTAACTCCTTCAGGGAATTCGCACTTTAGTAGATCATCATATACCACATTCCATAAGGTTGGCCCATGTTCTTAACCTACATTTGTCAATGTAATTGTCTATGTGATTAAATTATTAAGTAAACTCATGTTAAATAAGCAATTAAACAAAAATGCATATTTTAAATGCAAATAACTCGAAAACTACTCACTCATACTCAATTGTATTGAGACAGAAGGATAATATTTACGCAGAAAATGACAAAGAATTAAAAAAAAAACATTGATCAGCAACAGTTTTCTACTGCAAATCGCATGCGCATTAAATATTTTCGAACGCCAAACAATCAATGCGCATGCGATTTGCAGTTGGAAACGGTTTGAACCAGTCTCTTATCGTTCTACGAACGACAGTGGCGTAAATTGTAGGGGGATTAAAGAAAGTATCCATTGCTGATAATAGAGAAAAGCTATAATTTACCACTGCTTAAAGTAACTTAAGATATGTGTAAACTGTGCCAATAATGAACAACAAATATTGGAAGGTCTCGAAAATATGAGCTAAAATCATTTAGAATACCTATTTGAAATAAAACATTCTATATCTCTATTTGGGAGGAACATTTTATTTGTTTTGGCTTAAATCTTCATATTTCGTCCTAAGGTTTCTCAAGTTGCATACTATATGGACAATTCTTACTGGAAACACCCTGTATATAAAGAATTATCGCATTTTCTTTAATTCTTTTATAATTCTATTTACTAATAAAATCCTATTTTTGATATCTACCAAGATCTAATAATTATAGTAACAATTTTTTTATAATTATTACGTCACACTTTAAATGACAATAACAAGATAATTATGAAGTGTACTTGAATTTGCCTTATTTTAAATTGCATTAGTTTATTGCTTATGAATATTGGTAAAAAGAATCACAGAAAATATTAAGTTACAATGATTTTAATACACAAGAGGTTTTCCGCGATGATTATAGATTATCCTTGTAGTTGTATACTTGGTTTTTGCTGGCAAACAAGGATGTCCCAGGACAAAAAGGTCAAAACTTACTAACTTACTTTTAAGTAGTACTCAGAAGTACCAAAATATTGTCAGCATTTTTTCCCATGACCTTAGCTAATAGATATCAAAACGTCTACAAAAAATCAGGAAGATCAGCGGGGCACCCTTGTATAAATCAATGTTGTTAATCCTCAACATGGAAAATCCTAATGATTATAAAGATTCCTTAGTGGTTCTTTGAATTATTTACGAAATGTAAATAAAGTAGCAAAAACCTTTGGACTCCCAACTCTATGTAAGTTATTTATTAATAACTGTTACATATTTATCAGATATTTACAGATAATCAGCTTTACACAAAATAGAAAATGGGGTTAACGTAATTGGACGAAGAAGAAGTTGTGTTTATAGGTAAACGGAAAATATTGGCAAGAACTTTCTGTTACTCATAAAAAAATTATATACTGAAATTAATTAGTGTAGATCGTTTCGACAGAATAACAATAAAGTACCGAAATATTATTTATAATATTTACTGATGTAAATAAATTACTTTCGCAAATGCTCGAGTCGGCGAAGCAATTCTTCCTTATTATAGAAAAAAATAAGTTACATTCACATTTTATGATAAAATTTATTGTACTAACCCTTACTTTGTGAAAGTTCATATTATTAAGAAAAATAAACAACCAAAAGGTTGAATTAACTTTCACTATTTATTCGTAAAATACGTTAAATGTAATGACGGCCGTTTCGCTATAGAATTAGCTAATTCTGCAGTGGGATAGGACAAAAAGCCACTTCGTTACTAACCTAACCTAAGGAGGGACGGCGGAAATGCCACAGGGATTGGTTATGGGATCGACCCTTTGAAACAATAAAAGAATGTTGTGACTGCTGTCAGATATCGAACAGTGTCAGGTAAACTGGAAACTTTGAATGATAATAGATAAAAAGCAAATGGACGAGGGAGTGGATAGAGTATCTAAGTTGGATGTGATCTTAGCACAGAAGGGTGCTAAGATCAAAGTTTTGTCTTAATTTTATTTATTAATTACTATCTATTAATTTTTCAACAATTATTAATTGGTATATAGGTGGCGAAATGGTTTTCAAATATTTTTCAACAGGTGATATTGCAGCAGCTCATTTATTTCAGTACCTATGGCGTAGACATGTTGTACACAACGATTTGCCTAAATTTGGGACCAAAGGAAAGCAAATGTCATTATTTCGACGAATTCAATGACAAAATTAAATATGGAAATCATTTGCGATTAAATTCAATTCAAAATTCTTTATTCGAAACAAAGTTTAGTTCTTTCAGTGTGCAGACAATTGTATTTTAAATGGTTTTATTATTTTTATTATTATTATTAATATTATTAGTATCAGTATTATTATTATAGCATTATTATTATTATTATTAATAAATAAATAAATAATTTTTATTTGTGTGTTGTTTTTTGTGTTGCTGTATGTGTTGCGTACTCAGAGATGATTGAAGGCTTTACTTTCTTTGATAGACAATCTTCTGTCTAACAGGTCGGCTGAAAAGTCCCCGGTCTGACCTATAGATGACGACACTAGAATTAAATCCATTTCATTTTTAGATAGTATCAACCTTCAAAAGATTCGTGTAAAAATTTGACAGCTGTCGGACTATTAGTTTGTGAGATATTGCATTTTTAGTGAAGCAAGTGTGCTTATTAAATATTGTTATTTGAAAGGAAAAAATACAGTTGAAGCAAAAGCTTGGCTTGATAATGAGTTTCCGGACTCTGCGCCAGGAAAATCAACAATCATTGACTGGTACGCAAAATTCAAGCGTGGTGAAATGAGCACCGAAGACGGTGAACGCAGTGGACGCCCAAAAGAGGTGGTTACCGACGAAAATATCAAAAAAATCCACAAAATGATTTTGAGTGACCGTAAAGTGAATATGATCGAGATAGCTGACACTCTAAAGATATCTAAGGAACGTGTTGGACATATCGTTCACGAATATTTGGGTATGCGGAAGCTCTGTGCGAAATGGGTGCCGCGCGTGCTCACAATCGACCAAAAACAGCAACGAATTGATGATTCTGAGCAGTGTTTGCAGCTGTTAAGTCGTAATAAACCCGATTTTTTGCGTCGATATGTGACTATGGATGAAACTTGGCTCCATCACTACACGCCTGAGTCCAATCGACAGTTAGCTGAGTGGACTGCGGCCGGTGAACCGCCACCAAAGCGTGGAAAGACTCAACAGTCAGCTGACAAAGTTATGGCCTCAGTTTTTTGGGATACACACGGTATATTGTTCATCGACTATTTGGAAAAGGGAAAAACAATCAACAGCGACTATTACTGTGCATTATTGGAGCGATTGAAGACCGAAATCGCGAAAAAACGGCCCCATATGAAGAAGAAAAAAGTGTTGTTTTATCACCGTGTCACAAATCATCGAAAACGATGGCAAAATTGCATGAATTGGGCTTCGAATTGCTTCCTCATCCACCTTATTCTCCAGATCTAGCCCATAGCGACTTTTTCCTTTTCTTTGACCTAAAGAGAATGCTCGCGGGAAAAAAATTTGGCTCTGATACTGAGGTAATCGCCGAAACTGAAGCCTATTTCGAGGACAAACCGAAGGAGTACTACAAAAATGGTATCGAAAAGTTGGAAGGTCGCTATAATCGCTGTATCGCCCTTGAAGGCAACTATGTTGAATAAAAAAAATGAATTTTGTCAAAACATTGTGTTTTACTATGGTAGACCGGGGACTTTTCAGCCGACCTGTTATATTCCATCAATCTGCTGTATGTGACTTCATATACAATTCTTGATTTGTCCGGTAAAAGGTTAAATTTCACATCTCTCACCTGGTCTCTTATCTCAGGTGGTGTTAATTGCATCAATTCATCCTCACTTTGCAGTAAATCTATTTCTAACATCACAACTTTTCAAAATTGACAATGAAATAGTAAACAGTTAACAAAAATATATTCAATAAACGCCATCAGCGGTAAACAAAGTAACGCAGGGCCCAATTACCTTCGATAAAATAATTTAGTTATTTGGATATTGATAATGGATCGCAATTTAAATATGAAAAAGTGGATTTTGCGTGGAATTGGAACAAATTTAAAGAACAAATTATATGTTTCACACGGCAGAAAAGCAGATTTAATGCCGCTTTTATGCCTAGTAAAACAAATAACTATTTTAAGTAAATTTTTATTGAGAAAATGATTATTGGAATATTTTTTCTAAGGAATAAAGTAAACACTTTGTATACGTTATTATATAATGGTTTTTTACTATTAAAGTTATTAATCTAATGATTCTACATATTAAGTATACTTTGAAATTTTAAAATCAATAACTTGCTGGACAAATTAATACTAAAAATTAAACTCAAATTAAAAAGTATTCAAATAGTTAATATTTAAGTTACGGTGAATGTATGTATTGCAAAAAATTTAACATACAGGGAAAGCGTCCGCGTATTTCTAATTGGTCAAGACAAAACGGTAAACGGTTTCATTGGCTAGAATGGATTCAAATACCTGAACACTATTTTGGTATAAGAATGGGTAGTTGGCTTTCTCTGCATGTAAAGTTGAACTATTCCTTACATCGAGTGGTTAATAAGACTTTGAAAGTGTTTTAGTGCTCATACGTGATTGGATTTATCTATTTTTGCCGCTTTACATTTCATATTTGGTAAGTTGAATATTCGGTCATGAAATCAAATTATATATGAAATTTCTTCAGACATATATACCATTAATTACTGAACTTCAAAACTTTTATATAAAATATTTAGTTTTATTTACTATTTATGTGCAACTCGGTTCCCTTCGTTTTTATTCTTTTGTTCAATTGTGAAAAGTTAAGATGATTTAGTAAAAATATTGGATTTTAAGTTAATTATAAATAACGCTGCAATCGTTTATTAATAAATGAGACTTAAAAATTAGGATATTTGAAATCTTAATGATTGAAAATTAACATTTTTTGTCAATATTAGATACTTTTTTTATATTTAGTATTTAAACACCCACTCACACAAACCAAATATATTGAAACACTATATATTTGTAAAAAAAATTAGAATATTATTAAAGAATATTTAATAAAACCTGGCGGATCAGCAATTTAAAGTTAATGAAACAATAAATCTTGAAAGTTCTCCAGAAGTTGCTTTTATTGAATCTTCATTTAATATATAGATAAGACATAAATGTCTCTCAAATATTGTTAAAATCAGCACTATATAGTTGTTTCCTAGTTTTCTTATATCATTTCACAGTTATACTGATCTTAGGGAGAAGTATATCCAAGGTTAATAACATCTTGGCTTTAATATTTTTATTTATAATTACTTCTATACTTGGCCTAATCTTAACAGTAGGTACTCAATTAACATCAGACAACTTTCTCATAAAACAAAATGTTACTTTAATATGTCAATTTGATAATGAAATGATTTTTCGAAACAGCGAAAATTTTGTTACAAAGTTTAGTGTTCTGTCAATACACTAGGTCATGTAAATTTCACCCTGAAAAACCTCTTTTAGCATAGATAGATTTGCTTCCAAGGTCCTATGTTAGACAACCCTGAGTTGGGGTAAAAAATAACTTTGAGTCGATAACTGGCTATCGATATAGCGAGTTTTTATGTCTTAAATTCAAGAGGACTTAGATCAATCCACTTGAAGGTATTCTATTTTTATTTCTTAAAGTGCTAGCTTGTCTTGAAGAATATAATTATCCCAAAAAATGGTTTAAACAAATGTTAGCTCTGTGTGGCCCCTATGCGTCTATAAACAAGAATAAGTCTATAAGATCTAGATTGCGAAAATCTCTATTTATTTATAAAAATAATAAGTACTTCTCTCTTTTCTTTATCAATGGTTAATATTCCATCCATTTTAGAACCTTAAACGTGCCAACAGATGTGCTCGGGTTGATAATGGAGCAGTAGCAGACATAATAGATCTGATTCCTAAATCATCTAAATCTTTTTCCTCCCTATATTGACATATTCAAAAATTAAAAACTCTACAGAAAACATTTTGCTGTTGTACACATGACATGTACACAAAGTTGGCCTAATTAATGATATTTTTTTTCAATAACATGACCCTTAAATTAACATGTTTATGTCGGAATTTTTCAGTACTACCAAATAACTTTTACTACTAATTATTATAATGACAATTAGGCACAAACTTAATGGTCATAATAATTAATATTATATATTATTCACAATTTCTAAGTATAAGAATGTTTATTGCTTATTGACATTTAGCTAGTGACCTTGTAGCATGTTTAAACAATTAAAAGACTTGTACCTGTATATACACAAATATTACGTTGTTTAAACTATTAAATCATCAATAACAAGTTATATAAAAGTATAGACATCATATTTATACACAATTGGAGCAAAGGATTTTTAATATATCAAACTGGACTTTTTTTGATAGAATTAAAAACAGAAATTTTAAAATATTAATTAAGTAACCACTGTTTTTATTTTAATAGATTATTGCTGGTTAAATTGCTGTGGAATCATTATCTTCACATATTTTAGTGATATATTAGAGTGAGGTTATGTTAATGCAGCCATTATTGTCGATTGTTTCAAATGGTACATTTTATATCGTACTTACCTACTATAAAGCTTTTTTTTATTATTTCTAAAATAAAAAATGAATTATATAGTATATGCCCTATTAACTTGATTTAAATTTTTTATAATTATTGCTTCTCTTATTTCTCCTTCAGTCATTTTCTTTCTATTCAATTTGTTTACGTCATTTGCAACATTGCAATATTACTAAAAAAATGTATTAGATAAAGAGATTTGTATAACAGATTTTGTGTCTTACTTTATTGTCCATAATATATGATTATTTATAAATAATAGTTTAATAGTATATTTTAATTAAAAACAGCTTTTTAATAACAGATTAGAAGTATTAAAAGTATTGTAAATTAAATTTCAAATAATGATACTAATAAAAATGGTAGTGCATACGGTAAACTTGGTGATGCATAAGTGGGTCAACGAAAGTCTTTGGTTTTTATAGTGCTACTGTTATGTAACAAACAGCCACATTATTCATCAATCTATGTGTTCATAGCGCACAGTGTCGAAATATTAAATTGAGTACTGCAAAAAAATATTAATAACTGCGGATGTGTTAGACATTTGAAGCAATGCGATAAACAAAAAGTATTTTGAAATAATTTTAAAAAATCGGTGTTAGTTGTGGATTGCACAATACTGTAAAGGTTTTGGTAAGAATAATGCTATTGCATTGAAGATTTCTAAGGGATATTCAATATGTTGTAAAATTTAGGTATTTATTGTAGAAAAATTTGTAATGCATTACACTTGAAAGTTTACACTGACTTTGTAATTCATTTCAAAAAGAAATTAAACAAAAACCAAGGTCACATTCTATATTTATAATTATATTTCTTAAAATTACCCTAATTAGGAACATTGTATAAATTTATCATTGATAAAACTACTTGAAATAGTAATTTTAGAAATAATTGGTTAGTTTTAAATATTAATTATCTGTCTCTTTTGTTGGCCGGTAACATTTAATACAGCCAATAACAGCTAATGTACACCACTTAAACTTAAAGTAAATATCACTCATTTGCAATCCCTTAAGAGATGGGATGAAACCAAAGGATGCAGTTTTGCCAGGATCACCCTGGGCGACCCTGAGAAGCTGGATACGAATAAATATTTGGCGATGACCAGGAAGAACCTACGTTTAACAGTGGGATTTCCGACTGGACACTGTCAACTAAGGAAACACCTCCATATTATGGGGCTGATGGACATACCTCTATGCAGGAGGTGTGAACAGGAAGATGAAACTGTCAGAAATGTCTTATGTGAATGTCCGGAGCCATCATCATAAGAGAGTGTGTGTTCGGTGAGTCTTGGCCTACGCCTGCCGAGATTAAGGAGATGTCCCCTAGTGACCTGTCTTCCTTCCTGGATAAGGCAGGATGGACAATGTCCTAGGAGGGCGACTCCTTGGGAGGATGTGCTGTGGGTCTATACTCACTCTTCCTACTCTACAGATACAGAGAGATCACTCATTTACGACTGTCAATGTCAATATCTCGTTAATATTCACTTGGTATTAAAAAGCCTCATTTTTATTCTAAAGTTAACACATTTAGAAAACCGTTAAAATAAGTTTTAAATGCGGTTTGGTATCTATAAACTGTTTTTTTTTTGGTTCTATTTTGTAAAACTCAACAATGCTGTTTTAACGTGGATGCAAGAAATTTTTATTATTTCGACTGTTATATTTTTTGTCAGATTCTAATTTTGGATATAGATAGTATTCAAACATTAAGGACATAAATGAAACCACTAAATTTTTACAATATTCAAGTTTTTGTAAGATTTGATTCCCCTTTCTAGTTCTACAGCTAGAAAAACAAAAATTCAATAAATATAGAAAGTTACAAAATTATTTAAAACTAACCAAAATTTAGATTATTATTGAAATAAGCAGTTTCGCAATATTAGTAAACAACAACTTTGACACCATTGAGTTGCATTAGATTTTACAATAAAATTTGAATTTTTAAATTAATTTTTAATTAAAATATTACATTAAATTCAATTTATTATCTTTAAATGGGAATATCTCATAACTAAACTTTTATTAACAAATAATTTTCATTACTATTTCTTAAATACACTTCTAAATAATATCTGGCCCTCTATGCTTTATATATATTTAAAATTTCTATTTTACAATAAAATAACCTCTGTTATATAATACTTATAAGAATTTTTTAAAAATTGGCGCAACAACCTTGAACTAAGTAAGTATATGTTTACAATTATGGTTATAAGTGATTTCTTAATTTTACTATTTGTACATGACATTGACATGATTGTTTATATTTTAAAATTTAAAAAGCAATATTTCGATAAATTATTTTAAACCTGGCCTGTTAATTTTCGATTTTAAATTTGTATTTAAAAAAATTCTAAAAACTAAATTAGCGCGGGCAAACTCCTATCAGAATTATACATTAAAACACAAGTGGGGTTTTCGTATAAAATATCATAATAGAGAACATTTTGCCGGAAAAAATTTTTCTCTCGAATGGTATTCGACAATACTATTTTACGGAGAAAAACAAAACATAATCTTTGTTTTTTTGACAATATTAAATTTACAATTATTATAAGTTATTGATTGATTGAGTTTGTGTATTATTGACATGTAACATTTGGGAACTCGAAGGTCCAGCTTCATTTATTGTCCTAAGATTGTCAATCAACTTCTCGTGGTGACTGGAATCCAGCTGTAGATAAGGTTTTAACGAGCTTGCATTTGAGTGACCCGCTAATTTAATTAACTCCTGTTCAGCAACACCTTGCTTAAAAAGGCTGTCACAGCCTAAGATCGATGAGAATGGTTTGTTATTTTATGTTTTTCTGTGTCTATTCCAATTTTTTTATCCACTTAGAGACGGTGTTTATTCCAAGTGGACAGTTTTTGAACCAAGATCCATTCTTCCAATTAGGGTAAACGGAAAGAGTCTGTCTGATAAAATCGTTGGTCTTCTTTTTTCCATTAATTTCAAGAATAGTCTAACTGGGCATACATTTTCGTTTGATGAATTTCTTACCAACCATTTGCTGCTTGCCAAAGTTTTTGACCCGTCTTGAGTTGTTTTCTAAAAAATTCAATTCGACCCGTAAATTCTCCCATAATATCAATTTCCTTCTGGAAAAAGTTAATCTTGCAGTTTACGGCCTCATTTCCTCTCCAAGCAAGTTCAACTGAGCAAAGGTGAAAAAATTTTTTTTGTCCATCGGGGGTTTCTTCGTCGTAGCTTTTGATCATTTTTAATAGTTCTTCGGTGGATAATGCTTTTGAACTGAGTTTTCTTTTTTCTGGACAACTTTGAAGCTGCCTTCGCTTGGTGTCTCTGGCCAATCTTGCACATTTGAAAGATTTACCCGTGAAAGGGTCGATTTTAATGTCGTATTCCGTAAAATATTTTTCTAACTACCTGATCTACTTATTTTAACTACCCACATTAACTTAACTAACCTGATCTTAAAATTAATATGTTTTTAATATTTATTGTTATTATTCTATCGTGTATTGAATATTCTAAATAATTTTATAATTTTATAATTTTTTTGCTAAACGAAGTGAACCAATCATATCTCAAATGTGATTAAGGGGAAAAACCAAATGAAAACCAAAAGTCAATGTCATAGAATTTTATTATATTTTGATGGACAAAAACTTTTTGTTTTTCGGCCTAACATAGAGGCCATAATCAGGCTATGATCTTTCTTTTTGTAATTTGTAACATTAAACATAACTGTTTTTTATAGCCTTATTATTTTTTGTCCATTATAATTAAATAAAATTAATACTATTAATATTAATATTAATAATAAATTCGTAAATGCCGCACTAGATCATTGATTATTAATAAATAGCAATCACAGCTCATGTATAAATATGGTTCTGGGTGATCTTTTGGATTTAGATTTGAAATATGAGCCTCATAAAAATAAATTTTCCTACTGCCACATAGAAAAGTATCATATATCACACTCTCCACTACCATGGAAAGTGACGTTTATTTTCATTGGTGCGGAAAGTACCTACTTTACGCATGGCTGTCAATAAGATGTCAATTCCTGTAGATTTACAGATGTAATTATTAGTTTCTTTGCTTTATTGATAGTATTTACTTAAAATCTGATACTGTACCAACTGAGCTAATTCAATTTAAATTTAAAAAAATCAGTAAGTCGATTTACTTTAATATAATTATAAATTTTCTTCATTTTTTTCATTTTATTATTACAAAATATAGCTATATTATAATTTAGAATTTTTTTGGACAATAACCCATTTACTTTTAATTTTTATGGCTCCGAATAATTAAATTTGTTCCGCAGTTGTACGTATTAAATTAATACTTTTATTGCTATTGTTTCAAATAACGTTATCTTCATTGGTTTATTTTATTACAAAAGTAATTATAAATTTATATACTTTTTATAGAAATAATATTCAAAGATAGACTGTTACAAATAAAACATAATATTATTAAGTCAATTAAATATTGTCGTTCTAATATTAACATATTGTTTATTAAAATAGGTAGTCGTGGGAAAATTTGTGTATATTACTTGGGCAACTTGCAGTAGTTTAATGGTTAATATACCCAACAGGAGAATTCTTAATTCTTGTCATAAAGCAATTTCTGCTTGAACTCGTGCATATCTATTGTATAGATTTTTTCATTTATCAGATATTTAATTTATTTTTTTTTCAATGTTCCCCAGCTGCTAATTCCTCTTCTTTTTTTGATATTAAATTGAAGATGGTAATGGATAAAGGAGTCATGCCATTTTTGTACTTCGATTAAATAGATTTGATATTTGTCATGTTTTATAGAAAGTTTTTTATGATAAAGGCGTCATGTCATACAGTGTATATTTTTGTTCTTCTTCTTCGGATGCATATCCACTAATGGATGTTCGCGATCACATGCTCCATTGCTTCTCTGTCTCTTGCTGTGTGTACGTCGCGCAGCCATTGTCTTATGTTTCGAAGCCGGGACATTCAAAAAATCGGCCGCATACAATAAGTGATAAATTTATCAACTTTATTGTTAGCCATATTAATCATTTTATTGCAGAAACGTCTCACTATTCAAAGAACAAAAATCATTACAGAAAATACATGTCTCCCTTACTTAATATAAATATACTTCACCCCCTTTATATGGAGTAGTGTAAAGAGAAAAATTTGGATGCGAAATACATGGTTAAGGTATCTTTTTACCGGCATATTTTCAAAACAAAGTTCAATTTGTCTTTTGAACAATCGAAAACTGATACATGTTGCAATGATGGTTGTAATTTGGAAGAGCATTACGAATACTAGATATTTTCTTTTTATTCCCAAAAAATAGTTTACCCTCCGTTGACAAAAAAAACATATTATGTGGCGTTGGATTTACAACAGACCATGCCATTACCGAAATTGTCGACATCTAAGGCTTTTTATTTAAGGCAAATGTGGTTTTATAATGTTGGTATCAACTGTGTCAAGCAAGTCTTATTTTTTAACTCGACAGAAGACATTGCCAACAGAGGTAGTAATGGAATAGGAAGCTGTCTGCTACGATTTTGCAAGTTACTCAAAGAGGATTTTTCAGGGCAAAATAAAAACTTATATATGCTCTGCCGTTATCAATAATAAATAATAATATGTCGAAAATAAGACAGCAGCCGAAATTTGTTGACCCCGAGTATAGTTGGTCAAGATAGAAGAAAATGCAAAACAGAAAATGAAGAATTATTATTGTTGAATTATAACTGTTTTAATTTAAATTCTTAACAGTCCAAAATCTTAAGTTCTCTATCAATATTTAACTTTCCAAATTATCCTAATATGACATTGTTCTAGATTCCAACACCTAATTTTATTTTTAAATTTCAATTAATTAAAAGTTACATATTCTTTCTCTTGCTACAATTTTAATTCTTAATCATAAAGCTTCTTGTCATTTTATTGTGAAAACAATGATTTGAAGTTTTGACAGTTACTACAAAATTTTTAGTTTCAACAAGGAGTTACTCCCCACTATTATCGACGGTTTAGGGAGTAAATAATACACCACATTATTAGAAACGTCACTGTGGCCATTATATCCTAACAAACTTTTGCCTTATTGTAATTTGCATTGAAGATTTTTATAATCTATTTTCATGTATTTTCTTGTTTATGAGTTATTCTAGTGCACGTTAAGGAATATTACGAGTCGTATTTAAAGAAGTTTTATTTTGTTTTATATAAAAAAGTTTGCTTCTGAGGTTAAGTAATATTTTTTTAATTTTTTCTTACCGTAGAAGAAAATAAAACTTCTTTTAATGTAACTCAAACTATCCCTTAATGATAATAATGTGTTAATATAGCACTATAATGTCAAATACTCTCCACAAAACAAGAAAATCCACAATACAAAAAACTATGCAAACTAACTACCATAAGGCCACAGTTTGTTTGGATATAATTATTTGACTTATGTCAAGCAATGGTGACAGTGACGTCACAATAATGTGGCGTATAGACAAAGAATAATTGATGAATGTAAAATATTACGTGGAGAAATCATGCAAAGAGTGACTCACAAATTTATTTATAGTTTTGCACGTTGCAAGGAGTTGAACGGCGAGCATTTTTAACAGGTGAAACTAACCTAGTGTGGATGAAGAAATCTTATTTGATAATTTTTCTTTTGAGAAAAAAGTTTCAGTGTTTTAACGTTGACTTTTTTATATTAGATATCTACCTATAAATTTAACTAAAACATATCGATTTGATTTTAAAAATTAATCCACAATAATTGCATCCAAATAGAACAAATATGTCTAAAGTCGCACACTTATTACTTATTTATAACTCATAAAGTCGTCTTTCTGACGTAGATAAGTAATTACTGGACATTCCCACAATATCTAATTGATTGTCGTTAAAACTTTTTGAAATGAAGTAGAAATTTACTTTTTGTTGATCAAAAACGGAAAATATTCGACAGGATCTCTGGCACAAAACTATATTACAAGACGGGCTACTTTCACGTCAAATTTGACTTGACATGGAAGTGTTTTATTAAAATTTTGTTTTTGTATACAATAAAGTTAAATTTTGTAAAATGTAAGCATAACATTAAAGTCTTAAAATATTTTATTATCATAATATGTAAGATTTCTAATTTCTCTTATTGTATTTCATTGCTGTAATTCATTACGTATAGAAAACAGTAATAATTATTTGTTACGCACTGGTCACGTATCTGGTCCAATTCTTTTACTATCTGTTTCAGTACAATAAAAAAATATTATATTATTTTCGTCAGCGATTATTCATTTTGCAATTGGCATTATCTAACAAATTGTGATACTTGCCAACAACAAAAATGCACGGCTAATTAGTTTCATTGTAAAGTAAAAGTTCTTTGAGTAGATACGTAAAATGAACTGAAACATTCAAAATTACTTATTCCAGTGTGGGGTGTACGAAAAATTCATTTCAGTAATTGACGCTTCTATTGATCAATTTCTGTGGTATCTTTGAGAAAGATACCTGAATGCATATTTTATCTAAAGGTATATCCAATTTGGTATTATTGTATTTGCAGCTACATTTGGGAACTTATATTTTATTGTTTTTTTAGACAATAATTAATTTATGGACGCACTGTATTTATTAGTTACTAGCAAAATTTTATAAAATATATTAGCCGAGGATATTTCAGATTACTGATTAAAAAACAGTTTGTGAATAAATTCATATTTCAGGGGTTTGCTTTTCTAAATGACATAATCAGCACATGTCTATGTAATATCCTATGAGAAAAAACCAAAAAAATAGGGTTTTATTTAACTCAAAACTACACTAAGATGGACATATTGAAATTATTAATTTAACGACATGTGATGTTTTTTTTATTTTATCAACTAGGTGACAACCCCAGCTTAGACGACACATTTTATCACCTTATTCTCCTCCGGTTAAGTTTTTACTTCTTTGTCCTTCCACCATAAAATTGTAGGAGGTTTTCTGGTTCTGACAGATCTCCTAGGAAAATCTTTAGCTTGGGTTATTTGTATTGATGGTGAGCCAGGGGTATTTTCTGCATTAGGTGTTGAAGGGATGGAGAATCCTCTGGCAGGAGCTAAGCGTCGTCTTTTGTTTCACCCGAAGCCGTTTCAACTTGGATATGTAGGTTATGTACTTCTAACGAAGTCATTTAGCTTCCTAAGATCCTTAGGTTCCAGATATTAAAATGTGCTCCACCGTTACTTCTTGTAAACTGCAGAAACGACAATCTAATGTGTCACTCATACCTTCTTCACCAGGTGGTATCGAAAACAACAATAACCCTTACGCAGTCTCATTAGAATACGGAGATCCTTTCGACACCACTACAGGATCTGCAACAAGGTACTACCAGAGGGTTTTAAAAATACATGCCCTAGAGTGAGCTGTCCCGAGGGTATCTATACAGTGCTAAAGAGTTTTTTTTTAATCTATTTTAAGTGCCTTTGAAGTGCTTTTAGCAGTGCTAAGGAATGGTTCCGGTTCAACAAAGCTACCTTTTCAGCAAGAGTGTCTGTTTTATCATTGCTCTCCATCCCCTAATGTCAAGGCATCCAGAACAGGGTTATGAAAGTTACCCGCACCAATACGATCAGGGATTCAATACTGTTAAGAGTTAACACAGTAGTGTACCGAAACAGAGAGTGCTGCGGAGTTGTTTATGTAATATGGATTTGTCATATTTGACTTAATTGTCATTAGTTGATATATTAATAGTATGCTGCAGTTAAATTTGATTTAAAAATGGTCCAAACAACGGAAGAAAAAGTGTTTTTGGTATAGAGCATTATTTTCGTTCATACGGAAAAGATCGTAATGATGGTCCAAGCTTAGAACAGGTGTCAATAAAATATCAACAAAAATTTAATAAAGCAGCTCCTAGTAAAAGTGTGATGTTAGCTGTTGTTGAAAAATTTCATCGCACTGGTAGTGTATTGTGTCAACGTAAAGGTTCTTCAGGTCGTCGAAAAACAGTATGCACTAACGAAAATGAAGGACGTGTTTTTAACCAAGTTGTGCAATCACCTCAAAAAAGTCTTGTAAGAATTGCATGTAAACTCAACATTAGTGAAACGTCTTTACGTCGCATGTTTAAATCAATTGGTGGTTATCCATTGGACAACTACTAAATGCTGCGGACAAACGTGCAAGAGAAATTTACTGTGGTCGCATGTTGAGTTTAATTTACGAAGATCCCGAATTTTTGAAAAACATATGGTTTTCAGACGAGAGTCACGTTCATCTTAGCGGCTATATTAATCGACAAATAACCAGATTCCTTGGATTTGAACGTCCTGATGTCATTGTAGAGAAACCACTCCACAGTCTTCGAGTTACCGTTTGGTGCGCGGTATATGGTAATGGAATGATTGTTCCTTATTTCGTTAAAGATGATAATCAGAATCCACTTACTTTCAACCAAGAACGTTATAGAAAGAAAATTATTATACTTTTTGTGAGAAATCTAAATAACTTTAGCCGTGTACGAAATCTACAGTTTCACACACAATGGTTCCAACAAGATGATGCAACGAGCCATACAGCTGTGCGCACCTTAGACTTACACCGTCAGCATTTCGATAATAGAATAATTTCTCGGGGAACAGACTTCGAATATCCTTCTCATTCACCTGATCTGACTCTACCTGACGAATACATTTGGGGCATAATGATGGAAAAAATATTTCATTTGGAAAATCCGCCGGCGAATATTGCCGAATTACGGGAAAGAATACAAAATATTTTTCGGCAGTTCCATCAACCACTTTTTATAAATATGTTTATTGACTTACAAAATCGATATGAAGCTTGTTTGCGTCGAAATGGTGAACATTTTGAACACTTACATTATAGTAATTAAAATTTTTTATTTTTACAATATAAACAAAGCTAGTAAATGTAGTAAACTATTTACATCAACATCCCCTCTCGTTGAAAGCTTTTGTTTTCTCCTAGTCCAATACTTCTACATAAAGTTTTTAGTCTAGGTTTAAATAGAGTCTTAGTCAACATATTGTCTGCATATTGAAATTCAGATTCTCTGCAACTAATTCTCTAACGAAAAAATGGCGTGCTCTGATATGTTTCGTTCTTTTATGGCATTCAGGATTCTGAGCCAATTTCAACGCTGCTTCATTATCCACAATACCTGAATGCATGTTTTATCTAAAGTTACATCCAATTTGGTATCATTGTATTTGCAACTACATTTTTTTATCTGTCTGACCTGTCGGAGCACAAGAAACTGCTTTTACATGTTTCTTATTTTCTTTGGAAAACTAGATGAAAGCTATATTTAAATATATTTTCATAAATTAATTATGGCTGTTACAAAAATCAATTATTTGTAGGAATTAACCTTAGACTAAGTAAGTTTTTAGAATTAATGACTGCTGGACGTTGTATTTTCGAACCAAATATCAAGTATGTACTGTGAGTTGCTAGTATTTTTTCTTAATACATAATCCAGTACAGCATTTACGAATTAATTTAAATTTTCTTTTATTATTTTACAAGCTTTTAGCTCTATTTGAACAGAGATGTTCCTATATTACATTTGCGTTTCATCAATATAAAAATTTATGTGACAAAGATGAACTGATACAGTTCTCCGTATACAGAGAATAAGAAATATTTTATCTCCATTCTACCCAAAATGTGTACTAAGTAGGTACTACAGTATCTTACTCAAATATTTTATCCTTTGAATCATTTTAATTTTTTTATTATTATTAAATTATTGTTTAATAGTTTTTTTCGTTAAATACTTTATTATTTACGTTGAGTAATGCTTATTCTGTTTCGCAATAAATTTCTCTTTTCAGTCAACCTTGATAGGTTCATTTGTAAACAGTTTGGAAAATTAGTCAAATAGATCATTAAGGAACGCGCAATTTCGAGAAGTTATTTTTTTCTTTGAACCGACACGTTGAACATTAATATGTAGTTGGTAATTATTTATAATTGTATTCGTAAACATTATACCTGTAATATTCTTAAATAATTAATTTTCATTGTAAAGATGCGTCAAAGGTTTCTAAAAATTAAATTAGTTTTTCTTATTTTGTTACCTCAGTTTGTAACTAAGAAATATTTGGTAATATATTAGATGATTGCTTAAAAAATAGAGAATTATACATTTCAATAATTACAGTATCGTTTTGTAGAAACTTAATAATTAACTTCCCAAGGATTGTTGTGTTTATGAAATGTTTTATTAAATGTTTTACTAAAAATGTGATTTCTTACTTTCAGAAATCTGAAAATGACTCTTGTTCAACCTAGCCCCGAACTACAAATCAACATCAGAAAGGAACTGAATGAAGATATTAACACTAGAGAATCGGATCTTGAACATATCAAGCAATGGTTGAAAAAGCAGCCCCATTTGCCTGATACATGGGGTAAAGAATCTTATTTAATTTATTTTGATTAATTATCAGGATTTTTGCACCATTTAATAGTTTTTTATCAGCTTCTTAATATTCTGTTAATTACATTCTTTTGATTAGTATTAAAATGTTTACTTGACTGCATGTTCTAAACCAGCGGTCACCAAGTTTCTTAAAATAATACCTGCTACTGCCTTGATTAGGTTTTTTTATAAACTCCTTTATATCAGAAATGATTCCTGCTAGATCTTTGTCTTTCCTCTAAAGCTGCAAATGAATTAGTTATGTTTTGAGCTACTTTGGGTTGACAACAGTATCTTGTTCCCAGAGATTGAAGTATTTATGAAATTTGTTATCAGTGTAGACGGTGCTAACAAACGTCAGAAACGATACAACACACAACATCAGGGTGTTGAACCAAAGCAAACACGGATTATTTACGCAGGCACAACCAACTGTGTAACATTATCCTAACCTAACCTAACCTAACAAAAAACTGTCAAATAAGTATGGACTGGACATAGATTTCAGGTGATAGGGCCTGATTTTGGTTTGCAGATACTGAATTTTCGCTGCTTATAATTTTTGATGATGTTATTATTATATTATTTCAGAAGCTGCATCTTCTAATTCATTAGGAGAAAATGATTCGATAGAATAATCGTCAGTAATTGAACTGTCAGCAGTCACATGCTGAAAATTCTATAACACCCTCATTACCAAGTAGATTCCAAACATCGAAAAGCATTTCAGCTTCTCTGTTACTTATGTTTTCGTGCATATACTAGGTTTGAAAATCTTCTAAAATACTCCCTTCTATTTTAGATTCTAAATAAGAAAGACATTCTTTTGTGAAATCAGATTACTCTATTTTGGTTGTATTTTTTTCGATCGGTTTTTCAGACTCAAAATAGATGATTATTTTAAGTAAGGCATTAGCATTTTCAGGATTTAATGGATACAACCCACATTTTCTGAATCCATTGATTATTGTTGTTTAGTTAAAATCATGTTCAAAACATTTGGAACATCTTGTTTCCTTATCTCTTTTCTATCATTATCTAACCTCCAAGATCTTACAATTCTTTCGCAGTCGCACTTCAAAGGAAAAAAAGCCACATCTAGTGTGATAGGAATGTCCATCTGTTTCCCTTTTTCTGCAATAACACAACACATCCACCTGATGGATTAGGATAAAAGGACGTTCCATCCATGTTCCAGATGCGTTCAGGATGCCCAACATCACCCAAAATTTTCAAACCATTTTTGATTATTTCCGGTGTTATAGCTGCGCGAGCTTTGTTGATGTATTCACACTGTTTTAATGGAAGTTCTGGATGTCGTGCCATGAAACTGTCGAAACATTTGCGTCCAGGAAGATTGTTTGTGAACGGAGTACGTTTCTTGGATTCATTTAAAATTTTTTGAACAGAATAGCAGAGTCCATCTTTGGTCACAGGAAACCTCTTTCACAGGAAGCTTTCATCCACGTACATAAGATGTTTTCCAGATCATCCTCTAACACGCATTTTGGTCCTACTTTTCCTGTTGTTTTCGGTCTGCTACCATCTAATTTATAACGCAGCTTACTTCTGGGGACGCAGAACGTTTTAGGCGCTGTTAATACCGGCATTCCGTTTTTGACTGCCTCTAAAGTTTTTTCAATGCGGCTGGACTATAGTTAAATAATGTCGATTTTTAACACTACCAACAAAAATATACGATTTCTACCAGCAAACACTTAGTTTGACCTTTGACCAATAGAGATGTTTAATGTTCTAAATTCAAAATCAACATGGCCGCAATTGGTTCAGTGGCCGCTACTTATATTGGAATTTTCAGAACAGAACTTCGTTTTATTTAAATTATTTTTAATGTATTTTATCTCTGTATCAATGAGAAGAATTAAGTGGGGCATGGTAAAAATTGCCAAAGTCATTCAAACAGAATGGGGTCCATAACATAGCCACAACTTTTTTTATAGCACTTCTTTTCTAAATATATTGTATATTAACAAGTATTAACAACAATTAGATATTTTAGTTTATTATTTTTGTAGATGAAAATCGTATGATGACATTCTTACGTGGCTGCAAGTTTTCGTTGGAAAAATGCAAACGAAAATTGGATATGTACTTTACTATGAGAACAGCTTGTCCGGAACTATTTTCTAATAGAGATATTATGAATCCAGAATTGAAACTCATCAGGGAACTAGGGTAGGTGAAATGTTACATTTCTGTTTGCTTTAAAAAACAAAAACCGAAATGTCAAAATAAATATGTATGTTTTAAATCATTACTGGAAATGAAACACGATGTAATAATTTGAATTAGTAACAGAACCTTAATGTAATTATTTCTTATTTAATTTTTTTCATGACGTATTGAAATGATGTTTAGAAGTATCTTTATAACAATACAGTAACTAACTAACCAAATAAGACTCAGTATTCTGATCAAGGTAAATGAATTTTAGGCACTTACCACCCCTTCCAGGTCTAACTCCAGATGGTAAAAGAGTTGTAGTACTGAGAGCAAAGAAAATCGATGTTGACAGCTATGAACTATCCGATATAATGAAAGTAGTGCTTATGATTGGAGACGTTAGACTAGCTGCAGAAGAAACTGGTGTAGCTGGTGATATTTACATTTTAGATGCCAGTGTTGCTACTTCTACTCACTTTTCCAAAGTGAACCCAGCTCTTATTAGAAAATTCTTAATCATTGTTCAAGTAAGAATTGATTTTTTTCAGTAACTATAAAATTGTTTTGAACTAATATAACAATTAATATTTATTTTAGGAAGCTTATCCAGTAAAACTGAAACAGGTTCATGTAGTCAATGTTTCTCCGTTGGTAGATAAAATTATAACATGGGTTAAACCGTTTTTGAAAGAGAAGATTAGACAAAGAATTTTTGTTCATTCTAACTTCGAATCTCTTCAAAAATATGTACCCAAAGATATTTTACCTGAGGAATTTGGAGGTACTGCTGGACCACTACAAGTATTTCATGGTAATTACAATTACAGAGAAAAAGTGTTTAAGAGGCAATTCCAATTAATACTACTTTTGGTTTTTAGATCAGTGGATTGAAAAACTAAAGGAATATACTCCTTGGTTTAAAGCTCAAGAAAGTATCAAGGCAGACGAATCAAAAAGGCCAGGAGCACCAACCAATTATGATGATTTGTTTGGAATTGATGGTAGCTTTAAACAGTTAACCATAGATTAAAGTTTTTTTAACTCCACATACTAAAGAAAATTGTAATTAACATTTCTTCTTTTTGTTTTAAAGTAAAGTGGAATATGGTTAATGTGATAAATAAAATTATAACTATAAGAAAATACATATGTCAATTTTTATACACTTTTTTAAATAGTTATTATGCAGTTGTAATAGGATATTTACAAAAGAAAATGTTGCATTTTATGAAAATATATGTTGTATATTTTAAAGGTTAAAAGTGAAATAAAATTATCATAATATTAATATAAATAGAAATAAATTAAACCCAATTATAAATTTTATACAGAAATCACGCACATATTTTTCTCATTATAGGATATTTGTAAATTTAATTTAATTTTTTAACTTAAATTTGGTTTTCCAAAACAAACAGTTTTAAACAGAATATACTAAGAATTATAAATATTATCTATTATTATACATACTCGATAACATGTTTTTGTAAAAGTTTTAAAATAAATTCTGAGAAATGATAATCTGTGTAATTATTGTATACCCTACTGATACATTCGGCCATTATATCGTTTAAAAATCAATTTCCCATCTTTTTCTCGATATCCAGAAATAAATCGAATTTCAAAACTTAACTTTATAATTTATACTTTATATAACTTTTATAATTTATGTTTTATTTGTACATAACTAGTTATAAGATAATTATAATTCGGTGTTTTCCATTTTTTTCAAAATCATGCAGGAAGACAGAGCAGCAATCAATTACCCCAAAAACCAAAAAAACTTATATTAAAAAAATTTTGTAGCATAGTTATTCCATCCTCAAATTCAAATTCAGAAATTTGCCGCGTAAACGAGTGTTGGCGGGTGACCTACGTCACTACTCATATGTGCCATGGAAAGCACCATCATTTTATTGTAAATTGTGTATCTGCGACATTGTGCGAAGTTTTATATTTATATTTATTCATCTCTTTTCTTTATTCTTTGTTGATTTTCATCAAAATAAGTCAGTTAGACATTTTTTAATGCAAAAACCACAAAATAAGTACTTACGCTGTTGCTTTTACATTTCGAAATCCAGCTGCATTGAAACCTAACCTAACCCAACCTAACCTAAACATGAAAATGTCTAAGGATGGTAAACTGTTTGACAATGCTTTCACAAACCCTACTGACGACATTTTATGATTGCATAACACAAATAAAACCAATAATTCACAATAAAATCAAAAATAAAAGTCCAACTCTCTCAATTACCACACATTAAATGTAAAAAAACTGTCATCGATATGAGTTTTGACGTCACGACCAATGAAGGTGCGTTTCGACGTCTATTTGAATTTATCGATTTTAACTTACTTTCAATTTGATATTATATAAAAAATAACCAGAATTGTTGTGTTGCAATGAGTCCCAGCCTTACCAGCACAAACGGGCTCTGTGGTGGTGGACCTTCAATTCGCAGCTTCTCGTGAGATGTGGTAAGATATAAAAAAAAATAGAAAAAGAAGTAATGGAGGCAGAATGTAAGGGAATCTGGGAACCCAAGAAGGTAAAACGTACACTACATAAAGCGGGAGAGTCGGGTGAGTGGACGGTGAAGAGGAAAGAAATATCACTTTTGGAGGACAGGGAGCAGAAAAGAAAGCAGAAGGGGAAAACGGAAGGAACAAGAGATTGGTAGGGGGAAGATTGGGGGAATATAGAGGACCTGAAGGAAATGGTAAGTACAGCGACTGGAGAAAAGGGTGAAATAGTTGGAGGAACAGAAGAAGACAGCTAAAAGGAGGGTCAGGGAGTTAGAGAGGTTAGACGGAAAGGTTTTATAGGAGAGATAGGGCAAAGAGACTGGAAGGGATGGAAAGAGGGCATAGAGGTTAAGGTGGGAAATCCAGTGTTGGTTGTAAAAAAAGTTAAGGTAGTATAGGTAAACAAGGACGATAGTGGAATAGAGAGAAAGGTTCCCGATCCTGATAGGAAATGGAGTGGATCAAGGAGTTAACGACTACGAAGAGAAAAGGGTGGAGGATAAAGAAGCAAGAGCGAATCTGTAGAATGAAAGGGAAGGTAGGGAAGAGAAGGAAGGGATGGAAGATAGTGGCATGGGTTAAAAAGAGAGGCACAAGGGTGACAATATATACAGATAAGGAAAGGATAAAAGAAGAGAGGAACGAAGCGGTAATTCTTAAGGATATCGGTGACATAGATCAAGAAGGGATTAAAAAGATTAAGAGCGGGTTAGGGGAGATGAAAGGGAAGTGGTTCGATAGACTCAGGATATCGAGGAATATGTAGATGATAATAGAAGCGAAGAAGTGGGTTGAGGTTAGGGGAAGTGGAAAGGGTTGCAGAAGCAAGGACGGTGGAGGTAGGAAGGGGTACAAAAACAATTAAAATAATAGGGTTAGATCCATTAATGCAAGATGAAGAGGTAAAGAAGAAATTAGAAGTGTTAGTTGTGAAAGGAACTAAGGTGATTAAGATGGTAAGGGATAGGCATGGGGTGAAGATGGCGGTGGTGAATGCGGAATGGGAAAAGGCGGATATTTTGCTTGGAAAAAGAAAGGTAAAATTAGGGTGGAGGGTAGAGAGGAGGGTAGATGCTTTGGTCGTGGAGTGAAGGGCACAAGGTTGCAGTGTGTAAAGAGACAAGACCAAATGCTGGCTGTGCAGGAGCTTACACACAAGGTCAGTAGACAGGCGTTCCTTTGTAGAGTTTTTGGGGCTAGAGGGCACAAGGCAAAGGAACTAGGTTGTAAATGTGGGAAAAGTGTCTCAGAGGCGAAGGAAGTGAAGAGAAAGAAAAAATGAGGGCCCCTCTGGACGCCTTAAAGGCGAGTATGGTGATATAGGAGGTAGGGGAAGGCAGCGAGAGGGAGGAAGGAAGAATTACGGGTGGAGGGTTTTACAGATACACCAGGTGAAATGCAGGCTAGCGCATTATATTATGTTTAATAAGGTGATTTTTAGGAGTGGATGTGCTGTGTGGATCTGAGGTGAATGCTAGATATGTGGAGAAGCAAGAATGGATTATGGACGATACAGGAGAGGCGGAAATAAGAATGACGGAAGACGGACTGAGAGTAGATGAGGTAAGGAAGGAAAACGGATAGGTAAGAGTGCGAATGAGAGACATGGTGTTGTACAACAGGTACATTAGCCTTACTTCTTGACCCATGTGCTCACTGGACATGGGTTAAGGGTGGGGTATCTACATATTGGCAAGAGAGAGACTGGAATGATGGAGGAAATGTTGACAGTGGAGAAAGAATGGATGGAGGTAAGCAAGGCAGTGGAGATTATGATTAGGGGTAGAGGACATTCTTGATGGCTTAAGTGGTATGGTTGTATGGCGGAAGTGTGTTCTGGACCGTCTTGAAGTACGATGCTAAACTTTACTCGTGCGTAATATTTCACTTTCCACACAAGTTATGTAATATGCTATTTTGTAGGAGTGAGTAATGATTCTCTCGTACTAATGATTCGGAATAACGGGCCTAGTTGTCAAAGAAAGAGAGCATGCCTCGATAGATAAGAGTCTCAGTTTGTGTGTTTTATCATTTTTGTAACATTCTGTGTTTTTTTAGTAGACCGAAACACGTGTCTTCCGTTGCACATATGGGTCTTAAATATCTTAAATGTTTCGTTTAATTATTTTCTGAAAAATACTTTTTTCATATTTGTATATGCATTGAATGAAAATTTTTTGCAACTATTTTGATTTACTTTGTAAATCAAACGTAAATAATAGATAATAGGTCTAGGGATAATAAATTCTATTCAGGTTCTTTATATACTAACACTGTATTTAAATTTTATATTGAGTAACTATAGCACACAATGCCTTAAACATTTTGGCGCTAAAAATGTTTTATATTGTAATAAATTACAATTATAATGTATTTACAGATTGCATAAATATTGTTATTATTGATGTAATTATTAATTTGTTGTTTTATAATTTGAAATTTTTATTTTTAAAGTTTTGTGGGGCTATTATTTATATTTAAATTTGTTTCAATTTTAATTTAATCCTTTTTTAATCTAAAACACCTTAAAATTTCTTTATTTTATTGATCCTTCTGTTTGAAAAAATAATTATGTTATCAAATTTAAAATATGTAATTTTGTTTATCATTTATTATTAAATTTTATATATCAAAATCAATTATTTAGCATTATAGACTCATAAACTCAGTAGTCAGTTCAAATGTAAGATTTAACAATATTTTATTTGTTAACTTTGTTTTCCCTAAAAGAATAATATACCCTTGATCTCTTTAATGATACGGCTATGGCAGATTTTGTGCGCATCAACCCCGCACATAGAAACACGTGATCCTTAACGGTTATTTCTGGGGTAAAGAAGCGTGTGTTTATTAGTTGTTGAAAAGTTTGTTAATAATATGATGTTCTCTAATCAAGATTATAAAAAATTATTCAACGATACTGAAATATATTACTCACAATGTTTTTAGAAGTCATGAAAGTGATATAAGTGAATAAAGTTAAAAACATACCCTAAATCACTTGTTCCTGACGGTGAAGGATGGAAATCTTTCGTAGTGGCTTCCAGATTCGGCCTTCTTCCAATGGTAATTTACAACACGTGCAAATGCCTCCTTGTACGGATACCAAACAGGATTACAACCACTGGATGTTATTTTTCCTTCGTTTCTTCCAGATATTTTATTATTATTTCAGGTTAGTCAAAACAAATTTAATTTTTCTTCTTAGGATTTAATATTTATTATTTGGTACACAATTTATAACCATTTACAATTTTTCCAATAGATTTGTTTGAAAATATATTATATGTTTTATCATATTACTTTTCAGCCATCTTTTATTTTTAACAGTCATCGGCCATTGTTTTTATGGTAATTTTTAAAATATACTGACGTGGAGTGACCTTTTGATCAAATTAGAATGCTCCTGAATTTTCTTTTTCAAGGGCTTATATACCCTCGGTCAAATTTTCATTATGGCTGCCTTTTCGAGCGTGTTTTGTTTTTATATAACCTCTCTTACATCAAAATTTTGAAAAATTGACTTTTTAATTATACATTTTCTGACCTTAAAATTATTACAAATTAAATCTGTACTATTTATTTCATTACAAATTAACATTTTTAGAATTTTAAAATCAATTTTTCTTTATTAAAACAGCTGGCTTTTTTGGAGTAAACAATGTCAGCCATTTTGACAATTATTAATATCAAATTTAACAATTGTGAGCTAATATCTCTTTTTGGTCAATATTTTTAACAAAAAATGAAATTTTACATATTAAAATATGATCAGATAACTTTTATTTTCAATGAAACCGCTTATATTAGCTTTTATTTGCTTTTAAAATTTTACTATGTCATAGTGATTTACATACAAAATTTATCAAATAAACGAATTAATAACATCCAAAAACATCAAAAAACAACTTAAAATTAATTACTTTACAAAAACATACAATTACAACAAATAGAAACATCAATTAAACATCTAATACTAAGTTTATGTCTTTCTCATATAAGCACCTTTTTAAAGTTTATAGTCAACGTTTTTAATCACCACATCACTATTTATAGTGTTTTTTATTGAATTTATCATTCATAAAGTCTTTGATCAAGCTTGATTAAATAGTCTTAGCTTGTAAACACAAACATCACTTTCTCACAGCTTTATTCTATCATGTAATATATTTCAATATCTCTCTTTTTAGGTTGTGTCTTAAATGTTGTATTTCTATCAAATCTGAGATGTTCAGGACATAGGGACTACTAGACTTGTACTGATATCCGATACATCATACTACAAGACTCATCATTTGATACTTAAATAAATTTGAAAATGTTGTTTGGGGTAAGTAAAATTTGTTTATCAAATTGTAATCATTGTCTCTGATTCATTTAATTTGCTCAAATATTTAAATTAGTTTGTTGAGATTTAAATTTTTGTATCTTATTTTACTGACTGTATACATTTAAATATTCTCTACTTCATATAATAATTTTAAATAACCTATACCTTACTTATTCTCATTTTATAGCTACTTATAAAAAAATATTATTAAAATCATTATTATTATTAACCTTAATTATTATTTATTTAGCTTTTGATCTGACTAACTTAATATAACAAATATGGTTGGTTTCTCACTAATATTATATTCTTATGATTTATTATTAACATATTCTAATATTTTTTTTTTTTAATTTTTTATTTTTAGCTTAAACAAATTAGTGTTTTGGATTTCGATTCTTGGATCGACTACTGGTGTTAGCATTCATTCATTATCAAGATGGTTTTTGTGTTCTTGTGTGTATTACGGTTTATTGAATTGGCTCTAATAAAGAAATTTTTGGTGTATTATTCATTTAATGAGAAGATTTGTAAATAATATCCATGTTTAATGGTTTACTTCAATTCAAGTTATTTATTTGGTAAGTTATATTTACTATTATTTTTTTAAAACATTACAAATTTCCCCCAATTTAATTTTAACAAATTGTTACTCGGTAATAATTTTTAAAATTTAATTCCATTATATTTGATCCAAATCTAATAAGCTTAAAATTCCACTTTGTTATCTTTCAATTCTAACATATACCTTAATTGTACCTTACAAATAATCTTCATTAACATCTAACATAAATTCTAATTCATTTGGTTGTATATAACCACTAACTATTCATTGATAACTCATACTTTATTCCTAATTTTAAAATACAATATAATATTTACTTATTCTAGTATCTACGTCTTAAACTATCTTATATTCTAAATTTAGCTAGATTTTTAAAATGTTGGTCTATTGATGGTATGCATATAAGTTTTTAACGTTTACCTTTCCCCTCAATAAATTGTTATGTGGATTTCTTAAAATATAACTGTTTTCATAAGCTTTTTCGATTATAAATGGTCCTATAAACGGTAGTTTTAATTTTGCACACTCATTATTTCTTTTGTTGGCTACCTGTAGTGACCTTTCAATTACCCAATCCCCTTCTTTGAATACCGTTGGTTTCTTTAAATTTTTGTACCTCCTTTTTATATACCTATCTGCATTTCTTTTTAATTTAATGTTAACCTTCTCAATTAAATTATTGTATTGTTCTTTGTTTTCTATGATCCATGGTCTGTCTGGTTCAATGTTTTTCATTAATTTTATTGGTGTTTCTTGTGTTATTGTATTTGGTGTATTATTTATGAAATATTCTATATTTTTAATATTGTTTTCCCAATTTCTATGTTCATCATGTGTTAAGATTCTAAGATATTTTATTATTTCTTTTATATACCTCTCGGTAGGATTAGATTCAGGGTGTCTAATACTTGTGAATGTTAGAATAATATTATTTTTATTCATAAAATTTTTAAACCTTTTATTATTAAAATAAGTAGCATTATCTAAAATACACCTTTTTGGTTTACCTACTTCTTCAAAATACCTTAACATTATTTCACAAATTACTTTAGTGTTTGTTTTACTAGTGGGTTTAATATAAATGAATTTTGAAAAATTGTCTACTATAACTAAAATATTTTTATTTCCCTGGTAGCTTTTAATTAAGTTTGACATGAAATCTATTGATATTACTTCTAATGGTTTTTCTGAATTTATTGTTTTGGGTATATTCTCATTGTGAAAATTCTTTTCTTTGCTTAATTGACATATTCCGCAGAATTTGATCACTTCTTTAGTTATTGCTAGATCTTTCTTGCAAATATAGTTTTCCCTCCATATCATCCATGTTTTCCTAACTCCACAATGTCCATATGCTTGGTGAATATCAGTTATTATTTGTTTTGCCAACTCTTTCGTAATGATGTACAATTCATTTTCTTGTAATCTCTTGTAGAAAATACCATCCTTTTCCAATGCCCTTTGTTTTTCTTTATCTGACAAACTAATTTGATTCTTCTTTATTTCCTCTAATGAAAATATACCTTCTTGCTGTTTTAAAATATTTAAACCTACTTTAATTAAATTTTTGCTTCTTTTATCTTCACCATCCATTCTACTTAAATAATCTGCTACTATGTTTGACTTCCCCGTTACATATTTAATTTCAAAAGAATATTCCTGTAATAATAATGCCCATCTATGAATTCTATTGTTGCCAAATTTATTATTTAAAATTGATGTTAACGATTGGTTATCAGTTTCTATTGTGAATTTATTCCCTAATAAGTAAAATCTAAATTTAGTAACGCAAAAAATGATACTCCCTAGTTCTAACTCACTCACACTATAATTTTTCTCATGTTTTTTGGTAGTTCTTGAAATGAACCCAATAGGTACCTCTATATCTCCCTGTCTTTGTATTAAAACCCCAGCATATCTATTTATTGAAGCGTCTGTTTTTAATATGAATGGCAAATTGTAATCTGGATAGTAGATTTTTAATTTATTTTCAAAAACATTTTTAATTTTATTAAAAGCTTTTTCCTTTTCTTCATCCCATGTCCATAATACCCCTTTCTTTAACAAATTTATTAACGGTAACTCTAACTCACTAATATTAGGTACTAATCTTTTGAAATAATTTATTGTCCCAAGAAACCCTCTTAATGTTTTTAAATTGTTTGGCGATTTGAATTCTCTAATTAATTTTATTCTGTCTGGATCCATCTCTATACCCTTGTTATCTATTTTATATCCCAAATAAATTATGCTTGTTTTAAAAAATTGACATTTGTCCCTATTTAATTTTAAACCTGCTTCATCTAAACTTTTTAATGCAATTTGTAAATGTTTAATGTGATCTTGTTCATTATTAGAAAAGATTAAAATATCATCGATATAATGCAAAATGAATTCTTCATATTTGTTTAAAATTTGATGTAATGCTCTTACTAATGCAGAACATGCTCCTTGAATCCCGAATGGTACAACACAGAATCGATATATTACCCCATCTACTGAAAAACCTGTAAAATCCCTCGAATCTTTATGTAATGGTATTAACCAAAAACTATGAACCAAATCTAATTTCGAAAATACTTTAGCATTTGTTATCCTACCTAGAATTGCATCTATTGACATTGGTGCTTCATATTCAGGTACGGTATATTTGTTAATTGTTCTGGCGTCTAAACATATTCTGATGTCTCCATTCTTCTTTTGTACAACTACTAGCGGATTAATGTACGGTGTATTACTTCTTTCAATTATTCCATCTTCTTCTAATACTTCCAATTCTTTCTTCACCCTGTCTTTTAATTTGTATGGTATAGGATACGTCTTTACTTTAAAATTCTCAATATTTTTCACTTCCATCTTATGTTCATACTTGGTAGCTACTCTTGGCTCCTTGGACATAAGTCTTCTATACTTCGACAACAATTCCATTACTATATTGTAATATTTTCCATCACAATCTAACTCTTCATCTCCTAATACTTCTTCTTCATCTCTTCTTCCTACTTCATACCCATAATTTTCTTCTTTATACTTTTCATAATCATTTTTAATACAATTAACACTTTTCTTATTATCTTCTATTTCTTCCCCACATTCATCGATATCCATATACCATCTAACCTTATCTTCTTTTCTTCATAATTAATTATAGTTTCTAATTTTTCTAATATATCATTTCCAATTATTACATCACAATCTAAATTAGGTACAGCTAGTAATTGACAATTTACAATGATTTTATTTAAATTTATTTTAATATCATATAGTTTATTTACTTCACATAATTTTTTGTTGTTGATACCAGTTAATACTACCTTTTGTATTTTCATTTCTTTTTCTTTTATATTATTTAATTTTGAAATTAATTTTAAGTCTATTAATGAGGTTTCGCTTCCTGTATCAATTAAAATTTGAACTGTTTTGTCATTAATTTTACCCTGAATATACAATAACCCATTATAATGCAATTGATCTAATTTATCATTTAAGTTAATAAATTCATTGGGGTGGCATAACGCAAAACTTTGATATAGAAAGCAACATTTTAAAAATCCTGCTGATTATTAACACTTTCCCTAGTAGTGTTCCTTACTCGCTCTACAATAATTTCTTGTCCATGTTGACTCCTTGGCTCCCTGTCCAAGCTTCTTCGTCTTCCATTATTTCCATCGTTATGTCTACCATTACTTCTTTCTAAACTTCTTGTTCTATTTTCTTCGTTCCTTTCTCTTCTTGTATGGTTTACTCTTCTCTGGAATCCATTATTATTATTAAATTGATTGTTATTATTACTTCTATTATTATTGTTCCCAGCTCTATTTTGGTTACTGTTGATATTGTTATGATAGTTATAATATCTCTCTTGTGAATTTCTTGTCGTATTTTGATTGTTATTGTAATTATTATTGTTGTAATTATTATTTCTCCAATTGTTATTATTATTATAATTATTTGGGTTTTGATTGTTGTTGCGTCTCCAGTTATTTTCATTTGAATTGTTTGTTCTGTTCCTATTGCTGTTAATATTTTCATTATTTGATCTCTGTTGCCTATTAAAATTAGTCTGTTGTCTTGCTGTTGTGTCTGTTCTTTCTCCTCTCTTTCTCTCTAGCCTCTGCAGATATTGGCATAAGTTATCCATTGTCTTAATGTTCTGTATTGCTATAGTTTCTGTAATTTGCTCTTTAAAATGTCTTGATAAATATAAAACTATTTCATCTTCTGATAATCTGGGATTTAAATGCATCACCAGAGCATACAACTGTAACACATAAGTGTTTGGAGAATTACCTCTGTTTTCATCATATTTTCCGAAATATAGTCTTTCTCTTATTCTGGATTGAGTATTATTCCCCCAGAAATATTCCAAAAATTTATGTTCAAACTCTTCTATTGTATACATTTCTTCTTCTTTGCTTATAAACCATACTAACGCGTGCTTTTCCATATGTTCTCGAATTGTTTCTCTCAGGACATCTGGCTCCTGTTCAAATCTTATTTTATTCTTCAGCATTTTCATAAACACAATTGGGTGTATCTTCTTATAGTCTCCGTCAAATTTCATATTATTATTGTTTCCACAACTAATTATTCTTGTCTCCCCGGACATCTTCATCATTTCTCTTCTCATATTTGTTACTTTTTCTTCTTGTTCTTTCTTCATTTTATTTATATTGTGTTCCATTTCTATTAATTTTTGTTTATATTCTTTGTTTTCCATTTGTTCCACTTCTTCTTGTATATTTTTGATTTCCAATTTAAGTTCTTTCTTTGTTTTCTTATTTTCTTCTTCTGCAATTTTGAAGTTCAATTTTATCTCCTTACTTAAGTCTTCCTGCATTCCTTGTATATTTTTATTTATTTTCATCACTTCTCGGTCGATCTTCTTGTTATATTCTTTTTACCTCTTCTTTCAAAACTTTCCCATTTTTCTTGATTTCATCTATTTGTTTCAAATGATTCTCTTCTACTTACATAATTCTTCCAATCATCTCCTCTCTAACTTCTTGTTTTGTAATCATTATTTCTTCACGTAATTTACAATTTTGTTCCCCATTTCTCCCCTTAATTCATCAAATTTCCTATTTATATCTTCTTTATTCTCATCCAGTTTCTTGTTTATGTCTCTTCTCAAATCTTCATTGTTTTTGTCTAATTTTGCATTATTTTCTTCTAATCTCTTATCCATCTTCTTCATATCTTCCTTCATGTCTCTTCTCAAATTTTCATTATTTTTGTTCATGTCTTTCCTTAAATCTTCATTGTTTTTGTCCAGTTTTTCATTTATATCTTCTTTAGTTTGATCTAGTTTCTTGTTCATTTCCATTAAAAACTTCATAATTTCATCTTGTCCATCAATTTTTTCTGCACTCTTGGTTTTCTGTACTTTTTGTTGTCCTGGTTCATATTGTTCTTTTTCTTTATCTACTGTCTCTTGTTCTTGTTCTGGTACAGAATCTCCAGCACCTCTGTTTCTTTCTTCATCTATCTGTGCTCCTACTTCTTCTCCTGTCTTCTCTCCTACTTGTTTACCATCTCTCAATGTCATTTTATCCATTTTGAATAGTTTTGTTCAATTTTATTCAATATTAAATATAAAATTTTGTTTAATAATTATGTAATTATTGTTATTATTGTAAAACACAATATACAATTTAAAATTATAACAGTTTTACACTTTTAATATCCAATTTCTCCTGATAACCTACCAAGTTAGTTATCAAACTTGTTTATTATATTTAAGAAAATTCTTTAACTTTCATAACCAGTCAATTTTTAATTATAACCAAATAATTTATTATAACCAACAGTTTTTTATTGAAGCCCCACGTTGGGCGCCATTTTGTAATAAATTACAATTATAATGTATGTACAGATTGCATAAATATTGTTATTATTGATGTAATTATTAATTTGTTGTTTTATAATTTGAAATTTTTATTTTTAAAGTTTTGTGGGGCTATTATTTATATTTAAATTTGTTTCAATTTTAATTTAATCCTTTTTTAATCTAAAACACCTTAAAATTTCTTTATTTTATTGATCATTCTGTTTTAAAAAATAATTATGTTATCAAATTTAAAATATGTAATTTTGTTTATCATTTATTATTAAATTTTATATATCAAAATCAATTATTTAGCATTATAGACTCATAAACTCAGTAGTCAGTTCAAATGTAAGATTTAACAATATTTTATTTGTTAACTTTGTTTTCCCTAAAAGAATAATATACCCTTGATCTCTTTAATGATACGGCTATGGCAGATTTTGTGCGCATCAACCCCGCACATAGAAACACGTGATCCTTAACGGTTATTTCTGGGGTAAAGAAGCGTGTGTTTATTAGTTGTTGAAAAGTTTGTTAATAATATGATGTTCTCTAATCAAGATTATAAAAAATTATTCAACGATACTGAAATATATTACTCACAATGTTTTTAGAAGTCATGAAAGTGATATAAGTGAATAAAGTTAAAAACATACCCTAAATCACTTGTTCCTGACGGTGAAGGATGGAAATCTTTCGTAGTGGCTTCCAGATTCGGCCTTCTTCCAATGGTAATTTACAACACGTGCAAATGCCTCCTTGTACGGATACCAAACAGGATTACAACCACTGGATGTTATTTTTCCTTCGTTTCTTCCAGATATTTTATTATTATTTCAGGTTAGTCAAAACAAATTTAATTTTTCTTCTTAGGATTTAATATTTATTATTTGGTACACAATTTATAACCATTTACAATTTTTCCAATAGATTTGTTTGAAAATATATTATATGTTTTATCATATTACTTTTCAGCCATCTTTTATTTTTAACAGTCATCGGCCATTGTTTTTATGGTAATTTTTAAAATATACTGACGTGGAGTGACCTTTTGATCAAATTAGAATGCTCCTGAATTTTCTTTTTCAAGGGCTTATATACCCTCGGTCAAATTTTCATTATGGCTGCCTTTTCGAGCGTGTTTTGTTTTTATATAACCTCTCTTACATCAAAATTTTGAAAAATTGACTTTTTAATTATACATTTTCTGACCTTAAAATTATTACAAATTAAATCTGTACTATTTATTTCATTACAAATTAACATTTTTAGAATTTTAAAATCAATTTTTCTTTATTAAAACAGCTGGCTTTTTTGGAGTAAACAATGTCAGCCATTTTGACAATTATTAATATCAAATTTAACAATTGTGAGCTAATATCTCTTTTTGGTCAATATTTTTAACAAAAAATGAAATTTTACATATTAAAATATGATCAGATAACTTTTATTTTCAATGAAACCGCTTATATTAGCTTTTATTTGCTTTTAAAATTTTACTATGTCATAGTGATTTACATACAAAATTTATCAAATAAACGAATTAATAACATCCAAAAACATCAAAAAACAACTTAAAATTAATTACTTTACAAAAACATACAATTACAACAAATAGAAACATCAATTAAACATCTAATACTAAGTTTATGTCTTTCTCATATAAGCACCTTTTAAAGTTTATAGTCAACGTTCTTAATCACCACATCACTACTTATAGTGTTTTTTTATTGAATTTATCATTCATAAAGTCTTTGATCAAGCTTGATTAAATAGTCTTAGCTTGTAAACACAAACATCACTTTCTCACAGCTTTATTCTATCATGTAATATATTTCAATATCTCTCTTTTTAGGTTGTGTCTTAAATGTTGTATTTCTATCAAATCTGAGATGTTCAGGACATAGGGACTACTAGACTTGTACTGATATCCGATACATCATACTACAAGACTCATCATTTGATACTTAAATAAATTTGAAAATGTTGTTTGGGGTAAGTAAAATTTGTTTATCAAATTGTAATCATTGTCTCTGATTCATTTAATTTGCTCAAATATTTAAATTAGTTTGTTGAGATTTAAATTTTTGTATCTTATTTTACTGACTGTATACATTTAAATATTCTCTACTTCATATAATAATTTTAAATAACCTATACCTTACTTATTCTCATTTTATAGCTACTTATAAAAAAATATTATTAAAATCATTATTATTATTAACCTTAATTATTATTTATTTAGCTTTTGATCTGACTAACTTAATATAACAAATATGGTTGGTTTCTCACTAATATTATATTCTTATGATTTATTATTAACATATTCTAATATTTTTTTTTTTTAATTTTTTATTTTTAGCTTAAACAAATTAGTGTTTTGGATTTCGATTCTTGGATCGACTACTGGTGTTAGCATTCATTCATTATCAAGATGGTTTTTGTGTTCTTGTGTGTATTACGGTTTATTGAATTGGCTCTAATAAAGAAATTTTTGGTGTATTATTCATTTAATGAGAAGATTTGTAAATAATATCCATGTTTAATGGTTTACTTCAATTCAAGTTATTTATTTGGTAAGTTATATTTACTATTATTTTTTTAAAACATTACAATATATAAGCTTAGTTTGTAGACATAGCTTTAGTTTACCTTCGGTCTCTGAAGAAGATAACTTGGTTATCGAAACGCGCGTCAGGCGGTTAAAAGTGTGTGTTGGTGTAGTGGTAGTGTAAACGGTTTCGGTATCAGTTTCGCCAACGGTTCCAGATTGAAAATTTTACTACCCTAGGGTGTTTGTACCTATAGGAATATAAATTGCCACATTTGTAATAAAAATAGCATGTACAACTCGTGCGACGTTGGCGATTACCCATTACTTGTTGCACATTTTACTTTTGTGTTATGTCTAGATATTAAATGATATAAAAAAATTAAAAACTATAAAAAAAGAGGCTATTTTGTCTTACAAAGTGGATATTAGTAACTCTATTTGGCAATTCAGCTTTAGATAATTTAAAGACCAAAATATTTATTATTATTTATTTATTTTATTTTAGTAGTTTATAATTGAGAAATATCTGCTACACTCTGTATTTTTCATAATTATGTCAAATATTCAATGCCACATTTTAATACAGTTTTTGTTTATCTAAAGTAGAATTGTTTATTAATATACCTTGTACAAAATCATATTTGTTGGTAGATAGTTAGTAGAAAGTGTCCAGAAAAAAACAAAACAATTTTTTTTAAAGTAGGTGAGTGTTTAATATACCTAATTACAAACACAATTATATATTTTGATACTTATTTTTTATTTTACAAAAAAGAGACCTGCAAATCGCAAATAATTGGCAGTAATTGTTAAAAATAGTTATATTTATTAGACAATGGAAAATAGTGTAAGATTTTAGCTCGAGGTTAACACATCTAATATTTTTCCCGTGTATAATACACTATTTTTTCTGTGACTAAAAAAATATGATTTATTATGGAAAAAACTAAATTAATTTAATGATAAAAACTTTTTATGTAAAAGTTATTTTAAACTGGTAGGCTGTTTTAAATCTGTAAAGTGATCAAATATCGGTCAATTTAATTGTGTGATTTAATTTAAAAAATGCCACTGAAAGTAGCGTTATAAAAATTATTGCCATTTATATTATGAACATTTACGAATTTATGAATTTTGCGATTTTTTTTATAATTTTAATCTTTCTTTCATGAAAAATATGAATTTCGATTAAAATTTACTAAATATTAAATTTTTTGATAATAAAAAATAAGGAAATCTTATTATTTTTTATTTTGAATTAAGCTTAAAAAATGTCATTTAAAAATCTAAATAAAAATGTCAAATCGATGTCATGTATTTTAGGTATTATTTAGATATTTATTTTTATCTTTGGATAGCAAATAATAATAAATGTCACTCAGATTTTTATGCTCACTTTTTTATTAATAATGTTATTTTCTTGTGAAATTGATCCCATTATCCATTTTTTATGTTATTTTTACCAATTTTTTAACACCAATTTATTTTATGCTCGCATAGGATAGGTTAAAATACTAACCTCTCTCTTGATAATGACTCCAAAGTAGGAGTCGAAACTTCGAGACAAAAATTCTTATGAAAGCGGTTTTTCCAGGGCTAATAACATATAGGTTTTAATATTGTTATTTTTTTTACTTCCATACTTGGTCTAGCCATAATACTACTTAATCAACATCAGGTACCTAGCTAGAAACAAACAAAATGTAACTTCAATATGTCATTCTGACTATTTCAATATTTCAATTTGACGATACTGGTTTTTAGCAAAACAGCTGTGATTGAGTTAAAAAAGCTATTTTTTGAATAAAGTTTTCTCATAAAGTTTTATTTTTAATGTTCTTAGTAAATGTTAGGTGTCAGTTTGACTATTACCTAGATGCTTCTTTCTAGTTAAAAGTAAAAAAGCAATGTTGTAAATTGTACCGCTCTAATCTGGTGTTAATGTAGATAAACTATTAAAATTATCTTATGTGTGTTACAAAAAGATTCATTTATTTACAACATACCTACTTGAGGATGGGGAAACTATTTTTATTTCTTGAGGAAAAGTATTAGGTACACCCGTACTGGTATCAGGACATTTTTTAATTTTATGAACTGGTTAAATCATTTCAGGTAACCGTTTGTTTAAATAAAAGGTATGTAAATTTAAAAATGGAAAAAGAATTTTTTTTTTATTTAATAATTTGTGATATTTACGTTGGTCACATTTGAGAAAGGGATGATTTACTTCGTTTAATTAATTAACTATTTCAATTGAAAATCTTCTCAGATGAACAGATTGACGTTACATTGTGTTTTGTGATCTATTTGATATGAAATAAAGAATAATTAGACGAAGTATTGCATACCAAAAAACTTTATTAACCTATATTTTTGTCAACAGAAGGATCATAAAAATTAATACACAAATGTCGATGGGCACTCACATGACAAACTCAGAATTAACAGAAATAAAATATGTGCCGAACAAAAACATTGAATTTATCCATCATTTACATCCAGTGAAAGAAGTTAAACAATCCGATACTTTATTTTTGACATTTACTATAGCTACAGGTAAGTTTGCTTTGGAACCTAATACTTTAATATTTACAATAAAAAAAATCCGAGGACATCAACACCTTTATTAGCCAAAAGCGTTGCTGATGTCCTCCTGAACGAATGGCCAGTATAGTTCTCGGGATTAAGCAAATCTAAGAATTTGGCAGTTTGCGAAGGCCAGCCTTCGATTGTCCCTTCCCTATTACTTGAGGACAACATTTTTTTTGGCGTATCTTAAGAACAAATGATTTGATTTTACTTGTAATGGACAAAGTTTTATAAACTTTTGCAGAATTTCTTAATATGGAATTTTATCGTCTGGTTTATTAACAACTGTAAAATTGCGCTGGATGTTAGTTTTTGTATTGGGTACTTTTACAATCGTTAAACCATCGGTTTGTTGGATGTTATTATTTTACAGGCACCAGATATTCCCAATATCATTGCCACCTACAAATTATGAAAAAATCTTCATTAGAGTGTTTCTTTTATCTAAACTAGCTTACATTACCTTGGGAATTATAAATTCTTCATCCGGTGCTTCCATCAGATATTTTTCAATTTGATCCCGTGTAAAAATGCTCGCTTTCTTAGGCCTATAGCCAATATAAAGAAAAAAGTTAGTGAGATCCTGACCTTAATCAGACGAGATCTTCCCTGAAAACAGAGAACTAGCAATTGGCAACTGTTTGTTGGTTTTATATAAAAATAAAACACTAAAATTACATAAATCATATATATAAGTAGTATATTAAGGCATTTTTAACCAGCCCGCGCATTATAACAAATTTTTTATATTTCGCACTTATAAAAATCTTCATTATAAAACGCATTTGCGTATCGTAATGTAACTTTTACGCACGCAAATTTTTGTTTTAAATGGTTGGCGACATGAGTGAGGTATTTAAAGGCAAGACTATTGACATTGACATTTGTGGCTAATAGCAATAGCAATTTATTAATTTTATATTGTTCTTTAAGAAAGTATCTGTGAATATGAATATAATATTTTACTTATATAATATATTATTATTGGTATATTATTCTTTTTAAAATATTTTAAAACATTAACATTTGATAATTTAAATGTCACAACTGTCAAATTTTATAAATTACACAGTGCTGCCGACATACTTTTTAAAATAAAAATTTTCGTAATTACATAAAAATAAAAAATTAATTTAAAAAATGGTAAAAAGACAAAATATAAAAAATATTATAAACAACTTATTTCATATGGCTGTTGTGACACTCGTTCTTTAAAAAACTCATCGCTTCGCGATTCGTTTTTTAAACTTGAACTCGTGTCATAACAGAATTCCATATACCTACTATTAAAATCACCGCCAAAGTGTTGCTTGACAGTCGACGAATCAGTTTTGTTATCGTGTTTTCGTTTTCGGAAGTTGGTCTCACTCTGCTTATTTCGAATAGTGGGAAGGACACACAAAAATACCCTTATCTACACATATGTTTTCGTTTTAATTTCTATAACTTAGAATAAAAATTTTTATCAATTTTTTATAATGATGTAGTTGTTTTAAAATAATAGTTTTGTTTTTTGGTTACTTTGCAAGTAAGTTTTTACATAATTTTAAATCATGATAAATTTTAACACATTGTTTTTCGTATTTGTAGCCTAGAAAAAGAAAATACGGGTAAACTTTATGGAAAGCTTGGAATCGTAGAAAAAAGTATTTTTTGATTACAAGCCATCAAACACCCTGGCTGTTTCCTCAAGTTTAAATTTGTTATGCATATAATATTGTAACATTTAAATATTCGATAATAGTATAATGTGTATAATATCAACAGAAGTTGTTTAATATTATCTTAATCAAATAACTTTTATTATATTCTTTTTGTATTTGTAGGAAACATGTTTTATTATGTAATGTATTAATATTATATTTTGTACATAAATATGTTATTTAAACCTACCAGAACTTAAAGAAATTGATTATATAATGTGAATGTGCCCTAGAAAAATCCACATTAGACGAAGGGAGTATGTCCAGTGAGAGAAATTCACATAGTGTTCTAGAACATGATTAATTCATAGAACCTTCAAGAAATTTCTGGAAGGTTAGAAACCTATAAAAGGACTTGAGCAGAGGTCGTTGGTAGTATATTATTGGAAGTTAACCATATAAGATCAGGATATCTTGAGAGATCATTGTGAACAGTCAGTTTGAAAAGAGTGAACAAACAGTTTTTAAAATTGGTAAAAAAAACAAAGTGCTAAATAGTGACATTAAGGATATAAGTTAAAAAAAGTATTACTAAAGTCATCCAAAAGTACAATTACAATAACTATATTCCAATAAACATTACACTATATCCATAAATCGATTGGGAGGAATAATTATATCACACAAGAAACCAAACGTCTATCAACAACGATATTATTCAATAGTCGTAGATTCCACGTACACCTTCGTTGGTTTCCGTTTTTCATAGAGCGATTACAGTTTTTTTCCATCAATCAGACAGCAGGACATTTTGAATTTCTATAGTAGTTAGTTAAGTTATATAATTAAAAACAAAAGAATTTATTTGATACTTTATTAATTAATGAATTTCGATAATAACTTATTTACCATTGCAAAAATAAAAATGATTTATTTGACACAATTCCAACATCAAGTACCTAAGTTCTTTTTCAGTTCATTAAAGGCCTTTTTCTTATTTTTCCTATTAATTATTTTCATTATTAGACACTCAATATATTACTGTTTTAATTTAACTCTTTTATAATAAACTTGTAATTATAATTAATCAATTTTTCATTTATATACCTAACTAATTGTCCAACTAGAAGCTTGCAGAACACAACCACCCCGAGAAACAGAAGATCCTGCTATATTACATTTAAATAATATCGATCAAATATTAATCAATTAAAATTTATAAATCATGGCGAATCACCTGCTTGGAGTGGAGCCATACAAAACAGATGAAGAAGAAATTTATAAATAAATAAATTAATCAATAAAAAATCATTAAAATCATAATATTCATTACAATATATTTATATAAAATCGATACATTATTTTGACAGTTGTTCTAGAGTAAATTTTTTGTCAAGTACTGGAATAAATAAGGTGTTTTGAAATTTTATTTTACTTATAATTGAAAAATTTACTTATTTTCTGCTAAATAAGAATTTTGGCCAATTTTTTGGTCACGTGACTATTAAATTTAATCCTCTGTTTTCGAATGTATTACGTTTAGCTGTTCTAGACTGTACGAGGTCTGGCTATTAAACAGGAAAAAGTCACAGGGTGCTAAATCAGGCGAGTACGGTCTTCGAGCTCTGGAATTCCTCTAGCGGCTAAATAATGCTTCACAGACAGCGATCCACGATTTGTTTTTCCACAACTCCGGCCGTTTCTTAAGAATTCGCTCTTGCAGCGTTGCCAAAACTTTCAAAGAGTAAATTTGGTTTACAGTTTCACCCTCTGGAAACCATTCAATGCTCGGGTTTATCATCACACATTGTTATCGGCACGAGAAAAAAAACACGTTCGTTTCTAACCTCTACAGAAAAAATACTACTCTTAGAACATAAAATAGTAAGGAAGTATTGCTCGTTCAAGAACAGGTGACCGGGATGGTTATCCAAGATGGCTACCGGAAGTTACTTTTTAACAGTGGCGTCCTATATTTTTATTTTTAGAAAAATAATGTCTTTATTGAATCATACCTATTAGTATTATTCAGTATGGACACTAATCATTATATATTAAAATAACCATTTTAATAAGGAAAGTAGAGGAAAAAAAATAGTATAACATTGCCTAAAATGGGGGTACTAGATTTAAGGAAATAAAACCAGTTATATACTACACAATCTTTAATAAAATTTTTCATTCTACCACTAGTATTGGCCCTTAAATTGAATTTTGTGTAAACATGTCTAATTTTATTTTACTTTTACATATATAATAAATTCTTGTTTTTAAATATACTACACAGATGCTTTTTATAAGTTGTTTCCTACGAGGACTTTCAGAAGTAGATTGTAGAGTTTCAGGAACAGGAACTGGTGAAATAGTTTCACTGCTAGTAGTTATTATCTCTTCAGCATAAGGGTCGTTAGTATCTACTTACCTGCATAGAAAAGGTATATATTAGTGAAATATATGTTTAAGTAAAATATTTGTATAAAGATTTGAGAAAAATATAGATTTGGTCAATGTTATTAAAGCAATTTGTGGATGTAATAATTACTTACATATTCTTGCGATTTTAATTGTAGGTATAGCATTTGGTACTAGTAAAACAATTACTGAAGAAATTCTATCAAATGATTGTTCTGTAAAATGTTGTGAGCCTAAAAAGCTATTCTTGCCTGGACTCCAGTTATCTTTATCCACAATATTTAACCATTTCCGTCTAATATTTTCATCCCGTGGGAAACTGTGAATGATAATGTGTTAATTAATACACAAATACATTTATTGTACAACGTTGCTTTAGAATACTCCATAGACATAAAAATAATTGACATATACAGTTATGAGATTAACCAAAAAATTGTAAATTAATGATAATTAAAATAAAATATTCTCTTTCCATTATTGATACGCCTATGTCAATTTAAGTAGATAGGTTAGGGATCAATACAAAGTATTAAATTAATTTAAACATAAAAATATAGTTTACGTATATATAATGTATATTTTTATAATAATAGGTACTTACCAATAAATAATTAATCCAAATTTTTAACAGAAAACTAAATTTTTATAACTTGTAAACGAAGTATGAGTCATAAATGGTTATCCAATATGGCCGACTTCCGTCGCCAGATTTAAACATTGTAGATATAACACAAACTCCTTCCTTACTATTTTATGTTCTAAGATACTACTACAGCTGTTGGTTAAATTAATAAAAACCTTTTTTTATTTTCTATACAAACTAATAAATTATAAATTTATGTTTTAGGATTATTAACATGGATAGTAGCAGGGGGAAAAGTAGTGTGGACATCGTCAGCTATCATCAAGTTAAAGTCTACCGATCCCAACATAAACCCTTTGGGAAAACCAATAACAACTGGAGAAATATCTTTATTAGTTGGTTTACCTGGAATAATTTCCTTACCGTCCAGTATCATATTTACAATTTTAGCAGAGTTTATTGGAAGAAAACGCTGTCTGCAAGTAATATGCTACGTTTGGGTCTTCGGTTTTATAGGTTTGGCTTTTAGTAATTCTTTACCAATGATGATATCGTTTTTGGCACTAATGTCAAATCTAGCTGCAGGAACAATGTGCATATTTCCTATTTATCTAACCGAAATTTGCGAGGATCATAATAGAGCAAAGTACGGTTGTTTACTTGCGACTTGTTTTTTTCTTGGGCAACTGTATACCAATTCTATTGGTCCCCTACTTAGCATACGATACTATACTCTTCTCGTAGGAGCTCCTTTGATTCCTTTTTTGGTACTCTTTCATTTCGCTCCTGAAACACCTGTTTATTTGTTATCAAAAGGGAAAAAAGAACAGTGTTTTAGGGTGTTAAAAAAGCTCCGAAATAATAAATTAGATGAAGAGTTAAGAAACGATTTAAATAACATTAAGCAAAATTTAAATGCATCGGAAAAAAGTAAAAAGAAAAGAAATGTTTCAAAATTATTTTTAACGAAAGAAGGAAGATTTGGTTTGTTGTTAAGTTTTCTGGCTATGTTATTTCAGATGTTAAGCGGAGGATCGGTACTGGTACCATTGATGGCTCCAATCTTTCAGCAGATCAACTCGGTTGTTTCTGGAGAAATTGTTGCGGTCGCCATCAGCGTTCTTAAAGTTTTAAGTTTGTTTTCGACATATTTCGTAATTGAACGAATCGGAAGAAGACCTTTACTGATTGTATCGTCTCTAGGATGTGGTATTTCCATGACAGTTTTAGGAACATTTCTTTATTTACAATACATTCATTCACCTTTGATTAATCAAGTTAAGTGGTTACCATTTGCATCGATTCTATTTTACTATGTTATGTTCGGAATCGGTCTTAGTCCTATTCCAATTCCAATGATTAGCGTTCTTTCCCAAATTGAGTTACAGTCAGTTTCAAACTCGTTAGTATTTACTACGTCGTATCTTCTGTTGGCCATTTGCCAAGGAGTCTATCCTTTACTAGCTGAAAGTATTGGACCTCATTGGTGTATGGGGATATTTGCAATGTGTTGCTTTATCGGATCTGCCACTTTTTACTGGCTCTTACCGGAAACTAAAGGAAAAAGCTATAAAGAAATACAGGAGTTGCTTAAAAACCATCGGTATTTTAAATAATGTCTAAAAAAATTTTACTCTATTTATTTTTAATTTTGTTTAATAAAATACTTACATAGAAACTTTTTTATTAATTTTACCTGGTTATTTTCCCAATTGAACTTTGTTTTTAATGGAAAAACTAGTAAATTATATCTTGTTTTAATCTTATCTTATTTATATTTTCCAAACTAGTGTGTGAGGGATCGCCGCCGGTTTTGAAGATTAAGAATATAAGTTTTCCATCTCAGCCGGAAAAAAGGTACTTTTTCACGATCGACATGTTTTTAAATAACAAAGAAACTATTTTTATATTTTATGTTTTTTAAGGTAAAATTAAAATACTATTTATTACTAATAGTATCAATACTATCAAACAATATTATTAAAAAGAGTTGGGGACATCCCACGTTCTAATGATGGAACAATATATTGAAATGATTTATTTAGGGTGAATTTTATATTTTAATTGTTGTAGTTAATTATTAATAGCACCACGTTGAGCGCCAATTTGAAATTTTGAGATAAATAACTAAGATTTAAAAATTTAATAAGTAAAACTTACCCCAATTATTTATAATAAAAGGATATCTTAATAAGTTTCATCGAATCATCAGTTACTTTTTCTTTATTACATCTAAAGTTTTCAATATTATAATTTTCAATTATAAACATTCAAATAAACAGAGAATGTACTTGACAAACTTATCTTGGACAGGATCCATAGGTTGTTATTTTATCACAATCAAATATTTCCAATTCATAAATAAGTCCAAATTCATATAACAATTCACCATTGACCTAGTTTTCTTTTCAAATTCAAATTTTAATCTGAAACAATAAAAAGGAAATAAAAATTAAAACTATTAATGGTTTTCATATGTTTAATAAATAAACATGTAATTTTATGTAGTTAAGTATTTAAATTAAACTTGATATTCGAAAATTTTGGACTTGTCGATCAATTGAATTCCGATCTTATGTCATACTTGTCATTTTTCTGGAAGACTATAAAAAGGCCAAGAAATCGATAATTCACTCTCTTATCACTCTGGTAGAAGCTGCATTAACATCGTATGTATCAATTAATTACTAAAAAAAGTTTGCATTAATCAAAAATCAGTTCATGTTAAATTAATACATGTATAAAAGTATTTTAAAAATATTAAATTACTTACCAAAGTAATAAATTGTACAAAACAAATACGGATTCTAATAGAATTTAAAAGATTAAATTCGAACGTCATTTCTACACCAAGAGTCTGGCAGCCATATTCTCATTTGTATTTCCGAGAGGAGACGAAGTAGAAGCCGATCTCAGTGTTCGTTACGTTCCGTTTGACAATTGCAATTTTGAAAAGGACTTTGTTATACAAGGTACGTCCGATATTTAAGGATTTATATTTTTGTTTTTATTTTATTGTAACTGTGAATTAATTTTTTGTATATCATCTCCATTTCTATAATATCAGGATATTTATAAATTTCACTGTAATAAGCATATGGAAACCAATTGATAGTTGTTATTTTATTTGTACGAGTTCTTTGAGAAACATTTATAATTAAATTCATTGTGTTATAATATTTGAATATTTATTTTAATTTGAATCCTACCCAAGATAAGAGTCGTATTTTAAAATTCAATCCTAAATTAAGTAGACTGAGCTAGTTTAAAAATTTGATAAGGCGCCCAACTATAGAAATACAAAAGAAAAAAAAAACTTTACATTAAATTAAATGCAATTAAATTTAAAAATCAACTAAAACATCAGATATAACATATAAGAATTAAGAAGAATATTATTAAAATTACAAAATAAATCAATTTTATAAGTATAAAAATAAACATTAATAAAAACTAACTAATCAAATACTACAATTAATAAAACAACAAATTCAAACTTTTTAAACCATTATAAATTGACAGAACCAACTTGGGGCTATTGATAATATAAAGCAAACAAATAAAAATATAAAAATCAGCCTAAATTAAATAATTTCAATATATATTATAGTGTTTTCTAAATAGCAGAATAATAATGATAAATTAGTCACTTCAAACAATTCTTAAGAGAATGTAATTTGAATATTTGGTAGTACATACATTATAAAACAATATTTCAAATAAAGTAAGTTTTGCAATATCAAATGCAAAGTTTTGACTTTGATTCAAATAGATAATTAACAAATTTCAAATATACCTATTCCAACTACGTCAGGCACGTCTAACTTAGATTAGCGGCTTTAACTATCAGCAAAAAATGAGAAATTTATATTGGATAAAGACAAAGAAAAAACGACTAAGAGAAAAATAATACTTGGCGACTCATCTAACTTGCAATAGGTATTGATTCAAATTTGGAAATATTAGCTATGGTTTTACTGCAGTAAGTACAGCTGAATGCAATGGATAGTCAAGAAGCAAAGATGAAACAAGAGTGCTTGTAAAAATATGTATTATGTGTTGCATTATTAGCAGGAATACTCGCAGTGTGCATTAATTTGTTTACTTTATAATATAATTACCTTTCTTTTATTTCAAAGTTTTAATTAACCCTTATCAGCCTGTATTTGGTAAAAAGATCAACAGCATTAAAAGGCATTTCTTAAACTTACTACTTGACATCTTCCCCTACTCGCCCCTACTACAACACATTGGTTGATATTTATTATTTTCTTTTTGCGTAATAATGTTGCAGTTTAAAACTATTAGCTAGGCAACTTTTTTTTCATTTAGATATCTAGTGACTAGTAACCCAAGGAGCATTTTTGTATAATTGTGTTTTGATGAATGAATGAATCATTTTGATTTATTCCGTAAATTACAGTGGTAAACATTCTTTATGTGTATTGAAATAATTTATGTAATAAATTAACTATAAAAACACACTGAAGAAGATATAGTTAAATTCCTCTAACGGATATTTTTTTCTCAAGCGATAATAATAAATAACTAATAATTAGCACCTATACTAATATTCTATTGCATGGTAACTCCCCGTATAACTTATTTAATTCTTTATTAAACCTTCTCATCCATGTGTCCTTGCGTCATTTTCCATTGTCTTAAATACTTTTTCCTACGACTCCCTATGAAAACGACACTTAACACACTTAAAAGAAGCACACATGTGTGATATTTTTTAAAAACGCACAGAACGTAATAATTAAAACAAGATTACTGAATAAAAAACTATGAATTTTTGTGAATAAATCACTTCAATTTGATCAAGAAATTATCTTTTGTTAACATAAATGTCAAATTAATACTTTTATAAAAAAATACGCATAGATAATGCATATGAGATGCATTATCTATGCAACCAAATAAACACATGCGTATGTATTTAGCAGTTATAAGGTACTAACTGGTACCTACCATTTATTATTTGATTACTTATAGAAGTGTGTTATACCATATTATTTTTATAAAAATATATAAATAATTAAAATATATAAAAAAAATGGAGAATTAGAGAAGTTAAATGTAAATGAGAACATATACATAAGTTTATCAAATTCCAATTAATTTCACCAACTATTCCAATACCATTTTATGGAACCCACGAAAAAAATTAAAATGTCTTATGGCTAATGAAAAAATTTTGATTTTAATTCCTCAGAAAGGTGGTTGTTTGATTTTAATTAGTCATATTTCCATGTAATGTTTAAACTCGCTTATATTTTAACTTTTAACATAACTAAAGGTACTCGTACATTTCAGCCTTTTTCCTGTAAGTCTATTTTGAATTGCTAGCAAATTTTGACCATGCCTTCGTACATTGCTGCAACTTTTGAGATTTTTTTTCGTCATTTGACAAGTGTTGTCAGTTTCTGAATATTTGAGGTTACGTTACCTTTAATTAAAAACATGGATTTTCATACAAATACAAACTGTAAGTTCACACGAACTTCGGAATAAACATATAGATATTATCATAAAATACTTCATTGTTTATTATGCTTATAAGACAACAGGATAGAATCAGCTGACGTAAACTGACATTTCTGCCAACATAGATTTTGGGTTGTTCCATCAAAATTCCCTAAAAACAGGCGAGAGTGCGCGGATTTGACCTTGAATAAATAGAAATGGTTCTATACGTTTGTGCGCCTTTTTGTTGCAGTCAAAAGTCTGAAACGCATGCGCAATTGTTTCACAAAAAAAGCTAGCAATAGAATTGCGAGCAAAAGGCTGACATGTACGAGTACTTTAACAATTAAAATAATTAATAATAAAGTTAAAAAGTTCATAATTATAAAAAATATTGCGGTTATAGGAAAACTCGGGTACACTCGCCGCTATGCGGCTCATTCTAAACTTTACTCGTGCGTAATATTTCACTTTTCTCACTTGTTATGTAATATACTATTCTCAATACTTTACGTCTCCCTCCTTGCACCATTTCTTGTTAGTTTTTATTCAATGTCCAGGTCTTCGATGCGCAAGTTACTGTAGGTTTTGCACAGCCTTATTTGTACATCTCTTGATATATTTTTATTTCTTAATACCCCATTCAATGGATAGATACAGTTGTTTCCCTTCATTATGGTATTATTTCCTCTTCTGTTTCTTGCTATTATTGTTCCCATATATTCAAACTTTTCCACCCATTCAAATTATGTTAATATTGTTTTAACTCTTTCTTTTTACATATTCTTGATCCGTACATTTCATATTTTTACCTCTTCCTATAAATATTGCTGCTTCATCAGCGAAAATCAAGCATTAATGTTTTTTGTAATATGTCAGCCCTGTTCTACACATAAATTCAAAAGTTTTGCATCACCCTACATCTCTGTAGCTAATTTTTTAATAGGTATCTACTAATTAACTGTTAGATTTTGGTAATATAATTCTGCTACCAAAGTCAGGTGAATTTTATGATTTAGACTACTAACATAAATCGTCAAGTCATAAGTGAGATTGCCGTGGTTTAGTTCAAGAAGGCGAAGGCCATTCTCAAAGGTTTGCGGCTAATAGAGTTGGTATGGCTATCTCCATACCAATTCTCGTGGTGACAGACCTAAGAGCGGTTACCAATGGACGGAAAACCGCTATATCTACTTGGTGATCCGGAGAAACCCGACTATGGCATTACCAGCACTCCAAAAAGATATGAGATATGCCTTGGGAATTCCACATTACGAAGAAGAATACTTTTGACTACTACTACTCGTCCATAGTCTACTACTATACTTGTCCATAGACGTCGCCGTTTACAATGGCCCCAAGAGCACGCAGCATTGCCTGAAGAATTTTGGAATTCTGTGTGAATTCTTAATCCTCACTTGAGACTATGGCGAGCAGCTGTTGGCGACGCTATTTTGAGGTAAATGCATTTGCTGGTCTTAATGGTTTACAGGTTTCCGTTCACGAAATCTTTTCTTTGTTGGTCTCTCGTATTGCAGGAGGAGTCCACTTCTTTTAGTTTTCCTTCTGTTGAGGAATTTTTGGGAGCCTTTCTAAGGCGTCGGCGTACTTCTTGTGTGTTTACCGCAGCTCCTCCAGTATCTCATGGTGCGTCTCGCCATCACTTTCAGCAGTTTATTCAATAGTACTTGGAAGTTGCCATGGCCTCAGGTAGCTGGTTGCTCTGGGTAGTTATTATGGCCGATATATCCTCGAACCAATGCAGCCCACTAATAGCTTCGAATTCCAATGCATTTGGAATAACATGCCAACATTACTGCTTGTTGAATTTCCTGGTTTCTAAGAAAATCGACAAAGCTGATGCTGATGAAAAGCACATCTAATAATTTTAGAAATAATGCATTTTCAGGTGTTCCACCAACAGCTCGAAATCTTCTTCATCGTTTAATTGTATAGATTACAAGAGGTTTTCATCAAATGTTGGTGGTTTGATGGTAATTTCCATATCTCTGGTTCAAAACTAAATTATTCTTACTATTAGTTCCCTTTGGTCACTTCATCCAGATTCTTTTTTAACCAGAACTATTGTGATTTTTCTTTTTACACAAGTTTTTCATGTTAGCAAATAACTGATGGTGTCGAAAATAAACAATTTTACTACAATTTCAATATAATTTTAATGTCTTTGTTTATTTTTTACCATTTTAATTGTAACAAATAATCGAATGGTGAACAGAAATTGTTAATGAGAATACGATCAGATCTTTGAATAGAAAAATACATGGTTAGAATAAACAGTCACATGGTTTTTAATACTTTTTAATTCCTGAGTGATTTAACACTAGCTTCCACGGTCTGACTAATAATCATAATAATAATATACTGATTGAACAATCATACGAACCATAAGATATACCCGGTGACCCCAGATTATTAATTTTTTTCCTATTTTCCATAACAACAACGATTCAGCTGCTTTCACTGTCTACTGTTTAATTTATGTTGACCTTTAAACCAAGTAGTGTTAGTAATCTCATTAAAATGACAGAGTAGAACTCGGCTAAATTTTTTGTTGGATTAATTTTAGCTTAATTAACCTAAATGTTTTATAATTAAACGTTTAGTATACATATTGATTCCCGTAAAATTTTAACCAGTATACAGGCTTGTAAAGAACATAAAAATGTGACAAGTGTTTAATTGGGGTAAACTGAACTATTTTAATAATAATATCTTTATTGCATTTAAAAATATTAACAACTTACTGCAAAAGGTGTTGGTTACTATAAGAAATTACATAAAACTACACATATTTTTAATAATATAAAATAAGAGGTTGGGTAGGCTAAAAAGATTATCCTGGATGTATTTCCCTCTAAGATCAGTATAACTATGCAATGATATAGAAAAACCAGGAAAAAACTATATCATGCTGATCTTTACAATAACTTAATATATTTCTGTTACAATTATTACGTCTTATCTATATATTAAATAAAAACTCAATCAAAGTAAATAATTTAACAGTGGAGAACTTCCAAGATTTATATGTTCATTAACATCTTTAAATTGTCGATCTTCTAGATGTCTTTTTACTTCTTCAAGGAAATCTAAATTTTGTTTCTTGTCATTGGTGTGTATGAGTTAGTCTGGATGTTTAAGTATTCATTGAATCTTACTTTAAAATTTCTGTGTTGGACCTATATATACAGCATTACATTTTGTGCAATTAGTTTTGTAAACACTAGATTTTTCTAATTTGTTTGTTTCTTATTTTGTTTTTACATTTAATACCAAAATTATTTTGTGTTTTAAATGATATTAATGCTGATGTTGCCAAAGATATTTTTTTTTTTAATTGGAATGAAAATATTTCCACATCCAGGATAATCCTTAAGAACTAATAATATCTAGGCTTTAACATCGTTTTGTTTTATCACTTCCATACTTGGTCTAGTTTTAATAATACCTAATCAACATCAGGTACCTAGCTACAAACAAACAAAATGTAACTTCAATATGTCAATCTGACGATGCTAAAGTTAGGCGAAACAGCTGTAATGCATTTTAAAAACCTATTTTTTGAACAAAAAGTGGAAGTTTGATTCAAACATTTAGTTTTTTAATGTTCCTAAATACACACCTACCTAATAAATCAAATCTAGTTGTTATTAAGAGTTCTAACTGAATCCAGATCAAATATTCACAGATGTAAGTAGAATAATAATAGCACATTCTAAATTATGTGGTAGAGATTTTCATTCGCATTCCTGTTACAGGCAATACATTATTAAGACTAAGATTTATATTGTGTGAAGAGTCACAGTTGAGTAACGGATCCTGATATTATCTGGAAAAACAATAAAGATTGGAGCGTTTTCATCATATGACACACATTATAAAATAAAAAATAAGTGTTTCGTTCGGCCTTACTTATATCAAATTTTATCAAATTATTAAAGTTGCTTAAGATTCATTTTTAAAAAACAATCATTTAAATAAATAACACAATAGTCATAGAAAAATTTAGTATTGTACTCGCTAGTTATTTTCTAGCATATATTATTTGCCAACTTGTACTTGTGATAATTTACTTTCTTTGAAAATCGATATACCTTAGCAATTCCTTGTTCTTTTACTACATAAAAATTAAAATTTTTAACCAAATTTTCTTGCAAATAATTCAGTTCCAGTTTAGATTGTACTAGTTTTTTTTTCAACTCAATATCGCTAATACAGTTCTTGTTTTCTTTTGATTTTGTCCTCTAAATAGTTTTTAAATAAAGGTTTTACACCCTAAATGATTTTCTGTGGCATTTATTAAAAATAATAGTTATTTAAATATATTCATTCAGAAAAAAAATCTCAACATTTTACAGTATCTCTAACTGATAACATTAATATATTTATGCTGATCAGCTATCATTAAATCTAGACAATTATTTATTGTTTTTTTATTTTATAATTTTTCCAACAAAATTTTCTTTTCTTATACTCAACAGCTTCATTTCCTCTGACGGATTTAAAAACAAATTCGTTTTCTGAATCAATTTTTTTTTGTTAAAATATTTTATGTAAATATTCAATTTAATTGAGCAAATCAATCAATAGGAGACATTTTTTATTAAATTGTTAATCTTACCTATAAGTAGAACCATTATTCTTAATTTTATACCAAATCCCCAGCTATAACATATGGAACATACAACAAAAACTTCGCCATCCATAAATTTCTTAACGAGAAAGAAATTCTCTCCAGCAAAATTCAATTTTTCAACCAAACGGGCTTACTAAAAATCTATTAAAAGACTGTAGACTTTGTACACACTTTCTAAAAGTGTAGGTGAATGGGAAAATGTATTTTTAATAAAAAACTTTACTGTTTTTTAATAAGTGTGTATTAAGTAAACTGTAAATATTGAAACTAAGTGCTTTCGGCTTACAAAACCATCATCAGAGTTTCTCCTAAAATAGATTTTAATGGTAAGAAACATAAAGTAAGTATATTGTTGTTAAAACTTACATCAAAAAAGATAAAAACCACTAAGAAGAAATGTATAAAACGTACAAAACATCATAGAAACCAGACAAACCAACACAAATAAATAAGTAAAAACTAACAAATTACTTAAAAAAATGTAAAAATTAAAATCAACCACCTTAAATAGGATGTCCCAGGAGTGCATATTCAGCCAATCACTTTTAAAAACCTATTTATCATAGGGCCATCCACTTCACGGCGTAGCTCTTCTTGACCTACCAGCTAAAACCCACCTGGTTTATCCCACTGACATCCCGGATCCCTTCTCAGGGAACATTATCTAGTTGACGTTTTCTTTTGTTTCCACCTTTCAGTCATCTTTCCTTGCTCGTTTCCTGCTTCCTTTAATCTTATAATTTTTGTAACCCCCATATGAGCGCTTCAAATTTTTTCTTGTCCAGCAAAATATCAAAAATGTCCGCCGGTCTTTCCACATTATGGCCTAGTGCCAGTTCCATTTGGAGTTTTTATTTCTGGTATTGAACGTACGGCAAAATCAGATATTCAGCGTCGTCCACTACTCCGCAGACAGGACACAAATCGTCCGCTTTCCCTATTTTGTAACTGTATGCCCTAAACGATCCGTGGCCCGTCAGGAACTAAGTGAAAAAATAGTTAGTGCATCTGTGGGCGCACTTATACCACTTATGCCGGGTACGCGGCTTTACTTTGCTCCGCACCCATCTGTTATGCCAGATGTCCAGGTTTTTTTGCCTCCCTTCACCTCTAGTGGACTCGTCTGCTCTCTTCACCTCTAGATGACTCGTCTGCCCTATTTCCTCTTGCGTACATCCTCGTCATTTCTTTTATCTGTACATCCACAGGCACTACGCTAGCAAATGCATGCAGCGCTATAATGGATGTTGTTCTATATGCGCTACTAGAGGTTTCTTCTGGGCCCTCGTTAACATCTCCCTATAATTTTTCTTTGGTATGATACCACGCCATATCGGCGCTCCGTAAGAACACTGAATGGATGGTTTCACTTCCATTAACTACTGCCTTTATTATTTCTGCCGCGGCCACTATAGAACGTCCCTGAAGCCATACTGGGAGTTTGATAGTGTCCCTTGTGAGTTTTCTTTAATTAAAATCTCGAAGTACTTTCAAAATAATCAAAGAGACATATAGGTCTACTATATGAGGCCGGTTTTTTCGGTGGTATATCTGGTTTTAGTAAAAGAATCAGATTCGATGCCTTAAATTCTACCAGAAAAGTCTGCTTTTAAGTAAATCATCTAGTACTTGTTCTCACTATTATCTTTATTGCCTCAGGTGGCAGGTCATCGGGTTCTAGGGCTTTCCCCTGCTTGGGGTCCTCTGCTGCCGCGCTAACCTCCTCTTCCGTATATTCCTCCACTTCGGTAAACTTGGTGATTTGTTTATATGAAAAGAGGAGTTCCGCTGCTTCCGATCTCTACTCTTCTTTAAGTTTATACGGAGCCATGATTTTAGCACCTTCATTACTATGGAATCGGCTTCCCCCCATACATATTTTTCCAGATCTTCACATATAGCCTGTCACTTGTCATTTTTTACTTATTTAATAGTCCAATAAGGCTTGTTCTTATTTTTTTGTACTTAATACTTAGAGATGCGTTCCCTTTCCCCTGGTACTTTGTCTCGAGGCTGCTATATATAAGGTCTTTAACTTTTGGAGATTTTTTGAGCTACCTGTTCCATATTTCAACCCTTTTGTCATTTTGTGGGCAACCCCACTGATTCATTTGGCGTTTATATCCCCTCAATGGTTTGGCTCTGTATCTGTATCACTAATTCTCGAAGGGTGGGTCGCACCACTGTACTTAGGCCACATTTGAACCATTGTGCGTCCTTCTGAGATTGAGCCTCCCTATTAGCTCGTAAACCATCATACCTGTTTAAAGTAGCTGATAACGTCGCCTGTAGACAGTTGTCTCAAATTGGCATGTGTTAGCCAGTTCTCGCCGAATACAGAAAGTCTTATTAGAGAGAGTACCGAGCAATGACAAAGGACATGCTCAACTGTCTCATCCTGAACCTTATTTTGTTTTAGATTCATTGGTGAAGATAGTACCTGGCACCAATGCATTTTGAACGTTGCCATTAATGATTATCTTGTAGGGCATGTGAAAGGCATATCTTGGTGAAATCGATTCTGTATTTGCTTCTAGCAAGCTCGTTTATAGCTTCGCGCCACAAACCACACCTTGACTCACCAGATTCTACTTCAAGTTGTGTACCGGTAGTATGATCATCAAAACCACCTCCTCTAATTCAGTTTTTAGGAGTTTTGGAGTTTGAAGGTTCACAAGCCTCCTTTTCCTTGTGAAAAGGACCACCTCTGTCTTATTTGGGTTTAATGACAGTGAGTGATCCTTGCACCAGTATCCTATATGATATTGAACTTGAACTCTAGCAGAGAGTGTTTCCTCAAACATTCCTGTTTGCAGAATCACTAGGTAATCAGCGTAAACTCCCTATGGACATCCTTTGACAACCAGACCTCTTATAGTGACATCTTCCACACTGATTTTTATTGCTCTCTGGGAGAGCATGTTGTAGGTATATCCATCCATTTACTGCCTGGGGAATGCCCCTTTCAGTAATAGTATTGGTTATTTTGGGGAAGGACCGCACCTTCAATATCTATAAATGCGGTCGGCCATAAAGGTGGAGGGCCGAATCTGTAAATTTCCCTGGGGTGTATGCATGCTGATTTGGATGTAGTGGATTAAGCGTGATCAATACATCTCTTATGTGGGACTGATGGGTCTGTATGCTTTTGGGATGGAATGGTCCAATCTTCCTGGTTTTGCTATAAAAACTACTTTGACTTCTCTCCAACCTTTAGGAATGTACCTTAGTACCAAGGAGAATCTGAGGATTCTTACCAGCTGCAGTGTTGGTTTGTCTATTTTAATATTAGGAGTACTAGGAGCATTTTTTAGACTAAGAACATTAAAAAATAAAATTGCTAAAAAGTGTTATTTTTTAATGTAAGATGGACTTCCCCAGAGTAAGAGTTAGTACAATTAATTTCATTTTTTAGACTGATCATAATATGTCCGGTTTAAATGTAAGTACATAAGTATTGGGATTATCTATTTAAGTAATGATAATAATTTTTTTTAAATCTGTTTTTCTTTGGTATTGTTCTAGGTATTGTATTACTGTATTGTATTACCCCCTTGATAAAGAAAAGGCATTTACTTTTTATGGAAATAAGTAGCTAGGTAATTATAACTACAAAATATCGCACACCACCTGCCAATAATTCCAATTTTGTCTGAACACGTTTAATAACTCTCATTTTTTACCGCAAGTATGGCATTAGATTTTATTTTTAAAGATTGAATGTTTTTAGGACGACCTCCCACTGCCATAATTTTTAGTGGAATTCCAACCGACTGCCAATTCTGTAGTGTAAACCTAGACGTAAACGAGTATAGTCTTTCAGTATTCACGTACATTGTGCGTTGGAATAATAGTTTAAATTAACAACAATCAAAAATGACTTATTAATCGATATTTTGTGATTATTTTAAGTACATTAAGTTATTTAAATATTTATAATAACAAAGTTAAAGATATAGTTTGGAAATACCGAATACGTCACTGTACTTCGTGTAATACTTAAGCAAATAATATAAAATTTATATCAAAATATGTATTATGAGGTTAGAAGTTTGCGGTAAAAATGGCGATTAGCGAAACTACAAGTGAAAATAACGTTTTACAGGAAGTAAAATATGTGCCGACAACTAGTGAAAATAGTAATAATAAATTACAACCTAAAAAGGAACTGAAGAGACCAGATACTTGTTTTCTATATCTGACAGTAGCTATAGGTAATTATAATATATTGTTACTTTTATAAATAAAACTAACAATTTCAATTTTCTTTGTTTATGACGACAGTAAAGTACCTATCTTGATAATAATCTCATGTAAAAGTGATGGCAAAGCTTATGATAAAAAAACATATTCTTTGTTTGTAGGTATGTTATAAATTGGTATTGGGATATTGGGATTCTAAAATAAACTTTATTAGGATCTACTTATTCTATCATAAATTGAAAAATGCTTTGTTCTAGATTTCTTTCAGGTAACACGTGTATTTTTAAAAACTTTTTCATTTTTAATCTTAATTTCATTTATTGGATTTTCCCACAACAAGTACCTATGTACTGTTTAAAAATCTGAATAATTATCTGGGAAAATTTTATTTTGATTTGGGGGTTTTACTTGGATATGTGAAATTATATTAATCTTTCTATTATTATCATTTGTAGGTTTTAATTGAATGTCTGATACAGTAAAACCTGTCAATGACAGCCACTAAAAATGAAAGAACTATTGGCCGTTATATAAAGGTGGCCTCTATTGTCAGGTTTTGCAGTCGACAAATAAAAAATATTTGGATTTTTGTTTATTTTATCAATTAAAGCAAATATAATTCTATACATAAACGGAAAATTACTAAAACTACTTTAATATATGTACTACATAATACAAAAATAAAACTACATACATATTGTACTAGGAAAAAAGCAGATGTTAAGCTTTTTTAAAGTGGGTGTCAATTTTTGTTTGTTTTACATTTTTTAGCTTTGATTTAAGAACCTCAGATTCACATTTAAGTAAAATTTGAGACACATCCATAAATAGTTCACCATTATTTTTGTACAATAAATAATTTTGTACGTCCCTCAATTTTTCACACATTTCGCTCATATTAGATAAAGTGGATTTTGAAGTTTCACGTTCGTCCACATCACTATTGTCAGAATTGTCTTCTTCATCATTATCGCACAGTTCTTAAATAATGTCTGTAATATTGAAGTTAGGGCTCTCTGTAAGTATATCATCGTCAAATGAAGCATATTCTTCCAAATTTAAAATTTCGTTACGGACTGTAGGGAAAAGATGGATCCTCATCATTAAAATGTGGATCATCTTGGATAATATCGGAGAAGCTGAAAAACATTTCGTAACTGTAACAGGAAACACTTTTTTCCAAGCAGCTGTAATCCAGATAAGTGCATTGGATAAATTTATGTTTTTTTAGCAATTCTAGAAATCACATCCACTGTCAATAAACGCTAGAAGTGATGTGGTGTTGGGTGGCAGGAAGATTATTTTAACATATTTTAATGGAACTGTAGGATGTGACGTGGCATTATCCAGGAAAAGAAGCACTTTTCCATTCTGTTTTTTTCATTCTATTGTCAAATTTATGCAGCTGTCTTGTCATAATTTCTGTTGTCATCCAAGCCTTTTTGTTACAAACCCATTCTAAGGGTAATTTATCAACATGACTACCCTTAAACAGCGGTGATTTTTAATTTTTCCAATTACTAATGGATCTTCTTTCTCGCCTTCCATATTTGCACATAGCAAAATGGTGAAATTTTGTTTTGCTACCTTCTTCCCTGCACTTTTTTCATTTTTTAATGCAAATGTCTTTTTAGGCATGGCTCGGTAATATAGTCCTGTTTCGTCAGCATTGTATACGCATCTCGTGGAGAATAATTCCTTAATATCAATGGTAACTTGGTTTTTCAATCCTCCATGTCGTCCCAATTAACATCTGCAGACTGACCACAAATTGATTTAAACTTTATATTATGACGCTTGCAGAAACTTTCCAACCATCTATTTGATGCTGCAAAATTTTCCATCTTCAAACTGCTTGCTGCTTCGAGTGCTTTTCCTTTAAGCAGCGGCCCAGATATTGGAATTGCTTTATTTCTGGCTTTGCAAAACCAATTGTAGACGACTTGATCCACTGCCAATCCTTCTGATTTCGGAAACTTTCGTTTTTGCTAATTTTCATATAATCGGTTTGGGGAATTTTGAAACTGACCGTTAGCACAGGTGGCCGCTTTTGACAGGTAGCCGTTGACACAGGTTTTACTGTATTATGTTAATTTTATTTTTACTATCATCAAAAATGTCATTTAAATCATCTAATTCAGGCAAGGTCTAGATATTTTCTTCTAACATTGGCATATTGGTGAAATTCTCTATTTCTCTTTAAATTATTTCATCAATATCATCTAAAGATTCTGTTTCTAAAGCATTTAAATCATTACAAACTTTTATTCACCATAAAGAGTCACGATAAAAAGTCGCCATGTCACAAGATGTGAATTAGGCTTTTTTTAAGGAAAATAACCAGTGCAAAAGGGTTATGATCAGTGAAAATGATAAATTCGTGACCAAATAACAAATAAGGTCTAAAATATTTACAACTCCAAACTTTAGCTAAAATTTCATGTTCTATAGTAGAATAAGTAGAATCAGCCCTATTTAAAGTTCTAGATGCGTATGAAATGGGGTGTCCCTCTTGTGATTTAAACGGATTAATGAAGTTAGTTCTAAGAACAATAAATAACTGAACGTTTCTTTTAAATATAATTAGTAGAATCAAAGGAGGACTTCTTGAATTTAAAAAAATGCCTCAAACTATTAAAAAAGTAGCATTTGGATCGAGTTCTATTTATAATTTTAAAATTTATAGTCTGAAAATATTGTCATCATATTTTGAGACGGGAATAAAACAACTTTTATAACCTTTTTAAAAAGACCAATTATTCCATTTACCTGTTATTTATATGCATAATTTATCACAATTGATATTTTAATAATAACAGGTAAATTACTTAAAAGTATGCAGGACATAAAAAATTTAATTTTTAAAGCTTATTGTGACGTGGAGAAAATCGTGTTAAAAAATCGAACTTTTAGCTGGTCTAGGAAATTAACTTTTTTAACATTTTAACTTGCCCATTCATTTCAATATTTTACTCTACATATTACATACATTACGGCTATCTACCAGTGCAGAGGTTAGTCTTGTTACTCTCCCACGTTTTCCACAATCTATATCTAGCCTTCTCTTTCAAGCATATTCAACCTTGGTTTGCCCTTGGTTTGGTTTGTTACTTTTCCCATTTCCCAAACTTTATTTGCCAACCTTACGAATGGCATTCTAACCACATGTCCGAACCATCTTTTCGAATTTTCTTGCATTCTTTTGTCCATTGATTTATCTACGAATATCTTTCTTAATTCTACATTTCTCACTTTATCTGTCAGTTTTACACCCGCTATTCCTCTCTAACTAGGAATAATAAACAACTCTTTGTTTTAACGCCAAGTACCTGATGTTGATTAAATAGCTACAAACAAAAAAATGTAACTTAAAACATTTTAATTTGGTGTTTTATATATTTATGTTATTTTAAATTAACACTTCATATTCCTTGTCTATATATTTTGCTTGTTTTACTTGTACTGTCCCCCTTTAGCAATGTTTGCAATGTTTTTTGAGTGTGTGAGTTGTTAAGATTAATTTTAGATTTATTTTTATGTTTAGCATGTGTTCTTCTTTCTGATGATCGCCTCCATGCTAGGCAAAAGCTAGTTGCTGATTTTTATCCATCTTAAATCACAAAAACTTTTTTTGACATTAGAAGTGGATCTATGCAGCCGTGAACTGTCTTAATTTATTCAATTATAATCACGGATTTAAGGTTATGAATTAATCGGCTATTACAAAACTAACATTTCGAATCATATTAATGATTTCTAAAGTTACGGCGATAATTGCAGAATTCAAGTTAAAGTGGCAAACTTATTTAATCAAAGGTATCCTCAGTTGCTATATATTTCACAAGGTACTGTGTCTAAAATTCATGCACAATTCAGAGAACTTGGACGTGTCAAACCATTAAAGAGGAAACTGCACTTCGTTCAAGATAATGTGAAAGTGGATATTATGTTGTGTCGTGGAGAGTCCAACGTCAAATTTCTCGTCAAAATGAATAGATGGATTTCTGTGAAAGAGTTATGAATAAATTGAACAGAAATGAAATAGCTGTTGGTACAATTCCTTTTTCCGATGAATCAACATTCACATTGAACAGGGAAATAAACAGACAAAACTATAGATATTGGTCAGAGGAGAATCCTCATTGGATGCGTGAGACACATACTCAGTATCCTCAAAAGTTGAACGTTTGGGCAGGTATCACAGGTGATCATATTATTGGTCCTATTTTTGTAGAAGACAGCCAAAAAATATTTAAGCATGATTAGAGACGAAGTTGTTCCTGAGTTGGCCAACTTATATCCCAACGCAATAAATCCGAACCTACCGTATGAGAATATCTGGTTCCAGCAGGACGGAGCAACACCCCATTAATCTTTAATTGTAAAAAAATTACTTGAATGAAATTTTCCCCAATAAATGGATTGGACAAAGAGGTACTATCGAGTGGCCAGCTAGATTGCCGGACCTTACGCTCTTGGATTTTTTTCTGTGGGGTTATCTCAAGAACAAAATATAATATGCAACACAGTCAACTAGCATTGCAGATCTCAAAGAAAGGATAACTAAAGAAATACGGGCTATTTAAAATATCACGAGTTGACTTAACTGCAGTCACGTTTTTTTATCTAATGTTTGATAATGAATGATAAATCTAATTAAATTATTTTAATCATTGAGAGACACTTCAGCATTTATAATTACTAAGAAAACTGATATTGTTCTATCTTTTAATGTGATAAAACGAATATATTGAGTCAGGTATATTTAAAAAAATAAACCAAATTAAAATATCTTTTCACTTGCCCAGTTATCTTTCATTAAGGATTTCTAAGCCATATATTATATGTGTATTATAAACAATGTCTCAATTAAATTATTTAGGTACTTAAAACAATAAAAATTATTAAAACTCTTATCTATTGTTTTATCAATGTCATTTTATATCAGTTACTATTTGTTTGTTTGTCTATTTCTCAGGAAGCAAATATCCTTTTTAACAACATTTAAAAATAGTTTCTACAGAAGATTATATTTATATTCATATATATTCATCATTAAAATACTTAATTAAGATTATAAATACTTTTTTAAATATGACTATATATCCCTCTCTTGTCAGATTGACATTTAATCTGACGATGCTTCTTAGCGAAACGGCTTTGTTTTCTTGTTATTTTTTTAGCTCTAGACAAATTCAATTTATTTGTTGAACACAAAAATATTAAAATAAACCACAAAAAATGTAACTATATTTCACTATGTAATTTCTTCTTTTTTACTTTCGTTGATTGAAAAAGCTAACTTATATCAAAATGTTGTAGACTATTTTTAACGGCATCTTTTAAAATTTAACGGAAAACTATTTACAGAATAGACCCCTTAAAAAGCTTTAGTAGGTATCTTTTCCTAAATTTTTAAAAGTTTGAAAGTCCTGGAGTGGAATCAGAATAACCTATGTATGTATGTATGTATGTGTCAGGGGTGATAATCACACTGCGACCCATAAGATCAATTGTGTCCCCCCTTACTTGCCATATTCTGATGTTTTCTCAGATTTATAGCAGCTCTTCGAGTCCTATTTTCCTGAGGAAGTTTAGGACATCGTCGGGCTTCAATTCAGGTAGATCCCCCTCTTCTATTTCATGTGCTCCTAGGTATCTAGCCCTAGAATTTTGCAAGGCAGGGCATTCTGCGAGTATGTGTATTGAGGTTTCATCCTCTTCCTCACAGAATCTGCACTTTGCTTCATATGCTAACCCTAGTTTCTTCATGTGGCTTCTTAACCGGCAATGCCCGGTTAATATTCCCGTTAGAATTCGGAGCCTTTTTTTACTGAGGTTGAGGCAGCTAAGAGATCTCTTCTGGTCATAGTTCCCCAGTAGTATCTTAGATTGCCTTAGTCCTTCCAGCTGATTCCAGTATTTGAATTTTTCCTTCTCCATTTCTTCCCTTAGTTTTCCTAAGATTACTCTACTGCTGATCCCACAGGATGGTTCTGGTCCCAAATGTGGGGTTTCAGCTCCTTTTTTTGCCAGCTTATCTGCTGTTTCATTCCCCTCTATTCCTATGTGTCCCGGGACCCATAGGAGGGTGACAGTGTTCTTCTGGCCTAGTTCATTTAGTTTGCCTAGGCATTCCCACACCATCTTGAAACTGATTATTTTTGAGCTCAGTGCTTTGATGGCTGCTTGACTATCCGACATGATCACAATCTCTTGTCTGCGGTAGTTCCTTCCAATATTGAATTCCACACATCTTTCGATGGCGCGGACTTCTGCTTGAAAAATGCTCGGGTATGTGCCCAAGCTTTCTGAGTATTTGGCTCTCGGTCCAAAAACTCCTATCCCGGTTCCCTCGTCTAGCTTGGAACCGTCCGTATACCACTTTATGGTATTCTGATTTAAATTCTGTATGGTGTCTTCATCCCATTCAGATTTATTACTCAACCTTGTGATGAATTTTCTCACAAAGTTGAATTTCTTTGGCATATCATCTTGGGGCATTTCCCAAGTTTGATCAAAATGAAGTGATCGGGGTTTTTCCCTGATAATTCCTTCTTTGATCATTCTATATATCGTTTTCTTCCTTACACTTTCTAACAGAATGTGCAGTGGGGTTACGTTTAAAATCACCTCCATTGCAGCAGTGGGGCAAGTTCCCATTGCTCCAGTGATACATGAACAGGCTAGTCTCTGAATCTTCGAGAGGTTCCTCGTCGTATTCAGATTAGCCCTTACGCCCCAAGCCACTGCCCCATATGTGATTACTGGTCTCACTATTGCTGTGTACATCCATTGCAGGATACGTGGGTTACATCCCCAGTTCTTCCCTGCAATGTTCCTACACACCATGAGGGCCTTGGTTGCTTTGTGTATTACTTCGTCTTCGTGTTTGTTCCAGAGTAACCTACTATCTAGGATTAGCCCTAGATATTTGACCTCTGTTTTCCACTCGACGATGTTCTCCCCTATTCTTATGATCTTTAGATTAGGTTTCTTTTTCCTTGTAAAGGCTACTAGTGTGGTTTTGGTGGGGTTAATGCTGAGTCCCACCGAGTCACACCATTGTTACGCAATGTTCAGTCCTCTTTGAACAATGTCACAGAGGACATTTTCATACTTCCCTTTTGCCAGGATAACCATGTCGTCGGACAGAATAACCTAGGTAATAGTGTAAGATAATATTTTAATCCCTTTTTGTTTGGAATTGAGGAGAATCTGTATCAATATTATCTGCGGATTTAATATGACTTCTTGTGGCATTTCCATAGCTTTTTTGTAGTTCTGGAGTGATTATTTTGCTTTTTAGCATTTCGAACACACTTTTTATTCTAATGGGACTCTAATGACTCTTTGAGATTTACGAAGCATAAGAAGAGGGAGTAAGAAACTAATGTGTAAAAAATACTGTACACTGTCATCTGAATGTGAATTTCCACTAGACATAAAATATCTAAACATTCTATTTTAATACCAATATCAAAGCGGAATTAATTTCTACCAATCTTATAGTAGTTATATTTTGCCAGAATAGATATGGAAAGAATATAAATATCAACTTTGATTCCGTGTTTATATAAATATATCTTTTTTTGTGTTAATATCACCGCGTGGCGGACAATAATTAATATCAGGTCAAATGACCGAGTTGATAAAAAAATAATAATAGCATAAGGGGTATCCAATAAGTCGACGACCCATGCTATCTGGAAGTTGTATGATTTGCAACAATATATTTTATTTTGTTTAAACTAAACGTATGTAAATTTATCTTGACTCGATGAGATTAAAAATTGCAAATCTTGTTTTATTAATGGTCTTGCACGTTACGTTATGAATGCTTTATATACATAACTATAAAATCGAGTGAATCACCTTGAATTGGCTTGACGATAGTAGGATACAATTTACTATATTATACTTTCGTTCGATACCCTAATATTTACTGAAATATTGCAGTAATTGGGGATACCGTAATAAATAGATCATTAGTAACTTTGGAAATGTATCTTTAATATGTGTTAGTGTTTTAATCAGCTAGTAAATGTTTTATTTTATATTTTTAGATTATTTTTATTTATAAACATACATGGTGTGACAAAATTTAACAGTCAACGGCATGTGCTGACTTGCGAGTTTGCAACTTCTAGCTTGTTTAGGAATAATAGGATCAATTACAACGGCCCCACAGCAGCAGAAAGAATGCTGGATTTTCTTTTACAACAATGTTATATAAAAAGAGGGGCTGCAACGGTTGAATTACGAATACAGCAGACGTAAAATAAAAAATCTGATGATCTGGTGGTAATATTAGGATCCTGAAAAACATTTTTTAGGGCTATAATTTAACAAAATATGGACCGCCACTGGAATCAAACGTCTACTATTAATCTTTTGTATCTCTCTGTGTTTCTTTGTAAATATTTTTTTATGGAAGATACAGCCACCCTTTAAAATGCCAATTTCAATATTGAATATTTAAACTACATTAAACTACAGCCATCTGTTAAAGACTAAATGTGACGCCTATGGTCGGCTGACCCTCAACCCTTAGCAAGTCGTCGCGCGCAGCAGGTGTGTGTGTGATTTTTAGACTTGAGACGACGTTAGACATTAGAAAGAAACACATGAACAACTCATCGATAAAAGTGTATTTTACGCACGATAATTTTTTAGTACTTATACACTTATGGTTGTTCTTTTTATTTTATGTATTAACATTTTGTTTCGTTATTTATATTAAAATTGATAAGTATACAGTCCACTATCTTTATCACAAAGTTGTGACCGTCCCCAACATCATCTACATTTGTCTAACTTAATTATGTCTGTAGCCTAATTTTTTATACGGTTTAATATTGTACTAGAAAAAAAGATGTTGAAAATTGTGTATTTCAGCTTATTCTATTGTTTCTACTTATTTGTTTCAAGTAGTTTAATTTGCAATACAACATGAAGTGGACGAATAAATTAATTAAGAATTTAATAAAAAATATTCAGTCATCCGTATTCATGGAATCCCCGTGATGTACAGAAACTAAAGAAGAAAAGTACACTTCACGCATTATGATTATGAATAGGGGGATATGCTTTAATTCGTCTACATCAAGCACCAGGTACTTTCAATAGCGGGCTTGGTTCTTATCTTTCTCGGTCTCGTCTGTTTAAAACGTATTTTTCCACCGAGTATTCGCCTTTTCGAAAATCTAGACGCCCTCTGGAGGATAAATAATAAACCTACTTTGTGAGTAATCGCAAATTATTTTTAATTTTATTTTGGATTGTTATGTGGAGGTTGATGTTTGATTCTTTTATTTGTATTTGTAAAATTACCACCAAACAATTAAAATACCCAACTCAACCACTGAGTTCAACACGTGAAACAAAAAGATTACTCACAATCCTCCATATTTGTTTACGTTTCTTAGCGCCCTCAACAGTAGTCGAAATCGAAATGTAAATTGTTGAAGTTATTAGACCTAAATGTTGTTAGGTTAGGGTTGTTATAGTCACACAGAAAAATTTTTTAAATAGGTATTTAGGGAAAAATTGTTTTTTATCCAATAATATTTGTAATATCAGATATTTAAAAATAAAAATCTGTGAGTTGAAGATAGTTTAATTAGCAGTATACAAATGAAAAAGCTAGATACTCGTAAAACTATAAGTAACAGTTATTTTCATTAATTCATGGAAACACTTACATAAACAGCTCTGAAATTAAATGTATGGGTTGGCATTTTAGTGGTTCACATTATTATACAGTTTTTCATTGACAAAAATTTTCTCAGGACAACTTATTTATATTTCAAATGAAAAATTGCAATTAATAATAATTATCCTGTTTCTTTAATTAATAAATTATACAAGTTTTTTCATAACTTTAGGTTAAGTTTTACTGTAACACTTTCCCAACCTTCTTCTTTAACAGGTAATTTTGTTGGTGCATTAAATTTCTTTGGACCCATTTCCTATAAGTTTGGACATATTCTACATAAATACAACATAAACTTTGGGTTTAAGACAAGTAATAACTTAGGCTCTTTTTTAATTAATGTAAAGGATTCTATTCCTGTCCTACGCTCACCAGGTATTTACAAACTTTGTTGTGATGATTGCAATGCGGTTTATATAGGTCAATCTGGTCGCCTCATAGACACTAGAATTAAAGAACATATTAAGCTTGTTGATAAATTTAAACATTATAATCCACCTACCTCTCCCTCAGCTTTCGCCAACCATATTATTTCAGAGAACCATAGTTTTTCCATTTCTAACTGCTCCAGGTTACATAAATGTTTTAAGGGACCTAGAATGAACCTTTTGGAGATGCTTGAGATTAATGAAGCCACGAAAAATAACTCATTAGTATGCCTTAATGAACAACTTAAACCCAAAGATCCATACATCTTCCTTCACCTTCCGTTTTGAGTTTTGTTTACCCTTAGTATAGCAGATGGTACTTTGTTCCTCCATGAAGTCTCTTGTTTCTGCATCATCATTGGTCGTGGTTTTAAATCATTTATTAGTATGCTATTTTTCACAGATGATTAATTACTTTATTGTTCTATTATTCTCTTGTATTCATTTAACCGAGTTGTAAACATTTCCTTTGTTTTGATTGTCAATATGATCACTCTCTATAACATATGTCATTATATCTTTCTTCTTCTCTTTTATATTGACAGTCATTAATGAGGATTTGTCTCTCGGTAGTTTGATTTTTATTGTTTGTTTTTCATTCTAATTAATAATTGATATTGTACGGATTCTCATATATTGTTGCTAATTGATGTTCAATGTATCTTGAATGATTGCAGTATAGCATTAGTTGCCCTCTTTCCTGAAAATATTTTGTTACTATTTTCGATGTGATCAAAGATATATTTTTCGATTTCCTGTTCCATGATCTGTGTCAATTCATTTATCATATCATAAGTTCTATGATTTCCCAATCTCTGTGTGTCTATCGCCATTTTTAATCTCACGTGCAGAAGATAGTTATTCTCTACCTTAGTGTGGTGTAATTCAGTTATTAAGTTTTTTGTCGCTCTGCTTAATATGGACAATGTTCGACAAACAATTTTCCAATATGTTTTGTGACTATTTCACAACTTTTTCAATTTTACTATTATTTCTTTTTCCAATTCAGTTTTCCTTACTTACAAGGATTACTGTTTTTCACTTTGACTCTCAATTCTCTGCTACATTAGTTTCAGAGAATTTGATAAAGTTGTTCTTGACTGTGGGAACCTGGTTTAAATGGGTTCACAAATTCATGAATTCCTTTGTTAAACCAAAATTAATTCCCTTATCGGGTAATTTGGTACTTGAGGTACTTCAACCTCCTGAAATAATTTTTGTATGCCAAACATTTAAAAGTCATTGAGCCCATGGCTCCCCCTTTTTTCAATGTCCAAATATTGTTTTATTTTCTCATCCTTACTTTCGTTTCTTATAACATAGTACCATAACTCTTGCTTGGTCTTCAACCAATTATTTAAGTATATATACATAACTTTGCTACAATTTCAATGTCAAACTATACTGCTGTCTTGCAATCTTCAAGGAGCATACTAACCTTTTACTTGTAAATTTCATTTTATAGGTAAGGAATTGTTATTAACCTTTATATTAGTTTGTAATGTATGTTTTTCTTTGTAACCTGATGATGGCCGTATTGTAGGCCGAAACTTGCCTTACATTTTCAACTTTCAACTTTTATACTATTAAGTAATAAATACTGTGACATTGACATTGGTTTTTCCTTTCTTTATTATTTATATTTGTTATTATTGACTTACGTGTAAGAAATTTTTGCAGCAAAATTTTTGGGGGCGTTGAATTTTCGGGAAAGGGGCCAGTGCAATGGCCGGCGATATCACCGTATCATTTTCTTTTAGATTTTTTTATGTGAAGACAGAAAAGTTTAGTCAACTCCGCCTGTAGATCTTGCAGAAATGCAACAAAAATTGTGGAACACACCGGTGGTATTTACAAATCTACGAAGAGGTTCTAAAAACAGATTCATTTTATGGTCAATAGAGGTAATTTCACTCATTTAATTGACTATTTTGGTAAAATTTCATATCTTTTACAACATCCAAAAATTTTTTTAATAAAATTTGACTTAAATCTTGGTTTTCGAGTTTCTGGGGTGTCAAATTTTCGTTATTGGAACACCATGTATGTTGTAATCACATACAAAACAATTTAAACACAAACACTCACCTACACAAAACAAAAAAAAAATAGAATAGCTTCACAACTGTGAAGAAACAAACAAAAAGTAAGTTTTATTGAAGAAGTAGAAATTAAAAGACATTATACAGATCAGCAATGAAAAGTAGTCAATAAGATAGTTGGTTCTCTTTTATTAAACTGCTTTATTTTGATCATGTATTTGATTTTTCTACATCAAGTTAGTGATTTTGATGTTAGAAGTAAATAAATCTAGAATAATTACCTCGGTATAATAGTACCTATGCTCTAATTTTGTTAATGTATTTCCTATTTAAGATAACTTTGCAATGATATAGAAAAACCAAGAAAACACTATATCGTTTTGCACTTTACAATAACTTAATATATTTGTGTTACATTTACTTCTTATCTGTGTATAAAATGAAGATTCAATCAAAGTAAACAGTTTAATAATGGAGAATTCCTAAGATTTATTTGTTCATTAACAAATTTAAATTGTTGATTAGCTAGATGTTTTTTTTTATTTTAAAAATAAAATTTAGTTTTCTTTGAAGAAATAAAAAAAGTTATTTTTTAAATAAAGAATGGAAGTTTAGTTCAAACGTTTAGTTATTCATTATTCTAAGTAAAACTACTAGTTTAGGTAAAAGAAATACTCTAATGAAGATTTCATTCAGCGAAATTTTACAGTCGTTAATAAACCAGACGATAAAATTCCATATTTAGAAGTTCTGCAAAAGTATATAAAACTTCGTCCATTACGAGTAAAATCAAATCATTTTTTCTTAAGATACGCCAAAGGAAAATGTGCTCAAGTAAGAGTGAATCGGAGGCTGGCCTTCTCAAACTGCTAAAATCTTAAATTGGCCTAATCCCGAGAACTATACTGGCTATTCGTTCAGGAGGACATCAGCAACGCTTTTGGCTAATAAAGGTGTCAATGTCCTCGGATTAAAGCGTCATGGAACTTGGCGTTCATCGATAGTGGCAGAAAGCTATGTAGAAGATTATCTTCAAAATAAATTAGATTTTTACGAAAAAATATTGTGCAATACTAGTAATACTACTAATGTATGCGATTCTGTAGGTGTTTCTGTTAGAAGTGAATCCACAGCCCAAACAAGTGGGATTTTATTAAATTATTTAACAAATTGTACCATAAGTTTCAATATTAGTAAATTATTCGTTAGTTTTCTTTATTCTTTCAAAAAATAAATTAAAATTAAGAGATTTTTAACTCGTCGGTAAGTGAATTACTTACCGTCGAGTTGCTAGTAAATGTCACCTATTGACGTAAAACCTGTCACGGTAAAATTATCAATCGTGCAAAAAGTATGTTGCGAATAATGTTTGTAGAATAAATTATAAAACTAAAAATACCACATCACCGTTTTGTTCTAAAGGTATTTAAAATAATATATTAATTTTTTATCCATGTCCAATCTCTTTATTTTACAGTTTTATAATTTGGCAACGCTCCGGAATAGTTTTGTATAAAATGCAAGAAATTCAAATCTTTTACACTTACAATAAAATTTATTTGAAGTCTTTTAAAGTGAATATTTAAATAAATTGAAAATAATAATGCAAAGGAATTACCAACATAAGATTTATTTGTTTAATTATATTAACATAAGAAATGAGACTTTAAGATGAAGTTTAGGTCATTATTTATTAACACATAACATATTTTACCTAATATTTGGCTTGAAAAACATTATAACTAGGTTAATTATTTTTGGTAACTTTAGGTTTTCCATCATCCATCTTGCTAGACATTATCTTAATAAGGCCATTATCTCCTTTATTATCATAAGCAATTTTTCTTATTATACTGACAACATGAACTCTCGCTCTCTCTCTTCTGAAAGCAACGTTGCCAAATTGCCGTAAGCTTTTGTAAAAAAGTGTAATAATTGTGGAAATAGTAATTTACGTAAAAAAGTTCCGAAAGTGATATTTTGCAAGTCCCGTAAAATTCCGATCGTGTTACGTACAATATTTATTTTGTGGCCGTTAATTTTTGTTAAAAAGGATTGGATGAATATATTTGCTTATTATAAATTCCATAAAACAATTGCCCTTAAAAATGATTTACCTACTTATGAATATTATTTATACAATTATAGCAATTACCTATATTTATATTATTAGGGATATTCACAGAAGTGGAAGTATTGAAATTAGTATTATTAGATGTCAGTATTTGTACTAATTTTCGGAATATTCATTTCGTTGTGACCCTTTTCGATCTGTGATGCTATTGGAATATTATTTCTCAAAGAATTTTCGACGTATCCTTCTGCTATACTGGTTGATTTCCAGCCACCTTGTCTTTTCAAAATAGTTATACTACCACCACCATCAACCAATAAAGTTGTTAAGCTTCTTCGCAAACAATGTCCGGTGTTTGGAATGCAGTAATTTAAGAAATTTAGCTATTTTGCAGGCGCTATTACCAAAAGTGTGAATACCAATAGGTTGTGTGGTACATTTTCCGTTTTTGTAATATACAAATATATATACACCTGCAGAAGAACCATTGGCAAACAATGGGGGTTGAGACCCAGTATTGTCCATTGGTTATACACGGTGGTCGTAAGACCCACACTCATGTATGGATCATTGATATGGTGGCCAGCCCTATGTAAGGAAGTCAACCGGAAAAGGGTGGGAAAGGTACAGTGACTAGCTGCCTGGAAATGATCTTACATCTGACTCCACTAGACCTATATAGGAAGGAATGCGCGGCCAACGCTGCTCTCAGACTCAATGCAGTCTCACCATGGCCTAAGGTAAACTACGGCCACTCCAAGATTCTGAAGGAATTCAGTCTTATCTTAAACAACACAGACTACACGAAACCCACCCCGATGTTCTACCGCAAGTTCTCGTTGGACATCCCATCCAAAGAGAAGTGGACGGCGAACCTAATTAAGCCAAATGGGACGCTCTTCTATACAGATGGCTCAAAACTAGAGGGGAGAGTAGGAAGTGGAGTCTTCTCAGAGTCCCCACCACTCAACCTATCATTCCGTTTGCCGGACTACTGCAGTGTATTCCAGGCAGAAATGGTAGCTATTAATGAAACAGCAAAATGGGTACTTCAAACCGGAGTCGAGTCCAATGAAATATCTATTCTAAGTGACAGCCAAGCTGTCATTAAGTCTCTAAACTCAGTCTACCTAGATGAGCTAATACAAGACCAGGGGCACCTATCGCTGAACCAACCTGAGGTGGCGGGAAGAACCTTCTTGCAACTCGTCAAGACAGATATGGCCATAGCTTAGCCTGCGACGCACCAAGGATATTCTATCTCTCTCCAGGAAATCCATCGGAAACGCGATTGCGGCCATCACTGGACACTGGCTTGGAGGATGCCATGCTGCACGCATGGGAATTTCACAAAGGAATGACTTTTGCAGAAGTTGTCAAGACGAAGAGGAGGAAGAGACGATGTCACTGCCCTGCCCTATCCAGGCAAAGATTTTCTGCTCTGGGACAGCTCTATTTTGACAACTTATCCGATCTTCAGTCGGTTGGTATCAAAAGCATCATGCTGTTCATTGACTGCAGCTATTATTATCTGTATAAAGAAATATTATTTTCTCCAATGACGACAAAGGTTCTCCTCCAGTGTGGCTTTGTTTAAATTTGTACTACAAATAGTTATCTCCAATGAAAACTAATTATTGTTTTTTTTTTCAGTATTGATACCATGGTTTGTTGGAGGAGCAGCAATAGTGTGGGCATCTCCAGCAGTGGTAAAACTAAAATCCAACGACACAGATGTAAATCCTTTGGGCCGAAGTATTACTACCGTGGAAATATCGATGATATTGGGAGTGCCAGCCATGACCGGATTATTTGGATCAATTTTTTTGCCGAAACTAGCTGACCTTATTGGAAGAAGAAGAAGTATCCAAGTGATGGGTCTCGTAATGTTTGTCAGCATCGTCGGAGTAGCCTTCAGCCCTAACGTAGAATTAATAGTTACTTGTATTTGTTTTATCGCGATCGCAGTTTCAGCGATATGGGGAATTTGTCCCATATATCTAACTGAAATATGCGAAAACCACAACAGGGCAAAATATTGTTGCTTCATGGCGTTGAGTTTTCCTCTTGGAGAACTGTACACTTACCTCATCGGTCCTCCGTTTAGCGTTAGAACGTTTACTTTACTTATAGCAGCTCCTTTAGTAATTTTTCTTATATTTTCTTTCTTTATTCCAGAAAGTCCTGTGTATTCATTGTCTAAGGGAAGACCAGATGTATGTAAAAAGGTGTTACGACAATTGAGAAGTAATAAGAGTCTTAAGGAACTTGATGATGATTTCAATGCGATTCATCAAGCTTTAGAAAGTGAAAGAGCAAAGAAAGGAATAAGCATAATGAAAATTTTTAAAAGTAAAGAAGGTAGAATTGGGATTATGTTAGGTTTTATACCTATCACCATACAGCATTTATCCGGGGTACCGGTCGTTATGCCCTTAATGGCTCCCATTTTGAATGAATCCGGATCAAACATGTCCGGAGATAATATTGCTATTATAGTAGGCATCGTAGAAGTATGTACATATACTTTTGCTTCTTTAGTAGTTGAGAGAGTAGGAAGAAAACCACTACTGATATCTTCTAGTTTAGGAACTGGATTGTGCGTATCAGTATTAGGACTCTTTTTCTACTTAAAATCAATAAACTCCCCTTTCGTCCATCAATATCCATGGATACCTATAATAAGCATGTCGGGGTACATTACTATGTACGGAGTAGGGCTTGGACCTACACCGCTGGCAACGATTAGTGAATTGTTTCACTCAGATTTGAGATCCACTGCCTCGGCCATCATTATGAGCACGGTTGGCTTCATATTTTCTTGTTATCTTTTAATTTATCCTCTTCTTTCCGAAGCCATCGGTATTCATTGGTGTATGTGGATATTCGGATCGTCTTGTTTTATTGGTGCATTCCTTGTTTATACCATGTTACCAGAAACTAAGGGAAAAAGTATTTCTGAAATTCAGGACATTTTAAAACATTATTAAAAAAGTATGTAGGTATTTTTTATACAGGAATATATTTGTACATTATTTTGTAATATATTTATATTGTAAGTTAGTTTATTTTTTTCATTGCGATTTGTTTTTTTTATAAGAAGACTACAGGTAGCAGTATGTGGAATATTTGTCATATAAAATGTTGACAGAGAGCAAGTATTATCATAATAATCATTTATAGAATTCATTTTATTTAAGGAGATGTTTTAATTTATTTTTTCTTCAAGCGTATAATAAAACTGTATTAGTTCTTCAACACATACAGTAGAAATAGCCTATTCTTTTACTAGTACAATAATGAACTCTCATTATTATACTAGTAACAAAATAATAAGAAACGGTAGCAACGTCTTATGGGTGTTATAATCAAGAAGGCAGGAACTGTCAATTTCCTTATTTAATTTTGATGTTTTGTTAGTTTTGAAAAGTGTCAGACTCTGAAAGTGTTCCTACCTAATTCAAACTGCAAAAATGTCTCAATACTTACAATGTACGCCTCCGGAATTAGTTGAAATAGCTAATTCCAGTATTGAAACTATAATTCCAACGAAGTCGCGTAAACTGTATGATTTTGCATACGAAAAATTTCTAAAATGGTGCAATGAATATAATGTACAGCAATACACGGAAAACGTTATGCTTGCATACTTCACGAATTTGTCCAGAAAGTTTAAAAGTTCTACTCTATGGGCACAGTATTCAATAATTAAAAGTCAATTAAACATAATGTTAAAATAGAAAATTAATTGCATTTATAAAGCGCCAAGGGGAAAATTATACACCGAAAAAATCAAAAGTATTAACAAAAGATCAATTTGATAAATTTCTCAAGGATGCACCGAATAATGTTTATTTAGCAACAAAGGTAGGTACTTTCTTATTTCTTTTTAATCATTATTACGTTTATAAAACCGTTGACAGTGATATCTACTCACAGATCAATATTTAACTTGACAGCAAATATTACTTCATTTCCTATTTACAACATGTAATGACGGCAGCTCAGTGGTAAACCTTTGGCCTCGGTCGCGAAGGTCAGTGGTTCTAATCCCAGTGCTACCAGCTTTTTTTTTATTTATTTCAACGTTTGTTTTAGGTTATATTAATATTTGGAGTCACAGGAGCCCTTAGATGCGATGAACTTGTTAATTTAAAGTCTAGCGAAATCCAAGATTTGGGAAATTTAATTTTGGTTAAAATCATAAACACAAAAAACAAAAAACAACGGTCGTTTACTATAATTGGCGATTTTTATTTGAATTTGGTAAGACAGTATACGGCTCTTCATCCGGATGATATTGGCCTGCAGCGATTTTTTATTAAATACCAGAATGGTAAATGTCACCGTATGGTAATGGGTATCCACAAAATATCAAACGTACCAAAAGACGTTGCTACGTCTTCATAAATATACAGGACATTGCCTTCGGATGACTTCCGCAATTAGTTTAGTTGACAACGGAGGTGATATTACCGCTTTAAAGCGGCATGGTGGATGGAAATCCACCAGTGTTGCTGAAGGGTACTTAGATGATTCCATTTCCAGTAAAACACAAACTGCACAAAAAATACTTTTGGCAAGAACAACCAAGTAATAGTTCTGGAATCGCTGACACAATAATCGACAATCAACTTACTAATAATATGATGTATACCAATGACAAAATTGTAAATGTCGACGCGGTGGCAGTGGCTTAAATTTAAACAACTGCAGTATACAAAACTACACATTTAATATTACTGTTAATAAATAGGTAACACTTTATGTAATTTTTCGTTTGTATTAATTAAATAGTTGAGATATTAACAAAGCCTTCTATATTTTTTATAAACTATAATTCCAACGAAGTCGCGTAAACTGTATGATTTTGCATACGAAAAATTTCTAAAATGGTGCAATGAATATAATGTACAGCAATACACGGAAAACGTTATGCTTGCATACTTCACGAATTTGTCCAGAAAGTTTAAAAGTTCTACTCTATGGGCACAGTATTCAATAATTAAAAGTCAATTAAACATTAAACATAATGTTAAAATAGAAAATTAATTGCATTTATAAAGCGCCAAGGGGAAAATTATACACCGAAAAAATCAAAAGTATTAACAAAAGATCAATTTGATAAATTTCTCAAGGATGCACCGAATAATGTTTATTTAGCAACAAAGGTAGGTACTTTCTTATTTCTTTTTAATCATTACTACGTTTATTAAACCGTTGACAGTGATATCTAATCGCAGATCAACATTTAACTTGACAGCAAATATTACCTCATTTCCTACTTATAATATTTAATGACGGTAGCTCAGTGGCAGAGCTTTTATCATCAGTCGCGAAGGTCAGCGGTTCTAATCCCAGTGCTACCAGCTTTTTTTTATTTATTTCAACGTTTGTTTTAGGTTATATTAATATTTGGAGTCACAGGAGCCCTTAGATGCGATGAACTTTTTAATTTAAAGTCTAGCGAAATCCAAGATTTGGGAAATTTAATTTTGGTTAAAATCATAAACACAAAAAACAAAAAACAACGGTCGTTTACTATAATTGGCGATTTTTATTTGAATTTGGTAAGACAGTATACGGCTCTTCATACGGATGATATTGGCCTGCAGCGATTTTTTATTAAATACCAGAATGGTAAATGTCACCGTGTGGTAATGGGTATAGACAAAATATCAAACGTACCAAAAGACGTTGCTACGTTTTTGAAATTAACAAATCCTCATAAATATACAGGACATTGCCTTCGGATGACTTCCGAAATTAGTTTAGTTGACAACGGAGGTGATATTACCGCTTTAAAGCGGCATGGTGGATGGAAATCCACCAGTGTTGCTGAAGGGTACTTAGATGATTCCATTTCCAGTAAAACACAAACTGCACAAAAAATACTTTTGGCAAGAACAACCAAGTAATAATTCTGGAAATGCTGACACAATAATCGACAATCAACTTACTAATAATATGATGTATGTCAATGACAAAGTTGTAAATGTCGAAGCTGAAAGCGGTGGCAGTGGCTTAAATTTAAACAACTGCAGTATACAAAACTGCACATTTAATATTACTGTTAATAAATAGGTAATATGTAATTTTTCGTTTGTATTAATTAAATAGTTGAGATATAAACAAAGCCTTCTATATTTTTTATAAAATGCATATTATTATTACGCTTGAAGAAAAAATAGTATACGAGTATGTTACTCGGAGCAGAAGGCCCATTATATGTTTTGCCCAGTTTGAACCTGGGCTCAACAATAATGTTGGCCTTCTACTCCTAGTAACATAATATACTATTTTCATAGAATATATAGTAAAATAAATAAAATACATAAACAAAAAAAGAAGAGGCAGTATATCTGTAAATAATAATACTTACAAATATTAATTACTGAGTGTTTTAGGTCCCTCATGGTAGCAAACGTATTGTTACTATTAAACCATTATACCGAAACTGTTTACACTACCACTACCAACACGCACTTTTAACTGCCTGACGCGCGTTTCGATAACCTTCGGTCTCTGAAGAAGATAACTTGGTTATCGAAACGCGCGTCAGGCAGTTCGTGGTAGTGTAAACGGTTTCGGTATCAGTTTGGCCAACGGTTCCAGATACAACATTTTAATTTTAATTAAACCAGTATATTAGTATTTTTATTGGTTTAATTACCAGTTAGTTAGTAATGGACACCTAAAACCTGTTAAAATTGGACACACGAAAAAAATATATTCTAGAATTCTTGGTTGCTCCTGCTCCTTTTTCTTTCAGTCAAGTAAGGTTAGGTTAGGTTGACACGGTGGTTCGGGATAGAACCCACGTAGGCCAGAGGCTCGTTGTGATGCCATATGGGCATACCCCAGAACAGAAGAACCTTTTCCGACAGGATAGTGAAAGAGTAGGTGGACCATCATCTCTTCCTCCTCCTCGTCCATACAGCTTCTACAGAAGTCTTTATGTTTTAAGATTCCCATACGTGCAGCATGATATCCTCCAAGCCAGTGTCCAAATGCGTTTCTAATAGAGTTCCTGGATAGAGATAAAATATTTTTGATTTGCCGTAGGTCAAGCACTGGCTATACCTATCTTAACGAGGTGCAGGAATACTCCTTTCGCGATGGGTGCCCCTGGTCTAGTATTAGCGGTTATAGCTGTGAGCATCGTACCTGCTCTTTCTGTCCCCTTGGCTAAACTAGAATCGCCGTCAATCTTTTCACCCCGCATTTTGCGGGGTGGTAAACTGTGGAAGATACCACACGTTTTTTCTCATCCGGAGTGTTAATTTCTTTAGCAAAATACATTTTTCTTTCTTTTTGTCTAAGTCTATTGAAAGGAAGATTTTAATCATAAACTTAATGATTTAAGCAAGATTAATGAATAAAAAACTATTAACTTTTATGAATAAATCACTGGTTTGTTCAATTTTATCAGGAAATATTATCTTTTGGTAAAATACACTACAATTTAATACTTTTATAATAAAAATTGTATGAGTTGTATTACATATGCAACCAATTATACACATGAGTATGGTTTCTCATGTTCCAGTTAATTTCACCCACATACTTAAAAACAATATACCGCGCAAGAGAGAGGTCCGACAGCCGGAATATAGGGCGCCGCCATATTAGACTACCTTTAAGTACCGGCTTGGCCCAGAAGGATCCAAATTAAATTTTTTATGTTTAAATTTTTAATTCGAAAAAATAGCGAAAAAATATTTATTAATTAAAGAGGAAAATAATAGGAAACCACAAAATTTAATAACATGTAGTATAAAATTAATTACACTTACAAAGTGTTTGTTAAAAATAGGAATTATATATTATTTTAAATAAAAAAGTACAATTAAAGGAATAAGGGTTGTGTTAAGTGTTTTTAAATAATTTAAATTAATACCCAAAAGAATTAAATCCAAATCCATCATTAAATAATATATGATTTTACTACCAGTTAATTAATTAATGAGTGTTAGAAAAATTGTTAATAAAAACAGAATAGGTAACTTAATCAACATGTTTGCTTTTTAAAAGTTTATTAAACTTCAAATACATTAACATCAAACAAATTAATACAAAATACAAACTTCCACAGTATATTGACAAAATTTAATATTTTTAAGGTAATGAAACCTTTTTAATCAAAATCATCGTCAGATTGACATATTAAAGTTACATTTTGTTTTGATTTATTAAATAGTGTCAAGACTAGACCAACTATTGAAGTAATAATGTAAATTATTGATAAATGTTAAGAGTATCAATAATACAGCATCCGCCAAAATAAACAGTACCACATATAAAAAAAGATTTGTGAATTCATTTTAAAATGTACACCATGGCGTTGCAAACAAGCTTCATGACGTTTCTGAAGATCATTAAACATATTTAAGAAAAGTGGTTGCTGAAAATAAAATTTCTTTAATTCTACTTACTTGCTTAATTTCCTTCTCTGTTCTAAAGATCTTGTTTTTCCACTTCCTGAAGACGAAGAAGAAAAAGGTGACTTATTTAAATTATATGAAGTTGACGGAATGCAAATATTTTTGTCAGACATCTTCCTCTTTTTATCAGAGCATGTCAGTGTTTCAGGAACATTTATTTCTGCATTCTTATTTATATTTAGATTCAATAGGGGTTATTCCTAATTGTTAAAAAGAAAGTCTAAAATAAAAATGATTTAAAATTATTTGTAGAACTAAGTATTACATCGAATTTCATATCATTTAATTACCTAAGGCACAGAGTATATAATACAAACCAGAGTATCGACTCTATATGGAGGGGGTAAGCATTCATTTCAGGTATCGCCATGACACTTTGGGAGTATCCATAGCCGTCCCCGTTAGCTTTGGTTAAGGTAGGCAGTTGGTTGTATGTGAATAAATCAGTGGTGGCGTTTGTATTGTGTGGAAAAGTGCATTAAACTATTTAATTCAGGTACAGAAAACTGCGAAGGAGATGCGGAACAAATGTTACTTACTTTAAATGACATTAAAATAAATGCTACTGATGCATGTATTCCTTCTCAGTGTTCTGTATCTGATAAAGATACAGATTGATGTGTGTTTTTTTAATTATTGATATCCTTCCTTACTAACGAGGAAAATTGCGTGCAAAACATACATATTCGGTCATTTATTTTGCGTAGAAATTCTATTTATATAATTATTTAACCTAAAAAACCAATTTTACTTTTTTTAAAAACAAATAAATCAACGTTTAGTTATTCCATGTTTCTAAAATAACAATTTTCTCAACAATAAAGAAAAATTTCAAGTACGGGTCTTATTTATAATAAAAAATTTTTTAGTACTACCCTGAGCTTATACCACAAAACAGAATATTGGTTACCACAAAACAGACTAATCAATTTTCTGTTTTGTGGTTTATACTCCAAAAAAATGGCCGCTCTTGTCTTATAAACATCAAAGGTGCCGACAGCGAGTCGATACTCTGGTTTGTATTATATACTCTGTGCCTAAGGTTTGCCCATATTATCTAAAATTTCATACATAAAAAATTTACATACTTGGTTTTTCTTTTGGGACTTGATGTTTCACCTTGTGGTGAAGAAAGAAGTAATTGACTTTTTGAAGGCGTAGGAATCAAAGCATTGTCAAAAATTCTGGGAACTGCAGACAGTTTCAACTCTTTTATGTTAAGATTTTCCTGAATTTCCTTTTGTCATCCGACTTTTAGTACTCTTACACTGCTTCACTAAACAACTCATTACCGTACCTAATCTCTGTCACTAAAATTAAAACACAACACAAACCGAATTTTCGCAATAAGTTCAAAATCACTATAAGCTGCTATAATCATATAAGCACGATGGTCAATGATCACAATCGCATAAGCCGGTCCTGAACCTAGATAAATTGTCACAATTACTACTTTGTTTGAGGTTAAAGCAAGCAAACCCCAGAACGAGTTTGCTAAATTATCATTGGCTGACACAGGCAAGAGTGTAACACAGATTACTCTGATCTACACTAAATAACAAACTAGTCGCGTTGTCTATCTGCTTTTATTCCATGTGCAGTAAAATGCGCAGTAGGACTTTACTCGGTATATTGTTTTTAAGTATGTGATTTCACCAAATAACCATTTTACTTTTATGGAGCCCACAAAAAAATTAATTAGTTAATAAAGAAATTTAACGTTAATTCTTGCGAAAGGGGGTTGTTTGATTTTAATTAATTATATTTCCATGCAATATAAAATCTTGTTTAAATCTCATTTTTTAACCTGACCAACAATCAAAATAATAAATAAAGTTAAAACGTTCCTAATCATAAAAAATATTGAGGCAGTAGGAAAAATCGGTTACACAACGCGTTGGAAAGTGTATTTCTTGCACATTCGTTTCCTAACTCGCCGGTACTAAGCTTGTGCTAAATTTTATTCATGCTTAATATTTCACTTTCCACATTTGTTATGTAATATACTATTTTTTCATACTGTACTGTAAAGTGCCATTTCCCGGACTCGTTTGGGTCCGGAAAATGGCACTTTACAGTACACTTGTACTTTACAGTATTCTTCAATTCTCCCAAAGGTGGTTTGAAATAATAAGTAAATCAAAATAAACGAAGCTTTTATTCTAGTTTTTGAAGACATTAACATTGTTTAACATGTTTTGAAGACATTAATTGTACAAATGCTGTTGCCAGCAAATCCAACTTTCCAACAAGATAATGCCTGACCACATGTCGCAAGAGCCACAATAGACTTCTTTCAATAAAATGATGTCACCTAACCTTGGCCACCAAGATCTCCCGACTTATCCCCAATAGAGCACATGTGGGATATGATGGGTAGGAGATTGCTCAATTTGCAACGTCCTCCTCAGACTCTAGAAGAACTTTGAGAGGAGTTGGTAGTTGCCTGGAATAAGATACCACAGGAGGACATTGACCACCTGATCAGAAGCATGTCTAGGCGCGTTGGATGATGCGTAACACTTAGGGGTGCATCCACACATTATTAAAGCTAAAAGGGCTTTAAAGCAATGCCATAATTTTGAAATTTTTATCATTTACTTATTATGCTTCAGTAAGTACTTATACAAAATTTTATAAAAATAAAATCATTTAAACTGGGTGTTCGGATTTTTATGTCACTTAGTATGTTAAGAGTAATTTGATCAGTAAAAAATTCGAAATAGTTTAAATGCTGGAATAAAGCAAACAAAAGTACTCGAATATTATGACTGCTTTATTATATAAATGGCTTAAAAACAGATATTTTTATTTAAAGATCATAAAGAAAATCGTAAAGAATTATTTAATAAGTGGTATTTATAATAATTTTATTGTTAAATTAATACGAACTGTTTTAAAATCATGGTTTATTGTTATTTCTGACGGTATTTCGTAAATTATATTTAAATAATTAAGGCAAGCAATATAAACAGATTATACAAAATTAGGTTATACACTAATTTATGTAAATACTAATCATTTGATATTTTACAAAGAAATTGGCAACAAAAAAAACTAGGCTGCTTAGTTATCTCTTTTTATGCATATTGTAGCCAAGAGGAAAGTCAGAATGGATTTGTATAGGCTTAAAAAACATACCTACATATTGAGATACGAAGTTATATTATTATAAAAATTATTCATTAAAGAAAAGATTAATTTCAGTAAGAAATATGTATTATGATGATCAAGTCAAAAATAAAATCGTTATAAAGTCAATTGAAAGCAAATAAATAATAAAAAATGTAACCACATTTCATAAAAACGGAAGATAAGTTAATCAACACTAATTTAATTGAAACTAAATAAATATTCAATAAGTAATAGGTTTGGAATAATGGAATATTTCATCTTTTTATTAATTTTTATAAAAAATTTTTTTTATTTAAGTAAACATCATTTTACTACAACTTTAACCAGATAAACATACAAAAAAAAAATGATTTATTCTTTTGAGGTGAAAAATGTACAATGCACTACAAATTTTTTAAAATAAATTAATAAGCAAAAAAAGGTTTTTAAATAAAATTAATAATCAGTATTTCCTCCATGGGCATTACTATAGGCGATGTGGCATGCTATCGATTAAATGGTCGAGCTGGGCTTGCGGAATTCTCTCCCATTCTTCACAAGCAGCATTTTTCAGTTCTCGTAGAGTGATTGGGAGGGTTTCGCTTCTTAATGCGTGTTTTAAGAATGTCCCAGGTATGTTCAATGACGTTCATGTCAGGGAAAAATTTTGAACTGTAACTGTTCGATGTGGAGGTGCATTGTCATGCATAAACACAAATCCATCACCTACCGCCCCCCGGAATAGACGCTCAACTGAATTTAAAACTTCATCGATGTACACAGCACCAGTGATTCTTCATTCCAAACCATAATTCAAATGGAACACGTGGTAGGGCTGTTTCTAATCGGGCTTGTCGTCCTGGGTCCCTCCAAACTAGCGTTCTTCGCAAATCAGAAACCAAGCCAATTCTTGATTCATCAGAGAACATCACTGGATATGCAACTTGTAGATTCCTGTCGATTTCTTTGAGCTATCAATGTTATCTGCCGGTCTTATGCTGCTGTTGTAGATCGACTTCTGCCACTTCTGGGACGATCCTTCACATCATTTGTGTCTTGGATTTTTTTTAATTTTTGATACAGCACCCTGAGTAACACCAACAATATTCGCGATATCACTTTGACTAAAGCCCTGTTGTAACAAAGCAATTACTCTTAAAATATGATATCATGTCTCTGGGCATTTTTAAACAGCTTAAAAGAAATTTAAATAAGAATTGGAATAATGTGAAAGCACCCAAATCAATTAAATAAGACCAAATTAATACAAAAACGAATCAAATTTAGTATTGTTTTGATTCAAAAACGCTTTAAAATAAATATCAACAAGAGTTTTTAAAAAACCATAGGCGGAGATATATATTATTTTTAAATATTCCAAACTTTTGCACATATATGTGTATTTAAAGAAAGTATGGCTCTGTTAAACACTATATTTAAATATACTTACCATAATTTTGAGTATTTTTAAATATGCATAATCAGCAACTGTTATCTACTTATTATTGTTGTATAGGAATGGTAATTTCCTAGTTATTTTCATAATATACCTAAATCTTGTTTTTAAAATACAGAGTTATGACAAAAATGCTAAGGAAACTAATAATATTAAAAAATAAAACTGTTTAACAACGTTCATTTTTATTTTAATAATAATTGCTTTTCAAAAATTCAATGACAGCTGTTTTTCCACAACGAGCATCGTTAGATTGATATGTTGAAGTTCAAAATGTCTTTCTTCTCATCGCATGACATGCACTTTTGCTTTCTTACATTTTAAAGACACAATGGTCTTTAATATTCAATTTAGCAGTGGAACTTCGACTAGAACGCATTAAAATCTTTGAGTCTTCGCCACGGGTTTTCCCTTTAAGCCATTGATACTTTCTTCTCAGCTTCAACCTTGAAATTTAATTAGCTCATCCATTTGAGCTTTCAACGATGCAGCTAGATTAATATTCGAACGCTGCCACACTTCAAGTACTTCTGATGATATACACGACTCCACCAGGGGAAAAAGTAGCTGCAAATTGTTTGGAAACTATATTAAGCGATCTCCAAGTGATCATAGTATATTAGACACAACTTATCACCACGAACAAACCTACCCTTACCCTGGTCGACATTATTGTGAATAAACAACTCTTTTAATAGATACACTCTTAACTTATATTTTTTATCGACAACTATTTTTGACAATAGCATTACATTATCGTACATAACAACCGTTTTAATACACAAAAAAGAAAAGGGGTATTTCTAACAATTAAAATTATTTTTTCATTTTTATTATCAGTTGTTATTTCATTTTCCACTATTTTAACAATAATTTTTGTTGTCATGTATCATCCATATACATATACTAGTCAATAACATCGTTAAGTGGTGGTGCTTTGTTGGCCTGTGACTTTAAAAGTGATGTTTGAATGTGTAATCTTTACACATTTAACGTAAAAGTTATATCCATTTTTAGCTGAAGTTAAGATCTATCTGGTGGTAATTTAATTTTCTTATAAAAGTTATCGTACAACTCTCACAATCAATAAATAATATCTTGCACACATTTAAATTTACAGTTTTACTTAAAAACAAGTAGTAATTAACTCAACTGATAAAAATAAAATAAAATATTTAATTCTAACCGCAATTGCACCGCAAGTTATATTATTCAGAATGTAAAGTTGGATTTTAACAAACTTTGTTTTCAAAAAAATATACAATTTGTTTGTAGAATAGCTTCTTTTACAATTTATTCTTTTCACAATACTTTAACTTCAAAAATCAACTTAAAATAATAACTTGGTGAAGTTTTAAATAAAACTTTAAATTAAAAAATAGTCCAGAACTAAAACTAACATTATAACAGCTTATATAAAACCAAACTGGTAAGAGATTACACTTGAAACTATGAAATTGATTGTGGTAACCTTTACTTTGTAGAAGTCCATCTTACTAAGTATCTTTACATTTAAAATACGCTGATTTAAAGGTCATGTTATTAACTACTTTTTTTCATACTGCGGTACACTTGTACTTTACAGTACTCTTCAATTCTCCCAATATTGTTTTAAATAATAAGTGAATTAACATAAACTAAGCTTTTATTCTAGTTTTTGAAGATTGACATTAATTGTACAACTGCTGTTGCCAGCAATATGTATTAATGGAGTTTTTAATGGATTTACAGTGTTTTCTGTAATCGCGGAAGACGTGTGGCTGTGATGTAGCACTTCAACAAAAGTTTCGCCCCTTTGGATCATTCTTGCAATCTTGTTTTTGCCTTCAATCGATTCTTCTATATACTTTTCTGCAACTGAAGAACTCTTCCATCCACCGTGCTGTCTTAGAACTTTAAGGTCAGCTCCAGCATTGGCCAACAACGTTGAGGATGTCCTTCTGAAGCAATGACCTGTTTACTTTTCTGGTTGATCTAGCACTTCAACAAAAATTTCGCCCCTTTGGATCATTCTGGCAATCTTGTTTTTGCCTTCAATCGATTCTTCTATATACTTTTCTGCAACTGAAGAACTCTTCCATCCACCGTGCTGTCTTAGAACTTTAAGGTCAGCTCCAGCATTGGCCAACAACGTTGAGGATGTCCTTCTGAAGCAATGACCTGTTTACTTTTCTGGTTGATCTAGCACTTCAACAAAAATTTTGCCCCTTTGGATCATTCTGGCAATCTTGTTTTTGCCTTCAATCGATTCTTCTATATACTTTTCTGCAACTGAAGAACTCTTCCATCCACCGTGCTGTCTTAGAACTTTAAGGTCAGCTCCAGCATTGGCCAACAACGTTGAGGATGTCTTTCTGAAGCAATGACCTGTTTACTTTTCTGGTTGATCTAGCACTTCAACAAAAATTTCGCCTCTTTGGATCATTCTGGCAATCTTGTTTTTGCCTTCAATCGATTCTTCTATATACTTTTCTGCAACTGAAGAACTCTTCGCTTCGCAAACAGTATGTATACCAGCTCTTTGAGACAGACATTTTCCTTGTCTATAACCCACCAAAAGAGCTTTCAGGGAGACGTGTTCCCGTAAAGATCCCTTCCCTTCGGCAACCTCCAGCAACTCCAAGTAATGATATTACTTTGAGTAATAGATATTCCTTATCTGGACCGTCCCTCATGAAGCTTTCAATTTGTTCCTTTGTCAGCACCTTCGACTGGTTTCGCTGATGGTCTACATTCTGTTTTTTCAAAAAAGCTATCAACTTTGGGAAACTTGATATGTTGACATTCTCATTAACCATAATAATTGATTTTACCATCGAGTATTTAGAACATAATGAAGAAGGGTTGAATGTTTTTGACTGAAAATTTAAACTGTTGAAAAGAATATTCTTTAAAAGAACTGTTCTTACCACATCACATTTTCATCAGCACTACTTTTCAAATTGTGTTGTTCAAATTATGTAAATGTGCCTGAACTCTTAAGTAAATTAAAATTTTATGTTCCACCAAGATATTTACGTCATAATGAAACATTTTTTATCGACACAATAAGACCAGGTCAATTTAAATCTATTATTAACAGATTATCAAAAAATTTTAATGATTTTGCATTATAGTTTGATCCAAATGTGACTTCAATATATTGTGTTAAAAAGAAATCAAAAATATTATTTAAATATGGTTAATTTTTATAAATTACTTATGTTATTTTCTGTTATCTAATAAATTTTTATTGTATGGGGTTCTTCCCTTTTAATTAAATAAAAAAATAAAAAAAATAAATACAGATATTATACTAACCACTTAGATGACAAAAAAGATTATTGTTTACAAAATTAATTGTCCAAAATGTAATGCTGTATATTCTCAGATTGACATATTGAAGTTACATTTTGTTTGTTTGTAACTAGGTACTTGATGTTGATAAGTAGTTAAGGCTAGACCAAGTAAGGAAGTAATAAGACATAACAATATTAAAGCCTAGATGTTATGTTATGTTATTAGGTCAAACACAAAGAAATTTTTAAGCAAGATTCAATTAATACTTAAGAGCATATAGGTTAAAATAACCAGATAAGTCAAATTATGTAAAACACCTACTTGAACATCCAACCTCACTCTTACACACCAATAACATCCAAATACTACACACTTGTGATAAAAAACAAAATTTAGATTTCCTTGAAGAACTTGAAATGAAAAGACATCTAGCAGATCCACAATTTAAAGTTATAAATAAACAAATAAATCATGAAAGTTCTCCCCTATTAAACTGTATCAAACTTTTTGATACAGTCTTCATTTTATACATTGTAACACAAGTTACTGTAAAGATCCTGGTTTTTCTATAATACAGAATTTATATGATTGCACAGATATACTGTACTGATCTTAGAGGGAAATATATAAAGGATAATCCCTTAGGGCTAATAACATCTAGGCTTTAATATTGTTATGTCTTATTACTTCCATACTTGGTCTAGCCTTAATACTACCTAATCAAAATCAGGCACCTACCTAGCTACAAACAAACAAAATATAACTTCTTGTTGTAAGTTTTCTTTTTAATAACATTATATAAATTGGATTCAGTATTACATTTAAAAAATTCACTAAAAATGACAACATGGTATGTCCCATCAGTATTTTACTGTGGCACAAACGTTTCTCACTATAGTATTTGATAATGAACAAATGAAAATCTTTACATTCACATTTTATTTAAAAATAACATTTCACATATCATAAATGATAGAGAAGAAATATGTTTAACATAATGCAAAGTTACAAGCACAGCAGACAGTCCTATAATAGTTCGTTTTCCAATCCCATTGGTAGTGCACCAGCGGCACCGACATCGGGAACTGGTTTCCAAAGGAAAATCTTAACCCATATTCATTTACATTCCACAACCAAGTACCAAACACGAATAGTTTTAAAACGTATTCCTAGTTAAATACTTCACATTTATTGATTATCATTTAGTAGTCACCAAAAATTTATCGTAAAAACTGATTTTTACATAAAAATACAAGAAGTGAGTTGCTTTACTACCAACCTGTGACCAGTGATAAAATATTAAAATATCTGCAATTAAATTGGAATTTTATAAAACGCATTCGTTGCTTCCTGCATTATTTTAAAGTTATTACCGGTAAGTAATAGGTCGTCAAGTTTGTTAAATGATTTAAGGAGTGGCATAATAGTCATCATCATCTTTAAATTTGTTTATTAAAAACAAGAAAGAAACGAAGGTAAATTTAATTTCTTGTACGCCTGGTAAAAGGGGAGTCAGTCAGGGGAGTACCTACCAAGAAAATATTATTAAATTCATGTCACTAAGTGACATAAAAATCCGGACACCCAGTTTAAATGATTTTATTTTAATAAAATTTGGTGAATTTATTTATTTTACTGAAATACGCAGAGAGCAAGGGGCTCTGGACGCCCCCGTAGAATAACATACCGTGAAGATCGCTGTCTAAGATTATTGGACTTGGGGGACCGTTTCTCCACTACCAGGTCCATTGCAAATGAATGGTTTGCAGAACACGGAAGACCTATTAGCATGCGAAGTATTTACCGACGAATAAGACGTTTTGGCCTGTTTTCATACCGACCACACTGGGTCCTCCCTTTAACTCGAGAACACCGACGTAATCGCCATGAGGGTTGCAGAGAACGGTCACTCTGGGATCAGGAATGGAACAGTATTGTCTTTAGTGACGAGTCTCGATTTTGTTTAGGCATGCTCGATGGTCGAGCGAGGGTTAGAAGACATGAATGGAAAAATCCACGTTTTTTGTTGAAAGGCATATTCATCAAACTGTTGGAGTTATGGTTTGGGGTGCTATATGGTTCGAGACGCGCAGCGTCATATCCAAGAATTTTTTTAACCCCATCTTTTACCCTATCTTGACACCCTGGCGAATCCAAGGACCGGATGAAAAATTTCTAATTCACAAGGAAATATTTAGAAATATTTAGAAATTCTGCACAAGTATATAAAACTTCGTCTATTACAAAGGAAACTGTTGCCAAGGAATATTAGTATGACATACCAAAATAAGTACCAAAATAAGTTTTGTTTTAGGCAGAGATTCCTAACTAAATAAACGAGCAATTAACATAAGATAAAATTTTAAACTTGTGCATTCATAATGAAGTTTTACATTTTTTTTACACATTAACAAGTCAAGTTTAGTCGGTAACAGAGATGTTTGAATAGTTGTGTAATTAACGTTATGGTGAACAGGTTAATACTTTTATATTTACTTTTTGAACAATTTCTTTTTGCTAGTTTATTTATTTAAAAATCAGGTATGATCATTTATTTACTCTTTTTTCTTTACGTTTAACCACTTGATTGGGATTTATTGAAGCGATTAAAATGTGCACCTATATCAAAAACAAAACACAATTCATTTAATATTATAGATTGTTTTCAACTAGCTATGAGTAATATGAATAAATTTAAATAATTATAAAGATGTATTATAAGAACAAACATAAATTTATCATTTTTATTATCAACATGAATATAATAATCTAAAAAAAGGTCTATTCAATATTTAAACAAGTTTTTTATAAATTATACGAGCCCCATCACATTTGAATTCGTCCCACCATTTAAATCTTAATTTTTTAACCCCAAATATTACAGCAGTAATTTGTAGTAATTTGTTTTTCTGTTGTTTATCTTCTTTTCTTTTCTTTTCTTTTCTTTTCTTGAGATATATTTCTTGTTCATCTTGTGCATGAGTCCCCAGACCAAATAGCACCTCAGGAATTCCTGAAGAATTAAAGTATAAAAATAATGCTATTTCAGATCCACAAAATATTGTAAAAGCCTTCGCTGAATTTTTTAAAAGTGTTTACTTGCCATCTGATACAGCTATTAATAATAGTACTTTGTTAATTAATGCAGAATGTTTAAATTTTTATCCCATACAAGAAAGTGAAACCTTATTAGCTAGTAAAAAATTGAAGGATAAAATGACTTCGGAACCTGATAAAATACCTTCTTTTTTGGTTAAAGACTGTATAGGTGCCTTAGCTACTCCCTTATTAAAGATATTTAATTTTAGCCTATCAAGTAAGCAATATCCAAGTCGTTGGAAGGAAGCAAAAGTATGTCCTGTCTTTAAATGTGGTGATAAAAGCCATGTTGAAAATTACAGACCCATATCCATCATAAGTAATTTATCCAAAATTTTTAAGTAATACTGTATAACCGTATATATTCATGCACTCGTAACCAACTTTCACAATATCAAAATGGTTTTGTTTCCAATAGATCTACTGTAGCAAACTGTAGTATTAACACAATTTATTTCCGAGGCATTAGATAATAGATCTCAAGTTGATGTAATTTATACAGATTTTTCCAAGGCTTTCGATAGAATGCATCATAGAGTTCTTTTATCCACATTGTACAACTTTGGTTTTTCAGAGGATGCTGTGACTTTCATTGAATCGTACTTATCAATCAGAACTCAGTTTGCTTTTTATAATGGCTATAAATCTGATAAGTATGTAGCTACTTCTGGTGTACCACAAGGATCAAACTTGGGTCCACTACCTACTCTTTTTGTTATTTATTAACGATTTATGTGAAACCATTTCTGTGCCATGCTAGGTAATCCTCCACTAAATTAACCAACCCCTCACACCGCTCCCTTGCTGACACTATTAAACGCGTTCCCTACAACGAAAAATACTACTAGTGCCAGCTTCTTGCGCTCCCTTGACTTTTCCGCCAGATCCACCACCCTTCCTAGCGCAGAGATACACGAATTCTCCTTCGTGAACCCATGCTGGTTTTCTCTAAAACCCCCATTTCTCCTTGTCTTCCTCATTCCTTACATTTATTATTCCTTCCATTACCTTACCCATACCACACAGCAGACTGATGGGCCTGTGGGCAAGTATTATCTCTTTCTGTGAAAGTTACATATTGAATATATCGCCGAAATCTGGTACATTTTTATTTCTCTATACTCTTTGATAATCCTGATGTTCAACTAATTCAACTCATGGTCTTTCTCATAGTTATTATCAGATAAATTAGGGAGATTTGCAAAACGTTTGTTTAAAATTTGACACAACTGTTTTTGTGATTTCTAAATAATACTGATAAATGCAGAAATTGTACAAAATACATATTGTTTCCGGTGTAAATAAAATTTTAAAAATTTGTTATCATGATAATATTTAAAAATATTGGCATTGTTACCTACTCTTAAATATTTAAATAAATATTTTGTCTCAGATTACACCGTCATTTTTTAATAAAAAATTATTTATAAAGTTAATTACTAAAGTGACATAAGGTGGGTTTGTGTGTGGTATTTTTGAAACCATAAAATATTTTATAGTATTAGTAGTGAGTTCAATTTAAAAAAATAACATAAAAATATTTTTTTAATTAACTATCTGTTAGAAAAATTCAATTAATAAATTATCTCCAGCTAATAATTTTTTTTTCAGATCAACATGAGAAACGTAACGTTAACAGACATTGAATCAAAACACACTGATATTGCAGATGCAGAAAATGTAGAAAAAGAAAGTCAAGTTAAAATTAAAAAGAAATCCGATACATGGTTTTTACAATTTACAATTTTAATGGGCAAGTTTTAATTAATTAACATATTGTTGAAGTTGATTGTAGTAACCTTTACTTTGTGGAAGTCCATCTTTCTAAAAACATCAAAAATAGAACTTTTTATACAAAACTTCCACTATTTATTAAAAAAATTGTCAATCTGACGTTGCTAGTTTTTAGCTAAGCAGCTGTCATTGAGTTTAAAAATGCAATTTTTTAAATAAATAGTGAAAGTTTTGTTTAAAAAGGTCTATTTTTAATGTTGTTAGTAACGTATTAATTGTAGATTAACAAAATAATCCTTCATTAACGCAATTCTTTTTCCATAATTATTTTTTTCCTTTTTATAGCTTTTCCTGTGTTTGTGCATATATGCATATCATTGTAAGAATGTTTTTCATAATTATTTTTTTCCACTTTTTAGTTTTCTTAGGAAATAAATATATTATTTTCAGTTTATCAATCTTTCTACATCTCTTTTATAGAGTAATACGCCACAGTATTAGAAACGTCACTGTTGCCATTGTTAGAGATAGGTCAAAGCGTTTTATCCAAACAAAGTTTTGCCTTATAGTAGTTAATTTGCATTGAAGATTTTTATATTATGTATTTTCTTGTTTATGAGTTATTATACACAGTATTATCGTTTCCAGTCATTTTTAAAGAGGTTTTATGTTGTTTTATATGAAAAAGTTTGCTTTTGAGGTTAAGTAATATTGTTAACATTTTTTCTCACCTTAAAACCAAATAAAACTTCTTTATCACTCAAACTATTCCTTAATGATAATAATGTCTTTATATAGCACTATAATGTCAAAAACTCTACAAAAAACAAGAAAATTCACAATACCAAAAACTTAAATGCAAACTAACTACCATAAGACCACACTATGACTTATGTCAAGCAATGCATATAGCTTTTTTTGATCTTTTTTTCTATAAATCCACCAATAATGAGCTATAAAACTTATTACTTAAAAACGTGGTATGTTACTTCCGTTTCATTTTGTCGCAGCTTCCTTTTGTAAATAGATCCGTATTTTCATAACCTTTGTATACTAAGTTGTCAGGTAATGTTTACCTTTTTATAGTAGGTTAGTTTATTTACAGTTGTTTTTTAGCTATTATAGTTTTTTGACGTAATATAAGGGTTTATAGAAACCTAGCTGTCACTATATGTCTTACTTATCCTCTTAGGCTTGCATTTACTTGCTTTGCTTCTTATATATTTTATTAATATATTATTTATTTTTGTGTGCATTTTCAGGTACGATATCCGCCAAAATAAACAGTACCGAAACAGAGAGTGATGTGGAGTTGTTTATGTAATATGGATTTGTCTAATTTGACTTAATTGTCATTAGTTGATATATTAATAGTACGCTGCAGTTAAATTTGATTTAAAAATGGTTCTAACAAAGGAAGAAAAAGTGTTTTTGGTAGAGCATTATTTTCGTTCATACGGAAAAGTTTGTAATGATGGTTCAACCTTAGAACAGGTGTCAATAAAATATCAACAAAAATTTAAAAATTTAAATTTAAAAAAATGAAAAATTTCGTCGCACTGGTAGTGTATTGTGTCAACGTAAAGGTTCTTCAGGTCGTCGAAAAACAGTATGCACTAACGAAAATGAAGGACGTGTTTTTAACCAAGTTGTGCAATCACCGCAAAGAAGTCTTGTAAGAACTGCATGTAAACTCAACATTAGTGAAACGTCTTTACGTCGCATGTTCAAATCAATTGGTGGTTATCCATACCGTATTCAAGTTGGACAACGACTAAATGCTGCGGACAAACGTGCAAGAGAAATTTACTGTGGTCGCATGTTGAGTTTAATTTACGAAGATCCCGAGAGTCACGTTCATCTTAGCGGCTATATTAATCGACAAACAACCAGATTCCTTGGATTTGAACGTCCTGATGTCATTGTAGAGAAACCACTCCACAGTCTTAGAGGTATCTGATAATGGAATGATTGGTCCTTATTTCGTGGAAGATGATAATCAGAATCCACTTACTGTCAACCAAGAACGTTATAGAGGGAAAATTATTATACCTTTTGTGAGAGATCTAAATAACTTTTGCCGTGTACGAAATCTACAGTTTCGCACACAATGGTTCCAACAAGATGGTGCAACGAGCCATACAGCTGTGCGCACCTTAGACTTACTCCGGCAGCATTTCGATAATAGAATAATTTCTCGGGGAACAGACTTCGAATATCCTTCTCATTTGCCTGATCTAACACCACCTGACGCATACATTTGGGGCATAATGAAGGAAGAAATATTTCATTCGGAAAATCCGCCGGCGAATATTGCCGAACTACGGAAAAGATTACAAAATATTTTTCGGCAGTTCCATCAACCACTTTTTATTAATATGCTTATTGACTTATAAAATCGATATGAAGCTTGTGTGCGTCGAAATGGTGAACATTTTGAACACTTACATTACAGAAATTAAAAATTAATTTTTATTTTTATTTTCGGTACTGTTTATTTTGGCGGATACTGTTTTATGTCTTCTACTTTATTGGTAAACCAAACCCTTTGGTTTTATTATTCTTTAAACGCTTTTATTTAAGTTGCTACTATATTCCAGTTACTTATTTAATCAGCTTCATTTACAAAAATTTTGCTGCAATTAATGATCCCATTTTTTTTATGTATGGGGTAAATATTTGCCACACAATTCTGGGGACATATAAACTACTCAATATGGAAAAGGAGACATTATTATAAATTATAATGCTATGTATCGTGAGAAATATTTCATGGTAAAAACATACCCTCTACCAATTCTATATCATGTTCCTTTTGGTTGTTTACTCTTTTAGCTTCTAGCTATTTAAAAGACAAAAAATAATTCATGTGATAAATTCATTATTTAGTTTCACTTTAAGTTGTGATAGGTGTTAAATTTTAAAATTCAAACAATGAACGTTGATTTATTGGGTAGAAGGTGGATACGTATGGTGTACCTTAATAAATTTCAAGTTGCTACAGCAGTGGCATTGATCGAAGTGGGATATTCCAGGCGTAGGACATGTCTCTATATTTATTTTGAGTAGTTTATCCCTTTATGCAATCAAATTAGCTGCTCTTATCATTTCTAACATTTTTGAGCTCTTGTTTTTATTTTTGGAAATTTATATCTTCATTTCTTTTTGGGTACTTTTTTATCTATTACAATTTTTGCGGCAAAAAACTTGAACCTATAATTAAGATTAAATATTTATTATGCTTTTAATCGATGCTTTACATTTTTAGCTGTAACTACATGGGCTGTTGGTGGAGCAAAAGTAGTATGGTCATCTCCATCTATAATCAAACTTAAGTCGACTAACAGTAGTATTAATCCTTTGGGAAGACCAATAACCATCCCAGAAATCTCTATGATGCTCGGAATACCAGGAATAATATCTTTACCCGGTTCAGTCATCTTCCTCAAGCTGGCTGATATACTTGGGAGAAAAATATGTGTTCACATTATAGGTTTAATAATGTTTATTAGTTTCTTGGGACTCGCTTTTAGTAATACTATAGAACTAATGATTTTTACGTTAACAATATTCTCCATAGCATTTGCCGGGGTGTTGGGAGTTCTTCCCATGTATTTTACTGAAATATGCGAAGATCATAATAGGGGTAAATATGGTTGTTTAACTTCGCTTTGTTTACCTCTTGGACAACTGTACGCTTATGTGCTTGGTCCACTGTTTCTCATCAGAGATTTTACGCTACTTGTAGCAGCTCCACTAATCCCTTTTTTACTTTTTTTCTTCTTTGCACCAGAAAGTCCTGTTTATTCTTTAAGTAAGGGAAGAGAAAAAGATTGTAAAGCTGCTCTGAAAAAACTTCGAAGTAATAAAACTGATGCAGAACTAGAAGACGATTACAATAACATAAGTAAAAGTTTAAATTTATTTGACGATAAAAAACAAAGTTATGCGTTGAAAAAGATATTTACAACGAAACAAGGGAGATACGGTTTGTTTTTAAGTATGTTAGGAATGATTACACAGTCATTTTCCGGTGGAGCAACTATACTGCCATTGCTGGGCCCCATTTACGAAGATTCTAATTCATATTTATCCGGAGATAACATTGCTATCATTGTAGAAGTTGTTTCTTTGGTTAGTTTGATATTAACAACTCTTATTGTCGAAAGGGTTGGAAGAAGGCCTTTACTGATTATATCGGGGATAGGCTCTGGTATACCTATGATATTTGTCGGGTTATTTTTTTATTTTCAAGACATTGGTTCGTATTTAGCGCAACAATTTCAATGGGTTCCCCTAGCTAGCATCTTAGTATATTTTTTTATGTTTTATTTAGGTCTTGGTTCTATTCCATTTGCGATGATAAGTTTATTTTTTAATATGGAATTAAGATCCACCGGAACTGCCATCGTTATAACTGTATCTTGTTTACTATTGGCAGTTTTTCAAGCAGTATTTCCTCTTCTCGATGAAGCTATAGGAACCCATTGGTGCATGTGGTTATTTTCAGCTTTTAGCTTGTTTGGAGCCATTCTTACATATTTATTTTTACCAGAAACTATTGGTAAGAGTGTTGAAGAAATTCAAGAAATTCTTATGAAATGTTAAACTATTTTTATCAATTTAACTCTTTTCTCACTTTATTTTTAACAGACTGTATTATGTAGAAACTTAATTTATTGCTATTTTAAGAAATTAACAACTACTTTATTTTATCCATAATATTTTGTACAAATATAATGTTGTTAAAGTTACAGAGATGCATTTAAATTTCTTAGACAAAATGAAATATTTATGCAAAGTCTACAAATGTAATAAAATGATATTAAAATAAATTATTTTCTAAAAATGTTCTCTACATGAGCGTTCCATGAAAGTCTTCTATCCAGCGTAACCTCTAGATATTTGACTTCATTTGCTTCCTTAATATATTCCCCATAGAGGGCAGGCATTTGGAGTTTATGCAGTTTCCGCCTCCTGGTGAAACTAACAACTGTTGCTTTACTAGGGTTGACCGAAAGTTCTTCCTTGTCGCACCATCGTGGTGGTGGATAAAAAAGCTAAATCAGTGCTGCTAGTCGTTGTGGCAGTTCCAAACACTTATAAAAACACTTATGTAAGATCCTCATTAATGATATCTTGTGCAATAAGCAAATGTTGAGGCTTAAAGGAAAAATATATCTGAGTATCGTCAGCATAATGATGAATAGAACAAGTGCGTACGAATTTGTGTGAGTGTGTGGTGTGTGTGGTGTGTGTGTGTGTGTGTGTGTGTGTGTGTGTGTGTGGTGTGTGTGGTGTGTGTGTGTGTGTGTGTGTGTGTGTGTGTGTGTGTGTGTGTGTGTGTGTGTGTGTGTGTGTGTGTGTGTGTGTGTGTGTGTGTGTGTGTGTGCGTGTGTGTGGGTGTGTGTGTATGTGTGTGCGTGTGTGTGTGTGTGTGTGTGTGTATGCAATGGGATCAGAAAAGATCCTTGAGGAATTCCTTGTTTAACTACCAAAGTTTTAGATAATTGTTAATCTAATTTAACTATTTGGGTACGATAGGAGAGGTAATTTGATATTTATTCAACTGAATTGGCAGAAAAGCCAAAAGAATCAAGTTTGCTACAAAGTGTGCTAAGTATCTAAGGCTTTAATAAAATCTAATAAGACCAGGCAAGTAACTCGGCCAGTATCAGTATCAATGCAGTAGTTGTACTATGTTCGTGTAGATAGCTATCCTATTTTGATTAAGTAATAGTTGAACAAAAAGGCTTGGTTATGGAAAACCGCCTAACGATTGAAGAGGTCGATCCAAAGCTGGAAAAGGGGTTTACTCGCTTAGTACACAGGCGGAGATACACGCTATAGAAGTTAGTGTCCAGAAGTCCTTCCATAAATACTCTAAAGGTCAAACTATTATATTCTTATAGACAGCCATCGAGTTTTAAAGGCTATAAGATCTTCTACGTATGAGTCACAGCTAGTATGTAAATGTAAACAATTTCTTAAGAAATCAGCAAGAAACAACCAGGTCACCTTAATGTGGGTGTCAGGTCACAGAAAGAGCAAAGTACCTTCTGGAAATGAGCAAAAAAGACAAAAAGTTGACGCGTCTTCTCAATGGACTTTGAGGTATTACCTCAATAAAATGGGCAAATCGGCAAGTGACGACTGTCGTTTCTACAAAAGCGCTATGAATCGATGTTCTAGAGTTTAAGCATGTCCAAAAGATCTCAGTAAGGCGAAGTGCAAAGAAGTCTTACTGGCTTGTACAACCTACACCTATCAATTGTAATATCATTTGAACTTTGGGCGCCAATTTGTAATATTATTTGTGCGTTGGGCGACAATTTGTAATATGAGTTACCTGTTGATAGTGAATTTATAAAACTATTTAGTTAATTTTTTTGAAAAAATAACAATATACCAAAAGAAAAAATGTAATTTACAATAAAACAAACATTAAGCTTAATTTCGTCTTTAATTAGTTGTAAAAGATACTTCAATAATTAACAGAATTTATAAATGTTTATTACACAAAAATTATGATAGTTAAATACCTCGGCTAGGGGTGAGTAAGTTCATCAGCTCTGACTATTGTACAATATTTGTTTCTTTAAGAAATTATAAGGGCGCCACTGAAATCTTTTTATTTTTTATGATACTACTAAAGAAAGTTGTTTTAAGCCGAGTTATTTAAATAAGTATCATAAGATGACAGAAAGATGTCAGAAAAAACTGTCTATGAAGATAAAAAAATGATTTGAAAATGTACAAACATATAAAAGATAATAAGATTTCCTTGGTGCTGAAATTAATGAGGTAGAGAATACGTTACAACAAAATAATCCGCAAACAGTTCTTTAAAAATACTTATTCTAATACAGTTGACGATATAGATAGATACCTATACACGGAAATAAAAGAGAAAAAATATGGTAACAGTAAACTTGATAGATCACAATAAACTTATCTGTTACAAAAGTGGACGATCCTTCGCCGCACCTTGGGGTCGCTACGGCACTGTCTAGGTGGTTCCAAATGATTATAGAAGATCACTAGTGGAGGGATGATCTGCCCCAGTTGTAGAGATAATCCAGTTAAGAATGTACATACGAGATTTAAAGTTTATAAGCTGTTCAAGTTTACGTAATCTCCAAATTCAAGAGATGCTTCTGGTTTACAGAATCTTCAATTAAAGAGTTGCCTCTAGTTTACTAAAGAGTTGAATCTAGTTTACTGTTTTATATTCCAACTTTCTGTATATGACAGTAAATCAATAGAAGAAAATGAGACTCGAATAATTATTAAAACCTCTGGAACTCGATAATGCCAACTCATTAGTACACCTCGTAGCGTAGCTACTTTGAACTTCCAATTATAATTATAGAGACCGTATTCATTATTTTATTATTAAAAATGTTTTATGACAGATGGAGCTAGCGGTACTAATATTTAGGATACCAGGTGCTTAAAATGTTAACAGGTACTGTTACACAATCTAATGTAATCTACATAACACATAACAATATTAAAGATTAGGCCCAAGGGATTATTCTGGATATATTTCTCTTTAAGATCAGTATAACTGTGGAATGATATAGAACTTCATAAGAAAATAATATTTTTTCGAAAAATCCTGGATCTTGCGAAAATTTAGATTTAACCCAGTTACAAAACCGCAATCCTTTCTCAGGGTGTCCCATTTGAAACAACTAGAAAAACTTCAATTCAACTTTTTGGAATGTAAACTTTATTTAAGAACATCCAGTACAAAATAAAAATGTCAAACGGAGTCTAAAAAAATCTTCAGTCCTTTGTCTTTGTTCATGGTAATTTGAAAAGTTTTATCTTCAAATCTCATAAAGTTGCAGTTTTTTAAAAAGGGATGTGCAAACTAAGAGTTTTTGGGAAAAATATTGTTTTTTCCGATATGGCTGGGAGTTTTACAAAAAAAATTGGGAGTCTATCGTACTAACTATTTCCATTCAATTGCCTAGTTTACTAATGTACCACCCTGTATACAAGAATATAATTTTAAAATGTTTAATTTTAATCACCCTTTACATATACCTTATAAATAAATATGTAAGTTATATACAATAAGAGTTATAGAACTACGACAGAGTTTGCCGGATCCTGTATTAATAGCTAAAATATTGATGATGGCTTCTTGTTGGCATAAAATGTCTGCACTTCTCTAGGATGTGGAGCACGGTCATTATAAATACCAGAATTTAAATTCAATATCACTTATACGTTGGGTATTATAATAAAATCTGTGGTTATTTATTACATAGCAACGTATTGTCTTACTGAAACAATAGCTTCATTTAGATTTGAACTAGTATCTAATCATTATGATTATAAAAAATAAACATACGATTTCTTTATTAAATATTTATTTAGATATATACTACACCTTCATCTTGTACGAATAACAATGGGCACGTTTAAACTTAATTTACGTAATATTTATTAAGAAAATTGGAAAAGTAAAGGTTTTATCTACTTAGCTTCGCTTCAGTATTAAAAACATGTCCTCGCATATTTTCTGAATCTTATTATACTTATTTAAATCTTGATGAAATGGAGAATATAGACGTAACTGAAACTAAATACGTACCTACAGATCCGAAGGATTCACAACTTGTTCCCGAAAATGAAGTTACTTCTGAGACGTGGTATTTGTGGTTTTCTGTATTGACAGGTAATTAACTTTAATGAACACTCACTATAAACAATCAAGCACTTGTGTTTGATTGACTACTAATTTTATGGTTATATTTGTAATAAACTTTTACCATAATACAAATTTTTATTTTCTTGTTCAAATATTTTAACAATATCTTTGACGAGAAAGTTTTAAAAAAGTAAATAAATGGTTGTTTTCATTACATGTTTGCTTCCTGAATAATAAATCAAATTATAAATGATATTTTTTTACCCGACACGTTCCTAGCATGGTCATAGTATGATACGTTGTAAAGGGTCGTTATCATTAACAGAGGGCATGTTTTTATTTTTTAGTTTTTTGATTTAATAGAATTTACTATATTATGTAATCCATGAATGAATGAATGTAGTGGGAGGGGGGGTTGATGCCTGGCAAGTAGGCCCTTCGGGCCCGTTTGGTCATGCCCCAGGTTCTCTCCTCTCTGTATTTCCTCGACCTTCGTATAAAAGCCATGACGTCCCTTGGAGGGAGGGTGAGCAAGTCTTCTTCCTCAATTTTTCGCACCCCAAAGATGCCCAGGAAGTGCCCAGGAAGTTTCCTCTTCGGTACAGTTTGGGGAGTCTGGGTCTTCGAGTACACCCAAAAGGTATAGATGTCTTTTAAGTTCACAGTGCAGTGGCCAGTAAGGATTCCGACAAGCAGGCGCAGCTGTTATCTGGATTTATCCAGTAACCACTTTGTCCTAGCTTTGTCAGGGTAGGCGATTGTTTGTTTCGCCTGCCCAAGACCACTGCAGTTGATCCATTGTTCTTCTAATCCTCTCTTCGTCCATTCCTTGAGTAGAGTTGAGATTTGTGCTCTGCTTAGCCCTATTATTGGCTCGGATCCGTAGCAAGATTTGTTGGCTCCGTGTCTGGCAAATTCAAATGCCCGCTCGTTGCCTACTATACCGCTATGCTCCGGTACCCATAATAGGGCTATCAAATCGCCTTTAGAGCGCCCTGGATATCTGAGCAAATGCTGACGGAGCTTCTTGAGTTGTCCTATTAGTTCTGCTGCTTTAAGGATGGCAAATATTTCTGACTGGATTATTTACCAAGAGCGTAGCTCTTTAGATCCCCTACGTTCTCTATCAGAACACCTGCTCCTGACGTTTCTTCCATGCGAGATCCATTTGTATAACATACTATGCTTCCTGGAGAAAATTCTACTTGTTCGTCGTCCCACTGTCCCCTTGGCGTTATTACGACTTTGTACTTGTTTTCCGGTCTTACTTTATCTGCTTTTGGGATAGCTTTGTGAGCCAGGAGCTTAAGCTCTGTTTCTGTCCTTTGTGCTATTATTGTGTGGCCTTTGCAACGCCCTTTCCAGTGTGCATTGTATCCAAGCCTTATGAAAGCTGCCATTGCGCTCATAATGATATGGGCAAAGGTGGCAATCCTAGAAGGACATCAAGCGCTGGTGTGGGTATTGTCCTTAGCGCTCCTGTGACCCTCTGTACGTGCGCCAGCTTGCGCCCATTGCCGCTGGCCACCAAACCACGGACCCCTATAGGATCATTGGTCTAACGAGCCAAAGGAGAACCTTGGGATTTACTCCCCAGTTCTTCCCTACAGCTTGGCGCAGTTGCCACACTTGCTTATTGTCTTGTCAATTCTAGGTTATCTTTTAAACCAGCAACACCCCAAGGTATAAGGCCTTCTCCAGAAATTCTAGAAGCGTGCCGAATATCTTCGGTGGTCTTTAAAATTTCTGCTTTTTGTGAACAAAACCATTTCGGTTTTCTTCGCATTAACTGAGAGGCCTACCTTATTGCACCATCATTCAATGATGTTGCAGGCTACTTGCACGCGCTTGCAAACCGTGGCGACAAAATGTCCGGCCGATTCGTAGTCGGAGTATGCTTGTGCATAGAATCCTTTAGTAAGACGTTCCAGGAGGCCAGGAGACCGGATGTTATCCAGGAAACCACTATTCGAGAGGTTCCTCTAGACCGCAATTCAGTCTCAATGAGGCTTGTTCTCGCCTTGTCAAAGGCGCCTTCTACGTCGAAAAGGACAGCTAATGCTACTTCCTTCCATAGGAAGATGGGGGTGCTGCTTTAAGCTTCTTTATATTTATCACTCAGAATCATTTTCTTGCGAGAGCTGTGAAACTGTGCTAGCAAATCTTCCTTTCACCTTGACTGCCAGATCCAAGACAGTAAAACCCTTTCCCAAATAGCCTCCTGGTGGGCATCCTCCTTCTACCTATGCATAACATTAAGTATATTATCCTTTTGTACTTAATAAGTGAATACTTGAAATTGATTGTGTTAACCTTTACTTTGTGAAAGTTCATCTTACTAAGAACAATATGTCAATCTGACGATGCTAGTTATAGCGAAACAGCTGTAATTGAATTTTAAAGCGAATTTTTCGAATAAATAGTGGAAGTTTAGTTTAACCATTCAGTTTTTTATTGTTCTTAGTAAGTGAATACTTGTTTATCTTTTTACAATAACATATCTGTTTTTATAGTTTATATTAAAGTATCTTTTTTAAGTAATTTGACTTTTAAATATAGATTACTAACCTGTGTTTTAAATAGAAATGTTATTATTTATTTCAGGTTTATGTTTATTTTTTTTCGGTGGTACAACTATAGTATGGTTTTCTCCAGCTCTGATTAAACTAAAGTCAAATGATACCTCGGAAAATCCAATAGGACGACCCATAACAACATTTGAAACATCTCAGTTGGTTGGTGTAATTGGCATCGTATCATTAATCGGTTCTATTACTTTACCAAAAGTGGCAGATATAGTTGGACGAAAAATAATGTTGCTTCTGAACGGTTTTATTATGTTATTCAGCATAATCGGAGTAGCTTTTAGTAGAAGTGTCACTATAATTATTTTGTTTGAAACTTTCGTTGGTATTGGATTTTCGGCTGTGTCGGTAATCATGCCGATATATTTAACGGAAATATGCGAGAATCATAATCGAGCAAAATTCGGATGCTTGATGTCGGTATTTTTACCCGTAGGTCAATTATTCACTTTCACTATCGGTACAGTTTTTAGTTACAGAACTTTTACTCTTCTAACTGCCGCGCCTTTGATACCTTTCGTAATACTATTTTGGTTAGCACCAGAATCTCCTGTTTATTACATAACTAAAGGAAAACAGATCGAGTGTAAGATGGTATTGAAGAAATTACGCAACAACAAAACCGAGGAACAGCTACAGAAAGATTTTGATCGCATACAAGAATCTGTAAAAGTAACTTTAAAAACTAAGCAAAACAGTTTGGGGAAATTATTTACACTCAAAGAATGCAGAACTGGATTAATATTGGGATTTATTCCCATTTTTATACAGTTCTTTTCCGGCGTTCCTATTGTAATGACCCTACTAGCTCCAATTTTTAACGAATCTGGATCAAGTTTTTCAGGGAATACGATCTCTATCATAGTTGGATTCGTTAAACTGTTGATTTTTACGATTTCCTTTATTCTCGTAGAGAAAACTGGAAGAAAACCTCTTCTCATCATTTCCTCGATTGGTGCTGGAGTAACCGTAGCGTTATTAGGGTTTTATTTTTACTTGAAAGCTGTCAACTCTCCGTTATTATCACAATTACATTGGGTACCTCTGGTTTTTGTTCTGCTGTATATTAGTATGTACGGTATAGGACTTGGTGCGATTCCAATGAGCATGATCAGTGAGTTGTTTCTTCACGACGTTAGATCAACGGCTACTGCTTTAACGACAACTGTTGCCAACGGACTTCTAGCAGTTTATATATCCTCCTTTCCTTATCTAGTTGAAATAATTGGAACCCATTGCTGCATGTGGATATTCAGTGGAACCTGCCTTCTCGGGGCACTCTTAATATATTTAGTAATACCAGAAACCAAAGGCAAAAGTGTACTGGAAATACAAAACATTTTGCAACATTATTAAAATAAATAAAAATGTAAGTAATTGGTTTTTTTAGCAAGGCACCTTTCTCCTATATTTTCCGTAAAAGAAAAAGTATTAAATCTAAACTTATTTAAAAATCGTTCGTTATAATTAATTTGGTTTACAATACAAGAAATAAATTTCTATAAGGTGCAGTCAATAAAAATCTGAAAAAGTGGAAAATTGTTTCCATCTGCACCCAGGGTAAGGAAACTTAACAGTTTCTATACCAAGCTTGACCGTTTTCTATCAAAAAAACAACTACTTTCTGGGCTATATGCCCTAACGGACATTGAATTACTGCATCCTGCTCTGCGGGATGAGAGGAACTACTTATCTCGTATTGATGAGACACAATAATGTCGAAACCGGTCTACGAGTAGTGTTCTTCCTGTTAATTTGCAAATCGATAGAGATGGTTGCAAGTATCGACGAAGTCGGTCGCCATCCCGTTAGGTTAGGTTCCCTATATTTAGAATACGGAGTCCAGCTTTATCATTTTTATTAGATCTATTAGCCTGGACTTCGCCTCCCTTGCATAGCTCTCTGCCATCGGTTTTTCTTCTTTGAATAGGTGAAACCGCACCCTTGCCAGGCCTTCGCACTCATAGTGTATGTGCTCCGCAGTTTCGTCTTCTTCCTGGCAGAACCTACAAAGATATCTGCTAGGCCGATAGTCTGCATATGTTTCCTTAGCCTGCAGAATGATCATATTATACTGTGCTATTCTCTTTATATAAAGGAGTTGCTAAAATTAAGTTATTAACATTTAGTAAGTATTCTGCTTTTATATTTGACCGTAGATAATTTTATAATTATCAGAAATAAAGTATTGGATTTATAACAGTAATTGTTTTGGAAAAAGTTTCAATGGTTGAGCTGTTGCGTTTAAGTTTTCCGCTTTTTTGTTTAGTTCCGATTGCTGCGACCTCTACTGGTGGTCAATACGAACTACAAAAGCATCCCTGACCGTTACTATTGCCGTGAAGCTTCTAATCGTGATCACCGTTGACACCAGGTGACGCTCCAAAACTAAACAAAAAAAATAAGTACTACTACAATAGTTTGATTTAGTAAATAAGTTTAAATTTAAATAAAAGATACTTACAATTAATAAAACAGAGTAACTTTATCCAATAGGTTCCTATATCAATGAATATGCTTGAAAATACCTAAAAATATTAAGGTTTATTAATAATGTTATGTAAACCAAGGTGGTATAAGATATAAGTGTAAAGAGTAACTATTAGTGACGGTGATTGTGAATATTGAGTATGTAAATTATAAACTTGGACTTATAAAGGTGAAAAGAAACTATCAATTGAACTATTAAAAAACTCTATAATAGTATATAAAAAGTGTTTTTTTTAAGTCAAAGAACACAAAACTCTTTATGAGAAAATGTAATTTTAATATGTATTTTTTATGAAGAATAAAAAAAACTCAACTTCCAAGTTTAATTGAAGAAATTAGGTTTAAAATTACAATTACAGCTATTTCGCTAAAAAACTAGCATAGTCAGATTGACATATTGAAGTTGCCTTCAATATGAGTTAAAACAAGAGTTTTTTATTATACTTCGTAAGATGGACTTCCAAAAAGTAAGGGTTAGTACAAAAAATTGTATTTATTATAATTGCTAATATTTGTATGTATTTATTATAGTTTGTAAGTTGATTTTAAGATGTTGTTTCTTAGAGATAAGTTGAAATTTCTTTTAAAATAACAAAAATTTAAATTAAATATGGCAGAATTCAATAAATTTAAAATGTAAATTAAAACTAAAGTATATAATTTTATCAAAAGAAAAAGTTTTCTAATAATATTTGGAATATTAAATAATGTTTTTGTAAGTGTTGTAAATTTCATCACAAAATTGTAAATTGTCAGCCATTGAATCGCTCCGATTAATTAATAATTTAGTTGAGAAAAAGGGTTTTTATCGTGGTTTGCATCACTCCTTTTGCTCTGTTCAATACTTCATCCACCATTTGTACTAGCTCTGTATGGCCTGCTTTTTTAACTCTTAATTTTTTTCATTCTGCTCTTCTGATCCTCGTCTCTTCATCTTCACTACCTATCGTCGATCTATCCGATTTTTTGATCCATAAGTATCCGCTAAACCAGGTCCTGCCTTCTCCTTCCCATTAAGGCTCCTCCCTAGGATGGCAGAAAGTTCTCGTGGTTTTCCCCTTCTTTCAGGGGCATCCTCAGGTCTTAATCAGCGTAATTGGCTTAGCAGTCTGCTAAATTTAAATTATTATCTTGGTTTTAATTTATATAAAAAAAATGTGAGCTGCTTATACAATGTATATACTGCAATTATTTTAACTTTAATAATTGCGGTTTTAGCTTCAATAAAAATTATAATCTTGATTACACAATTTATATTTCAATTTATAAAATGTTTTTATTGTGAGAACCAATAAAATTAAAATGCCTAGAGTTTGTCAGTTTGTCAGTTACCTTAATTGAAACATTTTTAAAAAAATTGTATTTCACATTTTCCAGGTAAGATGTTAAATGAGTATTCAATATTTTTTTACTTTGATTAAATTTTTTATTTTGAATAAAATTCTTGCAATAAACAAGTTAAAATAGTATAACTAACATTTTAACGTAGTAAACTATTTTTAAAAGACACATTTTGATACAGGTGTGAAAAATTTTACCCATATAATTATCTTTTTTATCATTATATCAATCCATTATGATAATCTTGCATTAATGGTTCATAAATGAATAAATTAAGAAACAACAGGTTGTTTTGTTTTCTTTTTATTTTTATATTTTAGGTTTGATATTATAGTTTAAATCTATATATTATTATATAAAGTATAGAATTCAATTAAAATCCCAGTAAATATTATGATTAACCAAAATATAGACGATAAAGTGGTGTTAAAAAGTATTGTGAAAGAGGTCTCAGAAGAAAAAGTAGTACAAAATGACGCAGATATTAAAGCAAACCCGAGCAGTACTTGGTATTTTTACTTTATTATAACTATAGGTAAGTTGTTAAAAACCTATAAAACATTATTACTTTAAACACCGATTACTTATTGTGGAAAGCTAGCAAAAGTATTGGGAATAAAATTATGTTTGATCCGTTTTATTAATATTTTGTTGTTTGTTTAACTTTGCAGCCGCTCTTTACTAAAAATAATATGAACTTGTTAATATGTTTCAGGATTACTACCATGTATAGTGGGAGGCGCAAGGATAGTATGGACATCTCCAACTTTAATCAAATTAACATCAACTGATCCTAATATAAATCCTTTAGGAAGACCAATTACAACGCAAGAAGTATCCTTATTGGTCGGACTGCCTGGGCTTGCAGCTTTACCTGCTTCACTAATTTTTGCAAAACTAGCCGATTCAATTGGACGAAAAAGATGTATGCAAGTTATGGGATTCGCCATGTTGTTGTGTTTCATAGGATTATCCTTTAGTAATTCTTTACCAGTGATGATAGCCATCTTAATATGCACAATGTATTCGGTATCAGGAATAACGTGCGTTTTTCCAATATATTTTACAGAAGTTTGCGAAGACCATAATAGAGCAAAATTTGGTAGTCTCATATCGATTTGTCTTATACTGGGACAACTGTACAGTAATTTTGTGGGTCCACTATTTAGCATTCGTTACTATACGCTACTCATAGCTGCACCTTTGATACCGTTTTTAATACTTTTTTTCTTTGCTCCCGAAACTCCTATGTATCTGTGTGCTCAAGGAAAAACGGATGAATGTCTTAAAGCTTTAAAAAAATTACGTGGTAATAAATCAGAAAGTGAATTGATGGAAGATTTCACCAAAATTTATCACAGCTTGGCAACAACACCAACTAAAGACAAAATTAGTGTTATAGATAGTGTAAAAAAATTATTTTTAACAAAAGAAGGTAGATTTGGATTCCTGCTAGGGTTTTTAGTTATGCTTTTACAAACTATAAGCGGTGGTCCAGTTCTAGTACCATTGATGGCACCAATTTTTCAACAATATTCATTAAGCGTCTCTGGAGAAACTGTTGCTGTGTATGTTAGCGTCGTTAAATTATTTAGTTTATTTCTAACATTTTTAATCATCGAACGAATTGGAAGGAGACCTTTGCTGATTTTATCATGTGCTGGTTCATGTATCTGCATGTTAGTACTAGGAGTACTCTTTTATCTTCTGTTTTTGAACACCCATTTATTGGATTACGTTCAATGGTTACCATTTGCAACGATATTAATTTATTATGTTGTATATGGAGTTGGGCTTTGTGCTATATCAACTCCTATGATAAGTATACTTTTTCCTTTAGATCTTCGATCAATATCCAGCTCATTGGTATTTACTGTAGAACATGTCTCAATTGCTTTATGTCAATTGATTTACCCCTTATTAGCTGAAGCTGCTGGTACTCATTGGTGTATGTGGATTTTTGCAATCGATTGTTTCATCGGGGCTGTTTTGGTTTATTGGTTAATGCCAGAAACTAAAGGAAAAAGTATAGATGAAATTCAAGATACATTTAAAAATCATCGGTACTTTAAAAGTTTAAAATAAAATATTTTTAATCCACTTCTGCTTTTTGTTTTTATTGCTAACGACATGCTACAATTTCTTATAGGTAGTAGAGACTACATGTTTAATTTAAATGTAATATTACAGTTTAAAAGTTCTAATAAGATACAAATCATTTAAAATATAAACTATGTGTATTACCTCTTTGTATAGACCAAAAATACCAATAAAATAAAGGATTGTTCTCTTGTAAAAGTGTAGGTTTCCTAGATTTATTGTTTCTTTTAAATCCCTAAAAATATAATCCAAATACCTATTTCCTCTCAGGTTTGTTTTGATTGTAACTTTTGTTTTGTAAATTTTAGTTGTTTTACAAGAAGCCAACAGTTTAATCACATCATTAAGTATAAAAAGATATTTGGTTAATTACCTTCAACTGCTTTGTTTCAAATAGTTTAACTTTTATAAAAATTGATAGAAATGATAGAATAATTGCACAGCTCTCCAGCCAATGGACCCAAAAGTTATTCAAAACATATAGGTGAGTTACAATAAAAAATTTTTACTGCAAGTTTTTGCTCAACAAGAATTGGAATCTGAATGTACTGTATCCGATGTCCTTAAGAAGACCACTATGAAAGATGCTGTTTTCTCACTGGCTGAAAGTTGGCATCACTTGAATGCAGAGATCATGGTCTCCCTTGTGGCCTCAATCACACATCGAAGAACAAGCAGGTGAAGACTTTGAATCCGAAGATGATATTCCTGTAGCTTTTTTCGTTAATAGAGGCTATTCTGAGGCTTAAATTAATAACTTCTTATTAAGAAATTATGATTTAAATGAAACTGAACCTCTTACTGACGATGAAATTATACGCAAGTAACACAGGCAGTGGCAAGTGTTTCCAATTCAAGCGCCATGTCTGCCTTAAATACATGTCTTAAAGTGGATCAAGTGGATATTTCTTTGCCAGAAAAAATGCTTTTACGTAAATTACGAGACAAAGCTTTTTATTTGTCATTAAACACCACACGACAAACCAAAATACTGGATTTATTGATGAATACAGATATTGTATTATGTATGTACCTATTCTGTAGTTATATTCACAAAAAAATATGATCTATACTCCTAAAATCCAAACGCTCCACCAATTCGAACGGGGGCTAAATTTTCAGAGTTCGGATTAAAGAGGTCCTGTTGTATTTTACTTGTCCTGACCTATCCAGGAAAAATATGGCCATCATACGCAGATTACGAACTGGCCATACTTGACTCACACATGGCTACCTTATGTCAAAATTTCCACCACCCAACCGTCAGCATTGCAACTCAGTAAACAACAACATCCACCATATTCTTGATTGTCCACTTTTCGTCAGAGCAAGGACTAGTAGTTGAAGTGACGATGGAAAAACTCTGGATTTTTAGATAAATTTGTAACATAATTTTATTCAAAAACAAAGCTAAATTAAACAACTAAAAAAGTGAAGTTTTTAAATAAAATAGTGGATGTTTTGTTTAAAAGAACCCCGTTTAAATCTTATGGGAATTGTCTCCCGGTCAAATTGGCTGAAATTTGGATATGTTGTTCGTTTCGGCATCCTGAGCAAAAGTCTTAATGGACACAAAGCTCAATTTTGCTTAATTTGGCTACCATTATTATTTACAACTCAAAACGGCGATCTCCCGGCAGTTCAGTATTTGGTACGTTGAGGAAAAGTACCCTTTTATGTTTTTGGGGTGACTAAATTCGAATCCAATGTCAATATGACAATATTGGCAGTTGACAGGTGTCAATTAGTTGTCAACTAGCTGTCAAATAACAAAAAATAATCAAAATCTATAAAATCCACATGTAATTGTAGGTTTTTGAGGTTGCTGAGTCCAAAACTGATGTCCAAAAGACGATATAGACAGTTTAGAGCTATCAACTAACTGTCAAACCACCACATTATTTCTACCGTCGGCGTTAGCGTTACCCGATGTACACCACGTGGAGGTGCCGCGATCGGGTTTTGTACATCTTGGCCCTGAAAAGGGCCGATTGTTTTAACGGAAAATATGATCTAATATAGGAGTAGAACAGTATCGACTACGATAGTTGATAGATAACGAATGTTAGCTTCGTGCCTTGCATATCCTAAGAACCATAGGATACTCGCAACATGGGAGCAAGTACACTCCGCGTCATATAAAACTGGTACAACTATTATAATCAAAAATAGTGTTTTTGTAGTTGTGTAAATTGATCTTTTAAAAAGTGTCAATGATAAATCAGCTGCTATGGTATAATTTCTATGGCAGTGTTGCCAGCTCAATAAAAATGTTAGTAGATGTAATGATGAAATTAAATTTTATAAAGCAATAAAACAAATTGGAAAAAATAAAAATCTATTATCATTCATACATAAACAATTAAATGAACTAACAAATAGATTACAGATCATGGTAGCATAGAAGCCATGAAAGTTGACATTCAATCATTAATAACGTGTCATACCTCCATTATTATTGATAAGTTCTTGTAAGTATTGAGTCAATTAAATTTTCATCTTCTGTCAAGCTTTTCAAGGATTAGTGTCAAGTGTTCTTTATTTCGTGGAATTTTTTTTTAATTTATTAATTTTTTTACCATAAGCCCCCAAACATTCTTTATTGGATTAAGGTCGGGACTTTTAGCGACCCATGAAAGCGTTATTTTCAGCAATATGATTGCTTACGCTGTAAGCAGTGTGCACTGAGCAATTGTCATGTTGAAAAATAAAATTATCATTGGAAAAAATTTCCCTAACCGATGGTAACATTACCCCATCTAAAATATCCAAATAGTTTCTAGCATTTAATCTTCCTTCGATTCTCCAGCACATTCCTAAACCTCCTCTATACATCCAAGCCCAAACATTTACAGAAAATCGTCCAGACTTATCATTAGAAGAAATATAATTTTCATTAAACCCACTTCCAGGCGGTCTATAAACTCTAATATGGCCGTCACTATGTGATTGGAATACTTTTTCATCGGAAAAAATTACCCTTCCCCAAAAATTTAATTTTATCGTTTAAAACATAATTTAAGGCAAAAATTAATCTACCTTGTTTATGTTGTTCATTGAGTTTGTATTTCCGGGCGGCCGCACAATTCTTTAAATTAGTTTTTCTAATTCTTCTTAATGCAGTTGTAATTGAAGCATTAAAGTTCACTGCATGTCTTGCCGTATGAAATGGATTTTCCCTTAAGTAATCAGTTAATGCTTCGTCTTGCTCCGCTGTAGTTATAAATGGTCTTCCAGTTCCTCTTTTTCTGCAAATAGTTTGGTCGTTATCCCACCTTTTTTTAATGTTTTGAATCGTGGTTTTGCTTCTATTAAACGTTTGGGCAATTCGTCTAATGGACCAACCATCCTCTATTTTGGAAATTATTCGCATTTTATCAAATTCCCTTAAATGGACTGGCATCGTGGATAATGCGCTTTGACAAATTTGACACATGCGACTTTTTGTCATTTTGATTAGTTGTTTGATTTACATAGGGAAAATAAAGGTGTACCAGTTTTATATGACGCGGAGTGTACCAACAGTACGAGCACCAGATGGACAAGTACAATAATAACCGAAAATGGGCTCGTCATTCCTGTCGAATTCATCATCTTCCTCGTCTGCCTAAATCTCATCATTTGATTTGAAAGTGATGCAAAGCTGATGTTTCGTGGCATTTTGGAATCGAGAATAAACTCTAACTATAAGCAAACCACGCTCGGGCATCTAAGCATTTTAAACTGAAACTCATCTGCGTCTCTTTGGTTTTTGTCTTGCACGTAAGAGGGTGCAAGCCTCACTTGATATAAGTGTTACTTAATATGATGGACTTCCACAAAGTAAGTAAGTACAAGTAGAATAAATATTATTGCAAGAATATTTATTAGAATATTAGCATACAAAATTAAACTTATCGTTACAAATAAACTCAAAATTGTGTAGAAAAAATTTAAATTATAAATAAATAATCGGAAACAAGCACAGCAGTGTAATATTAGTTGGGCGTTGGGCGCCAATTTGTAACCATATTATTACGTTGGACGTCAATTTGTAATATGATTTACATGTTGATAGTAAATTTATAAAAATATTTAGTTAACTTTTTTGAAAAAATAACAATATACCAAAAGAAAAAATGTAATTTACAATAAAACAACCATTAATCTTAATTTCGTCTTTAATTAGTTGTAAAATAATAAACAAAATTTATAAATGTTTATCACAGCAAAAATTATGATAGTTAAATACCTCAGCTAGGGGTGAGTAAGTTCATTAGCTCTGACTATATTACAATATTTGTTTCTTTAAGAAATTATAAGGGCGCCACTGAAATCTTTTTATTTTTTATGATACTACTGAAGAAAGTTGTTTTAAGCTGAGTTATCTAAATAAGTATCATAAGATGACAGAAAGATGTCAGAAAAAACTGTCTATGAAGATAAAATAATGATATGAAAATGTACAAACAGATAAAAGATAAATAGATTTCCTTGGTGCTAAAATGAATGAAGTTGAGAATACGTTACAAAAAAATAATCCGCAAACAGTTCTTTACAACTACTTATTCTAATACAGTTGACGATATAGATAAATATAAACGGAGATAAAAGAGAAAAAAGAATGGGAACAGTAAACTTTATATACCACAATAAACTTATCTGTAAACAATAGTGGACGATCCTTCGCCGCACCTTGAGGTCGCTACGGCACTGTCTAGGTGGTTCCAAATGATTATGGAAGATCACAAGTGGAGTTGTAGAGATGCTGCCCCAGTTGTAGAGATGATCCAGTTAAAAATGTGCATACGAGAGCTTAGAGTTTACAAGCTATTCAAGTATACTGATTCTTCAAATTAAAGAGATGCTTCTAGTTTACTGAATCTTCAAATAAAAGAGATGCTTCTAGTTTACTGTATTATATTCCAACTTTCTGTATTTGACAGTAAACCAATACAAGAAATAAGACTGGGAATAATTATTAAAACCTCTTGCACTCGATAATGCCAACTCATTAGTACACCTCGTAGCATAGCATAATATTTAGAATACCTGGTGCTTAAAATGTTAACAGGTACTGTTACACAGACACCAATCAGAGAGGACATTTAAAGAAGGTTTAACAGTGACTTAAGAAATAAAACGAAAAAATATAAGACGGTGGGTTGTACACACTTAAAATTATATCGAACAAATTTTAAAACTTTTGCTGATTTTTATAATAGATGAAACAATAATTAATGTAGTTCGAATTTTAACAAAAGAGACTGTTTATCGATTATGTTCGCAGGATATCCTTGGCGAAAATATAACTTAAGTAGATTGATTTTAAGTCGATAATAAATATTGTAGTGTACACAACATTGTAGTAAATTAAAATCTTATTTCGTTTCCTGCAAACACCGTTTAGATATTCTATCGGAATTTATACTGATAATTTTCAATAGTTTTCTTTATTTACTCAGTCGAAACATTTGTCTACTAATACCTACTCAAAATATTTTCAAAAAAAATCAATACTGAGTTACTGATATATTAAGTATAATGAATATCTTCGTATATAAAAAGTAATACCAAATAAAGTTTAGTTGAGTGTATATGATTCAAATAAGGAAATTTTGCGAGTAGAGTGACAGTGATAGGTAAGAGTATCTGTTTAGAATATATTTCATTAAAAAGGGGTGAATAGATGGACAATAATTTAGAGTGCTTAACGGCAAATCAAAATTTAATCATTTTTATAATACCAAGAACATTAAAAATGTATAATAATAATAATAATAAATAAATAAATGACTGTAGACTGTGTACACACTTGATAAAATAATAAAGGAAAGAAAATTTTTGTATATTAAAAACCGTAGGTTAAGTGTGTAAAGTGTAGGTATATTAAATTCAGTAACTGAGCGCTTTCGGCTTATAAGGCCATCATCAGAGTTCCTAAAAGGTGATAAACATAAAACTTAGAAGAAAAAAGTATAACTTACGTTAAAAGATAAAACTTCTTCAGAAGAGACATTACAACACATTAAAATCATATGAATTAGTTAAATTTTAAAATTAAAACATCTTGAAGACAACAATATATGAATGTAAATTGTATACTTTTCTGGTTGGTCTAGTTTTAAGAACTCAGCTATTTTCTTAGGTGCTTCGCCAACAGTATGTATACCAGCTCTTTGAGACAGACAGTTTCCTTGTCTATAACCCACTAAAAGAGCTTTCAGGGAGACGTGTTGCCGTAAATTCATGTATTTTCTAAACACATCCAAATAGTGAACCTCATCACTGTTAATTACAGTGAAAGCTCGTCGAATATGAGTTTTTGTCTGGTTAATCTTAACTACTAGCTGAGTACCCGCATTCTCCACATCACTAACTTCTAAATTATATATCTCTTTCCTTGGTCAACCTCCAGCAACTCCAAGTAATGCTATCACTTTGAGTAATAGATATTCTTTATTTGGAGCGTCCCTTATGAAGCTTTCAATTTGTTCCTTTGTATCAACTTCGACTTCTTTGGCTGATGGTCTACATTTTGTTTTTTCAAAAAAGCTATCAACTTTGGGAAACTTGATATGTTGACATTGTCATTAATCATAATCATTGATTTTACCATTGAGTATTTGAACCAAAATGAAGAAGGGTTGAATGTTTCAAGTTGCAAAACAGCGCATATTCTTTTTCACGTCTTTTCGCAGACAACTGGAATGATTTACCCTATCGCTTTCGCAGTTTTATCAGCAATTTCATCTAATTTTGGTTCCATTTTCTCCGCAGATATTTCGTGTGATCAGAAAAATTTAATACGTCAATTTTTTCACAGCAGTCTACATGGCTTTCTAATAAAATGATCATTTCAGTTTATATAGGTTTGTTCCAACCAAGCAAAGAACCGTTCTAGAACGGTAATATTACCACTCACGAGACCAAATTAGTTCACTGCGCAACTCAGTACACCACTGCGCACAAAAATTACTATTTTAGAACGGTTCTTTGCTTGGTTGGAACAGACCTTATATTATTGCGTTTAAAACCAAAGGCAGTATGAAAAAAATATAGTACGATACACGTCCGTGAAGCGATTATTACGGTACTCGATTAGATATTCTACCTCGTACCGTAATAAGTCACTTCCCGGACTTGTGTAAATAACTATGACATTATTATCATCACCAATTCTTTTCTTGTTTTTTCTTTTTTCATTAATTACTTCTTGGATTTTTTCTTTTATATCTACTAATAATTTATATTTTAGTGAACCAATTAATACATGTATCTGGCTTTTTATTTTAATTACCATTTTAAAGTTAATTTTATTATTTTTTGTGGTAACGATTGTAATAAACGTTATTTACCGTGAATTAGCAAAATTCTGTTATCAGTTTACATTATAAACCATAAGAATGTATCCATTTTATTATAGTGACAAAACATTGCTGTTATTAAAGAACAATTGTCATTTTTAAATTATTAAATGACACAAATTATTAACATTATTTGCAGTAATAATATACAGCAATTATGAAACATTTGAAATTTTATTCAAGAAATAAACAATAGCAAAAATATAAACAAACGAGGTATTCATCATCAAAGTTAACAAATAAATAATTACCTAACCTATAAATTTTATGTTTTAAGGAAAAAAGTAAGAGTTTTTTATAGTTCTAGCAAGAAACTTAAGGCAATGATTTCCGAAAATACACAAAATGGGAAGAGTAAAAATGAAAAATTCAACACATTCTCCGAAAACGATCTGAATAGTACCAAAAAACAGGCAGACACATTTTATTTATATTTTGTTGTTTCAATAGGTAAGATATCTCTAATTTCAAAACAAATATCTTCTTTAGCCGCAAATTTTTCATGACGAGCTCGTGAATTAAATGATTATTAATACGAGGCATGTTTTGTAAGTAAGTACCATTTTGCGATTCCGCCGCCGTAGCGCTACGGTCAGCGTTTCGCGCATGCGCGCTGGTTACCTACATCTCTTGTCTACGCACTGACGCCCATACAGTCTGATTCTTCATTGTATACGTTGTTTACTGAGTGTTTAAGATGCCTCCGACAATCGTTAGTCCCGCCGATTGTGAAGTACGGACTGTTATACGATTTCTTAGTATTGCTAGTGGAGTTTCTGCCTCGTAATGAGACAATTAATGCAGCGTCTTATTGTGAGACTTTGAACAATCTGCGTCGTGCAATCCAAAACAAAAGACGTGGCAAGTTGAGTTTTGCTGCATGACAATGCCCGTCCACATGTGGCTACCATTTTTTCCTTCACTTGAAGAAACACCTGGGCGGTCAGCGTCTGCAAGACGATAATGAAGTCAAAACATTTGTGACACAGTGGTTAACAAGTCAGGCGTGCCATGTTATGACAAGTGCGTCAATGTTCACGGAAATTATGTTGAAAAGTAGATTAAGATACTGGCATTCTAGCGTTGTCAAAGTACACATATAGCTTCACTAAAAAGACAAAAATCTTGAAATTTCACATTTGAGTATTTAAAAGGGCTGTAGGTACTTAATATGAATAATTCTTTACGAAAATAGGTATGCAATTTTCCGGAAAATTCTCGGGAGAAAAATTTTGTTTTTGTTTTTTCACTCTAATTGTTTAAATAATAAATATATGGAAAAAAGTTTTAAATAAAATTTGTAGCTGATGCAATTATCTAAAAAATTTGTCTAAAAAGTTTTTCTGTAAATTGATAAGTGTACGAGATATAATTATTTCAGCGGAAGTGGATTCGTGGGTGCGCGCGAACGTCCCGTGAGCCGAATTTATTGAAGGCTTGATTTAAAAGTTAATAATTTAAAGGTTGTGATGCACTGAAAAAACAGACAAAGTAATATCAAATGTAGAGAAAGACCTCAACTTCCAAAAAAAATTACTTTCAAATTTAAAAAAGTAAATTTTCTAGCTGTCCATTTATTTATAAAAAAACGAGCAGAAAAACGTCAATAAACAATTATATTTCCTATTTAATCAATTATTGTCGCAGCGAAAATTCCTTTTAAATTTAACATTTCAAATGATCATTGAACATTATTATCATAAAAACAAAGCGAAAAAGTTTAAATTTTGAAACAAATGCTTTTTAAAAATCTCTGTTTTTTACATGCTTAATTTCAATCGTTTTTTTCAAACTTTATTTAATTATATCTTTTTTCCAAATTAATATCCTTCAATGAAACTTTATCTGTAAATACTTTGAAGTATATACTTTCAAAACTATTATACAGTTTTTCTTTTAATATCAAATTTTTTAAATAATAGACATTTATTTATAATAAGTGCTAAAATCAGACGTCTTTTAGAAAATCTAGCATAACTGTTTTCAGTGCTTACAAGATTATTCAGATTTTTGCCAGCTTGATAATAATTGTATAGAGAAGCGATCGCAATACATAGTAACACACCTATGCGTCAGGTACGAAAGAGAAGGGAGTACAAATGAAGGTGAGAAAGCCGCTGACAGCTGCTTCCCCGCGCCGTCGCGCTGTGAGTAGTCTTTTGATAATAATAATAATAATAGTAATAGTAATAATGACAATTGGATCAAGTGAAATTAAAAAAAATAATATTGTAAAAAAATAAGCTATTATTAATAAAAATATAGTAGAAATAAAGTGGGGTTTAAAACAAGTTAACGAGGAAATTTGCTTGAGATTCTTTTTAATTTTTAATTATTATTAACAAATTAAATTTTTTAATAAGCAGTAATAGTGGATATATATACCTATATATATATATATATATATATATATATATAACTCATTAAACTGCGTGGTAAAATCAATAATTATTAAAACTGAAATCTCAAAACTCTCAAAAGGGTAAGAGCAGTAACGCTTGCTTTTAGGAAAATTCTGTGTTACCTTAAAAGAAAATGTCAAATGTAAAAAATTTCTAAACATTTTTTTCATTTATATCATGGTCCTTAATTCTTATCTCATGGAATAATTTTATTTTTAATTTTTATAATTTTTTTATTCAAAAAATTGCAAAAATATATAATAGTCAAAGAAGGTTTACGTGGAAAATCGCTAGAATTTTCATGAAAAACCAATTAAAAGCACGGGATATTCTGAACATATTGATCAACAACAATCTAGTTACAAAAAAAAGTTTCAAATAAATTTTTTAGATTAAACCATCATCTTTTAAGTACACAATGTTTAATAATTAAATTGTTTAATTTCTCAATGTTTTGTAGAAAGAATTAGTAAAAAAAACGACTTTTTAGGATAGTTTTCTGTGGAAAATCAGTGATAACTCATTAAAAAATTATTACAAAAAAAATTTTTTTATATAATTTTAGATACCTTCATTTATAGCAAATTTTATATGAAACAATTTTTTCTACGGGTCATTATATATTTACTATCTTAAAATTAAAAACTTGAAAATTGATGATGTTTAAAAGTAGTATTAGAAAAATTTGGTGTATTTCAAAAACTAATGAAAATATCAGAAAACTTTTTAAACAAATTTTGTAGGTAAATGCATTAGCTACAATTTTTGATATAAACATTTTTCTGTATTTTCATTATTTAAACAATCAGAGTGAAAAAACAAATAAAAAAATTTTCGACCAATATTTTTCCGGAAAATTGCTTAACTAAATTCGTAAACATTTTCTCATATGAAGCAAAATCCTCTTAAATACCTAAATTTGAATTTCCAAATTTTTTGTACATTTTGCAGCATTTTACGAATATTTTGTGTACTTTTACCCCGCTATTCATGTAAAAATAAAATTATTGCGATATCCTAACACGTCTTTTTTTAATTCCCAAACGGTACTTACTTAAAAAACATGCCTCGTAGTTTTCATCACAGTTGATGGTTAAAACTAACTATCAAAGTTAATAAAAATGAATTTATTATTTTATATATTTTTTAGGGCTAATTACATGGTTGGTGGGTGGAGGAAGAGTGGTGTGGACATCTCCGGCTTTGATCAAGTTGAAATCGAACGATTCATACATCAACCCTTTAGGACGACCAATAACCACTGCAGAAACATCCTTATTGGTCGGCTTGCCAGGGATAATTTCCCTTCCGTCCAGCATTATATTTACGATTCTAGCTGATTTTATTGGACGAAAGAACTGCTTGCTTTTCATAGGTATCGGATGGCTATTCACTCTTATTGGATTAGCTTTTAGTAGTTCCATACCAATAATGATACTATTTTTAACTTTACTCTCTTATCTACTAGGAGGAACAATGTGCGTGTTTCCCATATATCTGACCGAAATTTGCGAAGATCACAATAGAGCCAAGTACGGTTGTCTCTTAGCGACAGTCTTCTTTCTAGGTCAATTATTTACCAACACTTTAGGTCCTTTATTTAGTATCAAGTACTACACGTTAATAACTGCCGCTCCAGTGATACCTTTCTTAATACTCTTTAATTTAGCTCCGGAAACTCCGGTGTATTTGTGTTCCAAAGGTAAAAAACAAGAGTGTATTAAAGCCTTACAAAAGTTACGAAGTAACAAATCTGACGATGAGTTAGAAAAAGATTATTGTAGCATTAATCAAAGTTTGATATCTTCGAAAAATAACGGCAAGAAACCGAGTGTATCTCAAATATTTTCAACCAAAGAAGGCAGATTTGGATTGCTGTTGAGTTTCTTAGCTATGCTTTTTCAAATGATGAGTGGAGGATCAGTGTTAGTACCACTGATGGCTCCGATTTTCAATCAAATCGACTCTATAGTATCCGGAGAAATTGTAGCTATTGCTATTAGCGTCCTCAAAGTGATCAGTTTATTTTTAACTGTATTTATAATCGAAAGAATTGGAAGAAGACCACTACTTATTACATCTTCCATTGGATCGGGTATATGTATGTCAGTATTAGGAACGTATCTTTATTTCCAATATACCAACTCATCTTTAATTGATAATATTAATTGGTTACCCTTTGTGACAATATTGTTGTACTACGTTATGTTTGGACTTGGGCTTAGTCCCATTCCGATTCCTATGATTAGCGTACTATCACCTATAGAACTACAATCCGTTTCTAATTCAATAGTTTTTACCATAACAAATCTTCTTCTAGCCATTTTTCAAGCAGTATATCCCATAATGGCTGAAAACGTTGGACCTCAATGGTGTATGTGGATATTTGCTGTAAATTGCTTTGTTGGAGCCATTGTTTTCTACTGGTTATTACCGGAAACTAAAGGAAAAAGTTATGAAGAAGTTCAAAATATATTAAAAAGTCATAGGTATTTCAAATGAACAATAAAAAAACTGTTTTGGTTACAGAAACTGTGATGATATATGTTGCTAGCAACCCTTCTTAAAACATATTTTTCGTTATAGTCACATTCAGTTTTTTTGGAATATCCATATATATTTTTTACCTTAAAAGGAAAACAATATTTAAACTTTTATGTAAATTACAGTTAATTACATAGTAAAATTGCCAGGAAAGTGTATAAACAACTGTGACAGTGTGACTGTTTGGATTTCTTATATCGCATAAAAGACTTGTGAGGTTAGGAAAAACAAGAAAATTACAATTTAATTATATATTTACATAATTATAACTATAATTCCTTTTGTTTAACTCAAACAAAAGGCATTTCAAACAAGTCTAGGCATACTATCCAAGCTGTTATTTTGTCTTATTTAACACATTAAGCTATCTCAACTAAGTTAATAAAATTATCAATATTGAAAAAAAGTTCTTTAATTAATTACCCAACAAACACTGATTAATAAGTTATTAATCAAGGCTGTCAGATGCTTCCCAGATTAAACTTTAATATTATATTGATTTGCTAAAAACACTCATTTTTTAAAGTTTTATCATGTAGACCACCAAATATTTTTTATTCACTTTTGTACATGTAAAAATAAAATGTAAAAGTGAATGTTCTTTGACCAGTCTAGCCCGAGAAAGACAAGAAGCATCTGGGGGTCTATTCTCGAATGTCGAACAAAATATGTCGCATTCGACAGTTGTCGATGAAAATTCTCGATTGGATTCGTCTTCCAATTCACACGAGACATATTTTGTCGAATATCAGGAGCTGGCAACACCGAATTAACGATTCTCAAACAGTTTTATGCCAATGTATATAGGATGTGAGTTTTGGTTTTTTGATAGTTATATTTTTATCAATTTGTATTTGTGTGGTAGATTGGATTGTTTTTTGTTTGAGGCTCGTGTTTAAGATGGATTCATGCAAGCAAAAATTAAAAAGCTTCATTCAAAACCAGCAAATTACAATTACAATTAGTACTTAAAATTAGTAGTAAAAGCTTGGCATATGACTAACAATACTCATAACTTTTAAGTTAGTGTTTCCACTTATACTTACAATTACACTTACTTTAATATTATATTGGTTAGATTATTATGATACAATCGGAAAAATACCTTTCTTCAACAGATGTAATGCACTTTCACGATTCCCTTGTTCTATTAAGGGTTCTAGATTAATTATTAGTCTCTACCTAATTCATTAGTTAATTTTAACGTTTTAATAAACTTTCTATGAGATAAAAATAATGTAAAAACTTTTCTACATATTCCTCGTCTCTCTCGAGGTCTTTAATATATTTCTTGATTTTCTAAATTTTTAATAGCAATTAATAAAACTGCCATTTTCTCTCTACAAAAATATCTGAAAAAGTACCAAACAAAACTATTGATAGCTTCTGTATATTCCTTAAGGTGTATTCATTTTATGTTTTTTTAACGTTGAAATAAAAACATAAAAAAGGATTGTGGTTTCATTTCCCATATAAATTAACAAAAATTTACATGTATAATGATAAGCTACAAATTTCGTAAGTAATGAAATTCTCGCATTCGACATAAATTGTCGGCTGCCTTTGACCTTTCTACAATTTGTCTATCAAAAATTTGCAAAGGTGACTTTTGAGAATAAGGTTATTCAGATTTTCTTCGACAAAGAGGATTTCTCGCATGCGACAAAATATGTCACTGTTTGAGAATAGGGTCCCTGCACTGAGCCGTTATTGGTGTCCTATATCTGTTTATAATAAATAATTTTTTTTTCATTCTATAAATGAAAACATTAGTTTTGAATGAAATTCTAGTCTTCGGATTAACTTTATAAATTGTTCAAATACTACAATTATCAATGACTGTAAATAAATAGCATCGTCTTGCGAGATTAGATAATAAATACATATATTTTTGTGGTAATTATTAAGAAATAATACGTGCCCTACAAAAAAAACAGCATTTTTTTTCTAATTTTGACATATAAAGTGACACTGATATTATGAATTGTCTTACTTTTTGTAACTAGTTGCATAAAGTAAAATTTTATCAATTGGTGGCGAAAAATGACAAAAATAACTATTCTATCGTTATTATACAAGTTAAAAACATGAATTATAAATTAATTAATTATTATAAATATTGATAACACAATTATTGCAATTATTCAAATTAATTCCCGACGACATATTTTTTTCATTTCTGGTATTTGGGAAGCGGCGTACATTGCATGATATGTTTTTCCAAATATTTCTTGGGCTATAAGTTTTTTATTATTCATAGAATTTTCAACATATCCCTCTGCAACAGATGTAGATTTCCAACCTCTATGCCTCTTTAATTTAAAAATATCAGCGCCACTGTCTGCTATGAAAGTAGCAGAGCGGCTTCTTCTAAAGCAATGGCCAGTATATAGAACAGGATTTGAAAGACTAAGAAATTGTGCAATAACTTTTGGCAGACTGCTAAATGTGTTAATTCCTACTGGATTTCTGGTAAATTTTTCAACGTCTCCAGTAATAATTGCAAACTGCGGTATAACTTTTGTTTTTGAAGGTGAGATATCAACACAAAAATGGCTTCCTTCGTCTATAACATTTTCAACTAGAAGAAATGTTAATTCTGCTTTTCTGCATGCTCCTGCCATTTTAATTATCATTGCAACCTTAGCCATTCAGTATTATTTGTCATCAGCTTCCACTAAGAATTTGGCAAAATCTTCTTTAATAAAAACCTTTGACTTTTTAGCCCTGTACCCGTCCTTTTAATATATGCTACCAAATTTGTATATTTTTTTAAATAAATAGTCCTTTTCAGATTTAGTTCAGACCTTAACATTCAGTAAAGTGTCCATAATGTGGAAACTTTTATATCTTTCTCATCCTCAAAATATGCAAGTAAAACTTTCTCATTATGTTTAATTTTCTTCTCATCACACCACGTAACAAATTTTTCGTATGCCAAATCATAAATTGCCTTTAACTTTTTTGGGAATTACTGATAATAGAGCATTATCTGCTTCTGTATTCTATTCTATTCTATTCTTCTGGGGTGCGTTTCATGCATGTACTGGAGCTCTAGGCTCATTGTACCCCCCTGAAGTAATCATACCAGGTTCGTTTCCTTCATGTATTCTAGAATGTCCCTGATATTCGCTTTCACGATTTCCTCTGGCTCAGGAAACTGAATGCCAAAGTGTCTCTGACTAAGCCACTTAAGGCTCGGACAGTGACATATTACGTGAAGAGGAGTTTCGTCTTCCTCACCACATTTTCTGCACAATGGGTCCTCAGCGAGTCCTATTGTGTTCATGTGTTTTCGGAGATGGCAGTGTCCTGTAAGCAGTCCCACTGCCTTTCTCAGTTGGGTTCTACTTAGGCTGAGTAGTTCTGTAGTTTTCTCCCTGGATGGACCTGTTATGAATAATCTGGATTGCCTGAGTCCAGGCAGTTCCATCCAGAGTTTCTTATGTTGTTCCCTTAGTCGTTCCTCTATTGTTTCCCTTACATGTTGGTATGAGACCCCACATGTGGGAAGAGGTCCGATCAGGGTTCCTTCTGAAGCTTCCCTGGCTAGGAGGTCAGCTTTTTCATTGCCAAGAATCCCTGTGTGTCCTGGTACCCATTCAAGGATAACCTTGTGGCGTTGTGCCAGTTCAGCTACAGTTCCTTGGCAGTGCTTCACTGTTCGTGACGCAGTGTGTACGCTCTCTATTGCTTTGAGAGCTGCTTGGCTATCACTTCTGATCCTGACAGTCCTGTTAGGGACTGTCTCGTTCAGAATGATTTCCGAGCATGTGTTGATGGCAACCACTTCAGCTTGCAGGATAGTCTCTACTGAACCCAGGTTGAGACTATACGTCTTCCCTGTATTTTCATTGTAGATTCCAATCCCAGTGCTGGTGCTTGTTTTGGATCCGTCTGTGTACCAAACGGATTCATGTTGTTTCCTAGTCTTGGTACGAGCTTCGTCCCTATCCGGAATATGAACCGTATATGGTTTGGAAAGGTCGTAGCAGATAGGTATTCTATCTGAGGGCATGCTCAGTAATTGATTATGTTTAATCTCTTTCGAGATTGTGGAATGGTACCTAGGGATCGCCCTGCCCCATTCGTTGTTTATTTTCAGCCTGTAAGCAGCTGCCAGTGCTTCCCTTTCCACAATAAGATGTAGTGGAGGTAGTCCCAGCATAGCTTCCAGGGCCGCCGTGGGCGTTGTTCGCATCGCCCCGGTTATGGCTAGACAGGCTACTCTTTGTACCCTGCCTAGCTGTCTAGATGCTACTGAGCACCTCGCTTTATGCCACCACACAACAGAACAATAGGTTATGATGGGTGCCACCACCCTCGTATAAAGCCAGTGCATCATACTGGGTTTAAGCCCCCACGTATTGCCCACAGCTCTTCTGCATCCCAGAGAGCTCTTAGGCCTTTATCTGTTGTGTTTCTAATGTGGTTGGAAAGGGTTAGTTTGCTATCTAGGGTTACCCCTAGGTATTTGACTTCCCCTTTAAACTTTAGCGTTTGGCCCCACATACGAAGTTCCCTCAAGTCAAGGTTCCTTCTGAGGGTGAACGCTATCACGGAGGTCTGCTTCTGTAAGTTGGAACTGGTAAAACACGCCACTGAAGATCCGAAGGTACAGCGATCCTAGTTAAAACGAAGCTGAAAACAACTTACGGCCATATAAAAATAGTCAGCATATAAAAGACCACACAGTCAATCAGGAATAAGACGTTTTTACGGCACTTCCAGTTAAAAAGGCATTATCTTATGACACCTAAATCCCCAGTCATGAACGTACTGCAACACAAGAAATGGACAAGAAAAAAACCTGAAGAGAATAACGGATAACAATCCAGCTCTTCAAGTCAGCTCAAGTCCACAACAGCAAATGAACATTGTGGTCTTGAGAGACATCGGAGTTCCTTGGGGCATCTAGCTTAACGAAAGAGGCGACGCAGACGTGCCAAGTTTAGGGGAATCACTGGACAACAACATGGTCCAATCCAACAGATCCAACGAAAAAAAGACCTATAAGATACTATCAATCAAAATCGATAAAGATGGATACTACAATTACTTAAAAATGCATTAAATATCTATGGTGATTTACAAATTTATATTAAAATTAAATTTTTATCTCGAATATGGATATTTGAAGTACGTTCACAAAAATAATTCATTATACTTAAAATACAGATATAAATAACATGATAAAAAATTCTGAAATCTGTGATTTAGAAAAAGACTTTACAAAAGGTGGATCGAATGGGGAAGAAAAAGAAGAAAGAAAACACAAACCCGATACAGTTTATTTATACTTTACTGCAGTAACAGGTAGGTCCAACTGTATTTTAATATTTTTAACTAAATATTGTGGTCTATTAGTTCTATTTTGGTACAATAAATCTAAACATTATTTTCAAATCGTAATTACAATATATTTATTAAATATAAATAATATGTTGTTTACATTCTTATCACCTCGTTAAGAAAAAGTGTATTGTTTTTATTGTCGATAGTCGAGTTAATTATATACCATAATAAATTTGAAAGTATTGATGTACACAGTTTTATATACACATATTTATGTCCAAAAGTAAACATCATTTTGCTACAACTCTAACCAATACTAAATAAATCTCGAAGTCAGATAAACATACAAAAAAATTATTTATTCTTTTTTAAAATAAATTAATAAGCAAAACAAGGTTTGTAAATAAAATAAATAAACAGTAATTTCCTCAATTCATGACTGTAGGTTATGTGACATGTTTTCGATTAAATAGTCGAGCTGGGCTTGCGGAATTCTCTCCCATTCTTCACAAGCAGCATCTTTCAGTTCTCGTAGAGTAATTGGGGAAGAGTTTCGCTTCTTACTGCGTGTTTTAAGAATGTCCCAGGCATGTCCAATGACGTTCATGTCAGGGAAATTTGATGGCCATCTTAATTTGGATATTCCTTCTTCTTCCAAAAATTTTTGTACTGCAGCTGTTCGATGTGGAGGTGCATTGTCACGCATAAACACAAATCCATCACCTACCGCCCCCTAGAATACACTGCACCGGTGATTCTTCTCTCCAAAACCAGGAGAGGCGTCCATGTACCCCCCATAATACCATAATACTCCCACCTTCAAATATAACACGTGGTTGACATTTGACGATGTTAGTCAGCGAAACGACCGTCATTGTAATTTAAAACATATTTTTTCGTGTTTTTCATTATTCTTAATAAGATGGACTTCCAAAAAGTAAGAGTTAGTACAATAAATTTAATTTATAACTATTATTCACTTCTGTTAACTACTATACAGTAAATAAAGATATATTTAGATACCTGAACATTCCTTATAACTTACTTTTTAGACAATTAAAATGATAATTATAATTTTAATCTACTTATCTTCAAGATACTAAAACAATTTAATAATAATTCATTTACCTATTACAACAAAAATATTGAAGCAACCTTTGGAAAAAATGTTATTTCACCTATTTCTATCCAAAGTCATACTTTTCCTCACTAGGGAGGAAAAGTACGTCAAAAGTGACGGGCTATAGGTACTATTTTTATTAATATAAGTGTAAATTTTAACGTTTATTTATACACCTTGTATTTGAAAAATTGGTGTGCGAAAAAATGGTTTTTATTTATAATTCCTCAACAAATGCCTCTAAGCAACCGATTGGTATAATCGTTGGTGTGGTAGTCTTGTAGATGACAGTTTGAATCCTCGGCAAATTATTTTCTTTTTATTACAAAATGACTTGTTATTTGTGTAAGGTGAAAAAATTAGATGTATAAGATGGGAAATTAATTGTACTCACCCTTATTCTGATGAAAGCCACCTTCCTAAAATTTTAAATGAGGAAACTTTTGACATAAACTTTTATTCCTTTCTATAAATTCAATGACAGCTGTTTCGATAAACTATCATCGTCAGATTGACATACTAAAGTTACAGTTTGTTTTTTCAAGTTAACAATCTGATGTTGATTAAGTAGTATTGATAAGAAAGATATTAATTATTCAATATTTAATTATTTACATTGGGCACCTTTTTTGTTTGTTTTGACGTACGTTACATCTGATGTAAGATCAACTGCTATTGCTGTTATCTACTAACCATTTTCATCGCCCTGTATCCCATATAAGCCGAAATGATTGGAACACATTGGTGGTGCATGTGTATGTTTGCAGTTTTTGGTTTTCTTGGAGCGTTTTCCGGAAATAAGGGGAAAAAGTTTAACTGACACAAAATATTTAAAAAAAAATAGTTAAGTACACATTTTTTTAAACAGCAAAACTATTATACCACTTGAGAATTAAAACATTGTTTTTAATAATTATAAATAAGCAGTTAAATTAAATTTTAACTATATTTATATTAAACTATATTTCGTCGGGTAAGAGGTAAAACTGATTAAGTACAATTTTGATTAAAACAGAGTTAAAGATACATAAGTGTCCACTTTTTACCATTCTTTCACATGGAAAACTCATTAAGTGCATATTGTAGATAAAAACATACTATTTCAGAAGTAAATTTCACTTAGTACATTGATAATACTTTGTTCACAATAGTAAAATTCATTAAGTAACTTAGTGAGATTTTAACTGTATTATTATACACTTACAGTGAATTTTTAAAACACGTGTGTGACGATCGGACGAGTCCAACTCAAAAATCATCAGAGATCGCTAGATACACAATACACAGTTTAACATCGATCACCCCAAGAAAGTTGTCGTTTTTGGAGAGTTTTCGTCAGTGTTTTTAAATTACTATCGTGAGGTCGAAAAGAAGTAGCAACCTTCAAAAGGTTAACGAAGATTAGAATGTTAGAACTGCCTGCTAATTTTGAAATATCTCCTTTAACATCTGAGAAAAACAGTAATTTATATGATCTATTTTTTGCTAACTTTGAAGGACTGCCCTTAACCCCTGAGCAAAACAATAACTTCTATGATCTACCTCTTGCTAAATTTAAAGAATTGCCTTCAATCTCTGATTAATATATACAAAAACATTTTTTGTACACAATATACACTCTCCTTTTACACCTGTAAAAAAGATCAGTGCAGTATTTGCACAAAACATTATTCCGCAAAGGAAGATGAACATCTTGAGAAAGAAGGAAAGAAGAATGCTATTAAGGAAATAAAAAGAAAAAGGAAAAGCCAATGATGACGAATGTTTTCAGGCAATTACGTTTTATCTGCAGAGTGTGCTTCAACTACCATCATCAGACGTAGGACAGTTAAATTATAGCAGAAAATTGTGCATATATAATTTAACAATTTATGAAGGGGGAAAAAATAGAGGTTTTTGTTTCTGTTGGAATAAAATTAATGAAAAGAGGGTATCCAATGAAATTGCAACTATACTGACCAAGTACATAGATAAGATCCCCTCTAACATTACACATTTGTCATGTTCTCTGCCACTTGCGGAGGTCAGAACCGAAACCAAAATGTGGCAGCAGCAATGTTATATTGTGTTAAAAATCATGCCACAATTGAAATTATTGAGCACAAATTTTTGGAGTTTGGCCACTCGTATATGCACTCAGCTATAGAAACGAAAAAACAGAATAGAGCAGTTTTTATAAAAAACGATTGTAAGGAGATTTTTAAAATTTTCAGCCTAATAAGTTGAAGATTCCGGTTTTTATACTGCTTTTTTTGAAATCCACTAACAATCGAAAAATGAATAGTCCCAATTTTGCGGATTTTGGTTCTTGACATTCTTTATGATTGGTAACGACTTAGTAAGTTTGATAGATGTCGATTTTCTTTTCGGAAAATTGCAGTTAGAGTGCAAATAATTGTAGACACCGTGGTTAGGTAATGTCAAGCCTGGCTTCGAGAAGGCCGTACGCAAAGAGCAAGGGGCTCTGGACGCCCCCGTAGAATAACAGACCGTCACGATCGCCGCCTAAGATTATTGGCCTTAGGGGACCGTTTCTCCACTACCAGGTCCATTGCAAATGAATGGTTTGCAGAACACGGAAGACCTATTGGCATGCGAAGTATTTACCGACTTATAAGACATTTTGGCCTGTTTTCATACCGACCACACTGGGTCCTCCCTCCAGAACACCGACGTAATCGCCTTGAGTGATGCAGAGAACGGTCACTCTGGGATCAGGAATGGAATAGTATTGTGTTTAGTGACGAGTCTCGATTTTGTTTAGGCATGCACGATGGTCGAGCGAGGCTTAGAAGACGACGTGGTGAAAGGAGAAATCCACGGTTTCTTGTTAAAAGGCATGTTCATCAAACTATTGGAGTTATGGTTTGGGGAGCTATAGCTTATGGTCCGAGATCACCTTTAATCTTCATCAGAGGTAACATGAACGCACAGCGCTATATCCAAGAAGTTTTAGAACCCCATCTTTCACCCTATCTTAACACCCTGGCAAATCCAACTTTCCAACAATATAATGTCCGACCACATGTCGCAAGAGTCACAATAGACTTCTATCAACATAATGATGTCACATTGTTACCTTGGCCACCAATATCTCCCGACTTATCCCCAATTGAGCACGTGTGGGATATGATGGGTAGGAGATTGCTCAATTTGTAACGTCCTCCTCAGATGCGTAACACATCGGGGTGCATCCACACATTATTAAAGGTAAAAGGGCTTTAAAGCAATGCAATCATATTGAAAATTTTATCATTTACTTATTATGCTTCAGTAAGTACTTATACAAAATTTTATAAAAATAAAATCATTTTAACTGGGTGTTCGGATTTTTATGTCACTTAGTATAATTCAGTTCAAAGCCGTCCCTGATGATAACTGCCGTGTGTATGAACCGTTAATTCAAATTTAAAGTCAGTATTTATTTTAATAATTTAAGTATATTTTTGTCACAGTTTAATTTACTTTTATCATTTTTTATCGTTGGTAAATATACCAAAACATATTTCTTGGCATATATTATTAAGTACTAGTATCTAGTATGAATTTAACAGTTCTTCAAGAAATTGTGAAACGTCGAAATAAAGATATATAAAAAGAATTGTGATTTAATTCCCCCATAAAATAAACAACAGAAAAATAAATAAGGAATATTAAACTTTAAAATGGAAAGTAACAAGTATTTCATTACCTAACTCAGAATAGGTACATTGTTTCAGTTAGATTACTATTATACCAAAGCATTAAATGAAACATAAAAATACTCTTATCAATATATATTGTAAAAACATTAGTACAACTATACACGTAGAGCAGATTATATAATGGAAAAACCGAAATTAACAGAAGTAGAATATTTACCAATTGCAGAAAACAAACGAATAATTAAGTTTAATCCTAGTAACAAACAAACCAGATCTGATACCATATTTTTGAATTTTGTCGTATTAACAGGTAAGTCTTTTTAACAACTCATAAAATTGTAGTTTTTCACTAATAATTAAGTAGATTGTAAGCTTTACTAAATTCAAACACGATTTAAAATTGTATCTAAAATTCTAAAAAATATCAGTGTTAAACATCCGCTAAATTTAAAATATGTGATGCATCAATAGATGATTCCTGTAACCCATTCAGTTTTGTCACTAAAAAATTTCAGGTCTACGATGTCTGACATTTTCTGTTTCATTCAATTCAATTCCCTATAATATTCGTATGTACACGTATTGGTTGTAATAATAATAAATAAATTTAATTTGACAGATAAATAAAAAAAATTACATTTTTGAAAAATAAGTTGGTCGTTAATGGGGGTCGAACCTACGTCCTGTCGCTTTCAAGGCGAACGCTCTATCTCTGACCCACTATCGCTTTGAAGTTTGACAGGCAAAAAATGATGTGAAGGATCGTCCCAGAAGTGGCGGAAGTCGATGTACAACAGCAGCACAAGCCCGGCAGATAACAGTGATAGCTCGATAGTCGCATATCCAGAGAAGTTGCTAGACTTGAAGGACCGAATATCTCAAGGCAAACAATTACACGAAGATTAAATGCGGTAAATTTGTTTCGCAGAAGACCTCTATGTGTTCCCAAATTAACCTATGAACAAAAAATTGTAAGGTTGCAATGGGCTTAAGAAATGTTACACCATGGTCCTAACTGGAATTACGTGATGTTCTCTGATGAATCAAGCATTGGCTTGGTTTCTGATTCGCGAAGAATACTAGTTTGGAGGGCCCCAGGACGACAAGCCCGATTAGAAACAGCCCAACCACGTGTTTCATTTGAAGGTGGGAGTATTATGGTTTGAAGTGTTATTATGAAGGGTACACGGACGCCTCTCCTGGTTTTGAAGAGATGAATCACTGGTGCTGTGTACATCGAGGAAGTTTTAAATTCTGTTGTGCTTCTATTCCGGGGGGCGGTAGGTGATGAATTTGTGTTTATGCATGACAATGCACCTCCACATCGAACAGCTGCAGTACAAAATTTTTGGAAGAAGAAGGAATATCCACATTAAGATGGCCATCAAATTCCCCTGACATGAACGTCATTGAACATACCTGGGACATTCTTCGAGATTTATTTAGTATTGGTTAGAGTTGTAGCAAAAAAAAATTTATACAAATTAATAAAAATATGAAATATTTCATTATTCCTTTGGACATATGTGTATGTAGTTTATACTCTTTAAAAAGTATGTAAACCGTTATAATATTATAAACAAAGCGGAAATTTTACAAGAAGATTATGATAGTCATGACGATAATGTAAAAACTGCTAAAATAAATTATTTATAACATATTAACAATTAAATATATTTGTTCTGTAAAATATAGTTTAATATCATGAAACCTTTAAGAATTAAAACGCATAAAGAATTTTTAAAAAAAATTATATTTAGTTACATAAAAAATTTTTTTTAATGTTGCGTTTTCGCATCAATGGCGCTAAATGGGTTAATTACGCTTTTAGAACTCTATTATCGTTTAAATATCTGATTTTCGATATCAGTAACCAGCTAATTTTTCTTCACACCACTAAACTGCTTCAGTTAATAACTATATTTTAGCTATTTTTGTTTCTTTTTAATATCGTATTAATATTTTCTAATCTTTTTAATCTTCTACTTTTAAAAATAATTTTTTCTTGTTTTCTTAACATTATTTTTATCAAAAAATTTCAATTACCAACCAACCTTTAAAACTTGTTTTATTTTAACAAATACATTTTCAAATACAATTATCTTTTAATTTTTTTAAACAATTTCAATATATTCAATACATATTTTTTTTGTAGCTTCTTAGCTCGGAGGTTTGCTAACATCATAGCAATCCTTATCTTGGAAACTGCTTCTCTGAAAAGGTCCGCAGAAGATATGTTGTACCATTCTCGCAGATTCCACAGCCAAGATATTCTTCTTTCAATCGACCCTTTTCCCATAATCTTACCCTGTATTGTTAAGTTGAGTATCTCATATTTTTAACCCCTCGTTATTTAACCCAGATAGCTGATCTTTCTTTACTTCACTTTCTTTTTTATTTAATGCATAATAAATTGTTTGTGTTCTAGCCGTTTTACTTCAACTAGAAGCCTCAGCCTTTTGGATATGGACCTCTCCAGCCGTAGTTCAAATGCAATCCGAAGATGCAAATATTAATCCCTTGGGAAGAACCATTACTACGACAGAAATATCGTTATTAGTGGGTGTGCCTGGATATGTATCTTTAATTGGCGGAGTTACCATACCAATATTATCCGACTTAATTGGAAGAAAAAAAAGTTTACAGATTTTAGGTCTTGTTTTGATATTAAGTGCAGTAGCGCTAGCATTCAGCACTAATGTTTACTTAATGGTTATATTTTTGGCACTTTTCCAAATAGTTACATCTGGTATTTGGGGAATTCTTCCTGTTTATATTACAGAAATTTGTGAAGACCACAACCGAGCGAAGTATGGATGCATCTTGTCAGTTTTTTCACCTTTAGGACAGCTTTATGGCTATGCAACAGGACCTTCTTTTACTTTGAGAACTTTTACGTTAATATTAGCAGCTCCTTTAGTTTTTTTTGAAGTGGGTTTTCTATTTGCTCCAGAAAGTCCAGTGTACGCCTTATCAAAAGGAAGAAAAGAAGAATGCATGAAGACTTTAAAAAAATTAAGAAGCAACAAAACTGATGTAGAATTAATTGTAGATTTTGATAAAATTAATAAAAGTTTAATAGAAGAATCTAAATCTAAAGAAAAGAGGTTAAATTTGGTAAAACTTTTTGCTTTGAGAGAAGGACGTATGGGGTTATATTTAGCCGCGTTGCCAATTCTAGCACAATACTTTTCTGGCGTTCCTGTTATAATGCCTTTACTGGGACCTACCTTTAATGAATTAGGTTTCAAATGGTCTGGTAATACCATAGCTATAATTATTGGCGTATTTAAAGTATGCACGTTTTTATTCACCTCTTTAATCATAGAAAAAACTGGAAGAAGGTGGATGTTAATTTGTTCTTCCTTAGGTTCTGGTGTAATGGTGACCATAGTGGGAGTATCTTTTTATTTAAAAGCAATAGAGTTGCCCGTGGCCAATAAAATACAGTATGTTACCCTAACTTGTGTCATATTGTACGTTATTGTATACTCTTTGGGACTAGGTCCGATACCGGTGGCTGTTATGACTGAATTATTTTCCCCGGAACTCAGATCTGCTGCTCTTTCGTTTCTTTCAATTAGCACTAGTCTTGTTCTTTCAGGTTATACGTCAATTTTTCCGATACTTACTGAATTAATAGGAACTTATTCTTGCCTGTGGATTTTCGGAGCAAGCTGTTTCATTCAAGCGATAATATTTATTGTGGTATTTCCGGAAACTAAAGGGAAAAGTATAGATGATATTCAAGAAATGTTAAAAAACTATAAATTTAGAAAATAAAAAAATTAATGATATCCATTTGTATTTTATTTCAATAATCTTTATAGTGTTTGGAAGACTGGGATACTTCTAATAAGACAAAATGTTTGATTTTATAAATTATAGAAATATCCCAAAGCTCAACAATTGAAGTGGATGTTACAAAAATATGTAATTTTCTTTTATCATTGGTTAATAATAAATCAAAATTCGATAAAATAAGTTAATCTTTATTATTCAGAACAATAAACAACTAAAAGGTTGAATTAACTTCCACTATTTATTCTTTAAATACTATAAATGTAATGACAACCGTTTCGCTATCGAAATAGCATCGTCAGATTGACATTTCGATAGGTCTGGAGTCTGGAAATGTGCTTTTACTCCGAGGTGCACATACTATTTTTTCTGAAATCGCATCAATACAAAAATTAAGAAATTTTTATAAATGCATAACAATTTTTGATAACCATCTTATTGCCTATAAAATCGTTTCCTTGACAAACACTGGTTGTTTATTATTGTGACAAAAGTCAGTTAGTGTTTGGTGTTAGTTAGTTAAAATGGACAGCGATGATGATGTTCAGAGGTGCAGGACACCACCAGAATTACTAAATACTGCTACAAATGCCATTTTAAATTTATTGCCAAATAAATCCAAAGCAAAATATGAATTTGCTTATAAACGTTTTATGGATTATTGCCAAGAACAAAATACAACCTCGCGATCTGAAAATGTAATGATTGCATACTTTTCAGATTTATCGAAGAAGTTAAAAGCTTCTACATTGTGGTCAAATTACTCAATGCTGAAAAGCGTACTTAGTACCAGAGAAGATATTGATATAACAAAATATTTTAAACTACGTGCCTTTCTAAAACGTCAAAGTGACAATTACAAACCAAAGAAATCAAGTGTTGTCGCTTAAACAAATTGAAATTTTTATAACTCAAGCACCAGATAATATATATTTAGTGAATAAGGTACGTACAGAATGTAAATATTTTAAAATTAATGTTATTTATGAAGAGTTTACTTTTTAGATTACTTTAATATTTGGTGTTGTTGGTGCATGTTGCCGTGATGAACTATATCAAATGATTTTGAATGACATAGAAGATTTTGGATCTAGCTTTTGATTGAAATACCTGATAATAAAACGAATAAACCAAGATCTTTTATAATAAACGAAACTTATATGCCATTATATAGAAAATATGTCGCATGTCGTCCACAAAATTTTGAGTTGTCGCTTTTACTTTAAATATTTAAATGGGAAAGGTTGCAGGTAAGTAGTGGGAGTACATCAGTTTGGCAAAATGCCTCAAATTGTTGCAAAATTTTTAAATTTGCCAAATTCAGTTGAATACACAGGACATTGTTTCCGTCGATCCTCTGCAATAATTTTGGTAAATGCTGGAGCAGATTTAGTTGCTTTAAAAAGACATGGGGGATGGAAATCCTCAAGTGTTGCCGAAGGATATATAGAAGAATCTTTCACAAATAGTAGACATAGCAAACATAATATTTAGAAAGAAAAAAAGACATAGAGGATTCTGTTAATACTATTAGTTTTATTGTCGAAAAAGAAAATAGTAATAACTTTGCTAACTAATTCAGAAATAACAAATAAAGAGGAAAGTAACAAAGAAAACTTTTCGACTGGATTACACCCTATTTTTAATAATTTGCACAACTGTAATATAACTGTAAATATTCAAAAATAATTAAATAAATGCGAGTTGGTTGTTTGAGTATATTTATTGAATTTATTGTAATAAAAAACTGACGTAGGCTGAATTTTAAAGCGTAGGCCGGTTTTAGAAAGTTCATTGCCCAGCAACAAACGAATTTATTAGAATAGCGTAATTATTTGGGGTCTGAAATGAGTCTGAAAAAATATGTATTCCGAAACGATTTCAGAAAAACGAGTTTTTCATAAAAAAAAGTTATAATAAAAAATTTGAAAAATGATAAATCATTTACTGAACAGGTCATAAAGTCTGTTCAGGAAAATGATTATCGTACTGATCCGCCCCTAGCTTGCCTTATTCATGGTCTTTATTCAATTATTAATAAATTGTTGAGGTATGTTTTCCAAATACTCTGTAAGACATTGGCGACCTGTTCTAGGGTTATGGGGGGCTGTTTAAGTCAGTTTAATTGTCTAGACATTTCAGCTTAGATATACTCAATACAATTCAAATCGGGTGAACTTGGTGGCCAGTTCATTCTTATAAAACCGTATTATTCAATGCGATCATTCTTGCACGGTGCGGGCGCGCATTGTCGTCGATAAAGGCAAATTCTTTGCCTATTGCACCAAAAAATGGTACAATTTTTAACTCTATAACCATGTCCCTATATCGTACAGCCGTCATATTTATTAACACCAATATTCGACCATCGCACATAGGTATTCAGCCAAAATATGAACTCATTCGTAAACATCCGCAGTCAACCGCGGATGTGAACTACGCCTTCTGGCTCTTAACCTTCCTCTAACAGTTTGACTGCATATTACTCTTCCGGTAGCATGCCTAAAGAAGCTGTTAATTCTCGAAATAGTAAATGTTCGGTTTCTTCTTCCAGTTACAGCTATAAAGCGGTTTTGAGCTGTACACTGCAGACCCAGTTTCCAAATATCGATTCCATGCACGACTAACAACAACTTGGGACACATTTAGCCGTGTAGTAACTTCTTCTTGACTTAAGCATTCGTGTATCTAACGTACTAATTGATGAGTTGCACTGTTTCTAATCGCCGTAGAGCCATTTTTTCCGGTAAACAGATTTATGGACTACAGTAATAATGTTAAAGTCAATGCAAGCACTTCTACGCAACTAAAATGTTAGTAGCTACACTGAAAAACCTGGCAAATAAAAGTAAATTTAACTGCCGCAACTGCAAAAAGTCTACTTAGATATCCATAATATGCAAGTTCGATTTGCACGAGGAATACCCTGCACGGAAACGAGAAAAATTACTATAACATTCTAGAATAGAAAGTTTTGAAGGTACAGTAAAAATTGCCAGCTCTATTGAATTGGCCAAAGTAGAAAGTCGTCAAATGCAAAATACAGGTGAAATAAATAAAATATACAAAAGTAAAGAAGAAAAAAGGGATACAAAGAATAATTACAAGTCAACAAGCAAGCCTTTATACAGACCGTACAAACCCAATAAAAATAATATTAATGAATACAAAGTAAACACAAGATCTGATACAAATACAATACAATGTTTCAAATGTGAAAAAAAGAAACCCCAAAGCAAATACTTGCAATGCATGTAATCTACACTGCGGAAATTGTGATAAGGATGGTCATGTATCTACAGTCTGTTTTCAACAGAAACAACTTACATTGGTCAAGGAAAATTCTGACGATGAACCTGAAATGTATGAAATACATACAGTGCGGTCCATATGTATGGAATAAATTCATTTGTAGCGTTATTATGTACTATACGAAAAAAAACCTGAAACAGGTCGATTTTTATTCTTAAATTGACAATTTGCAGTATGAAAATGTTATCCCCCTCCAGCACCCCTTCGGAATTATAAGCACCCCCTCGAAAATTTTAAATTACAAAGGGGGTCGTGTGGCACCTCGTTGGAAAGGGATTTTAGTCCTCTGTTCAGCAATATAAAGTTTTTTAAGTTTGGTGCAATCATAACTGAGAAAATTGATTTTTAAGATGTAAAATTTTGATAATGTCTCTAACACAATGAAGATAATAATGTCACATAATGATTAGAATGTGTTTTTCAATGTATTTGACACTTAAATTAAATGTTCAAAATGACCACCATTCACTTCTTGACAATAACCGAGGCGATATTGGAATTCTCGTACAATATTTTGTATGACCTCGGGGGTTATTTTGTTAATTTTTTCCGTTATCCTAACTTTTAAATCAGCAATATTGTTTGGTCTATTAAAATATACTTTAGATTTTAAATAACCCCATAAAAAGTAATCGAGAGGAGTCAAATCGGGGGATCTAGCCGGCCATTCGATCGCCCCACGTCTTCCTATCCACCTATTGGGAAAAACCTCGTTTAAATAATTTCTAACAGTACGTGCAAAATGCGGTGGAGCTCCGTCTTGTTGGTAGTAAATAGATCGATCTATCTCATTTGGATGATTAACATCAGGAAAAACTCTTAGTAATGTAGGCACTAAAAAGTTAATCAAAAAATCTAGATAAACCTCACCAGTAACTGTGCCCTCAAAAAGATAAGGGCCAATAATTTTATTGTTAATGATACCAACCCAAACGTTAACTTTTTTATGATATTGAGTGTGAGCCTCACACATCCAGTGAGGATTTTCTCTGCTCCAATATCTACAGCTCTGTTTGTTAACCGTTCCGTTTAAATGAAACATCGCTTCATCAGAAAAAACTATTTTGTTTATGAACTGCAAATCTGCGTTCATTCTATCCATCATCAATTCACAGAATTCTTGCCTTCTATCAGGATCATCTTCATTTAACTCCTGAACCAACTGAACTTTGTAAGGGTGGTATTTTTCTTAATGCAGAACTCTCAAAATAGATGATTTACTTACATCATTGTCGGCGGCAAGTTCTCGAGTTGTCTTATGCGGATTTTCCTCAATCTCTAGAAGTACATCTAACTTTTTTTCATCAGTAAATTGAACATTTCTACCTGGTTTTTCAATATTTTTTACATGTCCAGTTTCACGAAACTTTTTTTCAATTTTGCTAACTGTAGACTGCGAAACGTGTTGACCAGGGTATTTATTTATTATTAAAAATTTCACAAACCTCCTTTTGAGTTCTGGTTTTATTACCACAACCAATCATAATTAAAATGTCTATTCTTTGAGTCTCGGACAAATGGGCCATAATTAAATTTAATAAGCGCACAAATATTATACTGACGTCTTTTAGTAACTTTAAATACCTAAATGACAGCAGCCTACTAGATTTATATCAATTGTTTATTTAGTTTTTTGACTATTATTTTAAAATCTTCAAAGTTTTTTCCTAATATTTAGCAGAACAGATACGAAAATACCTGATTATTTCTAAAGTTATTTTAATAGACCAAACAATATCGCCTCGGTTATTGTCAAGAAGTGAATGGTGGTCATTTTGAACATTTAATTTAAGTGTCAAATACATTGAAAAACACATTCTAATCATTATGTGACATTATTATCTTCATTCTACGTAAAGTTTTGTGTTAGAGACATTATCAAAATTTTACATCTTAAAAATCAATTTTCTCAGTTATGATTGCACCAAACTTTATATTGCTGAACAGAGGACTAAAATCCCTTTCCAACGAGGTGCCACACGACCCCCTTTGTAATTTAAAATTTTCGAGGGGGTGCTTATAATTCCGAAGGGGTGCTGGACGGGGATAATATTTTCATACTGTAAATTATCAATTTAAGAATAAAAATCGACCTGTTTCAGGTTTTTTTCATATATTAGGTACATAATAACGCTACAAATGAATTTATTCCATACATATGGACCGCACTGTATGACAAATTCATTACCAAAATCCAAATAAAAAATACACTGGAAATTGATATTGGAGCAGCAGTTACAACTTGCTCGCAATAATTCTACAATAAGAACCTGAAAGAAGTACAACTTAAATCTACAGGTGTCAAGTTAAAGACCTACACTGGAGAAATGATAAATCCATTGGGTGAAATCTAAGTTTCATTGATGAAATTAGGCATACCTACTGTAATCAACAAACTTTATTGAATTCTTAACACCTACACATGAAAGTCGATGAAAATACAGCATTGATACGAGCAATACCCACAAGTAAAGGAACGTACAAAGTAAATCGAGTAATGTTTGGAACGCAGATTTCATGGACCAGACGTTACAAGGATTGATTGGTACAGCTTGTTTCTATAATGACATTGCAATACAAAGATCTACGTATGAAGAACTACTACAGAGAGTAGAATTAGTGTTCAAGAAGATGCAATTACATATCTTGTATGTTGAGTTGAGGCCAGCTGCATTTGCATCTCCTAAACCAGTTCTACGACGTTCTGGAAGATGCATTAAAGCTCCAAATCACTTGTAGATACTATTGATTGTTTTTATGTAACCTAATTTTTAATTGTTCTATGTAACGTGGGTATTTTTATATAACTTGAGGGAGTGTATTGATAAATAAAAAACCTATTATTGTTTTTACAAGTGATTCACAATACAGTATGTTTATTTTTGAGTGTACGAATTTCCTTGATCAATGGATGAAAAAATCAAACCACATTCTAGTTAAATAAATGTTAGTGATTAATTTATGAATAAATATTAGCGATTCCCAGATGCTAGAAGAAATAGTTTTTAGACTGGAACTATTGTTGTATATTAATTTTACTGGTCCTAAATACTCTTAAGAACAATAGAAATATTTTTATTAGAATACGATTTATTATAACCAAATCTTCTTTCTATTCAGTTAAAGATAAGAACTGATTTTTAAGTTTATATGTTGTCTAAATTCTTTGAACTGTAACTTTTGAAGATATTATGATAAATATCAACCGCGTGTTTAAGCTTAGAAAAAAGATAATTTTGTCTGTATAACCTCCATACAGGTATTATGAGTTCATTGTTACTTGCCTCCTCCAACACTGCATAAACAGTGAAACAATATTTAATTTTATCTTTATTTACTAGAAAAAATCGTATCATTTTACTTAATAAGTTTCCATTATAGACATGACATATTAATAATTTATTAAGGCAAGTATTACCATGAACAACACTAAGAAACATATTGATTTGGAGACTACTACATATGTTCCAATAGATGAGACGAATTGTGAATTAAAACCAGAAAATGTAAAATCGAATACTTGGTATTTATATTTCACTGTTATCATAAGTAAGTACTTTAATATTACATTACTAAAAAAACAATGTTTATATATCTTTTATTAAAAACTACAAATCTGTACAATATATAAAAGATAAATAATCTTAAATAGGGTTAGTTTGATTGTGAAATGTAAGAGCCAATGAACTTACAAAATGATTGTGTAGAGCTAAATAACAAATTAACCATATTTTACCAATTGTTTTAAATAAAAAATATGAAAATATGTTATATTCTTAACAATTGCAATATTTTTTTGCAACCAATAAGAATAGTTTACACCTAACCTCAAAATGCTATGATTTGCAGTGCAAAACTATTATGAATCTAAGAAGGATCTAAACTAATGAATGGACTTGAATACTTTTCATGTCCATAGACATAGATATTTTATTATATAACTTCGTAGTCTTTGGACCAAACAGGTGGACGTATTTCTCTTTGAGGTCGTACTAATGTAGCATCTAGACAGCTAGGCAGGGTACAGAGAGTAGCCTGTCTAGCCATAACCGGGGCGATGAGAACAACGCCCACGGCGGCCCTGGAAGCTATGCTGGGACTACCTCCACTACATCTTATTGTGGAAAGGGAAGCACTGGCAGCTGCTTACAGGCTGAAAATAAACAACGAATGGGGCATGGCGATCCCTAGGTACCATTCCACAATCTCGAAAGAGATTGAACATAATCAATTACTGAGCATGCCCTCAGATAGAACACCTATCTGCTACGACCTTTCCAAACCATATACGGTTCACATTCCGGATAGGGACGAGGCTCGTACCAAGATTAGGAAACAACATGAATCCGTTTGGTACACAGACGGATCCAAAACAAGCACCAGCACTGGGATTGGAATCTACAATGAAAATACAGGGAAGACGTATAGTCTCAACCTGGGTTCAGTAGAGACTATCCTGCAAGCTGAAGTGGTTGCCATCAATACATGCTCGGAAACCATCCTGAGCGAGACAGTCCCTAACAGGACTGTCAGGATCAGAAGTGATAGCCAAGCAGCTCTCAAAGCAATAGAGAGCGTGCACACTGCGTCACGAACAGTGAAGCACTGCCAAGGAACTGTAGCTGAACTGGCAAAACGCCACAAGGTTATCCTTGAATGGGTACCAGGACACACAGGGATTCTTGGAAATGAAAAAGCTGACCTCCTAGCCAGGGAGGCTTCAGAAGGAACCCTGATCGGACCTCTTCCCACATGTGGGGTCTCATACCAACATGTAAGGGAAACAATAGAGGAACGACTAAGGGAACAACATAAGAAACTCTGGATGGAACTGCCTGGACTCAGGCAATCCAGATTATTCATAACAGGTCCATCCAGGGAGAAAACTACAGAACTATTTAGCCTAAGTAGAACCCAATTGAGAAAGGCAGAGGGACTGCTTACAGGACACTGCCATCTCCGAAAACACATGAACATAATAGGACTCGCTGAGGACCCATTATGCAGAAAATGTGGTGAGGAAGACGAAACTCCTCTTCACGTAATATGTCACTGTCCGAGCCTTAAGTGGCTTAGACAGAGACACTTTGGCATTCAGTTTCCTGAGCCAGAGGAAATCGTGAAAGCGAATATCAGGGACATTCTAGAATACATGAAGGAAACGAACCTGGTATGATTACTTCAGGGGGGTACAATGAGCCTAGAGCTCCAGTACATGCATGAAACGCACCCCAGAAGAATAGAATAAATAAAAAAATTCCTATTTTTTTTAAATAAAAAAATTTGCTATGTAAATATGTTATGAAATTTATGGTACTAACCCTTACTGTGTGAAAATTCATGTTAATCAGAACAATAAACAACTAAAAGGTTGTATTAACTTTCACTATTTATTTTATAAATCGCAATTACAGCTTACATCGACGATGCTAGTTATAGCGAAACAGCTGTAATTGCGATTTATAAAATAAATAGTGAAAGTTAATACAACCTTTTAGTTGTTCATTGTTCTGAGTAAATATGTTATATTCTTAACACTTGCAATATTTTTTTTGCAACCAATAAGAATAGTTTACACCTAACCTCAAAATGCTATGATTTGCAGTGCAAAACTATTATGAATCTAAGAAGGATCTACACTAATGAATGGACTTGAATAATTTTCATGTCCATAGACATAGATATTTTATTATATATAACTACGTAGTCTTTGGACCAAACAGGTGGACGTATTTCTTTTTGAGGTCGTACTAATGGCGTATCTGCTATTGAATCATGTAAATGAGGATAATTTACTAAATCTGGATTAGTTTGAGGTACTGCTAGAAACAATGGAATATTAAATGACTGAGTGGATCCAAACGTTACTGTCTTTTTCCGAACTAGCGTTGATCTCAATTGGTACGTCTTTTCAAAATTCTTCCCGAGTCTAAAACAACCAGATAATGGAGTTTCCCCAGTTTCTTCCCGACATTTCCGAGTTACCATATGTGCTTATTATTTATGAAAACTCTAGCCTGGATCCTCTCCTCCACTTGGGTTTGTATGGAGTCTGTGAGTCTTGACATCAATAAGGGAAAATTGCATCCAAACGGATTTGCTGTAGATTCTCCACAAACTAGTGTTGTGGCACGGTGCAAAAACAATATGTTTTGGACTTTTTCTTGAATATTCGTACTGACCAGCATATTCGCATTCAATCTGTGTTTTAAAGTCTGTACATTTCTTTCTGCGACTTGCTTAGAAGTTAAAGATGCATTTTCTGATCAAAGATCCATAGATTGTTTAGTACAAGACATAATATCATTGAAACCGAATCGTAATGAAAGTCCACTAGATTTTGGATAAAGAATTCAAGATTCACGTAGTCTATTATTTTCAAAAATTAATTTAAATGACGATAGTAGAGAATTAAAACTATTAAAAATTCAACAATATCATGATTTGTGTCTTAAAACATTCATAAATTGATTGAACTATCATATATACAGTGAGTTGTAAGACTTAAAAATCCTGATTCAATAGAACAGGCAATGGCTTTTGTTAAAGAGGAAGAAAACTTTTTATAAAAATAATTCAAACAATAATAACATTAATAACAGAAATAATTCTCAAAATCAAAATAATTTTAATAGAAATAATAATTATAATAACAATTTTAATAGAAATAATAATTTTAATAGAAATAATTACAATTATAGTATTATACCACTAACGGTCAAACGAATTTTAATTCAAGTCCCACTAATTTTTCAAAATTTAATTCCCCATCATCTTTCAAAACTTAGTCTAATAATCCTAATTTCAGGCAAAATTTCAGACCTAATTTCCCAAATGCCCAATTCCAATCATATCGCACAAATAATATTTCAAGTCCAGAACCAATGGACATTTCTTTCTAATAACTTCAGAAGGACCAGTAATAATCGTCACTCCAATATTTATTTTACACACCAAAATAATTCTCCCCCTAATTTTAAACATGAAGAGTTATTTACTCAAAATGTTCCTGAACATAATGAAAAGCATCAAGAACATTTTCAGATAGAAGCCTCCTCATCGAATCAAACTTAAAAATAAACGCTGTTTACTCAGTTTTGCCGAAAATCATTATTCCCAAATTAAATGCAACATTTCTAATTGATACTGGATCTGGTCAAAGTTTTTTTAATGAAAATTAAGCGAATAAGTTCTATAAAAAATATATTACAAATGAAAAGTTCATTGTAGAAACCCCACATGCTATTTCTCAACATAATGAGACTTTAAAAGTTCCGATATTCCCAACATTTAAAGAAAAAGATTTCAACAAATTTTATAATTTCAATTTTTCCCCTAATTTTGATGGATTACTTGGTTACGATTTTTTAAAACATATTAGTGCAACACATGATTTCAAAGAATTTGTAATTAAAACTCCTAATACTATTTTGCCTCTTTACGCTGCTTCTGATGAACCTAAGTTAAAAAAAGATTTTGAAAAAGTAGAAATAATAATTCCCCCCAGAATGTCATCAATCCAAAACCGTTTGTCTAACGAAAAAAAATCAAGAGATTCTTTTTGTTAGCAACTAATAAGAGATTAAAAAACTGATTTTTATTTTGATAAAAAACAGTGGCGTGCCATTTTTTAATGTAATATCAATATCAACGGTTCAAAAAAAATGTAGATGATTAATTTTTTTCATGAATTTACCATAACATTTGATTTTTTGAAAAAAAACTCAAAAATTTGCTATCACTTCAGTTAACGCCATCTAGCGGCGAAGACGAAAATCAAAAAGTCAAAATTATGTAAGCGTTTTGTAGTGTAAATTATTCTCTTTAATATGAGCCCAAATTTGTTGAGAATTTGTGAGAAATCTTGGTTTGTTTAAAAAACAAAACGTTTTAGACAAAAAATATGAGGAAATGGTCAGTAAATATAAAAAGGTTTTCATCGATATACTTTCATTATGCAAAATTCTATACAAATCCCATTCTTCTACTTGTGTTGGTTGTTACGCCCTCTAGCGGACGTTTGAAAAACTCGAAAATAATTTACAGCAATTTCTCTGGCGACTTTTAACATGATTTTTTTTCTCAAATATATACGACCAATATCTTATGAGATATGGCCGATCGCTACCCTTAACTGATTCAACCGCAACCTTGTAATAAGGAATTTTTCTAATTCTTTTTAAACAATAAAGATATAATAAAAATAATAAATAGCAGATTGAAGTGCAGAGAATCCTAAATAGCTTGTCACCTTGCACTATTACCGACCGTAAACGATATCGCTATTATTACCGTTAAAACCGACCCCGATACACTGTTAATGCTACTGTACACGAGACACCCCTTATAGACGATAACTATTTATCTGTTTGAACGAGGCCAATCAAAGAACGCGTTCCTCGTTTGCAATTGAATAACGAACGCATTTCTTCTGACAAATGACACAACCACGATTTCCGTTATCAGCAAGACCATAATATATAGGCCAATACGACAATTTTATATCCTTTTCTACTAATACGCTCGTCTGAAGAGTCTGTAAAAACGCTCAAGTACTCATCTTGTGAAATTTCCCCTTTTGGTTGTTGAAAGTTACCGCCAAAATACCGCTAAGTTGGAATCAAGGTATCGCTAAGATACCGCTAAGTTGGAGTGAAGTTATCGCTAATTTAGAGCCCAGTTACCGCTTATTAGTCCAGGCGGGCTGTACCAAAAAAATAAAAAATACGGAATATCTGATACCTGAAATGTAACAGTTGGAGGTGGTAAAGGGGCTTTTAACACATGAAAAAAAAATACATTAACTATTTCAATTATGATCATAAACTTTTTAGGGGTGAAAAAGGGTGAAAAAGGGATAAAAAACTGAAGTATTGCTGTTTGCGGCTAAAATTGACGTCAAAATGAAAAGTGCCCAATAGAAAAGTTGTAGATCATGTAAAAATCTAAAACTTTTCTTTTGGTAATTTTCTCACATAACCTCAATTTTTCGAGGAAAATGGAAAAAAAACGATTTTTCGTTTTTAATTTTTAATTTTCCAACGGATTCGTCAATCTTGGTGAAACTTGGTGAAAACTTACCTTTTTATGTCCAAAATATCCTCGAATTTTCTCAACCTTGTAACATAATAATTTTCCGAGAAATTGGATTTTTCTGGAAAAATCTCTTTTTTTTCAACTGTAAAGTTTGCTTGGAAAATATTATTGGAAAAGATTTTCCTGAGGCTCATTTTTTTCGTTTTTACGTCTACTTTCACATGAAATAAAAAAAATACACCTCCCATTTAAAAATGTGCTCAAAAATGAAAAAAAGCAAAAAATGAATTTTGCAACAGCTAAATTTGCAATAATTGTTAAATTTTTGTTATAAAATATTAAAAAATGCAAAAGCCGACTCTTGCATTATATTCTACGGGAAAAATTACAAGAGAAAATGTATTTCATTATTTAGTCGGATTTTTAGTTCATTTGCAATATTATTATAAACACTCAAGTCTATTAATGAAGTTAATAATCCGAGCGGGGATTTCATGGTTTTTACTATTGTTGTATGCTGATTTGTTTATATTATAAGGTTTTTCATGAGATAAATTGATTTGTTTATAATTACAAGGCCCAAATACCCTTTCATCAGAGCCCTATAGCCCAATTTTCATCAAAATTTCAATTTTCTTTGACTTTTTGGAATAATTTGTTTATTTTTAATATAATAATCGTTCGGTTTTAAGTAATTCGTAATTGTAATTAAAAAATATATTGAAAAGACAATATTTTGTTTGTTACGAATGATAGTATATTTTGTGTACTGAAATGTTGAAAGGTCAAAGAGAAAACAAAAGGCCTAGGCCCCTAGGCTAGTTAGAGTTGTCATGTCTACACTTTTTCACTTATGAAAGGTGGCTATAGGGCTCTGATGAAAGGGTATTTGGGCCTTGTAATATCAACAAATCGATTTATCTCATGAAAAACCTTATAATATAAACAAATCAGCATACAACAAAAGTAAAAACTATAAAATCACCGCTCGGATTATTAACTTCATTAATGAGTGTTTATAATAATATTGCAAATGAACTAAAAATCCGACTAAATAATGATATACATTTCCTCTTGAAATTTTTCCCGTAGAATGTAATTTTTTAATATTTTATAACAAAAATTTAACAATTATTGCAAATTTAGCTGTTGCAAAATTCATTTTTTGCTTTTTTTCATTTTTGAGCACATTTTTTAATGGGAGGTGTATTTTTTTTATTTCATGTGAAAGTAGACGTAAAAACGAAAAAAATGAGCCCCAGGAAAATCTTTTCCAATAATATTTTCCGAGCAAACTTTACAGTTGAAAAAAAAGAGATTTTTCCAGAAAAATCAAATTTCTCGGAAAATTATTATGTTACAAGGTTGAGAAAATTCGAGGATATTTTGGACATAAAAAGGTAAGTTTTCACCAAGTTTCACCAAGATTGACGAATCCGTTGGAAAATTAAAAATTAAAAACGAAAAATCGGTTTTTTTCCATTTTCCTCGAAAAATTGATGTTATGTGAGAAAATTACCAAGAGAAAAGTTTTAGATTTTTACATGATCTACAACTTTTCTATTGGGCACTTTTCATTTTGACGTCAATTTTAGCCGCAAACAGCAATACTTCAGTTTTTTATCCCTTTTTCACCCCTAAAAAGTTTATGATCATAATTGAAATAGTTAATGTATTTTTTTTTCATGTGTTATAAGCCCCTTTACCACCTCCAACTGTTAGATTTCAGGTATCAGAATTTCCGTCTAAAAGTACAGCACGCCTGGACTATATGTGAAGACAATCCTTCAAACCACTTCTGAGCTGTTAACATCCCAAGCAGCCAGAACCATTAAAGAAACTTTCAGCTCTCCACGAAGAAGCTGAAGCCGCCCTCCTAGAAACCTAAAGTTAAGTCCACTTTTTACAACTCCAGTTCATTATCAGCAAGTACTTACATTTTCAATAAATAATCTCTATTTTTAAAAACAGTTTCATTTGTATACCTTAGACTATAAGACTTAAGGGTGTAGCGTGGTCGGTCTTTATTTCAAGTAGCTTCTTTATTTGTTGTTTAATTAAAGTAATTACAAAGTGTTTCTATTATCTTTCTCACCTTAGTTTTTGTGTAGTTTGTTTGCTTAATCGATAGCGTTCAAAAGATAGTGGCGCCCTCATTACTTATACATCCCAATCCTTCCTATAGTGAGCATTAACTTGGAGTCGAACCACCCCCTGGAGAGGGTCTCTTAGCCTTTGAGGAACCAATATTACAAATTGGCGCCCCTGAGTAGGGTTACAAAATGCTGAAATATTTTTTTTTTATTTACAGCTGTTGCACCGTCATTTACTTGCGGAGCTCTGTTAGGATGGATGTCTCCAGTCATGATCAAACTAGAATCAAACGATACAAGCATAAACCCTTTGGGTCGACCGATTACTACTAAAGAAGTATCACTTTTATTCGCCGTACCAGGAATTTTAGCCTTAGTTGGAACGACTTTATTAACAAAAATCGGAGATATGATCGGCAGAAAGAAGACTATGATAGTATATTGTTTCGTAGTATTTTTAAGTGTCATAGGACTAGCGTTTAGTAATAACATGTTTTTAATGATAACTTTCAACATATGTTTAAGTATAGTTATATCAGGATTTTACAATATCGCCCCTACTTACTTAACAGAAGTCTGTGAAAATCACAACCGGGCTAAATATGGGTGTCTTTTAACTGGTTGTGTACCTGTTGGGGAACTTATCGCGTTTATATTGGGTCCCTTATTCAGTTACAGGGATTTTACGCTTCTAATAGCTGCTCTATTGATACCATTTTTGTTGTTATCCTTTTTCGTACCGGAGAGTCCGGTGTATATGTTAATGAAAGGAGAAACTAAAAAATGTAAGAAAATATTAAAACTGCTACGTAATAATAAAACTGTGAAAGAACTAAACCAGGATTTCGAAGAATTGTCCGAGGGTTTAAAATTGAATAGGGAAATCGAAGGAGCTAGTTTAGTTAAACTTTTTAAATCCAAGGAAGGTAGAATAGGGGTTATGATGGCATTGATGCCATCGCTGGTACAAATATTTTGTGGGGTGCCTATAGTCATGTCACTACTGGCGCCCATATTTAACCAATCCGGATCCAATTTATCAGGAGAAACTATAGCGATCATTGTTGGAGTGACGAAGTCTGTAAGTTTTTTCGTTACTTCTATAATAGTCGAAAGAACTGGAAGAAGAAAGTTGCTCATTACTTCTTCGTTTGGAATGGGATTGGCCATTACGATTTTAGGCATATTTTTTTATTTAAATTTCATTAAATCAGTTTTCGTGCTTCAGTTTAGGTGGATACCACTTGTTGGAGTTTTGGTGTACATTGTGGCTTATTCTATAGGAGTCGGGTCGGTTCCGTTGGTGATAATTGGTGAATTTTTCGTTTCCGAACTAAGAACCACAGCATTTGCGTTTATCATAACTAGTTGTAGTCTTTTATTTGCTGTTTACTCTGCGGCGTATCCTTTTACGGCACAATTGATAGGAATTCATTGGTGCATGATTATATTTGGAGTTGCTTGTTTTATCGGAGGGCTTTTAATGTACTTATTTTTACCTGAGACGAAAGGTAAGAGCATATCAGAAATACAGTCTTTGTTAAGATCATTTTAATTGTTGATTCATTGTTGTTTTTGTCATCTGTTATCTAGTTCTAATGAAAATAAATTTTTTAACATTAAATTTAACTTTTTCTGAAATTGATTGTGGTAACCTCTACTTTGTGGAAGTTCATCTTAGTAAGAACAATAAATAACTGAACGGTTAAACCAAACTTCCACTATTTATTCGAAAAATGCGTTTTAAAATGCAATTACAGCTGTCTCGCTAATAACTAGCATCGTCAGATTGACATAATATTGAAGTTACATTTTGTTTGTTTGTTGCTAGGTACTTGATGTTGATAAGTAGGTAAGGCTAGACCAAGTAAGGAAGTAATAAGACATAACAATATTAAAGCCTAGATGTTATTAGCCCTAAGGGATTATCCTGGATGTATTTCCCTCTAAGATCAGTATAACTGTGCAATGATATAGAAAAACCAGGAAAAAACTATATCATGCTGATCATTACAATAACTTAATATATTTATGTTTTACAATTACGTCTTATCTATATATAAAATGTAAACTCAATCAAAGTAAACAGTTTAATAATGGAGAACTTTCAAGATTTATGTGTTCATTAACAACTTTAAATTGTGGATCTGCTAGATGTCTTTTTATTTCAAGTTCTTCAAGGAAATCTAAATTTTGTTTTTTATCACAAGTGTTTAGTAATTGGATGTCATTGGTGTGTAAAAGTTAGGTTGGATGTTCAAGTAGGTGTTTTGCATAATTTGACTTATCTGGTTGTTTTAATCTATATGTTCTTAAGTGTTCATTGAATCTTAGTTCAAAATTTCTTTGTGTTTGACCTATATAAACAGCATTACATTTTGGACAATTAATTTTGTAAACACAAGATTTTTTTAATTTGTGTAATTTTGTTTTTACATTTAACAATTTTGTACCAACATTATTTTGAGTTTTAAATGATATTAATGCTGATGCTGCCGAAGTTATTATTTTTGAAATTGTATTGGAAATATTTCCACAATACGTAATATTTTTATAACCTTTAATTTCTCAATATGCAAAGAGTTGTTTTAATTTTGACATTATTTACCTAGAGTTCAAATAAGATCTGAATTCGGTCATATCAGAAATACAGTCTTTGTTAAGATCATTTTAATTGTTGATTCATTGTTGTTTTTGTCATCTGTTATCTAGTTCTAATGAAAATAAATTTTTTAACATTAAATTTAACTTTTTCTGAAATTGATTGTGGTAACCTCTACTTTGTGGAAGTTCATCTTAGTAAGAACAATAAATAACTGAACGGTTAGACCAAACTTCCACTATTTATTCGAAAAATGCGTTTTAAAATGCAATTTCAGCTGTTTTGATAATAACTAGCATCGTCAGATTGACATATTGAAGTTACATTTTGTTTGTTTGTTGCTAGGTACTTGATGTTGATAAATAGGTTAGGTTAGACCAAGTAAGGAAGTAGCCTAGATGTTATTAGCCCTAAGGGATTATCCTGGATGTATTTCCCTCTAAGATCAGTATAACTGTGCAATGATATAGAAAAACCAGGAAAAAACTATATCATGCTGATCATTACAATAACTTAATATATTTATGTTTTACAATTACGTCTTATCTATATATAAAATGTAAACTCAATCAAAGTAAACAGTTTAATAATGGAGAACTTTCAAGATTTTTGTGTTCATTAACAACTTTAAATTGTGGATCTGCTAGATGTCTTTTTATATCAAGTTCTTCAAGGAAATCTAAATTTTGTTTTTTATCACAAGTGTTTGGTAATTGGATGTCATTGGTGTGTAAAAGTGAGCTTAGATGTTCAAGTAGGTGTTATGCATAATTTGACTTATCTGGTTGTTTTAATCTATATGCTCTTAAGTGTTCATTGAATCTTACTTTAAAATTTCTTTGTGTTTGACCTATATATACAGCATTACATTTTGGACAATTATTTTTGTAATCACTAGATTTTTTTAATTTGGGTAATTTTGTTTTTACATTTAACAATTTTATACCAACATTATTTTGAGTTTTAAATGATATTAATGCTGATGCTGCCGAAGTTATTATTTTTGAAATTGTATTGGAAATATTTCCACAATACGTAATATTTTTATAACTTTTAATTTATTTAGTTTTTTCAGGAAATATTAGTTGTAGTGACACTTTCTTTTCTTTCTTATTAATTAATTTATTTATTAAATGAATTGGATAGCTGTTAGACTTAGCTATTTGTTTTATGATACTAGTTTCTTTATCAAAATTAATTTTGTCCATTGGAATTGAAAATGCCCTATGTATCAAAGAATTATAAGCTTTGAATTATATGGTATGGTTACATCTGTTTGTGTTGGTTTTCTGTATATTGAATAATTTAGTAAATTATTAACATTTTTAATTTCTAAATCTAGAAAATTATTTGAATTATTTTCTTCAATTTCTAAAATAAAATTAATTTTAGGATGCAAGGTATTTATATAATTAAAAAATATATCTTACTGTCGTCCACTACCTACAAATCCTGCTAACACATCATCAACATATACCAAAATACAAATTGTTTTTATAACTAGAATTGAAGAATATGTTTTTTAAGTTATCCATAAAAATATTTGCTAAAATTGGAGAAATAGGACTTCCCATTGGAAGACCCTCATTTTGAATATATACTTTGTTATCAAAAGTAAAATAATTTTGACTAATGCATACATTAAATAGGTCAATTATATCTGATATTATACCTGGATGGATATTTCTTTCATCTAATAGCTTTTTCACTAAAACTATACATTCTTTAGGAGGTATTTTAGAGAACATATTAGTCACATCAAACGATACTAATTTAGTATTATTTTGTAATTTACAGTTATTTAATTTCTTTATTAAATCTAATGAATATTGTACTAAATATTTCGATGTGTATTCATAATTATTTAGAATATTATTTAATTTTTTAGCTACCTTTGTATTAGGAGTGTTAACATTAACATCTTGGAATTTCCCCACCATTAAACTGTTTACTTTGATTAATTCTTCATTTTATAAATAGATAAGATACAATTATAACAAAAATATATTAAGTTTTTTCCTGGTTTTTCTATATCACGGCACAGTTATACTGATCTTATAGGGAAATACATCCAGGATAGTCCCTTAGGGATAATAACATCCAGGCTTTAATATTGTTATGTCTTAGGTTAGGTTATGATTTCAAAGGGCACCAATAAAAAAAATAGCGTAAATTGTTCTTGCATAAACAGGTCTTAAAAACGCTTGCTCTATTTCAAGCGCTTGAAAATTCGCGCGTGTTTTAAAGAACTGTTTATGCACTTATACTTTAATATACTATTATTAAAATTATTTATTTAAGCATCAAAAAATATTTATTTTAGTTTTATATTTGATAAAGATTAAAATAGAAAGTATACTTTGTCAATATTTTACTGTTATCCAAATTTAGTTGACGTACCGGTACTATATTTAAACTGAGAACTAAGAGTTCTGTATTTAAACTCACAATGGAAAATTCCAAGGTAGCAGAAGTCAAATACATACCCAGCAAGTATGATTTTAACACAACCAACATTAAAACTGACAAAGAGGAAATTAAAAGTGCTACTCTATTCTTACGGTTTGCAATAATAACAGGTAAGCCACTCAGTTCTTTTTTGAGTTATACATTGTGAAATGTTTTAGATTCTAGTTTTCTTACAGTAAACATGTAATACGTAATCCCATTTTTTAGGAGTTTTGCTACAACTAGTAAATTCGACATTCTGGGTATGGACTTCTTCAGCGATAGTCAAAATGAAATCGAAAGACCCAAATATAAACCCACTTGGAAGAGAAATAACTACCACGGAAATATCGGTATTATTCGGCACATCAGGCTATGTATCTTTAATTGCGGGATGTTTACTTCCCAAATTACAAGATTTAATTGGTAGAAAAAAGACCTTACATGTTTTTTGCGTCGCAGGATTATTTAGTGCCGTTGGATTGGCCTTCTGCAATCGAATACATTTAATAATACTTTTTTATACTTTATATCAAATCATATCTGTTGCTTCTTGGGGAGTACTTCCAGTTTACATTATCGAGATCTGTGAGGACCACAACAGAGTAAAGTATGGTTGTATTATGGCATTGTGTGCACCTTTAGGACAGTTGTACGGTTATGTTGTAGGATTAATACCTGATTTGAGGTTATGCACACTCATATCAGCGGCACCTTTAATCTTTCCTATTTTAGGTTTCTTCCTTATACCCGAAAGTCCAGTTTACTTGTTAGTAAAAGAGAAAAGACAGGAGTCTTTAACAGCTTTAATGATGTTTAGAAGTAACAAGACTCACAATGAAATAGAATATGACTTATACATGATAAAGCAGAGTTTGTCGAAAAAGAAAAACGATTGTAAAACTGAAAACATTAACTTATTAACTCTTTTCAAACGGAAAGAGACTCGTATTGGGTTAATTCTAGCAGCGCTCCCGATCTTTGGACAATATTGCTCTGGTATTATTGTTATAATGCCCTTATTAGCTCCGGTTTTTAATAATTCTGGTTCTAAATTATCCGGTACTACCATTGCTATAATAGTAGGAGTGGTAAAAGTTTCAACTTTTGCAATCACTTCTATGACAGTACAAAAAACTGGTAGAAAGCTTTTACTAATTCTTTCTTCGATAGGAGCTGGTATAATGGTATCAATAGTAGCATTATCTTTTTATTGGAAAGCTCAAAATTCACCGATAATTATCAAACTTCATTGGTTACCACTTGCAGGTATAATAATTTTTATAATTGTTTATTCTCTTGGACTTGGTCCAATACCCAATGCTACAATGAGTGAATTATTTTCCCCGGAGATTAGATCGACTGCTCTTTCATTTATTTCGTGTATTACTGGTCTAGCGGGTACAGGAATTACAACTATTTATCCTTTTCTTGCTGAATATATAGGTATTTATAGTTGTTTGTGGATATTCGGCTGTTCTTGTTTTGTTTTTGCCATTTTGTTTGCCATATTTTTACCGGAAATCAATGGAAAAAGTGAGATAGAAATTCAGGAGATGCTAAGAAATTACAGATGTTTTAAATAAAAATATTATTCTACTCAATATGCAAAGAGTTGTTTTAATTTTGACATTATTTACCTAGAGTTCAAATAAGATCTGAATTCGGTCGATTCTACGCGATTTTTAAAGAATTCTTATTTATATATTTTTTACATGTATTCTTATATATACTGGTTCTTCGATAAAATCCCACGTTAAACCACAGAACCGAGATGGGTCAGAGTCACTGAAAAGAAAAAAAACTGACGAAATTAAAATGGGATAAAACAAGGTCGCAAAGAATTGTTTTAGACTTGCTTAGAAGTTTAAGGTAAGAGTATATGAGTTTAAGACAGCAAAATGACTTTGTGATTAAAGCAGATACGTGATCTTTATACCTGAGATTAGTGTCACTGAGTAGACCCAAAATTTTTTGCAGAAAGACAAATTTATTAGACTGTCATTGATGCGCATGCAAAATTCAGGAGAGTACCTTACTCGTGCATCAAAAATTGAAAATATATATTGTTACGGTTGCATTAGGAGTGGGATACAAATGAGCATGTTTATTTATAAATATTACAAAAGAGATACTGAATTGGTGTACAACACTCGGTGGGGAAACAATGATTAAAAATCATTATAAAACTTTGTTCGATTTTTTTTATGAAACCAAATTAATAGATAGAAAGATAAAAGCAAAACTACTAGATGAGTTTAATTTATTCCAGATAATTATTCTATAAATTTTATAAATTTCTTAAATTGTACCTTGAAAATAATTGATTAGTTTTAATTTCTAGACGTTAAGGACAAATTTGTGACCACTCCCAAAAACAGGAGGAATAATTTTAGAATTCCAAATCTCACTTAAATAAAATCACCCTGTACAACAAAGTTCCAACAAACATCATTTGAGCTTACCAGTCACCAACATAAAAACTAACTTTTTTTTAGTAACTTTGCTTTCACTACCAACATATATTTATTTTTTTTTTTGTTCAAAAAGGAAAGCTGGGAAAACAAAAGAATTATTGGTAACCAGGGTTTCGTTGAATCTCAAATCTCTCTCTTGTTTTTGGTTTCTGAAAGCGAAAGGAGGGTAAAAAATTTGTCCTGATAAAAATTAAAATTTTGCATGTGAAATTAAACAATTAATGCATAATCATATAAGATAAATGCTTAAATCGATAAAGTGTGTGTGTAGAAGTGTATTTTCATAAAAATTCAACCTACCTGACAAGAAATTGGGGCCAAAGTGTATTGGCATCCAATACTAGCAGTTCCATGAGGACAGGCAAGTTATTTAAGCCTAAAGGAACATATTCCTATCCATTAGAAGGTGACAACAGTTGTAAGGATTCTACATCTGAGGTAATTGGGGCCATTTTGCTCCAACACATATTTAGCAACATACATGCATGGACCAAAATTCTGAACATTTTTAAGGTGATATCAATTATTATCGTTCTATTTTAATATTTGACATTTTCGATAAACTCTAGAAATATTTTTAAAGAAAACAACCACTTCTAAATTTACTCCCATCAGCTGTGACTTTCAGAACTTTAATCTCACAAAACACAGCATTTGACCGGAGGGAATAATCATAGAACTCGAACCTACACACGTAACCTGAGCGGGTGACGTCATACAGAGACCGGAGGAACTACATTAAGTATCTCTTTCGTTATTTGTTTTTCATCATAAAAAATTTTTTAGGTGTCTCATTGCTTTGAGCAGCCTGGTTTAATTTAACTTCATTGGCGTCATATTTGTTTTTAAGAAAATATTGTAGGAGGTCATATTTATTGTTGTCTTAGGCGTACTGCTATAGGCAACACGTCTCACATAAGCCATAGTTAATTTGAAAATACAAAATAACTTGACAAAATATAATTTTATAGAAATAACAAAATTTAACCCCACAATATGTGACAATAGACAATATATGGGGACAGCAGAGTAGTGACATATAAATATTGATTTTGTCATCGCCAGTTGTAGCATTGTACTTAATAGATAGAAGAGTTTTATATACTTCCAAATCATCAGTTAGGGAAAATTTGAATAAATAAATAGATAAAATATAATTGTAACACAAATATATTAAGTTATTGTAAAGATCAGCATAATCTGGTTTTTTCCTGATTTTTCTGTCATTGCACAATAATACTGATCTTATGCTTGGTCTAGCCTTAATACTACTTAATCAACATCACGTAGTACAAACAAACAAAATGTAACTTCAATATGTCAATCTGACGATAGTAATTCTAGCTAAACAGGGGTCATTGTAATTTAAAAACCGAATTTTTGAATAAATAAAGAAACCATTAACATACAAACTATCAGCAAAATTTTTTTCATTCTCAAACAATCGTCGATTAGTGACTTATCCTCTGATACTGAAGCATTTATACAGAATTAACTTAATTGACACTTTTAATTATAGGTCTATCAATAAAAGGCTGAACCTACATGTATTGATATATGTTATTACAGTAACCAATCTCTTTATAGAAATCCAAATACAATGGAATCTAGAACCGAACCATCACACACTAATGGTTACATAAAAAATTGTTAAAACTTGAATCCAACCATCTCACTGAGACACAAACTAGATAGAAATTAAAACATTGGATGTCTCTTATTATTCATATAAGTAAAATGTTAATGCGAACAAAGTTTTGTTTAAAATTATCACCAGTAAAATATTTATAATCCATTTATAAACAAAGATAATTATATTATGGTATAACTGCTTTTTAATACAAAATGTTAGTCTAATTTTGTACATACGTCGACATGAAGGTTATTTAAATTTAATACAACATTTACCAAACTAAAAATGAACGATGGAGAAGATAGTACCACTCCAAGAGAAGTAAAATATATTCCATCTTTAAGTAACGAGAAATTACAAGAACTTAAACCCGAAAATGTTACTAAATCGGACTCTATGTTTCTTTACTTTACTGTTATTACAGGTATTAGAATATTTTATATAATTATCATATCTAAACTATTTTTGACATACTAATAATCGCGTAAAATTATTAAAGTGAATTTAGACAGATATCGGTTACATAAAGCCAAGAAAGCTATTAACGTCATAAGTCATATTGGTTAAATATTGCTAAATAAGTCATTAACTACCCACATTTGGCCCAAAGTAAGAAAAGTGGGCTTTTAACATTTCTTTTCTGCTTGCTGTGTCTTTCTAGATGCATTTAATTTGGTATATTAAGCTTTTACATACTTTACATACTAATAAGATGTTACTGTTATTTTCTGTTCATAGCAACTAACTGTAGACGTTATACTGCTTCATTGGGGCCCTCCCTTGACATTTAGTACCCTTAGTTTTTGACGTACATAATTCTGGACCACCCCTGTACACTATTTAATTGTCCCATAGGAACCTAGATGGGATGTAGGAGTATGTACAGTTCCTCGTGAATCACCCTGTATAAACTTTTATTTCAAATGAATTTACTAACCTCAAAATTCTTCTTTTAGCATTTCTGGTAATTATATCGGGAACTTCAGCAATGGTATGGACGTCTCCAGCAATATTAACACTAAAATCAAACAACACCGACGTCAATCCTCTAGGAAGACCAATAGAAACAATAGAAATTTCTATGCTTCTGGGAATACCTCTTGCTGCTGCTCTTCCCATCATGGTTGTATTTCCAAAGTTAGCAGATCTGATAGGACGTAAAACTTCTTTGCATTTAATCGGTTTGGGTATATTCATAAGTATTATCTCGCTGACATACAGCAGTAACATTATTCTAATGATTTTATTTCTTACGATAGCCGTAACGTTATACGGTTCTGGATTTACGATACTTCCCACTTATTTAAGTGAAATTTGTGAAGATCACAACAGAGCCAAATTCGGATGTTTAATGTCTGTATTTTTTCCACTAGGGAATTTGTACGCTTTCATATTTGGCTCAGCGTTTGATTTAAGAACGTTTACGTTAATAATTGCTGTTCCCTTAATTTTTTTCCTAGTTTTATTTTTCTTAATTCCCGAATCACCAGTCTATTTATTGTCAAAAGGAAAAAGTGAAGAATGTAAAAATGCGCTTAAAAAGTTAAGAAGTAACAAAAACGATCAAGAAATAGAAGAAGACATTAACAATATAAGTATAAGCTTAAAATTACGGCAAAACGAGAAAAGTAGTAAATTTATAAACATCTTAAACAGCAAAGAAGGACGAAGAGGTTTTGTATTAGCAACAATACCTCTCATAGTACGCATGACTTCTGGTGTTTTAGTAGTAATTTCGTTAATAGCACCAATTTTTAATGAAGCTGGCACGAAAATATCAGGAAATACTGTAGCTATTCTATCAGGAATTGTGACGATATTTAGTGCCATGTTTCCTTACTTTTTCGTCGACAAAATTGGAAAAAAACGACTTCTGATCATTACAACTGTGGGTACTGGCTTATCTGCATTCACTCTAGGTTTATTTTATTTTCTAAGAAATATCAACTCACCTGTAGTTGAACATACACAATTATTGCCAGTTTTCTGCATACTTTTGTATATTATTTTTTACTATGCTGGTCTTGGACCGATTCCTCTGGCAATAGCCGCTGAATTTTTTCTACCGAAAGACAGATCTGTTGCTGTAAGTATTGCCTATACCTTATCAAGCATAATATTTGCCTTTGTAAGTTTTATTTATCCGCTGGCTGCAGAAGCTTTCGGGATACATTATTGTTTATGGACGTTCGCAGCTTGTTGCTTAATCGGAGCAGGTATCTTTCACTATGTACTAATAGATACAGATGGTAAAAGTATCGTTGAAATACAAAATATATTAAGAGACTATTAATTATTGTAAACAATTTATATTAATAAAAATGTACAAAGGTGTCTTCTCCTATAGAATATACAAACAACATACAGGGTTAGTATAAAGTATGGAACCCCCTAAGTATCTCCTCAACGGTTTGATATTTTTAAATGAAATTACTTATCCCCTTCTAAGAAGATCCAAGGAACTCAAAAATGCTATCAAATTTAATGTACCATTTGCGGTTAAACCGGAAATGCATATCAACTTTTTTATTTTAAATAGAACACCCTGTATATTTTTCCATTTTTTAATTCCTTGTGAAATTCTGCATACAGTAAAACTTTCCATTCATATTGTTATTGAATAATTGAGGCTTTAATCAATAATTTATCGTTTTTGACTTAGTTAGCCATGGATGAAATGTCAAACCTTTAATTGTCAAATAAATTAATTATTGAGTAATCTACCTATCAGTGTAGTATAAATTGTGCAATAATATTTCTCTCTGTTGTTTGTTACTATTGTTTTTTCTATTATGGTGTATCTAAGTGAAGGAAAACGTATCGAAATTTTAATTATGCGAGGATATGGAGACAAACAGCGTTCTTATAAGGAAGTTTTAAACCTATTCAATGAAGTTAATCCAGATCACCAAATCACAAAATCAACAGTTGTTAAAACTGTAAGGCAGTATTTACGAACACATCACGTAGTAAATGAACCCAAGTCAGGAAGACCAAAATCCGCCACAAATGACAATGTAAAGTTGGATGTGTTACTATCACTTGAAGAAAATCCACAAACATCAACTACCCAGTTAGCTCTTGACTTTGACATAAGCCAGACTTCCGTCATGAACATAATGAAATCCGAGAAATTGAAACCATATAAATTTCACTTCTGTCACGAATTAACTGAAGATGATCCAGATCGCAGAACAGAATTTTGCGAAAACATTCAGAACAGATGTATAGCAAACCCAAATTTTATCAAAAAAATTGTGTTCTTAGATGAAGCAACATTTTGCTTAAGTGGTAAAGTGAATAGACATAACTATCGTATCTGGTCTAGAAATAATCCCCGTTGGATGAGGCAAGTACATACGCAGTATCCGCAAAAAATAAATGTGTGGACAGGAATGATAGACGATAATATTATTGGACCTTTCTTCATTGAAGGTAATGTGTCTGGACATCATTATTTAGATTTATTAACAAATTATATTGTACCCGCTATTGCAAGACTTTATCCTCATCCAAATAAGACATATGGTTTCAGCAAGATGGCGCACCTGCACATTATTCTAGAATTGTGCGCCAGTATTTAGATCAAGTTTTTCCAGGTCGATGGATAGGGCGTAGGGGTGCTATCGAATGGCCACCTCGTAGTCCTGATCTAACTTCTCTCGATTTTTTTTGGGTTATCTAAAAAATAGACTCACAAATTTAAATGACTTTGAGTTACGCATACGAAACTTATTGCTGCAAGTGCCGAACGAATTTTTGCAAAATTCTTTACGAGAATTTGAAGACCGTTTAGGATATTGTCAAAAGCAGAAGGGCGTAATTTTGAACATTTAATATAATTTTGTGTTATTTTTTGTTAAAATAAATAAATTGTTATGTTGCCAAGTTTTTAGGATGTTTCCATAAATTACGTTTGCCTTACTCACCATTTGACATTTCATCCATGGCTAACTAAGTCAAAAACGATAAATTATTGATTAAAGCTTCAATTATTCAATAACAATATGAATGGAAAGTTTTACTGTATGCAGAATTTCACAAGGAATTTAAAAATGGAAAAATAGACAGGGTGTTCTATTTGAAATAAAAAAGTTGATATGCATTTCCGGATTAACCGCAAATGGTACATTAAATTTGATAGCATTTTTGAATTCCTTGGATCTTCTTAGAAGGGGATAAGCAATTTCATTTAAAAATATCAATTCGTTGAGGAGATACTTACGGGTTTCATACTTTATACTAACCCTGTATAAAGTTTCTAGGAATACATTTAGACTCTAAATTAAGTTGGGTAAATCAAGTTTCAACCAATTATGTCATTATTATAGTGGGAATAATGAACTAGGCCGGAAGAATATTGTCCCATAGGACACTTAGAAATAGAAGGGAAGGAAACAGCAGAAAAGCTGGCAAAAAAAGGAGCTGAAACGCCACATTTGAGACCAGAACCATCTTGTGGGATCAGCAGCAGAGTAATCTTAGGAAAAATAAGAAAAGAAATGGAAAGAGATAAATCCAAGTACTGGAATCAGCTGAAAGGTCTGAGAAACTACAACCAGAAAAGATCTTAGGCCTGCCTCAACCTCAGTAACCGTAATATTAACCGGGCAGGATTAGAAATGCCCTACATTGCAAAATTCTACGGTTAGGCACATGGAAGCACACGAAATAGAGGAGGAAGTTGTACCTAATCTAAAGCCCGACGAGGACTAGACGAGCTGCTATATGTCTGAGAAAACATTAGAGCTAATGGCAAGTAAGGGGGACACAATAGATCTTATAGGTCGCAGTGTACTTACCAACCCTAATTCCATACATACATAGATTGAATCAAAGGTTATAGAAACTCAAAACACAACCATGTAGCTAAGAAATGTGCATCCTAAAAACATTTGGAACCTAGCACTCTTATCAGTATACCAGCTGGTTAACCTAGAAAATAAATTTTCTCTTGACCAATTTAAGGCACAACGACTGCAGGCTATCTAAAGAACACCTACAAAAACAACTAAACGCAGGCTGCATACAAAAATAAATACAATAAAATAGATATTTTATATATTTATATATTTTATATGTTCACAAAATTAAAAGATTAACACTTGGTAGTTTATTGTCATCCTGTAAGGTGTCACAACGTTTAGAGAAAGTTTTGAATCACCCCGTATCTCCGACTCTGCATATCTGTGCTCCGACAATCGCTGGTCATTATGTGAGTTGTTGAAGATCGCCATTAGGGGTGGAAAGAGGTAAAAGCAAAGCTAAAGAATGCTTTTGACTGGGGGAGGGTAGGTTATATATTGGAAAACGGTTCATATAGTTAGGATTAAACTTCCTTAGGTAAGTCGTTCAATCTTTTAATTATATTTCACTTGTCCGTTTTCCAATATATAACACTTGGTAGCTGTTTAAAGAATAGGCGATCTAATGATATGAGTGCATAACACAATGTAGATAATTAGTTAAATTTGAAAAATTTTACAAAAAATAAATTAAATTTAAAAATATTGTTTTCTTCTTTTCCCTTAATTCCTTTTTTATAGTGTATGTGATTACGTCTCATCTTCAGTAATTTCGTCTGTAGCAATTGATAACACAGCTTTCCCAAATATTGGCTGCTGGGCAGATCGGTTGTAGAATTTATTGAAAGATTCTGATTTTTATGTCCAGCCAGCAGCTTTCCTAATTACTTCAATATCTATGCCCGATCTCGCGGCTGCAGAGGTTGATGCATGCCGTGTGATATGGGCTTAAAAGTGGTTGATGTCTATTCCACTTTTCTGAAGTATGGTTTAGAGCCATCGGCTTATGGTTTGCATAGAGGCTGGGTGCTGCGGCCGCTTGAATGTGAGGAATAAATGTTTATTTTTGTCATCCCCCCTCAACGTTTTTCTCACTTCTAAATAGTAAAGAAGTGTAGTGGAGACACACAGAGCAGCACACACAAGTACCTGGTGTGGGTACCATGTTTCTGAGTATTTTTTGGCATATTTTAGTTCAATTTACAGTTTTATTTAAAGAAATTACTGTTAACCAAAATTACAAATTCATTATTATTAATATACATATCCTAAATGTGAGCAATATTCTAAATCCAAGGATGATCCAGCTATATTCAGTTTATTTAAAGCATATATAGAAATAAAGATAACAGTCTCTTTGGAAATCTTTTATTGCCTGGTAATAATTTTATTATATTTATTCCTAAACTAAGTAACATTTTTGAAAAACTGTTTGAAGGATTGGCAATAAAAGATCATGTTCTTCAAACTCTAATAAATATAAGCAGTGATGAATTTTTTATACATCCTTGTACCTACAAATTTCCCATTGCTGTATATGAAAAAATTATTTTTTAAAAATTTTACACTACACTACCATTAAATGTATCAACCCAAATTTCAAAACTAACGAAAATAAATATAAGTTGTTAATTTGGAGAAATAGATAATTGTTAAAGTTTTTGACGTGTTTTTTAATTATTGATATCCTTCCTTACTAACGAGGCAATTGCGTGCAAGACATATCCAGTCATTTATTTTGCGTAAAAATTCTATTTATATGTAATTATTTAATCTAAAAAACCAATTTTATTTATTTAAAAACAAATAAATCAACGTTTAGTTAATATTATTAATCAAATTAAACAAATTTATTTTTTTAAACATTCTGAAAATAACAATCTTCCCAACAATAAAAAATGTCAAGTACGGGTCTTATCTATAATAACGATTTTTTTAGTGTTATCCTGAGTTTATACCACAAAACAGACTAACCAATATTCTGTTTTGTGATTTATCCTCCCAAACAATGGCTGCTCTTGTCTTACGAACATCAAGGTTGTGTTCATAAAGTTTTACTCCGAGTAGAGTTAAGGAGAGTCGGGTTAAGTAACAGTTAACTCTATGAGTTTACTACTTTGGGTGGCTTTATGAACGATCGGTAAACAGTTGAATTGACCACTATTATTTAAAATTATAACCTAAAAAGTTAAAACTATAAAAACGTAATTTTAGAAAAATGGCAGAGAACGTGAAGAAAGCAATTTATTTTTCTATTTTTTCTTTTGCCAAAAGCTTATTGCTGAATATTGAGGTAAGTATTATATAATGCAGATATATAAGCATTTTCTTGGACTGCAATGAGTTCTTTGTGTCTTTTATTCTTTTCTTCCTCTCTTTTGTGATTAATATGATCTAATTGCAAAAATATTGGATCTAATTTGGTTTTTTTGGGAGTATGTTTCTTTGCTATTTCTTCAGAGGTACGTTTTCTTATTTGGGTATTCTCTTTTTTTTCTTCATTATTATCCTGCAAAACATCTTCTGCATGTAAATCAGTATCCAACTCTATTCCTTGGCCTCTAGAGGAAGATGCAGTTGTGAGGGGAATAACATTAGGTTTGTGTCCAAACATATCATTGAATAAATCAAAATATTCAAATTTTATAGGAGCTGCACCACTTGCTGTTGCTTTCATATTATCAATTTTTGCATGATATTTCTTTTTTAAATTCTTAAATTTAAATTCACACTGCTTAGGTGTGTAATTAAAATTTTGCTGTCCCAAATTCGTCGAAATGATTTTCCATACCGCTTCTTTGCGTATTGTAGATGATTGAAACATACTCATTTTATTTTTGTATTCATGTATTAATGCCACTATTGCATTAGGCATCCATTTACTGTTTTTTTCATCAATACTAATTTTTTGAGATGAAGAACTTAAACAGCTTTCATTAGTGTCCAATATGTTTTCTGCAGCAATTTTAGCATATATCAAACTTTTATCTGAAAATAAAATGTTATTGGTACAATTTAATATTGCATTTACGCTTTTTATAAAACAAATTACAAAAATTATGGATAGATGTAACTATAAACCAACAAAAACACTAAAATATATATAACTATAGATCATAAAGTTAAATAATAATTGGTTTGTTAAAAATTATTTCACTAAAAATAGAAAATAAATTACCTGCAACATTTTGTACTAATGTTAGGCCATTTTCATTCACAATTCTTCTTCCTGTTTCGTCCACTATTACATAATTTTCCATTTTTAAGTTGTAATATTAAAATACAAAAGATGTGGCGAAAAGTATTTTTATTGTTTACGTTTACTATTATATATAGGTTATACCTCACAGAACACAAATGTTTTCGTTAAAATAAGTAGATACTCATCACTGCGCATGTCGAGTTAATTTCTACTCACCTCTTTGATATGAGTTAACTCTAGAGTTAACTATGTTAAATTTATGAACGCCGTACTCTGAATGTACTCCCGATCATACTCATATTTCTGAACGCTATAGAGTTAACTCTGAGTTAAAGAGTAAACTTTATGAACGCAACCCAAAGGAGCCAACAGTGAGTCGATACTCTGACTTGCATTATATACTCTGTGGTTGAGACATGATACAGTGAAGAAATTTACTGTTGTTTATTTTTTATTATAAATATGTAGGAATATGACAGACAAAATAAGGATTAGTACCTACAATAAATTATTATTTAACTAGATGTCTTAACGGTTCTATTAAACATCATTTTTTCCAAGTAAAATTAAATTTAAATTCTTTTAAAATCTGTTGTATCTCTGTTACACTTTTGCCATCTGTTTCAGGCAGAATCCACAAAAAGAAAACTGCTCCTAATAAACAATTAACTCCGAATAACCAAAAACACCAATAGCTACCGATAGCTTTAGAGACAATAGGAAATCCGAAGTTTAATAAGAAGAGAAATAAAGTTATTGTATTCCAAACTACCGATGACGCTGTTGCTCTAAGGTTAGAAGTAAACATTTCGCCAACTAGAGTCGTTGGAATTGACCCTATTCCGATAGAATACAAGAATATTAGGGACAAAACTGATACTACTGCTAAAAATCTAATTTTATCGACAACCGGAGAGTTAATATGTTTTAAATAAAAATATACTCCCAGTATGCTTACCGATATAGCGCAGCCTATACACGAGACAACTAAAAGTGGTTTTTTATTAAATTTATCAAGCAAAAAAGTGGTTACCCAAACACTTATCACCTGTAAAGCAGCAACATATATTCCAATATTGTTTCCTGTTTCACCAAAAATGCTCTCTGTTAAAGGCAATATTGTTAGTACACCCGAGCTATATTGGCATAGCAAAGCACCTACAGATAATATTAATCCCATTTTTACTTCTTTTGTTTTAATTAGGGTAAAAAATCCCTTTTCATCGTTATCTTCATTACATGAATCTTTTTTCAAAGTGTTTAAGTCTATCTCTATTTCGTCGTTACTTTTATTCGATCTTAATTTTATTAAACTGATTTTGCATTCCCTAATTTTGTTTTTACTTAATAGATATACAGGAGTTTCGGGTATAAACATCGAAAGTATTATAAATAAAACAGAAACTGCAGAGATTGAAACTGTTAAATACATAAGATTAACTTGAGAACCTACAATGAAGGTAAACAGTGTTCCAAGAGCCACTCCTAAAGTAAGAAGACATCCGTGTTTCACCTTATTGTGATCTTCACACACCTCAATTATATATACTGCTACACAGTTTGTTACGCCAATAAGAAAGAAATTTAGGCAACGAAAGACTATCACTAAAGTAATTGTAGTACTAAACGCTGTGGCTACATTGATAATAAAGTAGCCCACTCCAATAATTTGCATAGTTCTTTTTCTACCAATTGTGTCGGACATGTGTGGCATCAATAAAGTCCCACATAAACTAAATAATAACGGGAGTCCGGTTAACATTGAAATTTGAATAGTGGTTATTGGGGTATTTAGAGGGTTTAGGCTTAAATCTGTTGATTTTAATGTTGGCACTGCTGGTGATGTCCATACCCAAATTCCTCCATTTATAACTTTCAATAAGTTGGCTAAAAAAAACATAGTATTAGTAACTAGCCTGTAATAAAAATACTTAATTTAATTACTAACAATGTTTTATCAACTTATACAATCGGGTTAATTCTTCTCTCGAAGATGACTTAATTAAATTTATTGTACAAACCCTTTCTACATAAAAGTTCATCTTATCAAGAACAGTAAACAACTAAAAAGTTGTATTAACTTTCAGTATTTATTTGTAAAATACTTTAAATGTAATGACGATGCTATGTAAGCATACGAATAGGATAGAGAAGACAACAGTTTATAATTAATTATTATCGTTTGATATTTATAGAAAAGGACAACACATAGAAAAGGTGTCGGTGATATGATCGTTGAATCGTGACGCACGGGTAATCTTTCAACGATTCAAGTGTAGTTGTATAGCAAAACGGCCGTCATTACATTTAAAGTACTTTACGAATAAATAGTGAAAGTTAATTCAACCTTTTAGTTTTTTTAATGTTTTATCAATTTTTATTTACAGTTGTTCTGGATAAAATGGTAAAGTTTCGTGGTTTATTGCCAGCAAACATTATTGAGTTGCTGTAAGTTAATTATAAAAAGTGAAGATTGTTAAATTTTCAAAAAAAAACATCCAGTTGTTGTAGATTAATTAATATAAATGCGATATTTTAAATACGAGCTTAGCACTAAATTCAATACCGTAAATATATTCAAATTTTGACACATTTTGGGTCGATGAGCCGAGCATAAAATATTGTAAGGGGTTGACAGGATAGAGACCTTAAGAAGAGACGGTTTATATACGGGAAATTTGTTATTAAGAAGTTAAAGTTAGTGTACATAATTGATCTGTAATATTCTGGAACTCCATATATGATTTCGAGATCGAAATAAGACCTGGTACTAAGCAACGATGCACTTTTAAGATCGCCTTGGCGCCCTGATTGCACATTTTGCAGTCGCAACGAACAAAACTAGAAGCTTGCCCTCATTAAAGTGGTGCCTGATGACTGGTCCTCTGGAATGGAAGAGGAATAGAAAAGCAAACTTCTGGAGTGGAAAAGAATAAACAAACATCCACTATGGCGAGAAGTATAGTCCTACTCCCTGGTTTTAAATCATACCAGGCCCAATGAAACCCTTTAATTGTAGTTGGTAGGTTTCTTAAAAGGATAGTTGAAAATCCCGAAGGCTTGGATACCAAGAAACAAGTTGTGGTTTCAAGCAGTTCAGTGTAAACAATTTTACAAGTTCATGATGACATTTCTGGAGGACAGCTGGGTATAAAAAGTCCGACGGATTTTATTAGGTAAATTGCTCTAACAATATCAAATATTGCAAATGCAGGACCTATTCCCACCACCCTGTTCCCAGCCAAGAAGCCCCTACCTTAGCCCATGTTTTGGGTAAGTTTATTGAGCATTTTTGTATACCTACATACAGATCAAGGAAGAAATTTTGAAAGTAAACTATTACAAGTAGTCTGCAAAAGATTAGGTACCCATAAAGCTATATAGAACCACTGCAAATGAACCCATCAGTAATTGTAGCGTGTTCTGTCCAAAATGTTAATACATTTTAATAATAGTAGGGGAGCCCACGATGCTAAATCGGGATTTACTCGAGCGTCATAGAGACCTATTGGGTTGAGAAGCTTAGGTGATAAAAATAAAAAAATGTTATATAATGTACAACTTGGGGATGGGGGGAGCGGGTATAGATTTTCAAAAATGTAAAAAACAACTGTTGCATGGACATAGTCGAGTGCGTCGGATATTGATATCACGTATGTCCTGCATATTTTTAAAAATGTACGTGTGTTAATCTGACGGTTACCATGATAGGGGTGGTCGTACGTAAGGGTTGAAAACGGAAAAAAAAATTTTTTCAAACCCGTCAGATTTTTTGAGGGGAGGTGAGTGAACTTAAAGAAAAGCTGTTACATAATAATCTGACGGTTTGGATGTGACGCAGACTCACGACCGTTATTAGAATTTGCAAAAAAATCGCCATTTTGAAATACTCAAGCGCGTCAGATTAAGATATATATGGTTCATATATGCCCTAGACGCTGCAGTATCATAATCTGACGATTATCTAGAGGGATTCGCCTAATCTAACAATTTAATTTTTTTTTCTAATTATTAAACTTAATTAATTAAAAAGCTTAGGAAATAGCATGAAAATAAAAAATTTTATGGATTTTTTTCAGTTCAATATTTATATTTATCATAAGAAAATATTTATAAGCAATAAAATAGCAAAAACGTTGGAAATACGTTGGAAATACGTTGTAAACAATATCATGCCACGAACGAGTCTATGTGATCAGCTGACATGGCGTCATGGCAACTGAAACCAGAGTGGGGACGGAATGAGAGAGCAATAGATAGAGAAAGAGAGCGAGAGCAATAGAAATGAGGAGATATGCTATTTTACTGCCGGGGGTAGTAGGTACTAATTTTCAAAAATGTAAAAAAAATTCATTATAAAGAAATACTTGAGTGCGTTAGACATTAATATCGTATACGCCCTATGTGCTTCCGGTAACAGAGAAGTATTATACTGCCGGCTTACAAGTTGGGGGTGGCAGCACAAAGGGGTAGAAAATGACAAAATCTATTTAAGCTCATCAGATATTCAGAGGTAAAGTTAGGTTAGGTTAGGTTAAGTGACCTCTATTCAAAAGACTGACGATGTGGATGCAGTCAGAACTCACAGCCGATTTTTGAAAATGTAAAAAAATAGTGACCTTGAAATACTCAAGCTGATCAGATTTATAATAAACTTATTCAACTTTTTTAAAACACAATAAGCAAACCAAAGCGTCACAATAATTTTAGCTTTTTTACGTTGTGGAAACCGTCAGATTATATTATATCCGTTATTTTTACATAATTTCCTTCAAATTAAAAAAAATAACCACGCTCGAATACTTCCAGGTGACGTTTTTTTTTGCAAACTAATTACTCGCTTATTCTATTATATCATGGTCAAATCGTCAGAATCTTGAAATTGACGCTTTTTTCCATGTAATTAATCTGACGAGCTCGAATTAATTTGAGGATCGATTTTTTTTACTAATCTGATTGGCTACCCTAGACGTACCCTTGTATATTAAGGGATCATATATGGTGGAAGTACTTAACAGGGTACAAGGTATCCCCCTGTATATTAATCTGCCGCGCTTCAGTAAATTCAGAAATCGCCGCTTGGGCTCCCCGACTATAAATATAAGTGTTTCTTTATGGTTTTTGTTTTAATTTTAGCTGAAAAGGACACTTTAATATTTCTTACACAAACTGTTGTAATTTTCACGGTCATTTTCACTTGAATGCCACCATATATTCTTTGTCTTCAGCTGTAACTATAATTGACTTCAACTATGACTGACTAAAACTTCACAGGGCTTTTAGATATTTTATAGATAGTCCCAGATATTCATAAACATCGGAAACACTTTTCCATCACTGTCTTAGACATTACTCATAATTAGTTAGTCTAGATTTTCTTTTTTTTTTAATTCACTCGAACATTTCAATAAAATTAATTCTATCCTCGTTTTATAAATTATAAAGATATGTACATAACCACCCTTTCCAGTTAATTTTGAGAAAGTTACAATTTAAATTACACAATAAATACTTTTAATAAAATATACAATTGTGTTACAAAAAAATAAAATTATGAACTATAATTTTCATTATAAATTAAGTTTATTCCTTATGTGTGTTGTCAATAAATTAAACGACATAATTATTATTGTCTTGAAATAATAGGGTATGTTATTTAACTTATGTTTTTCAAACGTCATAGAACGTTCTCGTAAACTATAGAACGTCTGTTATAAAACAATATAATAACAAATTTCACTGAAATCCGGTTTTAAATAAAAATATGAAAAAAAAATCTCTTAAAATTAAATTACTGTTGCAAGAAAACAAGCAATATTTTCTCTAAATATGTTGAGCTCAAACGCTTTATTTAGGTGCCAACTATTATTAGCTAATATTCCATTGTTTATGGGACACACGTAAAAATATGAATAGGAAACAACGAATGCAAACACAATTTTAAGCAACTAATGAAATAAATTATTAAAAAAGTACCTGTCAATACAGTAAAACGTAAAAATATGGTATCCGGTTTTAATTTATTCTCTTTAATTTTTCCAGTGCTTAATGATATATATTCAGTTTGTTTTGCTGGCATGTCTACCCAGTTTCTTATCGTTTGGATTACTGTTAACAAATATAGCCATAAATACTTTGAGGCAGATATATATTTCGAAACCGAAACAGGCTTTTTAAAAATTAATTTATTAAATACAAACGTTCAGATACAATAGTAAGACAAAATAATCCCTTGACTAACACAATTAAACATTTTTTATAACAATACAACGGATTTGAATAGGCATAATAAAATATTATATTTCTTGCTGTTTTGCAATGTTGTCGCCTCGTAACTCCTCCATCTCTGAGACGAAAAAATAATGGCGTTATTTTTGCCTTTCGGGCTGGCTGGGATTTCTTCTATTGGGATTGCTTTTGCTTCTTTCTTGATTTTTTATATGCCATTATTCTTTTAAGCAAGTAAAAAATGATGAAAAGAGATTTCCTGTTTTTTTTTCTTCTTTGCTTGAGTATTTTAATCCATTAATAATTAATTCACAGTTTTCTGGGATATTAATTAGTGATGGTGATTGAATTTGAAATTTTTCTATGGCTTCGACATTTTGACTTGAAAGAATAATAAAAAACTCTTCGCTTTAACTCAACTTCCAAGTTTAATTGAAAAATTCGGATTAAAATCACAATTACAGCTGTTTCGCTATAAACTAGCATCGTCAGATTGACATATTGAAATTACATTTTTTGTTTGTTTGTAGCTAGGTACCTGATGTTGATTAAGTAGGTAAGGCTAGACCAAGTATGGAAGTGATAAGACATAACAATTTTAAAAAATGTAATTTCAATATGTCAATCTGACGATGCTAGTTTATAGCGAAACAGCTGTAATTGTGATTTTAAACCGAATTTTTCAATTAAACTTGGAAGTTGAGTTAAAGCGAAGAGTTTTTTATTATTCTTAGTAAGTGGACTTCCAAAAAGTAAGGGTTAGTACAATAAATTTAAATTTGACTTGACTTAATAATAATTAATTATTTCCAATACACTAAAACAATTTTTTTTTAATTTGACAAGGTTAGAAATAAAGGGCGAAGTTCATTTCCTATAATGAATCGTGAAAAACACTACGGAAATGCTATTCCACTTAACCCTTGGATAATAGCGTGTGAAATATACAAAAAAATTAATACATTACAAATTAGATACAACTTATAATTTATTGAAATGATATAGATAGATACTGGGAAAATAAAAGTAGTTACTCTTGATTATGTAAGAGCACTGCTTTGTAATTAACTTTAAAAGTACCCAAACTAAAAGATTTTAATTCTTGAGGAATTGAATTGTAAAGCTGATATATTTGATATGTGAATGAGCGCCGAAACATTTCAGTCTTGAACTTTGAAGGAGTTAATTATCCTTTAAACCTCAAGTTTAAATTATGTACATCCGTTCTGAAAGAGAGTTTTTCATATAAGTATGTTGGTACCTTTGTCAAAATTATTCCAAAATATAATGAAGCTGAATGATGTATTCTTTTATTTTTATATTTATATTTAACTACTTAGTTTCTATTAATTTATGAGAAATTCTTTGATGTATTTTAATACCATAAATCAACTGTAGACAAGAATTCTGCACCTTTTAAATTTTATTTTTAAATAAAGAGGTTAAGTGTGGTTCATAAACAGCATCTGCAAAATTAAAATGAGATAATACCAAAGTTTCACATAGAGATATCCTAACACTTTTGGGAAAAACTGACGGTTTCCATATATAACTTTCAAGGAATAATATGCGCGCTGAACCAGCTGGTTAACATGTTTTTCAAATTTTAAGTTGTCAGAACAATAAACAACTAAAAGGTTGTATTAACTTTCACTATTTATTCTATAAATTGCAATTACAGCTGTTTCGCTATAACTAGCATCGTCAGATTGACATATTGAAATTACATGTTTGTTTGTAACTAGGTACTTGATGTTGATAAGGAGTTAAGGCTAGACCAAGTAAGGAAGTAATAAGACATAACAATATTAAAGCCTAGATGTTATTAGCCCTAAGGGATTATCCTGGATGTATTTCCCTCTAAGATCAGTATAACTGTGCAATGATATAGAAAAACCAGGAAAAAAACTATATCCTGCTGATCTTTACAATAACTTAATATATTTGTGTTATAATTACGTCTTATCTATGTATAAAATGAAGACTCAATCAAAGTAAACAGTTTAATAGTGGTGAACTTCCAAGATTTATTTGTTCATTAACTACTTTATATTGTTGATCTGCTAGATGTCTTTTGATTTCAAGTTCTTCGAGGAAATCTAAATTTTGTTTTTTATCACAGGTGTGTAATATTTGAATGTCATTAGTGTGTATGAGTGAGTGTGGATGTTCATACACACTAATGACATTCAAATATTACACACCTGTGATAAAAAACAAAATTTAGATTTCCTCGAAGAACTTGAAATCAAAAGACATCTAGCAGATCAACAATATAAAGTAGTTAATGAACAAATAAATCTTGGAAGTTCACCACTATTAAACTGTTTACTTTGATTGAGTCTTCATTTTATACATAGATAAGACGTAATTATAACACAAATATATTAAGTTATTGTAAAGATCAGCAGGATATAGTTTTTTTCCTGGTTTTTCTATATCATTGCACAGTTATACTGATCTTAGAGGGAAATACATCCAGGATAATCCCTTAGGGCTAATAACATCTAGGCTTTAATATTGTTATGTCTTATTACTTCCTTACTTGGTCTAGCCTTAACTCCTTATCAACATCAAGTACCTAGTTACAAACAAACATGTAATTTCAATATGTCAATCTGACGATGCTAGTTATAGCGAAACAGCTGTAATTGCAATTTATAGAATAAATAGTGAAAGTTAATACAACCTTTTAGTTGTTTATTGTTCTGAATAACATGAATTTTCACACAGTAAGGGTTAGTACCATAAATTTTTTTAAGTTGTCATCTACAATAACAACCAAATTCTTTGCAGAACTTGTTATGGTTAAGGGTTCATTGTTTAATAGAATCAATAGGCAAATTTATATTCGCTCGATTGTGTTTAGATCCAAACAACATTAAATTAGATTTAGAACAATTAACTAACAAACAGTGTTTACTAACTAAATCTACAAATTCATTTTTTTCCTGGTTCAATTCGCCACAAGCAACATCCAGCTGTTGCGGAGGAAAGCTAAAGTAAATTTGGAATGTCATCTGCATAGACATGTATCCTGCATTTTTTTAAAGAATTTATAAAAAAAATATTGTAAACAGAAAACAGCAGAGGTCCCAAGATGGAACCCTGAGGCACACCAGATTCTAAAACTAAATATTCGGATTGCTCTGTATCTATTTTTACGCATTGTTGACGATTCACCAAATAACTCCTTATAAGACTAACAGCGTCATCTGAAAAACCTATGTAGTTTAATATCTTAAACATTAATTGGTGCTGGAACCAACCTGTGGTGATTCTTTCTTTTGGGAATCTATTGAATTAAACTTCTGCGGTTTCCGAATACATGGTACTAACAAAGGACCACAGAGTCGAATAAGTATCACATCCCACAGCATTAGACTTAATTTTACAAAAAATAGTTTCATATATAATTAAGTCATTAACTTCTTTAAATTTAAAATTTAAAGGAACGATATTATTGTTTTTATAAAAATGTAATAAATTATCAGGGGCGTAACTTTAGGAATAGAATTTATAAGGAAGTCATTAATTTCTTTGGGTTTCCTCAGTATTTCCGACATGTCAATTCTTTTATCATTAATAAAATTGTTTGATTTCAGAGTATGCCATAAGTTACGCGTAGTAGAATTATTAAATTGGAATACAAAATAAGCTCTTTTCTTGTTTTATAGCTTGATTTGTATAGTGTTTTAGATCCTTGTAAAACTGAAAATGTGCTGTTAGCTTTGTGCGCTTATATCTTCTTGAAGCATTGTCCCTTTCATTCATCATTTTTCTCAGAGGGAATATTAACCAAGGAGCTTTTTACTTCGTGATTTTTGAAGTTACCAAGGGTGCGTGTCTATCAAATAAATTAATTAAATAATTGACCAAATAAGCTAATTTTTCATCCACATTGTCCTGGTCAAAAATACGAGAAAAAGAAATGCTCCTCAGATCTTAAGGAGATGATTCCTCATCAAAATTTTTGAAGCTTCTATAAGTATACTTGCCTATAGGCATCTTAGTTATGCTTACTTTTTTCATGCTATGTTTACAAAACACAAGGGATGATCTGATATTCTATGATGAAAAACACCTTTTTCGACTGCAAGCTTACTATTCACTACAATATAATCAAGTAAAGTTTTTGAAGAAGCCGTAATTCTAGTCGGTTCATCAATAATTTGTTCCAAATCAAAAATTTCTAATATATTGATAAATTTGCTCCACACAGCATTTGTCCTAAGAAAAAATCCACGATTCAAGCTATAGAGAACATAGGAGTGCCGGTTGCAAAATAGAGGGGTTATAAATAAAACAATACAAAAGGAGGAAAGAGAATCGACAATTGACATGTGGCAAAATTAGTAGGAGCAGACAGTGGAGGTAGCACAGTGGACAAAAAAACTAATACCAGACATTAAGAGATGGGTAAAATGTGGGCATCGTTGCACTTTTATTTGACTTTTACTTGATCCAAGTGCTCACAGGACATGGAAAATTCAAAAAATATTTGAACAGATTCAAAATAGCAGAAACAGAAGATTGCGAGTACTGTGGAGGTATGGACACGGTGACGCATACCCTGTTTAGTGGCGTAGGCTAGGAGCACAGTTCCTAGAGTCCCACACAGCTAGGGAAGGGTAGAACCGGTACCTGTGCGAGCATGAGCGTCCTCCCTGTCAAAAAAAATCCATGTTGAAGCATAAAAGCTCATCTACAACTGGAAATAAAGATGCTAAAGAATCTCTAAATTAATTTAAGAAATCTGAGTTATTTACTTCATGTGGTTTATAGATGACCTCTACACCAAAAGTTTTTCTATTTAGTAGTTTTATCCATAATTTCTTCCAGCCGTACCCCACATTCTTTATTTTGATTTCTGAAATATATTTACATTTTACGTAGATGCACAAACCCTTCCCTCTAGCATTTCTATCTCCTCTATATAACACATAATCATCTATTTTTAACAAATTATGTTTTCAATGAAACACTTGCTCATCTATATCTGGTAAAAACAACTGGCGAGATAAAGCGTTACAAAGTATTGAGCTCTGCCTAATTTGTCAAGAATTTTATTAATATTGGAGATCGGATATTGATCACTTATGGTTTTCTCATTTAATTTTCTTTAGTCCTCTACGAGATGCCATTTTTGTCGTCCCGTGGAGAGAACCACGGGCTAGAAGAAGGTCTTTTTCTAACATTTCATTTATTTGACGACACCTCTTCTTTAGGAGAGTAAGGATACCTATAAAATTTGACGTGAACTGGTTCTTTATCTTTTGTCTTTATTTTATGTTTAACTTGTGAAGTGAACGTGAGAGGATCACCACTGTATTGAGAAATTGAAGAAGTAATTGAAACATTTTATGAAATAGCTTCATTTTCCAAGTTAAAATAGATTCTCTTGGTGGACATGATGCAGAAATATTTAGATGTAGAAAATCTTATTTTGCAATAAATGTTCAAACAGTAAACGATGCTAAATTAAAAATTAGTGACTGGATATTCTCTAGAGTCGTATCTTAAGACTAAATTACAAAAAAACAAGAACTCCTGCTGAAAATTTATAAAAGAATCGAAAATGTAATAGAGTGTTAATACGGTTTATGGAAAAGACAATTTTGCGGTTTAAAGTTTGGTATCAGATTAAAACTAAAAACCACAATGGCAGTTGTAGTCGCAACTGCAGTTCTTCATAACATATTTACGGAAAAGATTGAATAGAGGAAGACAATGAAAATGTATGGAATGGAAAATAGATAAATACTGCAGAAAACATTAAAAATTTGATAATTAATAAACATTTTGCGATTGTAAATATTAATAATTAAAAATCACAGTTTTAAGAAATACTTTCTTATTAAATTAAATAATATTGTTGTGCGAGTACGCCCCTGGCGCTATGACCCAGACGCGAAGGAAACAGATGATGCGAGAGTCTTCCAGAATATACGTGTGTTCGACGACGCCCGATGCGGTCGAATGATCGAGAATAGACTGGAGTATGCGGGAACAATACTTACCTATATATAAAGGACCGATTTGAATATTTGAGTTAGTACCTAGTATGTTGTTAGATAAATTCGAATAGAAATATTGTCTTACATAAATTAAAGTATTGTAAATAAATTGTGTTATATAAATTAAACAGTGTTAGTGATTTAAATAGTATAAAAATAAATTAAAAAGACTAGTAAAAATAAATAAACGTTACATTGGTGTCAGAAGTGGGATATTGTAAATAAATAAGGTAAAAAAAATAAATAAATAAATATGTCGAAAAAACTTTGTGACTTGAAAGTGACAGAATTACGTCAAGAGCTGGAGGATCGTGAATTGGAAACAACAGGAAGGAAGACTGAGTTGTTGCAGCGACTTAAGCAAGCATTGGAAAATGATGGTTTAGATCCAGAAAATCATATTTTCGTAGACGACTCTTCTGCTACAATTATTTCTTCCTTAAATAAAGTTTCTTCTGATATTTCTTCTTTGGAAAATAAAGTTTCTTCTGATATTTCTTCTTTGGAAAATAAAGTTTCTTCTGATATTTCTTCTTTGGAAAATAAAGTTTCTTCCGATATGTCTTCTTTGAAGAGTGATATCTCTTCCGACATGTCTTCTTTGAAAAGTGATATTTCTTCTTTGGAAAATAAAGTTTCTTCTGATATTTCTTCTTTGGAAAATAAAGTTTCTTCCGATATGTCTTCTTTGAAGAGTGATATCTCTTCCGACATGTCTTCTTTGAAAAGTGATATTTCTTCTTTGGAAAATAAAGTTTCTTCTGACATTTCTTCTTTGGAAAATAAAGTTTCTTCTGACATTTCTTCTTTGGAAAAAAGAGTTTCTTCTGATATGTCTTCTTTAAAAAATGATATTTCTTCTTTGGAAAACAAAGTTTCTTTGGACATTTCTTCTATGGAAAATAAAATTTCTTCATTTAAAAAAAAATTGAAGAGAAAATAAGAGAAATGGAAAAGCAAATGGAAGAGATGGAAAAAGGAGGTAAAGAAGATATGGAAGATTTAGGAGAGGAAAACGAGGACGAAATGAGAAGCTTCAAAGTGGAGCGGAAACCGAAATTGGAAGGCAACGAAAGTTCTGTTCGTGTTAAGGCCCCAACCTTTGACGGAAAGATGTCTTGGGAAAATTATCTCAAACAGTTCGAAACAGCTGCAAGAGCGAACGGATGGTCCCAAAAAGAGAAGGCAATAAACCTCACCATCGCTCTGAGAGGAGACGCTTTGGATGTTCTTCAGACCATACCAGTGGAGGACACAGATAATTTTGAGCAACTAAAGAAAAGCTTGAACATGCGATATGGTCACGAACACTTGGAGAACTTGCACCGATCGCAGTTGAAGACTCGAAAACAGAAGCGAGAGGAGACACTTCAAGAGTACGAAGTAGATATTGCCAGATTGGTAAGATTTGCTTACCCTTCAGCTCCAGAACAAATGATGGAATGTTTAGCTGTTGAAGCATTTCTTGATGGACTTCGTGACCACGAAATGGCAAAGACACTCCGTTTAGCTCACCACAAAACATTAGTTGACATCTTGTCTGCCGCGCTTGAGTATGAAGCGGCTTCGAAAGCTTGTGGAGGATACAGTAAAGTAAGGTCCGTAACGGAAGAGGAAGATGAAAATAAGTTAGACCAATTAGTAAACATGATGAAGAACTTTACTGATAAGAAAAAGAAGAAGACCATCAGGTGCTGGAATTGTGGTGAAATAGGACATGTTCGCAATTCATGTAAACGCCCTGGGGTCACTACGAATCAAGAAACTACTCCACAGGAAAACTAAAACGGGTCGGCCTAGAGGGGGCAGCTTCGACCCAGAACGTTTCCAAAGACCCTCTCATACTAATAGCCTCTTTGAAATGCCGCGACGACAGTGTATATGTAGATGGTGAAGTCAACGGTAAAAAGTATACACTATTGGTGGATACTGGAGCGACCAGAACGATTATACGGCCAACAACTATAAATAGCCGTAAGAAGCTTTTACCAACAAGGCTACGACTGCGAACTGCCACAGGTGATAGAGCTAACATCCTTGGAGAAGTCCAGGTTCAAATAGGAATTGGCTCAGAGAAGTTCACGCATACTGTTATTGTCGCTGATATTGAGGAAGATGTCATATTAGGAATGGATGTGATGAACTTACATGGTTTCCAACTGGATTTCAAGAACAGAGTTATCAAAGTCGGTTCTGAAGAAATATTCCTTCATCCATATGAGGACAAAACCGTGCCAGCCGTTGTCCAGGAGGATACTGTGGTACCTGGTAGAAGCGAAACGATCATAGTGGCCAGACTACAAGGAACTATTGACGAAGGAATACCGGTGATGATGGAACCATGGAACCATGATGAGGAGGTCGGTCGAGGAATTTTGATAGGAAAAGGATTGGTCACTTCTGCTAAAGAAATTCCAGTACGAGTTATAAATGTCAATGATCACCCAATTACGATCAAGAAAGAGACCAAAGTTGGAACCTCCGTACCAGTAACATCTATAATTCGACAGACAGCTATTCCCGATAATTCCAACGATAAGTTTGAACAAATGGTGGCGGTTGCTGGTACATCTTTAAACCGAGAAGAGAAAAGAAAAATGAAAGATTTTCTTCATCGGTATCGCAACATTTTTGTACCAAAGGGAGGTAAGACAGGACAGGACGTACCTCTGCTGTAAAACATAAAATCGACACGGGTGATGCCAAGCCAATTCGTCAATCAGCTAGAAGATTACCACAGGCGAAGAGGCAAGAAGCTGAAAGGATTGTCCGAGAAATGGAAGAAGATGGAGTGGTAGAACCTTCTACCAGTCCATGGGTCTCTCCGGTAGTCTTGGTCAAGAAAAAGGATGGAACTACGAGGTTCTGTGTAGACTACCGTCAGTTGAACAATGTTACCAAGAAGGACAGTTATCCTCTACCTCGAATCGACGACACCCTGGACACTCTAGATGGAAGTAAATTATTTTCTACCCTAGATTTGAAGTCTGGTTATTGGCAGGTAGAAATGGACCCAAGAGACAAAGAAAAGACAGCCTTTACCACCGGTTCTGGATTATTTCAGTTCAATGTCATGCCATTCGGACTATGTAATGCTCCTGCGACATTTGAAAGACTGATGGAGAACGTATTGAGAGGGTTGTCTTGGAAAACGTGCCTGGTCTACTTAGACGACATCATTGTCTTGGGGGAGACATTCGAAGAACATCTAAAAAACTTAGAAGACGTTTTTAAAAGACTTCAAGCTGCCCAACTGATGCTGAATCCAAAGAAATGTCAGTTATTCCAAGACAAAGTTAATTATCTGGGTCATATTGTCAGCAAAGAGGGCGTGTCTGTAGATAAGGACAAGGTCGCTTTTATCAAACAATGGCCACAACCAACTGATAAACATCAAATAAGAAGTTTTCTTGGTCTATGTACATACTATCGCAGATTTATCAGGAAGTTTTCAGACATTGCTAAGCCATTAACACGCCTTACAGAGGAAACGAGAGAGTTCTGCTGGGATGAAAACTGTCAAACGGCTTTTGAAACTCTGAAGAAGCATTTAACCGCAGCACCGATACTAGGCTACCCACAACCGGAAGGAGAATTTATTTTGGACACAGATGCCAGTAATGTCGGAATTGGATGAGTCCTTTCACAGATTCAAGATGGACAAGAGAGAGTCCTGGGTTATTTTAGTAAAGTGCTCTCCAAACCTGAGCGGAATTACTGCGTTACGAGAAGAGAACTTCTGGCAGTTGTAAAGTCTGTGGAACACTTCTACCAATATCTTTATGGAAGAAAATTCTTAATCCGGACGGACCATGCAGCCCTAAAATGGCTAATGCAGTTTAAGAACCCTGAAGGTCAAATTGCCAGGTGGATCGAACGACTCCAAGAGTACGACTTTAGGATCGAACATCGAGCTGGGATAAGTCACAGAAATGCAGACTCCCTTTCCAGAAGACCGTGCCCAGAAGAGTGTTCTCACTGCAGTAAGACAGAATTAAAAGAAACTGCAATACTACGAACAACTGTAGTTAACGACGACTGGGCACCTACTAGAATTAAAGAAGAACAAGATAATGATCCTGTTTTAAAGAAAATGAGAGAATGGAAGATAGAAAATCGTCGACCTACTTGGCAAGAAGTGTCAAAATTCTCTACAGTCCTTAAATCATATTGGGCCCAGTGGGAGTCCTTCATTTTGGAAGGCGATTTATTAAAGAGAATAATTGAAAATGACGGTTCCGTTAACAGAAAGCAATTAGTTATACCAAAGAGTAGAGTAGCCGAAGTACTACGACAGTTACACGACAGTCCATCAGGAGGTCATCTTGGTGTTAAGAAAACCCTGCAGAGAGTTCGTGAAAGGTTTTATTGGATGAATAGTTCCGATGATATTAAGGACTGGTGTAAGAAGTGTACCATCTGTGCTGCTAGTAATGGACCTCAGAAAAGAGGAAAGGCTCCCATGAAACAATATAACGTTGGTAGCCCATTTGAGAGAATTGCTTTAGATATTGCTGGACCGTTCCCCACTACTGAGAATAAGAATAAATACATGTTGGTGGTAATGGATTATTTTACGAAGTGGGTTGAAGTCTACGCCATTCCAAATCAAGAGGCAGCAACTGTCGCAGACGTGCTAGTGAAGGAGTTTATTTGCCGATATGGAGTGCCCTTGGAGATTCACAGTGACCAAGGAAGGAACTTCGAAAGTCAACTCTTTCAAGGAATTTGCGACAATTTAGGAATGAAGAAAACAAGAACTACAGCATTGCACCCACAATCAGATGGAATGGTAGAACGCATGAATAAAACCATTGGCAAATATCTATCAAAAGTAGTATCCAATCACCAAAGGGACTGGGACCAGTATATTTCGCTCTTTGCAATGGCTTATCGATCCGCCGTCAATGAATCAACAGGTCAAACACCAGCAAAAGTCTTGTTTGGACGCGAGATGAGGTTACCATGCGACCTCGAGTTTGGATGCCGACCTGGAGAGGATATAACTGGAGAAGACTATGTAATCCAGTTACGAAGAAAAATGGACGACATGCATGATTTGGTTCGCTCCCATCTTCAAGTTGCCAGTGACAGGATGAAGAAACGGTATGATACCCAAGCTATAGAGGGATGTTTCCAAGAAGGTGACAAAGTGTGGCTCCATAACCCGAAAAGAGGGGTACTCACCAAAGCTACAACAATCTTGGGAAGGACCATACATCATTAAGAAAAGAATCAATGACGTCATATACCGTATAATAAAGACCCCGAATGGAAAACCTAAGGTAGTACACCGAAACCTACTGGCGAAATTTGAAGGAGATCATGACCAGGAAGAAGAAGTCGTAAATCAAGTCCAAGATACACCCGACCTTGCTTTCGAAGAATTTATGGGTGCATATGGAGGTACTGGGAAAGCTAGATACGGCATAACTATTGAGAAACAGCAAGACCTGTTCACACTTCCTGATGACTACTCATTGGCCCATAGCGTTTCCGCCACTATCAGCGACGGCCGAGGATTAGCGTCTGTCTTTCGAAGGAAGTTTGGTCGACTGTCAGAACTTCGAAATCAGTTACCAGCCACTGGGAAGGCTTTGATACTTCGAGATGACTCCCGTTGCCTCTTCTATCTGATTACCAAGAATACCTACCAAGACCAGCCCACTTATCGAAATATATGGGAATCATTACTTAACTTGAGAGAGCACGTATTGGAGTCCAACATACAGAAGCTAGCCATGCCGAAAATAGAGTGCAACTCATTGGATTGGAGGGTCATCCGAAATATGGTGGAAGTAATCTTTCAAGATACCGAAGTCCAAGTGTTGGTATGCAGCCATTCGCCCCGTGTCCAGCTGACATCAAAGACCATTCCATGTTATTTCCATGCAACTGGAAATTGTAGATGAGGATTCAGTTGCAAGTATCTCCATCCAGTCTCAATTCCGTAAAAGTTCCAGGAGGAACTATCTCTTAAGGAGGGGGCAATGTTGTGCGAGTACGCCCCTGGCGCTATGACCCAGACGCGAAGGAAACAGATGATGCGAGAGTCTTCCAGAATATACGTGTGTTCGACGACGCCCGATGCGGTCGAATGATCGAGAATAGACTGGAGTATGCGGGAACAATACTTACCTATATATAAAGGACCGATTTGAATATTTGAGTTAGTACCTAGTATGTTGTTAGATAAATTCGAATAGAAATATTGTCTTACATAAATTAAAGTATTGTAAATAAATTGTGTTATATAAATTAAACAGTGTTAGTGATTTAAATAGTATAAAAATAAATTAAAAAGACTAGTAAAAATAAATAAACGTTACAATATAAAAAATTTTATTCAAAATTATTGTACTTTATTTCTATGACACTTGATCTAAGCTAAATGCGACTTATTTAACAACAAATAGTTATATTTAAAAACAAAATCTGTCAATCGGAGTTATCACCCAAAACAACTGTTGACATGAATAAAGACACAGCGAAGAAACTTACTGTTGTTTATTTTTTATTATAAATATGTAGGAATATGACAGACAAAATAAGGATTAGTACAATACATTATAAATTAACTAGATATCTTATCGATTCTATTAAACATTATTTTTCCCAAGTAAATTTAAATTTAAACTCTCTTAAAATTTGTTGTATCTCTGTTACACTTTTGCCATCTGTTTCAGGTAGAATGCAGAAAAAGAAAACTGCTCCTAATAAACAATTAACTCCGAACAACCAAAAACACCAATAGCTACCGATAGCTTTAGAGACAATAGGAAATCCGAAGTTTAATAAGAAGAGAAATAAAGTTACTGTAGTCAAAACTAGCGATGATGCTGTTGCTCTAAGGTTAGGAGTAAACATTTCGTTAACTACAGTCGATGGAATTGACCCTATTCCGATAGAATACAAGAATATTAAGGACAAAACTGATACTACTGCTAAGAATCCAATTTTATCAACAACCGGAGAGTTGATATATTTTAAATAAAAATATACTCCCAGTATGCTTACCGATATTGCGCAGCCTATACACGAGACAACTAAAAGTGGTTTTTTATTAAATTTATCAAGCAAAAAAGTGGTTACCCAAACACTTATCACCTGTAAGGCAGCAACATATATTCCAATATTGTTTCCTGTTTCACCAAAAATGCTATCTGTTAAAGGCAATATTGTTACTACACCGGAGCTATATTGGCATAGCAAAGCACCTACAGATAGTATTAATCCCATTTTTACTTCTTTTGTTTTAATTAGGGTAAAAAATCCCTTTTCATCGTTATCTTCATGACATGAATCTTTTTTCAAAGTGCTTAAGTCTATATCTATTTCATCGTTACTTTTATTTGATCTTAATTTTATTAAACTCATTTTGCATTCCCTAATTTTGTTTTTACTTAATAAATATACAGGAGTTTCGGGTATAAACATCGAAAGTATTATAAATAAAAAAGAAACTGCAGAGATTGAATGTGTTAAATACATTAGATTAACTTGAGAACCTATAATGAAGGTAAACAGTGTTCCAAGAGCCACTCCTAAAGTAAGAAGACATCCGTGTTTCACCTTATTGTGATCTTCACACACCTCAATTATATATACTGCTACACAGCTTGTTACGCCAATAAGAAGGAAATTTATGCAACGAAATATTATCAATAAAGTAATTGTAGTACTAAACGCTTCGGCTGTATTGAAAATAAAGAACCCCACTCCAATACTTTGCATAGTTCTTTTTCTACCAATTGTGTCGGACATGTATGGCATCAATAAAGTCCCACATAAACCAAATAATAATGGGAGTCCGGTCAACATTGAAATTTGAATAGTGGTTATTGGGGTACTCAGAGGGTTTAATCTTAAATCTGTTGATTTTAGTGTTGGTACTGCTGGTGATGTCCATGCCCAAATTCCTCCATTCATAACCATCAACAAGCTGGCTAAAAAAATACATTATTTGTAACTGGCCTGTAATAAAAATACTCAATTTAATAGTTATTTACGTTACATGTCCGGAAAGTGACTTATTACTGTAACGATATTGTGTGAATCGTTGTTGAATAAATATTAAGTATTATTAAACTCTTTATTTGATGAATATATGAAACAACTCTTTAACTTTAGCGAACATGAATATATGAATATAATGACAAGAAGGAAGTGACATGCCAGTGATGTTTGACAGCCACTCGTCGTGACTACAACTACGTACACGTAACATGTCCCCTAAAAAATAAATCTAAATTTTAACCTAACTTAAAACAAAATCTTTTAATCTGCTGGGCTGTTTGATTTCGCGTCTTCGTGCGGTTTCTTTCTTCCCCCCAGGTAGTTTGCTCTGTGGAGAAGACGGCGAAGAGGCCTCTGGTGGATCGGAGATCTTTGCTGATGAACACGATGGTCTCGGAACAATGGTGTCCTCGTCACTGGGTTGCGAGGACTGGCGCAGATTGATCCTATTGCGTCTGAACAGAGATCCATCGCTGGTTTGGACTATGTAACTTTCTGGGTTTTTATCTTCTACCACCACGCAATAGATTTTTTACAAATTGAAGGCTCCAATTACCTGGTAGTGTGTGACTATCACTCAAAATTTATAGAACTAGTAATGGTTGTTAAAAAAGATGCCCCAACAGTGATTGAAGCCTTAGCAAGTATATTCAAATCACACGGTTTACCAGTCACTCTTATGTCAGACAATGGACCCCCCTTTAACTCCAAATTGTTCACACATTTTCTCAAAGAACTAGACATCAACCAAGTGACGTCAAGTCCTACGTACAGCCAATCCAATGGACTTATCGAAAGACATATACAAACACTAAAGGGTTTACTGGTTAAATGCCCAAACAAGCATCCCTATATAGTCACAATGGAATACAACAGTACTCCTAAACAAGACTTACCTTCACCGGCCGAACTTCTAATGGGCCGAAAGTTCAATACAACAATCCCTCACTCCAGAAGAACTCTTCGACCATTATTTAACACAGAACAAACACTAGAGACTCTTAGAAAACGACAGAACACAGAAGAAAAATACTATAATATGCATACAAAACGATTGACCAAGTTCTCTCCTTTGGAACCGGTACTTATTCAAAAAGGAATCAGAAATTGGATTCCAGGGGAAGTGGTGGTAGAAGATAAAAACCCAGAAAGTTACATAGTCCAAACCAGCTATGGATCTCTGTTCAGACGCAATAGGATCAATCTGCGCCATTACTCGCAACCCAGTGACGAGGACACCATTGTTCCGAGACCATCGTGTTCATCAGCAAAGATCTCCGATCCACCAGAGGCCTCTTCGCCGTCTTCTCCACAGAGCAAACTACCTGGGGGGAAGAAAGAAACCGCACGAAGACGCGAAATCAAACAGCCCAGCAGATTAAAAGATTTTGTCTCGACACAGCCATATATCTTATAAATCGTCTCCTCCACATGGGCCACTCAGCCGGTGTTGAAAAATTGAATTTGCTTGGAGGATTTACATGGGGAATTCCTACGTCAGTGTTTTCCATTTTCTTTTACCACTGCCACCATGTAACGATATTGTGTGAATCGTTGTTGAATAAATGTTAAGTATTATTAAACTCTTTATTTGATGAATATATGAAACAACTCTTTAACTTTAGCGAACATGAATATATGAATATAATGACAAGAAGGAAGTGACATGCCAGTGATGTTTGACAGCCACTCGTCGTGACTACAACTACGTACACGTAACAATTACGGTAGGAGATAGATGTTTATGGACGAGGCAGCGAAGGAGCAGAGTCAAGATAATCTAATCGAGTACTATAATAATCACTTCACGGACGTGTATCTTACTATAATTTTTTTCATACTGCCTTTGGTTTTAAACCCAATAAAATATGAAACTGAAATGACATATTTGATCATTTTATTAGGAAGTCATGTAGACTGCTGTAAAAAAATTATGTTACTTGATTTATTCTTAAAATGGTTGATTTGCTTTATAAATAAAAAATGAACAGCGGTTACCAGGGAACAATGTAAATAAAGGCAGAGGAAAATGTTTATGATATAATTCCATTTTTGGGCCGAGATGAATCTTTTTATGTTCCTGTAAATAACACAAATAGCGCTTATTGTATGTCAAAACGTTTAGAGTACGAATAACCTCAAAAATGTCCAACTGTTAGGTCTACGGAGGGTTGGTACACAACCATTTGTTTGCCAGTTTTCTTCCAAGAAAGCAGGTAAACCAACCCCCGAAGACGGATCAAGCCCAGAATTTTACACCGAATAGAGAAGTAAGCTGCAGAAGTAAAAAAACAAGGAACCGAAGAAACAGATCAAAGAGAAGAGCAAAAAAGGTCTCCCTAAGAGAAAAATAGGGAAAATATGATCAGATACAGACACCGATGAAAGTGTACCTTTTGGACAAGAAGACAACGAAGTTAGTGAGGCAGATGAATGTACTGGATGCGGGAAAACTATAAAAATACTAAAAGTGGTGATGACTGGGTTCATTGTCTGAACTGTAAAAAATTGAGTCATAAAGTACTTGCCTTGAGGAGAAAATAATAGTGACTACTTAACTATATTGAATTAAAAGGTACTGCCAGGTCAACCTAAGATATTTTACTAAAGTTTATGTTAACTTTTAGTGTCATAAGTATTTTTTATACCGGGGCATCTTTAATATATAAATTATGACAATGGAAAACGGTTGGGCATCTATCCCGGACTTACCCTATCATTTTTTCGCATTTTTATCCTTTTTTCAAACGTCATAGAAAGTTCTTGTAAACTATAGAACGTATGTTATAAAACACCAAATAATAACACCAAATTTCACTCAAATCCGGAAAACAGTTTTAAATAAAAATATGAAAAATCCCTGAAAAAATTACTGTAGTAACTTCCACAGCTGATTAGCTAGAACTAGCATCGTAGATTGACGTTAAATTTTGTTTGTTTGTAACTAGGTACCGAATATTGATTAGGTAGTATTAAGGCTAAGGAAGTAATAAGACATAACAATATTATAGCCTAGATGTTATGAGTCCTAAGGGCTTATCCTGGATGTATTTCCTTGTAAGATCAGTATAACTGTGCATTGATATTGAAAAACCAGGAAAAGCCTATATCATGCTGATATTTACCATAACATATTTGTGTTACAATTACATCTTATCTATATTTATGTAACACATTACTTCCATACTTGGTCTAGCCTTAATACTACCTAATAAACATCAGGTACCTACAAACAAACAAAATGTAACTTCAATATGTCAATCTGACGATGCTAAAGTTAAGCGAAACAGCTGTCATTGTGATTAAAATCCTAATTATTTAATTAAAAGTTGCGATAAAACAAAGAGTTTTTTATTATTCTTCCAAAAAGTAAGGGTTAGTGCAATAAATCTAATTTTACTCTAGAAGTTAACAAGCAATATTTTGTCTAAATATGTTGAGCTCAAATGCTTCATTTTGGATGCCAACTATTAGTAGCTAATATTTCATTGTTTATGGGACACACTTAAAAATGTGAATAGTAAACAACGAATGTAAATAAAATTTTAAGCAACTAATGTAATAAATTATAAAAACAGTACCTGTCAATACAGTAAAACGTAAAAATATGGTATCCGGTTTTAACTTATTCTCTTTAATTTTTCCAGTGCTTAATGATATATATTCGGTTTGTTTTACTAGCATGTCTGCTTAGTTATAGCTTGGATTACTCTTAACAAAACCATAAATACTTTGAGGCGTTATGAAATTCTGAAGCCTTAATTTAAATCAAGCGTATGTGTACATTTAATAACACACCTGATATGTTCTGCAATTTTATTAAATATTTATTTTTAGTTGTGGCAGCTAAAGTGAATTATTTACCCAACTTATAAAACAATGGTTCAAGTTCAAATAAAAACGTATTGTAATGGGCTTTAATGAAGGACACATTTTTAAACGCAATGTGAAAATACTTCTAAAGTATACCCAATTTGCTAATACTTGTGATAAAGTTTTTGCGAGTGGAAATTTAATTTTTTTTTCGTTTATATAAAAACTATGGTAATATTATCTGATTGGAAATTGTGAAATTAGCTCATACTATCAAGCACCAGGGTGCTGATTCTAAGTGAAAATTTTGACTCGTAATAATTTCGGCCATTTATGTTAGATGACAAAGGGGACCCAATTTATGTTCATCTAGAAAATTCAAAATTCACGGAATTATTTTTTTGTGTACTAATTCTAGATTATGTACCAAAACTTAACTTTCTAGGACTTCAGGTATTTTAAAGTATCAACAATATCTAAAGTATGGAGAGCTACCACTAACATCTCATCTCGAAAATTTCATTTATCTTGTATAATCCAAACCCAAGTAAAAATACGTTGACCCGCTTCAAAAAAAGGTAAGTAAAGCCCTTGCTTGTAGATCCACTCTTTTCACTTAGTTTTTTATGGGACATTTTAACCATTTTAATAGATTTATATTGATACCCTAAACATACAAAAACAAATATTTTATTCTATTAAAAAGATGCTTTCAAAGGCGCTTCTTTACTCAATTTTAAGACGAAAAGTTCATATAAACATGTGTGATAGGTGTTGTCGTTTATGAGATACAGGGTGTTGAATTTATTGTAATAAGTCAGTTCTGATTGTACGTGAAATTAATCTTTCCCGGTGACGCTACTGGTTTTTAGAAGTAATACACAAAAACATGCTTATTCTAAGTGGCCTTTGAAATAATGTTGACAAGTGTCAAATTTGAAAACCAACGCAAAAATCGTACATTTTTATTTGATTGACTCTGTGTTTAGTTAATAACTATGCCAGTGTTTACTAATGTTGAAATGGCTAATATGCATTTTTTGTACGGATTAGCGGATGGTAATGCCTTAGAAGCTAGACGTACGTATGCCCAGCGTTATCCAAATAATCGTTTACCATGTTTAGATACGTTTACTAAGTTACATATTCGTTTACAAGAAACTGGAACTTTTGCTAAATCGAAGAATATTATTGGACGACCCAGAACTATGAGAAATCCCCAATTGGAAAACCAGATTCTTCAAATATTGACCAACATCCAGAAACGAGTACAAGAAAAGTTGCAGATGAAGTAAATGTTAGTAACAAAACTGATTGGAATATTCTAAAAGATAATTTATTGTATCCATATCACGTTCAACGTGTTCAACATTTGTTACCTACTGACTATCCATTACGCATACAGTATTGTCAATGGATTTTACGTGAAATCGCGAACAATCCGAATTTTGTGGCCAATATTCTATTTACGGATGAAGCCAACTTTTCTAGACATGGGATTATGAATTTTCATAATGACCACATATGGGCAGATGTAAATCCACATACCATAAGTGTAAAACGATTTCAACAAACATTTTCGGTCAATGTTTGGCTTGGCATCATCGATGATTATTTAATTGGACCATTTTTCCTTCCTGTACGGTTAACCGGTGAGACATACCAACATTTTCTAGAAAATGAACTTCCACTTCTTTTGGAAGATGTACCTATTATTATTAGAAGGCGCATGTGGTTCATGCATGACGGAGCTCCTCCACATTTTTCAGTGATTGTACGCGAGTTTTTAAATAATGTTTTTCCAGGCCATTGGATCGGACGAAGATCTCCACACCCGTGGCCCCCTAGATCACCTGGACACAATCCTCTGGATTTTTGTGTGTGGGGATATTTGAAATCGCTTGTTTACACAACACTGATATTAAACGTACAAGATCTTCAAAATCGTATCATAGACGGCTGTAATGTTATTCGTAACAATCCTGGTATCTTCGAACGTATTCGACAATCCATTAGACATCGAGCGGATTCTTGCATTTTAGCTGGAGGTGGACATTTTGAACATTTGCTCTGAAATGTATTATTTTTTCTTTATGTTTAACACATGTTGCTTGTAATAAAATAATAAAAAAATATAAATCAGTAGCGTCACCAAGAAAAATTAATTTCACGTACAACACCCTGTATCTCATAAACGACAACACCTATCACACATGTTTATATGAACTTTTCGTCTTAAAATTGAGTAACGAAGCGACCCATATAATATTTTAGATTACTTAAGAAACACCCTGTATATGTTATTGTGATATAGAGAATTTATCAACCAGAAACCCTTTGTAAACCTAAACCTTCGTAACCCAAACAGAGAGCAGTTATTTTTCAAATTAATTTAATAATTTAATTTTGTAAAATTTCTAATATTATATGAAATTTATACAAAAATACTTATTTGGTTAGGTTAGGTTAGGTTAGGTTAGATAGATAAATAGATAAAGAATTTAATCATAATTGGCACACATGCACTGAATAATAATTTTCTGCATTATTCATAAATAAATTATAAGATAAAAAAATTAATATGCATTATATCGACAGTATTATTGAGCAATGCCAGGTATTTCTAATAATAATACAGTTTGATAAAACCATTCACAAATAGTGTGTTCCGTGTGCGTGTGAAAAATTGTCCCACCAGAAAAAAGGTATATACCACCAGAAATGGTACCGCAACATTGAGTGAATAAACTCTTCGTTTATAATATTATACTTTCGTTTATGTTGATTGAATCGGTTACCGTCACGCGGTAAGAACTATACCGGCCGCGTACGATTATTCTTCCGCTAACTACCAAAGTGCCTAAGTTTAATTTGTGTTTTTTTTTGTATTACTTAAACTGTTTTTGTTAAGGTAAGAAAATTACTATTATGTAGCATAGTTCATTAAAAAAATATTAATTTGGCTTAAATCAGCTATAGTTCATTTCATAGAAAGTTCGATAACAAATACTGGTGTCTTTTAACAATGAAAAGTAACTAGATCTGTGAGGTTATATAGTAAAATAAATAATGAACTAACCCTATACATGTGGATCATTTATTTTATGAGTATACAGCAATAGAAATAAGAGATAAGGGTCCACTATTTCATTCATGAGCGCAGTGAATAAAATTTAATTGCATCTTTTATGTAAATATAGAAGTTTTAATATCTATTAATAACCACGAAATATTAATACAGAAAACTTTTAATGTTTCCATAAAATATTTGCATAACATATTTTTTACTTTTAATAATAATAATTATAATAAAAAATATCTGCAGTTAGTTCATTCACTATCATCTAATGAGACAGTATCAATATCGTTTTCGCTACTACTTTGTCCAATATTAATTATGACAGGATTTACTGTATTATCAACAATATTTTCCATTTGCCACATTTTCTCTTTCACTTTTTTTACATGTTCTATACATTTCTTCCATTTTTTGGCACCTATTGCGTCAAAAGCTCTCTGAAGAAGTACTTAAATATCTGATAATTTGAAAGTAGTATTCTGTCGAGCAAAAAAACCCTTCACATCAGCCCAAAATGGGATTCAGCTTCTAATGATATGGTGGTAGTCGCAAAACTTCTACATCTCGAGCTCGGACCATTTCATCTACACAATATTTATTAAAACGAGGAAAATGTTGCTTAGCAAGTTTTAATAATTCTGGTTTTAGTAAAGATATATCAAAATCTATATTTTTCTCGTGCAGCAAATTTTGGACTTTATCTTTTCTCCAGGCATTTTGGACAACTGTTCCAGTTTGCGACTGTGGTAAGGAGCATTGTCCACAACTATTGCTCAGAAATGGGGTATTTTGTCCAGAGCTCTCCCAAGTCCGTCCCTCAAAAACTGCCGCATTCATTTTTTATGATATATCTATAAATCTAATTTCGCCACCGATATACAATATAATTAGTCGACGTCCTTCTCCAGCTGACATTTTGAGACCTGAAGAACAACCTTCCATAAGGGCTAGTAGGGAACTTTGAATATATTTATCCTGCCAAACTTTTGAAGTAGTGTGACTTTCAGTAACCCATGCTTCGTCTAAATAAAAATGATCTGCGCCATCAAATAATGTCCTCTCTTTCAATGAACATAATCTTTCTATTTGCTTTTTCATAAGCAAAATTTATATCTTGTAGTACTCTCCATAACATTGTTTTACTCATATCTGGCAAATCAGTATCTTATCGTAAATCTCGAATCAATTTTTCTTTCGTTTTTGAAAAATTACGAGTGGATTTTTCGGAGAATACAATTTTTACTAAATTCGTCAATTATGATCGTCGACTTTTTGCCAGGAGTTTTTTTGGTTTTTGAATTCACCCATGTTTTTTCTTAAAAATTTTGAAAACATTGGTTCTGCCAACCTTCGTATATATACATTAAGTTCTATCTTATTTTTCATAGGATAACCTCCATCCATAGCAGAAAACACATTGAAAATATTTTTTTTCCTGAACACTAAATTTTTCCGAGATTTCGTAAGCTTAGAATAACTGCTAACAGACAAAAAGTTAAATAAATACATTAAGTTTCAATAGTACAAGTCGACTATCGTATTAGTAAAGTAATATCTTCTATATTATCAGAGAAAGTAGAACCGAAATTTTGGAAAAAAACATATCAATGACTACAGCTATTGCACGTTCCTTTTCTTCCAAGGTTTTTTCTGTTTAGGTCTTCTCCTTGAGCTTCTTTTTCTTCTTCACCTTGAGTGTAAGTGAATTGCGTCGAAAGCGATGTATCACAAGTTTGTTCGTCAGTATCAATCCTCTGCTGTTGGTTATTCAACGTTAGAATACGACCAGCCTTGACAATTCGTGGATGCAAGAGAACAAAACCAACCAACTTTCTTGCAACCACATTTAGCACTACGTCTTCTTTAATAATTGCCAGAAAGCGAATTCATACAATGAAGCTTACATTGTTTAAATGGTTTTATCTCCGTTTAATGTACAGGGTGTCCCGAAAAAAATAGTCATAAATTATACCACATATTCTGGGGTCAAAAATATGTTGATTGAACCACACTTACCTATATACAATAGTGCACACAAAAAAAGTTACGAGGTGCTAAAATTAAAAAAATTTAAATAATTTTTTTAACATTACTCTAAAACGTTCCAATAAATTGGAAATAGTTGCATTCAATTATTTTGATTTATTATGGATTTTCAGAGGGGATGTTATCCATCCTCTGCACGTGTCTATATCAAAAAAGAGTTTCTTAGTTTAATATCCGTCCCCAAATGGTAGACAAGAATTATTCTTTAAAATCTAATTTCTTTACAATACTACGAATTAAATAACTTGTTCTTTCATTAAATTTGGTTGTAGCCGGCAGTTTCCTTGCTGCATTGCTAAAATTAATAGAGCAGTAAACTCTTTCAATGATTCTAATTATTTTGTTTGTTGTGACCAATTAATTTAAAACTGTTTAATTTTTAAACAATATTTGGCCACAAAATTAAATTTGTATTACAAAAAAAGAATCAACAAATTTTTAAGTACAATAATGGTACAAATCTAATGTAAAATTATTGTTTATATATATACCTAATCTTGTAAATTAGATATGATTTTTAAATAGTGAATAAACAAATTATATCATTTTTATCGTAAAAATTACGTAAGTCTTTGACGTAATATCGATGGTTTCTACAAGAAAATAGTTTTCTCTTAAAAAACAATACCCATAAAAATGTCCGGATAAATTTTTATATTTCTATTATTTATTACAATGCATAACTTATGGTATATAATTAATCATTAATATTTTAGCTTTAACTACCTTATTTATGTGAGTTCAATAGTTCAATAATAATTGTCATTGTTTTTAGACAGCTGCTTAGGACCTACTTTCTATTTAATTTTTTTGAAGTCCAAGAAAAAAAGCTAAAATTATATTTTGCTAATAAATAACTCAACCAATCTAGAGGATGAGTTGGATTCGTTTAAGTTTTTAACGAAAGAACAGAATTATAAAATCAGCTGTCACTGCTGTCAGAAATGTCAAATTGCGAGTTTAAACATACATGGTGTAAACAACCCCATTTTACCTCACTTCTATTTCTGCTTCCTTTAGCATTGAAGTTGTGCCCTGTATTCCTTTTTTATTGTCAATCATCAGATAATTATTTTATATAATTATCTGATGTAATTATTTTATATACATAATAAATGACAATTTTATTTCAATAATTATTAAAAATTAATTAACAACATTTATTATCCTTACCATAAACAATGAAAACAAACTGAATCAGAAGGTTAGGAAAGTCTATACCAATCCAACTAATCTTGCTCTTAATTTAGATAAGTTGGATGAGAAAGATAAGATGTCAAATCAAAATTTGTCAGATGGTGGGGAACTCATCTTAATTGAAAGAATTAGTAAAGGATTACTTGAACTTATTTAGATGAGTTAGATTGGTACGAAAGAATACCACTAAAATCACGAGTACTTAAAATTTTATCGATTAATTTTTAGTTTCGACGAAAACTTTTGTTTGTTTGAGTAGTTTTGCCTAAAATAAAAAAGGTTGATTCTAGAAAATAAAAATTTATCTAATAAAATTTTACAGACGTGTAGTATTTGAGAAAATTTTGTTTTGAACCATTTTGTAAAAACATCACTTAGAAAAAATCACGAAACTTTGATATTTTGACAGGTGAAAACAACAATCATAATAATTAGCCGATATAAATGACCAATCATCACGAAATATTGGTGCAAACTAAAACAAATAAATATTTGGAAAAAGTAATACAAAACAAATTTAAAAAAGTATACACCTTAAAATTTTTCGTTTATAATTTACTTACCAACGACAACTAGACTGGATTAATCATGATTTGAGTTTATTTACTATTCTTATCCTATCTTATTTTTACAACATTTTTATAGTACTGCTTGTATGTATGTATGAGTTAGGGATGAAAATTACACTGCGACCTATAGGATCTATTGTGTCCCCCCTTACTTGCCATGTTCTGATATTTTCTCAGACCTATAGCAGTCTTCGAGTCCTATTTTCCTGAGGAAGTTTAGCACATCGTCGGGCTTCAAATCAGGTAGATCCCCTTCCTCTATTTCATGTGCTCCTAGGTATCTAGCCCTAGAATTTTGCAAGGCAGGGCATTCTGAGAGTATGTGTATTGAGGTTGCATCCTCTTCCTCACAGAATCTGCACTTTGCTTCATCTGCTAACCCTAGTTTCTTCATGTGGCTTCTTAACCGGCAATGCCCGGTTAATATTCCCGTTAGAATTCGGAGCCTTTTTTACTGAGGTTGAGGCAGCTAAGAGATCTCTTCTGATCATAGTTCCCCAGTAGTATCTTAGATTGCCTCAGTCCTTCCAGTACTTGGATTTTTCCTTCTCCATTTCTTCCCTTAGTTTTCCTAAGATTACTCTACTGCTGATCCCACAAGATGGTTCTGGTCCCAAATGTGGGGTTTCAGCTCCTTTTTTTGCCAGCTTATCTGCTGTTTCGTTCCCCTCTATTCCTATGTGTCCCGGGACGCATAGGAGGTTGACAGTGTTCTTCTGGCCCAGTTCATTTATAGCACTGCTTAGTAATCTCAATGCTCAAAACTATTTATCCTAACTGTGGATATTTCTATATTTTGTAGTTGTAAACATACTGTTTAATGTCATTTAATGAGTTTAGATTGGGTTAATGGTTTTTGGTCACAGAAGATCACACTCAAACTAAAAGGTTCATTGTAATGCCCTTAATTTTGTGACTTGGCCCTTTTCTCTCATTTCATTATTTTTTATATTTACTTCTAGCCTCTGGCAAACTTTGCAATCATCCTAAAAGGTTCATTGTAATGCCCTTAATTTTGTGACTTGGCCCTTTTCTCTCATTTCATTATTTTTTATATTTACTTCTAGCCTCTGGCAAACTTTGCAATCATCCTTGTGTCTTATATGTTGTTTAATAAATTGGATATAAGTAATTTTTTCAAATCTATACTAAAAGTATCTTTTGTACTCAATGATACATTTTAGTGTTGACATTTATACCTACTTACTGGGATTAATTGGGTAGAGTTCTCTTTAAATGGACGGGCTTTGAATCGGACACTTTATTTACCTAATTTCCCGATTATTATATTGCAGTAATTATGCAACCCGTACATCACTTATCCCTAGCCATGTTCACCTGAAATTATTTTGGTCATTAGCACACTTGATGCTAATGTTGAGATGTTGATGTTGATGTTGAGACGTACTATCGGCTTCAGAATAGCATATACATTTTCAAACTCAAATCGCTTACAATGAATTAATTTTAAGGACGGCCTATTTATTGTGTATAACCAATCATAGTTTAAATAATAATAAATTTGAAATCAGTTAAACAGTTGTCCATGCCCACATCTTTAATGTTTGCAGCATAAGGTATTTTATTAACAAATTGCCTGTCCCTCTGTCCCTTGTAAATAAACTTAATACCCAAAAACCATTTAATGTAGGCTTTTAAAGGGCGTTTTTATAACTTCGGTAGGTAAACGAAATTCACATTTAACATGTATATGCTATTCTAAAGCCGACTGTACTTCTTATGTTAAGTTGTAGTATAACTTACTCTGTTTGTAGTTATTAATTTTAAATATACATTTAAAAAGTTTCAAAAAACAATATTTACATGATTTCATAAAAGAACCAGTAGATATAAGTAGAGACATTAAAAAAATAAGACAATAGATATTGAATATTCAAATATTAGACAATAATAATAAAAATATTCAATTTACCTGAAATACAGGAAATGCAACAAAATTTTATGCGTCTTATTATATTCATCGACCGACATTCCAACCCCTAATAAACCCTTCATCATCATCCTTTATTTTTTTACGACCCAACCCTATTTCTACTACTATCCCATCTCGTTACCAAGTATAAAACTTATTTTGTACTGTATGCAAACTTTTACAATAGGGACTTAAAGCAATTCTAAAAATTTATAACGTATCCTTATCCGTATACGTAACGTAAAGGAGATACGTAACTAAGCAAAAAGAAGCATAAAGCAAATGCGTTTGTAACGTAACGTAACCATTCATGTGTTTTAATTTTTAACGTAAAAAATAAGCCCCGATATCTACCTTAACAAAACAATGTCGTCATTGCCACTGTAAAATAATATTTTTCTCTTTAAATCCATTATCTCATGTCACAGAAATGTTTGTTATGATTGATGAACAGAAAATAAGGTTATGATTTTTGAGCATACAACATCACTTTTATCGCTAAATTATTGAAAACCGCGATCACGGAACACAATAATGTGATACGATACGTTAGATACGTGTGACGGATTGATACGTTTCACGTAACGTAACGAAACCCACGTATCCCTTCTGCACATGCGCATTGTGATACGTATACGGATACGTAGTGATTTTTAGAACTGCTTTAAGTCCCTAATAAATAACGGTTTAAAAGTTTAAAATAGTGGCATATTTAAATTTAGTACCGAGAGAGAATATAAAAATTAATTATAAGCTACTATAAAGTATATATTTTGCTTCTGTTATAAGGGCAATGTCTAATGTAAGTGGCCAAAATTTGAAAAACTTGTATACCAATATACTACTCATTAGACAGTTACGTAAAATCAAATAATTTAAAAATATTTAGCGTCCCATGTAAGCCTCTCATAAATTGGACGTCCAATTCATAGAAATTAAAGGTGTCCGTTTTTATTTAGACCAACTGTAGGATGCCGAAGAGCCAGAGAGCAGAATCTCTCTATAAGAATTTTTGCCAAAACGACAGATATTTCTAAGAATTAGAGAATCTGATACAGATACTGCACGAAATCTTGAATATATTAAGCAAGAAGAAAAAGAAGAAGGCGCTTCGTCTGGTGATGAGAATAATATTGTTTGCATAGTTTGTGGAAAAAATACCGATTTAGTAAAGAAGACTGTATTATATATGAAAAATAGGCCCATAAGTCATGTGGAGTAATAGGGAGATTACATTTTTTGTATTAACTAATTTTAAAGAGATGTTGTTATGCTACATTTGATTAGTTTTGTTTTTATTTTGTTGGGTCTCATTTTCTCGTCACTGCCCAATTCATTGTCATAGCAAAAGCATTTGCCCACGAATTGAACATTTTACCAATTAAAAATTTTGTACATTTTCAAATTTACTAATTTGTAACAAGTAAAAAACAGAAAACGTTCATTTCAAGGGAACTCTCCCTTGCCTTTGAATTTAACATTTTTCAGCTTAAAAATATCAAAAGTAAATAGGTATTAAAACTTTTTACTGTAGTCTTTACATCAGCATCATTTTGCCACATCCTGTCCTAGTAAGCAAGCATCAAGCATAAGAAACCTTGAAGAAGACACGAATTATGAGTAAAGATGTTCGGTGAGTCATTCTCTATGCTCGGTTAAACATTTCCAATATTTAATTGGCCATAAATCTTTTTTTTTTCAAAAGTTACAATTGTCGGAAACTGCATTATTCTCAATGTTGATAGATCGCGTTGATAATATTTACATAATACTAAAAATAATGTTGGTTGAATATTTTTTAATATCCATTAACTTTGGCACATATACAGCTATGTAATTGTTTTAAATAAAAATTGGGGTCAGCCGTTTTTAGGTTATATTGCAAAAATTAGTTCTAAACCATTGCATACATTATGAACGGTCCCTTATTAATAACAACATGTTATGTAACGTTTTAACAGGTTATTATACAGGTGTTAGTCAGAAGATAAATCTATCAATTTTATTTAATTACGTTTGAAAACTTTCAAGATAATCTGATAACTAACAATTGAGAAAAAGAAAGAAAAACATTCTCAGAGCTGCGCCAGATTACAATACCTTGTAATCTTTATCTTTTTATTACTTGTTCCATCTAAAAATCAATTAAATTTGATTACAAAATTCTCCTAATTAAATAATCTCTTTGTGTGGCGAAATACCCCATCAGCGAATCCGCTAATACCGTAAGCACGCGCGCGGTTTTAATTTTGTCTTTTAAAAGCAGTTTGATTGTAAAATTCACTTTGGAAATTGGTTTTGTTGGCGTTGAAAGCACTATTGAATATTTAAAAGGTTAGTTTTATAATCTTTTGTGTTACTTCATCTTCAATTTCACAATCAACAACAAAAAGATTGAACGTGAAACTGTCAAGTTTATTACCTTGAACAGTCGAATCAATTTAAAAGTTCATTAGTAAATAGGCTAGTGTGATCATAGTGCTATGAAAACAAATGAAAAAGTTTTAGTAAGCAAATTACAGCTTTGGTAATTTATACAGTGTGGAAACCAATTATAGAATAAAATTATTTGTCGGGTAGTTTAGAAGATTATAAAAAACGCTAGGACCCGACAACTTTAAAATTCAAATGTGAGCTTTTTAAACATAAGGGTGATACACGCAAGTCTCATCATCGTCCATAATCTATATTTTTAATGAAACACCCTGTATGTTTTTATGATTTTATAAGCTCAATGAAAAATTTAAATTATATAATCTATCTAAAATTTTAATTTGGTAAAATGCAAAAAGGTTCAAAGGAAATACAAAGTCGATCCCACAAATATTTTATTTAGGCGATAAAAAAGCCATACAATAATTGTTACTTTATAGTATTTTTTCTACTGAATTGTATTTTTACAATGGAAAGTCGCTCTCACTGCTGCAATGGTAGTGATTTTAAATTTGACCTCACAGCACATTTAACTGGAAAATGTAAGGAAGAAAACACTATAAAAAATGATCAACAAAGGAATCATCAGAGAAAAACCTCGATGACTTCAATTAAACTTGGGAAATATTACAGGCTGTGTGCCAATGAAATTCAACTTTGTGAAAATTCATCACAAAATTAAGTTATGAATCTGAATGGGAAGAAGACACCATACAGAATTTAAATCAAAATGTTATAAAGTGGTTGACACATACGCAAGCATCTTTCAAGCAGAAATCCGCGCCATAGAATGATGTAGCCATCAAAGCAATCGGTTTGAAGATGGTTTGGTAATACCTAGGAAAGTTAAATGAACTAGGCCAGAAGAACACTGTCACCCTCCTATGGGTCCCAGAAAACATAGGAATAAAAGGGAACGAAACAGCAGATACGATAGGCAAAAAAGGATGAAACCCCACACAAAATCATCTTGTGAGATCAGCAATAGCGCAATCTTTGGAAAACTAAGAAAATAAACGGAGAGGGAAAAATCCAAGTACCGCTTAAAGAACCGAGCCAAGCTTAGATACTTCTGGGAAACTGCGATCTCTTAACTGCAATAAATTTAGTAAAAAAAATCAATATTAAAGCTAATATCCGTTTTCTTTCTAATCCTGTATCGTAGTGACTACTTAATTATTTCTGGTCTCATGAAGTTTATAAGACTTAATTTAACTTTTGACAATTAAGTTAGATTAAAGCTGATAAAATATAATTTTTTTATAGGTCTGAATACAATTAATAGAAGGTAAAAATTGTATGTTAATAATACATCGACTATGGAAAGTATTCAAATTACTTTTGGGATTCGAACATCAACTAAAACCATTGAATTTTAGTTTCAATAACTAAGTATTGAACGTGAAAGTTTTAAAGGCAAGATCGTGATTTAACGAATAAGCCGTTGTGTAAAAATTTGTTAGTCACGTGGATGATCCAAGAGTTTCATAAGAAGAACCGTTTTATCTGTTGATAGAATGAGGTTGTATATTTCGCAACAGAATAATGTGCCACCCATATAATACATTTCAGGTCACTGAATAACTTATTGAAGTCAAAAACTTTTGTTTTAAAAATTATGAAAATATCAAAGCAACCAATAATATTAAAGATTGATAATGTTGTTACATAGAGGGTTAGGTACGTATTTTTTATTTTACTAGTTACTTTGTTAATATCCTTTATAGTTTTATGTTAATAGGCATGATGACTCATTTTTAAAAACTGGTCCACGATGTTTTCACGTATATACTTTATCTAAAATAAATGTTATTTTTGCAAAAAAGAGTTTTTAAATGAGAAATTTACTTTGTAAAAATGCATTTTAAATTTGACGCCAAAACGCTGGAATAGTAATGGCGTCTATCTATGACATCATCGATTCGTAAATACCATTTATACTACAACTTAGACAAGGAAAGAGAGAGGACTGCGCATTCGAATCAATTTGTGTAACCCATTTACCACCAAACTAATGGCGGTCAATATTGACATAGGCGTATCATACGATTTTTCTTATACGATTATTAAATAATCATTTTCATTATTTCGTATTACAAATCTAATTTAAAAAAGTCTTTAAATATGTACTGCCCAAAAAAAAACAACAATCATTTTAAAACATATTTATTTAATAAATATTACAATTTTAATCTATTTTATCTATTTTAAATATATGTTTTTGTTCCACGCCACTGCAAAACTATTACATCTATGAGAAAATAATAACAATTAATTGAAAAATAATCTTTAAAACTGAATGAAAACAATGTTCAAAATGTATGTACAATTAATTTAAGTTATCGTACATAACATATGTGATTTAGTTAAACATCTATTACCTGAAAACTGTAATATTAATAAAAATAAATTTCAAGGAAATAGTTTTAAAATACTTTTTACCTATGAAATGAAATTCCTTGCTCTTTTTTAGCACTCTGACTATTGCACTTATAAGCTACACAATTAACCATTTTAAAATGTCTATTCAGTTTATTAAAAAAGGTGAATATTAATAAAAAACTAAAAAAATACAATTCGATGTTCCAAATTTGTTTGCCACCAAACGTTTCAAAATTGGCTTCACTCTCACGCATAAGGTTTTCATTGCCATGCGTTGTCCTCTCTCTTTCCTAGTCTAAGTACTACACAGTGACCCGTGTAATCTGTGAATTCTGTGGTAAAAACGTCAAACTTCAAACATTTTGCAAGTTAAAAGAGGGTGGTTAAAAAAGTTTATTTTGTTTTTACTTATTTTGTGCGATTATAATAGTTATCATAGTCATGAATAATGTGTATCGATGGTGTGCGGTTCCACAATGGAAGAATATATCAATAAAAACTCCGAACAAGATATTTGTTTACGTTCCAATGTCAATGTCAACAATATTTACGAAAGTACGACGTCACGCTCTTCTGATTGGTGTTTCAGCTAATATGGCGGATTGTTAAACTTAGTGCTTATATTTTTACTAAAATAAATGTAATCACACATGTAATATAAAAATGAGTAAATTCTTTAGAATCTCCGTATCTTATATAATTATAACAAATCAATATTTTAATGATTCTTTCTTACTGTCATCATGCCTATTACTATTGCATTAATAAATAATCAATATTTCGTTCAACCACATTTTTATTGTTTTATAATAGGTTTGTTCCAACCAAGCAAAGAACCGTTCTAAAACGGTAATATTACCACTCACGAGACCAAATTAGTGCACTGCGCAACTCAGTACACCACTGCGCACAAAAATTACTATTTTAGAACGGTTCTTTGCTTGGTTGGAACAGACCAAATATTTATCAGTACTTTCGCCCACATGATGCCTCGAATAAGAGACATGTTATTTAAGACTCATTCTTATCAATTTGGTTTTTACTTTTAATGTCACGAATTAAATATGATACAAATACATAATCTTATATCAAATGTATCTTTTTGTTATGTCAAGCTCGCTTCTTAGAATGTATTTTCAGTTAACTTTTAGTATCACGTTTTCGCATAAAAACTGCCTGTTTTTGTAAATTAAGCTATTTTTAAAATATAGGAACTCTTCTTGAGTGGCAAGTATTGTTAAGAACATAAAATAATATTAAGAGTAACGATTAATGTAACAGAATTTGTAATTTAGTCAGTGGAATAAACAAGGTATTGATTATCCCTAAGTTTTATTCTTCAACCACTGCTGATCCGTGAATTACAACAATATTTAAGAAGTGGTGTTTTATATATGGGGTAAATTTGTTTAAAAAAGGGGAGTTTTATATTGTCTAGGAGTCATTAGAATTTCCGTGGCGATGAATGTTCTCTTAAGCAAATTTCTTGACCTATTATATCCAAAACTCTTCTAAGATAGTAGGTAACTTTCAAAATTTATAAACAAACAAAAAATTATTATCATCTATATCTATAAATTAAGCAGAGTAAAGCTTTTAAGCTTCATCCGCCCTGCTTAGACCATAGTACTCCCTTTTAATCTGCCCCTATAGTTTCTCGTCCATCCTACTAATATTTCTTCTAAGAAAATACAACAATATTTCTTTTAGTTGTTGATTGGTGTTCTTCACTAGGTCTAGTACCACTTTTATATCTTTCAATCTACCTATTCATTATGATTTTTATTATATTTGTTTAATTTTCATATTACATTCATTACAGTATTTTCTACTACTTGACTTTCTATGCATACTGAATGTGCTAAAATATTACAGCAGCTACAAATTCAGCTGTTGTAAAACAGAAAAAATGTTTATAAACCTGCAAAATGTTTTTGCAGTAGAACTAAAAAAACAGCTATGTTATTTTTATGTTAACTTTATTTTTAAATTAAAAAAGCGTAAATATTAAATACATTCGCAAACGAGCAAGAGAACTGTAATTATAAAATAATAAATGTTTTCAAATATTTCTCTTTACAACCAGTTTCAAATTAACTTCAAACTACTTGATTTCTTTATTTTACCCTAACGGATCAATATTCACAATTCCAAAATGTATTCAATCCATTTTAAATCCCATGAGTGCCTTTAATATATAACGAGCATGCAAAATAAGCTTGAATAACACAATTTTAATTTTTAGGTAAATTCCCTAAGATCGTTTGTATGCTGTATGTTTTATGACAAATGAATTTAATTGTAAATATAATACAGTGGTTAAATAGAAACATTCAAATACAAATTTCTAGCTAAATATTATTTAGATTGTCTACTTGATTTACATTTTGGCTTTTCTAAGAGTAATTAATAGTGATTATGATTAATAATAGACAAAGAATTGTGGGTGAGGTCAATGAAAACAGGATATTTACGTAACAGTACGGATTAAAAACTAAATTACACCTGTTCCAGTTAATGTCTATTACTATGGATTTAATTATTCAATGATATAAATGAATTTTTTTTACCATTCCACCAAGAATAGTATTTCCCTATTTTGTAGCGTCGATTTTTTCTGAACTCAAAGTTTTGTTTTCTGGTCTATTTTACAGTTTGTATCCTCTTATTAAGAAATGTGTAAAATATTTTATTTTTTGAGTCCAGTGGATAAGCACGGCATTGCTGCATTCAAAGAGCTTACCTGGTACAAGTAACAGAAGCAAACGAGCCCTGGGTGGGCGTTTTCATGTCGCTGTAGTTTTATTTTGGTAATAACAATAGATATATTAAACCGATAACGAAAGAATTTAGTATTTTCAAAAGTAGTGTTGTCTAAATCTAAATAAAGTCTTCGACCCTAGTCAATATTGTTCATAATCCGAGAAATTTTTGCTCTTACAATATTCTATAACAATAGGGCTTTCTAATAAAAAAGAAAAAAAAATAGTTGCAAAATTCCGTGGGTGGCAAAAGTCAATGGCCCTCTGGCTTTTCTGGGGTGAACAACTTGGGACTTTTGGTAAGTACTGATGAGAAAAAATTTTGGATAAACTTCACTACAGTCATCTTGGAATTGAGTATACAATTAATTTGGCGAAGGAACAAGTTTTTTGGCCATCAATCACCACACAAATACAAGAGAAAATTTAAAATTGTGAAATTTGCCTCAAATATTCGAGAAATCAACAAAATCCAATGAAATGAACCATTTGAAATTGTCAGTATTTGAAGTCAATGTGAAAGAAAAACACAGAAAATGTCTCATTATAGTAGACCACTATTCAGATTTCTTTGAAATAGAAGAACTAAGATATCTTTCAGCAAAAACAACGATCCTGATGTGAAAAAAAATCTTCAGTAGATATGGAATACCAAAACGCAAAATAAGCGATAATGCAATCAATTTTATGAACGCAGAATTCAAGGAATTCTCGAAAAGTTGGTGTTTTGAACATTTAACGTCCAGTCCAAATGATGCCCAAGGTAATGGTAAGGCAGAGTCAGCAGTGAAAACTGCAAAAACTATGATTTTGAAAAGCATTGAAAGTCACAGTGATTTTTACGAAATGCTGATGTTACAAAGGAATACACCCAATAAAGACTTTTCTCAAGAAATTCGAGATGTACAATTCCTATCAAGGAAAGCAAATTAAATCCAAAAATTATTGGAGCCGTATCTTCAAAAATCAAGGAAAATCAACAGAAAGCAAAAAATGCTATAATAAAAACACAAAACCAATACCTGTCCCAAATGTTGGTGATAAAATTATGTTTAAAAGAAATAGAGAGGACAAAGTATGGTGTCCAGGAATCATCAAACAAAAATTTAATTCAAGATCATTTTCCATCGATAGCCAAAAATAAGAACTAAGAAGAAATATAGTAGACATAAAACCATTGAAAAGACAAAACGAATTACCACAGAAAGATATAGTTGAGGAAGAAGAAAATAAGTCAAGGCCTAAGAGAGAAATTAAAATTTCAAGAAAGTTTGCAGGCTTTCACATGTTTTGATTTTTTTAAATGTTATATACATGATAATTGTAGTCATGATAACATCTTGCCTTATGTTACTAAGCAGTTGTTGATATATAAGGTGCGTTCGTTTTGCACACTCGGAGTGAACACGGAGTTGGAGTGGAGTAAGAGTGGCGTATACATCACGTGACTTCAGAGCTAACGGAGTGGTCTCGTAATCTCGAACGATTCGGAGCGAAAGGAGCGGAGTGATTAAATTCTAACCTCACAGTTTGCAATTGCTGTACTTGGTTTATCAAAAAAAGCGTGTTTTCTCGTGTCCATATTTTTGTTTCACTGCTATGTTGCTCAGGTTCCATACTATCAGCAGATTTCATATCGCCTACAATTGCGGATATGTTTCTTTGAACCAAAGATTCCAAATATAAAATACCTTCACTTACCTCCGAACATTATAAATTTATTTTTTTATTTCAACACCACGTTTAACCTATAACCGTGCCTTCACGTAAACAAAGTTCAAATGACAGACAATGCGAGATAAGCATGACTGCGCATGACCACTTCTGTTACTCTCGTTACTCTACCTCGCTACGCTGGAACTTTTAGAGTAGCTCCATTCGCGCCGAGAGCGCTCCGAAATGTTGAAAACGAACGCGAAAGGAGTAGCTCTTTTCACTCTAAAAAGCAATGGCGAACGATTTCGGAGCGATTGGAGTAGATGGAGTAAAAGGAGTGTGCAAAACGAACGCACCTATAGCAATAAAGACATTACGCAAGAGTCGAGTTTTATGGTGGGATTCTGAGATTTTACCTATAAGCTACAGAATCTGTAAGATATAGAATCTGTAAGCTGAACAGCTAGAGATTTGTAAATTTTGCTATTCTACGCCGAAACCTATAAGAGCAAAAGTTACAGATCCTTACCTTATAAGTTTCAACTTCACACCTATTTATATTGTCAAAATTATAACCTCAAATTTCTCAAAACTAAAGAATTGGTGTACTTGTAATGTTGAATGAAGGTTTTTTTATTATTATAAAAGAATGGCGTAAGTAAACTATCAACATAAGGTCTTAATTGATGTATTAAAAAACTGACCGAATTTTTATCCAATCTAAACATTTGTTTAAAACTTCTGTCTGGCATATCAAATGCATTAAATTGGTCCCTTAGGTATCTTCGTTGGATTCTCATATGATTTCTAAAAAAAATGGAAAGAATATTTTATAATAATATCATCAATAAACACGTACCGATTCTCATCTTCTTCCAACAAAATACTGGCGAAAAGATTGAATTAATTCATGTTATTGTTCTATTATATATATTTTATATCACTAAAAACACACAATTTAAAAAATAACACGAGTTATATTAAAATAATATGTTCTGTAATTGCTTACTGTGACAGCGATCGACCCTGTAAATATTTGCGGAACTATAAGCCAATCTGTAACTAACAGATGTGTTTAGAATTGCATTTCCTGTAACTTTTACAGATTTTGGCTTACAGTCCTTATAGATGTGCTCAGAATCCCACCATAAGTTATCAAACGAAACTGTATTTTAATTTCACCTAAATCCCAAGCGCAGGCTACCTAAAAAGTTATTTTAATTGAAGGATTGGAGTATTCAGACAGAACTTCTTCTCCAATATTACAAAATTAAAGGCTTTTGTTTCCTTGATCTCTGTCTAGCTCAGTTGATTACTCCAAAGATTTAAAAATGCACATTTCCTGTGACTCTCTAATACTGGAGCTGTTAATTTTAAACTTGGTCCATTATTATCAAACACATCTAGTTCCATTAAAGATGTAAGTATCTTCATTTGGAGTGACCTTCAACCTTAAGGTTCAAACATCTTATTACTATTTTGCATTGTGAATTAAACTGATAGTTCTATATAAATAAACATTGAGATGCCGCCTTATAACTTCCTAATAAATTCGTTTTGATGACACATATGCTTAATTTTATTTATAAAGAAAAGCTAAATGATATAAAAACGTTAAATATCAAATCATTAGCTATCGATTATAGATTATTTGTGGCATAAAATATTTATAATGAATGATTACATGCTCAAGAGAATATAGTCAGACACTCGTTAACTTGTTTTTGAACGAATAATGTAAAAAAATTTAATTTTATTATTGAATGTATCCAAAGATAATTGTTTAATAATGAATACGATGAAAACTAGAACAGATTTTAAAGTATTTATTTGCATTTTCTTATAATCCGGTGGGTATTTACCATTCTATGTGATTTAAATAACATTTTAATTAGCGCTAAAAGGCAACTGACACAGTAAATTAATGTCATTAGAAAAGCGTAACTGTAATTTCTATCACACAATTATTTTTAATGATAATAATTCGTATTTATATAAATTATATATAATCCTTTTAATTGTTGAAAGTCATTCTGTTTTAAGCTGTATTATTTTTTGCGAAATTGTGTATATATCAACAATACTCATTGTTATACTGTCATTTTTGTTATCTTTTCTTTCAATTTGACAAAAAAACAACTAAATTACAATTATTCAGATCAGTAAACAACTGAAGGGTTGAATGAAACTTCCACTATTTATTCAAAATTACGTTTTACAAATTTTACAAATATTCAATAAAAAAAACTTTTTTTATACATTTTAAAATGGTTTAAATTACCCGATCTAACACAAATTTACTATTTTCTGCTTTGTTAGGTCCACTATTTTTCTACTAGCGTGCAGAAATTATTTTAAGCGCGGATCGTTTTTTCGCACTAGTACAGAAAAGTGACCCTTTCAACACTTAAATGAGTGCGGCAAACTGGACTTTTCCGTACGCTGGTACAAAAAATTATTTTTAAAATAAGATTATTTTCAGGGCAATATCCAATATTTTTTACATTTTGTTCAAATATTTACAAATATAGTGTAGTGTAGTGAGCCCTATATGACATACTGGTAATAATTTTACTATGGAACGTCGACCTTCAAGCGTATGTAGATGATTTTGCAACAATTTCAAACGTCCTTCAGAAAGTCCTAGCCACTATAGAAGAAGTCGAAGTGACTCCTCAGTGGACGATGTCCAAGACCCGTCTTGCTTCTTAAGCGTCCCGATGGTAACGTTATTCTCACGTTTTAGTATTTTAGACAGCGTGGCAGCCTCCGGAAGTGAATTTATTTTGCTACAGAAGTTCCTCCAGCTAGACCTCTTTTTGAAAGCTTTCCCAGCATTCCTATTCCACCTGGTGACGTTCCCGTGCTTTACCGCTCTATTGAAGGATTTCTGAAGGATTCAAATTTTGCACTCCACCATTGGACCTTCATTAGCGGGGAAGTTTTTAGGGAACAAGCCTTTTCATAACTACCAACTAGCAACGATTTGATCTTCTACAACTCCTCCTTAAGGTCTAGCTTTATTCTTATTGGGTCGTCGGGAGCGCTTGGACCTCCGCCTTTAAGCTAAATTTATTTTAGTTTTTGAAGATTGACATTAATTGTACAACTGCTGTTGCCAGCAATTTGTATTAATGGAGTTGTTGATGGATTTACAGTGTTTTATGTAATCGCGGAAGACGTGTGGCTGTGATGTAGCACTTTTCTGCAACTGAAGAACTCTTCCATCAACCGTGCTGTTTTAGAACTTTAAGGTCATCACTGTTAATTACAGTGAAAGCTCGTCGAATATGAGTTTTTGTCTGGTTAATCTTAACTACTAGCTGAGTACCCGTATTCTCCACATCACCAACTTCTAAATTATAGATCTCTTCCCTTCGGCAATCTCCAGCAACTCCAAGTAATGCTATCACTTTGAGTAATAGATATTCTTTATCTCTAGCGTCCCTCATGAAGCTTTCAATTTGTTCCTTTGTCAGTACCTTCGACTGGTTTGGCTGATGGTTTACATTTTGTTTTTTAAAAAAAGCTTTCAACTTGATATATTGACATTCTCATTAACCATAATTATTGATTTTACAATCGAGGATTTGGACCATAATGAAGAAGGGTTGAATGTTTTTGACTGAAAATTTAAACTGTTGAAAAGAATATTCTTTAAAAAAACTGTTAAAAGTAAGCCAACATCACATTTTCATCAGCACTACTTTTCAAGTTGCAAAACAACGCATATATTCTTTTTCACAACTGGAATGATTTGCCCTATCGCTTCTGCAGTTTTCTCATCTAATTTCAGATCCATTTTCTCCGCTGATATTGAAGCGTCTTTATAATTTTGAAAAGAAATAATGAATCCAGAAGAAGTATTAAGATTAGGGTGCCTGTCAGGCAAAGAAATCAGAAAATTGGTTTCGGAAAAGCTGGACCTTCGAGTTCCCAAATGTTACATGTCAATAATACACAAAATCAATCTTTAGTAGAAAAGAACGGACAAACTACTATAACTTATAAAAATTATACATTTAATATTGTTAACAAATAAACAAAGATTATATTTCGAAATTTCCAAATAACAAACTTTCATACCAGTCAAAAATTTTGCCAACAAAATTTTCTCTCTTAAGATATTATATACGAAAAAATGTCCTCTTCTATTCGATAACTTCTGACGTTGATTTTTTAATTCTTATCAAAATTTTTAAATATCTAACCTCATTTTTAAATAATTAAAAAGCTTACTTTGACTTTTAATTATTAATTATTTCATTCTTAAGCATAATTTTTATAAGATAAAAATTTTAAAATTCAAAAATATTCACTTCATTTGTTGATTAATGTATATCACGAAATTCAATCGATCAGTTAACAAAACTAGTATTTGCTTTTATATTGATTCATTGAATAATTCAGTTTAAAGCAAGGTCATTGTCGACCAGTGAATTAAATAGTTATAAACAACACGTACATACCGCATAATACCTACAATGATTATTGTAATGGTAATATTTTAATTTAAAACACAACACACTAAAATAATTAAACAAATTGGTGCAGGATAGAAACTTATATCTGCTATAAATAAAATATTAACATTTGTGTACTTAAATAATAATTTTATCACTAAAATAGTGTAAGATTCTTATTGTATGTAGGTTGTTATTTATGTTTAGGGAATTGGCTCGGTCCTGAAGTGCTTTTCCGGTGAAACTTCAATTTCCTCATTCCTAATTCACACACCTTATGCTTTCCGGAACTTTTTGTAAAGCCACAGAAAACTCTCAAGCTACAAAAGAAACTTTGTGCTTCCGCATTTATACCACGATACTTCCGAATTATTTTCCCCTTTCTATTATTGAACTTTTTTTTGGAATTTCAATTTTCACAGTGTACAATCAATAAAAACGTCAGTTAAACAAAAACTAATATTATTGGATATCCTTCATCTTTTGAAGTGTCAATGGATGAACAAAAAAAGAATTTGAAAGAATGGTTATATTAAACACTCAAAACTTTCTCTGTAATCATGACTTTAGCAAGAAATTCGACTGTTTCCTAAATATTATCCCACATTTCCCATCTTTTGTTCACATTAAAAGTTAAATAACTGTTATTACGTATGAGAAAGTATATAAAAATTACGATTAGGTCCGCATAAATTTAGGCAGTTGCATTGTTTCAAAAACGTACATTTAGTACGTACTTACATTTATAATTTTATTGTTTTCTCTTGGTGTAAATTTGGATTTTGTAAGCAATGTTCTCACCATTACGAATGGATTCACTTCAAGATTATTTAAATCTATATAAGTACAACAACAAAAAATGGTTTTATATAAGGTTATACCATTTCTAAACGGAGATAATTATTTATGAATTTAGAAGGAAAAATGATACATTATTGCTTGAGAGTAATAGTTGTCGCACTCCGGTTATTACTTGAACGTAATAAAGTGACTTTATGCTTGTAATACATACAAAATTTTTCTACAATCACTTAATAAAATGAAACTGTTTTTAAATCATTAACTTAATTATAGCTAGTTGAACAAATATTAATAGTAATTCACTTTGTAATTTGGAAACTGAAAGTGCAAAAGTACAGTCCTTAAATATTATTCCAGACCCCAAAGGAATATTTGGTCTATATTCTGGATAATACTTATGATTGGCGTTATACCCCCTCTGTCCATTCGATAATCCAGGAAAATTTTCTTTTCTGTTCCTAGGTCTTGAGACAACGTATTTTCTGTAAAAACTTAAATAGTCGTTGATGTTCTTGTATGTAGAACAACCTATAAAATATAACGCTACACTAAACTACAAAATTGACAATAAGCAGCATGTAAAATATACCTTGTTTAGTAAGTCTATTTTTACAAGGTCCTTTCATAAAAATCTTCATACTTCGCTTTGTGAAAAGATTTTGACTTTTTGGGTTTGTATCCAATCCCTCGTTTCTTAAAAATGCAGTCAACAGTTTGAACTGAATTTAGTCAATATAATTTTTTCATAGATTATATCGTTTTTAAAATTAAGTAAATAGAGCACACTAATGACAATTTTAGTGTCTTGGATTTATCAGAAAATTATGCAACAAGTATTTCCAAATTTTTGACTATTACGAGGCGTTACGAAAAATATATATACATGAAGGACTTACTTCAACGATTCTTGCAATTTCACACTAATCGTGAACATGTTCTAAAGCAACAACAGAAGTCATATTGACAACAATACTTAAACTACTTGAAATGGACAGATAAAAGCCAAAACTGTGCTGATAATGTTTCTTAGGAATTTTGTTGAGGAACCCTTTTTATCAAGCTTTATCGAAACCACAGCAAAAACTTTGCATTTAAAATAAATTTGATATAAATAAAAATTTCTAAAAATAACATAATCTAACCTAACCTCAATTTTATGCCCAGCAGTGTATAGGTATATGACTGTTTTTATTTTTTTAATATAGTGGGTAGCTTGTAATAATTAAAAAAACAATTGGTTAGCCATTAATCTAAAATAAGAACGATTCTATTTGAAAAAATGTTCTTGTATAATAAGAAACAATGAGGTTGCCGTTACGATTCTAAATATCTTGATGTAATACAGCTTTAGATCTGAATCAACTACAGGACAGGTCTTTAGAAATATATAAGGTTGTGATAAATTATAAATTAAAAAATTCCATTTAACAGAATATATTCTTTCAAAGATAGCAGATATTTAATATTGGTAATTTAATAATATCACTTTTTTCCATAGAAAAATTTTAAGGAGACTGAATTGGAAGTAACTTAGGGTAACACGAATATTTAACCTAAAAAAATTAAATTTTATGATGGTCCTATTTCTTTTACTTATGTATATGGACAATTCTAAATATGTTCTCATTCCTGCACTGATTCTTCCTGTAATCCAACATAAGTTTCTTTATACAGAATTTAAACTATATATTTTTCTACAGTGAATTATACCACATTATAATACTAATCAGAGTATCGACTCGCTGTTGATGTTCATAAGACAAGGATATAAGGCGGGTGCTGCAGCAAGAGTAACCAGTAATTTGACGAAGGTGCCTCTTACTTCAGTTCCATGGAATCAAGAAAAAAAGCGTAAAGATTCCGGTGTCACAAAAAGTCTAGATGACTGGGAAAAAGATTTGATAAGGCGAAAATTCTACACTATGTACGATGAGCAGCGTGTCCCTACAATCAAAAGTCTGAAACAGCGGCTCATCAATAAAGAAACTCACATTAACTGTGACCTCACTACTCTTTGCCAAGCTCTGTCTGCAATGGGCTTTAAATATCGAAAATTGACAAGAGACAAGTGATAATGGAATCCACACATCTATGAAATAATATTTAGAACTTGCATATTTGTCAACTACTTGACCACAAATGAAAACCGATACAAATTGAATATCTTTGTGATTAAAGCATCCTTCTTCTTCTTTGGCACATAATAGATCCCTTATAAAAAATTTTGCTATATTTTTAGGGGTATTTTTATTTCCGTATTGTTTTTTAGTTGGATCACATTCAGTTACAACCCAATCTCTTGTTTTATCATATACCCCAGTTTCATTTTCTTCACAGGTAGCCGTTTTCACTAATCAGCATTATCCTCGTTTTCCATTTTCAAAAATTTAGAAATTATTTAGACATGCAGAATAATGAATATTTTTAATAAATATGCCAATCTTTAAAAATTATTGTTGGAATCCACACGTTTAATAAACTGGCGATCTGAGCGTTCTAAATATATAACGTCAATAAGAAAATACCGGTCTGAAAATCGGCCAATACTCTACCTCGACGAGACGTGGTTTGACACGCATGACACCCCTTCCAAAGGATGGTCTGATTCCTCTGATAAGCGTAAAACAAAAGGACCATCAAATCAAGGAAAGAGAATCACAATATTACACGCAGGATCAGAAAATGGTTGGAAACGCTATGTGGCTTTCTGTCTAAAATATTAAGGATTCTTGTCTTGATTATCACGAAGATACGACAGCAGAGCTTATTGAAGATTGGTTTAAAAATTTTCTGTTACCCAAAATAGTGTGGTAGTGTGGTAGAATTAATTAGGAACTGTACGAATGACAATTTTTGAAGAGTTAAAGTACAGAATTGATTTCCGAGCGACAAATAAGCAGTTATAGCTTTTAAAAACGACTTACAAGTAGCATATTTATTGTTTACTTGTATTTATAATCATTAGTGTAATTAATGGGGCTAAATACGAACCTGTGTCACGTTGCGAGAGCACACTTTCACTGTATCTTCGTTGCGATGGGATGCGCTTTGGCTTACTTTGACGTTTAAGGCCATCACAGGATGTTAAATCGCTAAATCGCTTATTTCCTATCTAGTAGTATATGCATAACAGGTCGCATCAATTATTATTATTCGATAGAAATAGATGACATGTCGACACAGTCATTTGTTTTCATTATTTATGGACAAACGCGCTGCTTTGTAGAAGTAAAAGTGGAAACATGTGCTCGATATTAAAATAGTTACTCGTAGATTTTATGCATGCGATGATGCAGTTAATTAAAAAAATGTAATAAGTGTATTGACACTGAAATGAAACATTGCTTTTGTTTTAACGAACATTGACCAATGGTTTTAGGTATTAATGCATTCTTTAGAACCATAAATAGTAATGGAACTACATGCAACTAAATTTTTAACAATTATTATCTAAGTAAATTGAAATTATAGTGTGCATGATTCATTTACATCTACAAGTAATACATTTTAACAATGGGTAACTTTTAAGAAAGGATTTAGGTCAAGGATATATGGACGCCAATACGCAATACCATGTTAACCCACAAAAAATCGAAAACAGATAATATGTAACACAACTGGAATTTTCTCTTGATAAGGAACATTTTTCAAAAGAGTGTTATGAGCCATAGAATATTTATTTTAACAAAATATCAATTTAGTGTCATTCCGGATTTTGCAAACATGTTATCTGAAACTTTAACATCGTTTTTCTCAAAATGGCTGACTTGTGGGTTAACATGGTATTGCTTATTGGCGTCCATATATAAATCCTTTTTGTGTAGAATGGTCCATTCATTGAGGAAGGCTACAGGCAGTTTGGTATTAAAATTAGTCAAATAATAATAATATATTATACTACATATAAAATACAGTTTATTAGTAGTATATACAGGGTGATTCGCATAAGAACCGACATAGAGCAAGGACATGTAGAGGAACTCAAAAGCCAAACTGCTTCCCTGAGAAGTTATAAGTGTCAACGCCTGCGGAAATAGGCTTGCTGTCGGGAAAGTGGTGCAAGTGGACGGATCAAGATGCAGTTTTCTGCATTCTCTTCCAAAAACGATTATCACAAAATGTGGTGGGGTAGGTTTTCCCTCCCACCGAAAGTTGCATTGCTGCAGCCCAAAGTGCACGCAAAGAATTTCAAACTTGATAAAGAATCGTTAGAACTGATCCGGATCGGGTACTCGGGGTTTTCGAGGCCGCTGATCACGAATATAATGCTCAAATTGACCTCAGAACACCTGGTGCACCAGAGCCTGACGCTAAACCTCATCTCCGGTGGTTTTCCTGATACAATCAAAGAAGGTCAACCAAATATCATTTTGTAGGGTATTTTGGCCCGCTGAATCCAAATCTGGCATCGGCGAACAGTCCACTGGCACCTGGAGCACCGAAAAACCCCCCAAAATGATTTTTGGTGGACCTTCTTTGATTGTGTCAGGAAAACCCCCGTTGGTGACGATTAAAGAAACGTCAGACAATCCAGAAATGAACGGAAAGTTTTCATTCAACGAGCAAGTTGACATGCTGCTAGTGCTAGGTTTTTGTGAAAGAAACTGTAGAATGTAATATTATTTGTGCGTTGGGCGACAATTTGTAATATTATTTGTGCGTTGGGCGACAATTTGTAATATGAGTTACCTGTTGATAGTGAATTTATAAAAATATTTAGTTAACTTTTTTGGAAAAATAACAATATACCAAAAGAAAAAATGTAATTTACAATAAAACAAACATTAAGCTTAATTTCGTCTTTAATTAGTTGTAAAAGATACTTCAATAATTAACAGAATTTATAAATGTTTATCACACAAAAATTATGATAGTTAAATACCTCGGCTAGGGGTGAGTAAGTTCATTAGCTCTGACTATTGTACAATATTTGTTTGTTTAAGAAATTATAAGGGCGCCACTGAAATCTTTTTATTTTTTATGATACTACTGAAGAAAGTTGTTTTAAGCTGAGTTATTTAAATAAGTATCATAAGATGACAGAAAGATGTCAGAAAAAACTGTCTATGAAGATTAAAAAATTATTTGAAAATGTACAAACATATAAAAGATAATAAGATTTCCTTGGTGCTGAAATTAATGAGGTAGAGAATATGTTACAACAAAATAATTCGCAAACAGTTCTTTAAAAATACTTATTCTAATACAGTTGACGATATAGATAGATATACACGGAAATAAAAGAGAAAAAATATGGGAACAGTAAACTTGATAGATCACAATAAACTTATCTGTTACAATATTGGACGATCCTTCGCCGCACCTTGGGGTCGCTACGGCACTGTCTAGGTGGTTCCAAATGATTATGGAAGATCACTAGTGGAGGGATGATCTGCCCCAGTTGTGGAGATAATCCAGTTAAGAATTTACATACGAGAGCTTAAAGTTTACAAGCTGTTCAAGTTTACGGAATCTCCAAATTCAAGAGATGCTTCTGGTTTACAGAATCTTCAATTAAAGAGTTGCCTCTAGTTTACTGTATTATATTCCAACTTTCTGAAAATTACCAGTGTCAAATACGTGTCACATTTACTTTTCTGGCACAAAAAGTACAAATCAGCATAGTCCGAAATCTACAGTTAGATGCTAACGTATTTTAATAGATTACAAAAGATACATTTTTACATTAAATTTACTTTTTAATAATCTTACACACTAATTAAAATTCCAGAAATGTACTTTTACCAGCCTTTTATAAAAAATTATCATTAATACTTTTAATTACCATAAAAAGATTCTTTTAATAATAATGAAATATGTTGAAATTCTCATCTGATATAATAAAATATAATATAACTTTCGATATTTTATAAATATCTTAACAAAAAGGAATTATAAAATTGGAAAAAAAACATATCTGTATATGACAGTAAATCAATAGAAGAAATGAGACTGGGAATAATTATTAAAACCTCTTGAACTCGATAATGCCAACTCATTAGTACACCTCGTAGCATAGCTACTTTGAACTTCCAATTATAATTATAGAGACCGTATTCATTATTTTATTATTAAAAATGTTTTAGGATAGATGGAGCTAGCGGTACTAATTGAATTTAATATTTAGGATACCAGGTGCTTAAAATGTTAACAGGTACTGTTACAAGAAGAAGTGTAGAAGAATATCGTAGAAGATTTCTCCCATAGGGAAACATTTTAGTATGGATGTTAGAATTTTTTTAAACCATCAGTATCCTAATAGGCGGATAGGAAGAGGAAATAATTGCACTCAAGCTTGGTCCCCTTGAATACCTGCCTTTAACAAATGTGATTACTTTATTTGGGAAATGTTGAAAGAATCTGTCCATTCATCGCCAGTTGCGGAAGAATTGTGGAATCGTATTACTGATAAATGCCCATCGATTAGACACAATCAGCAGTTATTAGATAGAGTGGATTTTAATTTTCGAATAAAAATAAATTTATACATAAGAGAAAACTTATCAATATAACTTATAGGTATATCAAATTCCTTGTTTAAGTTAATTTGTTTGCGTTCTTTTTGTTACCCACATTAAATGACTTATGACTTTTGTATTTTCGATCCGCCACTGGGAATAAAACAAAATAGTGTTTATTGTTGGTTCCGAAAAAAATACATTGATAAAAACAATGCTACATTATAATTTGAAATTAATTATTGTAGTAAGTACTCGGAATTATTTTTACAAAAATATTTAAATCAATATTGTCATTGACTCGTCTTTATTCGTCAATGATCTGTGAATCTGTCAAATAATAGACGTCAAATTTTTACTCTTCGAGTTTTTTGCTGACATTAATAACAGCATTTACAAAAATGAAACTAACAGAAACAGAACGAATCGAGATTTTAACCATGATTGGTTATGGAGGACATAAGCAGAAGTTCGTAATTTATTTAATGCCCCAATCGCGATACAATTACTAAATCAACAGTAAGTAAAATTGAAAAAAAATGTAGAGAAACGGGCCATGTTAAAGATCTTCCCAAAAGTGGTAGAACATCAATATTCGAAACAAAAAAACTGGACGTTGTACTGGCGTTTCAAGAAAATCCTCATACCAGTTCTAGGCAGGTCGCACTGGATAATAATGTCCACCAATCAACTGTTGTAAGAGTGCTAAAAAAGGAGAAGTGGCATCCATACAAAGTACATCTGGTCCAGCAGCTCTTAGAAGATGACTTTGATAGAAGAATCGAATTCTGCGAAATCGTTATGGAACAATGTAACAGAGATCCGGGTTTAATACAAAAGGTACTTTTTTTAGATGAAGCGTCTTTTATGCTGAACGGTCACGTAAATCGCCAGACATGTCGATATTGGGCAAGTGAAAATCCACATTGGATGGAAGAGTATAGGACACAATATCCCGAGTAGGTGAATGTTTGGGCCGGCTTTATAAGCAATAAAATTGTAGGGCCATATTTTTTTGAGGAAAACCTAACTGCTGCTAGTTATCTGGAATTTCTTCAAAATTATCTTTTTCCACACCTGAATCTGCTATTTCCAAATAGGACCAACAGGATGGGGCTTCCCCACACTATGGTGTTGAGGTACGAAAATACCTTAATAACGTTTTCGAATGGCCACCAAGGTCTCCAAATTTGACCCCTTTAGACTTTTTTTGTGGGAATATTTAAAGAGCAGAGTATATCAAAATCGACCGAATAATGTAGAAGAGTTGAAGGAGCGAATCCGAACGGAAATTGCACAAATAACACCTCGAAAATGTAAGGAAAGAATTTACTGCTCGCCTTTCTCATTGTATCATTGCTGAAGGTCGGCAATTTGAACATTTGTAGATATTTAATTGTAAACACCCTAAACCCTAAACACCCAATCGAAAAACTAATTACAGCCCAAATTCAAAAGATCCGAAGTATGAATAAAACAATAAACTGTATGTGGATACCCTCCCACATCGGCATTAAAGGCAATGAAGAAGCAGACAAAAGTGCGCGTAGTGCGGTCACGAGTGATAATGCTGAATTCGTAAATAAATGTACACCAGATGATCTAACAATGGTCATCCGCGAAAAAGTGCGAAACCATTGGGGGCAAACCAGAAAAGGGTACATCTTTAATTCCAACGAAAAACATTTGTATCATCCAAACACTTCACGTAAAAACCAAGTTATTTTGACTCGACACTGCGAATTCTCCCAGTCGTACTTGTTTAGTAAAAACAACCCCCCATTATGTGATTTATATCAAGAACAATTAACAGTTGAACATGTTTTAACAAAATGCAGCAAATTCAATAACTCTCGAATTAAGCACAATATTCCTGTAAACCTAACCAAGTTACTATTTGAAAATTGTCAAGTCCAAAACCTAATGAGTTTTCTTAAGGACATTAATATGTATTATAAAATATAAATTTGTTTATAATTACCTAATGTACCACCGCTAATCACCTAAAGATGTCATTGTTTTCTTTATAGCCTGATGATGGTCTGAAGACCGAAACATGTTGCACTAACTTATGAACCTTACTATTAAACGTTGTGGATAGACTTTGAGTTTTATTACTACGAATATCTATAGCAGTTGATGGCCATTCAAAAATTAAAATTGAGGTGTTTAAAGATTTTTTTAAAAGTCGTCTGTTTCTGAAATAATGAATTTATTCTATACATTTGCATCATACTGTATAGTTGTCAGGTAAGTTTTCGGCTTGACTTTTCTGAATTTCTTCGGAAAAGATTAAAGATGACGTATTTAGTAGTGAAAAGCAGCTACGAGGAAAAACCCCGCGTTGCGGATGGAAATTTTGCTCAACAAATAACAAATTGCATACACAATTAAACCAAAATTCTTCCAATTTTTTCAATAAAAATTTCCAATTAAAGAAAATTATTGTAATCCCTTTTTTTCTAATAAAGGTTGAGAAAAAACCACTCAATTTACCAAATATAACTTTCTTTTTAAACTCTCAAATTCACTGTTAACTTTTTTACCAAAAATTCTGGTACCAAATAATAGTTTTTGTTTCTGTTTTAAAAATCGATAATTTTTGTTTGGTCGACTGATAAGTTTTTTTGTCGGAACAAGAAATTATATTAATTGCTCGGACATACGGAGGCACCTGTGAGAAATTATTGGAAATTAAATATAGATAAACATTATTTTAGGTGTAATTAAACAATAAACTTATCGTAAGCGACAACAAGAGGGCATAGACTACTAACAATCTTGGAAAGAATTAAATATTTGGATTAAATATACCGGGAACACTAAGAAAAATATATAAAAATACGTAAATAAAGTTAAGTTTAGAAAAGTTATTTTATGAAATTTCGTCAAACAGAAATAACAATATTTATGTTTTCTTGGTACATTACAAAACCATTACACGTTCAGATCGTTTCTATGGATATCGTATGACCATATCGAAGATATCTGGCTGCTGTTTGTAACCTCTTTGTTGCGTTGTTGTGTTCTTTGTTTTGGTTATGACAAATGTCAATATACTATATAGCAGTGGTGATAATACCGCTCCCTAGGGTACTCTCGTGTTTATTGTTGGTTCCAAAAAAAATACATTGATAAAAACAATGTATAATTTGATATAATTATTGTAGTTTTTTAAAAATCGTCTGTTTCTGAAATAATGAATTTATTGCATACATTTGCATATCTTCTAAAACTTATTATACTGTCAATATTTTTTTTAAATACTGTCCTGATTTCTTAGAAAAGTTTGTAATTGAAACCTACCTGAATAGTTAACAAACAGATAAATAAACAAACATTTACCACAATGTCATGATTCAACAAGTTTGTACAAATTGTTTAATGTTTTTGGCGATTTCTTCAAATTCCTATATTTAAATGCAATAAGTTTTGATTTAAAAATATTATACAGATACCTACAAGTTGTTTATTCAAGATGTAATGAAATGTAAGCACCATGAAATTATTTAAAGTAAAACCGCCACTAAATATTATGAAGCAACTTGTATAATAATAAATGTATTTATAGATTAAGTACATAATATATTTCAAGGTTATTTTTTTTGATTGCATTTAAGTAATGCATAATCGATTCTAACTATTGACCATGATAGACAGGTACTGTGCAATATTTAACAAAACTGAATCGAATTCTGGAGACGTTATTTCAATTATCTGGGGCGATGCAAATTGAGAAAGAAGAAAATTAAAGAATTTCATTAAAATTATTAGTAAAATCAGTATATATGTCCAGTTAACTGCTATTGTATAGGAAGCTTCAGATGTTACACATCTTTGATCTGTCGCATAATACTTATAAGCATAAGTTAATATTAAAAATATTTAAGATCAACATCTGTACTATTAAATTTTGTAGTCGTGGATTTGATTTTCTAGTCTATTGACTTTGAAAATAAAAAAAAATGTTTTGATAACTTTCACCATAGCGTTTTTTAATCTTCTTAAGCATCTTTACTTTCTTTCCTGATTTCAATATTTAACTTTAATAGCATTTTCTAAGACTTTTAATGATACTAATACCTACTTTATACTAATTTGTTAAAAATAGAGTAAATCTCTTCGTTATGAAATTCCTTCACAAATTTTAATCAATATTAGCATTTAATAAAGAAAAAATAAGGAATCTTGTATAAGAATATATTCTCCTGCATTGCTTAGATTTAAAAGTTTTTTTGAAATGAAAGTAATTTGGTTGGTTCGGTGCACTTGGCATGGTTACAAATAATCCAGAGAAAATTTCAGGAAAATTCTTGTTTGAAGTATATATATATTCGGTGGTGAAAACATCCCATCCACCCTAGATCTAATGAGTCGATAATGACACGTAAAAGTGGATCCAGTTACTTAAAAGACCAATACGTATAATCTAAAAAGATAGAAGCTTCAACTAAAAAGAATATTGACCAATTGCTTTCGACATTCTGAAAAAGAGGCTGGCTTCAACCCGATCCATAGTTACTCACTATCTAAATAATAGTTGGCCCTTCTTGTAAATACTGGTAATGTGAGAATTGGTGCTGTTTTATTTAGGCTATAGATTGTCTGAAATCCAGGGGCGGATGGGCTCCGGCGGGACACCGGGATAAATCCCGGTGGGCCGGTAGTCAAATGGGCCGGTTAGGCCGGTAAAATAAAGTAAACTTTTTGGGCAAAAACTGCAAAAGAAAAGAAAAATTTCATGCCAAAATATTGCTACTTATGGAGGTATACGATTTTTAGCAACAGCGCTCCGGTAGAGCAGCTCCGCGATATTTGTATCTTGTTTATATATCGATGTTATAGAAGCTCTAGAAACAATTGAAGTCAACCATAAAATTGCCAATGATGTGAGGCTGACGGCAAACAATTACAAAGAGAGTATGCTAAAGTATGAAAATATTTTAATTGCACATATATTCATAAATTTGTTTTCAATTACGGGACCTTTGTCGCGTTATTTGCAAACGTCAGGATTGGACTTACTAAAATGCATGTCCTTGGTAAAAAAATCACTTAAAAAAATTAGAGACTGACCAAAGGAATATAAGCCATATTTTAGAGAGATTAAATAAATTTATTACTTGGGCAAAAAATGAGTTTTCTGCCGGAAACATGGATGTGGTAATTGAAGATAGTGTTCCAGAAAAACGAATACCCACTTTAAAAACATTTTTTGATGAAAAATCAAAAGATCAAAAGCCAAAAAACCCACTTCAATTATTTACAGTGTTAATTTTTAATGTTGTAATGGACACAGCTGTACAATCGATAAAAAATAGATATGAAAAAAACATGACTATTTGCAGAGATCTTGCAATTCTATCTCCCCAGCATTTTGAAAATTTTAAAACTTGTGGTATACCAGAAAATGCTGTAAATGCCCTTTCTCAAAAAATAATACAATTTAATTCAGAAGCAACGCCAGATCGACTTCATGAAGAATTACAAAGCTTTGTAAGTAATTGGGAACAATTTCAATTATCAATACATGATTTCTATGCTCTTCCTTATTTGGGAGATGCCGACGTCAGCGTACTCGATGAAGAGGGCACTACAAGAGAAGATGGAGCGACTGACACCGAAATATTTAAAAATTCTAATTGTAAGAGTTGCAAAAAATGTGTTGTGTGCTGTTATCTATGTATAATAAAATACAACATGTTTCAAGGAGCTTTTCAAGCATTAGCTACGGCATACCAATATATACTTACACTGCCAATATCGCAAGTTGCATGTGAAAGATTATTTTCGATTTTAAAGTGTATTAAAAATCGCAAAGACACTGGAACACCACTAACACATCTCTGTTAGCACTCCAACCTTCAATAAACAAACCGCTCTACCCCGGCCCAACAAATCTACCCAGACATGAACTAGCAGTAGTACGAAGGATCCGCATCGGCCACACCAAGCTCACCCACAGCTACTTGATGACATCAGAGCCTAGACCTACCTGCCAAACCTGCCAGTGCCGCCTAACAATCAAGCACATTCTCACAGAATGTCAACTATATAGTGCAACAAGGCAGCAACTCGGGCTCAAGACCAACCTCAGAGACATACTCAGTGACACACAACAAATCCAAATCGTGCTGAACTACGAAATACGATGAGCATGAATGAACACAGAAAAAAGTTTGTTATTAAATGTAGATAATGAAGAAGTGATATAAATAAATTGACTGCAACTAGTCCACTTCTTTCCAGGTCTCTAATTTATTAACTGTATTAAACATCTACTATAAGCAAGAATATAAAATACTTTGATGTTTTTTCTATTATATAATTAATCCCAGATAGCACCAACGTTCTCGGAATGTTACAATAAGGTGTGAAAGTTGAATATTCTGGAATATTCTAAAGAATATTTATAGGATGTTCCAGTAATATACTAAATATTTTAAGAGCTGTGATTTGTTTATTTACTTTTATTTATAAATTGTTAATAAAAAGATTTGACCAGTTCTTTTTTTCCATGTTGATGATTTCAATACAATTTTGAGAAGTTTGATAGAATGTTTTATTGGGTTATAGAAGTATTGAATGTAAGGCCCTATAATAATATTTTGATAGGTTTCAAAAATGTAAAATGTCCATTGAACAATCAACACTAAAGGTAATATTTGGAAATTTTATATTTTTGACACATTTCAAAATATTAAAACCTTTAATATTTCCTAACACAATTGAATATTTCTTGAAATTTCTTAAAATATCCCAAAAATATTTTTGGACCATCCTTATAATATTATTAGAGTATTCGTAACATATTGTGCTCTGATTCTGAGAATATTCAAAATACATTAATATTCAAAGATTATTCATGAAACATTCTCATAACATTCAACATGTATTCATAGAATATTTTTAAAACGTGAATAGAATGTGGAGCTTAATCCACTTAAAATGTCCAATAATATATAAAGTATGATGTGGTAATCTTAGCATATTTATGCACAGATTCTGAGAAAATTAAAAACAATGAGAGCATTTGATACACATTTCTCATAACATTTGATATTTATTCTCAGAACATTCAATATGTATTACTAGAATGTTCTATCAGAATATTTCAGGAAAGTTAATAGAATGTGGAAGCCAGTCCATTTTGAATGTTCATAGAACGTTCCAGTAATATATAAAGTATGTTGTGGTAATATTATAAGAATATTCAAACGTTCCAGCAGATGCTTCTAGGAGTATTCTAATAATATTCCTGTGCTATCTGGGATGTTTGTTTTAGTTTGTATAACTATTAGTACAATTTGTACATACATATTATATTTATGTATAAAATAGTTTGTTTGGAGCAAATTTTTAGTTTTGTTTTGATTTGTTTTTTACTTTATAATTTATTTTGTTTGTTTTTGTGTTTTGTTTATTTTAGAAATATATGAATACAAAGTACGTAAAAATATGTTTCTTTAATTCTTTTACTTACAAAAATATGTAGCACAACCATTTAAACAATTTTGCAGAATTTCAGCAAAAATGGAACCGCAGAAAAAAAACCGTCCCGGACCGATTCAATATTGCCCATCCGCCCCTGCTGAAATCTCATCTAGAATCTGAACGAAACTTCTGCTACAAGGTGAAAACCACACTAGTGAAATCTGTGAATCATTTCTAAAAGTATTTGTTTGCAAGAAGATTCCTGAACCACTTCAGATGTGGCCTTTTATATTCAATAATCCCAAGTCCCGAGAAATTTGGAGAAGCATTGACCTCTTCAAAACGGGGAAGTTCACCAATTGCAGCTGCTTAAAAGACAAAGATGGTGGTGGATTTTTCCTTTTACTTAACGATCAAGTACCTTGAGAGAGAAACGTTTGTTAATACTATGTGTGTGAGATTTAGAGCAGTTTTGTTAAACGTCCATGTTAATGCCTTGGCTGGTTTCATAAAACACCAGCCGTGGCATTAAATCTTGTGCTTTTATGCCTAGTAAAACAAATAACTATTGTGGGACAAATTATATTCATCCATTAATTAGGTAGAAAGACACAGAACTATGGCCTAGAGATAAAATATCATGCATAATTTTTTCTGAGCTAGCCTTCGAAATTTAGTCGCACAGAAAAATAAACAATTAAAATGTTTCTAAAAGATTTAGTTTATTGTATAGGAATAAAATTTGATTGTATTGAATATAAATTAAAAAATTAAATTTAAATAAATAAAAAAACATCCCATATTAAACAATTGACTATTTATTACAAACGCGTTACTGATAAAAAATATACTTTATTAATTTACATCCTTATAAAGACAATTACTTAATAAATTATAATTTTTTTGGCCTACATTCTGTGCGAACGCATCTCAACATTCCATTCGGTATTGATCTTATGCGATGAACATCTTCACACATCAATAATTATGTTAATACCTTTTTAGAAACACAGAAACAATAAAACTTAACCTCTATCTCCAGCAACCGTATCTATTTTTATGTAACAAGAAAGAATCAAATTCACATTCCTTAAGCGAATGATCAGTTATAACAGTGCCTTATGTATTTTAACATAAAATAATTCTTTATTTACAGATAATATTTTGGACTCCTTTTCTGAACCGCTTTACAAATATGCAAATTAAAACAAGACAGCAACTTAAAATAAAAATCTTTTCTTGAACTTTGTTTTGCAATATACTCTGCTTAATTTTATCAAAAGATTTTTTATTGTTCACTTGACTATAAAATATAAAATCGTAAAGAATCTAATATCTCAAAAACGATTAGGAATTGATATAGGGAAGTAAATATGAACTTACCTTATTTTTTTATAAGGAATTAAATTAAAATAAAAAAAAATATGGGTTGCTATTTGAAATAAGGAAGATACCTTCGTTTTTTTAATTTAAAATTTAACTCAATAGTGTGATCACCCTGTGTAATATTTTTTTAAATACACTTTATTTACACTTAAATTTAACGAACAAACCAAAAATAAGAAAATAAACAGGGTGTTGCATTTAAAATAGTGAAGTTGGTGTCGGTTTCCGGTATACCCGGAAGTGCGATCAACTTGAAAATATTTTAGTTAAACTCAGAAGTATCAAAAACCCCTGTATACCAAATTTCATTAATCTCGCGTTTTTCCTTCCCCATAAACTTCTAGGGGCACTCGTCGTAGGAGATCCTGTATTTCTTTTTGATTGACCTAACACAATTTGTTACATCGTTTTTTGTTTAAAATGAAGTTATGTTTTAATTATAATAATTTGTGCCAAATACGGACGTATCCTCTTATTTTTCAATAAGTTTGGGGTTGATAGAGGAATCAGTGAATTTCCCAATGAATGACCTAACTCTGTTAGGCAAAATATTTTTTTTTCTCTACGTACAATAAGATACAGAGCTGTGATTTACCAACGATTTTCACACAAACGAGTCCATAACTTCTAAAGGACTCTGTATAATGTAACAAAATCTTCAAAAAAATGTGAGCAGTCCGAATTCGGTATAATATACAGGGGTTCCCATTTAAAAAATCATATGTTTGGTTTGTAACGGAGTTATACAACAGGTAATTTCAAAATATGGACCCTAAATACATCTACTATTTTTGTTAATAACATTTTTTGATATCTTCTAAAACAACCCATATATCGAAGTTTGTCGTAAGGTTGGTACACCCTGTATATGCATCCATAGTATATATGAAAATACATAGAGAGGCAATTTAAGTTTAGGTTAAAGCCAACATAAAAATAAACAAGTGGGGATATGGTATGAGGCAAATAGAGGGCTGCTGGTGTTACATACAGACTTTTCATAAAATCCCATACTATGAATGTGTGTACTCCATACAACAAATTATAAAATGAATAGAATAATTTAAACAACCGATTGTAAAAAAATAACGTTAGACGTCTATACATAATATACATTTATCCCAACAATGTTTATGTAAGCACAGATACATTTTTGCAAAGTGCGGGTCTATAGTGGAATTACTACGTTTTACGCATAGAATATTTTTATACTCTATGGTTTTACGTTTCAGGCTTCTTCTTACCCTTTTTACAGAACATCATATTGTACTTCGTTTGCTTTCTGAGATTGCCAGGGTCATTAAACTAGGATAAATTGCCATATTGTCATTGATTGTTGTTGAATATTAAATTGTTTTGATTGTATTTTTTCTAGTTGTTTTACTTCAGAATAGTATTTAGAGAAATTTTGGCTCCATCTCAACCCCCACTGTTCGTTCCTCACCGCTCTTTGTTATTGACCCCGCTTTTGTCCATGTCCAAAGTATAGGTGTGAAATTTTCAACATAACTCTTTGCCGTGTAAAACGGTACTTGTAAATATACCACCGGTAATGTACTAAATATTAACATTGTTTATAACCGTAGTAATAAAACTCAAAGTCTATCCACAACGTTTAATAGTAATGTTCAAAAGTTAGTGCAACATGTTTCGGTCTTCAGACCATCATCAGGCTATAAATAAAACAATGGTATCAGGAGAATAAAAAATAGTTATAAAAAGAGCGAGTGGTGTCGGTTGTCCGATTACAACAATGATTAAAGTTAAAACATTTCAAAAAATTACAAATAAAATTAAAATATAAGTTTAAAGTAAAAAGTTAAATACATGATTTTGCAATAAGTTAAACTATGGCAAAACAGCAAGTTAATTATGTTACACAATCAATATAAACTCACCTGTATGTGCAGAACGTAGGAATTGCAAATAATTTAAATTTAAAACTTAAACATCCATGAATAAGTGAAGAATAATGGATGAATAAGAGAGTTATTATATAAAAAAAGAAGAGGAAAAAGGAACTTCAGAAGTTATAAAGATAGAGAATGATGGGTGTGTTGGTTAAATTAAAGTGGATAGAAAAGTGGGACCATATTCATGCTAAGAATGTTGTATCCCAGAAGAAAATTCAAATAACAAATTTTACATTACTAAAAGAAACAAGAAGAAAAAAATACATGTGGAGGACAAAAGGAATGATCGTAAAAAACAATCAAAAAAAGGAGAGATCCATGACAATGGTTCGATCTCATAATCAAGAAGACAGGTCGATCCTAAACCGTGAGTAAAGGATGAATAGCATAAAGTACATTTCAAAATCGCCGAACCGGAAAAGTTATACCAGCACCAACGCACTTGAAGAACCTTATACGTATGAAGGGCAATTACAGTTAAAGAAAGCGTAAAGCGAAAATAGTTTAGTGCCAACCTACATCCGGAAGGGTTACCAACTGAATAACTAATCAAGAAGGAACTTGGATGTAGAGGGAAATTAAAGGAATAAATATAAGAAATGAGTTCCATATAACAATTTCATAAATCAAAATCAAAACAAAAACCCACCATCTACACATATCGATGAAAATAGTTACAAACATCAGTAAATGGTAAGAAATCCTGAAATAAACATGTGTTAAGACTAGAAAAGAAGAATATCTGAAATCAAGTCGAAAGTATAAACCTAACCTAATTACATACATAAATAAACAGTTTAAATTTAGAAATAAATAATTTTCATTAGGTTGAATTTGTTCATTCAAACAATTGAGAGTACTATTATTTGTAGCAGATTTAATTTCCAAAAACTCAAGCAAATTCAATCTAATTCTTATTACAAACATGAAGTAATTCAACATTATCGATATCAAAAAAGTGATTGTATTCTAAGATATGATTAGCGAAAGAGGAAGGTGAGTTCTTAATTTCTAAAACAGAATATTTTTGAACAAAATTCATATGTTCCAGAATACGGGATTCGTCTCCTCCCACATTGACCCACATATACTGCATTACAATTTGAGCATGAAAGTTTATGAACACCTGGTTTATGTAACAGTGGAATGGTATCTTTAGTATTGAGTAATTTAGCAAGGGTATTATTGGTTTTGAAAGCTGTGTTGATATTGAATTTGTTAAAAATATTTTTGATCTTGTAAGACCTGTAACTAGTAAAGAGCCTAAAAACAACTGTGTAGTATTATTATGATTATCTTTAGTGGTTATATGGAAAGTCTAAACCTGCAAAAGTACTTGGAATATACTTTGTGGATTAAGTCTAAAGGGTAATGATTATTGACTGCTAGTTGTTTAATAATATTGATCTGTTTCTCAAAAGAATAATCAGATAAGGGAAGTGAAAAGCATCTATAGAATAGAGAGTTAAAAGCAGCAAGTTTATGCGACATAGGATGACAAGAGTTAAAATCTATGAGACAATCAGTAGTTGTGGGTTTCTTAAAAATGTCCAAACTGAAAGTGTTCAGAACAGGGTCTTTAGTTATCAGTAAATCCAAAAATGGTAATTGATTGTTAACTTCCATCTCTAAGGTGAACTTAATATTAGGGTGTAAAGAATTAATATAAAGGAGAAAATTCTCAATATCTGACATAGTACCATCGAATAAAACAAAACAGTCATCCACATATCTTGAATAGAACAACAACTGATTATTAAATTGTGAATTAATAAATTTTTGCTCAAAATTAGCCATGAAAACTTCAGCTGGGAATGGGATAGACTTTGAATTTTATTACTACGATTATCTACATCATCCACATTTGAGAGATGGATTTCCTTTTCAATTGTTTATGACATCAATCTCATTAAGTCAACGATTTTTGATATCCCCGTCTTGTACATATTCTTCGTTTAGTTATAAGTAATTTAACTAAAATTATTTAAATCTGCTACTGCAGCTAACATTAAAACTAATTCAAAATTTTAATAATAAAAGCATTTTTTGTAGCTAAAACCGTCATCAGAGGCAAGTTGTTACTTAACAAAAATTACTGAAACGGGAAACGCACTTAATATCGAGAATTAAATACACAATTTTACGTCCTTGCATTTAGAAATGCTAAAAAATTATCATTGATTTGCTGTAATACTTCTTTAAGCAGATATGTTATCGAATCGTTCACTGCATTAACTTTGTATACGCTTTTCCTTTTAAATATTTGCAAATATTAAATATTATGATCCAATCTGTCGGTGAATTATATGTTACAAGGTTATTCATTAAAATGATTACCAATCATCCAGATTTAATTTGGTTTTTTTGGGTATGTTTACTAATAAAGTTACATTTGACTTTTGAACTTTTTAATTATACCTTGTTGGAATTATGCAAATGCTGCAATCATATAAAAAATGAGTCTCTTACATATCACCTAGTTCTACATTCGCTCATTTTAAAGATCAATGTTAATTCGTGATTTTTATTACGCCACGAACGTTTTGCTTGAAAGATGTATTTCTAGTTACAGTTCTTTGGTAAATCAATAATTTAATAATAGTGTAGAATGTAAATGAAATGTAGAATGTGTAGATACAATAAAAAATGATTGATGTACACAATAAACTAAATTTATTTATTGTTAACCTTAAACATACATGTTTCATTAACGGCAGTTTTACATGAAGTGTAGTAAGCGGTAACGTGTCTGTCTATTTTTGAGGGTTGACGTTAGAATATTCACCCGCGTATAGTTAGTTGCCTACTAGAAGGGCACAAAACACTTAACAAATAGTATTCAATAAATTATAGGATATTTAAGCAAATTAATTAGTATTAACTAAATTAAATAAGAAATTACCCTGGAAAAAGTTATTTTGTCATGCTTTAACGCTTATGGGGCTTAAAATCGAATAAAGAACAATAAAAATAATTGCCCTAAACAAATTCAATATAATCCTTGCTAGTAAACATGCAAACTACGATAGATTAAAGAGTTGGTTTTGTCACTCACACATTGGTAGATTGAACTAATTTCAAGTTCAAACTAGGATCCGAAAGTCTCAGAAATAAAGCTCCACGGGAGTGGATATACGGGGATATCAGTGTTTTCTTGGGAAAGAATATATAGGAATTCTAAAAATGCTTTTTTTCTGTTGCTAAAAAAGAAAATAACTATTTTTATTTTTTTATAACTAAAAAAAAAGAATTTTAAATAAAAAAATAATTTTTAACAAGAAATTTTAATTTAATTTTTTTTTAATTTTAAATACACTTTTAATAGGTAGTATAGCCTCCATGTGCATTAATAACAGCTTGGCAACGTCTTTACATGTTGTCAATCAGGTTGTTAAGCATTTCTGGAAGAATTTAATTCCAAAGTTGTGGTAAAACAGTCCTAAGCTCAGCCATTGTTTCGACAGCAGATCTGTGTTCATCAGGCCTTCCTTGCAACATGTCCCAAGCGTTTTCAATACTATTAAGATCTGGAGATAATGGAGGGAGTGAAAGATGCGGAATTCTATTGGTTTTTATCGCATCAATAACAGCTCTAGCCTTGTGAGGTCTGGCATTATCATCTAAAAAAAGGAAGCCTGGACCGATAGCAGCATGAAATTGTGATACAATATTATTAATGACATGTCGCCGGTATAATTCTGTGTCCATCGCAAATGTAAAGGTCAGTACGACCATTAAAACATATGCCACCCTACACCATTATTGAACCTTCTCGGAAATGGTCAACACGTTGAACAGATCAGCAGCAGCGTAATTCTAGGAAAACTAAGAAAAGAAAGGGAGAAAGAAAAATCCAAGTACTGGAATCAGCTGGAAGGTCTGAGGCAGGCTAAGATACTTCTGGAAAACTACAACCAGAAGAGATCTCGTGCCTGCCTCAACCTCAGTAAAAAATTCTCCGGATTTTAACGGGAATATTAACCAGGCATTGCTGGTTAAGACGTCACATGAAGAAATTAGGGTTAGAAGATAAAGCAAAGTGTAGATTCTGTGAGGAAGAGGACGAAACCTCCATACACATACTCTCGGAATGCCCTACCTTGCAAAATTCTAGGGTTAGATACCTAGGAGCACACGAAACAAAGGAGAAGGATCTACCTAATTTGAAGCCGTCGATGTCCTAAACTTTCTTAGAGTTAATGGCAAGTAAGGGGGATACAATAGGTCTCATAGGTCGCGGTGTACTTACCACCCCTAACACATATATACATACATAAAATATTTTTTCTATATGCACTGTAATGTCTCAAAAACTTTATTTAAAAATATGCTCACAAGCGCTTACACATAGCTGTGCTGTTACATGACAAATAAAAACATATTTTTATTTTGTTTTAGATGGTGTGCGATTGCCCACTTACGCAGCCAGGTCCAACACTAGCAGCAACTTGTGGCGGTGCCCAATTTATGCTGTTTATGGGTTTGCTGGAAGTTTTTCTTCGATCTCAATGTGATATCGAAGATCCTTGTAATCGAGCGAAACCTCCTCCTTTGCTTCCTGAATACGATTTCATTGTAGTAGGAGGAGGTAGCTCTGGAGCTGTAGTAGCCAGCCGATTGTCAGAAATACCAGAGTGGAAAGTCTTACTGATTGAAGCAGGTAAGGAACTTTTATAAAATTATGAGAAATAACATCTTCAAATAAACTTACAATGAAAACTGGTTAGTTGGCAGAGCACTGACAATTCACCCCCGATGGAAGAACCGCTTAAGAGGTTCTACAGGAGTGACCAGCATAGCGGACACAGGATACCACCATGAGTACAACCCTTACAGTCCTGAAGCAAACAGACTCCTCCTGCAGTGATAATATGAAACACCTTTGATTATGTTTTTCTTTAGTTCTTTAGTTCAATATTTCTTCTCCTGATTTTGAATTTTTTATAAAATATACAAGCTTTTAATAACATGTACCTAATTACCACGTATGTCCATATCAAGACTAACAACATAGTTGAATATTTAGTATATTATCCATCGGTTTTGTATATTTGATTAATTCTATGTATTGAGGTAGTGAGATTGTATCGCTGCTATACCCCGGGGATATCATTACTATCAACTTAATGAGGTGTGTTTAGTGTATAAAAAATAAAATTATAACTCCCAAATGTTATTCAATGAATATTTAGTGTTATTTTATATCTGTTTGATATAAAATGAAAAACCAATATTAAAATTTAATTATCAAAAGTAAAAAATAAATTTTAAACTTTAAAAGTATTATAAATGATTGAATTTAAACCGTCACTATATATAAACTAAATTGTAGAATTATTTTTTGAATACTTAGCATTAAGTATTAAATCTTAGATAAAAATAATTCATTGAAATAGTAACAATATGTAGTAAAGTATGTTTTGCAGTTTTGTTATTATTTCATCATTAACATATTCTTCAACAATCTCTAACCTTCCGTGACTGGCGCTACGTTTCTGAGCATAGATAATGGCGGCGGAGTCAGAGTCTGCATACCACTTTGTCCCCCAAATGGGGGAAAAAATTATTTTATCTACGATCATAGCATAATACAAACTTTATTGATGTGAAAACCTAAAGGAGAGCTTTAATTGAGGACTGGACATATTGGGATTTTTATATTTTCCCCATTATTACGTTGGCAACAGCTTTTAGTTCCTACGGTGACATAACCAAAAATTCAAACAAACAAAATCACACGATTGACAACAAAAACGTACAAAGTGAAATTCGTGGGTTTTAAGGTAGTTTTTTGTGACTGTTACTGAAGAAAATGTCGAATCGGGCATTATTTATCAATTTTTCTTCTTTCTAATCGAGAATTGAGATCATCAAATCTAATATGTTGGAGTAAAATCTTGAAACGGGTCTTTGACAATGTTAGGTGGAATTGCCCAACACCTGTAACGCTGTTGTTCCACAATTCATCAGCATTCAGGCGGCTAGATTTGAGAACTTTGAGAACACCAAATAGAGTAGTCAAATAGGGGTGATCCAGTTTACAGCCCTAGTCCGTGAAGGAGCGTGTTTTACCCACTTAGTTTTCCCATTTTTTCTGTTGAAGTAAGGTACTCCCGAGAGCATTGTTTCTACGTCACCATTCTCAATATCTTCCTCGGAGCTAGAGTCTATTTCATGCGTTTCTATAATATCCTCTTCACTGTCCTCGTCGAACTCGTTCGGGTGGTATTCAGCAACTACGAGGGTTGTCTGAAAAGTTTCAGATACTAGAGATTTTTTCTTCAAATTAATTTTTATTTTTCTACATAGTCTCCTTGTAGGTCTATACACTTCTCCCAGCGATGCTCCCATTACTTCAACCCGTCGAAATAGTACGCGGCGTCTTTCTCTGCAAAATAGTTGTTTACTAAGGTGATGGCCTCCTCATTCGACAAAAATCTCTGTCCTCCGAGCGCAACTTTTAGCTTAGGAAACCAAAAAAAGTCGCTTGGAGCTAGATCTGGTGAGTAAGGAGGGTGGTAAAGCAGTTCAAACTGTAATTCGCGGATTTTCGTCATGGCAACCGCTGAGGTGTGAGACGGCACATTGTCTTGGTGAAACAAAATTTTTTTTTCTGCAAATTTGGCCGTTTTTCCGCAATTTCTGCCTTCAGCTTGTCAAGTAATGATGCGTAGTATGCTCCTGTAATGATTTTTCCTTTATGAAGATAATCGATTAAGATAACTCCATGACTATCTCAGAAAACAGTTGCCATCACTTTTCCAGCCGAAGGAACAACCTTTGCTTTTTTTGGAACCGATTCCCCCTTCGCAGTCCATTGTTTTGACTGTGTTTTTGTTTCTGGAAATGTCCATTCGAACACGTTTTTGGTCCAAAGTGAGCAAACGCGGCACTCAACGCGCGGACAGCTTTCTCATGCCTAAATCTTGATTAAATATGTGACAAACACGTTCTTTGGACATATTTATAACATCTGCTATCTCTCTAATTTTAATTCGACGGTTGCCTAGCACCATTTGGTGAACTTGAGCGATATTATCGTCAGTGGTTGCAGTTTTTGGACGTCCCGAACGTTCATCGTCACCCAAGCGGGTAAGGCCACGTTTAAATTCAGTAGCCCAAAATTTCATGGTGGTAAATGATGGTGCAGAGTCCCCGTACACAGCGTCCAACTCGTCTTTGATTTGCGTAGGCGTATTGCCTTTCAAAAACAAATATTTATTGACAGCTCGATACTCGATTTTTTCCATTTTCATAAAAACACTCACATCGACTCACTCAAATGATTGTCAAACAACAACTGCGCGTCCAAAATAGCTGAAATTTTAGTGAGTACTTTTCAAAGCATGCGCAAACACATTCCCCAACTTTTGTTTACGAGTGCTGCCATCTTCATATTGAGGCCGGAAACTTTTCAGACAACCCTCGTATATCTTCATTGAGGCACTCTAACATCAGTCACTGTAAGCGCTCTTGCTCTTTTTCGTGTGGCGTCATCTAGTACAATAATAATTATTCAGTACAAGTAACAATTTTCAGAATAATATTTCTTACCTTTCATGAAATACGAAGAAAAAGCTACAAAACTTTCAAATTTCAATCTGTAGAATATTTATGTATTTTTTACTGGCGGTGGATTCTCAGTCTGCATTCAGGTACCAAAAGTAAACGACTGCACTTTTGTATGGCTTACGCTACACTGACGACCACTACAGTAAACTCTAGGAATACAGAGTGCGGTGAGGTGGTTTGGGAGAAGAAATTAGTTGCGGAATGTGAGTTCGCGAGCCAGTCACGGAAGGTTAAATTTGTTTATAAAACAATCTTCAATAAATGTTCCAATGAAATCTTCCTAAAAACCAACAATCTATGAATGGTAAAATAATAGTCTCAAGTAAACTAAATAAATTATTATATTGTTTTTTATAGGCCTGGATGAACCCACTGGTACCCAAGTTCCATCGATGTTTTTTAATTTTATCGGCACCTCTGTTGATTGGGGTTACCTCACAGAACCCGAAACGCAAGCCTGTCTTGGTGAAAGCGGACGAAGATGTTCTTGGCCTCGAGGAAAAGTGAGTATATATCCAATCGAATATTAGTTTGTGTAATAAACTATTTTTCTTCAAATGACATTAAAAGCGGCCTTTTAATGACACTTGGCAGGCTTAGAAGTTGTACTTTTAATGCCTAGGCAGAAAAGTTCGTTGTTAGGCAACCTTCCAAGTAATAATTTAAATCAAACTGGTTATTAAAATTGACAGTGACATTAAGAAAACTCAAACTGATGCTGATTATAATAAAATCTTATCTAAGGTGGTGATCATTGCATCAATTCATCATCACTTTGCAGTAAATCCATTTCTTACATGACAGCTTTTTAAAATTGACAATGACAAAGTAAACAGTAAACAAACATATTCAAAAAACGTCATCAATTTAATAATAATTTTAATTTAATACATTTTTGGTGAGTTTTGGGTCATTTATTTTATCACTATTGTTTCCTCATTTTATTTTATATTTTTTTTTCTGATTTTTAACTATATAATAATTCGTTTTCGGAAAATATTTAAACAAACAATTTTATGTGTTTGATTATAATGTAACCTCATTAATGTTAAAAGTTTTGTCTTCCCATGACTATGATGTTTCACTTTGTTGACTTTGTAATTTCTGAAACTGTTTTTTGTTTTATTACCTTTTTGCAAAATCTATATTTGTATTATCTATCGTTGCCACTAGTTTCTTTCGTTGCCCTGATGACGTCGAAATAAATCGACGAAACGTCGGCCAAAATTTGGTTGGTTTCTTAATATGGTTGTCCTCATACCCGTAAAGAAGAACTACACTTTTCAGAAGGACGTTAACTGTCAAAAGAAAGTCAAAAGAATTAATTTTAACAATTTTCTGAAATATACTAATGGGCATCAACGAAAGCGTTAAAGTTAGTTCCTCATGCATGAAAATAGTGCATATTACAACAACCAGATAAGTCAAACTATGCAAAACACGTTTGTGAACATCCAAACTCACTCATACATACATGAAATCCAAATATACATTATTTGTAATAAAAAGCAAAATTTAGATTTTCTTGAACAACTCGAAATAAAAAGACATCTAGTAGTTGTTAATGAGCAAATAAATCTTGGAAGTTCTCCACTATTAAACTATTTACTTTGAATCTTTATTTTATACATAAATAAAACAAATATTAAGTTATTGTAAATATCAGCATGATATAGTTTTTCCTGGTTTTTCTATATCATTGTTATTTATAATTCTTAATATTATTTTTATTATTTATTTGTTTAATTGACCACCGCCTATGCTAATTTAGCTGCCGTCTTCCGTTCAGCAATTTTGACTCTATAATTGGTCTAGTGATATTTCTGTCATGGTTAAATAAAGATACAGCATTGTACATGCTGGATGCCATCCAGCACCGAAGTCGATGACCTCATTGGATATCCAAAAAAGGCTACTAGCGAATAAGTAAACATAAAAAATCCAAAAATTCATTTTGGGTCATCATAAAGTGCAGATGATCGAAATACTTGATATTCTAAAGGTATTCCAGAACTTTTTTGGAAATTGGTATGGCAATTGACCAAAGATTAAAACAAATTGATAACTCTGAGCAGTGTTTTTGAAGCCATTCAATAATAATAAATCTGAATTTTTTCATCAATTTGTAACAATGGATGAATCTATAAATTTATTTAGAAGTAAAATGTACAGTCAGACGAGTGAACCGAATTCAAACCTGAGAAAGATGCAACAAAGTTATGTCCAAGTTGTCCAAGTTATGACGTTTCTTTTGAGATGAAAACAATGATAAAATTATTTGAACTGGGCTTCGAATTGCTTCCGCATTCACTATACTCTTCAGATATGGACCAGTTACTTCTTCATGTTCTCAGATAGAAAAGAGAAATATGACGACAATGAAGAAGTGATCATCTAGAATAAAGCATGGTATTATAAGACGCCATATTCGACCTCGGTGGTAACTATTTTGAGTACTATTAGAATTAAAATATGTATTAATAAAACAACTGAAAAAGTGGAAAATTGTTTCCCCCTGCACCCAGGGTAAGGAAACTTAACCTTCTAAACTTCTATACCAAGCTTGACCGTTTCCACTTTTTCAGTTTTTTTTTTATTGACTGCACCTTATAGAAATTATTTCTTGTATTTTTATATGTATTAATAAACTATGTTCAATCAACCAGGCAATTTAAAGATGGGTATTCACTTTTTTAATAAGATCAAAATTTTTACAATTTCATTGCAGGGATACTTCTATTTTTTGGGCTGAATTGACCGACTAGTGTAACTGTAAATATTATTGTGTTGCTAGTATAAACAAATTGTTTCATTTTTTATGCTGACATATATTTCTGTTTTGATTGGCAAATGTGCAATTACTCAACTATATTAGCGTATAGAATATTGAGTAATACCGAAATTCTAAATGTAAACATACAAGTTTGTGTTTAATTATACAATTTAGATGAAAAAATGCTTGACATAAAATCGACATCAAATAAAACCTACGCTCTATAAGGTACCGCATAAACATGTATACGTAGATGGAAAGATGAGGAAAAAACTAAGTACGTTTATTTAAAGCAGTAAGGTATTTTTATATTAATCGTTTCCATGCAAATGTAATCATCATAATACCGGCTGTTTCACGCTGAGCTTACACTTAAACTAATATATTGTTATGATTCACTCTGTTTAGATACTCAATAAATATAATATTAAAATTTATTTTATTTAACATATTTGATACACCTGGTATAACACATTTGATTAAGTCACTTAACAACACAAAATAAAATAGCATCAACAGAATTTAATTTATGTAAACCAATCAAAAGGTTGTGACTGTCAAATGTATGATGAATTATAAGTAATAAGACAATTATTACTTTTTACCAATAAAAAAGGAGTGTTCTGTTTTAATATTACAAAGTTTCTGTACATAATTTAGTACAAAAAGCTTAATTTAAGTAAATTAGTTATATATGTCAAATGATGACAGACAATTATTATCCAATTAAAATTTGTTTATCATGTCAAAAAAAAAAAAAATGGACAATTATTATTGGAAGATGGTATCCAAGAGGAAACTAAGGAGGTTGTTGATTCCAGAGAGGCTTGGGGGGTCTTGCATGTAAGAAAATTGGTGAGAAAAATTTAATGAATATTTTGAGAAAATCAGAGAATAAAATACCAAATTATAATAAAAGTAATATAATTCGATAGGAAGGACTGTAGAATGTATGGTCCATAGTTCCAGTGAATCTACAACAAGTTTTGCAAGAATTGGTGAGTGAAACTTATATGAGAATTTATAACTTACCTACCTACCCGTTCGAGTTTGGATTCAGTGTAATAATTCCAGGCGGAATTATATACAACAACACATATTATTGTAATTTACAACAAATGAACGTTATTTTCGATTTCCATTTGGTATAAAAGGTGTAGCCGCCAGAGACTTCTTTACAGCTGAAAAATAGTTATCAGAGTATCAAGCAGTGCCAGAACAAGGTTAACAGTGACTTAACAGGTTATTTGCGTATATAAAAGGTTAGTGATAGGATAAGATAGATTTAGGTTGTTCAATTAGTATAATTATTTCTTTACCTTATAAAGGGTGACGTCATTCTACGAATTTCAACAGAATCTCGTTTAAATCTAAAACTTTTTCTCTTCTCCATTTTAGTAACGTTAAACTTTCAAATTAATATAATTCACACTATTGCCACATCGTATTTTTAACGAGATTTTTCTTTACATAGTTGCCATTGTTACAACAACATTAAAATTGTAATCAGATATTAAAACAGACATAATAGTAATTAAATTTTATTGTTGAGTTCATTCAAACTGAATAAATTATATATTCGTTATATAAGTCACAACTATACAAGTTAGTTTATGTTAATTCAGAAGTAGCGATTCTATTGGTAATGGTGGTTGCATATCTCTGAACTCTCCCTTTGATTAAGATGTTTCAAGCAAACCGACTGAGCACAACATATTGAATTAGAGTAAGCAACAATTAAGGTAATTATTGATATTTGCATCCATATCATTGTTAGCCGGAGTAAAATAATGAACACTCATCATCACATGTATAGACAACTCACATCACACATTTACCTTGAACCACGCATTACAATACAACACTAGTATTACAAATTTAAAACTCACACACACGCTACATAATAATATATACCATATATTTGGGACTAAAAGGGTTACAAATTGGCGCCCAACGTGGGGCCAAAAGGCAGGGAGCCAATTTGTAACTAAAAAACTCTCCAAAAGAGATCCCGGCTAAGAGACCCTCTCCAGGGGGTGGTTCGACTCCAAGTTAATGCTCACTATAGGAAGGATTGGGATGTATAAGTAATAAGGGCGCCACTATCTTTTGAACGTTATCGATTAAACAAAAAATCTACACAAAAACTAAGGTGAGAAAGATAGAAACACCTTGTAATTACTTTAATTAAACAACAAATAAAGAAGCTACTTGAAATAAAGACCGACCACGCTACACCCTTAAGACTTATAGTCTAAGGTATACAAATGAAACTGTTTTTTAAAAATATAGATTATTTATTGAAAATGTAAGTACTTGCTGATAATGAACTGGAGTTGTAAAAAGAGGACTTAACTTTAGGTTTCTGTGCTGTCTAGGAGGGCGGCTTCAGCTTCTTTGTGGAGAGATGAAAGTTTCTTTAATGGTTCTGGCTGCTTGGGATGTAATAGTTTTCTTAACAGCTCAGAAGTGATTTGAAGGACTGTCTTCACATAGGGACCTTCCTAAAGCGGTAACTGGGCTCTAAATTTAGCGGTATCTTGGCGGTAACTTGACTCCAACTTAGCGGTATCTTAGCGATAACTTGACTCCAACTTATCGATAACTAAGCAATAACTTGGCTCCAACTTAGCGGGTTGTATCTTTCAACAACCAAAAAGGAAATTCACAAGAGGAGGTACTTCAAAGTTTTTCTTCACTCTTCAGTAGGCCTCTTGGTCGATGAAAGGAGCTATAGTTACCTTACGGGTCTTTTAAATAGTCTTGCTCAAAACGGAAATTTAGTTTATGTCATTTGTCAGAAGAAATGCGTTCGTTATTCAATTGCAAGCGAGGGACGCGTTCTTTGATTGGCCTCGTACAAACAGATAAATAGTTAGCGTCTATAAGCGGTGTCTCGTGTACAGTAGCATTAACAGTGAATCGGGGTCGGTTTTAACGTTAATAATAGCGGTATCGTTTACGGTCGGTAATAGTGCAAGGTGACATGACGATAGAGATGTTACAAATTAAAAAAAATATAAGCAACTCCTGGGGAGAATGTAATTAAAAAAATACTATTAGGAGTCGCATCCGCATATTAAATGACTTTGTTAAGCTTATTGCTCATTGATGGAATGGCAGAAAGAATGGAAAGATAACTACCAATCGGCACAGTGGACTCAGCGTTTAATTCCAAATATGGCATCACTGCAAACAAAAATATACAGACCATTTTATCACTCAGACCCTATCCGCATTCAAACCTAGAGTAATATTGTATACAAATAAAAAGAAGAATATTCGTTTGACATTTACTAGATTCTAATACTATTTTAAATGCTTGGCAACAACAGCTGTGACGTGCAACCAAATTTATACTGGACAAGGTATACGTACACATTAGTAGAAGAGATAATAACAAACAAAGCAGCCTATAGGAAAATTGTAAGATTTCCAACAGCCATAATGAGCAAAACAGAAAAGGAAGAAAGAGAAGCTCATATACGAAAGAATAAGGTTTAAAGGAAAGAGTTGGCACGGTTCTCAGCACCGACGTATACCTTCAAGGGTTTTTCGGGATCTAAGAGTGCAATAGAGAAGGGTTTTAGTGGATAAGCACTTACCATTTTGCAGGGGTTCACTCTGGCGCACTCTATCAAAAAAAGGTACAAACTTGAGGTAACGGTGCTCAAGGCACAAGAATATTTTAAGACTTAAGGCCGATAAGGGTAATTAAATAAAATATAAACGTGGAAAACAAACTCAATTTTAGTAGTATCAATTCTAAAGTTAAAGCATGCTCTATTAAAACGCCTGCTTGTGCTTGCCTCTCACTTAGATATGGCTGGGGTTCGATTCTCAACCACAACAGTTTTTTTAGTTTTTTTTTTAATATAAAGATTGTTAGCCCCCATAAATTCCTTATGGGGCGCAGGTACTGTTATTCCCGATTAAGCTAGTTCAGAGTTAATAATTAGAGATAATAGTATCTCCCGTAGAGTAGGGGGGGGTTCAATTATTTGTTAGGAAAGAAAATATACAGATATAGTCACCCTAATGAATTTAATCTAAACAAACCCAACATCAATTAAGGTCTCTGGGTGGTATCATCCAGCTCACAAAGGGTATATCACACTAAAATTTAACCTATTATATTCTACTATAAACATATAATAAATATATAGATAAATTAGTTAATATAAAATATAGTTGACACTTCGATGGTAACTTGAATGTGCCAAGTGCTGGATTATATCAGTTTAATGCTGTCAGTATGAATGATACAAAAGGAAAACATATGGTAATCTCTTACTTGTAGTTAATCCAGTTGCTGAAGAGGTACCAGTTATGAGCAAGTCTAGAGAAGGAGCTCCTACTTCTAATGAGCGTTTAAACAAAGCAATCACATGCAAACAAGGTGTGCAGCAGAGATGTGTAGGTGTGTAGTGTTGTACAGTAGGAGTAAGCAGTCCCCAGTTAGTTAGTGCAGGTGCCAAAGCCAGAAGTGGAAGAATGAAGTGAAGAAAAGCAGATTTAGAAAAAAAAATAAGCAGAAGTAGGTCTTATAAAACAGGAAGAGGTTTTTGGCCTAAAAAGAAATTTACAAATTCAATATTTTTATTTGAAATTTAAGCTTAATCCCTTATGGACTTACCGGAGGTGAAATGTGGCCAATAAGTGAGAAAGACTGGATCCAGATCCACAATTAAGTGTATTATGTAACTATTACAATGTAGTGATCCTAATGTCTTCTATTATTTTTGCTTTTCTTGGCATAAAAATCCGAAATAAAATTCGAAGTTTTAAGAAACCATGTGCTTCATTCAGAACAATGCCAAGAACAAAAAAAAAGGAAACCGGTTCAAAGTACAAAGTTAAGCCTGGTAAAGTGTGATTTTTATTAAAATTAAATGGTTGAATTGGCACTTCTGATTTGACTGAAGACTAGAAGAAGAGGCCCTCTCTTAACCTATTGAACTTTGACACTAAATGTTTTAATCTAAATAAACAATGTTTACCTATTTTTACTGATATTTAATAAATTATTTTGGTTGTGTGCAGTTATTTTATATTTGTGTTTAAGGTTGTGTTTCTATTTTATTAAAGAGAATGGTAAGGTATATTTTATTAACTTATATCTAAAATTATTAATTAGATGAACAATCAAAAGATTTAGATAGATTACAATTGAGGTTATAAATAACTTTAGTACCTATAGAGAAAACCTAAACAACTAAATGAATTTAAGGTCAAATTTATTTTTAAAAACGAACCGTAACAAGATGGGCGGAAAACAGATGTGGTGTCACACCTGCATAATTACATTAGCGCCCCTTAGTTGGTATTTGCTCTCGTTTTACTCGGACAGCAAATACAGCTACGGGGCTGCTAATATCCACTTTCCGCCCTTGTGACAGAATAAACTATTACGTACTAACTTTGTGAAAATCGTATATACAGTATCTCTTACTTAATTAACTAAACAACTTTTGACTAAATGAAGTATTTTTTCCAAGGTTCTAGGTGGGACGTCGGTGCTAAATGGGATGATGTATATAAGAGGATCTCGTAAGGATTACGATGATTGGGCAGCGATGGGTAACGAAGGATGGAGCTACAACGAAGTACTGCCACATTTTCTAAAAAGTGAAGACAACCAACAACTAGATCAAGTCGACGTTGGCTATCATTCGAAAGGTGGTCTGTTAACAGTGTCTCAATTCCCTTATCATCCACCACTGTCTAAATCAATTTTAAAAGCAGCTCAAGAGCTCGGTAATACTCTTTAATAATAAAGTAAGAAACTTATGACTACAAATAAATAAATATTGTACAGGTTATCCAATCAGGGATCTTAATGGTAGATACCATACTGGATTTACGATAGCGCAAACTACAAACAAGAACGGATCAAGAATGAGTACCGCTAAAGCATTCTTAAGACCTTTTATTGGTAGAAATAATCTTCATATACTATTAAACACAACTGTATCCAAGGTTCTTATTAACTCAAAATCTAAGCAAGCTTACGGAGTTGAAATACTACGAGGAGGTACCAGAAAGCCTATTTACGCAAGCAAAGAAGTTATTGTATCTGGAGGTGAGCATTATTGACCCTTATACTATAAGTAAGAACAAAAATAAAACTTTTGAACAAAACTTACACTTTTTTAACTCAATTACAGCAGTTTCGTTAAAAACTAGCATCGCCATATTAGCGAAACATCTTTCGTTGAAGTAAAATAGTATATTACTATATTTGTACTATACTTTTTTTACAACTGAAAGTCTGACATCTGAGTACTTTACAATTTTCATTCAATTACATTTATATTTATAGTTAAATTCTGGCAGTTATTAAATAAAAGAATTTTCTAATATACTACTCAATTCTACTACATTAGTTGAAATCGATTCTTGAGTCATCCAGCCGTTCAAAACCCCTGGAACGGATGGAATATTTCCTGTCCTACTTCAACAGGGCCAAGAGGCAATAATTCCACACTTGATCCGAATTAGTCGGAGCAGCCTTGAACTGGGATACATACCTGAAGCGTGGAGAAGGGCTAAAATCACCTTCATCCCAAAAGTAGGGAAACGGGACACTACGCACCCCAAATCCCTTAGACCGATCAGCCTCACATCGTTTGTTCTCAAAACGATGGAAAAAGCTGTAGACAATTACATTAGAACAGAAATCTTGGAACAGGTGCCACTGCACCCCCGTCAACATGCGTACCAAGCGGGAAAGTCCACGGAAACCGCTTTAATACAATTGACTGACGAAATCCAAGACGCTCTGAATAAAAAAGAGACCGTCGTATGTGCCTTTCTAGACATAGAAGGGGCCTTTGACAATACGCCACATGAGGCAGTCAAAAGAGCACTGATTGAGAAAGGAGTAGATAGAACGACTTACATCTGGATGTCGCAACTGCTATCTACAAGAATCGCACAAATGGAGGCAGGACAAGACACTATCTTCATTAATGTGACTAGAGGCTGTCCACAGGGGGGAGTTGCATCCCCGCTTATGTGGAGTCTCACTGTGGACAGTCTACTTAATCAATTGACCAGGGAAGGCATACCATGTCAAGGGTATTCCGACGACATGGTTATCCTGGCAAAAGGGAAGTATGAAAATGTCCTCTGTAACATTGTTCAAAGAGGACTGAACATTGCGAAACAATGGTGTGACTCGGTGGGACCCAGCATCAACCCCACCAAAACCACACTAGTAGCCTTTACAAGGAAAATGAAACCTAATCTAAAGATCATAAGAATAGGGGAGAACATCGTCGAGTGGAAAACAGAGGTCAAATATCTAGGGCTAATCCTAGATAGCAGGTTACTCTGGAATAAACACGAAGACGAAGTAATACACAAAGCAACCAAGGCCCTCATGGTGTGCAGGAACATTGCAGGAAAGAACTGGGGATGCAACCCACATTTTCTGCAATGGATGTACACAGCAATAGTGAGACCAATAATCACATATGGGGCAGTGGCTTGGGGAGCAAGGTCTAATCTGAGTACGACGAGGAAAAATCTCTCGAAGATTCACTGGAGCAATGGGAACTTGCCCCACTGCTGCAATGGAGGTGATTTAAAACTTAACCCCACTGCACATTCTGTTAGAAAGTGTAAGGAAGAAAACTATATATAGAATGATCAACGAAGGAATTATCAGGGAAAAACCCCTATCACTTCATTTTGATCAAACTTGGAAAATGCCCCAAGATGATATGCCAAAGAAATTCAACTTTGTGAGAAAATTCATCACAAGGTTGAGTAATAAATCTGAATGGGATGAAGACACCATACAGAATTTAAATCAGAATACCATAAAGTGGTATACGGACGGTTCCAAGCTAGACGAGGGAACCGGGATAGGAGTTTTTGAACCGAGAGCCAAATACTCAGAAAGCTTGGGCACATACCCGAGCATTTTTCAAGCAGAAGTCCGCGCCATCGAAAGATGTGTGGAATTCAATATTGGAAGGAACTACCGCAGACAAGAGATTGTGATCATGTCGGATAGTCAAGCAGCCATCAAAGCGCTGAGCTCAAATATAATCAGTTCCAAGATGGTTTGGGAATGCCTAGGCAAACTAAATGAACTAGGCCAGAAGAACACTGTCACCCTCCTATGGGTCCCGGGACACATAGGAATAGAGGGGAAGGAAACAGCAGATAAGCTGGCAAAAAAAGGAGCTGAAACCCCACATTTGGGACCAGAAGCATCTTGTGGGATCAGCAGTAGAGTAATCTTAGGAAAACTAAGGGAAAGAAAAATCCAAGTACTGGAATCAGCTGGAAGGACTGAGGCAATCTAAGATACTACTGGGGAACTATGACCAGAAGAGATCTCTTAGCTGCCTCAACCTCAGTAAAAAAAGGCTCCGAATTCTAACGGGAATATTAACCGAGCATTGCCGGTTAAGAAGCCACATGAAGAAACTAGGGTTAGCAGATGAAGCAAAGTGCAGATTCTGTGAGGAAGAGGATGAAACCTCAATACACATACTCGCAGAATGCCCTGCCTTGCAGAATTCTAGGGCTAGATACCTAGGAGCACACGAAATAGAAGAGGGGGATTTGAAGCCCGACGATGTCCTAAACTTCCTCAGGAAAATAGGACTCGAAGAGCTGCTATAGGTCTGAGAGAATATCAGAACATGGCAAGTAAGGGGAAGCACAATAGATCCTATGGGTCGCAGTGTAATTATCACCCCTGACACATACATACATTGAGTCATCACCAGTTTTTCTGTATTTTTGGTTGCTGGAGGTGCGTATTGCATTTTTGAGCAACTGGGACCCGGATTTTCTGGAGTGTTGGGCTTAATATCGTCTAATGATAATTTTTTTTTTAATTATACTCCTCATCAGGACAAATCGAAGAGATTATTTTGTCAGCAGTGGAGTTCTTTGCGCTCATGGTCTACGTAGCCTTCTGCTACTGTGGACGAGTTCCAGCCCCATGTCTCTTAAGTTGCAGCAAATCTCCCTCTGCAGCTACAAGCAGCGTTGCAGAGCTTCTACGAAAACAATGGCCTGTATATTGGGTGGTATCGGGTGGTTTCAAGAACTCAGCAATTTTTTTGGTAGGTATACTAACTTGTTTATCCAAACAACTTAACGAGGGTACATTTATTGTTCTGGAAATTAAGGAAGAAGCTTTGAAGCTTATCATCTATTAGTTTCCTTTTTTCCATGTATCTTTTACATATTTCGTACGGCTTTCCTGATACAATTGTTAAGTATTTAATAAACAAAAAACATGACAACGAGAACTGACATTAGTTTTGACATGACGGACAGCAAGAAAATGTATTGTTTATTTCGATAATAAACAGAGTTGTAATTTGAATAGTGAATTATATTTATTTATCCACCCACCAACTAAACACTGGTGTCAGAAGTGGTATAAATAAATAACGTGGTCTTTGCTCGAAGAAAAATCGAAATTCGAAATAGAAAAACTTGGTGAACCTTAACACGACGCGTGTTAGTGAACAAGTGCATTATTCTCTTCATCATGGCAGAGGCAACACTTGCAAACCACGTCCAAAGAATCAGGGAACATCCACGAGCCAGACAAAATGCTCCTGATGCCAATGTAGATTCCTCAACGCCGAATGCAGGACCTGTGGTAAAAAGGGTAACATCTCTAAGGTGTGTCGATCAAAATCAAACCAACGACGCACACATCACGTAACCCAAGAAGATCAATCGACCGACCAATTCAGCAAAATTGAGGTTATTGGGACCATCCAATCACCGGGAAAATATATATGACAGTGTAGCTGCTGCAATTTCTAATATTTCTGGCGGAGTATTACCTACTAAACTCCTCTTCAGAGTCTGACGACATCTTGAAATTCTTTAAATTTATTTTTTATGACTTATTATAATAAATTTTCAAGCACAACGACTATAAATTCACACTATGCTAATGTCAAACTTGAATAATTTTCTTGTGAAACTTTTGACAGTTCAAAATTCTTTTAATTTCAAAGCTCACTTTATACTTTCAAAGTCGACTTTATAAATTCAAAACTGTTACAAAAACCCTTCCCTTACTTTTTATAAGAGTTTTTAAAAAGTTCTATTTTCAGTCATACAAAACTGTTACAAAATGGCGGCAGGGGTTTGTAACAGTAGTAGAAATTTTTGAATAAAAAGTAACTTTTGTTAAAAAGTTTTATTTATATGTTATATCTTAGTTGATTTGACTCTTAATTACAGTTAAAATATCAATAACTCATCAGAATTGCCTGCTGATTGATAGCTTTCTGGCCAGTAAATCAGATTTGTTGTTTACACCAGCTTTGACCAGGGACCAGGAAATCATTTTCCACATCTTTAGATGTTTTAGATTTTTCTAATTCGTTCTCTTACTATTATTACTGCTTAATATTTATTATAACTAAATTGATTTTTTTTATTTAGGAGCTGTAAATTCACCACAAATCTTGTTACTATCTGGAATTGGACCAAAGGAGGAGCTCGAAAAAGTAAAAGTTCCTGTTATACATGATTTGCCTGGTGTAGGCAAGAATCTACAAAATCATGTTGCGTTTAACGTTAATTTCTTTATAAATGATACTAATACAGCAATCTTGAATTGGGCAACAGCAATGGAATATTTGCTTTTCAGAGATGGACTGATGAGTGGAACTGGTAAGGCATATTACAACTGTATTGAGAAAAAGTGTGAAGTATACTAAATTAATTAATTTCACTTTGTTAAGTTTCTATTTATTCAGGTAAATTAATAAATGCTAACAGAAATTTTAATAAGAACAATAAATAACTGCACAGTTAAACTAAACTTCCACTATTTATTTGAAATTCAAATCATCCACTATCACATAAATTAGCAGCTTATAATTCCATGATACATAGAGCATTTTCAATTCCAATGAACAAAAGTAATTTTAATAAAGAAATTGAGATCATAAAACAAATAGCTACATCTAATGGCTATCCAATACATTTGATAAATAAATTAATTAATAAGAAAGAACAAAAAATGTCACTAGAACTAATATTTCCAAAACAAACTAAAGAAATTAAAAGCTATAAAAGTATTACATATTGTGGAAATATTTCCAATGCAATTTCAAAAATAATATCTTTGGCAACATCAGCATTAATATCATTTAAAACATAAAATAGTATTGGAACAAAATTGTTAAATGTAAAAACAAAACAACCAAAATTAAAAAAAACTGGTGTTTACAAAATTAATGGTCCAAAATGTAATGCAGTATATATAGGTCAAACACAAAGAAATTTTGAAGTAAGATTTAATGAACACTTAAGAGCATATAGATTACAACAACCAGATAAGTCAAACTATGCAAAACATGTTCTTGAACATCCAAACTCACTTATACACACCAATGACATTCATATACTACACATTTGTGATAAAAAACAAAATTTAGATTTTCTAGAAGAACTTGAAATTAAAAGACATCTAGCAGATCAACAGTTTAAAGTAGTTAATGAACAAATAAATCTTGGAAGTTCTCCACTATTAAACTGTTTACTTTGATTGAGTCTTCATTTTATACATAGATAAGACATTATTGTAACATAAATATATTAAGTTATTGTAAAGATCAGCATGATATAGTTTTTTCCTGGTTTTTCTATATCATTGCACAGTTATACTGATCTTAGAGGGAAATACATCCAGGATAATCCCTTAGGGCTAATAACATCTAGGCTTTAATATTGTTATGTCTTATTACTTCCTTACTTGGTCTAGCTTTAACTCCTTATCAACATCAAGCACCTAGTTACAAACAAACAACATGTAATTTCAATATGTCAATCTGACGATGCTAGTTATAGCGAAACAGCTGTAATTGATTTTAAAGCGAATTTATCAAATAAATAGTGGAAGTTTAGTTTAACTGTGCAGTTATTTATTGTTCTTAGTAAGATGAACTTCCAAAAAGTAGAGGTTAACACAATCAATTTCAGAAATTTTAATGATTTTTTATGAAGAAACATAAATAAAATGTATTAAATGTAAAATCCAACAAATTGCGAATATATAAATTATAACAGGCATGAATGGGTAATAGCCTAAGTATACAATTAAAAAGTTACTTTCAGTGTTCATTCTTTCTTTAAATAGTTGGTTCCAGATTATTTTAGATTTAGTTATCCTTGTATGAACGAGGATGGTCTGTAAAGTTGCCAACATCAACATGAATATGACAGCAATTATTTCGGATGCGCGACTGTGTAACAATATTTTAAGTGAGTTGATGTGACTGTTTTTTTGGAAATACGTCTCAAAGAAGAGCTATATTATGTGTACGGAATGCAATTAAATTAAAACATGGCCTTGCGTTGTTGGGAAACGATGAATATTTTGCGTTTAAAAACTATATCTACTGGTGGAAACATCCAGTTCACCAAATGATACTAGACAACCAGAGGTCATTAACCTATGAAAATAATGTTTTGACATGTCGTAAACCAGTAATTTTTGGTTTTGGCCGTCCGTTACCAAAAAAATGCGCAACAAATCCGAATACGGATTAGTTACTATTTATTGTAACGTTGTAACTTTGCGTGGGTTAATAAACCACTTATATACCCGAGCTTGTCTTCTTCCCGATGATTCTAGAAGCTTCGAGGTACCTCCAAGATACTGATAGAATATTTTTCGATATTCCAGTGGCGGCGTCGATTTATTTTCGTCCAATCGGTTACAATATAAAACTTGTATACACCATTATACAGGGTGTTTCAAAAAAAGGTAACACCGTCTCTAGGATAGGTAAAAAACTGAAAAATAATTGGGGTTTGCTTAGTAAAATTTTTTTCTAACGCCATCCGTTTTCAAGATAAAGGGCGTTGAAGAAAATGAAAAATTACACATTTCTTACGATTTTGCCGAAACTGCTGGCCGAAAACCAACATATTGTCCAAATATTCTAAAAAAGGAGCTGGCTACATAAAAAGCACAAACTGTTAGTTGGTTACTCTTTTTCGATAGTTATTGAGTTATTTTTTATTTATCTTCGAAAATGAAAAATTATTACCTACATATGTACAAGATAAAGGTGTAATTTACAACACATCCACACATCCTGTGTCACCAAGACAACAAACCGTCACATCTCAGTTGCTACTGTGGTAAAAATCCACAATTTACGTATTGAACTACTTAAAAATCTCATTTACTCACCACATTTAGCCCTAATCGGCATCTTTTTCTTTCTTTAACTAAACATTGCAGAGATTTTTATCAAATACAGAGGCAATTACAATTATTTTAGAGAGTAAAACGTCAACTACTATTTGGACGTGTAACAAATGGAAGCATCGCACGAAGAGCTACAAGGAGACTATAATGTTGAAGTATAAAAAAACGATAAAACTTGAATATTTTCAGAAATCATGCTCGTAATTCTAATTCAGTAGGTGGTTATAATTTAAATAACTCTCATGATAACGGTTACTACCCACTGAATAAGCCAATTATCCACGAGCAAAAAATTGTAAGGACATAATTGGCATTTGATCAGTTTGAACAAGTCAGTTTCAATGTTAAATTTACAATAAGATAAAAAAAAATTTCTTCATAAATTCAGTTTTCAAGCTCTTAATTGAAGGACTAAATCTAGCCCGGTAATTTCTTTTTAAGGTGTATCTGAAGTAACTGGTTTTGTTAATACTAAATTTCAAGATCCAATGGAAGACCATCCCGATGTACAATTTTTCTTCGGTGGATTTTTGGCAAACTGTGCTAGGACGGGACAAGTGGGTGAACAAATAGATAATACTTCTAGAACGGTTCAAATAATACCCACTGTTATCCATCCCAAAAGTAGAGGTAAGGTTAAGAAACAAAACCATTTTTGCTATTGTATTCCATATTGACTTTACAGACGACTCTTTATAGTCTTCGCCATTGCCTTTTTTCTTATTAAAGGCGTAATCCTCGAGAATTTTTACTAGTTCCGTTATTGTAGTACATTTTTCAAATGTAAAATTTGTCGCCCGTAGGAACTCCGAGAATTGGTTCCAACTACAGCTTCTGGACTTCTGCATGTTCAATGGGGCAATTTCCGAAACCAATTTTCTGATTTCTTCGCCTGACTGGCACCCGAATCTTGATATTTCGTCTGGATTAATTATTTCTTTTCAAAATTATGAAGACGCTTCAATAACGTTTGTGAAACTGACAACCATAGAAATACCAGACATCTTAGTAACGAATCTGTCATAATTTTGTCAGTGAGATATTACTTATTGTCAATATGAAACGTACCTACTGTTGCTATGCATTTTTTGTCAGTTAAAAATAGTCTAGTGAGATAGTCTCAAAGACTCATTAAGCTGTATAGTGATTCCTCCTCGTATAGCTTATAGTCGTAGGCTTTTCTTCATCATTAGCTAGAAATCTATGTCTTGAAGTACCTTAACATTCACCAAGAATGTATTTGGGGGTATCCTCTTCTTCCTGACAAAATCTGCATAAAGAACTATCTGCCATTTTAAGCGCGTACTGAGATTTTTGAGCCTATTGTGCCCTGTTAAAACACCTACGAGTTTTCTTGTATTGTGTCTTTTATATACTATGTTACTTTTGACGTTGGATCTGTTATCAATTTCTGTCTGAATCCTGGTGAGCTTGTCCACCATTATTGACTTTGTTATTGTACATTTATTCATGTTGTAACATGATATGTTAACTAAAAACGTAGTATTTTTAAATTAATTATATGGCTAACACTAACACCATCTATTGTATAGCGTTCTTAACATGTTAATTATTATAAACGATTCCTGTCAGTAATTCCAACTTTATACACGATCTTTAATGTGGCTTAGTCCAATACCTTAAACCACGATTCATTCTTTTATTGTTATTGGTGTTATACACAGGTATGTTTTTTGATTTTTATTTTTGGTAAAAAATTTTAAATATAATTTCTATAAATCTTGACAGTACCTACTATATAATCAGATGAGAATTTTCATATTAATAGTTATTTTAAGTATATTTTGAGGGCAATTTAAAAGTAATAATTGTAAATTTTTTTATAAAAAAATACAAAATGGCGAGTTGAGTACTTTTTTTGAAATTCTAATTGTTATATTAATTTATCTTTTGTTACTACTGTATTTTCTGTCATTTATCCTAATGATAAATGTAAATTTCGGAATACGCTGTTTTGTACTTTTTGTACGGAAAAAAAAAAATAAACGAACACGTGGCTGATGCTGACAATTTTTCACAGCATTGGAATATACAATACAATTTGTAATATTAGTTGGTCGTTGGGCGACAATTTGTAACCAAATTATTACGTTTAGCGTCAATTTGTGATATGATTTACTGTTGATAGTGAATTTATAAAATTATTTAGTTAACTTTTAAAAAATAACTATATACCAAAAGAAAAAATGTAATTTACAATAAAACAAACATTAATCTTAATTTCGTCTTTAATTAATTGTAAAAGATATTTCAATAATTAACAAAATTTATAAATGTTTATCACAGCAAAAATTATTATAGTTAAATACCTCGGCTAGGGGTGAGTAAGTTCATTAGCTCTGACTATAGTACAATATTTGTTTCTTTAAGAAATTATAAGGGCTGAAGAAAGTTGTTTTAAGCTGTTATTTAAATAAGTATCATAAGATGACAGAAAGATGTCAGAAAAAAACTGTCTATGAAGATAAAAAAATGAAAATGTACCAAAAATATGAAAATGTACCAAAAGATAAATAGATTTCCTTGGTGCTTAAATGAATGAAATTGAGAATACGTTACAAAAAAAATAATCCGCAAACAGTTCTTTACAAAAACTTATTCTAATACAGTTGACGATAGGTACTAAAATGATTTTTATATTACGTTTAAGAAATAAAGAAAAACGAGACAGCTGTATAATATTATAAATGCATTTACGTTGGTCGACTTATCTTTTTTTTACATAGGATCCGTTGGTTGATCCAGGAGAGGGCTGGTCCAGTAAAGGGTTGGTCTGATGAACCGTCCACCAATGTAGAACCAATCAGTGTAATCTCTTTGAAATTTGTAGTGTCTTTTAAATTGAAATTTGTCACGTCTTTTAACTTGGAATTTGTACGTCTTTTAACTTTTGTAACGTCTTTGGTATTGTATATTCCAATGCTGTGTATAACACCAATGACAATAAAAGAATGAATCGTGGTTTAAGGTATTGGACTAAGCCACATTAAAGATCGTGTATAAAGTTGGAATTACTGACAGGAATCGTTTATAATAATAAGAACGCTATACAATAGATGGTGTTAGTGTTAGCCATATAATTAATTTAAAAATATTACGTTTTTAGTTAACATATCATGTTACAATGTGCAACATATATAATCTAAACACAATGTAACTTATGTTTTTTTTGTTTTTATTACATTTCAGGATCTCTCCGATTAAGAGACAACAATCCTCTGAGCCATCCGCTCATTTTTGCCAACTACTTTACACATCCCGATGATATAAAAGTGATAGTTGAAGGAATTAAGGTGGCTTTAAGGTTATCTGAAACTAAAGGTGATCATGTTAACAGTGTTATTTCTTATAATTTCTGAAATCGTTAAAATTAGTATATCTGTAACAAACATAATTTAATTTTTATAGCATTAAAAAGATATGGCATGCAATTGGACAGAACTGTTGTAAGAGGATGTGAAAAATTATCATTTGGATCTGATAATTACTGGGAATGCGCTGCTAAACAACAAACCGGACCAGAAAACCATCAAGCTGGAAGTTGCAAAATGGGACCATCCACGGATCCTTTGGCTGTGGTCAACTCTGAATTACAGGTCTGTTTAAACATTAAGTGTTAGCATGTTGTTCCAAAAAACATTATTTAAAGAATTTTATAACAAAGTTATTTATGATTCAGGTACATGGTATAGACAGATTGAGAGTAATTGATGCTAGTATAATGCCCAAAGTTACGTCAGGCAACACCAATGCTCCTTGTATAATGATAGCCGAGAAAGGTTCAGACGCGATAAAATCAAGATGGTTGACACCTGAAGCTGGATATTTCTATTCCAATATTCCACACCAAAGAAACGAGAAAAAATGGGGGCCGTGGTAGAAACTGTCACTAATAATATCACAAGAGCTTAAATTATTTCGGGAAATTTTTTTAGGGCACGCTTGGCGACTAATTTTCTTAAAATATTTGCTCCCGAAAGATAATTTCCTGGAACAATTTAAGCTTGAGTGGTATTCTGTAAGAAAATTTCACACCATAATTTGGAAAAAAAAATTTAACCTGACATCTGTCTCAAAGCTTAATAATTAGGTACTAGTTTAAACGTCTGTATCATAGAGAAATACTTTTTATTTTTATTTGTCTATGGTCTGTACGTTGAGCGTTCTCTATGGTTTCAGCTGTCAAAAAAATGTCTGAAAATTTTCTTAGTTGCCATGGTAATTAACATGGTAACTTATTGGTTAAAAAGTAGAGGTGTGAGATTTTCTTTGTAAATATTTATATATATATTTTTTATTTATATTACAATTAAGTTATAACCCATAAGTATAATGTCAAACAATATAATTTTATATTTTTGTATATATTATGTAAAATTAATGGTTTTTTTATTTAATAAAAGGACACAATTTTTAATTAATTTATTTTGAGTTTACACAAAATTTAATCATTAAGTGAATATCTTTATAGACCATTATAGTTCTTAAAATGGAGTAAAGAGTGTGGTAATGAAGATGGTGATTTATTTTACATTATTTAATGTAACATAAGATCAGAAATATCTTATAAACTTCTTTAAGTACCATTAGAATCCTCCTCTATTTTCTATATTTTATTTTATTATTTTGCAATCCATTGTCCATTCTTTCATTTTATATTCAAATGATTTTAATTTTGTTGCAATGTTAGGTTTGGTTAGGTTCTATATGAGTGGTCGTTTCACGTCCCTTCCACTGCGACCTGAAAGATCTATTGTGGCTCACCCCTAGGTTATAGTCGTTCTATCAGCCCTATGCCTCTAATGAAGCTCATCAGGGTCGTTGGCGACACTTCCATGAAGTCATTGGGCTCAAGTTGATGCAGACCAAATTTATTGATCCTTATTCTCTCGAGCTCTCGGCAGTTACACAAGATATGCTCCACCGTTTCATCCTCAGCCTGACAGAATCTGCAGTCGGCACTCTCTGCCAGTCCAATTATTTTCATATGCCTATGAAGACAACTGTGTCCAGTCAGTAGTCCTTTTATTATTCGTAGGTCTTGCATGCTCGTATTCAGCAGCTCCTGCAGGTGCCCAAAGTCTTGAAGGCACTTCCAAACTAACTTGGAGTCGATCCGATTTGATTCCACTGACTTTAGTGCCGCCTGGCTATTGGAAATGATTTTTATAGTTTTTTTCCCGCAGTCACGACTGCAGGCATATCTCCATTGCGAAAACCTCCGCTTGAAAAATTGTGGATAGGTTACCCAAGTTTCGGCTCAGGTCCACCTTTGGTTTCCCTCCATGCACCCCAGCTCCAACACCTCTCTCGATCTTAGAGCCGTCCAGTACCAACACTGGTCAGCCATTATAAGATTCAAACTATTCGTCTCCCATTCGTCCGTTCCTGGGAATAGGACGGTAGTTGTATTTAGGTTGCATTGCATCTGGTACCATCTCCAGTATCGGATGATTTTTTATTATCTCTCCGGCACTGCTCTGCCCTGCATCCTGACATTTCACTAGTCTTCTGTATGCACAAGCCATCGCCTTCCTTTCCATCCAGATATGGAGTGGAGGAAGATCTATCAGAACTTCGATGGCAGCGGTGGGAGTGATAGACATAGCTTCCGTTATGATTAAGCATGCTTCCCGTTGAAGCTTATTCAGCTTCTCCCTGGTGGTCTTTTGCTGACATTTAGCCCACCAGGCCGGAGCACCATACGTAATCATAGGCCTTATTACTGTCAGATATAGCCAATACATTTGTTTGGGTTTCATAGCTTGGGATAGCTTTGCTGTACTGCAAATGTTCTCTACATGAGCTTTCCATGAAAGTCTTTTATCACCAGCGTAACCCCTAGATATTTAAATTGATTGTACTATCCCTTACTTTTTGGAAGTCCATCTTATTAAGAATAATAAAAAACTCCTCGTTTTAACAAAACTTCCACTATTTATTTAAAAAATCATAATTAATGAAATAATCAACGTTTTTGTCAAGAAACCAATCAAAATCTTCTGAATTGAAATTGTGGCACGGTTTATTATCAATATTAAGGGCTTATATAGGTTCGATATATTTTTTGAGTCATCCACTAAAAATTTTAGGTACGCTGCAAACTCAAAAGTCAAATCGGAAAATAACGGACACCCTATTATATACATTGTGTAAAAGCCAAATGGAATAAATTCATTATTTCGGTTACTGTACATATTTATAAAAAATCCCGAAACACGTCCAATTTAAATTATAACTTGACATTCTTTAACGTGAAAATGCAACCCCTACCTTCAACCCCCTTAGAATGACAGGTACAACCCCCGATTTTTTAAATGGGAAGTTTAGGCTTGTGATATATCATTTGAAAGGTCTCTTCATTCTCTATTCAAAAATGTTATTGTTTTTAAATTTAATGCAAAAATTAACATAAAAAAAATTAATATCATGTTGTTACCGAAATTCGCTACAATACAATCACAAACTAAATTGTAATGCAAAACGTAATAAAATGTAGAACACGAAAAAGAACTATGAATGTTAATGAAGTAGATGTTCAAAATGTTCTCCGCGAACGTCTTGGCAACATCCTAATCTCAAATAAAACTGTCTTCTAACATTATTTAACATATCAGGCGTGATCGACCTAATCACAAGCGTTATTCGTTCTTTTAAGTCATTTAAATCAGAAGGTTTAGTTTTGTACACATGGCTCTTCACATATCCCCATAAAAAGAAATCTAATAATGTAAGATCAGGTGATCGCGCTGGCCATTCAATCGATCCTCGCCTCCCTATCCACCGATTGGGAAATATTGTATCGAGGTACTGCCGGACATTAAGTTGGTAATGTGGTGGTGCTCCATTCTACTGAAACCATATCGTATTCGCTGGAACTTGAGGGTTACCTGGATCAGTATATAAATTTGCCAACGTCGGAATGACATAATTTTTAAGTAGTGCCAAATAATTGTTGCCATTCAAGTTGCCCTCAATAAAAAAGGGACCAATGATATTGTTCCCTACAATCCCTGCCCAAACATTAACCTTTTGGTCCACGGATTTTCCGTGGACCAGTCGCGGCAATTTTGCCGATTAGCATGACCGTTAAGTAAAAAAGTACACTCATCAGAAAACATAACGTCTTCTAATAATATTATCCAACATGTCCATCATTTGCTCACAAAAAAAAGTTCTCCTATCAAAATCGTCTTCCATGAGCTCCTGAGTAGGTATCATCTTATACGGATGCAATTTATTTTCTTTTAATATATTTGCTATCGGTGTATGGCTAGCATTGAATGTAGTGGATGCCTGCCTACTCGATGTATGTGGGTTTTCTTGAAACTCAAGCAACACATCTAGTTTGAGTTCATCACTCAGTGCATTGGCAGATGCTTTTTTTATCTGCCTTACATGACCAAACTCGCGAAACTGCTTTTCTATTTTACTTATTGTTCCTTGGGATATAGGAAATTTCTCATGAAATAGGCGAGTTACTTCCTGTTGTGTTCGGATGTTATCTCCGTAACCAATCATTTGTAAAACTGTTATTTTATGCATTTCCGTTAATCTAACCATTTTCAGAATTGGATTGAACAAACTTTATTATACTTAAATTACAACAATGACAACTTAAATAAAACAATTTACTACTGCTTGTTAAAATAGCGTTGCCACGGAAATTCTTTAAAGTTTTTTAATGGTTACCATCTAAAAACCACATTGCTATGGTTTTTGTTCACTTTCTCATTATCAAGACGTAAACGGGAAATAAGTTTTAAGTATATTGTAATAAGTTTCGAGTATATTTTAGCGAATTTCGGTAACAACATGATTTTAATTTTTTTTGTGTTAATTTTTGCATTAAATTTAAAAACAATAACATTTTTGAATAGAGAATGAAGAGACCTTTCAAATGATATATCACAAGCCTATACTTCCCATTTAAAAAATTGGGGGTTGTACCTGTCATTCTAAGGGGGTTGAAGGTAGGGGTTGCATTTTCACGTTAAAGAATGTCAAGTTATAATTTAAATTTGACGTGTTTCGGGATTTTTTATAAATATGTACAGTAACCGAAATAATGAATTTATTCCATTTGGCTTTTACACACTGTACCTTAATTGTTCAGGAGGCAACTATGGCCTTGTAAGCCGAAAGTGCTCAGTTACCGATTATTAATACAACTGCAAACTTGACCTCATATTTTTCTAAATACAAATGTACTAATTTCGAATGGAAAATTAAACTGTTGTTTATGTTGTATGCTAAATAAAGATTTATACTAATTGTAATTTGTTGTTCTCAAAAAATATCTTTTTTAGAATTGCCGTAGAAGATAAAATTAATTATAATTTATCGGTATCATGACTAGACTTCGTATTTTTCCACTATTTGAAGTCAATAATATATATGTTGTGTACAACATATTTAATATTAACATTAACAAAGTTCAAGAATGTTTGTATAATAGTTATTCTTTAAGCAACACATTCCCTAACATCAATAATATAATGTTCAAGAATTTTTTTTTATAAATACATCCTTTACCACGTACAAATAAATACAACTATCCAACTAGATATATTAAAAGCAAACAAAGATATTGTTTATATTGCTGATGAGTAAATAAAGAATACGGTAGTTAAGTTATGAGTTTATCTATTATGGTATTAATTGATTAGAATACTAATTAAAATTCTTAGTAATAAACACAAAAGAATAAATAAAATACTTGGTAAATTAATTGTTCTTTAATAGTCTGAAATGGTTTAATAGGTTTTAATAAATATTTAAAAATAAAAAGCATAGCTTCTTTATTGTAATGAAATTATTTTTCCATTATTTTATACAAAAATCCATCTCTTTTGCTTTTTGCTATTATAGCTGAAGGTACAATAAAAAACAAACGTATAATCTGCAACATATTCTAAAATTTTTATTGGCTTACGATTGTTTTATCCAACTTTTAATTTTTAAGGTTTCTCAAATATTAAAAAAAAACTAATTCAAGATGTCCTCAAAATTCGTCTTGTCTTACGATAGGTTATGACTTCTGTGGTTAAAGTATTACTCAGTGAATTAGAAAAATGATTAGAAAAATAGAGACAGGAAGTAAATTAAAAAAAAATATGGTAGTAAGAAAATTCTTTTAAATTTTGTCCAAAACATGTGGAACTGCTAAAATCAACGTAAGTAAACAAATGATCTGGTGGACAAAGAAATTAAAAGAAGAAACAGTAGAGAAGGTACTTTAGTGACAAAATTGCAAAAATGTGAAAAATATAAAAAAATCCAAAAAATATATAAAAGAAATAGTCAAAAACAATAAACCTAACCTACCCAGCCTTTTTTGCCACCTATAGTATAAGAAAATAGAGCCTAAGTTATTCTGTTCTATGGCAGACAACCTGGTGAAAGGAGAAATCCACGGTTTTTTGTTGAAAGACATGTTCATCAAACTGTTGGAGTTATGGTTTGGGGTGCTATAGCTTATGGTTCGAGTTCACCTTTAATCTTGATTAGAGGTAACATGGACGCGCAGCGTTATAACTAAGAGAATTTAGGACCCCATCTTTTACTCTATCTTGAGTCCCTGGCAAATTCAACTTTCCAACAAGATAATACTCGACTACATGTCGCAAGAGTCACAATAGACTTTTTTCTACATGATGATGTCACATTGTTACCTTGACCACCAAGATCTCCTGACTTATCCCCAATTAAGCACGCGTGGGATATGATGGGTAGGAGATTGCTAAATTTGCAACGTCCTTCTCAGACTCTAGAAGAACTTCGAGAGGAGTTGGTGGTGTTCGGTTTTTTGTTTCACTTAGTACATACGAAAACAAAATGATATGTGAGTAGTTGAGTAGTTTTGTCTAAAATAACAAAGTTTGAGTCTGAAAGATAAGAATTTATCTAGCAAAATTTTACCAGACGATTGGTATGTGAGAAGATTATTTTTTGAACCATTTTGTAAAAAAACCACTTTATACAATAATTCATGGACATCTTTTCACTAAATCTAAATTCGCTCCATTTCATCTCGTGAAATAACGGGAATAGTTTTGACTTCTTTGGATAATTCTTAGCATATGAAAATAAATTTGTTTTAAAACTCCGTTGAGAACTCTACTCTTGTGTTTAATTGTAAAATACGGTTGGGCTGTAGGCTATTTTTTATGTTTATACTATTTTTTGTTCTTAACTTGGTTTTATTTTATACAAATTTTTAAATATGGTTTATAGAATTCGGTGTTTTTATTAAATGAAATTCCTTTGTAATCATATAGTAAATTATAAATATTTAATCCTAAACTCATTACAACGCAACAATTCTGGTTATTTTTTATATAATATCAAATTGAAAGTAAGTTAAAATCGATACATTCAAATAGAAGTCGAAACGCACCTTCATTGGTCGTGACGTCAAAACTCATACCGATGACAGTTTGTTTACATTTAATGTGTGGTAATTGAGAGAGTTGGACTTTTATTTTTGATTTTATTGTGAATTATTGGTTTTATTTGTGTTATGCAATCATAAAATGTCGTCAGTAGGGTTTGTGAAAGCATTGTCAAACAATTTACTATCCTTAGACATTTTCATGGTTAGGTTGGGTTGGGTTAGGTTAGGTTTCAATGCAGCTGAATTTCGAAATGTAAAAGCAACTGCGTAAGTACTTATTTTGTGCTTTTTGCATTAAAAAATATCTAACTGACTTATTTTTATGAAAATCAACAAAAAATAAAGAAAAGAGATGAATAAATGTAAATATAAAACTTTGCAAAATCTCGCAGATATACTGTTTACAATAAAATGATGTCGCTTTCAATGACACATATGAGTAGTGACGTCAACAGTCGTTTACGCGGCAAATTTCTGAATTTGAATTTGAGGATGGAATAACTATGCTACAAAATTTTTTTAATTTAAGTATTTTTGGTTTTTGAGAGGATCAAGTATGCGGGGAAACTTAATATCTAAAATCAATTTCATAATGCTTTATTCAGTATATTAAAAAAAATTGTAAATTCTCTTTATTTCTTATTTGGCATCTATGCCGTCAACCAACCTTAATAAAATAGCAATTTAGGAACCCAAATGTTTACTTGTAATCTCCAATATGTGAAAGACTATATCAACAAGCACTTTCTTGGTAAAATAACGCGATAAGAAAGTTCAAAGTGTATTAGAAGATATCTTGATCAAATAAAGAAACCTCAATATAAAGTCATAAGAGCACAAGAATATTTCAGTTTTAGTTGCTTTGCCTTTGACGATAACAAATACATTTTTCAAAATGAACAAACTAGTACTTATCGCTCTTATCGGGTTCTTAGCCATACAGGTAAGTTTTTAAAAAGGTTTATTATATTTCTTTGAAAAGTTAAAAATGGGCTTTGATTTTTGTAAAAGTGATAAATTTATACATACTAATTTGTTAGAAATAATAGATTAATGAATCAATTTTTTTTTATTTGTTTATTTCTTTGGTACTTTGGATTACTTTTATAGATGGATAGATTTTTTCCTAAGACACAATGTCTTACTTAATTTTAAATATTTTAAAAGTTTAATAATCTAGATATAACTTCCATATTTGTTTATAAGAAAAATATATGAATATCTTGGATACTTGGATGGATACTCTTTCAAATGTTATATAATTATTTTTTAATTCATATTTAAAAAAATTGTTAGGATAAATTGGCTTTGCCAGATGTTCTTCAGAAGTTCTTTAATATGATCTATCCAATTATATTTTACGTCACATTAACCTAGAGCTGAGCTTTGAGACGCATAGTGCATTTAACTAAGAAAGAGCAGTTCAAGAATAAATGGCTCCTCTTTCAAGACGAATCGTATAAGCATCTGCTTTCTACGCACATATAAGAAGAATTTAAAAAGTTTGCTTAAAGTTGTCTAATATTTTAGTTTCGAATAATTAGCTTCTAGAAATGTAGTTTATTGTACTAAATCTTACTTTGCAAATAATGTTTTGCATTTAAATTTTATTAATTTTAGATTATTTCAGATACAGATATAATTGTAAGTGTATTTATTTTTTTTTAGTGAAGATTTGGACATCCTTTTAGTTTCTCTAAAAACGAATAAGCTTTTTTATCTTTTTTAAACATAACTTGACTAATATTATAATTGTTTATAGTATTCATATCTGTTTTCTTGTTTGACATTGACCGTTGCAACTTCTTATCTACAATTTATAATTCAAACATTATTGAAACGTGTTATTCAAATGATGTAACTTTTTACTGTGTTTACTGTATGTGAATTATTATCTAAGAAAACATTTGCAAAAGTTCCAAAAATCTTTTTTTTCTTAGTCGCCATTTTATATCATAAGAATATATTGTAACTTTCTATTTTCCTTTTTAATATACGTAACTACTAAAAAATATTTCAAATTCAATTATGTTTTCAGTCCATCGAATGTAGGCCAAAAGCAGGTGCACAGCCTGTCCAAGAAGGTGATATTACAAAAAAAACTCAAGAATTCATCAAAAAGGCTGACGAAGTTATTACTGGAAATCTCCCAAATTCCCAACAAATCATTGAGAATATCGAAAAAACTGGAGAAAAGGTCGTCAGTGGTATTAAGGAACTTAACGCTGCTATTACTAAAGGGGTAAATATATTTTTAAAGAATGTTCAACAACGCAACAACCCTTAAGGTTATTAGCTACCAATAATTTTCTAGTGTCAATAAAATACACAAAATACAAAAGATAAACTTCTACTACTACGTTGGTTTTACAGCTTTAGGTAAAGCTTATCTGGGTTCACTATTTTATTCTAATTATAGAAAGTTATTTCGCTATTGTACTTCCCCATCTTGACTAATTAAGATTCTACCATCAGACTTCTTCCTTTATTGGTCTTAATGAAATTTTTGGAGAATTAAGGATTACATGTTCTTCACTCCTTTACTATTTTCTATCCATTGGATTCACAAAATTAATGAATTCAATTATTTTATGCTGGTTCAGACTACAGACTCATTTCTAGCCACCTTGTGTTGTAGATTTGCAATACAACAAATATTTAAATTGTTAATACTGACAACTAAAAATTGCAGAGTCTGATGTTTTTAGCATCTTCATTAAAAAGATTTTCATATCTTCTAAACCATGCCTCAAATGTGTCGCCGTTTTCTTGGATACTATTGCCCAAAATATCCATGCAAAACTCTTCATTGCAAATATTTTATTTCTCAGGGAAAAATAACAGTTACAAAATTCAAAGTATGATTCCTTATTGAAGCTATTTTGATTGCCAATTTAATGCAATAAAAAAGTAATCTTGAAATCAACACCAGAAAAACAACAATTTTAGTTTTTACTTAATTTGATTTATTAAAATGTGATTCCTATTAATTATTTTATTTATTACATTGCATTAATTATTTTTTAAATATTAGAATATTTGCTAATATTTTAACTTGATAACTATTGTCAGATTTTAATAACTAAATAAGATAGAAATATGCGTAGTGATAAAAATATTTTATATAAAGAGAACACAAAAAGTACTTATGAAGGTACCAAAGATATGTAGAAATAAAGACAAAATTAAAAAGTATTTTTTATCGTTCCCCGGTAAAATGCAAACATCTGTGAATGAGTTTATTATCTTTATAAAGTATTAGTTCCTTTAATTTCCAATCGGCGGAGCCACTTTATAATAGCAAAATATTGGATTGCAAAGAGTTCGTAGTCCCCCATTTTTAAAGTTTATTTTTGATTTTAGGCTCACGAAAAAATTATGTAATGTAGGTAAAAGTCCAATCTGTGTTCCTATGAAGAGAGTTTTTAAAAATTTTATTTAGGTTTTCTTGCAAATAATTGAGAAAAATGGGTAAAAACCGACATTTTATAAATTTTTTTAGAAAAAACAAAATAAAATTTTTAAAAAATCTCTCCATAGGAACACAGATTGGGTTTTTACCTACAGTACATATTTTTTTCGTCATCCTAAAGTTAAAAATAAATTTTAAAAGTGGGGGACTACGAAAGCGTTTCAAATACTGATATTTACAAGGTAAATCCCCCTCTTAAACAACTAAAAGATTGAACAACATGTACTTAGTGGAACCTTCACAGACTTTACATTTTTGATGTATGGTACACCTTGTCACCATCATCAAGTCAACAGCAGCTTCGACTCTTGAGTCAAACAAAAGATAAACATCTTTTAACTTTCATATTTAATTCTGCTTTTATAAGTAATATAAATAATTGGGAAACTTTTTAAAGTATTGACCATATACTAAAAATTAAACATGAACTAGTATTTTTGATGCTAAAATAAAACTTAGCTTCTATTTTTGAATAACTTTATAGATCAGTGAAAACAAAGGACCAATCGACAACTTCCTTCAACAACTTTCGACTCAATTGCACACCGCTAACGAAAAAATCCAAAAAGACGTTTTGGGACCAAATGGAGAAAAGAAAGCCACCGAACTCAAAAACAGCTTGAGCAAACAACTTAAAGATGTAGCCGCTCAAATTGACCAATTCAACACCAGTCTTCAACCAGAAGCTGAAAGTAAGTATCAGATTTGTTAAATTGTTAATCAAGTACCTAATTTAAAATTACAACTTAGAATTAGTCTTGATATAATTTTATGCATCAGCCCCCGTTTATTAAATACGTTAGAGAACTATTAAAATAGATAAATAATAATAAGATTTGATTAAATTTTTGCCAATTATAGTGATATTTTTAATTGCAAACGGTATTATTAATAAAAATGCAGTTGTCTTTTATAATTTAAGTACTTACATTTTTTCTATTAATTTTAGAAATTACTTTCAATATGGTGGTTAAAAAATATTCACCCTTTATGATGAATACCATTGAAAGATAAATGTATATTTTTTAAGCTTTAAAATATTTAAACAATATGCAAAAATGTATTTTTTTATTTGGTTTTATCTTATTTTGTTATTTTTAGAAATCAAAAAGGACCTTCTTAACGCTTTTGACGTGTTCCTGAATAAAGCAGAAGACGCAGCTGCCAGTCTAAAAAAAGTCGTGTCTGATGCCAAAACCAATTAAATACCTTAATTATGTATAAATATTTTTTTTTAATATAATTTATACAGAAATACTTGAATTTTTATTACAAATAACTACTATTTTAACTACTATAAATATTTCAAATTTAAACCATTTTGACATTTGACCATTTCTTGTACTTTTATTTGCTGTTTTATTTTGGGGTTTTATTAAATAAAGTTTTAGTGAAAAATGAGTAATTTAATCGAAGATGAAGTAGCTCCTACCAGGCATCATTCGAAGATGCATTATTTCAGCAATACGTTGCTGAAGATGTGGAAATCAATCAATCCAGAGTCTTAAGAAGTTCTGGAGAAACAAAAGGAATGCAGTTTCAAGACGTTCCAGAAATACTTGTCTTCTAGCTAACTTTGCTATTAAAATTACATGCATGAAATAGTTTACTGATAATTTGATTAGAAATTACTATTCCAGGAGATGCAAAAAAATGTCAATCAAATTGACTCGAATAAAATCAAGTATGAACCAAGCGGATTTCGATAACTCTATTTCTATGAAATATCCTATAAAAAGACGTGCTAAGGCTGAGATATTTTAAGGGTAGCCTATAAGGGTAGCCGGTAGCCTACGCTGATGATTTGGCACTCTTAACAACCATTTATATGAAATGGGAAGTAGAAAACGAAGTAAGTAGGAGTTTCCACAAGATGGAACGATGGATGGGTACATATCTCCTAGAACTCGTACAAGATTAAACAGAACTGGTAATATCAAAAGTTCGGAGAGACAGGCAAAATCTTAATTTTAAAATGGGCAATGAGCCTACAACCCACAACTTGTGCAAAATACCTGGGTATACACCATAGATTAGAAAGAAGTTTATAGATAGCCGATAGTTCCGAAACAGAGAGTGCCGTGGAGTTGTTTTTGTAATATGGATTTGTCATATTATTTGACTTAATTGTCATTAGCTGATATATTAATAGTACGCTACAGTTAAATTTGATTTAAAAATGGTTAGGTTAGGTTAGGTTAGGTTAGGTTAGGTTAGGTCTAACAACGGAAGAAAAAGTGTTTTTGGTATAGAGCATTATTTTCGTTCATACGGAATGATGGTCTAAGCTTAGAACAGATGTCAATACAATATCAACAAAAATTTAATAAAGCAGCTCCTAGTAAAACTATGATGTTAGCTGTTGTTGAAAAATTTCCTCGCACTAGTAGTGTATTGTGTCAAAGGTTCTTCAGGTCGTCGAAAAACAGTATGCATTAACGAAAATGAAGGACGTGTTTTTAACCAAGTTTTGCAATCACCTCAAAGAAGTCTTGTAAGAAGTGCATGTAAACTCAACATTAGTGAAACGTCTTTACGTCGCATGTTCAAATCAATTATGGTGGTTATCCATACCGTATTCAAGTTGGACAACGACTAAATGCTGAGGACAAACGTGCAAGAGAAATTTACTGTGGTCGCATGTTGAGTTTAATTTACGAAGATCCCGAATTTTTGAAAAATATATGGTTTTCAGACGAGAGTCACGTTCATCTTAGCGGCTATATTAATCGACAAACAACCAGATTCCTTGGATTTGAACGTCCTGATGTCATTGTAGAGAAACCACTCCACAGTCTTCGAGTTACCGTTTGGTGCGCGGTATCTGGTAATGGAATGATTGGTCCTTATTTCGTTGAAGATGATAATCAGAATCCACTTACTGTCAACCAAGAACGTTATAGAGAGAAAATTATTATACCTTTTGTGAGAGATCTAAATAACTTTTGCCGTACACGAGATCTACAGTTTCGCACACAATGGTTCCAACAAGATGGTGCAACGAGCCATACAGCACCTTAGACTTACTCCGTCAGCCTTTCGATACTAGAATTATTTCTATTTCTATTTCTAGTATAAATAATATTAGGAACATTAAAAATAGAACGTTTCAAACAAAACTTTCACTATTTATTTAAAAAATTGCTTTTTCAAATTCAATGACAGCTGTTTCGGTAAAAACATGACATATTGAAGTTACATTTTGTTTGTTTGTAGCTAGGTACCTAGGCTACTAGTAGACTTCAACATGTCAATCTGACGATTCTAGTTTTTACCAAAACAGCTGTCATTGAGTTTAAATAAGCAATTTTTTAAATAAATAGTTAAAGTTTTGTTTAAAAATTTCTATTTTTAATGTTCTTAGTATAATCGACTTCCACAAAGTAAAGATTGCCACAATAAATGTCTTTAAATCATATTTTGAGGCGTTGCATTATTTATGTAATCAATGCACAAATTCTATTCTCGTATACTACGGACACAGATAACATTATTTTATGATCTATTAATTAAAAATATTTTAGAGACAAATATGTTTAAAGTATGCTCTTGTTGATATTTAAAAGCAATGTACCTACTTCAATATTTTTAATCAGTTAATGGCTCTCATAGAACAAACAAACTATATTAATTAATTGTATCAATTGAACAAGACAAAACATTGGGATTACGTGTTTTAAATAGTATTCCTATATTAAAATAAATAATTTCATTTTTACAACGAACAGTAAACAACGAAACTTTTTTCATAAAAAAGCTTTTTAAATAAAATGACAGGTGTTTCACTAAATTATTTTGACGATAATACTTTTATCGAGACAGCTGTGATTGAATCAAAGACTATTTTTTTTAAATAAATGTGGAAGCTTTGTTCAAAAGTTTCGTTGTTTATTGTTATTAGTAAAATGTTCTTCCACTGAGAAAAGGTTAGTACAATAAAAGTAATTTTTTTTTTAATTTTTTTAATAAACTAAAAAAACTGTTTTACATAATAGTTACACCTAAAACTATCTTTTTTTTATTAACTTGTTTAACTTGATGGAGTTGGAGCTTTCAGTTTATCGATGGCGCTCTGACCAGTTTCTTGAATTTTCTTTCCAAGATCCGTCAAAGCCTTACCAGTTTCTTGAATGAATTCGCTGTTCTGAAAAGACAAACAAATAAACAAATAGACATTGATTATAATAAAATTAAGTGATTAACTCCGATGAAAACTAAAACAACTTTTTATCTTTACAATAAGGGCGAATTTAAACATTTACAAATTTATTTTTTGGAGATTCCTTACAGTATATCTGTTCCTTTGCACAAATCTGCTCTTTTCATCATTCACATAAATATAATATTTCTCACATGCTTATTCAATTCTTCACATGATACTGTTAAATCAAATAAAATTTTTATAAAGCGATTAAAACATTCATTTTAGAAAAGAGTTTGGGTATTTAACGTGATAATTTGTTGTACGGTTTTTAAGTTTTGATGTTTCTCAATGTTTTTTAGGGTTCACTTTATTTTCACACGTTGTAAAGAGATTATTAACAGCTGATTTATGTTGTTCACATCTTCTCCAGTTGCTAATTCCTCCGCTAGAAACCAACACTTGTCTTGCAAGTTCCCAATAAAATCGATATCAGTACTACTATAAAAACAAAATTTCCCCGGAATTTTTTTGACAATTATTATAAAATTTACGTACATTAAATTATAATACAGACATATAAAATATTCTAATTTGCAGATATAAAATCGATTTCCTTTTTATTGTTAAAAACTACTAAAACGTTAAAAATTTTTATTACCTTGATTTTTCCTACTATGTCATCAAAACCAGTTGATATTTTCTTTAGAGTGTCGTCAATCGTTTCTTGTGTACTCTTTTCTGTTTGGGGTGGTGCTGCTTGGGCAATCTAAAAATAACAACAAAAAAATTAAGACTATTACATATATTATATAATGAATTTTAATTTAATGTGTAAATAATTACTTTTTAAGAGTTTATAATATTTAAAATACATATACAGAATTTGTTAAGGTGTTGTTTATTATCTATTTTAAATATATGCTCTTTATTTTTTAATAAATGTATCACAATATTTTAAATTTAACTGGGTATGCCTACTAACCAGTAAACATAATTTACAACATTTCTTGGTTTTTTATTATAGTACTAATTTGGCATTATTATTGCTTTTCACTTTATTATTAATAATGTTTTTTGTTTAATTCTGTCGTTTTTTGTTATGGCCGTTCTCGCAGTGTTTCACTGTTTCTCTTATATCTCTATTAGTTATCAATAAAATGATTTAACTTTTTGTGGTGATATTTAAAGAAGAACTACAAATAATCTGTAGGTCTTAAATTTTTTAAATCTTCTGCTCTTAAGCATAAGAAAAAAAAAGTAATCAGTATAAACTTCACTAAACAGTAAACTGTTCAGTACTTTAATTTTTTCTGATTTTGGTAAAGCGTTTGACTGTGTTAACCACAAGATTTTGATAAACAAGCTCGAATTTAACGGCATCCGTGGTCTTTCTTTGGAGTTATTTAGTTCCAACCTCACAAATAGGAGACAACTGGTGCGCACAAATGGTAAGCATTCTGAAAGCCTGCTGATTGATAGTGGTGTACCTCAAGGCTCGGTTTTGGGTCCAATTCTTTTCGCGTTATTTATAAATGACAAAATTACTCTACAATTACATTCTACAATATCCAGAGATCTTCTTATTATTAAATCCTGCGCCGATTCTAAGAAACTCTGTTTTAATACCGAGAAAACTATTGCTCTACCTTACAAATTTAACTTACAACCCATTGCATTAATACCATTAAAAAATTCAATTAAGTGTTCGTAAATTTATTGATGACACCCTTAAGTGGTCCACTCATATTGACATATTAACAAAAAAATACCTTCTGCGTGTTTTGCCATAAAAACCATTTTTAAACTTCTTCTATTGCTTTAACAACCTACTTTTTTCTGTTTGAGTCCCATCTAAGATATGGATTAGCTTTCTGGGGGTTTTGTTCTGTACATCTTTTTGACTCTGTTTTTAAACTACAGAAAAGGGCAATACGTTATGTTTTTGGCCTACGTCATAGAGTGCATTGTGAATCCTATTTTAAAAAATTCAAAAGTATGACTCTTCCGGCACTATTCATCTTAGAATATGTTTGATTAGTTCGTAAATCTAACCTTATCTCAAAACAGGGACCACTCCATAGATACTCCACGAGAAACTCTGATTTAGATGCTCATTTGACTATGCCCACCTCTAGTCTTACCAAACATATGGTGACCGATCAATTATTGTTAATGAATATTTATATATTAGGTTACCTATTTTTATTTAGCTTTGTCCATAAAATTTGTTAATTTTGGTTGACAATAAAGCATATCAGATTTTTAATCTTCTAAAGTACAAGAATAAAAAGTATTCAGTATTTGGGTCTTTAATTCAAAAGAAAGTTTTAATAATTTGCTCAAACAAAATATCTAATATTGATTATCCATAACATCAAACAAACGAACTTGTATGTATAATATTCCTCATTATCTCAAATATTCAAAGTACATATTTACAAAGTATTTATCATCCAAGTTAATAATATTACTTCAAACAGTTAGTTTTCTAACAATTAATTTTCTATCATGCAATAGACAATATAAAAATGTTTGTCATGGGAAACTAAAGAAATATACCTAATGCTGAACAAAATGAAGTCGATCTTATGACACCAGAGATATTTTAATTTTTTATTAAAAAAAACTAAATAAAAATTACATTTGACAATTTTGTTTTGAATTAGAATGACGCTTTCAACCTTAAAATAGGCCATGTTAATGTATTTTTGATAATCTCTCTTGGGAAATATTTAACTTGACACTTAGCTCTGAAGATGGCCTATTTTATGGTTGAAATCGCTTAGCTAAGAAAATTTAAATTATTAATATACCTACACACTTATTAAAAATACAAGTTTCTCTCTTTTTCTCCACGTTCCATGAATACTTACCTTCTAGATAACTTTGCTGTCAAAGTGACATGCTATCAATTATTTACTGATATTTTAATTAGAAGACAAAAGAAGGAGATGACAAAAAGGCTTGACTCAAACAAATCAAGCATGAGATTTTCATAACTCACAACATGGTGAGTTATCAAACTGAGTTAGTTAAAAACAGTTACAGCTAGTCCAGAATTAAGTAAATATGTGCAATCAGAATGAGAGAAATATTTATTGATAAACAAAATACGAACTTATTCAGAAGATAAATAATTTTAATTAAAAATTAATATTCTAAATTAGAAAGTCAAAACATGTAAAATAAAAACAGAAAATAGCAATCAAGAAGTTAAGGATAAACTATTGCTTTGCTATAATTATCAAAAGTGGATAAAAAATATATGGATTCTAAATATATGGATATAAATTCATAAGTTTCCAAATATATTTATAACACTTTTTATCTATAAATATTATTTATTAAAACGCAGTAAATGACACAAAATACTTACATAAACAATAACTAGGAAGAACATAACAAATAACGCTAATTTAGCTGCCATTTTTAGTTTGGTTTTAAACAATGTTTCTTATTCCAGCACTCACTTTACAATGAGGGACCAATTTAATGCTCTGTATGTACGTAAGCGTCAATCAAAGCTGGTTTATCTCACAACTATATTAAGGGTACTTGGTGAGCAGTAACTACTTTTATAGTATACTCGCAATAGGCTAATTAAGAAAAGTATATATTTGTAAAATTTAATTTTGTTTGTGCTACAAGACTAAGTAAATATTTGTGTCTTTAATGTAAAAATAATTTAACGATAATGCCTAAATTTATTTTTGAATGACAGTCAAACACAAAATGAAATTGATTTCAAAATGCTTTGAAAATAAAAAGGCAAAATAGAGTAAGTAATAATCTTGTTTTGACAGGAGAAATCTGGAAGGATTTCTTATTGCTGCATAAATATGCATAAGTATCAAGTTTTGGACAATTTTTAAGGTTTAGAAACAGATACTTAAATCATTAACTGCTTCTTATACAATACACAATACCAAAAACATAATTCCATAATAAGTAATAAACCAGAGGATATAATTCCATAGTTAGAAATTCTGCAAAAGTATATAAAACTTCGTCCAATACAAGTAAAATCAAATCATTTGTTTTTAAGATACGCCAAAAGAAAATGTTGTGCTCAAGTAATAGGGAAAGGGACAATTGGGGGCTGGCCATCTCAAATTGCCAAATTTTTAAAGTTGCCTAATTCCGAGAACTATACTGGCCATTCGTTCAGGAGGACGTCAGCAACGCTTTTTGGCTAATAAAGGTGTTGACGTCCTCGGATTAAAGCGTCATGGAGGTTGGCATTCATCGACAGTGGCAGAAACCTATGTAGAAGATTCTCTTCAAAATAAAATAGATTTTGCCGAAAAAATATTGTGCAATACTAGTAATACTAATAATGTATGCGATTCTGTAGGAATTTCTGTTAGAAGTGAAACCACAGCTCAAACAAGTGGGATTTTATTAAATTATTTAACAAATTGTACCCTATGTTTCAATATTAATAAATAATTCATTAGTTTTCTTTATTCTTTCAAAAAATAAATTAAAATTAAGAGATTTTTTAACTCAACGTAAAATCTGTCACGGTAAACAGTCAAAAATGATCAAACGTGCAAAAAATAAGTTTTATCTAGCTAGGCTATATGTTTATTTTCAACTTAAATTAGAATAATTCAATAAATTCTTAATTTTTATTCTCTCAGTGTAAGCAACACCAACCTTTAAATTACTGAATAGTTTTTGAGGAAGTTTTAACAAAATACATAAAGATTTAGACTTATTTTAATAATTATCTTAAATTTTTTACGATCAGAGCAAAAAAGAAGAGGTATTTATTTACTTGAGTTCAACAGTTCAAATTTTGCACCATATAAAAACATTTCAATAAAAATAACATGAACATAAATGATGTACCCGCTTTCAGTTTGACTTTATTTAAATTTCCTCGAAATTGAGGTTATCTTCTTTAGTTTTCAAAATAACTGTGTGTAATTACAAACTGATAACATGATTGCGACAAATATATTATGTGTAATTTTATAACTAATACCTCTACATTTTTTTGCATTGCGTAATGGTAAGCACAAATGCAATTTGTTTACTAAATAAGCGGAATATAACAATTGATGCTAGTGTGTTAAAAAAATAATTCCATTATTAATAATTTATTAATAATATAATAATGGCATTGACAAAGAAATAATTTATAATATTTGCTTTAGGATTACTTATTAACATGTTTCTTCGCAGTAAATTTATCCATCCGTGAAGGAAAATAATGCTTTGAACAGAAAGTGTGAGAACTAAAAGTAAAGAAAAAAATTTGATTTCAAATAGTTTAACATCTTTTCAAGCCAGAAATAATGTATTAAAAATGTATTATTTATTTGAACTTCCCATTGAACCAAATTGAAATTTAAAAAAAAAGCTCCAACATTGTTTTTATTATAAAAGTATTATTGTTATTTTAACTAAATTAAAGTTCATTCATTAAAATGAATAATGTAGATTAAACAATAATCTATGTATTCCTTAGTCGTGACATTATGAACTCTTTGATATATATTTAAGGTCGAGGCAACATTTTATCTCGAAGTTTAATTTAACTCTGGAATTTCTCCATATTTACGAGAAATATTTTTTATTTTATAACATGCAATTTGTAAAAACAAGAGTATTTGTATTGAACTACATGTTTTTTGATGCCTTAGGTTCATCTTTTATATGTAATTTTTTTAATAAATGGGTTGATTCTGTTCTTAAAAACATAACTACAGTTCGCAACAGTAGTTTTTGTCCTTAAGAAATGATAAGCAAATTTAAAAGTACTTACAGTACTTTATATAAGTAGGAGGTTAAAAGATATACTCCGCAATCACACGAGTGTGAATTAGGTTTTCTGCATCAGTAGCACAATCACAGGCCACGAATTTCATAAGCCAGTAGAGCCAGGTTTTATTAGTTGTCCATGGCAACGGAAAAGGTTCTACAATAATGTAAAATAATTGTACTCAATCTAGTACTTTTTGATTGTAAAGGCATATTTAGTACCTCTTTAAAACATTTGGCTGAAATTTTGATGAAATAAAATTTTCTGTCAAAATACATTTTTTTTATGCGAAAGAATAGAAAGATACTTTAGTTTAATGTGGTTTTTAATTATTCCATAAGTGAAAAAAAGTGTAGTATAGTACTATTATTCAATATCAAACTATATATTTCACCACTTACGTAATATCTAATTATGAATGCAAAAATTTATATTTACTTACAGTACCATACATTAAAGATTTATTCATAAAACAAATGTTAACTTTTTAGCTTAATGGCTGGTGTCCCTTTATATAAATATCGTCAGATTGACATATTTAAGTTACATTTTTTTATAAGATAACTATCTGATGTTCATTAAGTACTATTTTAACTGGACAGAGAGACAGGCAATTTGTCAATAAAATACCTTATGCTGAAAATTAAAGATGTGGACGTAGACAACTGTTTAACTGATTTCAAATTTATTATTATTTAAACCGTGATTGGTTATACACAATAAATAGGCCGTCCTTAAAATTAATTCATTGTAAGCGATTTGAGTTTAAAAATGTATATGCTATTCTGAAGCCGATAGTACCTATATGTAGCAATTCTAAAGTATACGTTCAGTAGGAATGAAAAAGAATAATTCAAAGAGTGAAAAATATAATCTGCTGTTGTAAGTCACATTCTGACGTAAAATATAAAACAAAATGTAATATTATTTAAAAAAAAATTTGTTTATAACTATACACCCTTTGAACTTGTCAACAAGTAGGCAATTTGTGTGACTCACTTAATAGAAACATGACAATTACATTAGCAGGTTTAATGTTTAATAAAAAATATAATAACATCCCTAATGTTTACAATATTGTTCTTATATAATATACATAATTCTAGTGAAACATTTTTATTTGTATTAATGCAATACAGTTAGACAAGGTTAGATTGAAATAAAACTATTCATTCAATTTATAAACAAATTATTACTGTTTATTATTTAATTTTGGTACTTTAAACATGACGAGAATCATTGTAGTTTTTGTGTTCATCACAACAGTCATAGTAAGTGAAATTATATCTTATAATACATAAGTTAAATATTTGTTGTTAATAAGAATAACTGTAAAGTTATAAGAGGATTTTAACAAAATAATCTGGTCTGTTGTAAGGTAGGATATTTTGGGCTGAATAATAATTAGAAAGTGTTAAGTTTTTTTCAAAAACTGTATCAACCAATAAGGGTTCATAAAATTGTTTAAAAACATTTTTTTGAAGGAAACATCAACATCTATTTAAAAAATGTATTTGTAAAACTTTATCAACTTTATACTCTTACAATTTGAATTTGAATTGAAAATTTATTGGTATTTTAATAATACTAGAGTACCTATAGGTACATTTTTTAATTCAATGTTTTTACCTGTACAAAATACTTTCTTTATTAAACAAAAATAATGAGTGAAAAGTATGACCTCTCCGTTGATTTATTACGGGGATTAAAACTTTTCTGGCTGACCACGTGCTTTTTTCACTGGAATGTTTGCAACCACTGTTGTGTTACGCATGCAGAGTTCGCAAACATGGAATACACCTAAAAGAAATCCGAAGACGTTTTCGACGTCTTGTTATTATTCATTCAACATCCAAAGCAAAAAGAATGTGAATGCCTACCATATGTAAAGTCATTATTTCTTTAATCACATCCCATATATATGCTCATTGGGATTTATGTCGCAGAATAGTAACTAAGCGTATGACATGTGGTTGTCCAAGGCACTGCTAAACTATAAAGAAGTAATCTGTAAAAACGAGGTATCTTCTGATACCGATATTTATTCGACCCCATACTATAACTGTATTTGAGACCTTCCTGGACATGTCCTGGACGTTCTGCATTTCCAGGTCAGCTCCACACCCGTATTTTACAAGAATCTGGGTGAAATCTTTGTATATAGCCAGTATTACACCTATTGTGCGCCCGCTGCAATTCGAGAGTTGTGTTTTAGGTCGTATTATTTCAGCTAATGGTAAAAATTGGCTTTAAGCTGCAGTTTCCAGCCTGCAACCTGCAATTTCATAAAAATGCTGGTACAACTCTATGGGAGACTCCTATGCACTCAGCTATATCGATTTGTGGAATACTACCTTGAAGAAGGCCAACAACCCTTTATATCATCCAAAGTGAATTGTTTCATGTTAAATTACCATATTTAAAACGCACCTGCTAAGTAGAATAAAAGAAATCAAAAATAAATTGTAGCAATTGTAGAATTAGTATTTAAATTTACCGTCCACAAAATTTAATTTTGATTCCTTTTTTTATTGTATAAAAATACTCCTCCAAAGTATGAATATATGTGAATTAAAATCTTTTAGCTGCCTCTCCTGTTTTGCAGTCCTGTAGAAATCGCTGATGACGATGCCATGGAAATTCCTGTAAAATCCACAGAAAGGTAATAAAGTGTTTCTTTACTTATGAAAAATATGTTTCGGACTCGTTTAAGTCCGGGAAATGGCACTTTACGGTACACTTGTACTTTATAGTACTCTTCAATTCTCCCAATGTTGTTTGAAATAATAAGTGAATCAACATAAACTAAGCTTTTATTCCAGTTTTTGAAGATTGACATTAATTGTACAACTGCTGTTGCCAGCAATATGTATTAATGGAGTTGTTGATTAATATACAGTGTTTTCTGTAATCGCGGATGTAGCACTTCAACAAAAGTTTCGCCCCTTTGGATCATTCTTGCAATCTTGATTTTGCCTTCAATCGATTCTTCTATATACTTTTCTGCAACTGAAGAACTCTTCCATCCACCGTGCTGTTTTAGATCTTTAAGGTTAGCTCCAGCGCTGGCCAACAACGTTGAGGATGTCCTCCTGAAGCAATAACCTGTATACTTTTCTGGTTGGTCTAGTTTTAAGAACTCAGATATTTTCTTAGGTGCTCCGCCAACAGCACTTTGAAACAGACATTTTTCTTGTCTATAACCCACCAAAAGAGCTTTCAGGGAGACGTGTTGCCGTAAATTCATGTAGTGAACCTCTTCACTGTTAATCACATGCAGTGAAAGCTCGTCGAATATGCGTTTTTGTCTGTTTAATCTTAACTACTAGCTGAGTACCCGTATCCTCCACATCATTAATTTCTAAATTATAAATCTCTTTCCTTTGGCAACCTCCAGCAACTCCAAGTAATGCTATCACTTTGAGTAATAGATATTCTTTATCTGGAGCGTCGCTCATGAAGCTTTTCAATTTTTTCCTTTGTCAGCACCTTCGACTGGTCTACATTTTGTTTTTTCAAAAAAGCTTTGGGAAATTTGAGTCACTTCCCGGACTTGTAACGTAAATAACTATTAAGCAATAAAAAGTTAAATTTATTAAAAACATTATTCAAAGGACTTCCATTTTTTGAAGTTTTTTGAATAAACCGTGGAAGTTATGTTAAAAAGTTAATGTTCTTTACAGAATGGACTTCCACAGAGTAAGGGGTTAGTACAATAAAAGTTTAATATATCATTTTTGTTGGCTACCCTTTACTTGTAAAGGATAGTGTTTGGATTTAAAATTAATTTTAATTTTTTGTGTTTTATTGTAGGCCCCGCAAAGAATTCTCCATTCTGAAACCAGCAGATGATGCCATATTTAATTTTATAAATAAATTGGTAAACACCAGCTATTTGTCATCGAAGATTATGGTTAATAGAATTAAAGCGCAAGAGGAAATCAGGAAACAGATTGAAGACCAAGTAGAAGAGTTTTTGGAAAATTTACCTACCATACCAATTCCCATATTGGATGATATGATATCCAAATCGAAAGATACTATACAAAGTGAATAATTAATAAACCTGTATTTTATTTATCCTTATTGTACAATTATTGTTATTTATAAAATTATTTTTTAGGAATCTTTTGATATAACTTTTATAAAAAACCTGTTAATTTGAAGAAAATACAACTTCTTTTATTTATTCAACCAACCCTTGCTCTGTGAAATTTCATCTTTCTAAGAATAAAAAACATCTAAACCTTCACTCTGAATAGAATTATTCTTTCAATAACTTAAATTTTATTATTTTGATTGTTCGACCTTCTACCACCGTAATATAAACTCTTTATAATTAAAAAATATTTTCTTTTGTGGTTTTTCTTACGAATCATTTTAAATTTTCATAATTTTTACTTAAAATTTCACTTAAACCTTCCTAAAACCAAATAAAACATTCCTAAATTGTGTATTCGTCCCCTGCATACTGTATATCTTTTTTAAGCCACCCTGTATCTTCCATTTACAATTTTACTGCCCCGAGAATCTTAAAATTCTGCTTAAAGCTTCCTAAAACTAAAAAAAAAACCATTTCTTAACGTTTTATTCTCCCGTTCTATAATTTATGTTTTTATCCCACCCTGTATATTTATTTGTGTGTGTTAAAAATTGTGTGTTAAAAATTGAGGGACGTAAAAAATTATTTAATGTGCAAAAACAATGGTAAAATATTTATGGATGTGTCTCGAATTTTACTTAAATGTGAAGATGAGGTTCTTAAATCAAAGGAAAAAAAAATAAAGCAAACAAAAATTGACTTTAAAAAAGCTTAACATCTGTTTTTTTCCTAATATAGTATTATGTAGTTTTATGTTTTGTATTATGTAGTACATAGTAAAGTAGTTTTAGTAGTTTTCCGTTTATGTATAGAATTATATTTGCTTTAATAATTAAACAAACAAAAATCCAAATATTTTTTATTTGTAGACTGCAAAACCTGACAATAGCGGCCACCTTTATAGTGTATTTGAAAATCAAGAGAGAGTAAATTCCCAGAAATGTTTTGCAGTTATCAGTGTTAAAGGCAGTAAACCATAGACGTGCGTTTTCAAAATTAAATTAATATGGAAATAGAAATATTTAATTTGTTTTAGTTATTTATACCTAGATTACCAATTTTAGATAGATAAACATAATTCGTAAGTAGTAATTTAATTTGGGTAAAATGAAGAAAAAGTCAATATTATTTTAGGCATTTTATTTTAGGCATATGTTTATTTACAAAATATGTATATAATATGTACCTACAGATAATTACAATTACTTATAAATTAATATGAGGAGCTAAAAAAACAATTAAGTAGGTATATGAGAAAAAAAACCAACCGCAAGGATAAAATTTGACGAGCAACATGCAAAAAATACGACAATATTAAATCTTAAAAAATAAAAATCTAAAAATAAAATTAAAGTACATAAATTAATAATTTTAAAGTTATGGTTCCTCGCACTCTGTGTCAGAAGATTCACCATCTGATTCTAGAGAAATTACAATGGGCTCTATAGTAATATCAATTATGTTATCTAGCTCCCACATTTTTTTTCTATTTCTGTAACGTGTCTAATACATTGCCAATTTTCACTTGTTACTTCAGATATTGCCTTATTGAAGAGATTTTTAACATCTGATAATTTAAAAGTAGTGTTATTTCTGGCAACATAACCTTTAACTTGAGCCCATATCAATTCTATCGGATTCAGCTCACAATGGTAGGGTGGTAAACGAAGGATTTCAATTTCTCGTTTTTTGGCTATCTCCTCAATATTATATTTTTTATAATTTTGCTTATGTTTTTTAGCAATAGTTAACAATTCTGCCCTCAGCATTGTATTGTCAAAGGCTAAATTTTTAGAAGATAACCATTTTGCAATTTTATCCTTATTCTATTTAGTGGTTGGTAAAGGTTCAAGTAATCTGGAGTGGTAACTTGCATTGTCCATTACAATAACCGATCCTTTTGGTATGAATTGAATTATCTGTTCAAAATATTCCTCAAACACGTCTCCATTAATTTCTTCGTGATAATCAACGGTTTTTTTTATTCAAAAAAGAGTAAACCATTCTCAAGAAAACCGTTTGTACTGCCTATACGACAAATAATTAATCTTTTACCTTTTCCTATAGGTTCCTTAAAACCAGAGGTATATCCTTCTAGAAAAGCTTGATGGGATGATTTTATATTTTTGTCTTTCCAAACTCTTCCTACACAATGTCCTTCATTAACCCATGTTTCATCTAAATAATAAATGTTTTTATTTTGAGCTTTAACTTGTTGTATTCTTCTGAGGTACTGTCTTCTCCAACATACAATTTCTTCAGAATCAATTAGCATTGAGTGTCTGCCCATTTTTTCAAATTTAAAGTTTAACTCATGTAACGTTTTCCATAGTTTATCCCGGCTTATTGTGGGTAAATCAACATCAAAACTTTATTTAAAGTTGGTATTTGCTTGTTTATAAAAATTGAGTGAACAAGTTTACGAATAGCATTTTTAAAAAACTCGTCCACGTTGACTTTTAATAATTTTTGTCTACCTGGTTTCGGCTTTGGTGAGGTTACTCCACCTGATTTTTCCTCCTTTAGAACTCTATATTGTAGATTTTCCATATCCCATTGCCTTAGATGTTGTTTCAACTACACTGTCAATAGTGTTTGAGGGATTTTGATGTTTAAAATAGTGGTACACATTCACTACAGCACTCTTTTCATTGAGCGATAAATAGTCTAGTTTTAATTTTTTCACTACTATTTGTCACGTTTATCGAAAATCAAATAACTGCATTTCTAGAAACTTAAGCACTATTTAAGTCAAAATATCTGTCATTAGAAGCTGTTGCCATTCGGATGTCGTTAAATAACAATTATCTCTTTCTAATCTGGTTACGCCTATGACGCACGTTAATCCTCTTAGGCCTACTGTAGTAACAATGAAATATCATAAAATAATGTGATAGTCCAAGAAATTAATAAATTTTGTATTGAAATTAACAAAAACAATTTAGAATGCATTGCAAATATTGAAGTTTTACCGCACGTACTGTACTATAGTTTTGCATACCGAATTTGTTTTTATTCTGGGAATTTACTCTCTCTTGATTTTCAAATACAGTATATATAACGGCCAATAGTTCTTTCATTTTTAGTGGGCGTTATTGGCAGGTTTTACTGTATTTCAAATTAAATAATAGAGGTTTTGTTTATTCTGTGTTCTCAGTATGGTGGCCTTCCATAAAGTTAGGGCTGATACAATAAATCTTTATTTTTAAATCTTATTTATCGTATTTCTAGGGATAAACATTTAAAAGTTATACAAAAATATGTCAGTTATTTTTTTATTTACAAAATTAAGTAAAAAACAAACATTACTATTCTACAGCATAAATAAATACTATTGAGCAAAAAATTATAAAATCTACAATCAATGAATTATTACAATATTTCTAATAAGTGCACGAGCAATCCTTCTGCACCAACACTTTGTCGTCATCACTTTTGACGTACTGCCGTTGACAAACCATCTTATCGTTATGCGGGTGGGGCAGTGTACTGCAGTAAAAATTGTCAGTAGGAACAAACTGATCAACATAAGGTGGTTTGTTATATTGAGAAACAGCACCATGATTTGAAATAACACTGTAAATTTGAGGTGGTTCATAACAATGTAGCTGAACTTCTGGTTTATTGGGATGAGTCTTAGAAACAATATGATTTATCGTTGGTTGTTTGTAATAGACATGGTTATGGGAATCAGTAAAGAACCCACCTCCCGACATTGTTGTAAGTCCATTGTAGACAACCTTTGGTTCATGATCTCCGACCTTCATATAACCCATTAAAGAAGTTGATTTAAATGAAGTTGAGTAACCTGATGAGTAAGGAAGTGGTAGTGATGCTGGTAGATGTGATGGAGAATAAGGTGATGCATTATATCCATCTCTTTTCGCTGAAGGACTACAATCTTTACATGGTACGATCTTATACAGTGAATCCACATCGGAATCAAATCTTTTACCATTAGGATAACTATGTACTCCTCCACATTGACAATTTTCACAATCACAAAATCCTTTTAATTGGCAACAAGGACAATTCATCTTGGGTATTTTTTGGTCATAACTGGGTAAATTAGAGTAGACATCACCCTTTTGTGAAATTGGATATGAAACTAATAATTTCTTACCACAGTCTTTGCACTCGTAAGGTACTAATGAGCCATTCAACCAGTTTTCTATGTTTTTCCTACATATTTGTGGCACAGGTCGAGCACCAATTGGTTGTTTCTCTTTCTGGATGGTATTCAAAGTTACTTCTATCGGTTTTCCTGAACTTGGATAAGTTTGAACTGGTTTTTCCCAATATTTGTTCTTATAATCTTCTCTATCATCACCATACACATAAAGAGGCAAATCTTTCTTCACCGACAAATTATTTTTTTTATTGTTCGCTTTGCATTGACACAAATAAACAATTTCTGTTTCAGTTGGTTCTTGTTTCACATCAGAAGGTACCTCCTTGTAAATATTTGAAGGAGTATAAGCATTATCAGAAGCTGGTTTTGTTTCATAACGTGAAGATTCTTGGTTATAAGCTGAAGAATGATTCTCTTTCTTAGCTGTACCTGAAACTGGATTGTTATGATATACAACAGTTTCTGGACTTACCAAACTAGCAGAAAGCAATGCCTTTTTAGAGGATGTCAAATGGATGTTCGATTCTTTTTCATGAACTGGTATTAAGACTGGATTTTCTCTAAGGGTAAATGACTCTATAGGCAGATCTTTAAAAGCTGCAACGCACATTGGTGATTCTTTTACAAGTGGATCATCCACCAAAGATTGTTCATCAACGGTTTCTTTGTGGCAGAAAATATCTGGAATTGGAATTGGAACTTCTACATCTACAGGAATATCTTCGTGTACAGGTTTAATACTACCAAGTGGTGGTTCTGTATCAATTAAAGTAGATATGTAGATTGGAGTTTCTTCAATAGGAGTTTCATTATATGCCTCAAAACTTATTAAAGAGTCATCATAACTAGATGGTGGTAATTCTGTACATGATGGTTTGCAATCAGATAATTCTTCACGAGTGTTTGAAGTTTCCTTGATAGGTATATAGATGGGAGCTTCCTTCACTACATCAATAGATATCGGCTTCTCCTTTATAATATCGGTTGTAGAAATATCACCTTCTACAGCTACAGGAGTTCCTTCATATCCAGATTTAAATTCATGACAACTGGATGGTAACTCGTTACATGAAGGTTTAGAAGCAAATACGTCTTCACAAACATTATTATCATTTTTAGATAAAGAATTTTCTTCAAAAACAGGTATAATATTTAAACAATCAGATAGTTTGTACTCCGGCAATTCTTCGTAAGTTTTCTTGATTGGTATAAAGATGGGAGTTTCTTTTACAGCAGTTGTAAATAAGGGTGCCTCTTTAACAATACTAGAAGCATCCACAACTACAGGAGTTTCTTCACAAACTGGTATATCGTTTAAGCAATTAGATGGTCGGCTAATTGGAGTCTCTTTTTTTACTATTAAGTCATTTTCAACAGGTAGTTCTTCACGTATGGGTATGGCATCATCACAATTGAAGGTTTCTTCCTCCTTTGCGGTCATTGGAATATAAATAGCAGGTTCATGTGTTGCAGTTATAGATATTGGTGTTTCTTTTTTGGCTTCGATAAAAATAGGAGTTTCTTTTTTAACTGTATTTGGAGAAATGTTCATGGGAGACTCTTTGAATATGTCGTTTGAAATAGGCAATTCTTTAACAGCAGGTATTAATATGGGAGTTTCTTTATAGGATGTTATGGAAATTGGAGATTCTTCCACAGCATATATAGAAATGGGTGTTTCTTTATTGGAAGTTATAGACATTGGAGATTCTTTTTCAGCAGATATTGAAATTGGAGTTTCCTTTACTTCTTCACAGGATGTTATAGAAACTTCAGATTCTTTTTCTGTAGGCACAGAATTGGGAGTTTGATTTACTTCTTCACATAACGAAAACGAAATGGGAGTTTCCTTACAGGATGTAATAGATATTGGTGCTTCTTTTTTGGCTTCGATAAAAATAGGAGTTTCTTTTTTAACTGTACCAGGAGGAATGTTTATGGGAGATTCTTTGAAGATGTCGTTTGAAATAGGCAATTCTTTAACAACTGATACAGATATGGGAGTTTCCTTATCGGATGTAATTGAAATTGGAGATTCTTTTTCAGCAGATATAGAAATGGGAGTTTCCTTTACTTCTTCACAGGATGTTATAGAAACCTTAGATTCTTTTTCTGTAGGCACAGAATTGGGAGTTTGATTTACTTCTTCACATAACGAAAACGAAATGGGAGTTTCCTTACAGGATGTAATAGATATTGGTGCTTCTTTATTGGCTTCGATAAAAATAGGAGTTTCTTTTTTAACAGTACCAGGAGATATGTTCATGGGCAATTCCTTAACAGCTGATATAGATATAGGAGTTTCTTTAAAGGATGTAATGGAAATTGGAGATTCTTTTGTGGCAGATATGGAAATGGGAGTTTCCTTATTGGCTGTAATGGAAATTGGAGATTCTTTCTCAGCAGATATAAAAATGGGAGTTTCCTTTACTTCTTCACAGATTGAAGTTGAAATGGGTATTTCCTTATTAGATGTAATAGAAATTGGAGATTCTTTTGTGGCAGATATGGAAATGGGAGTTTCCTTATTGGATGTAATGGAAATTGGAGATTCTTTTATGGCAGATATAGAAATGGGAGTTTCCTTATTGGATGTAATGGAAATTGGAGATTCTTTTTCAGCAGATATTGAAATTGGAGTTTCCTTTACTTCTTCGCATAATGAAGACAAAATAGGAGTTTCTTTGTAGGTTGTTATAGAAATTTCGGCTTCTTTTTGAGTAGGTACAGAACTTACTTCTTCACATAACGAAAAAGAAATGGGAGTTTCCTTATAGGATGTAATGGATATTGGTGCTTCTTTTTTGGCTTCGATAAAAATGGGAGTTTCTTTTTTAACTGTACCAGGAGATATGTTTATGGGAGACTCTTTGAATATGTCGTTTGAAATAGGCAATTCCTTAACAGCTGATATAGATATAGGAGTTTCTTTAAAGGATGTAATGGAAATTGGAGATTCTTTTTCAGCAGATATTGAAATTGGAGTTTCCTTTACTTCTTCGCATAATGAAGACAAAATAGGAGTTTCTTTGTAGGTTGTTATAGAAATTTCGGCTTCTTTTTGAGTAGGTACAGAACTTACTTCTTCACATAACGAAAAAGAAATGGGAGTTTCCTTATAGGATGTAATGGATATTGGTGCTTCTTTTTTGGCTTCGATAAAAATGGGAGTTTCTTTTTTAACTGTACCAGGAGATATGTTTATGGGAGACTCTTTGAATATGTCGTTTGAAATAGGCAATTCCTTAACAGCTGATATAGATATAGGAGTTTCTTTAAAGGATGTAATGGAGATTGGAGATTCTTTTATGGCAGATATAGAAATGGGAGTTTCCTTATCGGATGTAATTGAAATTGGAGATTCTTTTGTGGCAGATATAGAAATAGGAGTTTCTCTTACTTCTTCACATGATGAAGATAAAATGGGAGTTTCCTTATTGGATGTAATAGAAATTGGAGATTCTTTTGTGGCAGATATAGAAATAGGAGTTTCTCTTACTTCTTCACATGATGAAGATAAAATGGGAGTTTCTTTATTGGATGTAATAGAAATTGGAGATTCTTTTGTGACAGATATAGCAATAGGAGTTTCTCTTACTTCTTCACATGATAAAGATAAAATGGGAGTTTCCTTATTGGATGTAATAGAAATTGGAGATTCTTTTGTGGCAGATATAGAAATAGGAGTTTCTCTTACTTCTTCACATGATGAAGATAAAATGGGAGTTTCCTTATTGGATGTAATAGAAATTGGAGATTCTTTTGTGGCAGATATAGAATTGGGAGTTTCCTTTGCTGACAGTTCTTCACACGAATACAATAAAGGAGTTTCTTTAAAAGAAGCTATGGAAATTGGAGATTCTTTTTCAGCAGATATTGAAATGGTAGATTCCTTTGCTGATAGTTCTTCACAAGAAGAAGAAAGTAAGGGAGTTTCTTTATAGGATGTTATAGAAATTGGAGATTCTTTTTCAGCACTTATAGAAATAAGATTTTCATTTTGTGACACTTCTTCACATGATGGAGAAAATATGGGAGTTTCTTTATAAGATGTTATGGAAATTGGAGATTCTTTTTCGACATATGTAAAAATGGGAGTTTCTTTCACTGATAATTCTTCACACGAAGAAGACAATACAGGGCTTTCCTTATTAGATGTAATTGAAATTGGAGATTCTTTTATATACTTTATTGAAATAGGTTGTTCCTTTGATAGTGTCTCTTCACATGATGATGAAAGAATGGGAACTTCCTTGTGAGATATTATGGAAATCGGTAAATCTTTTTGGGAAGATGCATAAATTGGTTTTTCTTTTATTGGTAGTTCTTCGCAGGAAGACAAAATGGGAACTTTCTTATGAGATTTAATTTCCTGAGAACACAAAGTAATCGAACTTTCCTTTTTTGGAGTATCTTCACATGAAGTTAGAATAGGAGTTTCTTTAGGAACAGTAAATGAATTGGGTTGTTCCTGTGTGATGGAGTTTTCTTTAACTGGAGATGAAATAGAAATTTCCTTATGGAATGCATTGGAAGAAGGTATAAGTTTTAATGAAGATTCTGGAAATGCAGAAGTTTCTTTGCGGTTTTCTCCTTTTTTGTATACAGTTGTACTGTGTTGATGTGAAGGATGTGAAAAGTGATTTAAGGATGGTACTTCTTTATGTATTTTTTTATATGCAGGTGCAATATTATTCGAATAAGAATGTTGTTCTTCGCGGGAATCGTGTTTCTTGTTGCTTGCACCATAAATCGGTAATTCCTTTGTTAAAGATTTAAATATGGGAGTTATAGATATAGGAGCTTCTTTTTTAATTCCATGTTCTTTTTTTGATGGAACAATTTCATTTGAACTGGAGTGTTGTTCGTTATGTACTAATACATGATTTTCTTTGTTAGATGTAACGGAAGGTGATTCTTTTATAGAAGATACATATGTAGGAGATAAAGCAACTGGAACCTCTTGATGATTGTGACTGACAATGTCATATGAAAGATATGACGAAGTGTATGTAGGTACATTTCCGTCCGGCTGACCTTTCTCTGCAACAGCAGTAGAGATGGAGGCCTTTTTCCTTTCACTGTTTGTATTAAAATTGAAAGTTTCTTTAAATGTTGGTACAATATGATTTGGCCTAGAATGTTGATTATTATCATATGCTGGCGAGTATATTGGTGACTCATTAATCGAATGGTAATTAAAGTGACTTTTCGTTGGAGCAGTAGTCGAAGCTGGGGCTACAGGTATGGGTATTTTGTAGGATGGCCTATGTATCGGTGTAATTTTATGTTGTAGAATATTATCGTTATTAACTGATGATTGTTTTGTAGAAGGTGGAATAACGATTGCAGAGTTAACGCAAACGTGTTTCAAAACAGATGGGATATGTGAACAAGTTTTTTCTGTAGCAGCTAGAGAATTTCTCGCAGCTTTACAGGACTCAAAGTAAGCTTTTGTGTGAATTGATTTATCTTCACAATCTTGTTGATTTGCGCTAGTACCAGAGTGATCTTGAGTGTAGGAATGACTGGAAATTTGTGGTTTTACATGCGTGAACTGATAAATTGGAATTTCTTTGTTAGAGTCAAAGGTAGAATCGTGAGTTTCTTTAGATATTAAAGGTTCTGTTTTACCATTATTTTCGTATGCATTTGTGTAATCATCTTCGTCAGAGTCTTTGGATGAGGAAACTGATAAAGGTAATTCCTTGAAATCAGAGGTTTCTGTAAAGGAAATGGGAGTTTCTTGTTGCTGAGATGCAAAATTATTTTTATATTCTCGAAGAGTTTTCTCATTTTTTCTATAAAAAGAAGGATCCACGTGTGATAAACTGTATTGGCTGTAATATTGTGGTATTTTGTCTTGATCTACCGGCGCCGATATAAATTTTTCTTTTTGTTTTGGAGAAGATGGTTCTCCTGCTGCTTCGTTATGGAAATGAAGATTTCCGATTTCTTTATCTTGTAAATCTTGTACAATTGGACTATTTAATTTCAACGTATGTACGCTCTCGTCAGTAACAGGTAAGATGTTCATGGGCTGTTCTTTTTTAATTGTCGGTTCCAGCAAATGATTTTTTCTTTTTTCATTGTAATGTAGCATATTATAATTTTGACTTTTCGATATTTCATCGTAACTAGAAAGTGTTTTATAAGTAATAGGTATTTCTTTACTTACAGCTTGCTTCATTGGTATTTCTTTTAATTTATTATCAGTGTTAGTTACAATGCTTGGTCGTTTTTCTATATTTTTTGTGGTGAGATCTTTTCCTGTGGCAATGTTTGTGTTTAAATCGGGAACTATGTTCTGAGCTTCTCGGACAATCTCGTTGGTGAGATCCGTGGTTGGAAGAATTTTTGGATGACTTACATTGATGATGTTTGCTATGGTGTGCTCCCGATTGGTGTTCTCTAAAAAATTTCCCTGCCCATAATCATTGTTTGACGAAGCCGCTATACCTAAAATTTAAAAACGGTTTTTTTATGAGAAAACCTTTTTTAAAATAATATAAAAAATAAAAAAATAAAAGAAGAAAGCGATAAAAAAAGAAACATTATATTTTTATTTTAAAAATAATACTAATAAGGTAATGAAAGAAAACAGTTAAAATTAGTTGAAAAGGTAAAGCTTGATTAAAAAAATAACTGTTATTAAAAAGTTTATTAATAATTATAAACAATTATTTTTAGTTCTATATAAGGAGTAATATTTACATCTAGGAAACCGGCTATAGTAATGTAATTACATTTTGATGTAAAATTTTGATTAGGTTTGTTTAAAGTAAATTAATCAATTTAGCCAAAAAATTAATATTCAAATAGTTTTTCGCAGCTTTGCTGAATTATTTCAACAAAAATGTACAGCGAGGAAAAAGGTTGGAAAAAAATTTTAGTTTACTATTTCACTAGACTATTTTTAACTGACAAAACTGCACAGCAACAGCACGTTTCATCACCGAATACGGAACTACGAATAGAAATGAAAGCAAATATACTCCCGCCAAAACTTATTAATATTTTTAACACAACCATAGGATGGCGCTGATCGTTGCGTTTACTCATTTTAATTTTTCTATTTTTCGGAAGAGGTCTCTCTACTAATAATATTAACGACAATACTTTTTAATTTAACAGATCTGTATCAATCTGTATTTGGTGAGAAACAGTTTTAAGAAAATTAAGAAAAGAGACAGTAGTTCTGAGAATCAGGAAAAGAGCAGGAGTTTTGTCTTCAGTTTTTTTTAGTTTTGTTGGTGTATATCATCTTTGGTTTTGTGCTTCCAAATAATTCTGTTCCTAAAATGGATTCAAACTATCAACCCCCCTTATCTAAAAGGAAATATTGTGTACCTACATGTACAAATCGTGAAGGCAAAATGCATCGTTTTCCAAAAAATGAACCAATGTGTTTAATAAGTGGATTTTAAAGATACAGCCTTTAAACTATAAAGACTTGTCAGTTGAAGACATTTATAAAAAATATTTTTTTTGTGAGGAACATGTTTCTAGTAACTATAAAGTTTTAGGTACCAAAAGAGGTCTTATAAGAACAGCAGTTCCAACTTTAAATTTACCTGGTAAGTGAATAAATCAAATTGTAATTTATAAAGAAAGAAAACTTGTACTAGCAGATCATGCAAACGTTTTTATGCTGAAAGGACTGTATAAACAGTGGAAGCAACCATTAGCTTTTACATTTAGTGAAGGACCTCATAAATCCATGGCATTAAAAAAGTTGCTGAAAGTTCTAATCTGCAAATGTCAAAGTATAGGTTTGAAGGAAGTATCGACAGTTTGTGACCAAAGTGAAAATAATGTTCACCCCAATTGGAAGAATGGATCTTGGTTCAAAAACTCGTTCCCTTTATGACGGAGATGACCAGATTGGCGGTTCCGTGAAGGACAGCCAGGAGTACTAAAAAAGATGATTTTTAGTGGGTTGCTCAATAATAGCACAACCAAGCTGAGAATCTTATTTAACTACGGGGTTCTCCCATAGAATCTATAAAAGATATTTTACCATTATGTGTAAGATAGAGGAATCTTTGCCCATTTTGCCCTAGAGTTTTGCATAAAAACTTATTTGTAAGACCGTGTAGTTGTTCTACGACGCAGTTGTTTGCCTACGAAGTACTACAAAGCACCGGAAGTTGTCGGAGAACTTCGCAAAGACTTCTTATTTTTTAATGTTTACGAAATATAAATAGTACCTACCTATTTAAATATGGCTTTTCCTAAGTAAACTTTCTTTGATGTCAGTATTAAAAAACTTTGCAATACCTCAAATTTAATATTTTAATGATTAAAAATGAATAAAAATTAAAGCTTATAAGTTTTAATATCTTACCATTATGAGCATAGTGCGCTGAAAAGTCTGGTGAACTGTAGATGTATCCAGGAAAAACGAATGGTGGTGCTAAAGGTGCAACAGTCATATACGGAGGTATCGGTGTATACTGGCCCAACTGAGGTACAAACGAATAAGGAAGAAAAGGATTGGCTGAGGACCTGATCTGATTTTCCTGATGGTGTAACTCGGTTGCGTGAGTTATGGGATATTGTTTGGACACTACTTTCTGAGGATATTCTATACAATTTTTGCCCTTAATATCATCACCTCCGATTCTCAACATCACTTGAGCGTTAGCAAATGATTTCGGGTGCTGTTGTTTGGAGTTAAGCGACGACTCATCTTCGGCAGTGGAACTGGTTATAGGAGGATCGAAATTGTTTCTTTCCAGAATTTCGAAATGATCAAAATTTACTCTGGAGAAATCTTTGGGTGTGCAAAACACTTTTGAAAGTTGCAAGTTGTCCGATTCATCTGTTTTTGTCGAAGCCTGAAAAATTACGAAGTTCAGATTAATGACAATTAACCTGATTTGTATGCTGGAATGGTGATGGGTTACCAAGTCATGAAAAATTTACTTCTTTAATATTATTGGAAATAGAAAAATGTAGAAAAACTATTTTGGATCCAATGGTAATCAAACTATTAAACTACCTATTAATTAAAAACTTTGCTAGCTTTGTAATGTCAAATAAGTGATGATGTTTTATTAAAAGTTAACTTGATATTATAATGAATTAGTTTGTTCAGATAATTTTTTTAAATACGTGAATTGAACAGTTTTGTAAAAGCTAGGAAGATGTAACTTAGCAATTAAAAATGCTTTCAAGTAAAAATATTATAATGAATAGAAAATTATATTAAAACTAGCTAACCCTACAGAAGTTTTCATCTCTTAACTATAAATATTGAATTTGAATTGATATAATTAATAAGAAAAAACAAATAAAAAATTAGGGTTGATCGTAGAGGGGTGAAAATTGGGATTGTATGTATTTTTGTATGCTGTATCAAAAAATAAATAAATAAAAACAAATCATTTTTGTTCAGAAAAAAAATTTGGGGTGGGCCACCCTTAACATTAAAAGGAATTAGATGTTGTCCGATTCTCCACCCTAGCCGATATGCACGCTAAGATTCACTAAAATCGGTGACACGAGGATTTCATATGTTAGAAGAATATTCCCACGGGAAAAAATAAAGATGATTTTTTGTTTTTTGTCCAAAAATAGAAAATGCTCACTGTCTTTTCTCAAATCAGGGTAGAACAATTTTCTTCTTCTCTGTTCTTAGTAATCAAAGTGGTGTTTGATACCCAAAATGTAATGTTACTAATTTATTATAAATTAATAATATTAAAAATAAATGTATGCCCACATAATTAATAAATATTATTATTATTGGTTTTATATTTTTTTTATTTAACTCTTATTAAAAGTATGCTAAAAAATTTTGAATATTTCAATTTACATTTTTTTATCTTATGTATGTGTTTACAAATTTCATTTATCTAGATTTGTTTTAAGTTAAATTTATCACAATTATCAAACAAACTATGAGGTATTATCGCTATACAATTGGTTCACAAAATAAGGAAAATAGCTTGACTTCATTATTAAGGCTATAAAACTAAACAAAATTTGAAATATTAAAGAAATATCTAGATTATTATCAGAAGATCTTTCTTTTAAATTGTTAATGGAAAAGTTTATTTTTTAAAGCCATTGAAAAGCAAATAAAATACCATTTTTTTATTAAAAATATAAATTAAAGGTCACAACAAAATAAAGTAGTAATCAAGGTGATTTTCCTATTTTATTTTTATCGGCAACCTAAATTTTGTAAATCGAGTACCTAGTGGGAGCTTGCTTAAATTTTTTAAATGAGGCTAAATAACCAAACAAAGTTAATTTTTCTTAATTAAAGATACAAGTGCACGAATTTCCTAAGTGCCAAAATAAGGTTTGGTATATTTGTAAGGCCGGACAAAGAAACACAAAAATAAGCTTAGATATAACCTTTTATTTAACTAAATATTAAAATGGTAAAACCACACAAATAGTGTTGTTAGAATAAAGGGCTTATTGTATTGTTCGGTACATAAACCCTCATCTGTGTTTAATATTATTAATATAAAGTTAAATTTTATTTCCTAGTACATTCACTGGTAACTTTTAAATGAATTTTAGGTAAGAACAATAAATAACTGAACGGTTAAACTAAACTTCCACTATTTATTCGAAAAATACGTTTTAAAATTCAATTTCAGCTGTTTCAGTTATTTATTATTGTTAGTAAGATGGACTTCCACAAAGTAAAGGTTAACACAATAAATTTTAGGTACATAAGACCTTTAGATATTGAATTTTAATGAGTATTATATAGATAATTAATTAGTATTGAAAAACTATGAAGTAAAAACATGAAATTTGGTAAAATATTTTGAAAAACGTCGATTTTAATAAAAATAATACATAGGCCTTCATCCATTTCTGTCTTTAATTGTTTAAAATTGGAAATAAAAGTAAGTTTTTGGAAATCGAAACTCGAAAAAAATTATTTTGATAAAATTGTCGGAATATGCGTCAAGAAAATATTATAATCTCTATTACCATACCAAACTTGCTGTGTTTTACTGTAAAAATTAAAAAAAATGTCTCAAAAACTCACCCTTAACGCACAAGTTACTATAACAACACTTATGACAATTCGTACGTCGTACATGTTGCGCTACGACGACTACAAAAACCAAATTCCGGCAACTGATTATTTTTTGAATGAATCCCTTTTTATAATAACTTTTTAATAGATGAAAATCGCACGTATTTTTCATGTTGTTTCTATACAATAATAACAATACATCATTTGACATTGAGACTAAACTCGGTTCAATAGTCAAAAGAAACATTTCCAAATTATAAACAAAATAATTTTAAGAATTTAAAAAATGTTTTGGTACGTGAAAAATATTATAAGCGTAGCTATAAGTTTCTTCTATAAATTTTCTTCGTAAAATTTTAAAAACGTTCGTGAAATGTAATGACAATTTCACACCTCTACTTTTTAACCAATAAATTGCCTTAATTTTGTCTAGTTATCATGGGAACTTAAAAAATTTCTGGAAATTTTCTTGCCACAATATTTAAGCTGAAACATAAACGTACAGACCATAGACAAATTAAAATATATTATATTTTTCTCTGGTATCGAAGTTTAAATTAGTAAATATTAAGATTTTGATCCAAACTATGGAGTGAAAGTTTCTGTAGTAATATCACAAGAGAGTGAGAATAAATTGAAAATAATTCGACAGATTTTAGAAAACGTTGCCAGGCAATAGACACGAGAGCCCGAAGGGCTCGAGTGGCTATTGCCAGATGGCAACAAGTTTGAGAAAATGCCTGGAGAATTATTATCTAATTTATCGAACTCTCGTGTGGTATTCGATAGATTATTTTTTGAAAATTTATGACAGACGCGTCAGATCAAGAAAATACGTTGTCATTTGGTTGTCATTCAATAAAAACAATATACATTGAATTATTCTCGCTGGAACAATGTAAGTAGATTATTCCCACTATACTAATGTTTTGATTTGCTAGAACGTATATAAATTACTAAAATTGAAAATGTCTATTGGTTTCGAGAAACTTCAGAAAACAATCAGTAATAATATAACAAGAGAGTAAGAATAAATTGAAAATAACTTGACAGATCGTTTGAAAACTTGTTGCCAGGCAATAGTCAAGAGAGCCCGCAAGGCTCTAGTATTAAAATCTGTCAAATTATTTTGATTTATGAAACTCTCGAGTTATATTTGACAAGATTATTTTTTGATTCACAAATTTTCACAATAAAAAAAAATCAATAAAACTAAACCTATGACTTTGCATTGACACAATTAAGTAATTATTTTGACAAGTATCTGACAGTGGCTAGTAAAATAAAAGCTACAGTGACTATTCCCGACAATAATCACAAGAGATTTATTCCCACTTTAATATTGATATAATTGGTTGAAACTTACCCTTGTGACAAATAAAGAAGCATTTCATTGGTTTTAAGAAACGTCAAAAAATATTCTTATCGAATACCACGCAAGCGTAAATTATTTCCGGAAATTTTCTGATTGTTATTTTAGCCAATGGGCATATAATTAGGTGATTATTTTGTACTAGTGCAGATTATTAATAAAATTATCCTTTAAGGTCCTTTAAAATAAATGCAGACGTAAATATAAAATTATATACGTTTGTTATTTAGCTTGTGTTCCGTTTTGGGTAAATTTTGTAAAAGTTACTAATAAACCGTTCCGAATTGATGGTAAATGTCAAAAAATTGACACATTTGAAAATTACCATGAAATGGGAACGGTGAGAAATTTACTTTTTAGTAAATTTATTTACCGACCTATTTCGAGCAGTAAATCGTGGTAAATTAAGAAATTGACAGCAAAATTGACAGACCACATATAACCTATAATTTCTCCGTTTCTTATCAAAGAGTTTTTGAGGATTGAGATGGAAATATCCGAAGTAAGTATATGAAATATTATTGTTTTTGCTTTTTCATACTCCTTCTATGATATTTTGTTGTTGTGAGAACAGGAAATTGAAAATAAATATTTTTTTTGCATTTTTAGTGAATCAAATAAAAATTCAAAAAAAGCCGCTGCAGCTTGTTCATCATTCATTTCCTGCACGACTTTCTCAAACACCTAATTTTAGGTTACGAATGGATGTCATACATATGTCATACTTGTCACTGTCAAGAATTTACCAAAATCAGTTCCGAAATAAAACATAAATAAATATTTACCACGGTCAAACGTCAAAAATTTACTAAATTCTGATTTATCCAAAAGGGAACACACTATTAATAAATTATTGCAATTATTGTACATTCTGTACATTACTTGAATAAAAGTCTGTGGTTTTGACTTTGCGTTTTATTGGATCTTTTCTATTGGTTCAACCACATTTGAGATGGATGACCTATCTAATTTTTTGCTAGATAATTAGTTAGCATTGGAAAACGAAGTAACAGCATGAACTTTGGTCAAATTTTTGGTATAAAAAATTCTAAAATGCATCGTGCCCCCTTGGCTTTCAGTCTACTTTTCAGTAAAGAAAATTAAGTTATTAAGTTAGTTGGAACAAACTGAAACACTGTCATTTATCAGTATTTAAAATTATCGGCATTGTGTTATGATTCAAAAAGATAATCTGAGAAATAGGACAAGAAACACGTTTTTCCATGAATAAAGGAAATGTTCTTCATCTACAAAATCGCCTTTTAAGCTTGTACCTCATTTGAATGCATAGACTTCGAGTCAAATCGCCTGGGTTAGAAGAAAATGCCAAAGATTACTTTCTTTCTGACCATTTTCCAGTGAACTTGTTGCTTTATGATATTTGTTCATTTGAAATAAATGAGTACTCCACGAAAACCACTTTACGTAATTCGTTTTTGTGGAGAGGGGCTGATTCACTTGACTACACACTTTCAATATGTACTTCAAATATACAGGGTGTTTTAAAAAAAGGTAACACCGTCTCTAGGATAGGTAAAAAACTGAAAAATAATTGGGGTTTGCTTAGTAAAATTTTTTTCTAACGCCATCCGTTTTCAAGATGAAGAAAATAAAAAATTACACATTTCTTACGATTTTGCCGAAACTACTGGCACCATTGCAATGAAACTTTATACGAATATGTTTTGGAAGCTGATATATCCCATGAATTTGTTTTTATAACTAACTCTCATAGAGGGCGCTAGTTACACGATTCATACAACGTATTATTCAACATAACTTTTTTTAGGGTAGAATTATTAGTCAAAACTCCAAGTGAACATAAACATCGTTTAATTCTACACCAAAAAGGTACTTTTGGTAAAACTCGATATTATGTACCGTTTTCGGAATATTTTGATTTGAAAATTATGAAGTAATAATCCCTCCTCGTATAAGTTAATGATAAATTTATTAATTAAAAAAACTTACAATAAGAAAATTAAAATAAAGACAAAGAACATAACATAAAATTCAATTAGAGTAAATGTTCAAAATGTCCTCCGTTTTCACGAATACACAAGTCTATACCAAGAGCGATTATTACTTCATAATTTTCAAATCAAAATATTCCGAAAACGGTACATAATATCGAGTTTTACCAAGAGTACCTTTTTGGTGTAGAATTAAACGATGTTTATGTTCACTTGGAGTTTTGACTAATAATTCTACCCTAAAAAAAGTTATGTTGAATAATACGTTGTATGAATCGTGTAACTAGCGCCCTCTATGAGAGTTAGTAATAAAAACAAATTCATGGGATATATCAGCTTCCAAAACATATTCGTATAAAATTTCATTGCAATGGTGCCAGTAGTTTCGTCAAAATCGTAAGAAATGTGTAATTTTTCATTTTCTTCAACGCCCTTTATCTTGAAAACGGATGGCGTTAGAAAAAAATTTCACTAAGCCAACCCCAATTATTTTTCTGTTTTTTACCTATCCTAGAGACGGTGTTACCTTTTTTTGAAATACCCTGTAGTTGTTTTCATTCAGGACGTAGAAGCATCCTATAACAATCTTTATGAAGCAGTTTGTGGAACTTCGCATGAATTAGGTCTAATTCGTACCTGCAAACTTAGTACTAATCATTTCAATAAAATTATTAATAAATCTTGGTTTGATAAGGAATGTCTAAAAAGTAAAAAAGAACTTAAAACTGCTTCATCGGATTGTAGAAAATGCAATTTCTCAGAACAATCCAAAACAATCTATATCTCAATTAACAAGGAGTAAAAAATACTTAAGAGTAAGGAAATAAATTATAAAACGGCATTATCTGTAAGTTGGCCAATTTTCATAATTCAAGAGAATTTTGGCTAACCGTAAGCTCTTTTAGGTCAAAGCTACCTTATAAATTGTTACCTATTAAGATATGGAACGACTTCTATTGCAGTGTGTGTCAATCTCGAATACACATCGACACTGATTTTAATTTTTTTGATGCTCGTCACCCTTTTTTAGATGCAGCAATTACCACGCAAGAAATCTACATAATTCTCAATAAATGTACGTCACTTTTCAATAATATTTTTAAAACCAAAGTTATTCCTGATAGTTGGTTTAATACATTATTCACTATGTTACATAAAAGTGGACCAATGGAAGATCCAGAAAACTTCAGAAGCTTGGAATTACTAAATTTTTGTTTTAAACTATTCACCAATATCATTCAACAAAGACTTTCTAAATGGGCGGAGGATAATAACATTTTACCTGAGAGTCAAGCAGGATTTCGTAAGGGTCGTGGTTGTGTTTACAATGTTTTCTCGTTAATTTCTGTAATCTATATCCAGTTTTTGTTGATTTCAAAAGAGCTTTCGATTCAGTAAATCACAATATGTTGTGGCTAAAACTATTTAACTTGGTTGTATGTTCCAAAATAGTACAATTTATTAAAACCCTATGAGCCGATTGCTTTTGGCGATGTATTTGACAGACTTGCAAGATTTTCTCATCAGTAAAGGGACTCAAGGTGTAGATATCGATGGGTGGAATCAGATACTAGAATTACTTTATGCCGATGACCTTGTAATTTTAGCCTATTCTAAGATAGATGTAGTGTAGCAAAAAAACTGTAAATTTTGGAAGAGTACACTTCATTAAATCGTTAATATTTCGAAAACTAAAATTATGCAGTTTTCTCGTGGAGGATTTCGTCAGCCGAATTATTATTTTGATTTTAACAATCAATAAGTGCCTGTGTCAAACGAACAGCAAAATGGCAGTGGCAACTACCAGTAAAAGTAATTAAGCTGTTGAAGCAATTATATCTATTATGTCTAAGGCTAAGGTCGATACATGGTTGTCTAGAATTAAATTAAATTAAATTATTTGAATCATTTAACTATGTTGGTATTGCTGCTACTGAGAAATATACCAGACTGTATACTGGGACTCGAAACAGGTAGGGTCAAATTCACGCATAATATATTCAAGTTAGCAATCAATTGGTTGTAAAAAATTCTAAAAAATGGAAAGTACTAGGTTTCCCAAGCTTTGTTTTTTTTTATTCGTTTGCGACAACTTTCTATTTCATCAGAAAATCGTTTTAATTGGGCTACTCAAAATCGGACTTTATTTAAAGTTGCGGGGAATTTGACTATTTGGGAAAACCTAAGTGTGAAAAGTATCTTTATGAAAACTTATATGAAAAATTAAATTGTATGGATTTGTAGGCTCTTTCATGAATTTATATACGAGCCTGAATAGTATGGGCCAATAGTCATAAGATTTTTTTTATTTTTAACGGTAATAGCTATACTATTAACTCGGAAGAACTATGCGCGATTTTGATAATGTTGATTCATTAATTTCGACTGTGAATAATTTAAATTATGAAAATGCCAAGATAATTACTGGATATATTAGAAGCATCTTTAAATTACGTGCTTTCATTATGAAGGAGTAATTTTTTTTTATTTTATTTTGGTTTTATGTTACTCAGAGAATACTGAAATTTTGTTAATTCCAAACCCTTGCTGTTAACTCTGTTTGAGAAACAATAAATATATTATTATTATTATTACCTTTTAATTAGGTATTGGATCAGCAGTGCCAACAGAATATTTAACTTGCCTTAGATTAGATTGTCTTAAGTCGTATAAGACTTCTCTGCATGCACTTTGACCTAGTAAGATCTTTTATACTTGAACGCAGTTAAGTAGCTTTATATTGGGCATACTGATAATTTAGTAGAGTTAAAGTCGATTGCTACGCATTCGCAGTTTCATAGTTGCTGAACGCTTTTGCAGAAACGATAGGTCTCACTTTCCAAATTGTCCAATACTTTGGGATGATACCTTAAAAGGCAATATCCAGTTTAATGTATTTTTACCTTATAATAGTAATTTATAGCCTTAAAAAATACACAACGAGCCTAGTCGAATAAAAATAATTTACAGATTCACTGAAATACACAACAGACAAAAAAAAGAAGCCTTTATTCATGTTTATATCTTACGGCCGATTTCATATTATCACATATTATTTGCTTTATCTAAAAGTTATTTTTTCAATCATTTCTGAACAGTCTTCTGTTGGAGCTTTGAATTGTACTCATATTAAAATTCAATTCCCTGGTGGATAAGAACCAGAAAATTTTAGGAATAGAAATGTACAAGCAATATACGACTCAATTAAAAATTTGGGATACGGTCTGTAGATGGTCAGGATCTGCTTATGATGTACCTAAATATATTTAGAAATTCAAAAGTGAGAGCTCGTTTTGACAGTAGTGGTGAGTGACAGTGGATATAGTAACAAACCATACCTCATTACACCTCATTTCTAATCCAAGAACCCCTGCAAAACATTCATTTAATGAATCACAAATAAGAACAAGAAATTCTATAGAGTTGTTTGTGTGTAATAAAACATCAATTCTCAATAGAAGAGAGTGACACTAATGTGGAATCAGATTCAGAAAATTTCTTAAATAATAATACCGATTTATTGATCAATATTTATACAAAATATTTAATCAATATTTGTCAATTATCCAAATTAAAAAAATATGTATTAAACAACAGTTACGTTATTGTTATTGAATATTATTTTCCAATACGCGAATACCAACTACTTTGACAACTGTCAAAAAAAGTAAGATGGCGACAACTATTTCAGTGAGAACTAAAGTTTGTTGTTTAAGGTAGGTAAATATATTTGTTTAATTTTTATTTATTTTACATGCTTGAAGAAAAAATAGTATATATTACACGGAGTAGAACGTTCTTTTTGTGTTTCGTCCTGATTGCTAAGGACTCAACACAAAAAGAGTCACTTCTCCTAGTGATATAATCTACTACTATTTTATTGCTTGTGGTTTTATTTTGATTATATTTATTGTTTGGTAACTCATTAATAGTATCTTACCACTTTTATTGTGGAATTCCTTACTTTGTGAAATCAACTCATGAATGTTACTAACAAAAACGAAAAAAAAATATCGCTAATTTTCATGTTCCATTTAATATAATGTGAAATTTTCTACCTTCACGTTTTTTGTTTAATTCAGTTATTTTCTGTTAATTTTGATACTTCATGAACAATCTGATAACGCTGCAAATGTTCACAATGATGACGTGAATGCAACTTTATTTTGCTTTTACTCTATCTACGTGGGATGTCATCGATTTGGACAATGTACCTTTTTTCAAAAAAATAGTTGGCAAATAAACTGACAATATTTTAAAGTCTGTTGCCTTTCCACTTTAAAAGTTCTAAGTACTACAGTCCTTTCCTTTTGAAACTTCTGACCTTTTATCCGGTGAGCCAAGTCCGATCCTGACTTTCTGCACCAATAGTATACTTATTGGTATGAACAAAATAAATGAATTAATATACTTGACAATCCACCAAATTTTCATCAAGTTCGTAATTATAGTTTTGGAGTTATGAATAAAAATGAATTTTTAATGTATAAAACACATTATGCGTCAATTTCTCTGCCAGAAATTTTTCTGTGAAATATTTTAATGCTACGAATTATATTCAGGTTTAAATGTTTGGTCAATTCGCTTTTTTTTCAAATGATTATCAAATTTTTTTCAATTTTACTGATCAAATATTTTCAAGGATCCTAATAATTTTATACTTAACCAAAACAAAAGTTCAATTGTCGACTTAACATAAATATTGTTATTAGTCAAATAGTGTTCCTGTTTAGGACAACGACATCGTAAATATATAAACAAAGTCTTAAGGTCATTATCAAATAGTTCGACGACTGCCTTACAAACACTACAAGGAAAATAAATCAAAACAAAATACGTGCCATTTAAAATTTTATTGCTAATCATCTATGAAAAATAATATTTCATCATTAAAGACTTTATAAACTTTTTCAGTATACCTTTTATACATTTTTCTTGTAAGTTTATTTTGAATGGAACAATTAAATTTTTAAACATGATAAAAGAGTTTTAAATAGTAATAATAACTAAGGTACATGATAAAAGTTCTAATTATTTTTAAATAATTACACAACTAAACCATTTGCAAGAAATAATTGTAATTTTAAACTTAGAAATAACAAAAAAAGTTCGTAAAGTCTTCACTCCACAATTGATTATGATAGTTTCTCGTTGTCTTTTCTATTGTTTTTTTGTACTTCCTTTACAGTTTACTGCCTACCTAAAACAAAAAGGTAGTATCAATTATTACAAACAAAATATTTACACAGTTAAAATAATAAAAAAGACAACTGTAACCAAGTAAACATTATATTTGCGATTAGTTTACAAATAAACTTAAAATTAGTATTTTCAATCTAACTTTAATTTCAAATGTCTAATTACAATTGTCTTTTTTGCAATAAAACCAAAATATTAGTTACTAGCCAATCAAATTAGTTTAAATATTGGTTTATCAACAAACAGTATAAATAAATATAAGTATATAAATACAAAATATAATTTTTTATAAGAAATTTAAAAACCTGAACTTTGAATTAAACACAAAACTTGAAAGAATAGAAAAATGAAAAGAGAAAAGAGTTAAAGATTAAAAGAAACATCGAGATTAAAGTGCAGAATTTGGATTAGTTTGAAAAAATTTATATAAAGTTTTAAACTTATAGTACCTAGTTTTCACAATAAATGGTATTGACTGAAGGATTATAATAAAATCAATTAGACCCTTAAGTTGTAAAATCCGAGATGCACATCATAAATGTAAAAGGACCTGATTCAGGTAATTTTGTTTCTCAGAGAGGGATTGTAGAGGATTACAGCTTACACTTTTTGTTCATTTTACTCTTTGTATTTCATTGGAAGTGTTCACTTGTGTTACGGCGTGCAATAATTTTACAACATTTATTTGTTATTACAGACATTAATAGCAATGCCGTGAATAAAAAGTAATAGTGCTTCTTCCAGTTGTTCGTTAAAGAAGAATCACTTATCTTGTGACGCGAAAATCCTTAAAAAAATGGGCATAGTTACTTATATCAGCAAGGATATAACGCGGGTGCTGCAGCAAGAGTAACCAGTAATTTGACGAAGGTGCCTCTTACTTCGGTTAGACGAATTGTTGAAAATTCCATAAAATCAAGAAAAAAGCGTAAAGATTCCGGTATCACAAAAAGATTAGGACTGGGAAAAAGATTTGATAAGGCGAAAAATCTACACTATGTACGATGAGCAGCGTGTCCCTACAATCAAAAGTCTGAAACAGCGCCTCATCAATGACGAAACTCACGTCAACTGAGGCCTCACTACTGCAATGGGCTTTAAATATCGCAAAATTGACAAGAGACAAGTAATAGTGAAATCCACACGTTTAATAAACTGGCATTCTGAATATATAACGTCAATAAGAAAATACCGGTCTCAAAATCGGCCAATACTCTACCTCGACGAAACGTGGTTTGACACGCATAATACCCCTTCCAAAGGATGGTCTGATTCCTCTGATAAGTGTATGATAAGTGTAAAACAAAAGCACCATCAAATAAAGGGAAGAGAAGAGGCAAGACGAGCCCTCAATAAAGACCTCTCTGACCATTAAAACGGATTCAAAACCAACGGATGAAAGACCGCATATCAAAATTTCCACAAATGATGGACTTACAGTAAACGCTTTAGTAGATACGGGTTCGCACTATTCTTATATAGGGAAAACTGGACTGAAGAATTTAAACATGTCCATACACAGAGGTACATCGGAAACAACCTCAGCAATATTAGCAAATGGTAGCAAAGTGGAAATAAAGAGGAGTATCATCATCCCATGTACAATAGCCGAGAACTACGGCAAAACCAAGTTTTTCTACATACCAAACCTAGAATCCGAAGCTATTTTAGGAGTAAAAGATATTTCAGACAGGAAAATACCTTGGGAAACGTTATTTCGGAGCGAGCAAACAGAGTTAGAGGAACTAGAAATTTATAACAAATTGATACACATAGACCTCAGTCAGGTGAACAGACAAAAAGACGCAAAACTTGAAACAAGCGTAAAAGAAATTACGGAACCGGTCTCCACAGAAGAGACAGATTTAGAATTACGAAGACGTTTCAAAAAGTTAATAGTAAGTTAAAAATGGAAGACGTATTAGTGCTGAGTGAAAGTTATGACCTCTCCGAGGGGGAAGAGAGAAGCCGTCCGCCGACACCGGGAAGAGGATTGGAAGAATATCTTCAGGCAATAAAACAAACACCGTCCCTCCGAACAAAGATAAAGTTAATAGATCTGGTGCCGGTGGAACTAAGGAATAAGCCAACGAGCAAAACACGCAAATATAGAATAACATTAACAGATGGGAAGAAGTTGAAAATAAAATATTAAAACCATTTTTTTTCTCACATATGATCGTTAAGTTTAGTTAACTCAGGATTTTAGTTTTGTTTTACTTTTTTATCTAAAAAAAAAAATTGCTTTTCATTTCATTCAAGAATTATTTTTTTTTTATTTTAAACTGAGGGGGGTGTAACGACAATGTCGTTATATGTAAGTACATACGAGTTATCAACGGGAAAAGAAATTATGAGAAGATACGACGGACAGTTGGAACACCGGCAGAAAGATGGCAGTTTTATATGCTACCGACTCGGTATGAACGATTCGATACATAGGTCAACGCAGGCGAAGCAATCGGCAGAGTTACTCCGACATGTAAGTAAGTCGTATCGACTAGCGCTCGCAAACAGGAACTCTCACTGGTGGTGGAACACCAATTTCGACCTACCTTAGACAGGTATTGACTGTCTAGTTTCCTCGACGGGGTCTTAGACGAGTATTGATCGTCGACGACACCGCTCCCTACCTGGTGAAGGGTATTGACCTTCACCGTTACCCAATCGGAAGGAGTACTGATCCTCTCCGATTTATCCGTATACCGGGTCCACGGGAGTATTGATCTCGTGTGACTTATCTTAACCCTGTAAAGGATATTGCCCTTTACAACACGATATTTCTCCGGAGTATTGATCCGGAGGGATAACCCCCATACCTAAATACCTTTACGTCGATTGTACATATGCTAACCATTTATTACAGAATCAACGGATGTCCATACGGCCAATGACGGGAGATGGTTTCGGCTGGTAAAAGAAGACTCTCGAAGATATTTTATATATGTATATAATTGTATAAATCTGTGTTTGTTTTGTACCGGACAATAAATATCTAGTAACACAACCCGTATCTTTGTTCTACCATAGCTACCCTAAGCGGCAAAAGTAACTTAACGCCTTAGCCATTCTCAGAATAAAGGGTGCGCGACGAGGCAACGTTACAGTTGAAAACTCGTACCTTTCTGTAAAATCAATTTCACCAATTATAATTAATTTAGATGAGGATAGCGATAGCGACACTGAACTGAGTATTGAATTGAATTGTAACATTTAAATAAATTACTTGTATGTCTCCTATATTATGCAAAATTCAAATTTCTTAAGTTCGACCCTGTAGCACATTTGCATATTTTACCTGATGATTTTCTACACAGATTAAATCGGGTAGTTTATTGCAGTTAATAAGCCAATACCATTTACTGTGAAAAATACTTGGTTTACTTCCATAAAAACATAATAAATAATAAAATAGTTAAGGATATACACAAATTAAAGAAGATTAAATCAATAAGATTCAGGCCTGTTAGATTTTTGATTAATAAATCAATATTTTTAAACTATTTAATAACTATATAAAAACGTACGAAATTTATTGAATTATATACACTAATGTGAGCTATAAACATGTTAAGCTAAGTTCAATAGTGTTTTGTTTAATTTATGTTGATTGTACATACTTTTAAAATTATACATTAGTACAATAATTTGAAATATTATAAAAAACATAAAAGTAATCAATGATTTTTTTTTATTTCACACTTGTTCACTAGTATCTCTGATATTTTGTGTTGTAATTTTCTGCAATACTCTTTATTCTTTATCTCCATACATTCAATTTTTTATCGTTTAGCATTTCCATGTTCCTCAACAACTTCATCCACATGGTTTTCTTTGGCTACCCACACCATTTATCAATATTTTAAATTTGATTTGAACAATTTATTTTAATCATTTTCTTCGGACGATTTTAATATTTTATGAATTTCTCTAAACTTATCAACTCTCTTTTTGTGGTTTTCTTCAATTAAGTGTTTGTGCTTTTCAAGTTTTTCCTGCCATTTTCTTTTAGATTCCTCTAATTTAAATTTCGTTTTATTTTTATGATTTTTCTCATTACTTACTTTTAGTTCTTCGGATTCTTTCTTATTTTCCGAACCTTCGTCACTTTCTTCACTACTATCATTTTTTTCTTCGTGTTTATTGGAATTACAAACTTGTTTCTCTTTTGCTTCTAAAGAGGTTAATCTTCTTTGCAAATCGAATAAAATTTTTAAACACTTTTTTATTTTCATACCGCTATCTAATCTTTCGCCTATTTCTTCGATAGTAGAAATTTGCATATTTTGAACGTGTTTCATTTCCCATAAAATATTAGCTTCTTCTTCAATTAAATTATCATCATCATCAACTAGTAAACGTTTTAGCTTTTCTAAAAGTTGAATATTTTCCTGAAGTTCCATATCACGTTCATATTCAAGTATTCTAATCATTTCATTTCTAGTTTTAGCTTTCACAAACTTTAAAGATGTCAAAAAATCGACGTATTTAATTTCTAGGGCTACGTCGAACTTGGCACCAGTTTTAAACTTTTCTTGAAAACTATCCACTACTTGGTTAATGATACATTGCATTTTTTGTAAACTTGCCAAATCACCTGTTAGCTTCTTTACAACAAAAGAATTTTCTTTTTCTTGTTGCAAAATAGAAACTATATTTTTCACTGCTGTGTTTTTAATCTCTTGTAGCTCAGTAAATTTTTCTAGAAGCCCGATTTTGGCATCGTATTCATTAATTTGTTTGTCCATTATTAACCTCTTCCAAGATTGTACAATAGATTTTTTAATCGACTGAATTTCATTTAGATCATCGTAAATTTGATCAAATTTCTTACAATCCATATAAATTAATAAATCAATATCTGTTAGCAAATGAGATATTTTTTCTTTAACAGCTTGTAAGGGTATGTCAGCGCTTCGACTGGGTAAATTGTTTTTATCTCTAGCCCTATTAATAACTTGAGTTATTTTTTGTAAATTTCCTTCTTCTGAAGAATCGTATGGATCAAACGATGTATTTTCTATAGAATGTTGTTCATAGTCTTTCTTTTTTCCTTTCTTAATAAATAACGGTCTTTTATAACCATTAACTTCCATGAAAGGTAGTCCGTGGTTATCAATAATTAGTTTAGGTTTCACTGGTTCGATTACAATTTTTTTTCGAATTTGTTCAATGGAATCTTCATGAGAAGTAATCCTTTTCGATTTGAGTCTAGTATTATTTTTTCGCTTCTTAATATGTTCAGAATGATTTTCCTCGCTGCTTCTCAATTGATGTTTTAAGCCTCCGTAAAGATGCTCAACAATTTTTCTTTGTTCTTCACTATTTTCTATCTTATTATGTTTAGATTTAAATTTCTTTTTTACCTTATTGGAATTTTCCGGTGCCCCGATCATCCTTCCCAATTTTTCTTTTAACAGTTGTTCAATTTCGTCATCATCTACCATTTTTAAAATGTACCTCTTCTTCCTTCCTGAATCTATAGAGTTATCCATTGTTTCATTGAACGTTAAGTCTCTTTTAAACCGACGTCTTGTAACTAATTGATCCAAAAACCTGTCGGTGGGAGTATAATCTTCAAAATCCCCAATCATATCACTGGTAAAATGCAGTAGATTCTTTTTGAAATTTTTACCGAAATTCTTAAAGTATCTTTTGGTGCCTACCAACATTTTTGGTACTGCCTTAACCATCGGGAAAGCATCTTTATCATTAAGACTAGACATAACTTTAGCAGGAAGGCTTAAAATGTGTAACAAAGGATATTTTGAAATCCATTCTTTTTTAAAATGTGGTGCTATATCTAATTCATCAGATATATTAGCATTGTCTTCTTTGAATCTGTACAGCTCCTCTCTTATTGCTTTTCTGAGTATGTCGTCTGTCGACATGTCTTTATGATGTGAAGATACAATAAAATCTTCTTCAGAATAGTTGTCATCGTAATCAGTGTCAATTTCGTTCTCTTCGTCACTATCTTTGATTCTTATTTGGTATAGAGGAAGCGACAATTCCTCTGAATCTATAATTATTGATCTCTTCTTCTTCTCGTCTACGTTTCTTTTTGCTATTTTATGCGCTTTATTTAATTTTTTGAGTTTAAGTAAAAAGCGAGCTTTATCCTTGGCTGACATACTGTCCTTTATAGGATCATCAAGTATTTCATTAGAATTAAATTCCTTAATCCAATAATCTTCTTTAAAATGATCTTTTAAAACAGGTGATCTTTGTTTTACTAGCCTTGGATATTCATCCAAATCTTTTCTTTGTTTTAAACTTGTATTTGGGTATTTACTTTTAGATTTTAAATGATGTAAACTATCTATAAAATCTTGAGTTTCTTGATTAACCAATTGCTCAGTAACATAATCATTTAAAAATGATCTGTCTTTGTAATGCTTCTTTGCTGGAGATTTATGGTCATTGTATTTGTTTGAATAATACTTATGTTCTTCTACGTAACTTCTAGGATAGTATCGATCACCATCCCTATATTTGCTTGGATAATACTCGTCTTCATACTTAACCTTATCGACATATTGTTTTAAAGTTGGTTTACCGAAAATTTTACTTTTAATTGAAGCTACTTTTTCTTTGTGTTTGTCGGCAAGTCTTTCTTGAAAACTCTGTTGAGGTGAATGTAAATTATACACAGTTTGTAGCTTTTTATCTGGGTGAGTTAAAGCCATACTATTAACAGTTTTCATTATGGGTTCTTTTATAAATTTGGGTAACATGTTCATCATAAATTTGTAACCGTTTTGTACTACCGGCAATTGCCTTTTGGAACGATTATGCCTCGGAAATCTTGTTGGATTTACAAAATGTTTTACTGGCGAAATAGATTCATACCTACTGCTACAACTGCAAGAAGATGATTGATGAGCAGCTGGAGCTGGGGGTAGATAACGAGCTGGGTAAAGACCACATCCATGCAATGGACAAGTTATTGGACCGCAACATGTTGGAATAACTTGCTTTCCGTGTTTTTCATACACAAATGCTAAAAATAAATAAAAATTAATGTCTTTTTTTTAAATATTGTTTCAACTTAAAATGCAATTATTAAAAAAAAACTTAAACTACTTACGTGGTCTTGATACAATAACCCTATCTAAACATGTCGTTAATCCTTCGATAGGTGTACATGCAGGTGTTGGTAGAGCAGTAACAGGTTCTGGTATTTGTACTTTTACTGGAAGAATACCAACCTCTCCAACATTAGTTAGCACACCTTCTTCGTATTCTGGATAAGCTCCATCGGCAAAACCTCGACCGAAGAAACTGCCATCCCAATAACTACGACCTCCACGATAATCACCATTAATTGGTGTGTACAATCGGTGAATCTAAAATATTAATATTATCAATAACAGGAAAAATACAAGGGGTAAAAGTTAATCCTGGGCCGATTCTATTAAACTCTGTATTAATACCGGAATCTTATTGCTCAAACTTTCAATCCATTACCTTAAATAAAACTCTAATAACAATAAAAGATTTAAATGAAGTAAACCATCCATATTTCAAATGTGACTAATGGGAAATCAAATGAAAAACCCAAAGTCTATTTTACAGAAATTTCGGCCTTACATTGAGGTCATCATCAGGCTATAAAAAAGGTTATTTTACTGGTACAAATGAAAAAGAGAACAAAAAGCATACCTTAGTGTAAAAATTAATTCATATATAAGTAAAAAGACAACAATTAAAACATAAAATATAAAATTACAAACATTTTCAAACGAACCAACAGATAAAAAATAAAAATAAGAACATGTAGGATAAAATGTATCTATAAAATTTATGGTCTAAAATTAACTTTTTATGTGTTTTAAAAAGAAATAAAAATGGGGGGAGAGTTTAACATAGACATATAGATTTAAAAAACCCTTCCAGTGTAAATGTAGTCCGACAAAACAGAGGACAAGAAGAATTAGTCACAAGAAAAAGAACAAAAGGTTTGTGAGGTTATGTTGACAATAACAATTAAGATTAATTTAAAATGAAGATAAACAACCTAGTAAAATGTAAGAAGCTAATTAGTCACATTAGAAAGAAAGAAAACCAATTATTTAAGAAAGTCGACAACAGAAAACAAATAAAGGAAATATGGAAGACAGAGTAAAATATGTTACAAACAAATACCATTAAAAGGGAAGACCAAGAAATATGTAAGGGTTCTTTGGTCTCAGCTGTTCATTCAAACATATAACTGCACTGTCTCTTGATGCTTCATTGTTCTCTAAAATTTCATGCCGGGACCTTTAAAACATTTAAGTAACCTCGAAACGTTGGAATTAGAAAAAGTGTAATTTTCAGCAATGATATGGTTGGCAAAGGCAGATGGTGAATTAGGTGGGTCAAAGTCTTTGTAATTTTTAACATGATTGAGATGTTCTTTTATCTAAAAGGCGTTATGACTGAACAATATACACAGCATTACACTCCGCGCAGTGTAACTTCCAGAAGAATATAAAAAAGAAACAGTTTATACAGTTAACCAAGAAGGATCTCAAGTTATTTGTAGCGTTATTCCATAGCAGCATAATTCAAGTGATTGGATATTTCTATGTTTGCTATCTCATCATTCTGATTAATATTTAACTGGGTTATTGGTGGTTTGAAGAATAGGGAATAGGGGAGTTGCACGTAGTTGTATACGAGGGTTGTCTGAAAAGTTTCCGACCTTAAGATGACAGCACTCGTAAACAAAAGTTGGGGAATGTGTTTGCGCATGCTTTGAAAGGTACCCACTAAAATTTCAGCCATTTTGGACGCGCAGTTGTTGTTTGACAATCATTTGAGTGAATCGATGTGTTTTTATGAAAATGGAAAAAATAGAGTATCGAGCTGTCATTAAATATTGGTTTTTGAAAGGCAATACGTCTACGCAAATCAAAGACGAATTGAACGCTGTGTACGGGGACTCTGCACCATCATTTACCACCGTGAAATTTTGGACTGCTGAATTTAAACGTGGCCGTACCAGCCTGGGTGACGATGAACGTTCGGGACGTCCAAAAACTGCAACCACTGACGATAATATCGCTCAAGTTCACCAAATGGTGCTAGACAACCGTCGAATTAAAATTAGAGAGATAGCAGAGGCTATAAACATGTCCAAAGAACATGTTTGTCACCTGTTGAATATAGATTTAGGCATGAGAAAGCTGTCCGCGCGTTGGGTGCCGCGTTTACTCACTTTGGACCAAAAATGGGTTCGAATGAACATTTACAACTCTCTGTTGGTGCAGTTTAGGCGCAATAAATCAGAGTTTTGGCACCGATTAATTATTGTAGATGAAACTTGGATACACTATTATACTCCAAAAACAAAAACACAGTCAAAACAATGGACTGCGAAGGGGAAACCGGCTCCAACAAAAGCAACGGTTGTTCCTTCGGCTGGGAAAGTGATGGCAACTGTTTTCTGGGATAGTCATGGAGTTATCTTAATCGATTATCTTCAAAAAGAACAAACCATTACAGAAGCATACTACGCATCATTACTTGACAAGCTGAAGGCAGAAATTGCGGAAAAACGGCCACATTTGCAGAAAAAAGAGAATTTTGTTTCACCAAGACAATGCACCGTCTCACACCTCAGCGGTTGCCATGGCGAAAATCCACGAATTACGGTTTGAACTGCTTGACCCTTTCCTTACTCACCAGATCTAGCCCCAAACGACTTTTTTTGTTCCCTAAGCTAAAAGTTGCGCTCGGAGGACAGAGATTTTCGTCGAATGAGGAGGCCATCACCTTCGTAAACAACTATTTTGCAGAGAAAGACGCCGAGTACTATTTGGACCGGGTTAAAGAGATGGGAGCATCGCTGGAAGAAGTGTATAGACTTACAAGGAGACTATGTAGAAAAATAAAAATTAATTTGAAGAAAAAATGTCTAGTATCTTTGTTAGGTCGGAAACTTTTCAGACAACCCTCGTAGATTCTTATCTACAAAATCGGTATCAAGATGATGTAAAGTCTTAACCTATTATGGTACATACCTTTGCTATTTATACTATTAATAAGTGATACAGTTCATACATGTCATACACCTTAAAAAATAGTAATATATGCAGATGACACAAGGGCAAATAAAGACAAGCACATAGCACAAAAATAAACCACAGCGAAGTCAACAGTGGAGTTTTGAGATTGGTGCAGAGCAAATAGGCTTTTGGTTAACGTAAAAAACTGTATTTGTGGAATTGCCTCCTAAAAACGTTAAAATGATTCCTCTACAATAATTAGACTAAACAGCAAATCAACCGTACAAGTGAATCAGCTGAAATGGTGGATCAGAAATTTACATGGGAGGCTCACCGACTACGTTGTATCAAAGTTATTGCATTTCACTCAGTTGGGGAGTTTTTGAAGGCCATTCCAGAAGTAAATAACGACCACTATTAATGAAGTTTTAAAACCCACCATATTGTAGTGTGTTAGCTAATAAGAAGATGGATGAACGGATGTAGATTGTGTTAATTGTTGTTAATTATTTGAATTTTAATTTTAATGATTTATTTTTTTGTTTTTTACGCAACATTATGCTACATTTTATTATGACTAGTCTGTAAGTTTTAACATGGTAAACTATTTCTCATTGTAAAACTACATGAATTTGAATTTAACACATTAATTTTTATTCTTTAATATCATGGAATGGAATTAATGCACTGTCGTGCTAGAAGACGTTTCACCAGAGGTTTAAAACGTAAACCCATGGCTTTGCGTAAAGCCAAGAAGGAAGCCCCTCCACTAGGAAAACCAGAAATTGTTAAAACCCATTTACGTAACATAATCATTGTGCAAGAAATGGTTGGTTCAATTGTGGGTGTTTACAATGGCAAAGCTTTTACTCAAGTTGAAATCAAACCTGAAATGATTGGACATTATCTTGGAGAATTCTCCTTAAAATACAGAAATAAGAATAATTTAATAATACTTGCTACTTACTGCAACTGGAATCTCCCTTCCGCAATCTGAAGCAGGTACTTCTGGTACTGGTGCTGGTGCTGGAATCTGCACGGTAGGTTGTGCTGTTAAATAACCTCCAATAAGGCCACGTCCTACAAGGCCAGCGTCACTCGGGTATCCGTTATCACTCCTGTAAATCACCTTAACAGGTGCTTGACCTGGAGCTCCTGGTACCACTCCGGCTACTGACAAGTGTTTGGAACACTGGAAATTAAAATTATGGTTAAATTAATTTTTCATAATATTCTCCAAACTTTTTGTGGACAAGTTCAGTATCTTAAAGCTTACTGAAAGAAATATAAAACTTAAAAGTAACAAAATATCATAAAAGAAAGAAGAAGGTAAACAAATATTAGGTCTAAAGTTTGCCCGGACTTTTGTTAGCTACAGTAAGGTACTGTTCGTAAAAATATGTGTCGCTTGTTTATTTCTAAAGAGTAATGAAATCCAGACAAAGTCGTGTCGTGCCAACTTTTAGCAGGTTCCTTACTACCTAGTTTTTAGAAATAAACAAGTGGCTCCTTCTAGACTTGGCTAGTTTTTTACAAAACTTTTTTGGTGGGATTCTTAAGAATTAATTACTTCTTACTTCTTTTTGTGGAAGTATTCTTATTGATTTATTTTATTAATTTTTTTCTTTTTAGGAGTGCTTTTTTATCGTTAGAAATCTTTCTTTTCTTATTTCTGGGTCTGATTCTAGTACAGCAGTATAGTCTTTCCAATATTAATTGCTAAAATCCATTTAAAACTGTCATACAGAGTGAGTTAGTTTACTAGGCTTCAAAGTAGAAAGAATGGCATGAAAACAACATATTTGTCCCGTTAAACATCCACTCTGTATCGTCGGAATCCAGCTCTCTCTAGACTGGTAGTTGTACAGCGCGAAAACAAGTGGGCTACGCGCGCGACTTTTAATGGTCCGCTGTATTCTGTTGCGTGTAGGGGTCTCGGGCTGGTTTTTTACGGCAGTTTTTTATAACTCATAAAGTCGGTGTCTAGTGCGGAGGCGGAGAGTCCAGATTTTTATTTGGGGCAGTTAAGTATTAACTTTAGATATATCTTTGTTTCGGTAATTCATTTTTAATAATTGGTTTACGTATTGTAATTTTTGGCCATATTAATTGATAACCTTAAATTAGTTACATATTCAGAACAATAAACAACTAAAAGGTTGAATTAACTTTTACTATTTATTCTTTGAATACTTTAAATGCAATGACAGCCGTTTCGCTATCGAAATAGCATCGTCAGATTGACATATTGAAGTTACATTTTGTTTGTTTGTAACTAGGTACTTGATGTTGATAAGTAGTTAAGGCTAGACCCAGTAAGGAAGTAATAAGGCATAACAATATTAAAGCCTGAATGTTGTTAGCCCTAAGGGATTATCCTGGATATATTTCCCTCTATCAGTATAACTGTGCAATGATATAGAAAAACCAGGAAAAAACTATATCCTGCTGATCTTTACAATAACTTAATATATTTGTGTTATAATTACGTCTTATCTATGTATAAAATGAAGACTCAATCAAAGTAAACAGTTTAATAGTGATGAACTTCCAAGATTTATTTATTCATTACTTTATATTGTTGATCTGCTAGATGTCTTTTGATTTCAAGTTCTTCGAGGAAATCTAAATTTTGTTTTTTATCACAGGTGTGTAATATTTGAATGTCATTGGTGTGTATGAGTGATTGTGGATGTTCAAGAACGTGTTTTGCATAGTTTGACTTATCTGACGATGCTATTTCGATAGCGAAACGGTTGTCATTGCATTTAAAGTATTCAAAGAATAAATAGTGAAGGTTAATTCAACCTTTTAGTTGTTTATTGTTCTGAATAAGATGAAGAGTAAGGGTTAGTACCATAAATTTCATTAGTTACATATATTACGGCAGCGATTTGTAGACCTTTTGATTAGGTTCAGAAAATGGAAATCCAGATCAAAAGTTAAATTCAGAAGATATGATACGTTAACTAAAATACCTATTTACACTATTTCTCGGGTTATTAAGCGCGGTGATGTTATAGATCATTCGCAGGTGCGGAAAAACAAAAAAACAAAATTTGCAAATGTTGACGATGCTACAAATGATATTATAAAGCGAACGGTTTATAATTTATATCAAGAAAATATTGTACCGACTTTAGAAATCGTTTAAGAGAAATTATTTAATTTAAGAGAGATTATCCTGATTGTAATCATAAAAGCTTAGAAACTTTACGCGGTATACTATTAGAATGCGCTTTTAATTATAAGAAATTAGATAAACGAATGGTTATAATGGAATCGCAGCGTATTGTTGTACTCCGTGAAGAGTATTTAGATAAAATAAGGAAGTATCGTGAATTTAAAAGGCATATAGTTTACCTAGATGAGACACATGATACTGTTCAGAATGGCTGGGTAGATCAGTCTCAAAAGTGTAGTTTAAATGCGCCATATTCGAGAGGAAAGCGTATAATTCTTCAAGCCGGAAGTGAAAACGGTTTTATACCAAATGCGTTACTACTGTCTGCGAAAAATATTAAGCAATGTACAGCCGACTATCATGAGGATATGACTGCAGATTTATATGAAAAATGGTTTCAAGAGCAGCTTCTTCCTAACATTCCTCCAAATTCAGTAGTCGTTATGGACAATGCTTCCTATCATTCGCGGATATTAAATAAAATTCCAAATTCTAGTTCAAAGAAGGCAGATATTTTAGAATTTATGAAAAATAGGAACATTAGCTATCGACCCATTTACTAAACCTAAACTAACATCAATGTTTTTCCCTCTTTAATGGTTATGGTTTCCTCCAGTCCAGCATCATCTTCATATTTTTGTAAACACGCCCTGGCTTGCGTTATCATATATTTTGAACAATACAAGGAATCTTTAGCAACTCATATTTCTAGTCGGTATAGTAAACCAACAGTATCTTCTGGTAAGTCCCTCAAACAATGTGCATTTTCCATTAACCTTCCTTCATTGGAATACGAGAGCAGAGGTGTCAATCAGTCTGTCTAATTGAGTTGTCACTCCTACTCTGATTATTTTTAACAGTTCTACAAACTAAATTGATTGTACTAACCCTTACTTTTTGGAAGTCCATCTTATTAAGAATAATGAAAATTTAAAATTTAAATCTAGAAAATTAATTGAATTATTTTTTGAAAAAGTTAATAATTTACTAAATTATTCAATATACAGAAAACCAACACAAACTGATGTAACCATACCGTATAATTCAAATCATCCTATAACACATAAATTAGCAGCTTATAATTCTATGATACATAGGGCATTTTCAATTCCAATGAACAAAATTAACTTTGATAAAGAAATTGATATCATAAAACAAATAGCTACATCTAATGGCCACCCAATTCATTTGATAAATAAATTAATTAATAAGAAAGAACAGAAAGTGTCACTAAACCTAATATTTCCTAAACAAACTAAAGAAATTAAAAGTTATAAAAATATTACATATTGTGGAACTATTTCCAATAAAATTTCAAAAATAATATCTTTGGCAACATCAGCATTAATATCATTTAAAACACAAAATAATATTGGTACAAAATTGTTAAATGTAAAAACAAAATTACCTAAATTAAAAAAATCTGGTGTTTACAAAATTAATTGTCCAAAGTGTAATGCTGTATATATAGGTCAAACACAAAGAAATTTTGAAGTAAGATTTAACGAACATTTAAGAGCATATAGATTAAAACAACCAGATAAGTCAAATTATGCAAAACACCTACTTGAACATCCAACCTCAATCTTACACATCAATGACATCCAAATACTACACACTTGTAATAAAAAACAAAATTTAGATTTCCTTGAAGAACTCGAAATAAAAAGACATCTAGCAGATCCACAATTTAAAGTTGTTAATGAACAAATAAATCTGGGAAGTTCTCCACTTTTAAAGTGTTTGCTTTGATTGAGTCTTCATTTTATACATAGATAAGACGTAATTGTAACACAAATATATTAAGTTATTGTAAAGATCAGCATGATATAGTTTTTTCCTGGTTTTTCTATATCATTGCACAGTTATACTGATCTTAGAGGGAAGTACATCCAGGATAATCCCTTAGGGCTCATAACATATAGGCTTTAATATTGTTATGTCTTATTACTTCCATACTTGGTCTAGCCTTATAACTACCTAATAAACATCAGGTACCTAGCTACAAATAAACAAAATGTAACTTCAATATGTCAATCTGACGATGCTAAGTCTAGCGAAACGGCTGTCATTATAGTTAAGAAAGCAATTTTTTAAATAAATATTGGAAGTTTTCGTAAAACGAAGAGTTTTTCATTATTCTTTAAGTTCTACAAACGCTTAAGTTTGGAATGTTTTCATAATGGCGTTTAATTTTGTAGAGTTTGTCTAACTCTATTAAATAATGAAGTTTTCCCACTCGTTTAATTACTTTGCCATGTCTCCATTTGTTTGCGTTTAAATCTATCCTAAACACCATTATAAAATTCGATCTTCGATTCGATTATCCTAGTTTTTATAGTTTTCCTTTTATGTGGCCATTAAACCCTAACTATGTGTCAAATTTCATCTCTCTGGGTTTGTGGGAAGTACTGGTTATGGTTGATGATCATGAGTGTCATAAATGCTAAAATTTGCTTTCGCTTAACTTCGGAAATAAATTACCTACAGACTTGAAATTGGAAATTTGAAATTGGAAGGGACGTTAAACGCCCACTGACATAGAACCTAACCTAACATAAGTGTCATAGGAGTTTTTTGGGTTATATATACCATCTACAGATGCGGGCATGACCAATCTATTAACCAGACTTTTGGAGATGCAAGCTTACCAACCTTAGACTGTCCACTACCGAAATAAAAACTCATCCAATATAATGGAAATGGAAGAAGTGGTTTCATAACTCTAAGAAAGATAAGAAAGATTTATAAGATGTTTCAACAACAAATTACGACAGTCATCAGCTTAAAATTTTAAGAAAGAACAAGAAAGAACTTGAGCGTATGTTGGGGTTGTCGTTCATACCTCAGACTTTAAAAAATGTATGATAAAAAATTGATGAGTGAAAAAATCCGCTATTCTGTTGAAGACTCTTAAACCAATTAAAAATTTGTTGCAGCTAGACTTGAAAAATTGACTGCACAACAGAAAGAAGCCGATGAATTGTTTCTCTTATAATTTTTTTCTTAATCATAGTTTCATTTTGCCAATAAAATGTTTATTGTTTAACTATTCTTTGTTTCAATATAACATTATTATAAACAAAGCGATTTAACTTAATCAGCAAAATTTGTGCAAAACATAATACCTACATTCAAAAAAGAATGTATAAACAAAAATATTGCAGTATTAAGAAATCTATAAATAAAAACAGTAATAAGCAGTTTCCACACATTTTTCCATTACACTTTATCGAAATATAAAATAAAAACTTACCTTGAGGCAACCGCAATGTGCGTACACAGTGCCAATGATGGCAAAAATGGCAACAATAAATTTCATTTGTGTTTCTTTTGTGACTAACTGGCCTCAAAAGCAGCCCGATACGGAAGAACCAACCAATTTATAATAATTTGAGCTTTTTTAATTTTATTTATAATCTAGAGTGCAACGACAATTTTATAAAACATAAACAAATGTTCGTGATTTATTTGAAATATGTACAAAGAACAGGTGATTGTTATATACATACGTTTGATATTCACATGTATAGGAAACTTTGGCAGGAAACGGTAAATATTATGAATTTCTTGTTCCTTGTTGAAAACACCTTGAATTTTTATAGAAAAGAATGCGTAATTAGAACATTAAACTTAAAAAAACATATTTTTAGAGTAAATTAATAAAGTTCTTTCTTTATAAATGAGTAAAAACTAACAAAATACCAATATAAACCTTTTTGAAAATGCAAAGTAAAGATATCGAAAAAATATTTATTATTTTTTATCAATTTTTCTAGCTCTAAAAATCGACAGAAAGTTAAGGGATAAAAAAAGGTTAATGTAAATATTTCTTAACTATAGCACCGTCTAGAAAAAAGGTGGCGTTTGTCTGTCTATAAATAAATCTTGATATGACGATTTTCGACAGATAATTGATTCTTAAAATCTATGAGATAACATCTCAATTATATTATCAGGTGTAATCATTAACAGTAACTTCTGTCTACAAATATATGTATGATAACCTTATCATTTTTTCTAGTAATAAGTATAATTGCTAGGTAAAAGTTTTAGTGGCTACAAAAAGTGTATCTTCTCTTACAAATACTCTTGTAAAATTTCAAATACAGAATAATTAATAATTTGTTGATTTCTTCCACTTTTTACTTAAAAAACTGTCTTGATCCGTCAATGATTGCTGAGTGTCAGCCCTTAGAGTTGTTTTCATAGCTAGTTACAAGAATTAAGTAGTTGTAGGTACTTACTTCTCAGAACTGCACTCAATATGTAAAATGGATCCATTTTCATAATCCATTTGGATAACATGAAATGGTGCTAACAGAAAAGACTTCCTAAAAGAGGAAGAGGGCTACTTAAAGGTCAATATTTTTAAAATATCACAAGGCAAAAGTTCAAACCACTTTCGATAATTAAATCAATGAGAAAAATAAGTTAATCCGAATAAGAAATATTAATAACAGTAAAAAAATGAACGTTTGAAGGAAACTTTTTATTCGAAAAATAGATTTTTAAATTCAATGACAGCTGTTTCGCTAAAAACTAGCATCGTCAGATTGACATATTGAAGTTACATTTTGTTTGTTTGTAGCTGGGTACCTGATGTTGATTAAGTATTGTTAAGATTAGACCAAGTATGGAAGTAATAAAAAATAACAATATTAAAGCCTAGAAATATTTTTATTTTTTTGTAAAACTATTTTAATTTGATTTTTTTGAACTCGTCTTACTAATGGTTGAAGCAATCTAATAAATATTTATAGAAACATTTTATAAAATGTTAGTTTTAACTATTTCTTTATTTAAGAAAGTTAGTAATCCTATTATAGGATTTTAAACTCTGAAGGAATAAAGTTTTTTATTTTAATACGAATTTTTTGAACTAATGGTTTGAAGCAATCTAATAAATATGTATATAAACATGTTATCAAATGTTAGTTTAACTATTTCTTTATTTAAAAAAGTTAGTAATCCTATTTTAGGATTTTATACTCTGAAGAAATGAAGTTGGGAGTTTTGTTATCTCCTCACCAGCCGGTCCCCTTTTGCATTATCCAGCCTACTGATTTAAATTTCTCGGGAGGAGTCTCTCTTATATATTGGCTAGGGTTGAAAGTTATTGCAGGGTTCCTGTTTACTTGAGAAAGTCGATGATTTTCTTCATGTACAAATTAATGTATAGAGGTTTGTTAATTACTTTCATCCTGTATAGAAATTTTTGGAGATCCCAATGATCGGTTAGAATTCCCGTTGCTTTCTGTTTGTTTTCAGGGATATGTTAGGTGTATTCTTGGACACTCGGGAATAGAAGGAAATTAAATGGCAGATACGCTTGCCATAAGGGCAGCAAGTATGTCACTAATGGGACCTGAACCATTCTGTGGCATAGCCTACAGTTCCATCCTCAATGAACTCAGTGGCATTGAGAATATGGAAAAGATCGAACATTGGGAGAACAAAAAGTCCATACAATGTCTTGGGCTGAGCAAAAATAACCTAAGAATTCTTACAGGTATCTTAACGGGACACTGTAAACTAAGAGGACACCTACATAGACTGAGGATTGAGGAAAAGGCAGAATGCAGGTATTGTGAAATGGAGGAGGAAAACTCAATACACATACTCACAGCATGCCCTGCCCTAGGAAATACAAGAGCTCTACAACTCGGAGTTAACTTTTATAAAGAAGTAAGGATTAGAGGAAGTGCTTTAAATACGGAAAAACCCACCGTCTAAGCAAGTAAGGGGCACAATAGATCTCACAAGTCGCAGTGAACAACCCTTATATCACATTACATTAAATTACATTAGGTGTATTCTTGTTTGAGTAGCTCCTAGTAGCAGTAGCTCCTTTGAAAGATAAGGTAGAAGATTTTTGTGTTCTAACTTCATTCCTTGTTGGAATGACAATAGCCAATCGATGATATGCCATAGTCCTGTAGGATTATTGAAGGAAATTAAACTTTATTAATTGGGTATTTAATGGCTAGCTGGAGGAATTTGTTGCCGTTTTTCTATTAGGAGTTTTCAAATGAGGAATTATGGAGATACAATAGTTTTGTCGGACAAAACCAAGGTTACTATGGATGAAACTGGGTGACATTGAGAAAAACAATTAAAAACGAATATTTTTTTTTAAGTCAAAAGATTTATTTGTACAAGGTTTTATTTCACAAGCAATTACACAATTAACAAAGTCAACTTAAAAATACATCACAGGTCAAAATTTTACACAAAACAATTATATACAGAAAACGTTAAGAGACTAAAACAAAAATTAAAAATTTAAACTACCAAACTAAAAAATCACAGATAAGTTACGTTATTTATTTACAATGTGAAAGGAAAAAATAAAAGCATACAATTTAATAAAAATGTATGCTAACAATGAATTAGAATAGCCAAAAACATAAAAAGGTATTCAAACGCGTTTAAAAGAACAATTTAAAATCTACAAATAGCCATTGAAAGTTTAGGTGCCTATTAAACAATTTCAAATAAATAAAATTAATTAATTTAATAAAAAACTAGATATTTTATATGAATTTTTGATGAGTCAAAAAAAAATAATGAAACAAATATTAAATTATTAAAAAACGAATTTCGAACTAAGGTTGAATAAAACATTGACTAAAAAACAATCAAAATAATGATAAATTTAAAAAATATAATACAAATCGTAGATCTATAAAAAAATTAAACTTTAAATGTACATTTTCAAACAGCTTGTATACATTTATAAATTGTTCTCTCTTAACTGACATCGAAAAAATAAATAAAACAATCAAAAAAGCAAACTTAAATGTTCCCTATCATCCAATTGCTTGTAAAAGTCAATCACCAAATTAGGCAACCAGTTTCTCAACGGTGTAGCAACTCTTCTTACAATCGCATTTGTGTCTGTGTACGCAAACGGGAACACAGGAACAGCTTACACCACTACCACATTCAGATGATAATTCAATTTCAGCTGATTCACAATTATCGGGAAGTTCTACTGCCGGCAAGCAAATTGCTTCTGGTTTAGGTTTAGTTTCGAATTCTACTTTACCAGGAATGATTTTGCATTCGCAGGGCTTGTGATTGCAACTTGCACAACCACCAATGTGTCCGCTTGCAAATCCGTATCCGTGGTGGGCGCAACCGCAGTTTGTTGAAATCTCCTGATTTCCAACGCTAGCGGCACTGTCGGGCACAGTTATCAGATTTGCTTTTGGTGCTGTAAATAAAATAAATAATTATTTAGGTAACAAAAGTAATAACTAAAACAAATAATAAAATTAATATGAAATCTTATACCCTAGGGGAACTTGCCTTTAAGAACGAACTGTGGGAAATAAAAAGAGATATAATAGAAAATCTTAACTCTTGTATTGCGTAGAAAATGAAGAGTAAATTGAAGTACTAAGAGTATTGGAGACACTTTGAAACTATTGTGTTTTAAAAAACCTATTGCAAGTTTTATGAGAGGCATGGAAGAAGACATATGGACCAAATGTGAATAGGAACAAATTAAAAAATATTGCTAATAGCATAACTTAACCTCAACTTAATTTACTTAACAATCTTTGGTACATATTCCCGTTGTCTTACTATGAGATATTATAAAAATTTACTATTTATATAAATATTGCTACATTTAAACTATTTTCCATATTGCAGCTAAACTTCACCATATTTAATTCATTATTATTAGGAACATATTTGTTTCAATATATACTGAAGAGTAGGCAACTAACATTACAATTCTACATCCACTATTAAATACTAAAATGATTAAGTTAAAATAGTATCCAAGAAATGTTGTTAACAGACGATCTTAAAAGTGATAATCAGATACAAAAGAAGTAAGACCAATCATAGACAATATATCTACGATTTTGTTATTTTTCTACCCCTCTCAAATCTAAGAAATCATTAATTTTTCTTTAAAAATACACTTTTTTATATTTTTAATTCAAAATCGACATATACTTACGTGTGGCTAATCCGTATCCAATTTCACTCAACGATACTCTTCTGATTCCAGGTTGTAATTCCGATCCTAAAACACCACCTTCTGCATTAGCTTCTTCCTCTTCAAGTGCCAACAATTGTTCAGCTGCTTCTTCAGCTAAAGCCGCGGCGCTGTTTCCACCACAAGGTGCGATCGGTTTAATTTCAACAATATCACCATTTACATGAAAGATACCTTCTTCTGGTACATTAGCTTGTACTATCTATAAAACAAGACCAACAAATTATCAATCAGTAAGATGTAAATGTAAAAGTTAACGTTAAAAATTCTAAATTTAAAGCCAGTAAAGTTAGTGTTACCTTTTTGGGGGGTAATTCAGCTGGTAATTTTCTAAAACCAAAGTGAAGTTTATCTTCTAATTGGATATTTCTTAGATTGGCTTCTCTGGCTAATTTATTGGCAATATCCAAAGAAACTACATCAGCTGGTGCTAAAGGACCACCTCTGAATGGTCCATTGGGTCCAGGACGGCCGGGAACACCGAATGCTCCAGGTACTCCAAATACTCCTTGTACTCCATATCCTGCATTACCTCCATGAGGTCCATGAGGTCCAACAACACCGCAGAATCCAGCTCCATAACAAGGACCAGCACCATGAATAGAACCACAGCAACTCTATAAAAGTAATATAATTTAATTAAAAATCTAATTAAATAATATAAATAAACTTAATTTTTTTAATACTTGCTCCCCCATATAAAACCCCATGTCTTATACTAAACTTTTAGTTCTCAACCTTTACTGCACCTTAAGATAATGTACAACAAAATTGAAAAACTCGGATATTCTGATACAGATACTTTTAAAACAAAAATAGTTTATTTTGAAAACTTACATGTTCAACATGTCCATTTGCTACACCAAATCCCCCAGCAAATCCATATCCATGTTCTTGTGCTTTGCACACCGGTTTTGGCAATACAGCAGGTTTAACTATGGCCTTTTTAATGACGCTTGGGTTGGCTACTATGTTGGTGAGATCAACAGCTACTGCTGGATTTAGAGTAGGTTTAGGTATATCATGAGGCCTCACTACCAAAGGAACACAATTTCTCTCTAATTTGTCATTACCCCAATCAGATTGAGGGAATTCGATCTTTCCGCAATCTTTACGTAAGGGGAATGGAAATCCGCATCCTCCAATTTTATGGTGATGTTCCTCAACGTATGAGCCATAAGATCCATGGTGACAAGAGCTGCAGCCCAAGCTTACCCCATAAACCTAGAATAACAGATATATCTAGAATAACTGAGACAAGAATAATCATTTTATCATCATTTAATATATATTTAAAGTTAAAAACATTTATTTTTGACTTACATGGTGTAAAGCAAACACTAAACCGATGAATAGTACTGACTTCATAATATCACTTATAATCTATAAGTGTATAGACAAAAGTGAATATAATATGTCTACCAGGAAATTAAGGCTTTTATATATTTTAGATTGTTTTTATTTTTTATTATTAGCGGCCAAGGTTATGGTTTATTGGAATTTACGTCTGTAGTTCGGTAACATTATAGGAAAATATTTAAATCGTATGTAATAAAAACGTGCAAACTTATGCGGTTATTGAACTTTATTGCAAAACTGCAAATGTATTATATGTATTTTGTAAGTATAAGAGAAATATTACATTCCACATGTATTTATGTTTACACAGATATATTTATATAATTGTTTATTCTGTTGTTTTTCCTCATAAATTTATTTTTAGGAAATTCATTTATTTTCGAATTACTTATTAGTTTCTATTGTCTTTTGCAATATGGTTATCTTTAATCGCAATAAAATAATACCAAAAATGTCACACAATCAATCAATTATTTTGATCCATAACTTATTTAGGGATTAGTCCGGTCCTGTTGTTATGAAAACAACCACAGAACTATCATCCTCTAATTTAACTCTGTACTGTCTCATCTCCGAATGCCATAGAACACCAAATATTAATAAATGTCAAATGCCACTAATGCCAGCTGATTGTCTTCTTCTTCTTTCTTTTACTGGCTTCACTTCAATCACTGCGTCAAGCTGCCATACCCAGCTGATTGTCAGTAAATTTTTAACCTTAATTTTTAGACATCATCACATCCTTAAAACGTAAATAATCGTAGATAGGATTATTTTCAAATAATGAGTGAAATTTCAGAAAATTCCCCTGGAAGAAAAGCTATAAAGACAATGGGTACACTTCATAAAGATCTTGTGTTTAAAAAACCCGTAAGCACAGTCAAGAGAAGAAAAAAGAAAAAAATCCTTGACGAAGAAACCTATGTAGAGGAAATTAGTAAAATTATCCAAAGGGATTTCTTTCCAGATTTAGAAAAATTAAAAGCACAAAATGCATATTTAGATGCCATAGAATCTAATGATACTATAAAACTTAAAGAACTTTATGCAAAATACAGTGGAGGAAAGCGTCCTCCAGAAAGGAGTAAGATTTTTCACACATACTTATCCTTAATTAGTTCATATAATTTTTATTCTATAGCTATGTTGATATTTTAATTTAAGTTATTTTATTGGTTATAGTATTTGTATTATAAATTAGAGGTATTGGTTCTTAGGTAGCATACTTAGTCTTAATAGTATATCTTTTAGTATTTTTAGGTATGTATAATACCTTATAATCTAAGAGTATTAAAAGCTTAATTATCTAATTCTGTTTTTGTGTTCTAGTACCAAGTCCAGCCACATTTGAAACCCCTGCAAACATTCATAACTCTCAAACTGAAAGTGATTCTTCCCAAGAACAAACAGAAGATATAGAAAATGTAGAAAAATCTAGCCACCATAGATTAAGTCTTGATCAATATTTAAACTCACATACTTCCCAAGATAATGAAAGTTTTGAAGAACTTCTTGAAGAGTCTGAAAAAAAGAGAAGAGAGAAGTATTCATATTTATTCAATGAAGAAGAGAAAAGTGAAGAACATCAGAAAAAGATTTTAGCTTTACCTTCGATAGAGCAACAAGCATTACCAGCTGAAAAAAAATTGTGTTTGGATATGTGGGGATATAAAAACAGAAATTATATTATGTATGTACCTGATGGAGTTGAATTAACAGATGAAGAAATCATCGAAGTCAACAAAAGAAGACAAGAAATAGTTCATTCCAATACCAAACTAGCTGTGAATCCTTTTAATGAAGTACAGAGTGCTGAAACTATTAATGAACTAGCAAAATCTCAAGCAAAGGTAAACTTTTATTTGTTAAAAAATATATACATTGAATATAACTATTATTTATTTTAGGTTTTAGATGGTAAGATAGGTGTTGATGGTAAGGAACTTCAAAAAACTGATGGTCCTAACATTGGTGGATACAGTTTTGTTAGGACTCCATCCCCATCACCGAGTGTATTAGGAACACCATTAATGACTTGGGGAGAAATAGAAGGAACTCCTTTTAGATTAGATGGAAGTGATACTCCCTTACCAAGGTAAATAACTGTCCAAAAAATTACAAATTATTTCACATTAATTAATCAAGTTACTTATTTTTCATTAATATGGTATTTTCCTATTATTTTGTTATCAATATAATAAAAAGCATACAAAAACAATTCAATTATTGTTTGTGAAGGTTGATAATTATTTTATTCATAACTTTGATGGTGTGTAATATTACATAATATATGAACTTATCAAAATTTAGTATCAATAATATGTTGTTTTACCTTTAGGACACAAGGACCAACTTTCAAAATGTCAGAGCCTCCAAGAAGAGAACAAATTGCTTTAGCTTTAGCTGAAAAAGTTGGAGAGAAGAAGAATATAGAAAAGAAAAAAAATATTGATGCACAAAGAAGGCAGCTTGCAACGTAAGTTACTATTTCTTCTCTATGAAATACTATTTATGTAAGATCATCAAGTAGTTTTCTTTTAAAATGAATAGAAACTCCGTTTTCAATGAATTGAAATAAATTTGCACATCATTTTTTAGACCTTCACCTAGACCAAACACATCAGCAATTGACAGATTAGCTACAATGTCACCTGCAGCAAGAAAATTAGCAACCTCAAGACTTAAACTGGGAGTTAGTTCAGATCTAAGATCTTTATACTCACCAAGTCCAGTGGGTATAAAAACGCCAGTTCCTTCTCCAAGAAGAGTATCTACTCCTTTGGTTAATGTTAAAAATAAGAAGGCAACCACTGAAGTATCCACAGATGATTTATTGAAAATTCAGCTTCCCAAACGGAAGAAAGCGTCAGATTTCTTTTAATATCGTTTATTTGTAAATATTATATTTTTATTTAATAAATATTAATCATTTGCTTTAATTTAAATGGTAAGAATGGGAAGGTTGAAAGATATTTTTTCTATTAGGTTTTCAGATAAGTATGATTTTTTCTTCCAAGATTATATTGATTAAGAATTGAACAATTACTAATAGTCACAGACAGATAAGGGTTTAATTTAAATTGCTGTAGAGCAAAATTAGCAGATTTATTGTATGTAAGTTTACGGGGTTTTTGATTTTAACAGCACAGAAAATCTTATAGAATGATGAGAATAGGAAGAGATCGTGAAACTGAGCGGCTATGGAGAAGACCTGGTAGATATTGCTTTGAGTTTAGGGCAGTTTTTAGTTTTACTAGAATGAAAAAATGAGATCTTACAGAAAAACGAATTTAACTTCCTAAATTGCCAGAGGTGAAGAAAGTTAAGATAAAATACTTAAAGATATAAATCTTGTAGGCTATCCATATCTCAAATGTGGGTTGAAACACAAAAGGTTTAAAGGAAACTCAAAGTCTATCCCACAATTGTTTTATTAGTTGTTGCAACTGGTTTCGGTCCTATAGAACCATCATCAGGCTGAAAGAATTACAAAAGAACAGAAAGAGGATCTTAAAAGTACAATATCAAGTTAAACATTCAATTCCTTACAAATTGATTACAATAACAAACTAGTAAAATAGAAAATACATATATATGATCTGATATGGTTTGTATGATGTAAAAAAAAAATTTAATTAAATATCAAATTTATAAAATTATTAATTTGGTGAATTTTATTTTATTAAAAAATTTTTGTGTCAAAATTTATTTTGAGTGAATATTTTTCGGAAACATCAGAATTTGAAGTTTATGTCAAACATAGAATGTTAGTTTTTCGGAAACGTCAAAATTTGACATTTATGTCAAACATAGGATGTTAGTTTTTCGGAAACGTCAAAATTTGACATTTATGTCAAACATAGGATGCTAGTTTTAATAAAAATTATGTTATGTTTTGAAAATTGTATTCGTTTTAAGTATAGACAACAAGTGTAGGAGATAGCGATGAGGAAGGTTCGTTGCGAGGTGATGAGAGTTTTTGACAGAGAGTGAATTGGAAGAAAAGTCAAAGATAATTTTTACAAGTAAAAAGGCGAAAAGAAAAGTTTATTCAAATTATAAATTAGAAGAAATCAGTTAAGATTATTAAATACTAACAGCAAGAAAAATTGATACATTTAACTGATTAGTTGTGTAACGGACGAAAATAACTTAAATTAAAGGCATTTAAAATAAACAATTGGAGGACCAAGGGCAAGGACGACCAAGGGAAAATGGCTGCAGTACACGGAAAAGAACAAAGATAAGGAAAACAAGAGTGAAGGACAATAAGTAGTAGATAAGGTTAGTTAAGTTAAGGTAGTTAAGACAAAAGGGTTAGATAAGTAGTTAGGTATTGTCTAGATAGAAATTTGTTTTAATATTTTTCCATTACAAAAATTAAAATAAATTTGAGTTTAAATCCAGAACCCTAACATCCTGAGAAGTAATTCAAATAAATTCGAAATTTAAAATTTATCTAAAGAGCAAACCATAACAAATCATAATCCACATATACCATGGAATGGTGTGTGGCATGGATAAACATTTAATTTCCATATACAAATTTAGCCCATTCTTTTTTGCTTTTTTTCTTGCTTCCGTCCATGTAGTACCTCTTTTTTCTAATATTGTAGCAACCAATTTATCCCACGTATTTTTGGGTCTTCCTTTTTTCTTTATTTTTACAGTTTTTGCTTCCCAAACTCTCTTTACCGGTCTTGTGTCTTCCATTCTTTGTAGATGCCCCCATCAACTAAGCTATCTCTGCTCAATAAACTCCATTAAAGATATTATATTCAAGTCTTGTCGTATTTGTCATTCTATCCAATTTTAATACTCCTCTAACCCGCCTTAGATATTTAATCTCAGCAGCTTGTAGTGAGCTTTTTTGCTATAGATTGCTTTGAAAACATTTAATTTTGTTTTTGTGGAGACTTCCCTTTATTAATAAAACTATTACTTAAGCTGTAGTAGATATTTAAAGCGTTTTTTATTCTGGTATTGATTTCGAGGTCTTCACTTCCTGTGTTTTCTATTTTAGTTCCTAGATATTTGAAAGAATTCACCGATTTAATTTTTTGACCTTCTATAGTTCTATATGTACATCATGAAGTTTAGTTGTCATAATCGCAGTCTTTTCTAAATTTATTTTCATACCATAAAAATTAATTTTTCGAATAAATAGTGGAAATTTTGTTTAAAAAATTATATTTTTATTGTTTTTAGTTTATTTATTTTTTTAACGATAATTTATCCCAATCATTTTAAAATACCTGGTACCAGGTAATTGTATTAAGTGTAACGCCATCTAGTGAAATATTTTTTCTAAATTAAACCTTGTAAAGCGCTAGCTAGTGGCGTGTTTCAGAAGTTTTAGTTCACTTATGCAAACATGGATGGCCGTATTAGTCATAATGGGATGACAATTTTTAGTAAAGTGTTTTTCAAAAAAGATGGTTGGCTGCAGTTAAGTTTATCAATAAACGTAGAAAGTATTAAGGGCCGGATTTTAGATATTTATTTATTAAATTTATGTAGGTAAGTATGTTCTTTTGTGAAGAAGCTTTTGTTTGACAGTTATTGAAGGAGTCGGACCATCCTTCGGATGGTGTTGAATGCGTGTCAAACCACGTATCGTCAAAATGCATTAATGGACGATTTTCGGCGCGATATTTTCTTATTGAAGTTACATACTCATAACGCCACTTTTGCAATTGATGGGATTCCATAAGGACTTGCTTTTTATCAATGGATGAGTTCTATAAAATGGAAATGTTGCCAAATTAACGAGCAAAAAAATACTGAAAAAGGTTAGTCGCATAAGGAAGCAGTTTTTCCAATATATTTTTGGTTTTTCTTATGTATTTTGGGCCCCTTTATCACCCGTGTTGTACCTGAACGATATGGAGGTCTTTTAACATATTTTTAGTTTGTAGTATTTTACTTCTTACAGTTGACGAAAAACTAAATGTCAGCTGTCAACACATACACGTATCATTAGATATTGTCCTGTTATTATTTAGCATTGTTTGGCTTCGTGTTTTTGTATTACTGATTTTTTATTCTAACTTTATCTGTTAGTGATTTGTGTTACTCTGATCTGCTTTTATTATTGCAAATATCCTCGAGAAGAGTTAGACATTTTACAATCTTTCTAGTCTAGTATCAGTTAGACATGGATTCTTTAGTGCTTTTACCTAGAGATGTACCCGGGGCAATGTTAAAAGAAAATTTAAGTTTAGAGGACCATTCTGTCAACGAATTAAAACGTTGGTTGGAGTGCAGATCCCTTAAACAAACTGGGTCTACGGATGAACTAATTAAGAGGTATGTCGATTGAATGAAACATGATTTAATGTCTATTGTTCTTATATTTGAATTTTTTAGAATTAACGACTGCATTGATAATGGAGGAAGAAATAAAATTTTTCTAGGCATAGACCAAGGAAAATGGTATGACATGAAACGAAGTATTCTTCAAAATCCAAGTTCTTCAAAGAAGGGTCCAATTAATGTATTTGAAGAAAATTTGATTTGGTCAAGATTTCCATCACGTCCCTTGCCTCAGTATTTCAATAAAGGCCATATATTTACTTATATAGTGAATGAAAGTATTGAAAACGAAAACCCGGAAGTTATTGAAAGAGATAATGATTCCATTGTAACAGTAAAACCATTTAGAAGAGGTTCACAGTATGTAGAGAGTGATCACCTCAGTCAAATTTACGATTCTCTTGTTAGGTATTATAATTATTGTAAGTGTAAATGTCAAGCTTCATTTGACAAAAAAACAAAACATGATGTTATAATATGCCTAAATAAATAAATAAATAAATCACTAACAGATAAAGTTAGAATAAAAAATCAGTAATACAAAAACACGAAGCCAAACAATGCTAAATAATAACAGGACAATATCTAATGATACGTGTATGTGTTGACAGCTGACATTTAGTTTTTCGTCAACTGTAAGAAGTAAAATACTACAAACTAAAAATATGTTAAAAGACCTCCATATCGTTCGGGTACAACACGGGTGATAAAGGGGCCCAAAATACATAAGAAAAACCAAAAATATATTGGAAAAACTGCTTCCTTATGCGACTAACCTTTTTCAGTATTTTTTTGCTCGTTAATTTGGCAACATTTCCCTTTTATAGAACTCATCCATTGTACGATATCTGAATTTCATTTTAGACAGAATTCTTCAAAGACTAGTGATGGTACAACTTATCTGAGTTTCGTCATCAATAAGACTGCTTCAGACCATGTAATATGTAGGTATGCGTTGCTCTTTGACTTTTCGTTCTGTTGTCTTTGTCGGCTTCGTCAAGACATTTGCATATTCACCAAATTTTATAAAAATAAAATCATTTAAACTGGGTGTTCGGATTTTTATGTCACTTTAGTATATTATTACTTATTTATCTAGGATACAGTTTAAAATATATCCAATTTGATTTGATGAATCCGTATTTTTGTAATCAAATATAATATAAATTTAAATAAATAATTTGAGGACATAATAAGAATATTAGTTGCCAGATATAGTCATAAAATTGCTAGAGATTTTTTAATTTTATTTTTAGGGTAGACACTGAAAAAATTCTTCCAAAAAATCATTCATTCCTGGCGCCATACACTCTTGCTACATAAAATAAAAAAACATTTAATGAGAAGTGATGAGAAATATTTATCCAACAACTTTACACACTTGACTTAATCCATAATTTTGGATTTAATTTGTACTTAGTCTGGTTCACGGTACATAAAACTATTTATGACACTCTTGTTCTTCAAACGAGTTTACCATTTGAATGAGAGTATTAAAAACCAAAATCGTAAAACGACACGCATAATAACGCCTAAAATTTTTAGTATTTAGTCCGTCCTGTTAATTGTTTTGCTATCTAGATAATATACGTGGCGTAATCACAAAAAAATACAAAGTCAGACCACCACATTTACTTTATTAGCAAAACAGGATAGCGACTAGTTTCAGTCTCAGACCATCATCAGGCTAGAACGAAAATACAAAGACATTGGTGACATTGGACATTGGGAATGAATACAAAAGGTGAAAAGTTAATAACAAATTAAGTAAAAGGAGCTTAGCTGATTATGCCGTTATGTTGAAACTTGAAAAGTTGAGATAAACGAGATATAAAGTGTTTGGCCGTGAAAGTTTGCAATTACAGACTTAGCCCTAAAAACATCAAGAAATTTTTAATCTAAACTTGCATAAGCGAAATAAGAATATAGTTATTTTATATATAATTTTTTCTCCGATTGTTCATAATGATATAGGAGGATATTGTATTTGCAATTATTACAATTCTCACAATCTCTTTATTTTTTTTAGTGTTCAATTAAAATAAAATTTCATAGAAATCGCAGTTGTTGGAATGGTTGGTTGCTATGGAAATGTCCATAATAAATATAGTTTGACAATTTAAGAAATTTAAATTATTATAAAATGGACAGTAATAGCGACCTGGAAGTATTTTCTTCTCCAGTAATAAAGGGAGGTAACTAAAAATATAGAGTTGAATTTATTGCCAGAGAAGTCTCGGATGAAATATGAGTAACCACTTTGCTGCCTTGGCAGGAAAAGTAATACTTTGCTGATTGATATGTGTCAGCAAAATTAATATTTGCTGCCAATCGGAGAAAAACCATATTTCCGTAGTGGAAAACTGGCGAAAAAGTTTTTATACAAGTTTTTGTAACGGTGAAAAACTGTAGAATCTGAAGTATAGGATTTTTACGATAAGTTGACCATGACGTCATTCCTAGTTAATTATTTTGCCAACAAAGTAACTTAAAAATAACTGACAGTAGATGAGATTTACTTGTAAGAGCTAGGAAAATTAAACGTTTACAGATTGGTAACAATTCGCGCTGTTGCCACGAGCCAATTGCCACGCGTCATTATTGTATTTGTACACGTTTGACATTTAGAATTAGCACAGCACTATACCAGTTAACCTAGATGAAGGAAAAACAACTCTGCGTGACAACACCGCAAAATTTTATGCTCTGACGTCATTGTCAACTTATCGTAAAAATCCTATACATACAAAGTTGTTACAAAAAAGAGGAGAACATTTTTTGGAAAGATAGAAGGTTTTCCCGAAATAGGAAAGCCCAGAGGCCAAAAGCGAAAATGAGGAAAACTCATTGTGTGGTTATTTAATTACCCAATAAATTGGAGAATCAAAATAAAGAGGCACATGAAGTTCATTTCAACAACACAATTTTAGAGCTGAACTAAAAATGTCACAGAAACCAACTATTTACTAAAACTTTATATATTGACAATTAGTGATGCTTAGAACACAAAAATTGTCATAGACTAAAGAAGTTTTATGAAAAGATGAATTGCGAGGGTACTACGCATAAAGTAAAAAAGGTTGCAGTAAATTCCAACATAATAATTACAATATAAAGTGGAATTTTAATCTGTGTTGAATTAAAAAAATAATAAAATACAATTAAGAGTATGAGTTGAAGTTAGCAACAATATCAATGAGAGAGCAGAATTATATGACAACAATAAAAATTATTTTATATTATCAAAAGATAAGTTTAAAAAGATATAATTGTCATTAGGCCATTGAGTATATTAAACAATTAGGCTGTAATTGTTCATTGATACAAATCTGTGAGTTATTTAAAGATGAACGAATTTCTAAAGCTTTCAACCTAATGCCCTTATTACTTCTACGTAAAAGTTTAACATCGAAGGACCTTCTAATATAATATAATTAGCAAAAGCAGATGTTGAATTTTTATAGGTATACCGAATAAATAATATATATAATCAAGTAGGTTGTGTAGGTATTCAATAGATCACACAGAAATAAATTAAACATGGTATTTTAGTAATCTTTTAATATTAATAACTCACTTAATTTTTGCTATATTTCATAATGAGATCTATTTTAATTCGCTAACTCTTTACATATATATTTTGTGATATCTAAATCTAAATATCAGTGTATTTAAACAACCGCTAAAAGGAAAACAAAAAGTCGATAGATCTATAAATTTAAGCTCTCAATAACTTATAGCAATTTCAACAATAATTTATAAATTTTCATTACTTACAAAATGTTTACTTTATAATAACTTTTCTATGTTTACAAAAAAGAACAATGATTTATTCAAAAACCATTATTTAAATAATCTCAATATGTAATCTGTCCGCATGGCGGCACTAATAAAATATACATCCTGCGCCTTTCTTCGACTTATAAATTATATAAGTATAAAAAAAAGATTAAATATAGTAGCTCCTTTGGAATACACAGTCAGGCAGCGTTTTATGTAGCAGTTCTCGGGTCATTTTTCTTCTATATCTTTTGAGAATGAAATATAATGCTCATCAAAATTCAATTATTTAAGTAGGATTTCACGATTTCAAGAAGGTCTCTCCACAGAAGATGCAATTTTAACACTCACATCAGTGATATATACAACTTTAGACCAAAAATTACCTACGTTATGTGCCTTCGATACAGTACGTCATGAAATATTATTTGGAGATTAAGGAGAAAGGTATATAAGAACTCATAAAAAGTTATCTGTCCGACAGAGTGCAGTATGTTGAACTAGAAGGACATACAAGTGAAAAAAGGGAAATTAAATATGATGTTCCACAAGGTACTGAATTGGGTCCTCTTCTCTTTACCTTATATATTTATAACTTAATGGAAACCCAATCAAGTGCCAAAATAATTACCTTTGCAGACGACTTGGCATTATTTTATAAAATGTCAAATTGGACAGACTTGAAACATGAATTCGAAAGAGATTTTTAAAATAATTATATACGGTTGAAGGCACACAAATTTAACTGTAAATACAGAAAAAAAAACATACTATGTCCCATTAACGTCATATGTAAACAATTTGCCAACCTTGGCTCAGTAACCTTTGAACAGAATATTGAAACAAAAGAAAAATGGATCATAACATATGTTGGAATAATAATAAATAAACACTTGAAATAGGATGGGTTAAACAACAAATAAATGAAATAAGAGGACTTTAACCTAAACATGGACATTTTTTAGAATTAAAAGAAATAATACTAAGTACATAAAATACGAAGTATTAGGTTGGGGTAGGGGTGTGTAGCAGAGTGCCATTTGAAAAATTGGAATACAACACAAAATTAAGAATTATATACTAAGTGACATAAAAATCCGAACACCGAGTTTAAATAATTTTATTTTAAACTTCATCAAAGGTAACATGAACGCGCAGCGTTATATCCAAGAAGTTTTAGAACCCCATCTTTTACCCTATCTTGACACCCTGGCAAATTCAACTTTCCAACAAGATAATGCCCGACCACATGTCGCAAGAATCACAATAAACTTCTTTCAACATAATGATGTCACATTGTTACCTTGGTCACCAGGATCTCCCAACTTATCCCCAACTGAGCAAGTGTGGGATATGATAGTTAGGAGTTTGCTCAATTTGCAACGTCCTCCTCAGATTCTAGAAGAACTTCGAGAGAAGTTGGTGGTTGCCTGGAATGAGATACCATAGGAGGACATTGACCACCTGATCAGAAGCATGCCTAGGCGCGGTGCATCCACACATTATTATATTTAGAAGGGCTTTAAATGAAATGAAATTTTTATAATTTACTTATTATACTTCAGTAAGTACTTATACAAAATTTTATAAAAATAAAATCATTTAAACTGGGTGTTCGGATTTTATGCCACTTAGTATATTTAATAAAATAAAGGTTACCCTTGTAAACTATCGATAAGAAACAATGGCACAAGTTGATCAAATAATGTACATCAGTATATCTCAAAAAACTATTGGTCAGCGATGTGTCTTTTACTTTGCCCCACGATTACTAAATCTATTACCTGTAGAAATAACACAGATTACCTACTTCAAACAGAAAATATAATTTTTGCATGTTGAAGAGGTGTTTTCAATAATCTAATAAATTTAAAGTATTCACGTTAAAAATATATGAAACTTTGTTTGGCGATAAATAGGAAATAATTATTGGAATGTCAAAATTGTTTTTTATTGTTAATGCGTTTGAGAATTTGAAACTTTTAAAGTATTTAATTTTTTATGTGTATCATACACGAGCATTAATTTGCTTCTGTGATTATTGATAATGTATAATTTCTTTTTAAAATCTTATTTATACAAATCATCATAGTACGTAAGAAATTATATCTTTCTGTGTATTTACTTTATATGTATATATTTTTTAAATAAACATTATTATTCTTATGTAGTAGTGTGTTATTATCATCCTTATGTCGTTGTAGGCATCGGATTGAGATTCCAGCCTTTCATTTCTTTCTATCTATTGTAAATATTCAAATCTGAAAGTGATGTTCCTCGTTCTCTTACTGTATCTTTTAATTGATCTATCCATTTTCGTATAGGTCTTCTCAATCCTCTTTTTTAGTTTTTACCCTGTCATTTTTTCTTCGATTTTATTATTCCTCGAACATAATAGCGACATAATAAATTCATAAGAACAATAAATAACTTACCTTTAGTGCACCTTGCACCTAGATTATTTAATATTCTTCCCCAGAACCTAAAAAGTGAAACTTCTTTTGCCTTATTTGAAAGGAACTTGGAACTCTTTATATTTGTAAATCAACTCTTTATATTTGTAAATCGTGCAGAAATTAGGAATTTATTTGAAACCTAATTATTGACATAATAAGGATAATAAGGAATATTTGATAACTAATGAATATATTTTCTACTTATTTACAAAATAAAAAAAATCCCTTTAATAAATTGTAATTTTAATAATGTATATGTAAATATTTATTGTGTAATTTTAACTATTTATATTAGATTTATATTCTGTATTGTTTATATTTAAAACGCACACAAGCTCCTCAAAGAGCTTCAGCGGCTTTCATCCTATTTATTACAGCCGTTTCCCTAAAAACTAGCATCGTCAGATTGACATATTGAAGTTACATTTTGTTTGTAGCTAGGTACCTGATGATAAGTAGTTAAGGCTAGACCAAGTAAGGAAATAATAAGACAACAATATTAAATCCTAGATGTTATTATCCCTAAGGGATTATTCTGGATGTATTTCCCTCTAAGATCAGTATAACTGTGCAATGATATAGAAAGACCAGGAAAAAACTATATCATGCTGATCTTTACAATAACTTAATATATTTACGTTACAATAATGTCTTATCTATGTATAAAATGAAGACTTAATCAAAGTTCCTAAAACTTTATCTTATGAAAGTTTTTCTGTACTAAATGTTTCTATGTTGGTTTGAGTTCAGTAGAAGAAGAGGGAGAGCCAAAAGAAGTAAAATAATGTTTCTTCTAAAATATGTTCAGTAGTAAATATTAATATAAAATTTGATCAATGCGAATTAAAATTTTCTGTTAGTGAGTCACATTTTAGTTTCGATTAATTTGTAGTGTTGAGCAGTGTAATTTTCTATAAAGGTAACGCGAGGATGTTGTAGCGATATGTCTATCAGCGTCGCATTACGAGGTGCCAAGAACATGCACAAGTTTACTTTATCCACAAGATTTTTACTTAAAAGAAAGTTTATAATACTTCAGACAAAGATGAAACTCTGCCATATGCGGCAACCATCATAAATAAAAGAGTAAATTCAGTAAAAAAACAGATACAAATAGCTCTCAATATTTCTGGCGATGAAAAGTTTGTGAGCTCTGTAAGTACATATTTTGGGAATTTTTCTCAGTTCGGTTTGTAAAATGGGTGAATTTGGTTTTCGGTTTGTTGATTCTAAATTAGTCTAAAGCAAATTTTCGCGGTCTTTTAAAAAGAACATTAATATATTTCTAAATGTAATATCGATGCTGCAAATGTGTATCTTAGTACATTTTTCTTTTTAGAATAGAATAATTAACTTTTTTTAATAACATTACTAAAATGGTTTCTTATCTCGTAACAAAATTCTGCGTTTGTTTCTTCATGATTATCAACGATGTTTTGACTGGAATGTTAACAAACCACTTTTTACAAAGCCGTAATATTACAGTATGTGTAATAATTCTTTATTTTCCTGGGGATAAACCCTAATAAAAAGCTTGACTAGAAGTTATATTTCTATCTTGCTAAATTTGATCTACTGTTAAGCTTCCATTAACCATTGAGTAATAAAGTAATAAGAGGCGCAACCTTATGGACTGATTTGGCTATCCGCCTGCCCTCCGACATATAGATGGCCATAGTCAGGCATGTGAATTTTGCTCCCCGAGAAAATTTAGTTGCACTCTGACAGTAGAAGAGAGTGAACGGCGGATCTGTGCCACGAGGCATCAGGCATTTACAGGGCGATCTTTCTAGATGACAAATTAGACGTTATAGTTAAACAAATCTGGAAATTATTATTTTTAAATATTTGTATAAATTTGATTACTTATTTCAATTTCTGAATTCACATCTTTGATAAAATCAATAAACAGATTAAGAATGGTATGGTTAACTGTATCTGTAAACAATAATGCATTGAGTAATAGAAGAATTCTTTTAATAAATGATGGTGTAAGAAGTTGTGAAAATAAAACTTTGGTGTTCAATACCTCTTAATGGGGGTTTTAGTACGTTTTTACATGGTATTTTATGCTTTTGTATTGTACACGTTTTCTAATAATATACCAGGGCGGCTCCTTTAATTGATCATTTTTATTATACATGCCGCTTAACCCTAGAATAATATGATTTAAACGTTAAAATGCTAATTAATTATACATCGTAATTTTTACGACGTTATATATTTAAGCGCATTTTGAACTGTCATTTAATGTATTTTTTCTACGACGGGAAAAAATGAGATATTTTATCTCTGATAACAGGTAACAAAATGTCACTTTTTATAAAATTACTCTTTTCCCGGATATACACATAAATAAAGGTAGAAATCCAATTTTAGAGTATTTTATTATACAAAAGTTACATTTCTATTACCTATATCAAAACTACAATTATTAAATAATGTGCATTGTATGAATGACATTGCTTCAACTATTCGCTACAACAGTCGAAATTTGTTGTATTGAAATTATGTTTATTTCAACAACTATAATTTTAAAAGTGAAAATTTTAATTAAATATCAAAATTTGAAGTTGACAGATAAAAGAATTTAGATTTAAGAAGTTTTTTCAATATTAAATCGTCGTTTTTCCCGCCATAGAAAAAAATGTATTATATACCTTATATGGGAAAAACATTAGATTTTAGCTCTCGGGACAATACAACCTCGAGCTAAAATCTAATGCTTTTTTCCCTGGAATAATAACTATTATTAGCTACGAATATAAATAAGCACGTTGGAATAAAAAATAGTATTTTCTTTTATATATGCACGCTAATTTAAGATGCAATTTACACAACAAAACTTTCGGTGTTCTACACATCTGACAATAGTTAGTGGTCATCCTTCTGAGTTGACTTGGGCCACTCAATACTTGGGCAACAATAACAAACTGTACGTTGATTTTTAGAAACTTGAGGGTTTTCATTGACAAGCACAATTTGTAAAATACGGTAAATTTGTATAATAAATTACAGAAACTTCGTAATTTTTATGATGAAACACACAGTTCAAACACTACCTGGGAAATTTTGGACGATAAGACTACATCAACAACAATTAAAATACTGTTACTGAGCTATTGAGGACAGGATCAAACGATTTTCGATATTACCGATATGTACAAAAATATTAGGGTCGTCATAAGTTTTATGACATAGGTATTAGTATTCTAGGTTTAATAGAGAGTATAATGCAGTTCGTTTGAGGTGATATTAGTGGTGGTATTGTAATATTTTAATTATTATTTTTCTTCTACTTATTTTGAGTCAGTTGTTCGACGCGTGGTTAAGATTTATAACAATGTCTAAGAAAGGAAGTCGCTGCTGTTATTTCAAATGTGAAAATGTGCAAAGACTTTGCAGTAAAACGTTTTTTAAATTTCCTAAAGATAATAGACTGAAGGAGTGGATTAAAAATTGTGGAAATATTAGTATTTATTATAGCGATGAAAAAAAATTGCTGCATCGAAAAGTGTGCGAGGATCATTTTATTGAAAGTGACATATTACTGGGAAAAACAAGAAAATGGCTTAAAAAGACTGCAGTGCCAAAAGTTTATTCAGATTTTCATCAAAGAGGTAAGTAGCTAAAGAAGTATTTTGCACTTGTTTCATTTATTTATGTACTATATTTTTTCAGTTGGCTTACTTTTGAAAGTTTTTTTTTTATTAGAATATATTGAATGATATTAGCCAGAGGGTTATAGATACCTATTTAAAATCATTGAAAAAAGTTTCAGAAATAATTTTTCTTTCAGGTGAAAGAAATGTAGCTTCCTCATCAAAAGTATGGTGTCCACCCCAAGAAAGTAATTTTAAACCAGCATCACCAATTAAACTTTATAAAAAAAACGGTACTCCTGTGAGCAACAACTTCAATGCAAGTTTTTCTACTGACGAAGAACTAGATGATCATTTTAAGCAGCCCTTTATAAAAAATCATTCAGAATCTTCAGATCAAGAATCTGTTGTAAGTAACAGAATAATACAAATGCCTACCAGCGAGTCGAAAAGTCCTAAATTTGAAAAATTGCATGTAAAAATAGTTAATTTGCGAAAAAAATTACAAAATGCAAAAAGGAAAAATCGCAGAGTTGAAGAATATAAAAAAAAATTCTCTACATTTAGTGTAATTGGGAATTTGTTGTCTACAAAAAGTGGGTTTGTTAAAATTTTTGTAAATATGCAGTTATTCCACCGTAAATCAATGCCTTGGTCTACTAAGGAAAAAAACTTAGCTTTATCCATATATTATAAATCTCCCTCAACATACAAATTCTTATTGAAGAATTTTGGATTTATATTGCCGAGTGTGAGAACAATACAATATTGGTTAAAAGTTACCAACATTCCTACAGGTAATTTAATTTTATTTTAATCAAAATCGATTCTAATTATAATTTGTTCGTTTTTATCTATTTGTAGGAGTTGACACTGAGTTAATAAATAAGATTGAAGATCGTGTAAAATATATGACAAAGTCTGAAAAGCAATGTGTCTTATTAATGGATGAAATGTCTTGCAGAATAAATGAAGAATTCAATGAACACCTAAACTTAGTGGAAGGTATTCAAGATCTTGGGCATTTGGGAAGGGCTGACAAACCAGCAAGAAGTGTTTTAGTGTTCTATCTTCGGGGCCTATTAAGAAACTGGAAACTGCCTCTTTGCTACTATACTTCATATGGGCCAGTTAAATCAAATGATTTGAGAGACATTTTGACAAAAGTTTTAACTAAAACCACTGACATAAAATTAGTACCGCGAGCTGTGGTTTGCGATCAAGGTGCCGGAAATAGAGGAACTTTCAAATTATTGGGATGTACGGAAGATAAACCATTTTTTACTTGGAAAATCATAAAATATTTACAATTTATGACGCCCCTCACTTATTGAAATCACTCCGTAACAACTTGATGAACAGTGATATAAAATTTTTTGTCAGTCAAAATGAAGTATCATGGAAAGATGTGATCAAAACCTTTGAACTTGATTGTAAAAGTTTTTCCACGCGAACCTTACCTAAAATTACGAATTCACACATAAATCCTACTAATTTTGAGAAAATGAAAGTTTCGTATGCTGTCCAAGTGTTAAGCCACTCAACTAGTTCAGCTATGCGTACAGCAAAATATCTAGGATTATTAAATAGTGACACTGCTCTCAACACTGCAGATTTTATTGAAAAAGTAGATAGAACGTTTGACTGTTTGAATAGTAGGCACACAAATGATACGCACACATTTAGACGTCCCTTGCGAGAAAACAACATTATCATGTCTACTCTAAAAGAATCATTTTATTTATTCAAACAGCTGGAAGTTCGATTAGCGAAAAATGATAAAATAAGAAATAATATTTATTGCATCGAAGGCTTCCGTTGGACAATTCAAGCAATGCTGTTTCTTTTTGAAGATTTAAAACGAGATTTGAATGTTAAATATATGTTTACATCATACTTGAACCAGGATCCAATTGAAAACTTTTTCTCTGTCGTGAGAACCCGAGGTGGCTATAATCCATACCCTTCGGTAACTCAGTTTAGACTGGCATTTCAGCATAATTTGTTTACTCGCTTAAGAAACGCAGCATATAGCACAACAAACTGCAAGGAAGACTTTTCAGAATACCTAGCAGTAGAAGAAATTTTCAAAAAACAAGGGACAGTTGTAAGTTAAGTTTCATTGTTTATGTAAATACTAAGTCTTATTTTTTGTAGAAATCTATCAATGTGGATGAGACGAATGATGATAGCAGCATCGGTTGTAGTATAGGAGATTTTGACGAAAAAGCCAAACTACAAATGTTCACCATTTTGCAGATTTATCGGTTGTGCAAAATCAAAATATTAATTTAGAAATTTGTACTAATGTTTATGTCGCTGGATATTTAGGACATAAACTTATTCAGAAATATAAATGCGATAGTTGTGAGGCATATATGATAAAAACGGATGGTAGTCCAATAAATCAGTCTGATTGTATATATTTTACAAAGACTTTGACGTTGGACGAATAAGTTATTTACAAAGACCAAACGAGGATTTTGCTAATTTAGTGACAATTTTGCTTCGTGAAATATCACAATTGATTAATAACTATAAAACGTATTTTAACATCAAAGATTTACTCATAAATGCTTTGCAACAAAAGGTTATACACTTAAACATTGAATGGACTTGTCACATGAAAGAATTGTTAAATCTAATTTTCAAGATGATGATCCGCAGGGTTTTAAAGTTTACATCCGAACAATATAAAAAAAATAAAAGTTCAACAAATAAAAAAAAAGAAAATTATCTTCTCAATAAAGTTAATCACATAAGTTCTACATACAATCAATGGTAGATTTTGATAGAATTGATACCCGGGTTGTATCAATTATTGCGTTGCAAAAGAACTACCTTTCCACCCGTCAACAACAATAATTATTGGCAAACATTTTCTCTTTACATATCTATATGGTTGTGAATATAAACAATTAAGTACAACATGATCAGATACCATCATAAATATATTATAATCTATTTTAAAATGAATATAATCAGATTCACATACATAGGTAATATATCACAAAGTGTGGAGCTTTTTTAGGAATGTTTATTAATTAATTTACTTATTAGTGGTTTGATTTTAACATTGGGTAGTTAATTTTACTTATTTTTAAACTTTTATCTACATTTATGTATTTTATTATACCTATATTAAAACTTAGTTTATTTTACAAAAATGCAGTTTTACTACTCTAATCGAAGAATATATTTTTATAATGCAATTCTTAATAAGAAGTGTGATTTTATCCAGTTTTATTGTTTATAATGTACGTATTATATGAACATATATACACTTAAATTGATTGTACTAACCCTTACTTTTTGGAAGTCCATCTTATTAAGAATAATAAAAAACTTTTCGTTTTAACAAAACTTCCAATATTTATTTAAAAAAGCAGTTTTTAAATAAATATTGGAAGTTTTGTTAAAACGAAGAGTTTTTTATTATTCTTAATATATACACTTGTTTTTTCTTATACTGTAGGTATCTATTATCTATCTATAGTATCTACCCTGTATACGTTTATTACTTTTTACGTGTAAATATCTACGAATGCCGAAATATATTTTATCGGCGAGGCATGGGTCCCCACTCCGATTCTACAAGTTTTTTGTAATTTGACGATAGGATCGCTTCACTACAGTACGTGTTTTAGAAAGAGAGATAATTTTAAGTGAGACGGAAGGAATGAGCAATCTTTAGCACTACGGTTGCGCCTCTTACTACTTTATTACTCAATGCATTAACCAGATTTAATCTAGATACACACACCGGCAAATTTAAAGGAACAGATATAAAATTCAATAAGTTCTTCTATAATATACACGTTGTAAATATTGTACAAATAATCTCGTAAAACGAAGTTAAATTATAATGTTGGAATGGGTTTTACAAAAGTTGCACCATGTGTAACCTGCTGAAAAATAAAACAAGTCGAAGATAACAGAATGAAACAAAATACTGGTTTTAAACAGAATAACTTTATTGAACAATTTTAAACTTAAATGCATTTTTTTATACAACCTGCCAATTACAATTTTGGGCACATTTCCATCAATTTCAATGTTTATTAAAGTTTGGGATTTCTTAATTCACCCTTTTTGTTTCTCGTTTTTGGTTTTTTGTTCTTTAAAATCACCAGGCTTTTCTTCATGTTATTTCTACCATAAGCTTTCAGCAGTGCTTTAACTTTTTTGAAACTTTCGCATGCCTCTAATACACATTTATTATCTATAAATATTTATCTTTCAAATCCAATTCTCAGAACACTAATCTCCAAAACCTCGAAATACATAGGCATGCACAACTTCTAACTAAAACGTAATCTTAAAAGAAAGGTTTACGTTAAATTTATTTGGATATTTAGAACAAAGAGAATGATCCAATCCAATAAAATAAAAAGATACATATAAAAAGAATAAAAATTCTGTTAATCGTGAAACATACAGTTAATATAAAATAAATTATACTAAAACGTAAAATACATACACATTCCTATTAATAATATTCTTAATACTAATAATATTGGCAATAAGAATAAAAACAATAATTAATCATATAATTTTAAAATACTAGTAATAATTTTAATATATAAATATTGGTTCACAGGCTATGAAGTTGATATTAAAGTAGTTAAAATGTAAAATAAACTTCTGAGCTACAGTTTAAAGTTATGCTTCCTTATATTATTCTGTTTCAGACGAATGGTCATCCGATCCGAGAGAAATTATTATAGGTTCCATTCTGCTATTTATTATACGATCAAGCTTCCACATATTTTTCTCAATATTCATATAAATTGTTAATTAAAAATAAAAATAAAATATTCTGCTGGAAAACACTCTGTATATATGTCAACTATATCATCCTTTAGTTTTAATAAAGTAGGTAGAAAAAATTTAAATATGTTATTTTATATGACCCTTGTACTACTTTTGAAGTAAAAAGGGACGTGTGCTAAAAATTGGGAAATCTGGTAGTAAAGTAATCAGTTAAGGGTGGTCTGACCCATAAATAACTCGAAGATAACTTTATTAATGTGGATCACTTTAACACATTATTATATAAGATTAGAGGGTACTCAAAATGTTAAGCAGACAAAAATACATTTATATTATTTTTTATCAAGAAAACTTGAAAACCGATTTTATTTTAATATTCAGTTTTATTACATTTTATTCCAATAACCAAACACCAAAAATTTTAATAAGAACGTTGGTATTTGGCGTAAATTTTATACTGAAAAAACAATATTTTTAGCAGCTGTCGAACTCACAACTTTTTGATTAAATAACATTTGTGAGTTGAAAATATTATTATTTGAATACCTTTTAAAGTTTCAATCATATTTGATTATTTAATTTATCACAACAGATGAATAAATAAATTTAGAATTAATACAGCAATTATATTACTCTAAAGCTCATCAAATTCGTTGGTGACACTTCCATGAAGTCCTTGGGATCGAGTTAATGGAACCCAAATGTATTGATCCTTAGTCTCTCGAGCTCTCGGCACAAGATATGCTCCATATGACTCTGCAACTCTTCACTCTGCACTTTGTACTCTTCAAATGAATTCCTGTTCCACCATTATTTTTATTTTTTGCAGAGGCAGAGTGAAGTGCAGAGTGTAAAATGCAGAGTTTTCAAACAAACCAGTCTTGTTTTGTTCCACCAATATATCTTGAAAATAATGAAGAGTTAAAAATATTGCAGAGTCTGCAAATGTTATGAAAAGAAAGATTTCACTCTTTAAAAGACTTTGGCTAAACTTATTGTTATAAACTAATGCCATATTTTTATTCATACAGGAAAATTGTAATGAAATGAGTGAACATTCCGAAATATACCACTTTTCCAAGCTACGGAGTTGAAGGCGTATATAAAATACAATAAGTAGCCTATTTCTGAAAAAATCATAGTTTCATAGGCCTATACAAAATTTAACATAAGGTAAAATATATTTTACGTATCAAGGTTCGACTTTTCCATACACTGAACAACTTGTCCAGCACAAATGTCCAATTTCGGTTATCAGAGACTAGCCCTTTAGCTTTTGCCACCTCCAACACTTTTTGCCAGCCTTCTTCCTTCATTTTGTGCGAAACATGAGCAGAAAAAGCTCCAAACAATACATTTTTTTCATTTCGAATTACTTCTAGCACAGCTAACTTTTTGGATAAAGTTTCTTTCCGCTTGCAACTCATAATTATTTTTATTGTAACTAATGTATTTTTATTGTAAGTGTAAGTTTGTTCTATATTGTAACTTTAACTTTGAGGTTATGTGTCACTCTGCAATTCTGCAAACAACAACAGGGATTTGAAAAGTAGCAACAATTATTGGAGGAACAGCGGGACTCTACACTCTGAGGAAAAGTGCAAAGTGCAAACTGCAGAGTGAAGAGTTGCAGAGTCCTATGGAGGAATAGGCCCCAGGTGCCCAATGTAAGGTTACTTTGTTATTTTCCCCTAGACGTATTAGATCCTGAAGGCATTTCCAAACGAACTTGACGTCGATCCGATTTTTATGGTTTTGTTTCTTCAGTCATGCTTAATCTCTATTGCAAAAACCTTTGCTTGGAAAATTGTGGATAGGTCACCCAAGTTCTGGCTCAGATCCACCTTTGGCTTTCCTTCATGTACCCCAGCTCCAACACGCATGCATCTTCAGTATCGGATGATTTTTTATTATCTCTCCGGCCCTGGCTCTGACATTGCTCTGCCCTGCATCCTGACATTTCACTAGTCTTCTGTATGCACCAGCCATCGCTTCCCTTTCCATCCAGATGTGGAGTGGAGGAAGATCTATTAAAATTTTGATTGCAGCGGTGGGAGTGGTAGACATAGCTCCCGTTATGATTAAGCATGCTTACCGTTGAAGCTTATTCAGCATCTCCCTGGTGGTCTTTTGCTGACAATTAGCCTACCAGACCAGAGCACCATACGTAATCATAGGCTGAGTTGAGGTAGTTATGAAGGATAATTGGAAAAACGAAAAAGTGTAAAATAAGAAACTAGGCAATAAGAGAAATTATAAAACGGGAATAATAATAATAATAAGAAAGATACAACTGAAATGGTTAGGACATTTAATCAAAATGTTAATAAAAATAGTGCATAAGACATGGTATACACAACAAAAAAACCAAGGAAAAAATAGATAGAGCAAGTTTTAGAGGCAGGCAAAAGTAAAAATTAAGTACTTAATAAAACATTATCTGACAAGTGAAAAAAATTCAGGTAAATACAAAGTAGAAAAAAGGAAAAAGGAAAAAAAGACTAGTTACATAAAAAATAAAGAACAATAAACAAATAACCTGTAAACAAAACTTCCACAATATATTCAAAAAATTAACTATTTTATTATCAATGAAAGCTGTTTCAAGTCGTTGATATTTTTTTGTATTGTTTAAGTTTTTTTCCATAACGTAAGGTATGGTACAATAAATTTCTTGAATAGTTTCTATATTACGACGCTAAAACGTATTATTGGTGAACAGTTTGAGAATCACTGTTAATCTTCACCTGAAATATTGCTATATAATCGAACATAAGCCCAGCAGATTTCTGAAAATCAGCACATGGCCGACTATTTTAAAACCAATAAATTATATTCAGCATTGGCTCATAAAAGACTATAAGGGCAGGCTTGTGGTGTATAACACCGTGGGGATAAAATTTGTCACAACATAGGTGGGCTTAAAATGCATTTACAGAACCGTACACTCCTGAAATAATTTATATTTGCTTACATATCTAGAGATATTACAAATTTGAAATAAATGCACCTAATTATTTTTTAAATTCGTTTTGTTTCATTTTTAACCATAAAAAAAGTAAATAATTTACGTATCCAAATTATGATGGACCGTATTAAATAAAATAAACATTTAAAATCACCTACAATGCGTCCCTGTCTAAGGGTTATAACAAATTTATTATTTAAGTTTATAGATACTTAAAAAATATGACACAGCACATATGTGTCCATCTTTTGCATCTACTTGAACTGAGTAATGTGTTTTGTATGGATTTTTTAGTTTACAGATTCACACGATATTATTTAACGACATATTTTAATTTTATAAGTTTATTATTCTTCTATCAATGTTAAACAACTTCGATTAGAAATTGGTATGATGAGAAGATGCATTTTAGGATGTTAGTCCTTTGTTCAGCAATATAAAGGCATTTTAAATTAGTGCAATCATAACTGAGAAAATTGAATTTTTAAGATGTAAACTTTTGATATTGTCACTATCACAAAACATTGCGTAGAATGAAGATAATAATGTCAAATAATATTTAGAATTTATTTTTTACATTGGGCTCTACTATTTAGATAGAATATTTTCCACATCATATGGACTATCGTAAAATTCAGCTATCTGCTATTGTGATAACAATAGGCTAGGGCTAGGGATTATTCAGCTGGTCATAGACGTACTTTAAGGGAATTACAATATTTGTTTCGGTTTATTAGATATTTATAAATAAACCACTTTCAAAGCAATTATATTTATAAAAATCTGTTTATAAATAGTAACCTTATTTATGGTTATTTTTGTCGCTATAATAATGATCCATTAAATAACTAGAAACTGTCAAAATGAATAGGTATTTAGTTAATGGTGTTTTTACCAACATGTAAGGGAAACAATAGAGGAACGACTAAGGGAACAACATAAGAAACTCTGGATGGAACTGCCTGGACTCAGGCAATCCAGATTATTCACAACATGTCCATCCAGGGAGAAAACTACAGAACTACTTAGCCTAAGTAGAACCCAATTGAGAAAGGCAGTCCTCGCTGAGGACCCATTATGCAGAAAATGTGGTGAGGAAGACGAAACTCCTCTTCACGTAATATGTCACTGTCCGAGCCTTAAGTGGCTTAGACAGAGACACTTTGGCATTAAGTTTCCTGAGCCAGAGGAAATCGTGAAAGCGAATATCAGGGACATTCTAGAATACATGAAGGAAACGAACCTGGTATGATTACTTCAGGGGGGTACAATGAGCCTAGAGCTCCAGTACATGCATGAAACGCACCCCAGAAGAATAGAATAGAATAATGGTGTTTTAATAGTTTAGTAGGAAAAAGTCGATTAGCGAAAGATGGTTTCCGATAAATGTGAAAGCTATTTTAAATAGTATGAAAACCAATGATTAATAAAATGGTTGTCTTTAATTTAAATTTATACAGTGTATAAAAGCCAAATGGAATAAATTCATTATTTCGGTTACTGTACATATTTATAAAAAATCCCGAAACACGTCAAATTTAAATTATAACTTGACATTCTTTAACGTGAAAATGCAACCTCTACCTTCAACCCCCTTATAATGATAGGTACAACCCCCAATTTTTTAAATGGGAAGTATAGGCTTGTGATATATCATTTGAAAGGTCATTCTCTATTCAAAAATGTTATTGTTTTTAAATTTAATGCAAAAATTAACTTAAAAAAAATTAATATCATGTTGTTAACGAAATTCGCTACAATACAATCAAAAACTAAAATGTAATGCAAAACGTAATAGAATGTAGAACACGAAAAAGAACTATGAATGTTAATGAAGTAGATGTTCAAAATGTTCTCCGCGAACGTCTTGGCAACATTCTAATCTCAAATAAAACTGTCTTCTAACATTATTTAACATATCAGGCGTGATCGACCTAATCGCAAGCGTTATTCGTTCTTTTAAGTCATTTAAGTTTAGTTTAGTTTAGTTTTGTACACATGGCTCTTCACATATCTCCATAAAAAGAAATCTAATAATGTAAGATCAGGTGATCGCGCTGGCCGTTCAATCGATCCTCGCCTCCCTATCCACCGATTGGAAAATATTGTATCGATATACTGCCGGACATTAAGATGGTAATGTGGTGGTGCTCCATCCTGCTGAAACCATGTCGTATTCGCTGGAACTTGAGGGTTACCTGGATCAGGATATAAATTTGCCAACGTTGGAATGACATCATTTTGAAGTAGTGCCAAATAATTGTTGCCATTCAAGTTGCCCTCAATAAAAAAGGGACCAATGATATTGTTCCCTACAATCCCTGCCCAAACATTAACCTTTTGAGGGTATTGAGTGTGTTTTTCTCTCATCCAGTGAGGATTTTCCGTGGACCAGTAGCGGCAATTTTGCCGATTAGCATGACCGTTAAGTAAAAAAGTACACTCATCAGAAAACATAACGTCTTCTAATTGGATAATATCGTTATCCAACATGTCCATCATTTGCTCACAAAAAAAAGTTGTCCTATCAAAATCGTCTTCCATGAGCTCCTGAGTAGGTATCATCTTATACGGAAGCAATTTATTTTCTTTTAATATATTTGCTATAGATGTATGGCTAGCATTGAATGTAGTGGATGCCTGTCTACTCGATGTATGTGGGTTTTCCTGAAACTCAAGCAACACATCTAATTTGAGTTCATCACTCAGTGCATTGGCAGCTGCTTTTTTTATCTACCTTACATGACCAAACTCGCGAAACTGCTTTTCTATTTTACTTATTGTTCCTTGGGATATAGGCGGTAAATTAGGAAATTTCTCATGAAATAGGCGAGTTACTTCCAGTTGTGTTCGTATGTTATCTCCGTAACCAATCATTTGTAAAACTGTTATTTTATGCATTTCCGTTAATCTAACCATTTTTCAGAATTGAATTGAACAAACTTTATACTTAAATTACAACAATGACAACTTAAATAAAACAATTTACTACTGCTTGTTAAAATAGCGTTGCCACGGAAAGTTTTTTAATGGTTACCATCTAAAAACCACATTGCTATGGTTTTTGTTCACTTTCTCATTATCAAGACCTAAACGGGAAATAAGTTTTAAGTATATTGTAATAAGTTTCGAGTATATTTTAGCGAATTTCGGTAACAACATAATTTTAATTTTTTTATGTTAATTTTTGCATTAAATTTAAAAACAATAACATTTTTGAATAGAGAATGAAGAGACCTTTCAAATGATATATCACAAGCCTATACTTCCCATTTAAAAAATTGGGGGTTGTACCTGTCATTCTAAGGGGGTTGAAGGTAGGGGTTGCATTTTCACGTTAAAGAATGTCAAGTTATAATTTAAATTTGACGTGTTTCGGGATTTTTTATAAATATGTACAGTAACCGAAATAATGAATTTATTCCATTTGGCTTTTACACACTGTAGAATATGGAATTAAAAAAAATAACGTGTGATTATACACCAGTTAAAAAAGTAAAGGATCATGTTTTTTGTTATTCTTAATAAGATAGACTTCCAAAAAAATGATTTATTTGATTAAATTATACATTACTTGTTTATTGTGTATTAGTAATCTTGTTATAATATTTGGAATTCATTTCCCAGACATCGAGTAAATTTTTCTAATATTCTGTACCCACCTCATCGAGGCAAAAAGATTTTGAAGTGGACTCACAGTACCTACATAATATTTCAAAGTGATTTGTGATGTTTATAATATAATTATTTCCCACACAAAATGGTCCTGTTTGTTTACCTCAAGTACTGCCACTTATACTAAACTAATAACCTAAAAAATATTTCAGAGCAGCTTCTAGTGTGCTTGTTTTTATATAATTTATCAATACATTCGAGGGTAACTTAGATAGATTATCTGAAGTACCAAGAATTTATTTATTAACTTTTTACTACCAATTACATGTGTCAAATAAACCATCACGAAGATTATAGTTTTTCCTAAAATGTTCAGGTTTCATAAAAGAAGTAAAGTCTTATTAGAGGTTTAGGTACAAGAATGTTAATAGTCAAATTTTTAATTTGTTTGTCCGTGTCTACAAAATATACAGTGAGGACGTAAAGGTTTGCATAATTTTAATATTTTTGTTACTAAAAATATTATTTTGATAGGTCAATTTATATTTTGAGTTGTGCATGGCCTTCTATAATTCAAAATACTGATGACACCATTTTCAATAAAATTTAAAAAAAGTGAAATTAGAAAGAAATGACAAACCCAATGTTAAACTCAATATTATTATTGTTATATTATATTAAACCCAATTATTATATTGTTAATTATAAATAAATAGTATCTCATATTTTTAAACTAAAATTTTGTGTGTGTTTTTCTTTTGTTATTTTGATTTTTACAAGCCAATGCTCAATTCAAAAATATATTAATGGGTTTGTCCGAGGATTTCGTCAAAATATTTTTGGTTAAAAAATATTAAATTTATGCAAACCTTATATTTAACCATTTTTTGCCTTTAGAATAGTTCTAAAAATATATATAAAGCTTAACACCACATAAGTATGAATCAAGAAAACATTGCATGGGCAATTATTATTTCTTTCCGTTTTTTGGTTTACTGAAATTCTATACTTTGAGCATAGTAGTTATTTTCATTACTATTCTCCATTCAAAATCAATACAAAGTAATAAAACTATCTAAAACCACTAAACCATAGACTTGCAACTAAGAATAAAAATAACAAATATTTTTTAAAAACTTTTTTTCACATATTATAAATAAAACAGATATTAGGTATACTGGGTAATTATTATTTTATAACAAATATTCTAAAAATAGATCAAAATGCATTATCAAATATCGTGAAGGCTCTTATAGTCTTGTACGGAATTAATTAAAATAAATCAATTTATTGAGAAAGATAATGAATCAAGTAATGACGAAATATAGAATAATATAGAAGCTAACCTAATGGGAGATAGGTTAAGTTAGGTTTAATGTAAGTGGGGAACTCGGACTCATTGGCAAAAACGAGCAAAAGGTGCGCCCTCTATCTGAACTACTAGAATGGGAAAAACAAATCGTTTGCATGCTATTTGTGAGCAGTGTTTTAGAATAAGTTAAATATTACACATACCATGTTTCAATAACGATCTGTACCACACAAAATTCAAAATAGAAAAGGTTGAATTAACATTGATTCAGCTGATGTTATTGTTTTCCTCATTTCACTGACACTTACTGAAGCGCCACCTATCGGAAAAATTTTCGCGAATTTTGTCTTACCTTTAAGAGTTACAACTCGCTAGCCAGTCAGCACTTCTTAACGAAGTCCAAGATCGATTGTGCCGAGACTTGTCTAAACTTGATAGGTCCAAGCTTTATGAAACAAAACTTGCGGAGCCTGTTCATTTCCAAAATGGGGCAGTAACAAAAAACTTGCTCTGCCGATTTGTCTGCCACACTGCAGTTGCGACAGTCTGAAGTATCACTCAGACGAAGCTTCTTCAGTCCAGTTAGAATGCGTGAGTTTTACTCTGTTCCAGGAGCTGCACAGTTTTGTTTCTTAAAGATGGAAATATGAACGCTTTCCAGTGTGTGAGCTCCGGTATGTTATCCCAGTACAGAAGGAGTTTCCCTTGCTGCCCAACTGGAGATAATAGCCTTGGCGGTTCTTTTCACCATGCCAAGAAATGATTCCGGCTCAATAAACGCGGACTCCGGACTTTGGGTTATATCCAGAAGAGACTTGTTGCTGATTGGAAGCAAATATTTTGATGCCATCCATTTAAAGAATAAGATTGAAGCCAAATTTAATTTTTTAAGCATGATAGAAAGTGGGTTCATTACCAAACAGAATTATTATTATTATTTATTTTTTACTTTTACTAAAATCACATCTAGTGTGTAGCTGAGATCTCAATTTCCAGATTGTCCAAGATAGCTGAGACCTTAGATAAGGAAAGAGAGTGGACGCGTAACCCGAGTCGTGAGACTGTTACCACTTGCCACATAATCGATGTGGTCAGTGGCGTAACATAATGTTTACAATACATTTTTCCCACATAATAGGTAATAATTGTATGTTTCTTAGATACAAATAATAGGTTGGTATCAAAGGAAGGAAGTGAATAAAATTCAGCAAAGGTACAGTCTGCTTTAGAATAGCATATACATGTTAAATGTGAATTTCGTTTACCTACCGAAGTTATAAAAACGCCCTTCTTATACAACAAAGGAATGGCAATTTTTAAAACGCCTTCATTAAATGGTTTTGGGAGATTAAGTGTATTTACAATGGTCGGTCATGTCCCGAATAAATAGGTTTTTTTCGCATTTTTGTACTGATATAATAAAAAAAAGGGATTATAATCCCAAACAAACATTTATTATCGAGGGTTCCAAACTAAGTGAAGATGTGGGCGTGGACAACTGTTTAACTGATTTCAAATTTATTATTATTTAAACCGTGATTGGTTACACAAAAAAAGGCTGTCTATTCAATGTAAGCGATTTGAGTTTGAAAATGTATATGCAATTCTGAAGCCGATAGTACATATAGGTACATTTAATAGGTATGATAAAACAAAAAAATTCATATTTATATTAAAAATAATAATAGTATTATATTAATCAAGAAGTATATAAATAACAAATAAAATTTACTAGTAATTATAAAAAATCTTTATTTGTTATGAAAATATTAACATAATTAATCTATAACTACCTTAATATTAAATAAATACTTAAATTAAAACTGTTTATTTGCTGATATTAATAGTGATGTTTGACTATAGAACATTTTTGTTCACCATTTAAACCATTAGACAAAAAATATCCAAGTGGAAGCTTCCATGTGTCATTAATTGCAACTATCATTAAAACAACAGCTTCTTTGGCTAATTCATTTGAATCATCATCCAAATCAACCCCAAAATTGACTAACCGTGGAAACTTTTACCATTCCATACCAAGTGCTGCCGAATTGACATCTTATCAATGATAAGAGAACAAAGTAATGGTTTATTTGAATTTTCTATAAGTTTACTCAGAGTATTAAACTATTCAATTGTGAAACCAGGAGCTGCATAGTTTGCAGCCATTTCCCAATAGTGCTTCTATGGGGCAAACACGTTTCAAATACTGTCCTGATCTCGGTCCTGATATACTTGTAAGCTTTATAGGAGAGAAAAAATTTAAAGTCAATGCAAATGTTCCTAATTCAGGTGGATATTTTTTATTTTTAGACAATTTGCTTCTTTGTAACAATTGCTTATTTACACTAATCACATTTTCTAATAAAATAGCTTTTTCATTATCAATCAAGTTCTTATTTTTCAAACTGGTTGTTAATTATTTAAGGGAAACAACTTTTCTTTTTAGCCTGTTTATAGATTGTTTCAATACCCTAATTTGTCTAGTCTTCTCTTAACTTCTAATAGTTTCTTGAAGTAACTTCCATTTCAGTATTTTTAACCAGGACAGTCAGCTGTTGAGTTTAATGACTGTGTTGAGGAAGTAGAAGGACCAGGTTCTGTACTCTGAATATATTCGAATGGTGCTCTCTTTTTTGCCTAGAAAAAACAATATTTTTATATAAATATTTCCAATTCACAAAAAATGTAAATTATGTTTTACTTAGAACTACCAAGGTGTTTTATTGTTATTAGTTATGTAGGTATATACCTTCCTGGGTTGCAGGTATGTGGGCAACTGATGGAAAATTATTGGAACAGCTTCATGGAGCAAATGTACTCTTGAATTTACATCAGTTTTATATAACCAATATTCCTCAAAGTGTTGTGACCAAAGCCTATCATTTATAGTTGGTTCCCAAATCCTTAATTTTGGTGTTACCTATCCATAATTTGCGTTTTTCTACATTTGTAGGAAGGCTGTAATAAAAAATAAAAAGTTCATAAAATACCTAAATGTTTTTCTAGTGAAAATTCTCCTATTTTACAGTGAATAATTCTTTTGTCGTTTTGAGTTAGTCCTTTTTGCATTAATCTCCTATTGAAATGAATAGCTAGATTTATTTGGAGAAACTTAAAAATTGCTTACCTACGCCATTGGTAATGGCTGTTTTGAAGCAAAAAAATATATTATTTATTATTTATGCAGATTTAGAATGAATATTATTAAACCGCGTTATCCAAACACTATAATTAGATGAATTAAAGACTGAATAATTACATACTTATATATAATTACTCAGATATAACTCTTTTATCTTTTAAAATAGAAAAATCTACAAAGGTCATTGTATATACAATCGTTTATTTACCTATCTCCTTTTCTCGCTGCGACTTCGGCATCCGTAAGCACAACAATTCACCATTATTCAGTTCAAAAATAATTCACAATCTCAATAATTTTCACTTATAAATTCACAAATGAAGCACACGCTGTATTTGCTTTGTTTGCCACATATAAAATGGCGGCTGCTAAAAATGTGTCACAGAACGCAAACTCAAAATAAAGCGAAGTGCGGTATCCATATGCTTTCCTAATCTAAGGCTGAGACTATCTCTTAGAGAGTCTACGGATAATTTCTGTCGATCCAAGAACAACAAAACAAGATGTATTTAGCAAAAGAACAAGGAAAAGTAGTTGTTTAAGTAAAAGTAATTGTTTAAGTAAAAGACTGATTATTTGTAAATACTTTAATATTGGTTACCTAAATATTTCTGTTCTTGCAATAAATCAGAAGGTCGCACTGGCTACTAACCAATGAAGATTATTTAAAATACACATTGCACGAGTTTAAAAGATTGCTAGTATGCGCCGCTTGACCCTATATCTACCAGCTTTTTATTTTAAGCCTGTTTGGAGTTTAAAATAAACTGAAAATTAGTGTTGATTGATGCCCATTTAAGCATCATTTCGCCAATATCAATAAAGTCCAAGCCAAGTAATTAAGAAAAATAAACGTATCTATATATTATGTAAATAGTTACGGGAACAGCATTTGATGTCAATTATATTTGTTTATAATAACGTTAATAGTGTTGAGGTAATAAAGATGTTAGTAATTAAAACGGTCCTTAAAAATTGACTTTGAAAATTAAACCTTTCAATTAAATGGTTAAGTTAGGTACTAATATCTAAAATTAAAATGAGAAAACTTTCCAATATGTTTTAAGTAAATATTTGTTGTAATTGAGTAAATAATAATACCCACTTTTATTTCTGTAAAAAACAATATACAATTTAATAATAGAATATAGTGTAGGTTCTGATAATGCTACAACTTCTTCCACGTTTTTTAACTTTACAACCGATCTTTTAATACCATAAAGCACACAAACTTCTGAAGATACCTGGATAACGTTCCTTACAACCATGAAATTCAAATACAATTAATGTAGAAATATTAAAAATATTGAATACTGTCAACTTAGAAGCCTAGCTTCTCTCCCACCGTCCTATAGTTACATGTTAGATCCCTTCCTTTTTTGAGACCAATGTCTTTCTATATCATTATTTAAAGAAACAAAAATTTTTGATACAAGCCAATTATTTTACAGACAACTAGCTCTTACACAACATATCCATAGATCTGCATGGACTAGTTTAGTAGGATCATATTAATCAAAATGATAGCAATATATATTTAGGATAGGATTCCTACTTACTTATATTGGTATTCATTTTGCAAGTTATTTTTCTAATTTCGTAAAATTTAGCAATAAATAATTAGTAAATTTTAAACGTAGCGCCAACTAATAACCAATAATGAAGTGTGTTTAAAAGTCAACGTTGTCACAGTTTAGCTACGTTCGTTTCAAGTATTCTCAAAGAACTGGCGGCACAAAACACCGTGTTCTGTGACTAACTGATTGTACCAGTTGACAAGATATATGACAGGAGAGAAAATCGTGATTGTCTGTAATAAACAAACAAGACCCCTATTCTTGACGGTGATAGAATAGAACAGCTAACAGAAAGTGGGCGTGGTTCTATTGTGGCGCTCCCCGAGAGAACAATTATTACTTCTATAGGTTATTTTTTAAGGAACCGCTATAACACCAAGAGAAGGTGTTATTGATTTTTATTTTCGAACCAAAAATAGTATAGAAGTAATTTCTTTCATAAACCAAACACAACCAAACAACAAATTAAACTAACGAAAATGACAGAATATTTTGTTTAGTGTTTTACTCCTTATTTGATAAAGTGTCAATCAGAGAACAAAAATATCGGTATGTTTATCTCTTTTTAATGACAACAAATAAGAGAGAGAGATAAGTTTCTCCGTTAATATTAAAGCATATCGACAACATCGCAAATTTTCTACCAATCTTATTGAAACACGTCACTTACCACTTATGACGTATGTAACCACTAAATTTAAATTTCAAAAGCCGATTATGGCTAGAGGATTAATTTTATAAAAATTTTATTTGTACAGTTGAACCACTAAAAACCTATTTTATAAGATGCAAATATAAAAAAAATCACTAAACCAGTCCATTGAAAACAACTGCACATAAATACCAAACCAGGCAAAAAAGTCAATTTGTACTACCACTTAAAAGCAAAAAAGTTGGTCAGAGAAACTTTGAATATTTAGGACCAAAAATCTTTAACTCTCTCCCGGAAACTGTACGGACACAGAAATACATAAATACATAGATACTAGGTATCTGGAAATCTGCTTAAGGAAGGGGTTAACTTTAGGAGACATGTGGTAGAGATGGTCAGATAGGCGGAGGAAAGAATCCGGGCATTGGGGGAGGTTGATACCCAACGTAAGTGGACTCAGTAGCTGATAGAGGGTTCTATACTGGGGGGTGGCAAATTCTATCCTATTGTATGGGGCTCCGACGTAGGGGGATATCCTGGGTAGGGTAATGTATATGGATATGATGAAGAGGGTACATAGAAGTATTTTGTTAAGGTTGGTGCCGGGTTATCGGACAGTATCAGGTACCGCAGTGCAGGTGGTGGCGCGGGTCCCTCCGGTTGAGATGCTGGTAAGGCAAAGGACTGGAAACAATGAGAGGGATGGAGTTCAAGAAAGAAATAGAGTCTGAAACATTAAATGACGGGAGGAATCAATGGGAAAATGGAGATAAGTGAAGATGGACGATGGATCTGATAGGAGATTTAGCAAACATAGAAGAGATGACCATTATATAACTGTTAACAGGTCATGGGTGATTTAGGAACTACAATTATAGGATAGGTAAGAGCGGGGATAACGACTGCATCTACTGTGGGGAGCTTAGTCTTTAGATGCCCCAGATGAGTAAAGGAAAGGAGGGAGACAAAAGAAAAAGTTGGAGAGATTATTAATGAGGGAAGTATGGTTAGGTTAACGACGGAAGGGCAAGGTAAGTGGAATTACATAGGGACAATGATAGGGAGATGCTCAAACAGAAGGAGAAGGAAAAGAGAATCAGAGAGAATGTGGTGGGGAGCTTGGAGGTGTAAGGGGAGGTGGCGCTGAAGAATATCTGACAAGATAGTACTATAGGGTGACATATAAGGATGGGAGGGGCAACCCTATGCTGTTAGATTTGCGTATGGGCTAACCGAGAGGGGTTGTGCCCCGTAAAAAGAACCCCAGACTTGAAGGGAACGGTAGAACTAGTACCTACCCGGGGCCTGGAGCAAAAAAAACAACAAGAAACTCTATTTATAAACTCTATTGCGATTAGAACTAAGGAACTTTGGTCAAGATTGAATATGTCTAGTTTTAGGCAATACTTTAGCCTAACCTAATAAAAACATTTCATTTTTATACGAAATTAATGTTAATTTCTATTTAAAAATTAACCTTCGAATATATCTAGACATTTTGAGAAAACCCAATGCGCTATAATGCTCAGCTTATACCATTGTTCAATTTTTTTCCGTCAAATAATTCCTAATAGTTAATAAACTCGGATTTAATTAATGAAAATGCCAAATTATTTTTTATTCTCGAATTATTCCTTCTTAAAGTGGTGGTTAAGATGAAGATGGTAAATAGACATTCTACAGGCTTGTGCATGGTTTTCTTTGTTTACTTTTTTGAAGCTTCGTTTTTGAATTGGAATTGTATTTTTTGTATATTATCCAAAATAATGGAATATAAAAAAAGTATAAAACTAACATAAATGTAAAAATACCAACCGTTTCTTCTGTATAATTTGTGGCCTGATCTGCCAGGGCTATTCGGCCAATTTCTTGTTGTAGTAGGAGTAAATAACAACTTTAATAATATTGCACATAGAAAGTGTTTTATATTGCAATAAAAATACAATATTAGTAAGACCATATGTGATGATTTTATAGTTTTGGTTTATTAATAAATAATAAAATATTAAATGCGCTGTAGCGAAACGAATACAGCACTTAAAAAATTAAATATCCAAGTTTAGTTATCAATTTTTTAAAGAATATATTGTAACGTAATCAAATGGCCTTATTAGAAAATTAAAATATTTAACAAGAGAATCTTATTAATCAATTAGAGGGAAGGTAGTTTATTTAAATTTAAACAGATAAAGGAATGTAATAAAATTTAAATTATATTTCCATAAATTAAAATTGTCAACAAATCACCTGTTACATAATATAAGATTTAATAATATAAGATTTACCATACAGACGAGTAGGTTGATGGTTTCTATGTATTATCTAAATATGTATTCATGATGCCTATAACAAATTATTCAAAATTAGTACTTATAAAGCTTTCACTGAAATTTTGCTTACATCTAATTATACAATCTGAAAAATAAAAAGATAAACAAATAATGGGGTTATGAATTAAATGACAGTGACATCAATTGTCGCCTGATATAGGGTAGCTTCTAAAGAGATGTTTTGATATGTCAACTATGACAGAAGAAAAAGGTTAACGTAATTGACATGAATTAAATAATAAAAGATGTGATACAAACAAATTCCAATTTAGAAATATAAGATGTAATGTTTCCTATTCTCAAAACAAAGCTTTATTAGATATTATTAAATTTATTTATAAAAAACCATAAGGTTAATTTGATTGGACAATGAATGATATAAGCATAATTAGAGATATAGAGGGCGAATTTGAATATAAAAAAAGAAAAAAAGGAAAATCGGGGTAGTTATTGATTTTAAAAAAAGGAATTAGTAATTTTTTGGTTTTGGAAGGAATAAAAGGTTTTTTTGTTAAGAAAAGTTATTAGAAACAGATTAATCAAAATCATATATGAAATTTTGTTAAAAATTGTAATTAGATAGTAAAATAGTGATTTGTGACCAGTGTAAGTTATCTTTTAAAAGTTCCCAAAGTAAAAGGTGGATCCTGAGTGATCTTCGTAACATCTTGAACCGGATTCCACGCGTGAGGAAAGCAGGAGACCCACACGAACAGTCAACCACAGTCTACAAAACAATATAAAGGTATTCATATTGTTTTAATACATCGAGGCAGTATCAAAACGCTATTAGGAGAAATAATAAAAAGGTATTTAATGAATTCTTGTTAAATAAACTTACCAGTGTGTGAGAAACTAAATTTTCAATAACGCTTAGTGATCTATCGTCCATTTTTTTTTTGTAACTGTAATTATAGAAAGGACTACCAACTGTAAAAATTAAAAAAGAACTCACACATAATTGTTATGTGAGTTGCATAATCAATTGTAATAGTATTAGTTTCATTAGCGTGAATGTGTGATGTATGAAAGAACATTTAAACGATCATGAATTTGTATTTGTATAATCAAATGTGTTAATTTTTTTGAAACATTTATGTAATAAAACATTACATTGAATTTGGTTGATCTGTTTTGCATTTAACAGTAAATTTAATTAAAAACTTCCATTTTTTTTAACATAATAATAATAATAGAATAAATCAACAATTGATATAGGGCGTTCAAGTAACTACAATAGTAAATAATAATAAATTATAATACCTAGAGCCTGTGAACCCACAGAACCCTGAGAAGGAAAGTTTTTATTTGTTTTAGTAAATAAAAGGTTATGTTAGTGTCTGTAAAAAAATCAATTATTCATGTAAAATCAAATTCATTATAACATAACAAAATAAACATAAACAAACACACACATAAACATAACAATATATATAAATTAAGTGATAAAAATTTGAACAAACACTATTTATTGAAATTATTTTTAAACTCAATGACAGCGGTCTCGCTAAAAACTAGCATCGTCAGATTGACATAGGTATTGAAATTTAAAAAAACAATTTTTTAAATAAATAGGGGAAGTTTTGTTTAGAATGTTCTATTTTTAATGTTCTTGGTAAGATTGACTTCCACAAAGTAAAGGTTACTACAATCAATTTTATTAAATCATATATATTTTAAAATAATAATATATTATTCATAGATCATAGTTTAATGTCAGTCACATGTCAATATTCATAGATTTATCAAAAATAATTATTATCAAATATCAAAAATATAAATATTATTATTTTTTTATTAATTTCATACCTATTCAACTATTCAACACAAAAAGAATTTTTCAATTGCAACGAAACAAATTCTTCAGCTTTATAATATTAATTTAGATAGTGCAGATAAAAAGGAAACATGATTCTATGGGTTATGCGACATTCAGAAATATTAGATTCCTAATTTGAACTCATCAATAACAAAATATCACAACTCGTCATTTTTTGTTCGGGTTAGGTTCAGCCCCTTTGGCCTATTTTTCACCTCACTTTCTCTTCCAGATGAACGAGACCTCCGACAACGAAAACTCCCCAAATGACTGTAATTTACGTTAATACAGGGTGTTTCATATAGAATATAGAAAACAATCCGAAGAAAATATAATTGTTCCAATGAATTGTGTATATTTATTGAATAAGTAATAGAAAGATAAGAGAAGAGCAAAGTTTATCAAATGCCGAAATGATTTAAAAGAGTTAAAGAGGTACATCAGAAAGGAAATTACACAAATAACGTTAGAGGCGAATTTACTTGAACAGGCCTCACTAGTACAATGGATAGAGTCAATGTTAAGACCAGGATTATTACAGATAATATAGGAGGAGAGTCGGTGACCGTGGCCGCAGCGAAAGGATGTCCTCAAGGAGGAGTATTATCGGCTCTGCTGTGGTCCCTGGTCATCGACGATCTTCTGTCAAAGCTGCACAATTTTGGTTTTACGATTCAAGGGTATGCAGATGACCTGGTTGTAATTATTAGGGGCAAGCATGATAAAGTTATCTCAAACTTAATCCAAGTTGCCTTAAACATTATAGAGAATTGGTGCCAGAAGGAGGTCAATCCAGGCAAAACAATTTTGATACCGTTCACCAGGAGACGCAGATACTCTCTCACCGCTCCAATAAACAATATCAAACTAAAATTTTCCAAGGAGGTAAAATATCTAGGAGTGATATTGGATCAAAAACTACCTTAAAACAATCTTATCAAAAGCCTTAGCGGTAAGTTGGACTTGTCGCAGGACATTTGGGAAGTTATTTATTTGTACCTTGATATACAACTCTCAATAAAAGGTGGGCTGTTAGTTTATCAAAAATTGAATGGATCTGAATACACCGCAGAAGTTCGGCAAGACTTTGAAACGGACGTTCATGAAACTTAATTGGTGACCACACCACTGATTATAGTTTAGCTGCGTTAAGAGTATCCCGACACTGATCGCCTTCCCACCCTGTATGTGCAATCAATCAAACTCATAACCGTATGACAAGTCGTCACACGCTCACTTTTGTGTGTCCCTGTGCTAATTAATCATTAGTCAAGGAAGGCGCTGCCAGTCTCCGTCTGGAATTGCTACGCATTTTTTTCGAACAAAGTTTGTTTTTAAATAACTATCACTGACGGTATGTATACAGTTATTATTTAGGTAAATATGTTGATGTGTCCATATTATTAAACCATTAAAATTCCCAAAAATATTCTTTATTGGTTTATATTATTGATATAGATAAGTCAAAATAATTTCTTAAATATTGAAATGTAAAACTTTTCAAAAATATTACGCACAATATTTAGTTCTGCCACCTTTCAATTTAATTTTTTTATTGATTATTAAAAATTACTTGACCATCAACAGTCAAAACAAAATAATAATTCAGTAAAAAATAATTTTTGTTTAGTTCTTTTTATTTAAAAAAATAAATGTCAGTTTCAGATGAATCTTTTAAACAAAATGTCATTTTTATTTTTATAGCCCTGAGAAAAAAGTTATTGTGATCCAAAACAGGTATCTACTTATAAAATATCGAAACCTGATTAGTTTTTCTAAAATATTTGTTTGTTTATGTATGTTTACACAGCTCATTTCACGAACATTAAAAACACCATAAATTCTCACAATATTTCACCTATAAGATATATGACGAAGTTAGACTAAACGTCATTAGGGAAGTTGTTTGTCTAAATAGGGGATGGCCATGATAAATGTAAAGGAAGTAACTGGATATACTCTCGCTGTAGATTTATGAAAAAAATCAAATATTCCAGGACCGAATCAACACCAAATAAATAATAAATATCAGCTAATCGATGCAGAATATTTAAAAAACAGTATGCGCCAAAATAAAAGATGGTGAAAGCATTTAACATAAAAAATAATTCTGTTGACAACAAATCCACAGAATTTAATCAATGGACCAATGCTTTACCGACCTAAACAAGTTCCTCGACCAATATAAGTTAACAATAAATTCCTTACAAACTATTGAATTAAATTTTCTTATGCAATATAAATTTAACTATATGAATTTATGTAAAAAAGAAGTCTACAACAACATAATATAATAATAATTTCTGGTGACAGGCAGCAGACACCTCATTTATAACCGTAGGGTTGCGCATGAGCTGTTAGCTACCATCACCAAACATATTTACATTTTATTTGAGTATACAATATTATGCAGTTTTTTTTTATTATTTATTTTCATTTTTTTTATTTTTAAATAATAATTTTGCTCTATTAATGCTCGGATAGTCTTTCTGTCGTTGTTTATAATAAATCTCTTCATTATTTGTTTAAATAGATTAATATTTAGATAGATTAATAAAGATAAAAATGTTTCCACTTAGATAGAGATAAAACCTTTGTGATACCGATTTTTTTACAAGATGAGTGTATACTACTTCTCTATCTTTACCCCTTGTCTGATAGTTATATGTCTTACCCTTTAGAGTATTTTTGTTTTTATAGATAAATTCAATAACTGAATAGACATAGAGTTGTCTTACATCCATATTTTTTATTTCATCGAATAACTCGTCTGTTGGATACACAAATAGATACAAACAAAAATTAATTTTAAGAGAAGGTCACTGGAGAAAAAAGTAAAGGAATCTAAGAAGAGCTTCTCCAGCTTCAGCGTTTGGCGTTTATTTTTATTTTTGTTTTTATTTTTTTTTGGCTTGGGAGTGACTGAAATAATTTATTTAATTTGACATACTTATAAAATTTTATTCTTTTACTAACTAACATTTCGATAAAGAGTATTTTCTTTAATTTATCACCAATTTATTGCTTCCCAAAATTATAACAAAATTAAAATTCGAAATAATTTTACAACATAAATCAAATGAAAAACCACTGAGTTCGTTCCTGTAAATATTTTCTCTTGTTTAAGCCATATGTTAATCGTTTTGTCTTTTGCTGTATATACATTAGTGCTATTTGTTTCAAAAGGAATGTATATCATATTGCATAGTTTCTACATCATTTATTTGACACACTCTACCTTGGAGTTTATGTATTGAAAAACTTTGGGTGGCATTCCTAAAAATCTTGTCAAGACACTTCTTTAAAATTTATTACGTTACTAATTTATTTAACTATTAATAAAGACATTACTACAGATCATATTTTTAAAGGGTGGCTTGAAAATTCAATAGTTTTAATTGCAGTTTATTTTTAATCATATTTTCATAAATTATTAATACATGTTTTTAAATAAAAATATAAAATTGAATAACATTGACCTCTTTTTAAATATGGCACTAAAAGTAATTAATTAATTATTTTATTTTTATATATTATTTTTAAATGTCAAAAATGAAAAGTTATTGTCTTCTCTTAAGCAATCAGAGCAGCGTTGCTAGGCAACACATTACAGTACCTGATACCGTAATGTTCTACTTACCGGCGCCAAATTGATTATAGGGAAGTGTATTTACTGTACTGGACAGGATGATATAAAAAATACTGCATTAGAACAATGTTTTTGATTTAATCCGGAACAATAAACGCAATATAATAATAAACTAAATTATTGTTTTGATTATTTGTTGCATAAACGATTAATAATATTATTCTTACCAGTGTTTATGTTTATATTTATATTGTGATTGTGAACTATTTAATATATTAAATATAATACAATTATTTTACAATTTGTAAATCTATAAAAATTGAACCTAGAAAACAGACCCTCATTTTTGACCTAAAAATTTTGTATTAGTACTAGCGGACTCCCTCATTACATTTGACTACGTAAATAGTTGAGATTTTTACTACTGCATAATTTTTAAATGTACAAGTCCAGGGAGATATTAAATTTTTTAACCCATATCACTTCACTCTTTTTATAACCTATGGAGTGTTACTGACTTCACGTTGTCTTTTTACCCTTTTGTTACTGTCACGCCATCTACTGTTTGTTACTTACCGCTGGAAATTATTCCTCTACATTCCATAGTTTCATGTAACATGTAACATGTAGGAGTGCTCGTCGTGCACGACTACTCACCGATGTGAGTAGTGAGTACTCTCTCATGGTTCACGATGATTCGAATACTCTACTAGATTTTGCGCGGCGTTGCCAAGTGGAACGACTATCTTTGACCTATTAGTAGTTCTAATGTACCGTCAGTAGGTTTCCGAAATAGAAACATAACCTCACTCAGTTTGAAATAGTGGAAATTACTCGTTTATTTTTATTTTTTCAAAGACAATGTTGTGTGAAGCGCAAAAAAAATGTTAATTAATTTCATGAATGAACAAGAAGAATTACACAGAGGCCTATTTACAGCCAGCTTTTAATATAAGAAAGCCCCACAACTTTAGAAAGAAATTACAATAAAATTGAATAGCGTCCCAAGTGGTATATTATTTGTTGTTTGTTCTTCGGCATCTTCAACATTGTCTATTAGCATTTGCATAATTTAATCGTGATTATCCATTTTAAAAACAATAAATAAACAATCAAACTCCCAAAAACTAAATATGCACTTAATCACATGAAAAAAAAATGAATATGTTAGGTTACATTAATATGTTAGGTTGTGCACAAGTCTATTCTCTCACAATTTATCAACTCTCTGGGTTTTACCCAGTAGAGCGCTCCTATAGAAGTTTGTGAGCATTCTCTCACATTTCAGAATACGAATTTTATAATTTTAGGAGAGTGACATGCGCAGTAATGCTAAATTGTGAGAGAGAGCTCCTACACGACCTCTCTCACGAGTTAGTGAATAGGGCTCCAGTCATTTTTAGGAAAGGTTGAATTGAAATACAAGTCTGAAGAAAATATACAACTTTATTACATACATTTTTTGGTGTAAATAAATATTGTCTATAAATAAGTACATTTTAAAATATTTGGCATTATCATTTGGTACAATTTACAATGTGTTATAAAATAATTTGTATCTTACACTATTTAATACTTATAATTAACACGGAATTTAAATAAGTGCTTTATGGGATTTATTTTTTCAAAACATGTACATTAACACAAGTCAACAAAAGTTTCAAGAAACAGAAACTACGTTTTTCAAGGATTTATGTATGGAACATATTTTTTTGCTAAATGAAGGCAAAGAAATGAATTTAACCACATAACTTCTGAAATTTTAGCAGCTGCAAAAGCAGTAAACTTACAAAGTAGCAGTCCAATACCTAGAAGTCGTATGTCATAATTTCCATTTGTAATTTAAAATGCAAAGTAATTATATTGAGTTTGAAATTAATTCATGGCTCTTCAGGAAATAAACAGCTAAAGTTAAGAATTAAATAGAGCTAATTTATATGGAGGCACTTGCTTAAAATATATTCTATTTCATCAGGGATGAAATACAAGGGTTAAAATACAAAAGTAATAGTGAGACACTGCTATTTTGATTGATAACAATAAAAATAAAAGTAGTCAAATTAAAACAATTATTGTAAGTAATTTCATACTAAACTGTTGTATAATAACTAACATTTGTTTCAAATCAATGTGATTATATCAACATTATTGCAATAGTTTATTCAAAACCCACGTGTTTGTATCATCTGTACATTTGTTTTGGTTATAAGTTAAAATATTTGATATTTTTTCGACTATAAAACGGTAAATTTTTAATTTTAATACCCAACAACAATACTAGTCAATCATCTTGGAGCGAAATCATATCCGTTCTGATGCAGTCCAGTACTTCTAAAAGTTCCGTTCCCATAAAATCCAGTAGCTGGAAAATTTCCGTAAATGGTTCTACCGAATTTCGAAGTCCGCATGGCATTTTCGTTACTATATACAGGATTATAATTATGTAGCATATTGTGCGAATGATACATAGGTCCGTAATTGCAGATATCCGTAGAATAAGGTTGTCCAATTGTACCTAGTCCACTCGTCAGTAAATTGGACTGTATCAGTGGTTGTGTGGAAGACTGAGTGGTACTCTGATATCGATTCTGGAAGATCATCGAAGAATGAGTTTGACGATTGTCTGATGGGTGGAGGATTTGATCCTGAGTCTCATCGTCTGCAACAAAGAAAAAGAAAATAGATAAAACTATTTGTTGAGAAAACAAAATGTTGATTGTTCTAATTATATTGATTTTCTGAATATATTACTTCTGTCAGCAGAAATTTTCTCTATATAATAATCGATAGTTTTATACAGTTTTACCTAGTTATACAGGGTGAGTCATAACTATTGGGACATAGACTAAGGACAGGTTATTTGGACCAAAATATGGCTATTGGGCCAAATATGCCTTAATATAATATTGCTGAGAAAAAAGATCCAGGGTGTTAAAGTTAATTTTTGTTTTTCATTTTTTGCTAATAGTTTCCCTGTATTTTTATAAATTGATATCAAAGAGGCATAATCTTAGACAAGAAATAGTATTTTATTTACAATTCCACTATCAAATACCAAACTAATAAACAAAGTTGCAACTAACGTAAGGTTTCCGTTTTGACGATAAATCAAAACTAAACACACTTTAATTAGCTGCATTTTGAATGTATCTCCAAAGTTCATCTCGTGTATTAATTTCATTGGTATAAACTAAGGACTTCATATGTCCCCAAAAATAAAAATCTAGCGGGTTGTACTCAGGACTTCTTGGTGGCCATTGAAAATCACTGCCTCTGCCAATCCATCGTTAAGAAAATACGTCATTAAGATGATTTCTAACAGCTAATGAAAAATGAGGTGCGCTCCATCCTGCATAAACCACATTTTTCTTCTTACATCCAGTGATAGATCATCTAAAATATCACTAAGAGTATTTTCCAAAAAGAATAAATAAGAATCTCCATTTAAATTCGGAGAAAGAACATAAGGCCCTAGTAGTTAATCGCCTATAATTCCACACCAAATATTCAATTTAAACCCATGCTGAAAATGTCTAGCTTTAATAGCATGCGGGTTTTCTCCTTCCCAATAATGACTACCTATTTCGCCAATTAAAAACCCCTCGTCTGGTAAAAGTTGCTTCGTCGGTGAACATAATATTCTTAATAAAGTGTCTGTCATTGCGATGTTTATTCAGAATACGTTGGCAAAACTGTAACCGTCGTGGAAGATCTGTTGGAAGTAAATTTTGAACAGGAGTGAAGTGAAAAGGATGGAGGTTCTCTTTTTTTAGAATTCTAATTATAGACGACTGACTTACTCCTGTTGCTGCTGATAGATGTCGTGAACTTATTTCAGGATTTTCATCTACTCGAACTAAAAGTTCATCTTCTTGATTAGGTGTGATTTGTTTCGGTCGACCAACCCGATTTTTAGTGTGAAATGACCCAGTTTCACCTAAACTACGATATAATCTTGCAAAAGTTTTGTGATTTGGTTGCCTTCTGTTTGCGTATAAAACATTCCATACCTTCTGGCTGCCGAGCGACCGCAAAAATTTTCTTGTGCGTATACGCAAATCATATTTCGCATTTCTTCATTAGTAAAATGATTGTGACGAGGCATTTCAATCAAAAAAAGTAATGATTACTTTTAAAAAATGCAACATTACACTACACTGTCACATCAAAAATAATTTACTCTGAACAAATGACATTTACCAACAACAATTATCTGACAGTCCCAAGCATACTTTTCATAAATGAATTAATATTTGAAATCCTTTTTTAAGACTCTAAGCAGTTCGACTGCGTTTTTATCGAAAACGGTTGAAATTATCATGTTTAAACAAGAGTACCAATTTTACGTAAAAATGATGTTTACGTCATATTTTCTAATAAAAATTACTAAAAATTTCATCAGAAAAAGTTTAGACTCAATTTGATCATTAGGAATGATCCACGTGGCGCCCTCTATGACAGAACGTAAAATTGTAAATAAAATACTATTTCTTGTCTAAGATTATGCCTCTGTGCCAATTTTTATATCAATTTATAAATATACAGGGAAACTATTAGCAAAAAACGAAAAACAAAAATTAACTTTAACACAATGCATCTTTTTTCTCAGCAACATTATATTAAGGCATATTTGGCCCAATAGCCATATTTTGGTCCAAATAACCTGTCCTTAGTCTATGTCCCAATAGTTATGACTCACCCTGTATATATATAGTTTTATATAGTTATATAGTTATTATTATAAAAGAAATAAGGAAAGAGGATCAAGAACATAATATTATACCCAAAAGTCAAGTAAGTCTGTTTTTAAACGAGTTGGTAAAAGGTGCAGAGACCATTGGTTTCACCTTGATCTTGTAGAAAAGTTTAAAATAAGTTAAACGCCTTTTCCCACCTCTAAATTTTCCAGATTTATTGTGGCAGGTAGTCCTTTTAATTTATAAAATCTGGTCCAAGCTGAACCAATAGAGGTTTAATTTTCTTCTTGACAGAATCTACATAAAGGGCTATCTATCTAATCAGTTTTTTTGTGCTTTAATAGATATCTGTTACTTTTGACATCGGACCTATTTTGAATTCGTTCGCCTATCTTAAACCTGGTACCTTGCCCACCATTATTGGGACTTCTTTATTGCTCATTTATTCATGTGCAACTTTGTGGTTGATTTTATTTAGACTGAGAAGTATTCTGGTCCGTAAGAAGAGTTCTTGGGCTAGTAGGTCTTCCTATTCGTATTCTTTGTGCCCACTATGATTGAGTACCCATGCAATTGTGAGCTTGTTTTCATTTAATAGAAAACAAACAAATAAAAGGAGGAGCTTCCTAAAAGAGTTTATCTTAAAAAAAGGTAGTACCTGAGGAGTTGGTGAGACATCAGGTGAGTAATATGGAATTTAATAAATTATCAATCTCAGGGTGAGTTCGGTCACTAAATATTACACTGGTTATTCTACTCCACTTCTTTAATTATTATAAAACTGGATGATCACATGAAAATGAAATATTCAGATATTTAATAACTAAATAAGTTATCAATTGTACCATTTAGGTACTGTATTGTTCTTTTTAGATGGTGATAAAGTTAGGTTTGACAGTTAGTAACTGAAATATGGAGATGCAACTTAGCTGCCATCCCTGGGATGTCTCCACAGGGAAACATACACAGTCCCACAATTTGTGACTTAGGATTCCTCGTTAGATGCATGGCCCAGACGTAAGTTTTGGATAGATGTAGTTGATATCTAATTCAATAGTGCTGATTGATGACAATGAATACCCATAGATGTACTGTGTACCAAATAAGAGTAATCAGTAAGTAAAATAGAGAAAGGAAAAAGAAAAAGGCCTAAGGTGGTAAGTGGCCTTGCACGTGGCTCTAAATTCGGAGGATGAAATAAACGAAATTACTTTTGGTTCAATAAAAGTTATAAATATCCACTAAATAAGTGATTCTGATACTCAGAAGAAAACTTTTGTAATTTTCTCCAAAATATTTCTTTTTTTTTAAATCCGCTAAAGCGTAGCACTTTCTTTAGAACTATTTGCCTATCCCTTTTTTTATAAACCTTCCGTCCTTGAAAACCACTTTTTTGGGAAACTGGCCTGCTATCAATGAATAGTTTTAAAGTGTCTTTACAATTAATTTGGCAATTAAAATTAAATTAACGAATAAGATAAAAGAAGATATTCTGATAGAATGGGACGACTAAGTGGTTGTGATTTACATCTTATATTTAATTTTGTTCTGTTTGTTACAAAATGTGCTTTTTTAAGAAACTGAATTATTTTTATTAGACGGAGTAGCTATAGAAGAGTCTGCCAAAAAGTCGTAGTGGAGAAGTAAGGTTCGGGACATTTATGAGACGAATTGCATTTGCTTTTCAAATACAGAAGCAATATTCCAAATAAAGTCACACTTGAAAGGTATTCACTGTCTACTGATTGAATAAAAATATTTTCCAAAGCGAAAAGCAGAATGTTGTTTATACAGAGATACTTTGTTATACAATAAACACAAAATTATAATATTACAAAATAATAAAAATCTTCCATCCTGTAAAGAAAATAAAGTTGCTTTGATCTCTACAAATGAAAATACCCAAATATTTATTCAGTCAAACCATGTTTCGTTTGGATTTCATATACACTAAAATTAAACAAACTGATCTTTATTTTCCAAATTTGATTTGTCTAAAAACACCCTAGCCCATAATATGAAAAATTTATTGATAACATTGAATAAAAAGCGCTTTTTATTAATGCAATTCAAGAAAAGGATGCAGTAGTGGGTTAAGTAGGTTAATAAAAAGATCAGTTTAGAGAAAAAAATAAATAAATTTTCTGTATTGAATAATTGCACTACATATTCAGATTATTATTTAGATTTGTCAAGCAATTAAGTAAGGTAGGTACGAGTATTGTTGGGCTTGCTGTTTGATTTTCACGAAGTCACGCACGAGAACTAATTGTTTATAATAAGTAAAAAATAATTATTTGCAAATATTTTCAACAGTAAATACACAAGAGCTTTTTTTTTACCGGAAAATTTTTCGATTCATCGAAAGATTTTGCCAATCAGTAATATTACGAAAAAAACTGCAATGATAAAATCGCGAGACCGAAGGTCGAGCGATTTTATCTAATTTCAGTTTTTTGAGTAATATTACTGATGGAAAAATCTTGAGATGAAGAGAAAAATTTATCCATTAAAAAAAAGATCGCGTGTATTTTGCTAAGATAAATTAACGACTAATTATATAAAGAAACAATAAAATTTATTCATTCTAAAACAATTAAACTAGTTAAAAGAACAGTTGTTAAAAATACAATTATTAAATATTGGTTGGGAGTACTGATTTTAATGTTTTCTTCTCGTGTTTCTACGTATGTTGAATATTCTGTTTCCGAGGGTCTCAAATTATTTATAAGTTGTTCATGGTGTTCGGGGTCAATTTGGAGGTATGGTTTAATCGATTGTGATGACGAGTGTCCTGTTATTTTAATAAGCTGTTGATCGCTAACTCCTGCTTTGGCTAATTGGGAAACTGCGCTGGCACGATTTGAATGGTTAGTAACTTTATTATTGATTATGTCCAATCCAATTTTTGCAGCAGAATTTTTTGTCCAAACAGATATGGTATTAATACCTAAAGGAACATTTTTGTACCAACCTTTAGAATTTTTATTTTTCCAAAAAGGATTTGGAGTTAAAAATAATCGGTCAGAAGTAATATGTTCATTTCTTTTTCTACTAGCAAATGGAATAGTTTTACAGGGCAAATACTTTCGTCACTTTCATTTCTAGTCAACCATTTGCTGTCTGTTAACTTTTTCGAGCCGCCTTGTGCCGTTTTCGAAAATATGGTGTTATATTCAATCCTACCCGTAGGAAGACCATTTTGGTTCTTTTCTACTTTAAAATAATAAATTTTGCAATTAACAGCTTCTCCTCCTCTCCAAGCCAATTCGTAAGAAGCTATATGAAAGAATCTTTTTGCAGCCCTTCAGGTTCATTTATATTCCATAGTGTTGCCATTTTTATTATATTTTCTTTGTCTATTGCTGAAGAACACGTCTTTCTTTTTGTTGGAATCAATTGAAGTTGTTTTCTTTTGGCATTTCTAGCATCCCGAGCTTCTTTAAAGGTTATGTCTGTAAAAGGATCAAATTTCAAACCATATTCGTTAAAATATTTCTGTTGTAACATTTTAGCAGTCGTGTTCCATATTGTTTTGACCGCAAATTCTTTGTAATCTTCTCCATTCTTTTTTTTCATATTGAAAGTCCAATCTTTTAATATTTTTGCTAGATCTTGTATTGTAGTATTCTCTTCCAACTTATAATTTCGGCTTTGACAAAACTCCATGAATTGTTTCCATATTGATGACTTCGTATTTTTTGTTGACTTCGGTATTGACTCTTCAATATTTTTTGTAATTTGTTCATGTGAAACCTCTCCAAATCGGTTCATACTTTATGTTTTTTGCAAAGAAAAGGTAGTATTGTTTTATATTGTTAAATTTGACAATTAAATACCTGTCAACAATAATGCAAAATTGATACACACCTACTAGATTGAGGAACATGCGATAAAAAAAGCGATAAAAAAGGATGCACCTTTTTTATCGATGTCAAAATGACAAAATAGTTTGTAGGTATATGACATTTTAACATTGGAGTTAATTTATCATTGTAAAACTTAGTTTATATCTGTTTTAAATAAGATATATAACAATTTTTAGAATTGAGTGTATTTTTTATGTTCAGAAAGGATTTAGTGTTTCATTCTTATCCTATGGTTTACTTTAATTGTCTTAGATGTTGAGCCACAGGATTTAGAGTATAAGTAAAGTACAGGTTTATTGAAATTGATTGTGGTAACCTTTACTTTGTGGAAGTCCATTTTACTAAGAACAATAAATAACTGAACGGTTGCACTAAACTTTCACTATTTATTCGATAAATACGTTTTAAAATGCAATGACAGCTGTTTCGCTAAAAACTAGCATCGTCAGATTGACATATTGACATTATTGTATTCTAAAATGGATAAAAATGAAAACTAAATAGATACTTTATTGTTTTTTTATATATTTGATCTAATATTGGGATTGAATAGGATAGTTCCACTATTTCTACGTCAGTTCAGTGACACTATTTGTTCAATAAAATATAAATAATGCTTATTTATATAAAAAAAAGAAGTTCATGGTCAATCGTTCTTGTATTAATCGTAAATAATGATTAAGGGGTTTTGTCTTTTATAAACATTTATAAAAATGTATGAATGCAGTTTTTTTATATCAATAACTATACTAAGAAATCATAGTCCTTAAAATAAAATAAATACAGCTCTGTGTTAGCTAATTTTTTGACGTCTTTATCCCTGGCTTGTCTTTATTCCGAATCGAATCCAGCCAGTTTCTTAGGTTGTATAGAAAGCTATAAAATAAAACAAGAACTCACAATTTTTGGAATTATACAGATCGATATACACATCACTGTTTGTTTATATTATCGAATTAAGAGGAACACATGTATTGGCCCACTAAAACCGTTTTATTGGCTTGGAAGTTTACATTAGTAAAATTTATGATTGGAAACATTTAATAAAACTTTGAATTTTCTGTCAGAAATGAGTGAATCGTCCTTTTGTGACTTGTTTAACATTTTGTGGGCTGTATGATTAATTTATGAACTAGTGAGCAGCCATGTGTTGGTGAAATTATAAACAAAATCAACTTTTAACTACTACCAGGCTTTAGTACTTTCGGTAAACTGTTTACAAAATCTCCAAAGTGAAACCCTTCGCGTTTTATGACTCGGCATTTGTATACAATACGTAATTATGTTTAGTTTTCCGATGCCGGTTATAAGTACTGTGTAAATAAATCAGGAATTGCTACTGTATTCAATCTTTAAAAATCACTCTCGGATATTTTTAGGAAATAAATCTTGTGGCCAGTAGGTTTTTGTAGGAACATTTAACGAAATCTTGTAACAAAAATGATTCAAAGAAAAGATAAAATAGGTTCCCCCCCAACAAACAGATCAATTAAAAACTAGCCAAATTGTCAAACAAATTCTATACAACTGACAATCAATGGACTAGTTTAGTGATTTTTTTTATATTTGCATCTTATAAAATAGGTTTTTAGTGGTTCAACTGTACAAATAAAATTTTTATAAAATTAATCCTCTAGCCATAATCGGCTTTTGAAATTTAAATTTAATGGTTACATACGTCATACGTGGTAAGTGACGTGTTTCAATAAGATTGGTAGAAAATTTGCGATGTTGTCAATATGCTTTAATATTAACCGAGAAACTTATCTCTCCCTCTTATTTGTTGTCATTAAAAAAAGATAAACATATCGATATTTTTGTTCTCTGATTGACACTTTATCAAATAAGGAGTAAAACACTAAACAAAATATTCTGTCATTTTCGTTAGTTTAATTTGTTGTTTGGTTGTGTTTGGTTTATGAAAGAAATTACTTCTATACTATTTTTGGTTCGAAAATAAAAATCCCTAACACCTTCTCTTGGTGTTATAGCGGTTCCTTCAAAAATAACCATTAGAAGTAATTGTTCTCTCGGGGAGCAACCCTTCTATCGGCACAGTGAGAGAACGAATTTCAAGAATACCGTTTTGGCATTTTCAATAGAACCACACCCACTTTCTATTGGCTGTTCTATATCACCGTCAAGAATAGGGGTCTTGTTTGTTTATTACAGATAAACACGATTTTCTCTCCTATCATATATCTTGTCAACTGGTACAATCAGTTAGTCACAGAACACGGTGTTTTGTGCCGCCAGTTCTTTGAGAATACTTGAAACGAACGTACTTCATTATTGGTTATTAGTTGGCGCTACGTTTAAAACTTACTAATTATTTATTGCTAAATTTAACGAAATGAGAAAAATTAATTGCAAAATGGAATACCAATATAAGTAAGTAGGTATCTTATCCTAAATTATATTGCTATCATTTTGATTAATATGATCCTACTAAACTAGTCCATTGTCGGTTCGTGATAACCATAATAGACAGCAATTTTTGGCCTAGCCGTTAAAGCCACATGTCCAATTGCTATTCAAAACCCTATCCTAGGTTACGTACCAAAAGTTCGGAGAAAAGCACACTGGCTTTTATATCAAAGACTAGAAAATGATTCATAAACATTTATTACCTCATTAGCCTAAGCTTAATCCTTCTTAATGCTTTGACAAAACTAATAGGATTGAGAGAATTTCGCATTACCAAAAAGAATTTGCATATTCAATAAGCAAATTAAGTATTTGATCCACACTGTTTATACTTAAAAACAATGACAAAAGGAAAACCTGTAAATAAAAATTCCTTGACATAAAAGGTCGGCTGAAAAGTCCCCGGTCTACCATAGTAAACCACAATTTTTTGACAAAATTCACTTTTTTTATTCAACATAGTTGCCTTCAAGGGCGATACAGCGATTATAGCGACCTTCCAACTTTTCGATACCATTTTTGTAGTACTCCTTCGGTTTGTCCTCAAAATAGGCTTCAGTTTCGGCGATTACCTCAGTATCAGAGCCAAATTTTTTTCCCGCGAGCATTCTCTTTAGGTCAGAGAAAAGGAAAAAGTCGCTGGGGGCTAGATCTGGAGAATACGGTGGGTGAGGAAGCAATTCGAAGCCCAATTCATGCAATTTTGCCATCGTTTTCGACGGGGCCGTTTTTTCGCGATTTCGGTCTTCAATCGCTCCAATAATGCACAGTAATAGTCGCTTTTGATTGTTTTTTCCCTTTTCCAAATAGTCGATGAACAATATACCGTGTGTATCCCAAAAAACTGAGGCCATAACTTTGCCAGCTGACTGTTGAGTCTTTCCACGCTTTGGTGGCGGTTCACCGGCCGCAGTCCACTCAGCTGACTGTCGATTGGACGTGTAGTGATGGAGCCAAGTTTCATCCATAGTCACATATCGACGCAAAAAATCGGGTTTATTACGACTTAACAGCTGCAAACACTGCTCAGAATCATCAATTCGTTGCTGTTTTTGGTCGATTGTGAGCACGCGCGGCACCCATTTCGCATAGAGCTTCCGCATACCTAAATATTTGTGAACGATATGTCCAACACGTTCCTTAGATATCTTTAGAGTGTCAGCTATCTCGATCATATTCACTTTACGGTCACTCAAAATCATTTTGTGGATTTTTTTGATATTTTCGTCGGTAACCACCTCTTTTGGGCGTCCACTGCGTTCACCGTCTTCGGTGCTCATTTCACCATGCTTAAATTTTGCGTACCAGTCAATGATTGTTGATTTTCCTGGCGCAGAGTCCGGAAACTCATTATCAAGCCAAGCTTTTGCTTCAACTGTATTTTTTCCTTTCAAATAACAATATTTAATAAGCACACGAAATTCTTAATTTTTTTTTCCATCTTTTTGAAAATAACAAAAGTTTCTTCACTAAAAATGCAATATCTCACAAACTAATAGTCCGACAGCTGTCAAATTTTTAAACGAATCTTTTGAAGGTTGATACGATCTAAAAATGAAATGGATTTAATTCTAGTGTCGTCATCTATAGGTCAGACCGGGGACTTTTCAGCCGACCTGTTAGGAGGGGTTTTTTACTTTGTTTAAATCCATTAATAGTGCACTGGAATGATATGGAACAAAATTATTAAAGCTAATGTGGGAGGGGACTACCCAAGGTAATACATACTACCTTATTAATACCATACGAAGTAGTCATGATAAGAAACTGAAAAATATAAAAACGATTTGAAATAATCACATTCAAAAAATGGTGCTGACTTGCAGAAAGTACTAGTGGCTTGTTTGAGAAAAACAGCCAAAATACCAACATTTCCTTCAGCCGCCCTAGTACTGGTTTTCACTTTGGTGTATAATTAGAGAGGCCCAAGCTTTTGTCTTACTACTGAAACAGATAGAAAATTGAAAACCTGGTGATTTGGTTATCTGAGGATCATGGAAAGTAACTCCACTTGCATCCATAAGTCATCCATTAGACAACAACATTTTAAAGATATGAGAAAGAGAAATTATTGAACTTGGGAATAGTTTAACAATGAAAAATAATACGTATTTTATTACCTTTGTTTGTTAAGTGATTAGGTGTAGATCTGGAAGTTGAACGATTTCTAGGTGACTGCGCTGGTTGGGTCACTGCTTCGGAACTGCAAACAAAACATAATTTTTTTTATAATAATAATAACACTACATAAAAGTTATTTTAAGGTTCTTTACTAGAGAGTTTGCGGTCAGTCGTTTTACGTTACGTTAGACTCTTATTTTACGTTATACTGTAGTGTATCGTAAAATTTGTAAACATAGCTTGCGGTTATCGTACCTTAAAAATCAAGGTTACAGATGACATATGATATGTCACTAGTGCAAGTTTAAAAAAGACCGCTAAAAATAACTAACAAAATTAATAAAAATAATTCCTTCTATTTACTGCTTTACAGAAAGCAGTCGAAGAAAGAAATAAAAGACTTTATTCTACATGAAATATATTGTAAAAACCCTTACTACGTGAAAGTCATAGTATTTTAGTTTCTTGTTTCGTTTTAGAAAACAAGACATTATTGAACTCGATAAAGTTTTGCAAATACCTAACAGGATTGAAACTAATGATAAACATGCATGATACAACAATTTACAATGTAAATTTGTTGTACCATGGAAGTAAATTATAAGCATTAATATCTGATTGGTTAACGTTATTTTTTAAAATATCGTACAAATAAGTTTTATACGGTAGGTATAATTTTTACTACATTTTTACGTTATACATTATAACGTAAATTTTTATAACGTAAAATACCTTACCGCAAACTCTCTAATGTATACAGGTATGTTGTCTTACAGAATCAAAATCATTTTTAATAAATTCAATATTAACATTTCTAGATTAACCAATACTAAAGATATTAGGTCTGTTCCAACCAAGCAGAGAACCGTTCTAAAATAGTAATTTTTGTGCGCAGTGGTGTAGTGAGTTGCGCAGTGCACTAATTTGGTCTCGTGAGTGGTAATATTACCGTTCTAGAACGGTTCTTTTCTTGGTTGGAACAAACCACTGCTACATAAACCAGGAGATTATAAGTTATCATGCTCAGATTATTGTAATGCAGTTTCTTCCTCTTTTGCTAATCAAATCTTAGAGGAGAACCACTCCTGTGATGTTGAAAATGTTGAATGTCTTCATGTTTGTAACAAGGGAGTGAGATTAAATTTGCTTGAGTTTTTGGAAATTAAATGAGCTATCAATGATATTTCTCTCAATTGTTTAAATGCACAAATTCAACCTAATGAAAATAATTTGTTTTTAATTTAAATTTTTAACACTTTTGTAGATTTTACGTTATTTAGGTTATGTGATGCCTTAACTTAGTTTATACCAGTGGTTCCCAACGGGGGGGTACCGCCCACCGATTGGCGTTGAAGAGAGATAAGGGGGCTTTTGGGTCCAAGAAAAATTTGGGGGGCGTTGAGGAACAGCTGCCGCCCCCCTAAAGTAACTCATTGCTTCTTTGCTTCTAACAACTTTGCTTTTCGCTTCTCACACAGAAATAGAGAAGGTGGAATTGATAGAATTGTCAACAAATGAATAGTTAAAAGTGAAATTTAAAATGGATATCAAGAATTTTTTGGCTGCAATGTCAAATTTCAGTATTATATCCAGCTTTATGGGCTGCATCAAAGAAGTTTTTCATTTCCTTTCCTTCATCGTATTTAGCCGAAAGAGGATTTAGCATAGTCAGCAATTTATTAACAAAGAAGAGAAATAGACTGTCCATAGTGGAGCGCGGTGATTTAAGATGGAACCAAATATTGACAGATTACTATCATTAGATCAAGCTCAGCCTTCTCATTAAAAATGTTATATTATTATTATATTGTTTTTTATGATATGTATTTAAGTTAAAGTTTGATCAATACATGAATACTGTATTTTTGAATAAAACATTTTTTTTTAATTTGTTGTTGCTTGGATTAGTTAAGGGGCCGTCGAATCATATTTAAGGTAGCCTTTGACCCAAAAAAGGTAAAACAATTGTGAATGAAAGTGCGTTACTAATTTTAAGAATGGAAGAGTTTTTTAAGGGGGGCGTTAAGTATTTTGTTTTTGGAAAAATGGGCGGTAGGCCGAAAACGGTTGGCTTCTTTTCTAGTCTTAAGAATCTGATTATATCCATTTTGTCCTTTACGATGTTCATCGATGTTTCATCGATATGTGTAGATGATAGTTTTGTCTTTTTGAATTTTATAGAAACACTTTTCTTCAGTTACCCTATAAAGCTAATATTCCTCTTTGACACGCTGTTAGTTTGGTAGCCCTTCCTGACTTAGGTTGGTGCTAGGCTATTTCCGTTTTGTACTTTCCTACTCTAACAATCCCTTTACTTTTCATACGTATAAAGTTCTTATTCAAGTGCACTTGTACAGTTTTTCTGTTCTGCCAGTTTGAAATGCTCTTTATGCTATTCATATTAGTTTACATAGCCTTTCTGTTTATATCGACAATACTAACAAGAACCTTTACGTATCGTTTAGGATCGAAATGTCTTCTTGATTCCAAGGAGATCGAACTACCATCATAGCTCTCTCCTTTTTTTGATTATTTTTTACAATCAACTCTTTTATCTTCTTCGTTTTTTCTTTTTCTATTGTTATTTCCCTTGAAATATATATATTTCCTCTAGGATAAAACATTCTTACTACTTTTTTATGTTTCTCCACATGTTATTTTAACCTACACACTTATTAGACTCTATCTTCGTTGATAGCTGATTTTCTGTTTTATTCTTCTTTTTACTTCATAACTCTCTTGTTCATTGATGTTTAAATTTTAAAATTTCATTATTTAAAATGCAATTGCTGCGTTCTACACATACAGATGCATGAGTTTTTGTACGGATTTATTAATAATATGATTTTGTAACGATTTGATCTTGCTTGTTTTATTATAACTTAGACATTCCACGTACTGTTAACGATCTTTTACTTTGCCACTTCAATTTGAAAAGTTTAATCACAATAATTTTTTAATGTAATCATACTTCTTTGTAACTATTTTTGATTCTTCGCTGATACCATTGTTTTCTTTATAGCCTGATGATGGTCTAAGGACCGAAACATGTCGCTTTTACAGTTATAACTTTGTTTTTATTAAAATTGTGGATTGATTTGAGTTTTTTTGCTACTGTATATCAAAATTAAGCCTACCACTGTATATATCTGCAAGTTAAGATTTTTCACAAAAAATCAACATAATAAAAAGATTAAAATATTTACTTAACCTAATTGATTAATTAATTCTTCCAAAAAGAAAACCTACGCTTAATAGAAAGAAACAATGTTTATGGACCGCAATGTTTCATCTGTCTATTTTAACTGGATTTTAATATAACTTTTATTTGATCTCAACGTAAAAATATTTCTTAAAAAAGTTAGTAAGTACACTAATTTAATTAAAAAAATATTTATGACATTCTTCACACCATTTTGGCACCATATATATTGGAACTTAAAAACCATAGAGAGGTGTGTTTCTTGAGGAACAATTTCTTTTTATATAAATTTTTTTTCAGTACACATGTTTAATTAGTAAAATCTTATATAGGGTGTTTAAAAAAAAGGTGTTTTTTAAATGCAAATATCGTCGATTTTTTTAATGGAACACCCTATATATTTTTATTCTATCTGAAAGTCGAACTGTTTTCCTTTGAGAAAATGTATAATTTGTTAAAGTTTTGAAGAAACATGAGTGCATGAGTGTTGATTTTTTAGAATAGGCTGTTATGTAGGCATCTACGGATTTCAATGTAAAAGTAAGCTTTGGAATTTTTATAGATTCAACAAACTGACACAACGAACTGTCAAAGTAATTCATTGAGATTTGTTTTCGGCTTATTTTCAATAATGCTGCGATTAAAACGGCCCATACACGATGCAATTTGTTGTACAAACGGTTGTACAACAGATCGCATTGAAAATCGTATAGACAGATCGTAAAGAATTTTGTCCACAAACGTTAAAACATTTCAAGCGATTTGTTGTACAACAAGTTAGTGTATTCAAAGTTCTTGAACATGTCAGTTGATAAAAAAAGCAATAGCTGGTGCAATTGTTGCATTACTTTCTGATGAAAATAATTTAAAAAAAAGTAATAAAAAGAAGAAAAAAGTTTGGTGCAAAAATTGATATAAAAATTCGCAAGTTAATTTATTAAATGAGCTACGGGTAATTATTTACAAGAGCTACTCATTTCCAACTTTAAAAATTAAATTTGAAAAAAATATGCTTGAGCGCACTAAATGAATACTCAATTCATGATTTGTAGATTATAATTAAACTATTTTTGTAAAAATTTCGAAAATTGGCCAGAAGTAGCTCTTGTAAATAATTACCAAAATTTCATAGCTTGCATTTCGTTTATGTTTGTTGGAATAATAATTGGATTTTACATCCCATAAACAGTGTTGATTTTTGTATATTTAGATAAAGTCCTTTAAAAATTCTTAAACATTATCCATTTTTCTCTTGAAGTACAAATACTTTTGAATTAAAATTGTACGACAAATCGGCGAATACCCACACACGCTAAAATCCGTCGCATATCCATATCTGAGTTGTACAACAGATTTTTAAGCAAGCTGAACTACCAAACGATTCGACCGCGCCTTACGATTTGTCGAACGACTACCCCACACACGTACCAATTTTATTTCAAACGGTTTGACAGACATATATCGTACGATTTGTTGTTACGACAAGTTGTACAACTCAAGTCGATTCGACTGTCGAAACGATAATTGCATAGTGTATGGCGCTGTCGTCCAAAAAGTCGTACTACACGGTTGAGTCGTTCGGAAGTTTGGCTGGTTAAAAATTTGTTGTACAACCGCGTTTGATCTACGACAGATCCTTCTAGTGTGTGTGCAATTGGCGACTTCTTGAAACAATTTCAAATCAGATCCAGATCGTCCGTTCCGTTGTCATCGTCGTTGATATTGCGGGGCATTGAGCAATATTAAATAATATTAAAATTATCGTAAATATGGAAAATAATTATAAAATTGATTGTACTAACCCTTACTTTTTGGAAGTCCATCTTATTAGGAGTAATAAAAAAATCTTCGTTTTAACAAAACTTCCAATATTTATTTAAAAAAGCAATTTTTTAAATAAATATTGGAAGTTTTGTTAAAACGAACAGTTTTTTATTATTCCTAAGAAAATAATCATAGTTTTTGGAGTGAATATATCGACCTGTATCGTGAGCAGGTCTGTTTATGGGATGTGAAGTCCAATGAATATTCAAATAAACATAAAAGGAATGCCAGCTATAAAATTTTATTAAAGAAATTACAAGAAATAAATTCAAAAGCAACCGTCGAGGTTTTAAAGAAAAAATTAATAACATGCGAACAGCATTCATAAGTATTCCTCTTTTAAGGCTTCGTAAATGGCGCAGCATGTCTCAGGAATTATTTTTCCAATGGCTTGAGGGGATATGGCAGTACTGAACTTAAGGTCTTCATAAGAATTTCCAGTTGCCAAATATCTTACCGTGGCAGTTAATCTTTCTTCGGCACTAATTGCGTCCCTCAGTTTTGTATCTTGTTTTGTTATTTTGGGCCGAACCAATTCTAGTAATAAGTTAAACGCGTCGTTGTCCATTCTCAGATAAAATTTAAAATCTGATGGTTCACTTGTGCGTAATTCTTTTAGCAAATTCATGTGTGTAGATTCGTCGCTGCAATAACCAGTTTTTGCACCATTTTCTTCTTTTCCTAATTTTTCCTTCAGCTTCTAATAAAGCGACCGCTATTGCAGCTATAGAGTGTTTTGATAAAGTAGGTGGCATGATGCTTTATTTGCAGACAACTAGACACCTTGAAACGTACTACAAATCTTCACGACCGATTGATATTTTTAACGTTTGTGTGTGTGGCCAAAATACTATGCAACTTGTTGCATCGATTGTCTGTTCAACCTGTAGTACAACTTGTCGTACAACCAATTGCATAGTGTATGGGCCGTTTTAGTTCACGTGAAAAATCAAAAACTGTGTTATTGTATGCTAAGTATGAAGTTGTTACTACCAAAAAAACATTTCGTCAGGTATTTAGGAAACATCCACCTTCAAAAAACAGCATTAAATGGGATTTTCACACCAGAATTGTTTTTTATTTAGAGAAGTTCCTGATGTTTTACTTATAATGTCAGATGAGGCTGGATTTCATTTAAACGGGAGATGTAATAAACATAATTGTCACATATGAGGGTCTAAAAATGAGCAGCGATAGTAATTTTTTAAATAAAATAATTATGACAAAACTTGTGCACTATAAATCTTTAAATTACCAGCATCTTATCTAAATTGACTACTAACCCTTACTTTTTGGAAGTCCATCTTATTAAGAATAATAAAAAAACTCTTCGTTGTAACAAAACTATTTATTTAAAAAATTGGTTTTTTAACCTCAAACAGCCGTTAAAAGGTTAAAAAAGCAATTTTTTAAATAAATAGTGGAAGTTTTGTTAAAACGAAGAGTTTTTTATTATTCTTAACATCTTATCTAATATTTTTTATAATAATTGGTATAAGGTAAAGGTCCCAACAAACACAAAGTTACAAGAAAGATATTAAAACTTCAAAAAACGTTGTCAAGACTTATACATAAGTAACTTATTAAGACTAATATCTAGAGTGTCTTTTAAAACTTTATTTAGTTTTACAAACTATTTTATATAATGCTTATATGTAATACATTTATAATTAGTCCTAATCACGTCTTAAAAAGGTTATATGTTTGAAATTTAAAACTGTTATAATTGTACGATTTAGTGATGACTATAAGACAACTTTAGACTTTAATTATGTTGGTTGTTAAACTATATAATTTTTATAAATTATGACAATAATTGTAACAATTATGACTGTCGTGAAAGAGTCAACTGTTTGTTTTATTTAATAGAGTTTTATATTGTAAAAATTGTGTTGTGTTGTTGCTTTTGTGGTTAAGTTTACAATTTTTTTAAAGTTTGTTTTATACTTAATATAAGTATATAATTTAATATTATGTCCAAAAAATTGGAAATAAGAACAAAAATCCTTACAAATATAGATAGATCTCAGTTTTGTAGGCAGTTAAAAAATTATGTTAACCAACCAGTTAAAACACAAAACATTGTTTTAAAAACCCACTCAGCTGCATCATTGGTGCATCAGCCTCAGCAGCAGTTAGTAAATGATATCAATCAATCTGATTTAAATTCCTTTTCAACAGTGCATCAATCCTCATGCAGTCAGCCACCCGATCCTAATCGTGCAATAAGTCAATTTCTTTCAGCTTCATAAAAGAGCACCATCATCGATGATGTCGAGAGCGATGATGAGATTTTACAAGATTTTGAAGAAACAAAAAAGTGTGATAAAAAATTGAGTGAAACTTCTTTCCGTGATAACCTAAGATTATGGGATTTCCATCCTCGACCGTTTTTACAACAGAATACATATCTATACAGTTATTTGTTACACCAAGTACCTATTATTACCTATCAATTTGTTTATTTTATTTTAAGGTTATAAGTGACTGACATTTCAATAGCTGCGTTCCTGAGTGACAATTAAAAAGTTTTAATATTGCCATTACAACTGAAATGAGACCATTAAATACATCATACTTAAATGGGTTATATTGTAGTATTTTGCAACCTTTTAATAACTGTATAATTCTTACAATTGTATAATTACAGAAAATATTACGCAATGTCCTATAATTTGTAATTTCAATTTTCGTATATGTCTACTTTAGTAGTTGCTATAGCATATTTTGTAGGGTATTGCAACTTAACATTTTAAGACAATATGAAAACCTTCTACAGATTTAGCCATTAAAATGATGTCCGCCATTGTTACACAAAATTATATTTTGGGTTACAGTATCCTTATTTATAGTAAAGACATGTTCAAATCATATTGAAATTGTTGCAAAATGTGTTTTTTTTCAATTGAAGATTAATTAGAGTGAAATCAAAATATGAATATTTTAATTATTAATTTTTTTTTTCTTAATATGCTTTATTTATGTGGGGTATCACTTTTTCATTGGGTAGAAACAACACATTTACAGTAAAAAGTTAATGGCTTTCTAAATTTGTGTATGCAAAAGGTTATAATTCCTATTTTTAGTATGCGGTATCTGCATTATTAAAAGTATAAGTTAAACATATTATTCCAATGTTGTTGTTTTTTGTTTTTATATAATATTATTTATAATAAAAAATATATTACAAAAAATTGTTATGTTAAAAGGTCTGGACATAAGGTTTTATTGCCGTCATAATCATTATCGTAGTAAAAATAACCCGACAGTTATATTAGACTATAGTATATGGTTGTATGTACACTTATACATCGTTTTTAACAATTACAAATTTTTCCCCAAATTGGTGGTTTTAAACGTAGTGATGTAGTGATATACCACGTTTATAAGTAAGTTAATCAGTTTTAAACAAAGTTATATATACATTACTGCGACTAATATGTAACTGGTCTGTGTTTCTTGGGGTATGTTTAATAAACTGTGAGGATTATCAAATTACATAATGTATTCATGATATAAAAGTAGTTACAAATTACTGCTGAAACTTGCATCAAATGATTGTTATGTGAATTTTTGAATCAGCGTTTTACAGTGCTAGAAATTCTGAATAACTTTACAATAATATTTTAATGAGTTTACATATTGACATAAAAAAAAATGTAAACGTAAGCATGAAAATATTAGTGATATTAGTTGAAAAATCATTTTGCAAATTAGGGTTTATTAGCTTCCATCTTTTTTTAAAGGTCTATAGTATTTTTATCCAATTTAAAAATTTAATAAACAAAAGCAAAATAGAAATAAGGAAATTTTATAATGACTTTTAAAGTATATAAGACACGTGTGTTGGCGTAAATTCGTGAATTAATTCGTTTCACCGTAAATAATTTTCCGAGGACATTTATTCACCTTTAATTTCATCCAGCAGATATCTGGAAAAAAGAATGCAAAGTATAATGATAATAATTCGGAAAGTTAGTGAGCTCGAACTAATAAAGTCGCGTCGTAAATACGTTAGGATTGCGGCGTTTCTAATAATTTGAGGTAATTTGCTCGTAAACACCATAAAACAGTTCATCTGGGTAAATTATTTGACAGACTGAGCCCACCGAGACATCTTAAATCCATTCGAAATCCTGCTTAAGACGTTTTACATGACTCGTCTTTGAGTTGTGGAAAACAAACGCGCATGTATTTTTAGACAAATTGGACGTGAGGATTATTTATGGTCACATCACATCATTGTAGTCGAATTATTTATTGGATTTATCCTAATAAATTCCAGCAAAATTATTTTCGAATTTATTACATAAAATAAGGTCGATATATTTACTTGGAAAATATTTATGTAAATTCCAGCTAATAGAATACTTTCATGACAGTATCTTCCCAATTTATTTAAAGTAACCCCATTAACCCATTTTTAAAACAATTTCTTTAAGTATACCCTTCAGGTAGAAACATTTCTAACTATGCACAACAAAAAAAGCAAACTTCTAGATACAAATAAAATTTGTATCTAGCCCTCAAGAATACAGTGAGGACCATTGAGTATGAGGACATTGTTTTTGTGAAGTTTTTAAAACATTATAGTGCTTTGTAAAGGAGATGCTTAAGCGTGACTGCAGGAACAAAACTATAAAAATAATTTCCTATAGCCAGGCGGCGCTAAAATCACTGGAATTAAAATCGACTCCAGGTTAGTTTGGAAATGCCTTCAGGATCTACTATACTGTATTTGAAAATCAAGAAAGAGTAAATTCCCAGAATAAAAACTGATTCGGCATGCAAAATTATAGTACAGTACGTGCGGTAAAACTTCAATATTTGTAATGTTTTTGTTAATTTCAATACAAAATTTATTAAATTTCTTGGACTATCACATTATTTTATGATCTTTCATTGTTACTACAGTAGGCCTAAGAGGATTAACGTGCGTCATAGGCGTAACCAGATTAGAAAGGGATAATTGTTATTTAACGACCTCCGAATGGCAACAGCTTCTAATGACAGATATTTTGACTTAAATAGTGCTTAAGTTTCTAGAAATGCAGTTATTTGATTTTCGATAAACGTGACAAATAGTAGTGACTAAAAATGGAAGCAGTTTGTGAGTATACGCCAGTGAAAAAATTAAAACTAGACCATTTATCGCTCAATGAAAAGAGTGCTGTAGTGAATGTATACCACTATTTTAAACATCAAAATCCCTCAAACACTATTGACAGTGTAGTTGAAACAACATCTAAGGCAATGGGATATGGAAAATCTACAATATTTAGAGTTCTAAAGGAGAAAAATCAGGTGTAGTAACCTCACCAAAGCCGAAACCAGGTAGACAAAAACTATTAAAAGTCGACGTGGACGAGTTTTTTAAAAATGTTATTCGTAAGCTTGTTCACTCATTTTTTATAAACAAGCAAATACCAACTTTAGATAAAGTTTTGCAAGCCATTACGAATGATGTTGATTTACCCACAATAAGACGGGAAAACTATGGAAAACGTTACATGAGTTAAACTTTAAATTTGAAAAAATGGGCAGACACTCAATGCTAATTGATTCTGAAGAAATTGTATGTTGGAGAAGACAATACCTCAGAAGAATACAACAAGTTAAAGCTCAAAATAAAAACATTTATTATTTAGATGAAACATGGGTTAATGAAGGACATTGTGTAGGAAGAGTTTGGAAAGACAAAAATATAAAATCATCCCATCAAGCTTTTCTAGAAGGATATACTACTGGTTTTAAGGAACCTATAGGAAAAGGTAAAAGATTATTTGTCATATAGGCAGAACAAACGGTTTTCTTGAGAATGGTTTACTCTTATTTGAATAAAAAAAAAACCGTTGATTATCACGAAGAAATGAATGGAGACGTGTTTGAGGAATATTTTGAACAGATGATTCAATTCATACCAAAAGGTTCGGTTATTGTAATGGGCAATGCAAGTTACCACTCCAGATTACTTGAACCTTTACCAACCACTAAATGGAAAAAGGATGAAATTGCAAAATGGTTATCTTCTAAAAATTTAGCCTTTGACAATACAATGCTGAGGGCAGAATTGTTAACTATTGCTAAAAAACATAAGCAAAATTATAAAAAATATAATATTGAGGAGATAGTCAAAAAACGAGTAATTGAAATCATGCGTTTATCACCCTACCATTGTGAGCTAAATCTGATAGAATTGATATGGGCTCAAGTTAAAGGTTATGTTGCCAGAAATAACACTACTTTTAAATTATCAGATGTTAAAAATCTCTTCAATAAGGCAATATCTGAAGTAACAAGTGAAAATTGGCAAAAATGTATTAGACACGTCACAGAAATAGAAAAAAAAATGTGGGAGCTAGATAACATAATTGATATTACTATAGAGCCCATTGTAATTTCTCTAGAATCAGATGGTGAATCTTCTGACACAGAGTGCGAGGAACCATAACTTTAAAATTATTAATTTATGTATTTTAATTTTATTTTTAGATTTTTATTTTTTAAGATTTAATATTGTCGTATTTTTTGCATGTTGCTCGTCAAATTTTATCCTTGCGTTAACAATATCGAACTGGATAGATCGGAGGAAACGTTCTTACCGGTTCGAGCTGGAGGGATTGAGAGTCAAAGACGTTAATAAGAGATCTCTCTCAAGGTCTTAAGGGCTTCTGATTACGAGCATACAGGACCTACGAATTATGATAGGACTACTGACTGGACACAGTCGCCTTAATGGGCATATGAAAACAATTGGACTGTCAATAAAAAATTATGTTTCTACACCTATGCAATAATATGTCTATTATTTACGGTTTTTCTTTAAATAATAGTAGTAGTTATATTTACCTGTTGGCTTATGAACCATAATTCGTGGCCTGTGATTGGTCATCTTCACCCTCGTGAATAATGGCCTACATAATCGCTCGTGTAATAATATACTATAACATAGATAGTATTACCAGAAGTAAACAAAACCTAGTAACAATTGCTTAACCTTTTTGTTCCCAAATAAAATAAAATTTATGCGTCTGATTTTTAAATGACTTTTATTAAAAAAATTGTTATTCAAGATATTGTAAATAATATTTTTCCGAGTAGGAAATAGCAGGATGTATCAAAATTAAGAAAAAAAAGTGGGTTTACTGTTTAAAAAAATGGTCAACGACGTCACTGCACAAGAATGGTAAGTAAAGAAAACTTAAATTCTTCCATTACAATGAATTTGTTTCTTTCATTTGTTCCATACTGTATATTAGGTTATATTTTACAGCAAAGTCTTAAGTATAATTATAATAATTATTAATCAAGTAAGGAAAATCATAGTCTAATATTTTCGCGAAAACAATTATTTGCTCACGGAACTAAAAAAAAATACATAGTAAATTAACGTCACAATTTGTTTGATGTATTGTAGTAATTAATACAGTCACTCCCAATCGTATGTTTCGTTCTAAGTATCGGTTAGATTTGTCATTTGTATGTGCTCCCGTGTTTATTTTGGTAGCTGCCAAGTCGGTGGATTAATAGCCGAAAAGTATTTAACCACATTCATCTTAGAATCTAGCTGTCTTCCTTTACAAATGATCCCATACCGAACACACATTTACCGAACTGATTTTTTTCAGGTACTTTCTCGTTCGCAGCGTATCCTTAAAACCATTGTTTACAAAACGAATGGGAATTCCTAAAATTTTAACAAGTTTGGCGAACTAAATGGAGGCAATAAGGAATTAAAAAAAAACTACATAAAATATGTTCAATAAAAAAATATTTTTATAAATAGTTATTTTTGTTATCAATTGTTTACACAATAACATAGTCTAGACCAAGCTGATTGGCATAACTTTAGTAAAAAACAGAAATATCACAGTTAAATATATTGTTTTCTACACGAATAGTACACAAACATTAATACACTAACCTTTACAGGTTTGGGTTTAATATTTTCATGGAATTCTTATTATTTAGTGTTGTTATTTTATTTATTAGTTATTATTAGCTTTTAAATCAAATTGAAAAGGAAAGAAGTGATAGCGAGAACAACTTTGAAAAACAACGGATTTAAATTTAAGACTATCGATAACGTCAGTCTATTATGGAGAACAAGAGACTGGTTGTATGGAGAAAATATAGAGAATGCCGCAGACCCATTTATTATCTGGATGAAACCTGGAACGATACACATGTAACGGTGAAGAAAGAATGGGCTTATCAAAACCAGCGAAAATGCAGTGTCGACGTTCCTTCAAAAAAAGGAAAAAGAATAGGCATGATGACAGTAAGTAAGAATCACTAAAATATTGATTTGTTATAATTTTATAAGATACGGAGATTCTAAAGAATTTACTCATTTTTATATTACATGTGTGATTACATTTATTTTAGTAAAAATTTAAGCACTAAGTTTAACAATCCGCCATATTAGCTGAAACACCAATCAGACGAGCGTGACGTCGAACTTTCGTAAATATTATTGACATTGACATTGGAACGTAAACAAATATCTTGTTCGGAGTTTTTATTGATATATTCTTACATTGTGGAACCGCACACCATCGATATAGATTAGAATTCATGACTATGGGAGGAGGTATTATAATTGCACAAAATAAGTAAAAACAAAATAAAATTTTTTAACCACCCCCTTTTAACCTGCAAAATGTTTGAAGTTTGACGTTTTTACCACAGAATTCACAGATGACACGGGTCGCAGTGTAGTATAAATGGTATTTACGAGTCGATGATGTCATAGATAGACGCCATTCCTATTCTAGCGTTTTGGCGTCAAATTTAAAATGCATTTTTAAAAAGTAAATTTCTCATTTAAAAACTCTTTTTTTGCAAAAATAACATTTATTTTAGATAAAGTATATACGTGAAAACATCGTGGATCAGTTTTTAAAAATAAGTCATCATGCCTATTTGCATTCTAAATTGTGGCAATTCTGACGGTTGGGTTGAAGGAGCGCTCCGCTAAAAACATAAAAAATTGTTTTCTGGATTACCATCAAGATATGGATAGCCCTCTTTTTAAAACCAAACCTAAAGAAAAATAGCGTTATTGTTATAGATAACGCACCCTATCATTCAAGGGCGAGGGTAAGAGTACCCACATCAATTTCTACGAAAGATGAGATGAAATTATTTTTGGAACAGAGAGATCTTTACTATGAAGAGTGCTAAACAAAAAAACACAATCATTCAAACGTTCAAAAAAGAGTATGTCATTGACTGTTTGGCAAAACAAGCAGGTCATGAAGTACTAAGACTACCTCCCTATTATTGAAAAGGAACATTACCAGCAAAACCAATCTTCAAAACTAAATGAATCTGTGATAAAGTTGATAGAAAGTGAAGTCGCCGCAATAGACAATCAACACTGGAAGTTACGTTATAACGAAGAGTTTTTTTATTATTCTTAACTATATTAAAAGTAAATGAACAATGTGAAGCATTATACAAGGTTAATGTAGAAGATGCAGTTCCTTCAATGGAGGATATTACTTGTTTTGTATTGTTTTTGTAGGTTTCGTCGGTTCCAGTTAGAGTTAAAATAATATTTTCTTGCAAACGATTTTCAGCAATATCTGGTGAATTTAGAACATTGTTATGGTGGGTCTCAACGCTTGTAAAAGTACTGCTAGTAGTGCTGGTACTACATGACATCTGCAAAATTTTGGTTGACATTTCTTTCTTATTTTTTACTGACTCCTCCAAATATTCTTCCGCCACAGCTGTGGTTTTCCAACCACCGAGACGTTTGATATTAGTAATGTGTTCTCCATTATCAGCTAATATTGTCGCCAAACTGCTGCGGAAACTATGACATGTCTATAGCTCTGGGTTGTTGGGTAAGCCCAGAAAAGACGTTATTTCAGATTTTATAATACACAAAGAAATGCCGATGTGAGGCCGAATATTTAAATATTTACGATATAACTGCAGGTATATTCCATTATTGGCTTCAGATATGTAAACACAAAATTTTTGGCAGTATGATTTTTTGAGTCTTTAATATTAACTAGAATTAAATTCTGTTTATCTTTTTTATCGTCTAAAGTTATCACGGCGACAAGCACCTGCTAAACTAAAGATTGTAGCAAGTTTTACCATAAAATAAGTTTCGTTGGGAGTTTCTTCCATGAATTTGGTTACGTCTTCTTGAGTAACCACTTTTTAGGCCTGTACCCTAAATTTTGTCTCTTTAAAAAGGCGGTCAGTTTAAAATATTTTCCAATGTCCAAATTTAACTTGATTGTACACACAGTTTTCAGAACCGACTATTTGGACCATAGCGTTGGGGGCTTATATTTTTCCGACTGTTCCGATAAATAGACTGAGAATACTTTGGGGTATTAGACTATTGCCGCTTTGCCTAAAATATGAACCGGTATTTCCTCATGGTCTTCTGCTTCAATGTTTTCCATTGTATTTTAAAAAATCTGGGCTTGGACTTACTTATTAGTTGTAGTTAGAATAATGGAAAAATTGAAAAATTAATTTGTTTGACACTGACGGCAAATGTCATTGTCTTAGAAACGTTTTTACTAGTGTATAAATATTGTTACTGGTAGGTAATTTGTTAATCAAGATTAAACCTTATCAGCACTAGTGCCCAAAATAACGTTTTGTCCCCACTAGTGCGCTCTCAAGCGCGTGCGCACGCTTGTAGAAAAAATATATTTTAATGTAACTGTAACCATTGTTAATTACAACAATAGTGATAAATTTACAAATATTTAGCTTGCTTCCATCCTAGCGTATTCAGACTGTGAACCAGGAACCAAGGAATAGTGTATTCGTCTCTTCGTCTTTGCGAGTCTTCAGCTTTCTTATTTCCTATTCCTACTCCATGTTTGGTTCGATTTCTACAACCGTATGGCAGCTTTCTATAACCTTCTTTAAGAGGGGGATTTACCTTGTAAATATCAGTATTTGAAATGCTTTCGTAGTCCCCCACTTTTAAAATTTATTTTTAACTTTAGGATGACGAAAAAAATATGTAATGTAGGTAAAAGCCCAATCTGTGTTCCTATGGAGAGATTTTTTAAAAATTTTATCAAGTTTTTTCTAAAAAAATTGGTAAAATGTCGGTTTTTTACCCATTTTTCTCAATTTTTTTTAAGAAAACCTAAATAAAATTTTTAAAAACTCTCTCCATAGAAACACAGATTGGACTTTTACCTACATTACATAATTTTTTCGTGAGCCTAAAATCAAAAATAAACTTTAAAAATGGGGGACTAGGAACTCTTTGCAATCCAATATTTTGCTATCATAAAGTGGCTCCGCCGATTGGAAAGTAAAGGAACTAATAATTTATAAAGATAATAAACTTATTCACAGATGTTTGCATTTTACCGGGGAACGATGAAAAATACTTTTTAATTTTTGCTTTTAATTCTATATATCTTTGGTACCTTCATAAGTAATTTTTGTGTTCTCTTTATATAAAATATTTGTATCACTACGCATATTTGTATCTTGTAGATATATATTATAATCCTTATTATTGCAGATTGCAAAATAAGTCTTTAAAATTATTTCAAAAATTTCAAATCCCCTCGTATTTATTATACTTAGGTATAAGGGAGATTATTTTATTGTAGATATCTGTCATGAAACGTAATTTATAGTATTTACGCTCCGCCCATCAGTAGCAAAATATGTACCTCCGCCTTTACCGATTCCCCGCAGGTCTTGCTCTTGGTAAGGTAAATTCCCCACTTAATCCTGACTTTTCATTACGTTCAACACTACTTAAGCATTTGCTCATTACTCCTTCTTGTTTAACTATACATTTTTTTGCTATATTTTGTGACACTTAATTGCAACTATTTACAAGTGTTATATACTTAGTAATTCTTTTTGTATTATCAATTTTAATTGTTTAACAATTTGTAAGGATTGGTATTTGAATTGATTTGAATTTGTATTGTTATTCTCATGATCTTCTTTTTTTCTATGTTAGGTTATAATAATGAATAATTTAATTAATTTGTTAATTCCATGTCAATCACATTATTAAACAACTTCGATTAAATCATTAATTCGTCAAAACAAATCATTTTTCGATAGTCGAAATAAATTCCCATCGCAAATATTTTGCTTATAATAAATCTTCGAATCCAAGAAACACTCTTCTCCGATTAAGATTATGAAGTATTTATTTTGATTTGGCTCGACTTTTTAATTTTGAAACATTTCTTAAGGCATCGTCCGGTTTATTTTTGGTATTGAACCAATAAACATTTCAGTATAGCATGATTTTTAAATAAATATATCTACACTGCACAGTTTTTCTTTGACATGTTACTTCCATTTTATATTTATAGCTTTTATATAGAAAAAGGCTCGGAGGAAAAGAAGTGTTTCTTTATTCTGGATAACGTCACTTCCTAAATGATTTCATTAAACAGCGTTTAATCACACACTAGATGATTTTATGATTTTAAGAGAAAAATAGTCAAAAGTTCAATCTTATCTCACATAAAAAAGGGAAATACATTATCCTGTACTTACCTTCTAATATAAATATTTGATTGATTGATTGATTTGATTTTTTTTGTACATTTATTGCTTAATTTACAATCTACATCATTAAAGAGTATTAAGTAAATGAGATTTAAGTTTTGCACATGAAAAGGAAATATCCAATGATATTTCACCTTATTCTATTGCTCTTTAGTTTTCCAGCAGATCTGAAAGCCACGTTCTAGCAAGTCTTCTTGTGGTAGGACTATTGTCGAATAGTTCTTCTACTAGCTGATTCGTATGATGCATGGCTTGATGGATTTCGTCTCTGATAAAAGGAATCTGTAGGTCGTTATGCAGTGTTTGATTACTAACATACCATGGTGCATCCACTATCGATCTTAGTAGTTTTGACTGAAATCTTTGAATGATGCTCAGTGAAGTTGGTTTTGCACATCCCCAAAGATGGAAACCATAAGTCCATATAGGTTTAAGCATCGTTTTATAAAGAAGGATTTTATTTTTTAGAGAGAGTTTTGATCGTCGTCCGAGTAGCCAGTACATCTGTCGGAACTTTATGTCTAGCTGTTGTCTTTTCATTTTAATGTGTTTCTTCCATGCCAAGATATTTATCTCTGTTGCTGTAGGTATACGTACGTTATCTATCCTTACAGGTGGGCATGTGTTGTGACGTGTTGTAAATGTTACTTGCACTGATTTTGTTTTATTTATATTAGTTCGCCATTGTGTATACCATACATTGAGTATATTCAGGTGGTTTTGCATGTTTTGAGTAGCTGTTGTAGGGTCTTCGTCTACTGAGCGAATCGCTACATCGTCGGCAAAGGAAGCAATTGTGGTATTGTCGGTTTCAGGTATGTCAGCCGTATAAAGTAGAAAGAGCAGTGGACCTAGAACACTGCCTTGTGGGACGCCAAAATTGATGGGACATAATATGCTGGACTGCTGATTGTCGAATTTGACGGAGAAGTTTCTATTGTCGAGGTAGGATTTAAGCAGAAGGAAATAATTACTGGAAAAAGCTGTTTTTAGTTTGTAGAGCAAACCTCTATGCCAGACTTTGTCAAACGCTTGGGAGATATCTAGAAATACAGCGTTGCAATACTACTTTTCTTCAAGACTTTGTGATATTTGGTTTACTATTCGATGAATTTGTTGGATAGTTGAACTGTGGTAGAAGTAGAGTCGAATATTAAACATTATTATTTACAACAGTAAACATTTTAAGACTTTAAGAAAAACAATTTCTTTGTATATGTTACAGGGAGAGTCGATTCTTAGTAATAGTAGACTCTTCCTAGGCAGAGTCAACACTCACTAAAATTATCAGTAACAGTGGATTGAAAACAGACAGATCAACTTTTTCTAGGAAGAGTTAACTGTGCCAGCCGTGGTTTAGTAAAACTTGATTTGCATATGCTGTCTGAATAAAATAATAGCTGCAACTCCACAATCACTTGGAAGTGGACAAGGTTTCTTTAAATGCTCTTGCAACACTAATTGCGAATCAATGAAGTGTATGTGTAAAAAGAAAAAAGTGCTTTGCAACTGAAAAGTGTCACAAATCTTTACCTTGCTGTAATAAATAATTAAGATTTATATCTCTTTATGTTTTATAAAGGGTTTTGGATTTTAAATACCAGTAAAAGTCGACTTTATCTAGGAAGAGTCAACTCCTACTGGAGAATCTCGACTCTCGCTGTTATGAGCGAAGCTAACTTCAACATGTTTAATTCTGCACGAATTAAGAAAAGCATACTGAGATGGTTTGCTTGGTCAATAATTCAACTGCAATTCATTAATGTCGCCGAGAACGGGAAACTCATTACTAGTTTTATTTAGACTGATTTTAGGTACTATCAAATATAAAAAAATACAAAACCACTTACCTGTCGTCAGGATCACAATCTCGGAAGCCCTTAGCGAATGGATTGCTAGCAATTTTTAATTGAGTTATCTGAAAACAGGAAAATGCAGGTCAGCATTTTTTATAAAATATACCTTAACTATGCCTTAAAATTTTTATTATTAAAAATAAAAAAATAGTGCTATCCACAACTATTAATTAATATATCTGTTAAATATGCAATTTTTATCAAGTAATGCCATATAGAATTGAATAATATTGACAGTACAATGGAATAATATTACTCAATCGTTACGTCAAACCAAATGATTTCAGTTACCCTGTTTGCCGGGTTTAGTCGAACACTGTAATTGTAATTTACATCTGTTGTGTACTGATTTTTGTGAAAACTGAAATGTTGAAGCATTCATAATTGTTTTATAAGAAGTTAGATGACTATTACTCCAGTCGAAGCAAGAAAAAACCTTGGGATATTGCGCAATTGGCGGAGGTAAGTTAATTATTTCAAACATAACCTCAAACTACGGCAAGTGCAAGCAATCTACAAAATCATTCGTACACTGTTGTCACGTTTAACTCTGTTTTATAATGCATTTGCTTGGGGAAAGAGTGATCTTATTGTGTGCCTTTTTATTGGTTTTTGAGCATACTTATAGATTTTAATTATAAAACGGACATGCAAAATTTGATGTCTGTTGTAACAGATTACAAAAATGGGGTCTATCAAGTCGGATGTGTAGCTGGTCGAATCAAATCATGGTTCAAATCAATCAATCAACAAATTTTTCAAAATAAATCTAATTAAAATATCGATAAACTGATTAGTAGTTTCATAGTTTTTAAATAAATGTTCTCTTACCCTATGATTTTGATATGCAGTCACAGCTGTAAAGGACGTCTCCGGAAACACGAATGTCTTAAAATTGTCAGTGCAATTCTCGTCAGAAGTATTCTTTGGAGGTAAGTAAACTATATGGAATCTAGGTTGATACCTGTGCATCGAGTTCAAAATAATCTGAAAAAGATTAACATCTTTAAATCTACGTTAAATAAAATTACGTTAAATGTAAAAATTACACAGATTATACCAAAGATAAAAAAGAGACGATTACTTTTGATAAAAAAACACTTTATATTCTGTCAACTTTTATGAAATATAAATTTTGACTTCTATAACAGTAACCAAACAAGCAGCCAACCACGTTAATTTTCAATTTTGCTGAATTCCCATTTAAATGTACTATCGGCTTCAGAATAGCATATACATTTTCAAACTCAAATCGTTTACATCGAATAGACAGCCTTTTTATTTTGAGTAACCAATCACGGTTTAAATAATAATAAATTTGAAATCAGTTAAACAGTTGTCCACGCCCACATCTTCACTTAGTTTGGAACCCTCGATAATAAATGTTTGTTTAGGATTAAAATCCCTTTTTTTTATTATATCAGTACAAAAATGCGAAAAAACCTATTTATTCGGGACATGACCGACCATTGTAAATACACTTAATCTCTCAAAACCATTTAATGAAGGCGTTTTAAAAATTGCCATTCCTTTGTTGTATAAGAAGGGCGTTTTTATAACTTCGGTAGGTAAACGAAATTCACCTTTAACATGTATATGCTATTCTAAAGCCGACTGTACTTACGTGGTGTGGGAAAAGACCCGTGAGGTAGATTTTTCCCACAGTTGATAGCAATACGTTACTTTGTAGTTCTGTCAAATGTGTCAAATGTGTCAAAAGCACCACATTCCATAGCAGCCGTAGAAAATAGTATATCGTGTGAATTTCACACTCGTGAGAAATTAGCACTTTTGCGCACTTGTTGCACACTGTACTTTTCCTACGACCACCATCCAGAAAACAAACAAACGATCGTGTTGCACACGATACTTTTTTATGAGCACTTTTTCTAACATGGCATAGCTTTTGGCGGTGAAAATTTCTGCATTTCATTTAAATAAATTAATTAAGATCGTATTTAAAGATTTATTAAATATTACAGTAGGTAACAAATTTACGTTTTAAGAAACGTATTTTAAATTTAACTTTCCTTGCATGGGATTTTTCACTTAAAATTATAATGAACTGTAAAATGGGAACAGTTCTGGATCTTTATCCCTGGTGTTGGTGTTTCCGACAAGTTTTCGGTTATTGTTAATAAGTCATTCGTAGCTGATGTTGAGGGAACAGGAACAGAATCAAATTTCTGTAATGATTCATCGACTCTAGGTACTAGATAACGAGATTGACAACTTGCTGCAGGTATTTATTTTGGGTATGCCTAATGTCACTTTGGCTATGCTTTATGTTACTTTGGCTATGCCTTATGTCACTTTTCCCACAACTTTTGTTGCTATGAGAAATTGCTGATTTTGCGTACTGTAACCAATGTGCAAAATAATGTTTTGGATGGTGGTCGTAGGAAAAAGTTATTTTCTCCACGATCATCACAAAATTTGCCAATTCTGAAATCAAATTTGAGGACATCAGCAACGCTTTTGGCTAATAAAGGTGTTGATATCTTCGGATTAAAGCGTCATGGAGGTTGGCGTTCATCGACAGTGGCAGAAAGCTATGTAGAAGATTCTCTTCAAAATAAAATAGATTTTGCCGAAAAAATATTGTGCAATACTAGTAATACTACTAATGTATGCGATTCTGTAGGAGTTTCTGTTAGAAGTGAAACCATAGCCCAAACAAGTGGGATTTCAATACATAATTTAACAAATTGTACCATAACTTTCAATATTAATAAATAATTCGTTAGTTTTCTTTATTCTTTCAAAAAATAAATTAAAATCAAGAGAGTTATTTAAAAATGATCAATCGTGCAAAAACTATTATATTAACTAGATGCAAACGTTATTAACAACAACATAATTAACTTACATGCCCATTATCATCCAATTGATTATTTGTTAATTTGAGTTTATCAAAAGACACAGTTTGTTTCATCCACTGGGCACCAGTTGCAGGACTGTCTGGATGTACATGTATCCGAGGTGGCGAGACAGGATCTGCTTTTCCTGCAATCACCCAACTTGAACTGAAATAAATAAAATAACTTTTATTGTTATTGCACCACTCAAGAATTTTACAATTAAATTCAATTTTAAAATGTTGGATTGTATACCACTTTAATTTGCAAAGTTAGCTTTTTTAGGATTTTTGAGAGATAGATTTCAATAAATGAAAAATTTGAACATAGACTTACCAAAATATATGTTAAGAGGGTATACCGTAAGGTACATTTTGTATTGAATGAATGAGTTGAAGCTATGCTAAAGAATATACGATTTAGGTCAGAGGTTCAGAGGTAACGGGATGTACTAATTTTAATAAAAAAAAGTGATAAAAAGTGGTACATAAATTTTAGTAAGTTTGATAAAGAAAGGCAACACAGTTTATTCATAATAGAAAACAAACCAAATTATGACATCGGTGCAAGAAGATACGGACTATACAAAATTCTCCAGAATGACATTATGCAAACTTTTGAAAGATGTGGGTTTCAGATATACAAAACATAATAGAAAATCTCTCTTGATAGATAAACCGGAAATAGTTTTTTGGAGAAGAGACCAAAAGAGAACAAAATTTGAAAATCTTATACTTAGACGAAACATGGATAAATGCTGGATATACAGTTTCCAAATCTTGGCAAGATGAAAACATTAAAAGCGAAAGGCAGGCATTCGTGGAAGGTTTGTAGTTAGGTTTGCAGCCACCATCTGGAAAAGGAAAAAGACTTATCATTGTCCATGTTGAAAGTTCTGAAGGTTTTGTTGATGGTGGATTATTAACTTTTATTTTAAAACGCACGGGGGACTATCACGAAGATATGAATGGGGATGTCTTCGAGGAATGGTTTGTTCAAATGTTGGATCTGATTCCAAAAGGGGCTGTTATTGTTATGGACAACGCAAGTTACCATTCACGGTACGAGAAGCATTGCCCACAAGTCGTTGGCGTAAAGCAGAGCTTTTGGAGTATTTCGAAAAATATTATGTTTCCAAAAGATCCACTAAGGAAAGAACTTTACAGAATTGCAAAAATGAACAAGAATAAATACAAAACCTACATTGTAGAAGAAATGGCTTCTTCTCGTGGTATATCCAGTTCTTCGACTTCCCCCTTATCATTGTGAACTTAATCCCATAGAATTAATATGGGCTCAGGTAAGGGGGGAAGTTGGAAAAAAATACTACTTTTAATATAAATGATGTTGTGAAATTGTTTGAGAGTGCTATAAGTCATGTTAGTAAGGAAAATTGGACAAACTGTATCGAGCATGTTATCAAAGTATAGGCAAATATGTGGAAAATTGACAATATTTGTGATGATTTAATCGACCCTATTATTATTAATGTCAACAACGATTCTTCCTCTTCCGAGTCGGATATAGAATAAAATGTAAGTAATAAATGTATTCCAATAATTATTTCTTTTCATTTTTTATTATATTATAATTTAAAACGTATTTTTTCCCAAAATACACACCACTGCATTGCGTTATTGCTTATCTGCTAATCCTTTAACAATGAAGAAACCCTAAACTTTGCTACAACTGAAACAAATACGAAGTCGATCTACCTGGTTTTTAGATTTACGGAAGAAATGTAATTTAAAGTAAGAGATTAGGGTTTATTACTCCTTGTACTTTTTGTACATACTATATACAACGTCAAAATGTTCAAGCTTACCCTGACACAGCGTAATTTTTCTACTAGATTTCCTGTTTATAAAATTGGGATAGAAATGTTGCCAGTGTAAAGTAAATAAGTAAAGTTTCAAAAAAACCTAATCGAAACATTGCTAAAAACAGAATTCAGTAGTGGACGACTTTATTAAATTATTGTTTATTTTGTTTTTTCATAAATATATTTCCACAAATTAGGGGGAAGTACAATAAATTTCACAGTTTTAATTGCAATTTCACTGATCTGAAAGAAGGTCTTCGAAAAAAATTGTTTATAATCAGGTGATACTTAAAAGTATCGCTAGTAAGAAATATTAAAAGATCCTGTTAAATGTAAATATTTGCCGGTAATAAAACGGTGAGCTATTGTTGGCTTCCTTACATCACTTTATTGCAAAGTTGCACCACGGACCGCAGTAAGGTTCAAATAGAGATAGAGAACAAAGAATATTTCAACTAACCTGTGAAAAGCGTATCTGTATCGTTTGTCATCTACAGGAACGAAATCCATCATCAGCATATACTCCGAATGTAGATCGAGGCCACATAATTTAACTTGGAACGTTGGAAACATTCTTCTTCCTGCTTTTGTAACGATCATTTCTGTTCCCAAGCTGTGAAATTCGTCCCATAGATGCTTCATTTCCAGAATGGCACCTGCATTAGCCAGAGCGGGGCTTGTGGAATTTAAACTGCAACAAAAATATTACATGAAGCATACATTAGAACATTTTATGGAAAAGGTAGAAACATTGTGGAATTATTGTAGTAAAGAGGTTTTCTAAAAAAATTAGTTTGGGTTTCCACTGCCCTTTAAATAAAACATCTTGGTCAAATTATCTTATTCAGTTTTAAAATTTTTAAAATTTGCAACTAAATTTAGATCTTTTTTAACCTTGTATAGTGGGTGTGTTAATTTTGTAGATACCTAATAATGCAAGATACCGCTAATCTCCATACAATTTTGATACGTCCTCCATTTAACAACGCCATCTTTATTGCATATAGAACACACATTTTGACGTCATGGGGAATATTTTGAAAAACAATAAAGTGATTTTCGATAAATAATATTTGTTTTTGTTCTTTAATTCTGAAATATAAAAGGCAACCCTAGTAGTTATATTTGTACAGTTCTCGAAATGAAAACCTGCTGAACATTTTCAGCTGTAGATTCCTTCGATTTTTTAGCTGAGTACGTATCAGAACAACGTTTTAAATACGAGTATGGCTTAAGTTTTTTATATTTTGAAATGTCTATATAATGTTTTACGTTTATCGTTGCTTTTAATATTGAATTTTCCACACATATTTTCCACATTGTTGACGATTTCCATTTTTTCTGATAATTCACCAAAAAACGCCATTAAAACATTTTCTGAAAATGAATTTGATTTTTTTGTTTATCTCCAAAGTTTGTAATACTTTTCATTTTCAGATTTTGATTTTTGTGGTCATAAATTAACCAATATATTATTTACATTGTTTGTAATTTCAGGTGGTGTATTTTTCAACTCCAACTCTGAATCACTGGAAAAATTCATTATATTTTGAAATCGAAACTGACAACAATAATTTTAACAGTTAATCTTGAACTACGCATGACAAATCAACTGCATAAAGATAATTCCAAGATAATTCCAGCATTTTGTAATCAAATTTAATTTCGGATTTAGCGAATTCTGTGATGATCGTAGAGAAAATTTAATATAAAATTATTGTCATTGACTAAAAAGGTTAAGTTTAAAAAAAAATAGTGAAAGTTTTCTTAATCAGGACAGGTAGCAAAAAATTTAGAATAGCGGCTTGTTGAAACGTTCTATTGAAGTTTTCAACAGAAAAATATGGTAATTTAGAGTTTTGGTTTAGAATTTTTGTTAATTTGGGCAGATAGCAAAAAATTTAGATAGTGGCTTGTTGAAACGTTCTATTGAAGTTTTCAACAGAAAAATATGGTAGTAATCTGGCGTATTTTTACTGGCTTCGTGGGGAGTTCAAGTTGAGACATATTACTGAAACATTACTGCTTCATTCTTTCATATATTAAAATAATAGCTTGGTGATTGTTAAGATCGAATAAAATACGTATTTTGCACATTTAAATGTTTTTATTGATGACTTTCCAGTAATCCGGCGTTTTCACTAAACCGGCAATACTCTGGGCCGATATCTGCCGGATTGGTATGAAAGTATACTGTACAATACTTTTTTTAACTATCAAACTGACATTCAACTTAAAGAAAGAGAAGCCTAATTACTATCAAGTTGACAACTAAAGTCACCAAAATATCCTCTTACTTCGTAACAATATCATATTTGAAAGGGATCTAGTAATTTGAATCTTAAAGTGTTAAAGAGTTTCAGCAGGGTTGTTGGAAATAGGAAGTTCCTGTAAACCAATTAATTGTCAGTTTTAATTAGAAAAGTAAAATAAATATAAAGCTCGTTGTTTTCGTTTATAGTATACATCCATTTAGTTCTTTTTGAAGTAATCAAGATTTCTCTTGGTAGGAGATCTTTTTATTACATTATTCCCTGGGATCGTTTGAGAGATGCATTAACACTATGTTTCGATTGGTTTCAAAATTTAAATTTTAATAAAATCACGAAGAGAACTATTTTATCTACAGTTAACAAAATTTTTGACCCTATTGGATTTTCGTGCCCAGTTTCCTTATTTGCCAAAATTTTATTGCAGAAGATGTGGATTCTCAAAATTGGATGGGATACGGAGGTACCAGAAGATATCAAGTTCCCATTTTTTAAATTGGGTTTAAGAATTGAGCATTCTAGTTAACCTCAGAGTTCCTCGGTGGCTTTCTAAATCATCAAATTCAAAGTCGGGATCAACAAGTATTCATATGTTCTCTGATGCGAGTCAGGATGCGTATTCAGCAGTTATATTCTGGAGAACCGAAGATACTGAGGGAACGCCTACTGTTCAGCTAATTCAAGCTAAAACGAGAGTTTCGCCAATCAAAAGGTTATCTATTCCCCGATTGGAATTATTAGCTGCAGTTATTGGTGTACGACTTCTATCGTCTGTGTTACAAATTATTGAGAGTAATATTCCTGTATATTGTTGGACAGACTCGACTACAGTATTAGCCTGGATTCAAGGTGACAATCAATGGAAGACATTTGTGTGGAACAGAATTGAAGAAATACAACGCCTGACTAGAAAAGAAGATTGGAATTTCATTCCTGGTCATTTAAATCCTGCAGATTTACCATCAAGAGGTTGTTCCTCGAAGCAGTTATTGGAGTCTAAATGGTGGGAGGGACCTTCTTGGTTATTACAGGAGAATAGCCAATGGCCTAGAGAACAATTTACTTCTGACTGTTCAATTGTTATGAAGGAGGCAAAAAATACGATATCTTGTTATCTTAATACTGAAAAGGATTACTCTTGGTATTATCATTACTTTTCTAAATTCCAAAAAATTGTGAAATTAGTAGGATGGGTTCGAAGATTTGTTAATAATTGCCGCAAACAAGAGAAATTTTTAAGTCCAAACCTTTCATTCGAAGAAATTAAAAATGCCGAAAATTTAGTGATTAAGTTCATCCAGCAAGAATATTTTAGTGGAATTAAAGATAAGAGCCTCTCTTCTTTATGTCCATACGAAGACGAAGATGGAATAATTCGTTTGAAAACAAAAATTTCAGAAAGAGACGATATTCTTGAATTTAGATGTCCTATAATATTACCTTCGAAACACATAGTTGTCTCCAGAATGATTTATGATTTTCATGTCAATAATTTTCATATTGGTACTCAAGGATTGATGAGTATTTTACGTGAAAAATTCTGGATAATCCGAAGTAGGAAAACTATAAAATCTGTTGTCTCCAAGTGCGTAATTTGTAGAAGATACAATGTGAAGAATCTTGATGCAATGCCTATATCACTTCCAAAATATCGAGTATCAGATGTTGCTGCATTTGAGATTATTGGGGTGGATTTAACTGGACCATTATTTGTACAGAAAAACTCCAAAGTGTGGATTTGTATCTTTACGTGTGCAGTTTATAGAGCGGTGCACTTAGAGTTAGTTTCGACTTTATCCACAGATAGCTTCCTCCAAGCATTCAGGAAATTCATCAGTAGAAGAGGTAGGCCTATTGTTGTTTATAGCGACAATGGGACAAATTTTGTGGGAGCGGATAACGCATTTGAAAAAATCGATTGGGATAAAATTGCCGAATATAGTAAAGCCAAACGTTTCACTTGGAAATTTTCTCCCCCCACATGTGCATGGTGGGGTGGCTGGTGGGAGAGGTTAATAAGACTTTTGAAAGACCTCCTGAGAAAAACACTAGGCAGAACATCGCTTACTTATGACGAACTATCAGCTACGCTCTGTGAATGTGAGGCATTGATGAACTCCAGACCACTTTCTTACGTCTCTGATGATATTTCAGATCTAACTCCACTAACACCATCAATGTTCTTACATGATTTGAGAAATACTGGTGTCCCAGATATTGACAACATTGATGCAACAAGTTTGAACAAACGTCTGAGATATAGATTTAAACTAAAACAAGAGTTATTACGGAGATTCCGTAAAGAATACTTAGGACAATTGATACTGAAACCAAAGAAATATTCTTCTGGTGATATAAAAGTCGGAGATGTTGTTATAATAGGAAGTGATTTTACAAAACGAATAGACTGGCCTTTAGCATTAGTAGTTGATACATATCCAGGAAAGGATGGAAAAACTCGAGTTGTTCGATTGAAAACTTCATCAGGATTGGTAACCAGACCAATCCAGAGATTATATCCTCTAGAAATAACTTCTCAAGAACAGATGCAAGATTACAAACTAAAGCTGCAAAAAGAAGATGATGCAGGCAGAAATAAAGACCACGAAATAGAAGATTGTGAAACTCCTACTAATGTTGTCACTCGCTCAGGAAGAATTTCGAAAAAACCTGAGAGGTTAATTGAGTCACACTTCGTCTAACGTGACCCATGGTGGGAGTATGTTGGAAATAGGAAGTTCCTGTAAACCAATTAGTTGAAGTTTGCTTTGGATTTCAAAATTGATTATGTTTTGACAGAAAAAAAATATTAATTGTCAGTTTTTTAGAAAAGTAAAATAAATATAAAGCTCGTTGTTTTCGTTTATAGTATACATCCATTTAGTTCTTTTTGAAGTAATCAAGATTTCTCCTGGTAGGAGATCTTTTTATTACAAGGGTACTTTTAATAATTAATTATCAATAATTATGTGTAATCTCTTAAATCCATAATGGCAGCTAATCAACTTTTATTAGTAAGTATAAGAACTGATAAATAAATACATCTCTTCATCTTAAGAAACTAATATAATTAAAATACTGAGAAGATGCTTCTGTAATATTAAGAACATCAAAAAAATTATGTTTTTAACAAAACTTTTTAACAAAACTGTTTGCTGGACTTCCACAGGGTTGATATAAGATATTTATCTTAAATTTTGGTTTTAAGTATTTAATTTTATTGGTCTGTTATTTTACACTCGTTCATTGTTTGTATTTTACTTGTTTTTATTTATTTAAACTGCCCCCTTCAACAATCCCTGCAATTGTTGTTAGAGAAAAGTCACTAGTATCAACTATATATTTTCAATTTTTGTTCTTTCTTTCTTTATTAATTTACACGACTAAACATAACTGTTTTTAAAGCCTGATGATGGCCTCTTTCTTAGGCCGAAACTAGTAGCTAGCTAAACAATTTTTTCTGTGACATTTTTTATTTTAGACATTTGAGATACCTATGGATGGTTTACTTCGTTTTTCTTTTATAATGATAAATATAAATATTCCTCTGATATATGAATGTACATAAAAAATCCAGCTGATCAAAAGTATTGATCCATAAGCTAATTGTACTTATGTATCCAAACTAAAAAAAAAGATCATTAGTCTGTCAAACATAAAAGCAATATTGTTTTTTCTACCGTGTAAACCCATTCGCCTAATCTAAATTGTGCTTTGATACTTGAAAGAATTATATCAACTTACCACAAACAGTACACACAAAGTAGTCAATGTCAAGGATACTACTAATAAACATTACAAACATTGTTACATAATGAATATAATTTTGTTTTTTATATGATTAAAGTTCATGCAAGGTTAAGGTAAAAAGTTAAAAGTTTATTGTATTAATATTTTCGTTTTGGTGTCAGTAACGTATTTTTAATATTAAAGCAAAACATTAAACTATAGTTTTAGAGATAAAAGATTACAACAATGATAATATATAATATAATGTAACGTCTTTATTATTTTAAAAAATAAAGGGAGAAGTTCATCTCCTGAAAACTAGCAAAACCGTTATAGGAAATTTTTTCCCACTTAACTCTATTAAAATATAATAATAATAACTATAAAGAAATAACAAAAAATATCAGTAACGTAACATTAAATATATATCATCTTTATACAGGGTGAGTCATAACTATTGGGACATAGACTAAGGACAGATTATTTGGACCAAAACATGGCTATTGGGCCAAATATGCCTTAATATAATGTTGCTGAGAAAAAAGATACAGGCGGGTGTTAAAGTTAATTTTTGTTTTTGGTTTTTTGCTAATAGTTTCCCTGTATATTTATAAATTGATATCAAAATTGGCTGATAGGCATAATCTTAGACAAGAAATAGTATTTTATTTACAATTTCACTATCAAATACCAAACTAATAAACAAAGTTGCAACTAACGTAAGTTTACCGTTTTGACTATAAATCAAAACTAAACACACTTTAACTTAAAAGAACTCACAAAAACTCAAACTAAATGTTCTACATGGCCTCCTCCGATTTCTATGCCTTTTCTAATTCTTTTTATAAAGGATTTTCGGACGTTAAAAAAATGTTATTCTGTCCCCTTATAAGATTAGCTGCATTTTGAATGTATCTCCAAAGTTCGTCTCGTGTATTAATTTCATTGGCATAAATTAAGGACTTCATATGTAAACAAAAATAAAAATCTAGCGGGTTGTAGTCAGGACTTCTTGGTGGCCATTGAAAATCACTGCCTCTGCCAATCCATCGTTGAGGAAATACGTCATTAAGATGATTTCTAACATCTAATGAAAAATGAGGTGGCGCTCCATCCTGCATAAACCACATTTTTCTTCTTACATCCAGTGACTACAGATCATCTAAAATATCACTAAGAGTATTTTCCAAAAAGAATAAGTAAGAATCTCCATTTAAATTCGGAGAAAGAACATAAGGCCCTAGTAGTTGGTCGCCTATAATGCCACATCAAATATTCAGTTTAAACTCATGCTGAAAATGTCTAGCTTTAATAGCATGCGGGTTTTCTTCTTCCCAATAATGACTACCTATTTCGCCAATTAAAAACCCCTCGTCTGGTAAAAGTTGCTTCGTCGGTGAACATAATATTCTTAATAAAGTGTCTGTCATTGCGATGTTTATTCAGAATACGTTGGCAAAACTGTAACCGTCGTGGAAGATCTGTTGGAAGTAAATTTTGAACAGGAGTGAAGTGAAAAGGATGGAGGTTCTCTTTTTTTAGAATTCTAATTATAGACGACTGACTTACTCCTGTTGCTGCTGATAGATGTCGTGAACTTATTTCAGGATTTTCATCTACTCGAACTAAAAGTTCATCTTCTTGATTAGGTGTGATTTGTTTCGGTCGACCACCCCGATTTTTAGTGTGAAATGACCCAGTTTCACCTAAACTACAATATCTTGCAAAAGTTCTGTGATTTGGTTGCCTTCTGTTTGCGTATAATTCCATTCTGGCTGACGAGCGACCGCAAATATTTTCTTGTGCGTAAACGCAAATCATATTTCGCATTTCTTCATTAGTAAAATGATTGTGACGAGGCATTTCAATCAAAAAAAGTAATGATTACTTTTGAAAAATGCAACATTACACTACACTGTCACATCAAAAATAATTTACTTTGAACAAATGACATTTACCAACAACAATTATCTGACAGTCCAAAGCATACTTTTCATAAATGAATTAATATTTGAAATGCTTTTTTAAGACTCTAAGCAGTTCGACTGCGTTTTTATCGAAAACGGTTGAAATTATCATGTTTAAGCAAGAGTACCAATTTTACGTAAAAATAATGTTTACGTCATATTTTCTAATAAAAATTACTAAAAAATTTCATCAGAAGAAGTTTAGACTTAATTTGATCATTAGGAATGATCCACGTGGCGCCCTCTATGACAAAACGTAAAATTGTAAATAAAATACTATTTCTTGTCTAAGATTATGCCGCTGTGCCAATTTTGATATCAATTTATTAATATACAGGGAAACTATTAGCAAAGAACCATAAACAAAAATTAACTTTAACACCCTGTATCTTTTTTCTCAGCAACATTATATTAAGGCATATTTGGCCCAATAGCCATATTTTGGTCCAAATAACCTGTCCTTAGTCTATGTCCCAATAGTTATGACTCACCCTGTATATAGTATCAGTTGGTTTATTTAATAGATATAAAAGTTATGCATTACCCAATATGTCCAAAAGTAGCTCTTGTGATATTATAAGTAATAATAAAATTCATAAATTGATTACATTTTTGGAAAAATAATAAATAAAGACTTCTGTTTTATAATGAGTATTTCCACCTCTAGTAGGGTAACGGGGGGCAAAACCGGGTAGTGAGGTAAAACCGGGTACAGATTTTAATTCCATAACCGGTAGCGGCATCTATGAACCATCGCTACAAAATAGTCGTGTCACGTCCACCAGTTGTCAGAATAATTGATCGCCACTATCGTGAATTATATCGAATGCCTTCAAATTTAGTAGAACCTAATATTGTTGAGAGAGCCATAGAAAGAGGAAAATCGCCAGAAGCTGGGCCTTCCTGCAGAACATCTAGGGATAATTCACCAAACCCTAACTTCTCTAGTTTTTTACCAAGGGAAACTACACCTGAAAAAAATTCAATAACTTCAAATCAACAGAAAGCTCCAGTGAAATCATTAATGAAGTCCGTAAATTTTGCTGTGTCTCCTAAGGAGATACTGCCTGTCCCTCATAGTAGCAGGAAAGTCACTAACACAAAAAGACGTCGAGATAAGACTGCAATTTGACCGATTCGCCATATAAAAAGGAACTAGAGGATTCTAGGAATCTGTTAAGACTCAAGGAGTAAAGAGACAGATTGATTCTAAAGAGATAGGTAAAGGTAAAGCTCAACAAAAAAAAATAAAGAAAACAACCAAAAAATCTACAGAGGATTCGAGCTCGGAAAAGGAAAATAAAGATAAGGAAGGTGATACTGATGCTCTATGGGTCTTTTGAAAAGAAAACTACTACATGTCATCTAGAAACCTAGAGGTGTCATCTAGAGGTGATGGATGGGTAAAGTGTATTTCGTGCGAGAGCTGGGCACACGAAGGATGTACTAGTTGGCTGGATGAGGATTTGGATGAGTTCAGATGCAACAGCTGCCTCAGAACTCGCCCCGGGGGTGGGGCAAAACCGTAATTAGCAATATTTTTTGTTATGCCCTTGTTTTAGTCAATACAGATTTTTTTTTTAAATTTCGTTGGTTTATTCTGTAGATAAGATTTATAGAATTTAGTTTCCAAAATATCAGTTATAAAATAACATTATTAAGTACTATGGAATTTTTTTACCCGGTTCTACCCCTCATTCCCCTATCTATGCAATCTTTTAGACTCCTACCCATACTGTTAATCAAATTTCTGATACGCTATTGCGAGATATTCCACCATTCCTCCTGAGCGGCATTAATAAACTCTTGTACACTCCTTGGTGGATTTCTACGTGCTGCAACTGCACTGGAAAGCAACTTCCAAGCAGGTTGTATTGGGTTCATGTCTGGCGATAAACTGGACCAGTCCAAACGATTGGTTCTGTTTCTAGATACTCATTTACAGCTCTGGTGCTATAAGGCTGGTGTTGTCGTCCATTAAATCAAAAGCGTTGCCAACAGCTGCTCGCCATAGTGTCACGTGAGGATGTAGAATCTCCTTGAGGTATCTATCACCAGTCGTTGTTCCCTGAACATGAACTAATTCCGTGCGACTATTCCAGCCCAAAACATAGCATTTACTCCACTAAGGGGCAACAAAGGGCATGGGTGAGCTGGGCTGCCCACGTCAACTCTCAACACACGTATCTTTCTTTCATTTTTCACTCGTATGAATTGAAGCACGGGCCGAAGGCAAATTTCAAACTCGCGCAAAATGGGCATCAGTTTGTGCTCATTACATAATATACTATTTCGACAAAATTGCTGCATTCCTCCAGTTGTCCATATTTAACTAACCGGGCTCCCTAAGTTTATATGAGATTATTTGTCTTCTAAGAATACTTACAAAACATGGGTTTTGTATTTTTTTCAATAATTTTTAACTGTACCAGACATTATAAATTTAATAATGAATGTAGAACTAGCATTATAGTGCTACAGCAAAAGGTTATTATATATTATAAGCTCTGGCCTCTGAAGTTACTAGATTGAAGCTAGTCGAGAAATACAGGGAAGTGCTGGGCACTCTAATCAAAAGCAATAAAGTTGTGCGTTCGGTTCCAGACCACGCTGAGCACGAGACCAACGAGCAGAAAGACAGATTGACAAGAATAGCAGCTAAAAGCTAGGTAAAGATACTCTTGTTGGCCTGGAACCGTCCTGTGAAATACCCCGGAGGATAACCCTAAAAACGCACTTCAATCATTTAGTCGTTCAATGGAAAATATTGCTGTTGTAAACATTATAAGGTCCTATTAAAGCCTTTAATGAAAATAGGCTACTGTAAAGGCTTGAAACCTAAGTAAAAATAATCTACACACATTAGTGTGTAAAATCTACAGGATTTACTTCAGTAGCAGTATAAGATAGTCGACTAGACCTGGACAAAGCTCTTTCAAATAATAAATTCACAGTAGACTAGAGTGAATAAAACGATACTTCAGAATCATGTAAGGCATCCATTCTCTAATGTGGATAGAATCCAAATGATTCAAAGAAAAACACAATGTCGATCCCACAATTTTAATTTAATAATGAAAGTTACTTGCAACTGATGCCTGATGATGGTCCTGTGGACCGAAACTAGTTGCAAGTAACTTTTATTATTAAATTAATATTGTGGGATCGACTTTGTGTTTTTCTTTGAACCTTTTGGATACTTCAGAAGGTAACAACAGCTAAGAGAGGGGCAGCTAAATAAGGCCCTAATCAAGAACGCTAGTCAGGAAGAGATGGAACAACATATAGGTACAGATACCGTCTAATATCGTCTAATTTTCTCTACTTCTCCATTAATTTATAAAACTTACTTGGTATGGTTTTTGTTATGGGTACTACTTCTATTATTATTGTCTGTTCTGTTGGAATCATTGTCGTCCATTGAAAGAGCGTCTGCTTGATCCAAAGGAGAGTAAGCTTTTCGATCCTTGCCAGCGCTCTGTAAGCAAGCTGCAACAAAAAACATAAAGATAAAATAATATTTTAAAATTTATCGAATGTTTAACTGTATAATTTGAGACGATTCATACGGAAAAAATGCTGGCTTATTTTATTTTAAACAAAACAATATTTAAAAGTACAAGCCAATTTCTGCTTTTAAATAACTTCATTGTCAACACCACTAAAAAAATAGTCAATCGTAATAATAAAACTCAAAGTCTATCCACAACGTTTAATAGTAAGGTTCACAAGTTAGTGCAACATGTTTCGGTCTTCAGACCATCATCAGGCTATAAAGAAAACAATGGTATCAGGAAAGTCAAAAATAGTTATAAAAAGAGCGAGTGGTGTCGGTTGTCAGATTACATTACATTACAGCAATGATTAAAGTCAAACTATCTCAAATCTGACAAATAAATACAAAAAGAAATAAAATACAAGTTTAAAGCAAAAAGTTAAATACATGGTTTTGTAATAAGTTAAACTATGGCAAAACAGCAAGTTAATTGTGTTATACAACCAATCTAAACTCACCTGTATGTGTAGAATGTAGGCATTGCAAATAATTCAAATTTAAAACTTAAACATCCATGAAAAAATGAAGAATAATGGATGAATAAGAGAGTTATTATATAAAAAGAAGAAGAAAAAGGAAATTCATAAGTTATAAAAATAGAGAATGATGGGTGTGTTGGTTGAATTAAAGTGGATAGAAAAGTGGGACTATATTCATGCTAAGAATGTTTTCAATTTAAAAAAATAGTCGATTGTAGATTTCAATTTTAATAATGCAACTAGTAAAAATTTCTCTCCCTTAACTTGTTAATTCCAATCATTGAACTGTATTAGTTCATTTAACTTAATTCTATCATTTAATTTTAACATTAACATTATAAATTATATCATAATTAGTTAATAATTTAAATTTTCTTTTCATTGTCATATCGTTATCATTTCTCTTACCCATAAGCTTTAACGTATAATGTAAGCTGCCTGGATTTACAATTGTATCATATATGCAGTTCAGGTATGAACCTTGTTATTATTATGATTTCTATTCTTATATTGTAAAACTTGTTTGTATTTTAGCCTGATGATGGCTTTTCAAAAAGCCGAAACTAGTAGCTGTTAACGACTTTACTTGCCTACCCTTAATAAAACTTTGTGACATTGACTTAGACTTTTGATTTCTAGTAAAAATTTATTAAATACACTTTTTTTTTAAACTAATTGTACTAACTCTTACTTTTTGGAAGTCCATTTTATGAAGAATAATAAAAAACTCTTCGTTTCAACGTAACTTCCAAGTTTATTTTAAAAAAATATGTTTTAAATCACAATGACGGCCGTTTCGCTAAGAAGCATCGTAAACGACAAAAATTGCGTCGATATTTAACAAAAACATGCACGTGATGATATATCATAACATACATGTGCGTTTAGATAAGAACATTTAAATTTGTTTGTTTTATCAAATTGCAATGAACTTTTAATTAATCATTTGAGATTTAGATTTAATTAGATTAAAAGAGTGATGCCGCTAAATCTCATAAATCACATAAGTGATTTATGGATAAATTTATTATTCTCTTTCCATTTTTTTGGGAAATGATAGATAATGAATTTGGAATCATGTTTCAAAGAAGTAGTTATTTAAATAAAATTAAAAATCAAAAAATAATGGGCATAAATAATGAAAATAACAATTATTCTACAAAATAAAAAATTTTATCGATAAATTTAATATTTTTGTATCTGGTATTGCTACCTCTGGCTCTAATAACATCTTATTCTCTGGAAGGCTTCTTATCAGGTCAATTATGTAATCCAAATCCAAATTTTCCCATTCTTCTATTAAAATATTTTCCAGCTCAATATTGTCTGGAGCGATATTACAAGTTCTTATGCGCCTGTCCAGGTAATCCCAAAGATGTTCAATTGGGTTTAGGTCTGGACTAACTGCTGGCCACCTCTTGAAGGTATTCCATTGTTATTCTGGCAACGTGCGGGTGAGCGTTATCGTGCATTGGAATTAAATTCACATGGCACTACATTTTCCTCAAGAACTTCCCTTATGTCAGTGATCTACGAAACACAATTAACTCCGTATGGCCTCCCCATACCATAATCGAACCACCTCCATAATTTCTGGCTGATCTTATGTTACACTGAGCAAATCGGTCACCTGAGGGTCTATAAACTGAAATACGTCTATCGGATCCGAAAAGTGAAAATCTTGATTCATCCGTAAAAAGAATATTAGCCCAATTGTTAATAGCCCAATTAACATGTTCTCTTCCGAACCTTAAACGTGCCTCACGGTGTGCTCTAGTTAACAATGGAGCAATAACAGGCATTCTGGGTCTGATTCGAAAATTCCTTAATCTGTTTCTAACCGTATTGACAGATATTCTGACATTACGGACTCCAGAGAAAACATTTTGCAGTTGTCTGGCTGTAAGATGACGAGTTCGCAAAGTCTGAATTTTTAATTAACAGTCATCTGCAGGATTAGTACACCTGGGACGTTCTGGAACTGAACTGGTCTTCTATTATAACTTCCAGTTTCTCTAAACCTTCTTAAGACTCTAGAAACGCTGGATTGGTTGATTCCCATGACTTCAGCAACTTCATTGCTGAGATCGTCCATCTTCAACTAAAGCAACGATTTGAGCTGGTTGTTCTGAGGTTAATTTTTACTCAAAATGTTTCTAGACACTTCCAAATGAAAAATTAACCTTCAGTGGGCACATTGGGGTCCAACAGACCCCAGGAGTTCAATAATTGTGGATAACTGCTAAATAAGAACACTTATAACCGCGTGCCTCTATGTAAATTCAAGTTATGGTATGAACAACCTCTAGGCTAGAGCATACGCTCTGGTTTCAGTTAGTAATTAGTGCACACCAATTGAAAGTGAGTGTGGGGTCAGGAGTACCCCGAAGTGCCGTTTATGTAAGAGTAAGAATAATGAAAAACTCTTCGTTTTACCAAAACTTCCAATATTTATTTAAAAAATTGCTTTCTTAACTTTAATGACAGCCGTTTCGCTAGACTTAGCATCGTCAGATTGACATATTGAAGTACAATCAATTTAATATGTAAGAGTAATTTAATTTGTTTTCAGCTTAATTTTTATTATTGTAAGTATAATGTACTAATTAAATTGATTGTACTAACCCTTACTTTTTGAAAGTCCATCTTATTAAGAATAATAAAAAACTCTTCGTTTTAACAAAACTTCCAATATTTATTTAAAAAATTGCTTTTTTAACTTTAATGACAGCCGTTTCGCTAGACTTAGCATCGTCAGACTTCAATATGTCAATCTGCGTGTTAGATGTGCTTTCTGTCCTAGAAAAATGGATAAAAAAACTAAAATGTTATGTAACAAGTGTAGTCGTGCTATTTGTCATGACCATCGTGCCCATTTGTGTTCTGAAAACATGTATCCTAAAACCCTATTTTTTTCAGTGTAGCTTCACTTCATGTTTTCAGTTTTGAATATTTTTTTTTGTTTTTCTTATAAAAAAATTATTTAGTTTTACAAAGAAATATAAAACTTATTACTTATTACTTTACTTTTTCTTACTGACAAGTAATAAGGACCTGTGTGTTCATTTTTCGAATAAAAGTAAATATTAAATAATTCCAAAATACCAGGATTTCCATGAATAAATTATTATTTTTATTTCACACCTTTTCAAATCCATAGAACAATTCGTTTATTATGCTTTTTAAAAAAAAAATCCATAAATCATAAGAAAATAATAATAAGTATAAAAACTGGGGTCTCCGAGACCCCATCATGCCTTATAACGTATTAAATATTATTATGGTGCCCATTGAAGGTTAAACAAACGTACTGCACGCAAGACATTTTAAAATGTAAATAATACAAATAGGATTTATCAAAATTTATTCATTTTTTTGTTTTTGAACAAAAATGCGATTAAAACTGTGAATATTTTGGGCTTTTATACATCTAAAGGATACCATACACTCATTTTTAAATATTTTGAAAAATGTGAAATTTTATTTTACACCATAATTCAATTTCTAAAATTATGTGATACTTTAGCGATATTTTCAGCAAACAAAACACTTGATAATTGACTGGCAGTTTTGACTTATTTACATAAAAATAAATGCAAAACTAACAACAGCTGTCACAAACTAACGTTTTGACTAGAAACTGAAAAATCCTCGAAATCATTAACTTATTTTCAAAGACTCTCAGTCTTTATGCAGTTGCCAAGATCGAAATCGAACGGTAAGATCAGTCTAATCGTTTTTTTTACCTAAGTTACCATCGGTTGAAAAAGAGTCAAACAGCTATTAATCATATTCTCGAATTTCGTGGCATATAAATACGCTTTTCGGCCAATATAAATCAAATGACGGGCTTACAAATATGCAATGTGTTTAACTAATGAGACCGTTTGATTTAGAGAAATTCTTTTGCGTCGAGCGCGAGGCAATTAGCTGACGTGCAGCGTCGCGATGCCGGGTGGTGTCTTTGTACCTTAAATTTTATGAAAAAAAAATAAATAGTGTGCTACAGTTAGAAGATTGTTTATTGTCTAATAAGGTTTAATTTTTAATCTGTACCAGCTTAAATCAGAATGTACTTACACGAACATTTATGAAACTATTTAAAAAAAAAAAATTATAAAAAATTCAGATTATTTCTTTATAGTTTTCATTACTAGTACTTGATTTGGTTTTTTAATGTTTTATAAAAAATATGAAGTAACAAAAACCTACACAAACACTTGGTTTTTCTGTATACCTAGATACATTTATTTATACAATATTTCATACCTTACTTTGTTAAAGTCGTGCCTACTTAGGAAAACAATATTATTAATTTCCACTAATTTACTAGTTTAGTGATTTTTTTTTATATTTGCATCTTATAAAATAGGTTTTTAGTGGTTCAACTGTACAAATAAATTTTTAATAAAATTAATCACCTAGCCATAATCGGCTTTTGAAATTTAAATTTAATGGTTACGTACGTCATAAGTGGTAGGTGACGTGTTTCATTGGTAGAAAATTTGCAATGTTGTCGATATGCTGTAATATTAAACGAGAAACTTATCTCCCTCTCTTATTTGTTGTCATTAAAAAGAGATAAACATATCGATATTTTTGTTCTCTGATTGACACTATCAAATAAGGAGTAAAACACTAAACAGAATATTCTGTCATTTTCTTTAGTATAATTTGTTGTTTGGTTGTGTTTGGTTTATGAAAGAAATTACTTTATACTATTTTTGGTTCGAAAATAAAAATCCCTAACACCTTCTCTTGGTGTTATAGCGGATCCTTCAAAAATAACCAATAGAAGTAATTGTTCTCTCGGGGAGCAACCCTTCTATCGGTACGGTGAGAGAACGAATTTCAAGAATACCGTTTTGGCATTTTCAATAGAACCACGCCCACTTTCTATTGGCTGTTCTATTCTATCACCGTCAAGAGTAGGGGCCTTGTTTGTTTATTACAAATAAACACGATTTTCTCTCCTGTCATATATCTTGTCAACTGGTACAATCAGTTAGTCACAGAACACGGTGTTTTGTGCCGCCAGTTCTTCGAGAATACTTGAAACGAACGTAGCTAAAATGTGACAACGTTGACTTTTAAACACACTTCATTATTGGTTATTAGTTGGCGCTACGTTTAAAACTTACTAATTATTTATTGCTAAATTTTACGAAATGAGAAAAATTAATTGCAAAATGAATACCAATATAAGTAAGTAGGTAGTTATCTTATCCTAAATATATGTTGCTATCATTTTGATTAATATGATCCTACTAAACTAGTCCATTGTGCAACACACTCCATACTTATACTAAGTGACATAAAAATCCCAACACTCAGTTCAAATGATTTTATCCCTATGTCACTAGCCTACGATTTCACAATGAATTTACCAAAAATCATAATTTACATCCATCTTGTAGTAAAAGAATCAGTAACTTTACACTTCCAACAGTTCTAAGTAATAAAATCGACTACCCTCCTCCATGAACTGTTAAAATTCCATTCTGTAATCACTCCAAAGAAAACACACTTCCGTCTTAATATCGTCAATATTTCTTTGAACTAAAAAAATAATATTCTTCATACCACTCCATATATACAGATGCATCAATATCATCAAATCTTGAAACAATAGGGGTTGCAATTGTTACTGAGAAGTCTTCCCAAAAATTTCCTGTGTCTAAGAATTATTCAATATATTCTGGAGAACTTCTAGCAATATCTATCTATCTATATCTAGCAATATCTAGCGTTACAACCCCTAGTTCATGATGAAAATTCAAAGTCAGTAATTTTTACTGGAATTCGAAGAATGTACCCAAATCATCCCAAATTAAATCAGATAAAAAATATTTTAAAGACAGTAAAAGATTTAAAAAAAGAGGTAAAAATTGTCTGGATACCATCTCATGTTGGTATACCTGGTAATGAGGCTGCTGACCTTTCTGCTAAGGAAGCCTGTACATTGAAAACAGACTTACACCAGATACCTTTACCTGATGCTACAAATCTGGCAAAAAGTATCACCCAAATATCCTGGTTGGACAGATGGAAAAAACAAACAAATAACAAATTACAAAAAATAAATCCAGATTTAAAGACGTACTCGGTAAACAATCTGAAGCGTAGAGATCAAGTAAAACTCCATCGAATAAGAATAGGCCACACTAGAATATCTCACGAATATCTAATGAAGAAAGAACCTCCCAAAATATGTTTTGCATGTGACACTACCATAACAGTCCAACACATCATGATAGACTGTCCACTTTATGAAAAAGTAAGAAGGGTGAATTAAAGTGCGCGTTAGCGAGTAAAAATAGTGAGAAAATCATTAAGTTTTTAAAAGCAACCGACCTGTACAAACTTATATGAATGTCTTGACCCTCTATGTATATATGTTTATTATTTTTTTTATGTATTTTAATTTATATTACTTACTGTATATGACTGTATAAACCATACATCTGTACATTTATCAAACCACCACTTATAACCTTTCATGGTTGATGTGGTATTTTTTTTAATAAAATAATATAATAAAATAATAAAAAGAGCAAGGGACGCCCCCGTAGAACAACAAACCGTGAAGATCGCCGCCTAAGATTATAGGTCTTAAGGGACCGTTTCTTCACTACCAGGTCCATTGCAAATGGTTTGTAGAACACGGAAGACCTATTGGCATGAGAAATGTTTACCGACGAAAAAGATGTTTTTGCCTGTCCAGAATTTCAGAACTGGGATACTCAAGATTGGGCTACAGTTTTATTCAGTGACAAATCTAGGAATGGATTTTACTCAGACTTTCGTCGAATAAGAGTGTGGCGACGATCTGGAAATGTGGAAAGACTAAGACATCCTCAGGAAGGAAGCAGGTACAGAGATACTATTCTTCGTCCCATTTTACACCCATTTGCAGAAGCAGTTGGTGAAAACTTCCGTTTGCCCATCCACATACTGTACGGTTCATATTTGACAGCTTCTGAGAGCAGAGTGGGTAAGTATACCTCAAAGTGATCTTAAAAATATTACTTTGTCTATGAACCAAAGATGTAAAGCAGTAATAAACTAACGTGGAGGTCACACTTTATATTAATTTTAATTAGTCACTTTTTCGAAAGATTTTACCAAGATCTTAAAATTGGTTATATTGATTTTTTTGTTTTAATTAATTTCATGATTTTTAAAGAAAATATGTTGGCATAAGTGTGTATTTATAATGTATTTGTATGGTGATGATTTGATCCATTTGCCACAGATTTTTGTATAAAGTAGTTATTTAAGAAATAATAATTACGATTTTTTTTTATTTTCTATTTCTTAGCAAGCTCCATAAAAATTATTGAATACTAAATTTTCTGATTTAAATTTAAAATAAAAAGTTATAAAATAGACAGTAATGTACACAAAAATATCAAAAAAATATCAAAAATAAATTTTCTTAAATATTAATTGCAGTTGATTATTTACCTTCTATTTGTTTCATTGGTGTAACATTTGAATTGTACGACCAACTCAATTCGGGTGAAGAATATCCAAAATGAGATTGATAAGGTACAGCAGAATCCATTTTGTTTTTCTCCTGAAACAAAAATAAAATACTTTAGCACTGTGGTATTTTTATCTAAATAATATTGCTGCCGCTAATATGGAAATATTAAGGAGAGCCTGTCGAATATCAAGACAAGACAACATCAGAAATGAAGAAATTTGTGTATTAAGAGCGGAAAGTGATACTTTGCCATTCGAATTGCACACAAGATTTTTTCAACGATCACATTATTTTTAGACCAATAATTAAAAATAACACACGAAAAATACACTTTTTCAGCCGTTTCGCTATAGAAATAGCATCGTCAGATTGACATATTGAAGTTACATTTTGTTTGTTTGTAACTAGGTACTTGATGTTGATTAGGTAGTATTAAGACTAGACCAAGTATGGAAGTAATAAGACATTACAATATTAAAGCCTAGATGTTATTAGCCCTAAGGGATTATCCTGGATGTATTTCTCTCTAAGATCAGTATAACTGTACAATGATATAGAAAAACCAGGAAAAAACTATATCATGCTGATCTTTACAATAACTTAATATATTTGTGTTACAATTACATCTTATCTATGTATAAAATGAAGACTCAATCAAAGTAAACAGTTTAATAGTGGTGAACTTCCAAGATTTATTTTTTCATTAACTACTGTGGATGTTCAAGAATGTGTTTTGCATAGTTTGACTTATCTGGTTGTTGTAATCTATAGTGTTCATTGAATATTATTTCAAAATTTCTTTGTGTTTGACTTACATAATATACAGCATAACATTTTGGACAATTAATTTTGTAAACACCAGATTTTTTTAATTTAGGTAATTTTGTTTTTACATTTAACAATTTTGTACCAACATTATTGTGTGATTTGAATGAATTAATGCAGATGTTGCCGAAGCTATTATTTTTGAAATTGTTTTAGAAGTATTTCCACAATATGTAATACTTTTATAACTTTTAATTTCTTTAGTTTGTTGAGGGAATATTAGTTGTAATGACATTTTCTGTATTTTCTTATTAATTAATTTATTTATCAAATGTAATGGGTAGCCATTACATGTAGCTATTTGTTTTATAATTCCAATTTCTTTGTTAAAATTATTTTTGTTCATTGGAATTTAAAATACTCTATTTATCATAGAATTATACGCTGCTAATTTATGTGATATAGGATGATTTGAATTATATGGTAAGGTTACGTTACATGTGTTTGTGTTGGTTTTCTGTATATTGAATAATTTAATGAATTATTAACTTTTTCAATTCTCAAATCTAGAATTAATTGAATTATTTTCTTCAACGTCTAAGGTGAAATTAATTTTAGGATGTAAAGTATAGTTAAAAAATATATCTAATTGTCGTTCGCTACCTACAAAACACATTTGTAACATATTTCTAACATATTTGTAACAAACATAAAGGATGTCGTCAAAACAATTTGTTTTCGTAATGAAAAAACTATTTCTCTGATACGCATATTATATTTCTATAATTATCACAAGTTTGTACTATTTTATCTTAATAAAGTGTATCACAAATTTAGATCATAAATATTTTCGTTCTCAGTTCAAAAACCCTTTATATTCGTATGAAGTGTATATCTAGTTACTTTATGAAAACATGCGAAAACAAAGTTTAAGCAGGCAACGAAAGGTTGATTACTTTCACGAACACCGTCTCGATAACAGTTGAATTTCAACGCGTTTAATTTGATCGTAACAGATTTAAGAACTGGATGAGGCTGCTGCTTTCTGCGACTTATGTTCGCCACTAAGTGTCATAATGTTTTAACTATTTTGTAAGGGAAATAGAATTCTTTTCAGAAACAATTGTGTGTTTTTTGTGTGTTTTTTGTGTGTTTTTGATAAAACTGATTGTCATAAGAAAAATAAATTTGATCCATGCATGATTTAGCTAAGCTTATATACATTTTAACTTAAACACCCAGATTATATTCAAGATCAACCACTCTTTTAGATATTCTTCTATATTTTTGGAATTGTAACACTAGTAAATAAGAACCAGATTAAAATTTCATTTCCTCGTAGAATTACTTTAACTGTATTTATAAATTGTAATGAATTTTTAACTGAAAAACTGTTACATTTTGTGGGTAGATTTTCAAACTCGTTAGATAACCATTTATAAATGTTATAACCAGTTGTAAATATAGCTTATTGCCTTCCCAAGTTTATGTATCTTAGGACTGCAATAGAGCTTGGACAATGTTAAATTACTAATAGTTAATTTAAACTTTAATAGTTCGGTGACAAGGTTTTTTTTATCTTTTGAGAGTATTTTTTGCCGTGGAAATCATTTAATTAATCGGGTTTTTTGAAATTTTAATGTAAGTGATCCACTCTTTCGATACAGTATTGTCTATCATGTTTCCTTTGTCAGCTTTTAAGTAACAACATTTTGATAATATGAAATTGATTATAGATAATTCAAACTATGCAAAACACGTTCTTGAACATCCACACTCACTCATACATACCAATGACATTCAAATATTACATATCATAAACAAAATTTAGATTTCCTCGAAAAACTTGAAATAAAAAGACATCTAGCAGATCAACAAGTAGTTAATGAACAAATAAATCTTGGAAGTTCACCACTATTAGACTGTTTACTTTGATTAAGTCTTCAATTTATACAAAAATAAGACGTAATTGTAACATAAATATATTAAGTTATTATAAAGATCAGCATGATGTAGTTTTTTCCTGGTTTTTCTATATCATTGTACAGTTATACTGATCTTAGAGGGAATTACATCCAGGATAATCCCTTAGGGCTAATAACATCTAGGCTTTAATATTGTTATGTCTTATTACTTCCATACTTGGTCTAGCCTTAATACTACCTAATCAAAATCAGGTACGTAGATATACAAACAAAATGTCAATATGTCAATCTGACGATGCTTATTCTAGCGAAACGGCTGTTATTGAGGTTAAAAAAGCAATTTTTTAACAGTTTACTTAGGATGGTTGCTGATAAACTTATCGTCATATCCAAGTACAAAGAAAACAATACTTTCCCAAACAAAGGAAAAATGCCACGATCATAGCAATACAAAAACCAGGAAAATATCCTAAAAAATCAGAAAGCTTCACTGACATGCACCCTAGGAAAGATACTAGAAAGAATAATGAACAAAGGAGTAACAAAATTCATAGAAAGGAACAATAAAATACAACACTGGACATAGAAAAAGCCTACACACAGTATGGAAGAAAGAATTAATACACAAAATGAAAGAAATGCCTAACAAAAATAACTAGCAGTTTCCTAAAAAACAGAACTTTCCAGGTAAAAAAAGAAGATAAGATCTCAAGTAAAAAACAAATACCAGAAGGAATGCCCCAAGGAAGTGTACTGGCTCCTACACTATTCAACATATTTATCAGTGACCTACCAAAAGACGAGGAAACAGAAATGGCACTCGAATATACATCATCTCTAAAAAAAGCAGAAAACGTGACAAATAAGATAAACAGGCACCTGGAAAAAGTTACAACGTACTTGAGAAAATGGAAAATAAAAGAAAACGAAAAAAAAACAAAAAAAGACACAATTTATAATATTCAACCAAAAGAAAGCACTAGAAAACCACAAAATAAAGTTCAATGGACAAGAAATAGAACAGACACACTCAAATGACTAGGAATAACATTGAACAGAAAACTAAATTTCAACGAACACATGAAAAACACTAGAAGAAAAGTAAAAGCTTTCTAGAAAATACATAGGGCCATACATACACAAAACCAACCCTCTAAAGAAGATCAACGAATATACAACGCATACATAAGATCGGTAATGTTGTATGGAGCACCTAAACAAACATAAAATCACTGGGACGAGAAGAAACAAAAAAATTCAGAATAAAACAAAACAGAGCACTCCTACAAGAAAACAGTGAACAGAAATCCACAAACAAGGAGAATAGGGAAAGAAAAAGTAGGACAAATAGGATGGAGGGCCAAATACAAACTAATACATCACAGAGCAAATATAAAACTTACAGGAATCTAGAAAAATAAAGCAGGGGAAAATCTAGAAAATCCAGGAAAAGCCTTGAAAAACCACAAAAAGAAATATGATAAACTGGGATACAGCCGAAACTAGTTTGAGAGAAATAATGCCAACAAATAAAATAAGGAACAAAACACAAAAAGAAAGACAAAACAAACAGGAACTGGAGAAAAATAAGAAGAAATTAAGAAGAAATTTAGGAAGAAAAATGAAATGAAATGAAAATAAGTACAAAGTTTGTTCATTTGATAATAATCCGCATAAATTACCTTAACCATTTGCCCAGATCACTAAGAACGTTTAGGCCATAATACCAAGATCATGTTATTCATAAAAGACGATAAAACCAAACCAAACAAGATCAAAAATACCAATGATACCAGAAAAATAGACTAGATTTTATTTTTTTATCTTTTATTATCTTATGAGATTATGAATATTACCTTAAAAAACTACAGCTAACAATTTTCAATAATTAATAGATTGATTAAGACATGAAGTTAGTACCTACATACCTTATTTTTTGGTAAAGTTCGAGTTGAACAAAAAACAAACAAACAACAAAAATATGGAACGAGCCCGAAGTCCACCCGCACAAATGAATATTAGTTTAATTAATAGTTCCGAAACTAAACTAATATCATTGTTGACAAGGACCTTTCAGCGTCCTATTTCTTAATTTTTATATCATTTAACATGTACAGAAAACAAAATCGCGCTTTTCACGGCCAACTACTCTCTAATGAAGATCGTTGATAGACTGAAACTTTGAATTTTCACACATGTTGTCAGCGTAGGCCATGACAATTTTGGAAGCTTTTTACTCCCTCCGCTACTGTGTGCGAGCTGAAACACTTTGGGCGGCGCTTAAAGCGTTTCAGTCGCGTACACTCTGTGGCGCAAGTTCGGTCCTATTTGTGATTACTAAAAAAGGTTTTTTTCATTCTTCACAGGTAAAAATGTGAGACTAAGCACCAGGAAACAAGAACTATAAGTATATTACTTGGTTTAATTGTGTTAATAATATCAAATTGTATTTCTTCCTTTCTTTTTCTACTAAGTATATTGGTGTAGTAAATTTCAAGACCGCCGCTTGATTGACTTCATTGCTCTGGCTCAGTGAAGAAATGTACAAGTAAATACTTAAGGTGATGTAATAAATTTAGAGAAATAATACATGCTAAGTGCTTAATTAAACAATGTAGTATATATTTAAAAGATTTGTTTGTTATATTTCTTTATAAAATCAAAAAATTTCTTTACTTTTGTCCATAACCCTGAAGAAGGGGTAGCGGGGTAGTTTAGATAGGTTGCTTTGCCTACATTAGAATGTTTACCCAAAATTCCTAAGCTCGAAAGAAAAATTGTTCAACTGTGTTCTTGGTTTGATATAAACGCATATTATGATAATAATTTAAATGGAAAGTAGGAAGGGAGCATTCCCTACTTTCATTATATCACCTTTCTATTGGTTACATTAAACTGTATTCTTGAGTTCGATAGAACGAAGTACAGTCGCTGTAGAAAGAAGCAAATTAATAAGAATGTTTGAGCAGGGTTGCCAAATAGTTAAACCAATCGGAATAAAGAATTTTTGACAATTGAAAATCATGCAAACGTGGTTATTGTTTATTTTTTACGGTCTCTAAAGTGTTTCAGGAGCTATATTTTATTTCATTTCTACATTTAATTCTATTTCATAGCATAATATTTAGTTCTATTTTATATTTAGTATTGTTTTTAGTATTTGTATGTATTTAGTTTAGTATTAATATTGTTTGCCTTTATGTCACAGGTGTTTTTACAATTTACAATGGATTTGAATAATGTTTTAATTTACGACGCTATACAAAATGATGTACGAGAAGCAGAAGAGTATATCAATATCAGAAGAGAAGTTTTACCCTTGGTAAACCCATTTGATGAATTAACAGATTATAGGTTTACAAGGCTTTTCAGATTGAACAAGGAAGTTTGTCGCGATGTTATAGTGTTTCCAATCTTTGCGACCTGCAAATTATGAAAAAATCTTCATTATAGTATTTCTTTTACTTAAACTAGCTTACATTATCTTGTGAATTAGAAATTCTTTATCCGGTGCAGAGGCTTCCAGGAGCTTTTAACTGTATATGTCTTTGAACGAAATATGCCAATGGAGTCTTTTAATCGATTCTTAAATTCTTGCCTTCGCACCATTTTTTAAAACTTTGGTATTTGGTATTTTGATAATGGATTTTGTATTTTTCGGGAATAATTGCGGAACACCCTTCTTCCCAAGTCCGTATCATTTCTTCAAAATAGTTTAAAAATATTTAACACACTCCTATCTGCTTTCTGGTCGAGACCATCCACTCTGCCCGTTATGTGAAATACGGTTAACTGTAATGCATATAATATTGGAGTGTCAAGCTTTAAATAATCTCATTTGGTCTCTCCATAGTTTTTGCAGAAAACTTGAGGAACCCTGATCTGCTTAGAGCAACGATATCGTTTCTTAAATGCACTGGCTTCTACTGGAAACTCTAATGTATATGTGTATATTTGTGTGTGTGTGTATATGTATATATTCAATATAAATTGAATTGTATAAAGCCACACAGCCAATGACCTAGTAGTCGACGCTGCATAATCTACAAAAAAAATATTTAAAACTCAAAAAATTTATGATTCAAACCAGAAAATAAAACGAGTATTTAAATAAATTTTTTACAGTGTCGGACAAAATCGTAGGCGCGCCGACAAACTCATTAACTCTTATTCTAGTTAATTCTAGTTTAAATTTATCAGGCCACTTTCGTTGACGATAGTACACATTGTCTGCATTCGTAAATAAAGGTCATCATGCACTCAGAACACCTGTAATGCTTTGGAAATGGTTTTCTGTTATAACCTCCAGTTTATCTAAATATTAGTTTTTCAATCCAATTTTTTTTAAATTTATTGTACTAACCCTTACTTTTTGGAAGTCCATCTTATTAAGAATAATAAAAAACTCTTCGTTTGAACGTAACTTCCAGGTTTATTTAAAACCTAATTTTTCAAATAAACTTGGAAGTTACTCCGGAAAAAATTTTGGTGATTTTATTTTGGTTTAACCACTGTTGATTTAAGGTTAAACCAAAATAATATAAAATTGAAATTGCTAACCGTATTCTTGTTTACACTTAACTGTCTTCTTTTAAAAATCACATTTACGTCATGAATAAGTTAAGTTACAACCGTGAATTAGCTTTTTATAATACTAAAGTTCTTCCATTTTTAATTTATAATTCGTTCAGTTTATAATAAACGAAATTTACTGTTAAGTTACTTGAATATATACGTTTAACCAACAAAAAAGAAAGAAAGAAATATGTTAAAACTAGTTTAAGAAATCTAAAACTTGGGAACGCTATATTTAAATTTAAGGAGAGATAATTTTAAATTTCAGTTACACAAAATTGTATTTCATATTTTCAGTTAAACAACAGTATTTTTGACTTATTACTTTAAAATTTCGATTTCTAATCTTAAAATGCGGTTGTTTAATCCAAATAATATGTTATGCCCCTTTAAATTAGGATATTTAATTTAGAATCACAGTTAAGTTATAACGGTCCCTACCCCTACCTTTTATTACGTTTTGGCAGGTTCGCCAATGATTTATATATATGTCACCGGTAAAGTACGTTATGCACCTAGGTTTACCTAGGCAAAATCCGCATTGCCGGCCTACTTTAAGCAAAGTCCGAAATTATTCGATATTTCGGACATTGCCTACACAGTAGTACGACAATCTTAGGTTTGCCAAATGTGTAGCAGGCAAACTCCGAAATAAACTGATATCCCGATTGCAGGTGGTCGAAACTTGTCGTTACGTGTTCACATATGATGGTGGGGGGCGACGTAACAACTGAATTCTCATTCTGGGTAAATTTCTTACACTTATAGGTATAATTTTTTAAGTTTTGTTTATAATTGTCAGTTTTGATGTTGTTTTGTTAAAATGAGTATAATTAAAAATTATCGTAATAGAGATTTGCTATTGTTAGAATATTAGGTATACATTTCCTAAAAGTAGTAGGTTAAGTTTAGGTTAGGTTAGGTTAGGTTAGGTTAGGTTAGGTTAGGTTAGGTTAGGTTAGGTTAGGTTAGGTTAGGTTAGGTTAGGTTAGGTTAGGTTAGGTTAGGTTAGGTTAGATTAGGTTAGGTTAGGTTAGGTTAGGTTAGGTTAGGTTAGGTTAGGTTAGGTTAGGTTAGGTTAGGTTAGGTTAGGTTAGGTTAGGTTAGGTTAGGTTAGGTTAGGTTAGGTTAGGTTAGGTTAGGTTAGGTTAGGTTAGGTTAGGTTAGGTTAGGTTAGGTTAGATTAGGTTAGATTAGGTTAGGTTAGGTTAGGTTAGGTTAGGTTAGGTTAGGTTAGGTTAGGTTAGGTTAGATTAGGTTAGGTTAGGTTAGGTTAGGTTAGGTTAGGTTAGGTTAGGTTCGGTTAGGTTAGGTTAGGTTAGGTTAGGTTAGGTTAGGTTAGGTTCGGTTAGGTTTTATTCGGTTAGGTTCGGTTAGATACTTATATAAAAATAAATAGTCTTAGCAAAACAGCAAAAATTAAAGACAAAAATATAAAAAATAAAATTGCGTTTCTAATAATTAGTTCTTCTATCGCAAACCGGGCCTCGTACTCCTTCATAGAAAATTGACAATATGATAGTAATGCGGCAGGTTGTTTCGTAGTTTGCCTGCTACACATTTGGCAAACCTAAGACTGTCGTACTACAGTGTAGGCAATGTCCGAAATATCGAATATTTTCGGACTTTGCTTAAAGTAGGCCGGCAATGCGGACTTTGTCTAGGTAAACCTAGGAATGACTGCAACACGTACTTTGCCGGTAACATATAGATTAGAACTAAATGTAACAAATTCATTAAGTTTTTGTAAGGATAAGCAAGATATAATTTATTCCTGGTTTTTCTTTATCATCGCAATTATACTTATCTTAGAGGGAAATATATTCAGGATAATCCTTTAGAACTACTAATAGGTATGTAGGTTTTAATATAATTTTGTATTATTACTTAAATATTTGGTCTACTTATAATCAGATAGCTATCTCATAAAACAACATGTAACTTCAATATTATGTATATTTGACAATGATAATTTATCGAAATATTTGTTAAAAAGTTCTGTGTTTGGTCTTTTTAATAACAATAAAATTTAATACAGTAATAGTTATAGAAAAAGTATAATTTTATCAGTTTAATCAATCAATCAATCAATCTCTTTCATAAACTTTATACCACCTATAACTAAATAAATATATTATTAACAACCTACCTATAACCAATAAATAACAGTTTATAGATTACTACCTTTATTATTTGTCATCTTCGATATCCGCAGAGAAACATCCAATAGTCAGTTTCTTCTAAAAAGATGGTGTACCAGATTGTACTGGGCGGAGTCCTATTTTTAACACCTCCTCGTTGTATATTTGTGGCTGGAATTCAGTTGGCTTTGTGTGCTTCATAAATCAAATATTGTGTAAACAAAACGCAATATATTTTAGCGTTCAAAGAGTTCACTTAACGCCGGACGTTTATGGATTATAAAAAAACTGAAGTAAACTTCTGAAAGACGTTTAATTTGGTATCGGAGTTTATCGTAAATAAATAATAAAGCATGTTTGTTTTATTGTTAAAGGATTGTTTGTGTCAATATCTGTTTGCTTTGGTTAATTGGAGTGAAATCAAACCTTAAAAATAAGAAAAGACATTTTGACAAACATGAAAAGCGGCTGCAATATAAGTATCTAAAGATTACTATATTAATTTTTTTTATACACTAGCTTTAGCACTTTTTCCAATCATCTTGAGACAAGAACAATCAAATTAACTTTGGTCTACATCAGCTGATGTATCTGCTTAGCGCCAAATTTTCCCATTTATGCTAAAAATACTCCATTGTCTATAGTTATGTAAGGAAAACATAACTTAAATTAGTTTGCATTATTTTTTAGACTTTCCCAAACGTCGACGTCTTTTCTATAATTCCAATATTATTCAGGGTGTCCCCAAAAAGAATGGTCATAAATTATTTATGACCACAGATTCTGGGGTCAAAAATATGTTGATTGAACCCCACTTACTTATAAACAGTAGTGCACACAAAAAAGTTACAGGGTGCTACAGTTAAAAATTTAAATATTTTTTTTAACATTACTCTAAAACGGTTTAACGTTAATGTATGAAAATACTAGGAAATACAGAGAGACACAACAGTTTAAGAATAGACATTCCATATTTTCTTAAATTATAGCCCTAAAAAAAGTTGGGGGGTGAAAGGGGTGTTGATCCCCTCTGAAAATCCATAATAAATCAAAATAATTGAATGCAACTGTTTCCAATTTATTGGGTATTCTCTACTAGTATTTCCTCTAAATTTTCATACATTAACGTTAAATTGTTTTAGGGTAATGTTAAAAAAATGTTTAAATTTTTAACTTTAGCACCCTGTAACTTTTTTCGGGTGCATTATTGTATGTAGGTAAGTGGGGGTCAATCAACATATTTTTGACCCCAGAATCTATGGTATAATTTATGACCATTCTTTTCGGGACACCCTGTATTATTTCTTATGCGGAAATACAATTTTAATTTAATATTTTTTCTTGTTTGTTTATATTTCTGTACGTCGAATAAACACAATAATTATCCTACAGTAAAAAAATTGTGTTTGCTTATATTAAATTTATAAATATTTACATTACTTAATCAAAATAGAGTGCTATTGGCAATTATTTTCCTGATTGTATTTAAATTTGTTGACAGCATAAAAATCGAAGACATTTATTTAATGTGAGTACCTAATTATATAAAAGGATTTTTTTACAAACTGCTAGAAAATTTTGGCACGTCTGTCAGGATTGTTTAAGGAAAAAGTGAAAACATGTATGGAAGTGATTTATTTCTTTACAGTAAGGAAAAGATTAACACCCGTATGCATAGTCGATCTCTGGCGAAGCTCCGAAGATTCGCCGATCGCCAAGCCAGAATTGCAATGCAGAGTCAACCGCTGTCTGTTTTGGTCATGCGCTGTTTAACCAAATTTGGCGACTTGCCGGAGAATCGTTGGAGATGGTCATTATTATCTCCGTCGAGTCTCCGAGGGTAGTTCGGTGTTTATTTAAAGTGCATTTTGTCCCAGAGCCGTTTTAACTGGACCATAGTTCTCTAAAAATTTTAGATAAAATTTATTCTGATCATATGATTTACGTGAATATAGTAATCTACTCCAAATAATATGGAAAGCCGGAACTAATCAAAAGCTCTATTTTTTATAACGCTAAGAAAATGCACAACAATCTACCCTTGGAAATAAAGTCCATTTCATCAATAACCGCATTTCGTATCGCTTTAAAATCATACTTGGTGGAGAGAGCTTTGTATGCAGTTGACGACTTTTTTACATAAATTATTTTGGACCATCTCACGCACTGGAAGGTTAATTTGTGATATTTATCTATTTTGTTGTTTGTTGTTTTTTTTTGTTGTTACTCTGACTAAATTAAAATTTTAAATTTTAATTTTTTTATATTACTTATTATTTATCAGTCTCATTGTATAATGTATACATAAAGTATACATTTATTTTATTTTATTTTTTATTATTTTTTTTTTAATTGACCTTTCGCAATGTTTTATATTGTGAAGTTTTATATGTTTGTATGTTTTATGTTTTATTTACTTGTAAATACTCTTGTATTACTGTTTTGTTCTGTGTGATTTGCTTTTTTTTTTTTTTTTAAACAGCTTTGTCCACAAATTTAAAAAATTTTTTCGACAATAAAGCTTATTCCATACTTGTAATTACAATATTATAAAGGAAAATATTCTCTTCCTGCAATGTGCAAGTTCAGCTGGTAATAAAGCCATTATCTACAATTCATTACTTTTTTGAACAAGTTTTTATTGTTTTCTTTCCATTTAAAATATTTTTGTGGATTTCTAAAACTATCACTTAGCATACATTTCAAGAACCATTAAAGTACAGGTCTCTGTGGTACCTGAAGACAAAATATCTTTGTTTTAACAAGTGTTATTACTTTGTTTTCACGCACTAGGTAATAATAATAATTACTAAAATTATACCTTTTAGAAAGTATGGGTATCAATACACTTAAAAATTAGATACCTGAATCTTTGGTTACCTGTCTTACTTGAAGGCAAAATTTCGGTATTTTTATATTTACATTAGTTTTTGGAACAATAAAGTCTGTTTCAGAAATAAATATGTAGAGCAATAACATCTTATTAGGTATGCAAAAGACCAAAGGATTACAGGGTGACCCACCAATAATTTATCCCATTTCCATGGTTTGATCACAGGTTTGATCAAGTACAGGTAGTATCACCTGTACTTGAGTCATTTTTGGTGACTCACCCTGTAGTCGTTTCGTCTTTTGCATGAGGCAAATGAGGTTTTATTGCTCCATATATTTCTGACACTGACTATAGTTTATATCTAAGGTGTATACATCTAATTAAACGTTTAGGGCCTTTTCCAAATTCCAATTTAATAGCTGTATAAAATAAAATGTTTTTAGAACTACGAAAGTTTATCTTACATATAAAATTAGCTCTATTGTTTGAAAGCGTACGCATCTGTTCTTTTGTTTTCGATTATAGGATGTTTGCCGAGGATCTCCACAAAAATGTCCTTCTCATGCCCTGAATATTTTGCAGCCCTTTTCCCAAAACACAACACAAATTAACAAATCTTCACTAATAAAACAAAGCACAACAAAACACGACGAGTACCTAAAAGATAATAACCTTCAAACCTTTTAAATTTTAAAAATCATGACAATACCAATAAAACTTCATAAACAAGCCCTTCGCGCACACTCAATACCTAGGCTGTTCGACGGCGTACCGCTGGCGAAGAGACACGAGGAAGATTGATTATGCATCGTAAAATTTGAAGTCGTCTCTCCGCCGGCGAATCTCCAGACTCCACGCCGTAATTTTGCCGGCGATTCGCCAGAGATCGACTATGCATACGGGTGATAGTGTTCCCAACTAGCACACTTCACTTATAATATTAAATTATAAGAGAAATATGGTTTATAAAAGTTGAATAATTGCTGCATTAAAAGCCTATAATTCGGTACTGTAAGAATATGATTAGAAAGTTTTATAAATGTTCTATTATTTTGCTCCAAGAAGGTTTTTAGCACCTTAATTATACAACAAAATTTCACCAAAATAAGATTTGCTCTATAGAATACTTCTTATTAGAGCTGTAAGTTCTCTTATAGAACCTTTATTGAGCAAATTACCTAAGTGTTATTAACTTTTCTGCCATCTACCGTAAGAGAGCAAGATTGCTCCCAAGAACGCTAGTTATAAGACGATTTTTGCTTCAGACTCTCTGTATAAAAGGATCTAACAATAAATTTACCACTTTCCATGTTACAAATTAATATAATTGAGATGTCATTATGGAAATGAACTTTTATACAGCGTGTCCACGGATGGGGTATCCTATAGATGAGAAATGTTTAAATATTAGTTTTAGTGAAAAATGTCATTCTTGATAAAAAGTTTTGCTTGGTCTGAAACCCCATAAAATATAATAAAATTCAAGTATTTCAAAATCCGTCTCATTTTATAGCCAGTTGTATGAACACCGTATGAATTTGTGTAATGAATTTGTGTAATGTAGTAATCTAGTGAGTGATGTTTACGTATCCCAAGTAACTGTCAACTTTTATAAACAATTTTTAAATTGTCATTCTTTAATAAATATTTGACAACAATGTTAACTATTCAAAAACTATAATCACTATTAAAAATAACAATACAGAATAATTATGTAAGAAGCAAAAGAAATCTATTCAATATATCCTCCCCCAACTTCAAAACATCTCTCAATTCTCTTTCTAAATTATTTGTAAGTATTTCGCAGCATTTCTGGGTTAGATATGACTGTTAAATAAGCAAGGAAAAATATTTTTCATTTTTAATAAAGGAAGGAAACTTTTTTGTATATTAAAAACCGTAGGTTAAATGTGTAAAGTGTATATTAAATTCAGTAACTGAGCGCTTTCGGCTTATAAGGCCATCATCAGAGTTACTTCGTTAAAAGATAAAACCTCTTCAGAAGAGACATTAAAACACATTAAAATCATATAAATTAGTTAAATTTTTTCATTTTTTCTTTGCATCTGTTAACCTGGCATTCTATCAATGATATTTAGTTCGAATTAAGTAGACTGTATTTTTTACCTTTGTTAATAAAGAACAACAAAAGTCAGTAAAATTAGATTCTACAGCTAATAGTGAAAAAATATACTTTATTTATGTATTTATTAGAAAGAAAAGATGTTTATTGAGGTATTGCTTCATATTATAATTATGCAGCTAGTTATTTGACTATTTGAGTATGAATTAATTAATTACGATAAAAATCAATAAATACTAATTTTATATAATCGAATACAGGCTTTTACAAAAATTGATATACAAGTTTTTATTTAATTTCTATTTTAAAATTGGTTTAATATTAGGAATGTTTCCTTCCTCACGTGAATGGATAACTATTATATTTATCCCAGTTTATGCAGTTTTTTTGACGGATTTGTATTTTTATAGCAATGGCAAAGAGGTTTATGATATTATATGCGGTGTAATTTTTTTAAGTCACAACTTAGTTTGTATGTGGCACATGCTTCGTAACAAAAAAATTTGGAAAAGCTTTAAAATATGTCTTTCAAAAATGGATTCAATAAAAACTGACAAAGTTAGTGTAAGAAGCGTAGTACTCAAATTGTTACTGTTCAGTTTTTCTGTAACTTCTATTATTTCTTTGTTGTTTCTAGAAACAAAAAATTCTTTGGTTGAATATGTTAATTTTATTCACACTACATTAGTTATTCTTCAAATGTTTACAACTTCATTTTGTGTTATTGAGATAACAACATTAATCAACAAAAAATTGATATTTTTGAACGAATCAATACGTCAAATATTCAAAGAAAACCGAATATACAACAAACCAGTGAAAAAATGTTTGCAAAACATTGTTATCACTTTCAGATGTGCATTTACTGCCACGTTACAATTTAATGACATATTTGGTCTACCAATGTTCATGTTTTTCATTGTCACTTTTTCGAAATGGATTTCTTTATAACTGGATAATTGGAAAAATCATTTCAGGTGATAAAATTGAAATCTACATACTTCAGGCGTCACCATACATAATAATATTCAGTTTAAGTACAATTAATAAAAAGTACCTATTTTATCCGCAATTTGGGATTTCCAAAATTAAAATATTTTATAGGCAAACTAAAAATCTCAAAAATTCCAGTATTTCTTTATTGTGTCATTTTATATTTGCTTACATTAGACACAGATTTACTGCAAAGATATACAGTAAGTTATTGTAAAAATCAGTACAGTATGGTTTTTCTAAGATTTTTTACTAATCTTAAGAGCATAGTTCAAAATGTTTGCTATCGACTTTCAAATCTGCAACTCTAAACCGAATAATTTTTTCAACGCATCCGTGATACACGTAGACGAAGGGTCGCATTCTGAAACGATTTAAATTTTTGCGAAATTTACTTCCCTACGGACTCGTGATTTTATCACATTTCAGTTTGTTTTCGTAGTTTTGCCAAAAAAAAAGTTTTCGTCGAAACTACAAATTTATCGATAAAATTTTGAGGACTCGTGGTATTTATTACCTTTGACTATTATTTACTTTGGAACTAAAAGCATAAGTGTATATTTGGTTGCATATTATAGCGTATGGTACTATTATAAGACAAGAAACAAATTCACATACGAGTATAGTTCAAAAACAACTTATGCAAATCCCCTACCTAGCAGGGACTAACCGCATTTTGACATCATTTGAACATAGAAGATATTTATACAAAGTATGTGCATAAAGAAACTTTTGTGTACGCGTTTTATATAATAAAAACAATATAAAAAACTAATAAAATAATAAACCAAATAAAACAAACCATCACAAATTGACGTTCTCAACGTGGGACTTGATAAATTAAGAGCCTTAATTAAATAATTATTAATTAAATAAAAACCATTAAACAATTCACCGCAATATATTAGAAAGAAAAGATGTTTATTGGGTTATTGAGTTATTGCTTCATATTATAATTATGCAGCTAGTTATTTGACTGTTTGAGCATGAATTAATTAATAACGATGAAAATCAATAAATACTAATTTTATATAAGTAATAGAATACAAGCTTTTAAGAAAATTGATGCTACACGTATAAAAATAGAAATCATTTAGTGGTCATACAGTAAGCTTAAAACATGTTTAAAGGTTCAAAAATTACTGTAAGCGATAAGTTTTTATTTAATTTATATTTAAAAATTGGTTCAATATTAGGAATGTTTCCTTCCTCACGAGAATGGATAACTATAATATTTGTACCATTTTATGCAGTGTTTTTGACCAATTTTTATTTTTATTGCCAAGACAAAAAGGTTTATGATATTATAATCAATGTAATTCTTTTAAGTCACAATTTCGTTTGTATGTGGCACATGCTTTGTAACAAAAAAAATTGGAAAATCTTTAAAATATGTCTTTCAAAAATGGATTCAATAAAAACTGACAAAGTTAGTGTAAGAAGCGTAGTAGTCAAATTGTTACTGGTCGGTTTTTCTATAACGTATATTATTTCTTTATTGTTTCTACAAATAAAAAGTTCTGTGGTTGAATATATTAATTTTATTCATGCTATGTTAGTTATTCTTCAAATGTTTACAACTTCATTATGCGTTATTGAGATAACAACATTAATCAGCAGAAAATTGATATTTTTGAACGAATCAATACGTCAAATATTCAAAGAAAACCAAATATACAACAAACCAGTGGAAAAATGTTTGCAAAACATTGTTATCACTTTCAGATGTGCATATACTGCCACGGTACAATTTAATGACATATTTGGTCTACCAATATTCATGTTTTTCAGTGTCACTTTTTCGGAATGGATTTCTTTAAATAACTGGTTAATTGGAAATATCATTTCAGGTGATAAAATTGAAATCTACATACTTCAGGTGTCACCATACCTAATAATATTCAGTGTAAGTACAATTAATAAAAAGTATCTATTTTATCTGCAATTTGGGATTTCCAAAATTAAAATATTTTATAGGCAAACTAAAAATCTCAAAAATTCCAGTATTTCTTTAATGTTTCATTTTATATTTGCTTACATTAGACACAATTTATGTTTAATGAATTCGAATATGATTTTTTAAAAATTAATTTATTAACTATTTGACAAAATTTTATATCTTCGACAATAATCTTCTTAAACTTTATAATTATTAATCATAATCAAGAACCAAAAATTTAAAGACCAACAATCAAAGACCAAAAATCAAAGATTAAATATCAAAGATATTCTACAATGCAAAATATTATAATTCATAACAAAACAAGCAAAAACGTTATTGCGTTTTAACTTAAAATATATCTTATTCTTCTAAGACTGTAACTCACAGATTTACTGCAAAGATATACATTAAGTTGTTGTAAAAATCAGCACAGTATGGTTACAAGGTTTTTTACTAATCTTCAGATTTTTGCTATCGACTTCCAAATCTGCAGCTCTAAACTGAATAATGTTTCCAACGCGTCCGTGATACACCTAGACGAAGGGTCGCAATTTGAAACGATTTGAATTTTTGCGAAATTTATTGGATATTTTTGCTTACAAGTTCTTTTTTTTAACTTTAATTAACAATAGTATACAGGGATACAAAGTATCAAAGCTAAAAATATTGCTACACTGTAGATTTTTATTATTGATAGTACGGTATCCGCCAAAATAAACAGTACCGAAACAGAGAGTGCTATGGAGTTGTTTATGTAATATGGATTTGTCATATCTGACTTAATTGTCATTAGTTGATATATTAATAGTAAGCTGCAGTTACATTTGATTTAAAAATGGTTCTAACAACGGAAGAAAAAGTGTTTTTGGTATAGAGCATTATTTTCGTTCATATACGGAAAAGGTCGTAATGATGGTCCAAGCTTAGAACAGGTGTCAATAAAATATCAACAAAAATTTAATAAAGCAGCTCCTAGTAGATAAAAGTGTGATGTTAGCTGTTGTTGAAAAATTTCCTCGCGCTGGTAGTGTATTGTGTCAACTTAAAGGTTCTTCAGGTCGTCGAAAAACAGTATGCACTAACGAAAATGAAGGATGTGTCTTTAACCAAGTTGTGCAATCACCTCAAAGAAGTCTTGTAAGAACTGCATGTAAACTCGATCAACATTAGTGAAACGTCTTTACGTCGCATGTTCAAATCAATTGGTGGTTATCCATACCGTATTCAGGTTGGACAACGACTAAATGCTGCGGACAAACATGCAAGAGAAATTTACTGTGGTCGCATGTTGAGTTTAATTTACGAATATCCCGAATTTTTGAAAAACATATGGTTTTCAGACGAGAGTCAAGTTCATCTTAGCGGCTATATTAATCGACAAACAACCAGATTTCTTGGATTTGAACGTCGTGATGTCATTGTAGAGAAACCACTCCACAGTCTTCGAGTTACCGTTTGGTGCGCGGTATCTGGTAATGGAATGATTGGTCCTTATTTCGTTGAAGATGATAATCAGAATCCACTTGCTGTCAACCAAGAACGTTATAGAGAGAAAATTATTATACCTTTTGTGAGAGATCTAAATAACTTTTGCCGTGCACGAAATCTACAGTTTCGCACACAATGTTCCAACAAGATGGTGCAACGAGCCATACAGCTGTGCGTACAGCTGTGTGGGGAACAGACTTCGAATATCCTTCTCATTCACCTGATCTGACGCCACCTGACGCATACATTTGGGGCATAATGAAGGAAAAAATATTTCATTAGGAAAATCCGCCGGCGAATATTGCCGAACTACGGGAAAGAATACAAAATATTTTTCGGTAGTTCCATCAATCACTTTTTATAAAAATGTTTATTGACTTACAAAATCGATATGAAGCTTGTTTGCGTCGAAATGGTGAACATTTTGAACACTTACATTACAGAAATTAGAAATTTATTTTTATTTTTATTTTCGGTACTGTTTATTTTGGCGGATACTGTTTTTATATTTTTAATACTTCTAGTTTTGTTTTTAGGTTTTATCACTTACGATGATGCTGTACTGTGACAGAATAGAAGCAAGCAGTAAAGACTTGGTAAAACAATGTTATTTACTACAACCCGAAGTTACCGATCCATTATTGATGAGGCAACTAATTATTCTGACAAACCTTTTCAAGCATTTGAGACCAACGGTACAGGTATCCGGGTACTTTAGAGTCAACAAGCGCATGGTACCTGTTGTATTATCTACTTTAGCTACATACTTGATCATCATAATCCAGTTTAATAAATCAGCTACCGGGTAAATAAATAATCAATAGGGTCAATAAATAAATATAATTAGCATGAATATAATTTTCTTTAATGTTCTCAATTAAAATATTGTAATCATAGAAAAACTTTAATGCACTAATAAAACGTATGATAGAGAAACCATTTTTTCTTATTTTTTGTTAACCATATCTCCTCTTTCATATCAAAATCCAATGTTAATTAAACAAAAACAAAAAGATCTTTACCTGTAGGTAAAAAGATGGCTGATAAAATTAGCAAAAACCCAAACTATATTGAAAAAAAAAATTGTAATCACTCCATTTTCATGTATCCAACAAATGAAATTGAAGTCAAAAATATCATAATGCAGCTAAAAAACAAAAAAGCACCAGGTTATGATGGTTTAAGGGCAGAAAGTCTAAAGGCCATTAAAAATGAAATCGCAAAGCCACTTACACATTTGATTAATAAATCACTACAAAATGGGCATTTTCCAACTGCTTTTAAACTTACAATCATAACTCCAATTTACAAGAATGGAGAAAAAACTGAGGCTGTTAATTACAGACCAGTGTCACTTATTAGCAATCTAGCTAAAATATATGAAAAAGTAATTCAAATAAGATTAAATAAATTTCTGGAAAAACATAAATTGCTGTCTACCTCTCAGTACGGTTTTAGGCAAAGTAGATCAACACAGGATGCAATTAAATCTTTAACAGAAAAAATCTACAGTGCTATAGATAAACTCAGTCCCTCAATAGGCATTTTTCTAGATCTAGCCAAAGCATTTGACACTGTAGATCATGGAATCCTGTTAAACACACTAGAAGATATTGGTGTTAGGGGTATTGCACACGACCTCTTTAGACAATCCTTCGTCAAAGTTATGATTGTCCAAGTAATACTCTCTACCTCCAGAGTGAAATATTTGATATCAGACAACTATTTTATACAAATATCTGTATCATCCAACATGCTAACAAACACGAACTAAAAAATTTATGTCACAAATACGACACGCGACATAAAACGGAATTTACTATTCCCCATATGCAAAAAAGCATTGGTCAAAAAAGTTATGCATATTTGGGTCCTAAAATTTACAACTCACTTCCACTCGACATTAGGAATGAATCCAGGAAGTCTTTATACAGCAAAAAAGTAAAGCAGTTTGTATTTAGTATGTCCAGGAATTTTGTAAGGGAACTGATTCAGTGATCCAATTATTGTTATTGTTATGTATTAGTAAATAAAAAAAAATTCAAACTATGTAGGTATGTATATGTATGTGTATGTATGTATATGATTTGATTTAGCATTAAGGTAGTTTTATACAAATTGTAGTATGTATGTAGTAACAATTATATTTCTTGTATTTTTGCATTCTACCACACACAAGTATCTTCGTGGTTAACCCGTTTATTTGTACTGTGTTTTTTTTTCACAAAAATTTGTATTTACATGTAATTTATACAAATAAACATCATTATTATTATTATTATTATTATAAATTCTATCAAAACACCTCACTGTGCCGCAGAAAGGTAACACTATATATAAAATGTCTACAAAAGGCAATACATAAGGTACTATTTATGTTACGTGAATAGCAAACGGCTTTATTGTTTTCAAAATATGCCCCTTGAGGATCATTACACTTTTGCATTAGTTCAAACCATTTGAGATACCTCCAAAACATGGTTGTTAACGCTTCAACGGCGTTCGTAATTCGTTTATGTTTTGACTGTCCAAAAATTCACCTCTGTGTAAATCTTGTAAATTTTTCTAAATCCAAAAAATAGTCGTAGACCCTCTTACGTTCCTCAAGCAACCAATGGCCACATAACCTTTTAGGCCAATCGTATCGAGACTATTTGAGCGATTGATATATTATGGGGTATCCAAAGGCATCAGGTCTCAGTTAAAAAGCTTTATTTATTTATTATTTTATTTGTTCTTAGTAAGATGAACTTTCCCATAGCAAGAAGTGAGAAGACTCTTCAACCTTCCCGGGATGTGAACCTATCACGGAGCAAGGGCAAATCTGTTGGGGGACACTCCGTAGGGGGTCCCCCAACATCCAGAGGTAGCTGGGTCCTTGCCAACAAAATCTTGAACAGAACCAGATTTGCATGGGCGATAAAATCCTTTCACCCATACAAAGCTGTGGGACTAGATGGACTGTTGCAACAGGGCAGGAAAATCATCGAGGGACCAATGTGTCGACAACTCAGGGCCAGCTTGCCACTGAGCTATATCCCAGCGAACTGGAGGCCTGGAAGAGTAGTCTTCAAACCGAAGCCTGGCAAGGCCACGTAAGCTGAGACGTGCTCTTTCAGATCTATCAACCTGACCTCCTTTTTTCTTAAAACTTTAGAAAAACTGGTGGACAGATACTTACGGTGCTTTGAGGTGTAAAACCTCTGCATCGAAACCAGTTTGCGTATCAGAGTGAGGTGCCCTGCGAAGTCACGGTACACAAGCTGTTCCTGAAAGCGGAGCAGGCACTCTTAAATAAATAGATAGCCCTAGGTACGCTTCTGGAGCATCTGGATATTGAAGGGCCATGCAGAACCGTGGCATTGAACAGGACATTGTAAGATGGACTGGTAATATGCTACGAGAAAGAACAATAATAGGTACGTTCTTTGGGGAGACGCGGATGGTCTCAGCTACTAAAACGTGTACGCAGGAAGGGGTGCTATCTCCTCTTCTGTGGAACTTGGTGGTTGAAGAGCTCCTGTATAGACTCAATGACGAGAGTATCTTATGCCACTGTGTCCGAGAGAATGCAGCTGGCACTGAGGATTACCGAAAAATGGTGCAGACAATAGTGATTGTCAGCTAATCCGGCAAAAACCTCCGTGATAGCGTTCACCCACAGAAGGAACCTTGACTTGGGAGAACTTCGTATGTGGGGCCAATCGCTAAAGTTTAAAGGGGAAGTCAAATATCTAGAGGTAATTTTAGACAGCAAACTAACCTTTTCCAACCACATTAGAAACTCAACAGATAAAGGCCTAAGAGCTCTCTGTGGGCAATACGTGGGGGCTTAAACCTAGTATGGTCCACTGGCTTTATACTAGGGTAGTGGTACCCATCGTAACCTACTGCTCTGGACTACCTCCACTACATATTCTTGTGGAAAGGGAAGCACTGGCAGCTGCTTACGGGCTGAAAATAAACAACGAATGAGGCAGAGCGATCCCTAGGTACCATTACACAATCTCGAAAGAGGTTGAACACAATCGAAACCATATACGGTTCATATTCTGGATAGGGACGAGGCTCGCACCAAGATTAGAAAATAACATGAATCCGTCTGCCACAAGGTTATCCTTGAATGGATACCAGGACACACAGGGATCCTTGGAAATTAAGAAACTGACCTCCTAGCCAAGGAAGCTTTAGAAAGAACCCTGATCGGACCTCTCCCCACATGGGGTCTCATACCGACATGTAAAGGGAATAATAGAGGAACAGTTAAGGAAACTACATAAGAAACTCTGGAAGGAACTGCCTGGACTCAGGCAATCCAGGAAGAAAACTACAGAACTACTCAGTCTAAGTAAAACCCAACTAAGAAAGGCAGTGGGACTCTGCTTATAGGACACTGCCATCTCCGAAAACACATGAACATAATGGGACTTGTCGAGGACCCGTTATGGAAAAAATGTGGTGAGGAAGATAAAACTCCTCTTCACGTAATATGTCACTCAGCCTTAAGTGGCTTAGACAGAGACACTTTGGCATTCAGTTTCCTGAGCAAGTGGAAATAGTGAAAGAGAATATCAGGGACATTCTAGAATACAAGAAGGAAGCGAACCTGGTATGATCACTTCAGGGGGAGTACAATGAGCCTAGAGCTTCAATACATGCACGAAACGCACCTCAGAAAAATAGAATAAAAGAGTGGTTAAAATACATTTCTAAAATTTCTAATAATGCAGTGTATGTATCGTCAAATTATTTCTTTTTCAGTCAATATACATAAGTAATGCATGTATTGTCAGAAAATGCGGTTTTATAAAGATAATTCAAATATACTTCTTACCAAACCCTTCTTTCAGTTCGTCATAGTTTATTCATTTCTTTCTAACACATTTTGTTGCAGCCGACAGGAAAAACGGTAGTTCCGTGACTATTTCTCAAACAATATCAATCTAGCCAATCAATCATGTAAATTAAAATATTTTGTCGCAGAATACTGTAATGCAAATGCCCCTTTACAGTGTCAAACACTGAAGTGTCACAATTGTCGTTCAGGGCTGCTATTTTGGTAGCTATGCGAAACCGATCCGTGTGCGGAAAATCACAGCTTTCGATTGATATAACATAAACTGGATTTTGGAACAATCGAAAGTCGGTCGTCCACGAATATTGTTAAACGAATTACATCGCATGGGTTAAGTCAAACGAATTGTTGAATTCGCATTCGAATTGATAATTTGTTGACATTATAATAGTTCAATAGTGTGTGTTTTGTGACATTTTTCCGTTGTATTTACTGTGCTGTAGTCGTAGTCGTTTATTGTTTATTATTACTTTATTACTTATTTATTTGGTTTTGTGTCTCTGGTTATCCTAATTATTATATTGGTGTGAAATATCGTTTGACAATAATGTTTAATAATTTTAATTTGGCTGCAATAGGTGCCAGACCACTTAGAAGGAGGCTTCCTCAAACTCAAAATCCTTTGGATGATTTAAGCGATATTAGTTTTGTAAAACAATATCGTCTTACTAAAGAATTAACAGAAAATCTAATAGATATGGTAACACCCTATATTGTAGAACCGCTAAGAAGGGATATGGAATGAGTATTGCAAGAAAGGTTCATTTATTAAAACTAATACTTATACATTAGAATTTATTTTTATTTTTTTGCAAGTGCGGATATTGGCAGAAACTTACACCATTGTGTAATACCACAACCAAAAAATAAAGAAATATTTTTTAATAAATATAATTACTTAGTCCTATTCCGAGTTAAATGAAAATAAATATAATAAAACTTGAAAAATAAGGATTTTAAACACAATTCTTATTCTTTCTTTAGTCTAATGGGCCTCCATCTTCGTAGTTTAAGAAACAAAATATTTATTTTTAGTTGTGGCAAAACTGTTACATTGCTGTGTTGCCACTTTTGTATTCGAATTGCAATTGAACGAATCGAAACTGTACTCGCATGCAGTTTGAAAATACGCAATTTGAAAGTTAATCGAAAACCTTCCGCATTCCAATGCTCGCATGCGAATTTATTCGCATGAATACCAAAATAGCAGCCCAGGTCAGTATTTTACGTTATGTTATGTGTTAAACACGCTATAAAGTGAAAAAATTAATATTATATTCAATATATTCAAGCAATCTAAAATAGTTTATATAGTGTAAAAGTATCAACTTTTTGGTAATTATTTGATAACTTTTCCATTTTTAAGAATCTCATAAATACTAATGTTTTGTTTTCCTGACAACTGTCAGATTTGCATAGAATTACATGCAATAATACTAAACACATAGATAAGAGATATATATATATATATACTGAGATAGATCGGAAACTGCCATTATAACCTCGACACCAAAACGATATTCGCGGCACCTCGCGTCTGGAACCAAGAACTATAAGATAAAGCGGGAAACTTGAATTGAATCCCCATTTTTATCTCTAATTAATCACAAATTGTAACAAATACTTCTTATACACTATAAATTGCTGTAAAGAGTAACCGAACTTGACATACTATAAACACAAAATGGCAATGAAATTCACAAAACACGAAAATTCTTTGACAGATGCGACATATGAAAGCACACCAGCGTTTTTTGCGGTTGGAACCTCAACTAATAACAATGAACTTATATTTACATATAAGATTCCTAGCCATGACTAAACATTCCCAAAATAGTGTATGACGCCACAAACTATGAACTGAAAGAAGGGTTTGGTAAGAAGTATAACAGATTATTTTACTTTGAAAACAATTATTTACAGAAATGAACATACTGTTTAATTTTTAGTTGTGTGAGATTTATTTCCTTATTCTTCATTATTTCTTAAATATTTATGACGTAGAAGAAAGTAGCAGAATATTGGTTATACTTACAATTAGTATATTATTAAAAAGCAAAATTAATAAATTACGATATTAATCAATAAATACTAATTTTTAATAATCGAATATAAGCTTTTAAGAAAATTAAAGCTATAGCTACAAAAATATAAATCATTAGTGCTTTCACAGTAAAGCTTACAACATGTTTAAAAGTTCAAAAATTACTGTAAGCGATAAGTTTTTATTTAATTTATATTTTAAAATTGGTTCAATATTAGGAATGTTTCCTTGTACACGTGAATGGATAACTATAATATTTATTCCACTTTATGGATTATTTTTCGCATGTTTTTATTTTTCTTGTTATCACAGAAATATTTTTGATAATACAGGAAGTGCACTTTTTTTAAGTCACAATTTTATTTGCCTTTGGCAAATGATTGGTAACAGAAAAAATTGGAAAAACTTAAAAATATGCTTCTTAAAAATGGATTTAGAAAAATGTGAAAAAATTGGTGTAAGCAGCGTAGTCTTAAAATTGATACTTATTATGAGTCTATGTGGAATGGTTTTCATTATTTTTAGTTATTATAATATATACATTATAATCAATACTACTATTGTTGATTACGGAATGGTTTTTCAATTTACATTTACTATGTTTCAAATGTTTACCACAGTGTTTAGTATTATTGAGATATCAACGATACTAACTAAAAAAGTGAATTTTTTGAACGCATCAATACGTCAACTTTTCAAAAAACACCAAATATTCAACAAGCAAACAGAAAAAACGTTGCAAAATATTGTAATCAGTTTCAGAAATGTACATACTGCTACGTTGCATTTTAATGATATATTTGGTATACCGATGTGCATGTTTTTCATTCTTACTTTTTCGGAATGGATTACTGTGAGCAGTTGGTTAGTTGCAGCTATCATTACAGGTGATGCAATGAAAGATTATCTCACCTTGTCGCTTCTATACATAATTATACTTTTGGTAAGTCCAATTTATCAGAATTAAGTAAACTGCAATAAAATTTACAATTCCCAAACAAACATGTATTAAATGTAACATATTTGAGAAAATAACAGAAAGATTTAAAAAAACTTGATAATTTGAATAATATTGTAAGTTTAATCTACATTATAATTTTAAATAATTTTTCACAATGTGTCATCAAATTCCAATAGCACCTTTTATTATTAATGTAAAAGTGATTCTAAAATATTAGTAAACAATTGTTTAGAGTAACTGATTTATCATTATTATTTTGCTACTCAGCAAAAACTATAGGTAATAATTATATAATATACAGGGTGTCCCATAACTAATGGACAATATAAGAACTGTAGAAAGGGGTGATAAAAATAAGTCGTTTGATACAAACATGCACCAGTAAAATGTTAATAGTAAGCGAGATATGGGGTGTTAAAGTTGACAAAATATTTTTGAAAATTCGTAATATTTAGAAAAAACCTTAATGTATTGGTCTCAAAATTGGTACACTATGGTTTTTAATGGTAATAAGCATAATATTGCATTAATTTTTAATAATCAGCGGTATTTTTTTTACCCCCTGTATAATGTGCATTTTGTTACAAAATAATAAAAACTGCATCATTTTGAAACAAAAAAGGTATACTTGTTCAATTCCCATATTTTAAGTCGTTTTCAAGATATTGCTATTTTAATACTGCTTGCCACGCCGGCATTTAAAAATTATTACCTAAATAAAACATTGGTTGTTCAAAGAATACAATTTTAGAAAAAAAACAATAATTACATTTATTTCATTAAATGTTGAAAGTGACCACCGTTTACTTGAATATATTTTCGTAAAATTTTTTGTAAATGTTGTCTTACTTTAAAAAACAATGCGTTGCCTTTTTTTAAAGTATTTGCGGCTTCATGAATTTTTGCTAATAGTTCGTTTTGGTTGTGAATTTCACTATTGTAGACTAACGATTTTAGATATTCCCATACATAAAAGTCCAAAGGATTAAATTCTGGGGAACGAGGCGGCCAAGGAAACTCACTGCCCCGTCCAATCCAATGATGCGGAAAATTGTTATTTAAATGCTGCAAACTGTTGCTCAAAATTTGTCTGTTTAAGACGGCGTTTTCCATCGCCTCATGATTCAAATTTGAAACAACCAATATATTTTCGTCACCCACACTTTTTAAAAATTATTTACAGCTCCTTACTATACACTGCCACCGTTTCACATTTCCCGCCAATAATTTATGGAAATTAAATTTATAGGAATTCACCACCAACATAGGTTTTCCTTTTTCATTAATAATTTGGCTTACGCCCATTTTATATCTTTCTCAACCAAGTGTAAAGAAAAAATGATTTTGATTATTCCGTACATTTTCTTATATTTATATACTACACCCTTTTAACGTAGGGGGATTAAAAACTGACCGAGGGGCCGAAATAGGTTGCGGCCAATTATTCCCAAGAGGACGGTATAGTAAAAAATAATAAAAAACTCTTCGTTTTAACAAAACTTCCACTATCCTCTCAATTAAATGGAAATCTTACTGGCCAACACTAATCAAGAGAGATTCTCCTCAAAAATGTGGTTGAGCTTTATGACTTTCCTCTGCTCTATTTAAAGATACAGATTTGGTTCACAGACGTATCATAGCTAAAAATATTGCTACACTGTAGTTTTTTTTATTGACTGTATTTGTATTTTTAGTACTTCTAGTTTTGTTTTTAGATTTTATCATTCACAATGACGGTGTACTGTGACAAGATAGAAGCAAGCGGTGAGGACTTGGTAAAACAATGTTATTTACTACAACCTGAAGTTACTGATCCATTATTAATGAGACAACTAATTATTCTGACTAACTTCATCAAGTATTTGAGACTAAAGAGCCAGGTACACAGATACTTTAGAGTTAACAAGCGCATCGTACCTGTTTTAATATCCACTTTAGCTACATACTTGATCATCGTCATCCAGTTTAAAAAAAACAACCTGGACTCGATCGGGTCGATAAACAAACACAACTAGTATTAACATAATATACATCCCACAAAAATTATCGCATCAGTAGTATTTTAGGATATTTTTAATGTTTAATTTTAGTTTTTGGGATAGTCTGTATATATGCCAACTTAAAAGGTATTTGTGGTTTCTTATCATGGACAAAAACCGATCGGAATTTCTTACATACTTTTCTTTAAGATAATTGCTCGAGAGTCGATTATTTCTGTCCTAGTATGCATTGAGATCAAACGTCGTTAAGCGAAGAGTGTTACTGCGAAAATTTAAATTTATTTTGTTAATATGTGCTTGAACGTTTAACAAGGCATGTGACTAATGAAGAAGCCGCTAGGATAATTGCGTACATAGAATATAGTCGCAGTCAAAGATACGTTGCTGGCGTTATGGGTGTTCAACAAAGCATCATATCCAGAGTCGTTAATCGCTACGAAGAAACCGGACAGCTATCCAGAAGACTTTAGACGATCTTCAAAATGTTCTTTGTGACTTATGGGAAAACATGCCACAACATTACATACAGAACCTGTTCAGAAGCCTTTATGTGATTAATGTTTAAATCAAAACATTGTGATCATAGATTATTTTTCTTGTACAAATAAAACTATACAGGGTGTTTCATTAAGAATTATCCATATAGTAACTGGTGAAACCTTAGCACTAAATATGAAGATTTAAGCCAAAACACTTAAGTAAAATATTCCTCCTAACCGAGATATAGGGTGTTTTATTTTAACTATTCTAAATGATTGTATCCCATATTTTTGACACCTTCAAATATTTTCTGTTCATACTTGACAAAGAGTTTATACATATTAGGTTACTTTAAACAGTGGCAAAAGATATTTTTTCTCGATTACCAGAGGCGTGCGGTAGGGATGGATACTTTCTTTTATCCCCCTACAATTTACGCCACCGTCGTAATAATTGTTTCTGCATGTTTTTTTGATTCTCGTCACTTTCTACGTAAATATTATCCTTTTGTCTCAATACGATAGAGTGAGTAGTTTTAGAGTTATTTGCATTTAAAGGTAATGTTTAAAATATCCATTTTATTCCAATAATTCCTTAATAATTTAATCAACCCAACATATTTCTAAAGGTTAGGAGAAATTTTTCCAAAAGGATTAATAAATGTATTGAAGTCAATGGAGGCTACTTCGAAAATTTACTATAATGTTAACTAACTAGTTCAGTACGTTTATTTTATGTAATCATTATGTATTTCGTAATGAAAATCATAGTTCTATTTTGTATAAATTTAAAACTGAAATTTTGATAAATATTAATATGAAAAAATCATTTGAAACAAATAAATTTTATTTATTCAGTGAAATAGTTATTGACTCATGTGAATTTACGATTAGAATTAACAAATTTTGTTGTCAAGGTGGTTAGATTATTAAGGAATCTCATGTTAAATAAGCAATAAAACAAAAATGGATATTTTAAACATTACCTTTAAATGCAAATAACTCGAAAACTACTCACTCTATCGTATTGAGACAAGAGGATGATATTTACGTAGAAAGTGACATGCAGAAACAATTATTACGACAGTGGTGTAAATTGTAGGGGGATTAAAGAAAGTATCCATCCCTACCGCACGCCTCTGGTAATCGAGAAAAAATATAATTTACCACTGTTTAAAGTAACCTAATATATGTAACCTTTTTGCCAAGTATGAACAAAAAATATTGGAAGGTGTCAAAAATATGGGATACAATCATTTAGAATAGTTAAAATAAAACACCCTATATCTCGGTTAGGAGGAATGTTTTATTTGAGTGTTCTGGCCTAAATCTTCATATTTAGTGCTGAGGTTTCTCCAGTTACTATATGGATAATTCTTAATGAAACACCCTGTATAATAAAAAATTTTTTTACTTATTTTTGGTTAATCAAATCTCCTCTACTAAATCAAAATATTTTTTATTGTTTGTATAGTTAATTTAAAACAAACACATATAAATTTAGAAATAGGTACAAAATTTATTTAAATATTGTGCTGTACCTCAGAAAATTCACATCATCACGAAAATGTGATGGCAAACTATAAAAAATAACAGTAGTGCCAAACTGTTTTACAATGGGGTGAATATTTTTTTTGAGTTAAATCTTCATATTTTGCTTTAAAACTTCTCCAGTTTCTATATGGACAATTCTTAATGAAACGTCCTGTGAATGTTCTGTCATTCTTTTTCATCTCTTCCATATTATTTTTTTAGATAACTTATGGAGTGTATTTTTGAGGTGTACAGATACCAACTACTCTGTTTTATTGAGCTTTTGTACGACTTGTCTATCATGAATATGCGATCTTGTGGACCTAAGTGTAATAACTGTAAAAAAATTTCAAAAACATAAATTTTTCCTATAAAATTAAATTTACAATACTGTAGTTAAAATCAGAATTGTCAATTAAATAAAATAACATAAATGCTATTTATTATTAGATACATTCGAATAAACTTCTGTATAATACTCTTCTTGGGCACCAAATATTATAAAATTTTATCATCATCTAGATATTAAGGAGTTAATATTATAATTTGTAGTCTATTAAAGCCCTATGTTAAAAGATGTCTTAATTACGTAAATGTGAACATAATTAATAAAATAAAAGTGAATAATTTTGTAATTTTAAAACATTACCTAAATTAAAAGTAAATAAGTGAATAGTAAAGAAAAATATTTATTGCATTACTCATACTGTCAATATGCCAAGTAAACAATTTATTATTATTCTAATAACTAACAATATTAATCAATAAATATTAATTGTGTACAAACAAAAGTTAGCTTTCATTTAAATTAATACTTTACCGGCAAGAAAAGTCAATTATTGTTTAGAAACATGTTTGGAAATACAAATCTAATTAAGTTTTTTGTTACATATATTTTTAAAAAATAGTTCAGTTCAGAATTATTTCATTCTTTTATTCCACTGTATATAACTCAAAACAACAAATAAAGATGGAATTGAAATCTAGTCATTTAGTCCAATTATGTTGGGAGAATCAGGTTAGAAATGCAAATGAATTTTTTATATTATCGGGACAATACACCTATCTCTTTATTGAATACTCATGAGCAAATATTTTTGAATTTTCCCCTTCCACTGCTAAAATATGACTACTTCTTGTCATAGAACACAACGTATTGCTACCCAGGAATACCACAATTTAAATGAAAAAAACCCTTTTAGCTGTCAAAAGCTAGCTTCTATTAGCCGTATAGTCGCGGCAGCCCAGGCCATAAACCACAAAGGAGAAGTTCTAATTTTTATTTCGTTCGTGTACGCCGCTTGCTAGTTGTTATTGTGTTTTTCTTGTCTTTGTGTATTTAATATTAACGACTTGTATGTGTACCTAGACTTCTCTTTGGATTTACTTTATTTTGAATTACTGATCACTTTTGCATGTCATACCAACACAATTTTATAAGGGGCACGAACATTTAGGGGGAACTACGAGAGTGGTAGTTGGTTCGCGCATGAGTATTCAATTTGTGCCATTAACGAGATGGGTCTATATTTGTTGAAGATTACTATAAAGTCGTTAAATAGGTAAGTTCAAAATAATATTTCCACTCTTGACAAAGAAGAGCAGTGTCTTGAATTTTCATCAAAAACTTACCTCTAACGATAAAAAAAATTATATCCTAACATTTCATGTCCTGATAACTGTTCAAAACAGTTTTTTGTTTCGATTTCCGTTGAGATTGACTGACAGGGAGTAATTTTTAGGTGACAGTGTGACAGAGAGTGCCTTCGAATTTGCCGGTTACTAAAATGACAAAGTCGTCTGCATGGGCTACTGTGGATACTCGCCTTCTATGTCTATGAATACCCCCAAGGTGGACTCTTTTGTGTCTTTTTTTACGTGTCACCTTAAAGTGACTAAGATGAAGTTGGTGCGTTACAATCACTTCGCTTCTGATGTGCGTCTCGCATAGTTTCTCCATAATTTTCAAAGTAGTCCGTTCTACCAGATTTAGGTAGAAATACTACTCTAGATTATCTCCAATCCTGATGCTTTAAAGGAGCAGGAGCGTGTATGGAGGGTGGAATGAGGAAACAGAAGAGTTGTGGAAGGAGTGCAAGAAAGAACGAATAAGGATGTAAAGGATTAAAGGTAAATGTAAGGGTAAGAAGCTTGAGCGGAAGGTCGAAAGGTCGAAAAGAAGTAAGTGGGGGAATTGGATAATAATCTATGGGGTAAGACATAAGAGGTAGCAGTGAAAAGAAGGAGGGAAACTAGGAATATTGTGCTAGAGGAGAAATAAATTATTAAAAAACGATTTGCAGTGGGACAAGTAGTAGCGGCTAATATAATTCGGGTAGAGCAGGATTTCAGTAGAAGAGATTACTTGCTTGTCCTCATCAGTGACTCGCTCGATGAGATATCTCATTATTCAAAAGATTAAAGAGTTTGAACTGTTGTATAATTCATTTTATTACAGGCAACTAAGGTGAAAGTAAAAAATAAGTAAAATTGGTGCTATTAAAAGAAAAATTGTGTATCTCATAAACTAACCTACAAGTATTAAAAATTTTTGAAATGAGCTCTAAGAGGAGTATCCAAATTTTACATAAAAAATATGAGAAGTAATTTAAAAAAAAGGGGATGCTGCTAGGGGTGAGGGGGTGGCTTTTCCAATAAGTTTAAATAAGCCATAATGCTTAAAGGTGGAAAATTCTGGAAAAGCTGTGTATACTTAATTCTGTTATATTCTTTAAATGCACAAATATTTCAATATACGTACTTTAGAACATTTCATGATACTATTATCTTATGAACATTTCGGAAGCCTAAAATGTATACTTAAAGATCTTTATAATTTATTTATTGTTTTATATGTAAAAACTGTAATCCATCAATCTTTTGAATATTTTACTAAATATGAAATAATCCATCTTTAAAATATTCAAATACTTAAATCCTAGACTTTGCTTTTTTATTGAAAAACAAATGATTTCTTTAAAATAACAATAAATGAAAAATATAGCTTTTTTTCGTTCTTATAGAGTAGGTACCTACGCAAAGGACTGAAATCGTTCGACACAAAAATAATTTATAGTGGATACAAAAACATATGGTTGTACTAAAATAAAGATCGCAGCAATGGAAGTGTTGATGCCTGGCTAATATTTTACAAACACTTCCTTCCACTTCAAATTTATCTTTCAATAACTGTTATCGACTCTTCAATTTTAAATTTAACGTTTTCAGCACTTTGACTCTACAAGGTATTTTCTAAAATATCGAACAAAAATAATTTCATTAAATATAGATACGTACCTACCTAGGTAAGCGTTTTCCAAATTGTAGTAAGTAATATTTATTATGTTTAAAATACTTCGAGATTTCAGATCTTTGATGTTGGGATATGATCATTTTATGTTTTTTTAATCAAACATAATCTTTTAGCTCAGTTATTCATATAAAAATTAGAAACAGGTAACAATAGTTATATAAGGAAAATACTCGTGCAGCAGCCTGTTAGGGGTTGTTATTTTTGAGGGGGTGAAAAATGTATATTCTCGATTTGCAGCTAAACTTGACATCAAAACAAAACCTTGTCAAAATCTTATATCATGAAAGAGCATATGATTGCGTAGATAGAGTAGGAAACCGCAATCCACGTACTATGCCAATGTGAAGACTGGAATTAGTTCAGATTTCAATATTTTATTTTACCTAGAGAAGGAAAACACATATTTTAATTTTTAATATATTGTTAATTAAACAAGATTTAAGACAGAGATACTGTTTCCAAAAATTGGATAATAAATTTTTTGAGACAAGATTTTGACTAATAGTGGAATATATTGAAGGCCATATAGAATTTGCAAAGAACAAGTTTAGGTATCTATACTTTCAATTATCATTATAATCAATATGATTGATGGTTTAGGCATTATCGTTGACTATTAGTTCATTGAATGACTCATATATTTTCTCAGGAATGATTGTGTTACACAAATG